>JAZKLR010000126.1:0-1329733 GCA_037103525.1 Ganaspis brasiliensis
ACTCAAAGGTTGTACGGTAATAAGAAACCTGAGGTGCGAATAGCATTGCAGACGTGATAGTGACTCATGTGCGTGACGTGATTCTTTTTGGCGTTTTGTTTTTATTATCTTTAATTTATCATTTAATTTATATTTAATTTCAATCATTGATTAGTAAAAAAAAATATGCTTGATATACCTAAGTAGTTGACGAATCATAGAAATAAAAATTACTGTGCCTGGAACATTCATAATTATTATTATTACTTTTTTTTTGGCGCCCGAACAGGGATATGAACCTTATTTCAGGTAAACATTATCTGTAATTGGAATAATTGTCTAATTATTGTTATAATAATATTCATAACATACAACAAACTATTATTATTATTATTATATTAAATAAGTTAATAATTTCAAATTTGTTCATTATTTTTAATAAAAATATAAAAACTTTTGATTTTGTAAATTAAAAAAAAAGTTCTATTTTAATATTAGTATATTAAAATATGATTATCAACCTAGAAAATCTAGGTACTGAAAGTTTAGAAGTGGTACATCAAAAAATGAAAAATATTAAAATTTTCGATTTTTAAAAAAGTGCTATAACTTCCGTTTAAATTAATATTTTTGAATGGGCTATGGCTGGAAATTTAAGTTACGCAAATACCTAACAGACTTCTAAATTTCACTTCATTAGATTCAGCCGTTTTTGAGTGATGCTCGGACAAAATATTGCATACACACACTGCAAAAACAGGGTGTCTTAAATTGGACATAAATGTCTTAAGTTACGATACTTTTTGTGTCTAAGACACGAAAAATGTCTTAATTAAAGACATTTTGAACAATTTAAGACACCTGTTTTTGCAGTGCACTAATCGTTGTGAAAATTCATGTTAAATTGAACCGATTATTTTCCAAGAGGAATAAAGTAATAAAAAATTGAAAAAGGGAAAGAGTACTTTTTTAAAAGTGTTTTTGATATATTCCGGATATTAAAAAATGGGTAAAGAATACAGAAATAGATGGGGTAAATTTAATATTGAGATAAAGGAAGAAAAAAGAAGTCTTATCTGCTTTGTACGTCCGGCCAGCGGCGTTTTTATAAGAAGAGCAAAAAATTAAAATATTAAAATTTTCGATTTTTTAAAAAAGTGCCATAACTTCCGTTTAAATTAATATTTTTGAATGGGCTATGGCTGGAAATTTGGACCCGTATCATTTTGACACAAATTTTTTCGGACAACTTGTTATATTGTACTCCCGAATATGAATATTATATTTTACTCCTTCTGAAATCAAAGATTTTTTAAGTCTTATTTATTAAATAATTGACTTTAATACATTAAATTAATATTAAAAGACTTAATTAATCCCGTAAGTTCAATTATTGAATAATTAAAACTTAAAAATCTTTGATTTTAGTAGGAGTAAAATATAACATTCATATTCGGGAGTACAATATAACAAGTTGCAAGGAAAAAATTGTGTAAAAATAATACGGGCCCGGAAATTTAAGTTACGCAAATACCTAACAGACTTCTAAATTTCACTTCATTCGATTCAGCCGTTTTTGAGTGATGCTCGGACAAAATATTGCATACACACACTGCAAAAACAGGGTGTCTTAAATTGGACATAAATGTCTTAAGTTACGATACTTTTTGTGTCTAAGACACGAAAAATGTCTTAATTAAAGACATTTTGAACAATTTAAGACACCTGTTTTTGCAGTGCACTAATCGTCGTGAAAATTCATGTTAAATTGAACCGATTATTTTCCAAGAGGAATAAAGTAATAAAAAATTGAAAAAGGGAAAGAGTACTTTTTTAAAAAAGTGTTTTTGATATATTCCGGATATTAAAAAATGGGTAAAGAATACAGAAATAGATGGGGTAAATTTAATATTGAGATAAAGGAAGAAAAAAGAAGTCTTATCTGCTTTGTACGTCCGGCCAGCGGCGTTTTTATAAGAAGAGCAAAAAATTAAAATATTAAAATTTTCGATTTTTTAAAAAAGTGCCATAACTTCCGTTTAAATTAATATTTTTGAATGGGCTATGGCTGGAAATTTGGGCCCGTATCATTTTGACACAAATTTTTTCGGACAACTTGTTATATTGTACTCCCGAATATGAATGTTATATTTTACTCCTTCTGAAATCAAAGATTTTTTAAGTCTTATTTATTAAATAATTGACTTTAATACATTAAATTAATATTAAAAGACTTAATTAATCCCGTAAGTTCAATTATTGAATAATTAAAACTTAAAAATCTTTGATTTTAGTAGGAGTAAAATATAACATTCATATTCGGGAGTACAATATAACAAGTTGCAAGGAAAAAATTGTGTAAAAATAATACGGGCCCGGAAATTTAAGTTACGCAAATACCTAACAGACTTCTAAATTTCACTTCATTCGATTCAGCCGTTTTTGAGTGATGCTCGGACAAAATATTGCATACACACTAATCGTTGTGAAAATTCATGTTAAATTGAACCGATTATTTTCCAAGAGGAATAAAGTAATAAAAAATTCAAGGGAAAAAGAACTTTTTTAAAAAAGTGTTTTTGATATATTCCGGATATTAAAAAATAAGTAAAGAATACAGAAATAGATGGGGTAAATTTAATATTGAGATAAAGGAAGAAAAAAAAAGTCTTATCTGCTTTGTACGTCCGGCCAGCGGCGTTTTTATGAGAAGAGCAAAAACTGTCCTATTTATGTACAAAAGAGCGTCTACGAGCCAAGACAATGAGAGATGATATTAATTAAAGTAATTGTTGAGACCAGTCGTCCTCCCACAACAAAGTACTCTCCGGATGTTCGCACTTAAACCCCGTCTATAACCACTAATTGCAACGAGAATGTCCACGCGACCCGGTGTCGACCTTCTTTACTTTCCACGCGTCAAGTGTCATAAAAAGTCTTTCAGATTAATGAGTCAATCACTCCAATTTATTTCGGAAAAAGTTATCATTCTTGCCAATAAAAAAAAGTATTGTATAGAACGAAAACTTTTTTAAATTTACAGGGTTAACACGTGTCATGAAAATTTCAGGGAAAATAAAAATGAAATTCTTGTATCTAAAAAAGAAAACACTCAAAAATACAAATGAAAATACGCTTAGTTTTTCAATTTCAAAATTACTTTTGAAAAAGAAGCGGAAAATCGGCTCTATAAATTGGGAAATGAGATCTGAAATAGTAAGATCTGTTTGGACAGGACAATTATTTTTGCTTGTGTGTCTGGCATTTTGAACGGCAATGAATCAGTGTTAATAAATAAATAAAGGAAGAAAAGCTGGCCATCAACTTTGGGTATAATTGAGTACATAAATGATTTTCGGCGACTCGAGACACCCAGACGATTTGTCAATGCTTCTGGCAACAAACTTTGGCTCGATTCGCTAAAATCTAGGCAAAATCAACGCATGTGCGAAGTCAGTCTACGCTAATTTCCAGAATAAATTGTCGAAAATATTGCTGTAGGTTGACAGTCTTCAAAAATTAACTCTGGAAATAATCGAGATTGGAACATTAATCTTCTCGAGATTTTGGGTGAAAATAAACTAATTTAAGGTTTATGCAGTTATAAACATCTTAATGTAATTAATAAGTTTATAGAATATGTAATTAATTGTCGATACTTAAATCAAAAAATGTTAAAATTTGGTCCCCAAATTTGAATATATCATCAAATTTTAATATCTTCTAATTTTGACATCATTAAATTTTGACGCCAATGAATTTGAATAACATCAATAAATTTGGAGATTTGGATACCACAAAATTTGGTGCATTTTGGAAATATCTGTAATTAGAAAGATCAAAATTCGGATTTATCACATTACGTATCTTTCAAAATGGGACACTGTGACTGTAATTGGAGACTTTAAATTTAGAAGCATGAAAAATTGTCAGTATGGAAATAAGAGAACATCTAAATTTATATAAAAGCATCCAAAAGGATCCAAAATTTAAAACAGTTCAAATTATATAGCCTGCAGCAAATAAGAATGCATAGAAATTAGAAAGAATCTCAAATTAAAAATCATTTTAAATTTAAAATAATCCAAATAAGAATTCATCTAAAAATTGAAAACATTAAAATGAGAATGCATAAAAATCTGAAAGCATGTAAATTTGACAACATTCCAAATAAGAATCGAACAAAATTTGAAAGTATCCAAATAAGAATGCATCCAGATTTGGTAACATCCAAATTTGAAAAAATTGCAAATTAAAAATCATTTCAAATTTGAAAGCATCCAAATAAGAATTCATCCCAAATTTGAAAGCATTAAAATGAGGATGGATCCAAATCTGAAAACACTAAAACGTGAAAAGTATATTCCAAATTATCATTTCAAATTTAGAAGCGTCCAACAAATATCATGGAAAAAAGGTCCTATATAAAATACACAAATACGTACAATTGTGTCAGACGCAAGCTGATTTGTATCAATCACAATCTGTTTTGCGCATTCCACAAACTGATTTGTAAATTCCACAAACTGATTTGTGTATTCCACAAACTCACTGCAAAAACAGGTGTCTTATTTTAAGACATTTATGTAATGATTTTTAAGATACTTTTGGGTGTCTTGATTTCAACCAATCACTGTGAAAAGAAGATCTAATTTTAAGGCAGAAAAGCTGCCTTATATTTTAAGACGCAACATTTTTAAGACAGCCCTTGTTGAATTTCAAATACAAATTTTGTATCTCAATTTAAGAAGCAAAGAATGTGATTATCAGCAGGTATATTTACTGATTTTAAGACAAATAATCTGTAAAATCAGCATCTGTGTGTGCTGAATTTAAGAAATAAATTGAAATTCAGCTGAACCAAGATCTTATTTTCACACAAACACTAGTTGAAATTAAAGCATTATTTTCAAGACTGATTTAATTTCAGACTTATTTTTTACAGTGATGAGAGGACTAAATATCATTTTGACATAAACTTATTTTAAAGATTGTTATAATGTTAAAGAATAGGTAATTTTAGCAGTTGTACAAAAAAAATATTGACCTATGTTTGTACAATATAACAAGTTTTGTGTCAAAATGATACTTACTCAAATTATTAACCAATGAAATGACTTGATATTACTCCAAGACGATTTATACATGTTTTATGTCTTAAAATAAGACACTTGTAAGACACCTGTTTATACAGTGCGTTTGTGAAAAATTTGTAGATGGCACAAAAGTTTCTGTGAACTACACAGGAAATTTTTTTCCGTTTATAACAATGCACAAAAATTTGAAAGCATTTCTCAAATTAAATATTATTTCAAAATTGACGGCATCCAAAGAACGTGTTGCCAATTTATTGAAAACATTAAAATGAGAATGCATCAAAATCTAAATTCATCCAAATTTGAAAATATTCCAAATAAGAACGCAATAAAATTTGAAATTTTTCAAATAAAAATACATTACAATTTGAAAGAATATAAATAAAAACATCCCAAGATTTAAAAGATTTGATACTCGAAAACTACTGACGTTTGGACACATTGATAAATTAGAAGCATTAAATTTTGAAAGCTACCAAACATTATAAATACCTATTGATACCAATGCGCTGACTTTTATTTCGTCTCAAAAAACATACTAATATTACTATAGTAATTAATAACTATTAACGTAGACTGAAATTTTTTTTTGTGAAATATCCAACTACTTTCCCTTCACAGTAAAAAGTAAGTTTTAATTTCAGATTAGTCTGAAATTAAATCAGTCTTGAAAATAATGCTGTTCTTAATTTAAACTAATAAGGGGTCGTTCACAAACTACGTCACGCTATTTTCAACCTTTTTTTATACCCTCCCCCCCTTCATCACAGACCGTCACAAAATACAAAACCTCCCTCTGTGGGACGTCACATACTTGGTGACCCCCCCCCCCCCCCTTTAAATATTTTTAGTATAAATTTCATAAATTTACATTACCTATATAGAAAACAGCAACATGATTATTAATTATTATTTTTTGCATATTAATTTAAATACATACATACATTTGAAGAAAAAAAAAAATAACTGAAAAATACAATTCCAGAAATGAAAATTAAGAAAATATTTGACAATTTAAGAAAACAATCGAGAGTTGAAAAGAATAATTGAAAAAAATTACAGAATATATATCAAATTAAAGGAAATAATTGAAAAATGGCAAAAATAATGATAAATTTTTAGAAATAATTGAAATTTGAGATAAATGATTGAAAATTTAGAATGCAAAAAATAATTGCAAGTTTTGTAAATTAATCGAAAAATATTGAAAATATTTAATACGTGGAAAAAATAATTGAAATTGAATAATATAATTGAAAATTGAGGAAATCTATTGAAATATAATTTAATAAATTTAAAATTGGAAAAATAATTTAAAAATAATATAAATAATTGAAGATTGAAAAAATAATAAAAATTTAAACAAGTTTGAAAACAATTGAAAATTTGTAGATACCTTGACTTTAAAATATTTTCGTGGAAAATAGGGGATTTTAGGATAAAATTGTCTAAATATGGAACTTTTAGGGCCCGATCGCAAAATAGGGGACATTTAGGGAAAATAAGGGACGCCTGTGAAGCTTATTGGTTTAAACAATACAATTATTTAATCAAATACAAATTTTGAACAAATTTCAATTTTCTAAGATTGACGGGGGCACAAGTGACCCAGCGTTACAGTTTAAGGGTTAATTTAAACCTTATTATTAATATCTTTAAAATTCAATTCTTTGCATTTGAAAAATAAATACTTATAAGAATAATATTCTGGTGTTCCTATCGTAGAATAGGTGATGTTTAATGTGACGTCACATTTTCTTTAAGTCCCTACCCCCCCTGCGTCACATATCATCACAGAATCGTTGACCCCCTCTCCCCCCTAACAGTGTGACGTAGTTTGTGAACGACCCCTAAGGCTTCTGTGAAATTAAGGGTGCTCTTTTAATTTCAACTGATGTTTGTGTGAATATAAGATCTTAATTCAGCTGAATTTCAATTCATTTTTTAAATTCAGCACACAGCTGCTGATTTCACAGATTAATTGTCTTAAACTCAGCAAATTTACCTGCTGATAATCACATTCTTTGCTTCTTAAATTGAGGTACGAAAATTGTATTTAAAATTCAACAAGGGCTGTCTTATAAATGTTGCGTTAAAATAAGACAGGGTTTCTGTCTTAAAATAAGACTTTCTTTTTACAATGTTAGTAGAATGAAAATCAATAAATTTAACTATTTTTGTAGTAAAGTGAGAGACTTTAATTTACTAAAATGAACTATTTTTTCTTAGTTGTAAATATATTAAAACGATTGTAAAAAGTAGTAAAATTAACTACAACACTGCAAAGACAGGTTTCTTAAACTAAGACGCTTTTGGTGTCTAAGGCGCGAAAAATGTCTTAAAACAAGACATCTTTGCCGTCTAAGACACCAAAACTGTCTCAGTTTAAGACACCTGTTTTTGCAGTGAATACTATACACACTGCAAAAATTGCTGTCTTCTAACATGAGTGTCTTATTTTAAGACATTTTGATGTCTTTTTGCTTCCTCATAGAGGAAGCTTTGTGATCGTTAAAATTTTCGATTTTCCAAAAATAGTATAAATCGACTCATTTTCATCTGAAAAGCGAAAATTTTCATTCCTAAGCAAATGTCCAGATGTATGTGTGTGTGTGTGTGTGTGTGTATGTATGTGTGTGTATAGCGTTTTTTGTTTACAAGATATCTTGAGAACGCTTAAACGGATTCCAATAAAATTTGGATGACTTATTAAGCTCATGAATATCTAAATTTGGACACAAGGATTTTTGAAAATATCCAACCAAATTTTTTTGAGCACCTTTTTTCATAAAAAAAATGGTTTTTTGCCAAAAAAAATTTTTATGCTAAAAATACAACTTAATAAATACAAAAATCATATTCCTTATCTTAAAACGAAGCGATTGACCTATATAACTTTTATAATTGATCAAGAATTCGTAAAATAATTCATATTTTTACATTTTTTTGCATTTAAAATTCTTCATTTTTAAATAACTTCCCCAATTAACTTGTACATTATTAATTTCTTGCTTCCTCTATGAGGAAGCAAATTATTTTGCTTACACTGTAAAAACAGGTGTCTTACAAGTGTCTTATTTTAAGACATAAGACGTTTAGAAAGCGTCTTACAGGTATTTTTAAGACACTTTCTCAATGGTTTAAAATTAAGACACCCTAAAATGTCTTAAAAGTGAGGACAAAATAAGACACTTGTTTTTAGAGTGTACTTGGAAGCAAAATGCCCATGAAATGGACATAATTCTCACCTAGTTTGTATCTAAGACGCAAAAAATGTCTCATTTTAAGACATTAATTGTGTCTTAGACACTAAAATATCTTAAAATAAGACACTTAGAAGACAGTTTTGCAGTGCAGTTTATTGGTGAAAGTAGTATCAATGACAAAGAATAGTTTCGTTAATGGTATTCTTAGTTCACTTAACTATAAGCTTTCATATTTAACGTAATTACAAAAAAATAATAGGGAACTTATTAAACTAAGAACTTTAGTTAAAAAGAAGTCAAATCTACTAAGAATTTTTTTCAGTGTACTACATTTACAAACTTTTGAAATAAAAGAGTGGGATAATTGATAAAAGATTTGTCGCAGACAAAAGTATAGACATTAGAAGAAGAGTATAAAGAAGAAGAAGAAGAATAAAGTTGAGTTGGAATCACGAGTCGGCCTTAGGGAATTGTGTTGGTTGCATTTAATCGCAGCAATGTGTCTGTTCATTAAAATCGTACAGTAGCTGACGCGTTTAGTGTTTGTTACACGACTTAATATTGGATAGTATAAGGCTAGCTTTATTCTCGTGGGCAGGGCTTAATTACGACTTAGTCATCGTAATTGATAGTTCTTATGCTAGTTATTATATAATCTCGCGGCAGCGTTACTTTGCGCATAAATCGTACATACTGTCGAGAGAATATAAACGAGGCGAGACGAATTTTGTCTGCAAGATAGATCGGGTTTAAACTAACGACGTGTCAGTCGATATTGCGTGCATGTCCGTTTCCTCCGCCTACATATCTATATGCACTGCAATATTCCATTTCAATGCACTAGCATTCAATTTATAATGCTCCAAATTTCACGAAAATTGCAATTTATTCATATCCATTTAGTTAAACGTTAACAATTCTATATACTACGGAAATTTTTAATACATTATGGGTTATTCACTATAATTATTGTGCAAATCATTAAATTATACCGTACGTAATATTAATACTATGTAAACTAATATCACATAATAATTTACAGAAAATGTGTTCTAAACTTGTTTCTTTTTTTTTTTGCTCGAATGACAAATTTTTAATTTATTAGAATGTGACTTGGCTACTAGTTAATAGATCGTATGTACCTATGTACCGCAAGGAATAACGGTTTTAAGTTTGACATATAAGGCTACTTATATTGGGCACATCTATAAATATCATACCCAATTTGAGTCAATTACTGTAATAGTAAAGTTTAATAAAAAAAAATAATTCATGTCTATAAAAAATTCACATTTCTTAACCCTTTAATTCTCAAGTGTACAATTTTTTGTCATACACTGCAAAAACTGCTGTCTTCTAAGTGCCTTATTTTAAGACATTTTGATGTCTTTGTTGTATCGAAGACGCAAAAAATGTCTCATTTTAAGACATTAATTGCATCTTAGACACCAAAATGTCTTAAAATAAGACACTTAGAAGACAGCAGTTTTTGCAGTGTATGAAGTTTGATTTTATCTAATAAACCTTATGAAAGAAATTCTGCAATAGCCACATCTTATGGTCCATAAAAATTGCTCTTTCGAATGGCGTATTAAAAAATCTTGTCAATTTTCAAATAATAAAATTATACATGTTTTTTAAAACAAAAACATTATATTTTTAGGTTTCATTTTCAAATAATTAATTTTTTTTAATGGCAT
This sequence comes from Ganaspis brasiliensis, assembly GCA_037103525.1. Taxonomy (NCBI): domain Eukaryota; kingdom Metazoa; phylum Arthropoda; class Insecta; order Hymenoptera; family Figitidae; genus Ganaspis; species Ganaspis brasiliensis. Next base: position 9,982 of record JAZKLR010000126.1, read on the forward strand.
TACAGTATCCATAAAAGTCATAAATATTGCGTCAAAAATAAGCAGGCTATAAGATAGGAGAATTAAAAAAAAAAAATTTAAATGGCGGACTCAAAATGACGATTAAAGAGGCTTTTTTTGTAATACAGGTTTGCTACGTTTTCAAAATTTCAAAATTCCACGACTTTTTCAGGTTTTTCAGACTATTTTCCATCAAATTCTATGACGAAATATAAAATAAATAGCAACATTAACACGCGAGAAACTTTGCATTGTTGTTGGTCATTTAAAACTTTAAATTTTTGCAAATGCAATAAATAATGAAAATTACGAGAATAATTACAAAATTGAAGAAAATATCTGAAAAATAACGAAAATAATGTACAATTGAAAACCAAATTCAACAAATGGATAAATTAATATACAACCAAACAAAAAAATTGAAAAAATCAAAGAATAATTATAAAATTTTAAGAGAATAACTGAAAATTGACAAAATTGTAGGAAATAATTGAAAAATTTCGAAAAACAAGTGAAAATTTAAGAAAATTCTTAATAATTGTAAGAAATAATTAAAAAATGCCGCACTGAGAGAAATAGATGCTATGGGGTACCATCTAGATGGTACCAAATACCATATCTGATCTTACATATACGGACAAGAATCTAGATGGTACAGGATAGCATCTGGATGGTACGGGTTAGCATCTGATAGCATCTGCATGGTACGATGTAGCATCTAGATGGTACGGTGTAGCATCTCTGATAGTAGAGTGTAACATAACCTCTCTACCATCAAAGATAGTAAAATTCTTACCATCTATTTCTCTCAGTGCGAGAATAATTGAAATATTGAAGAAAATATCTTAAAATGAGAAAAAAAATTAACAATTAAAAACAAAATTCGAAAAATGATTACATAGATTAATAGACAACTAAAAAAAATAATTGAAAAAATTAAATTATGAAATTAAGAAACAAGAAAAATTAAACAAGAAATATTAAATTATGAAATTAAGAAACAAGAAAAATTAAGAAAATTTAAGGAATAATTGTTGGAAATAATTAAAAATTCAACAACTGGATTGAAAAAAAAAATGAAATTAAAGAATGAAATTTTAATTTAAAAAATATAATTAAACATTGAAAAAAATAATTAAAAATGCTGATAATTATGGAATATAGAAGAAAATAATTAATAACTAAAGAAATTTGAAGAAAATAGAAAAAAAGGAAATAAATTGAAAATTTTAGAATTAAATTCAAATTTGAAAAAAATAATTGATAATTAATAAAAGATGAGAATTATTGAATATTGAATAGAATAATTTAAAACTAAAGACTGCAATTTCAAATTGAAAATAGTAATTGAGAAGTGAAGAAAATAACTAAAAATTGAAGAATTAAATTAAAGATTAAGGAATTCAATTGAAATTGTAAGAAAATAATAATTAAAAGATAAATTTCTGAATGACTAAAACAATTAAACATTAAGAAAAATATTTGACAATTGAATAAAAAGTAAAAAAAGTTCGAAAAATGGCTAGAATAATCGATATATTAGAACAAAATTATTGAAAAAATTAAAGAATAATTATAAAATTGAAGAAGAATATTAAGTTGTCAATTAAAAACTAAAGAAAATTATAGTAAATAAATGAAAATTGAAGAAATTAATTGAAAATTGATGAAGATAATTAAAGAATTGTATTGAAATTTCAAAAATATAATTGCTACACTGAAAAAAATACTGTGATGAGATTAGATATTTGAGTATGGTTGACAGGTTATGTAGGAGTTTGACATAATGCATCGGTGCGCCACTGTCGATTTTACCTAACCTTACAATGTCACTCGAGGTTTCACACAGCCGTATGGCTAAAACACCAATACGTATGGCAGTTCCCAAAACAGCAATAAAATATTGCCAATCTGCCCATAATTATCGCAGTTCCACGGAAATATTTTTTTCAGTGTAATTGGAAAAAGACGATAACTATTGAATATTGAATAAAATAATTGAAAATTGAAGAAAATAATTAAAAATAGAGGAAATTATTTGAAAATTAAAGAATTAAATTGAAATGTAAAGAAAATAATTGATAATTGAAAGAAAAATTACAAAATGACAAAATAATGAAATATTAAAGAAAATAATTGATAATTGACAAAATGATCCACACTGAGAAAAATGGATGTTTACCCTTAACATCTGGATGTTAATGCTTAACATATTTATCACTTAACATAGGGACAGCTATCTATTCAGGGTTAACATTTAGATATTAAACTTTAATATCTAGATGTTAAAATTTAATATCTTAGATATTAACCTTTAATATTTAGAGGTTAAGCGTTACTATCTTGTTTTAAACATCTAATTCTAAACATCCATTTTTCTCAGTGCAATAAGGAGGACAAAATTTTCTAAAATTAATTAAATTCGCTTCAAACTTGTTACTTGGGGGTCTTTGGTGGCGCTGATTACGAATCTGAAGTCACTCTTTAAAAATTCAAGATGGCGGATCCAATATGGCACTTGAAATTTTCAAAAATTAATTTGATTACACACAAAACCTGCAAGTATCAAAACGTTGTATAATGATATTATTTTTTGAATCAACTATGAGAAATGATCTAAAAAATGGTATCATTAATTCTTTATGCAACCTTTTGATGTTTGCAGGTTATGTGTGTTCGCTTCAAACTCCAAAAACTCAAAGTAACAAGTTTCAAACGAATTCAATTAATTTTTTAAATTAGCGTCCACAATACTGGATTCGCCATTTTGAATTTTTAAAAAGTGATTTCAGATTCATTATTAGGGTCCTCAAATACTCTTGTATAACAAGTTTTATAAAAGTCAATAAAATTTTTGATTTTGCGCACAAGGCTATGTTTACAAAAAAATCACTTTAATCGCTATTTTGAGTCCGATATTTTGATTTTTTTTAATGCTCCTACCTTATAGCTTCCCTATTTTTGACGCGATATCTATGACTTTTATAGATATAATTAGCACTTTAAATTTTTATATAAATTTAATGTTTATAATTTTTTAGTCACAGTTTAAAGCAAGAGAAAAATCTGTAAAATAATCAAGAGCTGTTTTAAGAACTTTGCATCTTAAAACAAGACAGCTGTTCTGCCTTTAAAACAAGACTTTCTTTTTACAGTAGTGTATCATAAAAAAAACATAAATGCTTAATTTATATATCACTTTCGTATTGAAAATATTGTCTCATGCACATTTCATTCATGGAGAGCGGCCTACATTTTTCAAGAATGAATTCCAGAGCCAAAAATATAAGCCCTTGGCCGAAAGAGATACGTATATGTGTTTGCACTAAAGTGAAACAATTTATTGGATTGCTTTTTTCCTCGAGTGCAAATTTATAAATACACGTGTCCGCGAATGTGAATTGCCAGATGAAAAATTGAGAAACGGGTCGATTCCAAGATGTCGTGGAGAACGTTTAAATTAAAAATAAAGTGAAAAAAAACAATCTTTGGAAACTCGAAGACAATTGTAGGATACGACGCCATCCGGTGCTATAAAAGTTAACACACATAGCTTGGGTTATTATTAGCGTTAGAATGTCGGTGTGTAGGTCAATCCCGTAGTTCGTATATTCCCTACTGGTATCTTCTGTTTTTTTTTCTCTTCTTTTGGAGAAAGAGAGAAAAGATAGTTTGTAGGCGGTTGAAAATAAATAATAAGTCATTGCTGTCGCGAGAAAGTATGATCATCGTTCTCGGTAAAGCTTGGCTCGAGGGTCTTGATGAAAAAGGCCGCAGTAGCGATAATAAAATGATGCGAGGCTCTTTATTCCGTGATAATAAGTATAATTTCTCCTTAATTGCCAGCTACTTTGACTTAATTGCGTTTAATTGCTTTTTGTGCTGGAACTGGTTTCTAATATTTCATCACGTATGCATAATGACCTCATTTGCTTCTTAATTGGCCTGTTCAATAATAAATTCATCATTATTTATTGCCATATTTACTTTTCGTGCATTCGTCACAAACATAAACAAGGAAAAAGTTTTGATAAATTTTCCTCAACTAAAAAAAAAAAAAAAAGAAAAAAGTAGAATCACTCTCATTAGATATATAGAGATGAGAATGTAATAAATAAATAAAATGAAATGAAATCATCGTCTCAAATCGATAAATAGATTATGTTTTCATTACAAAAAGATGGATTAAATATAGGCAAGATTAATATTGTGATTGTCCTTTGAATAAAGAAAAGTTTGTATTTATCTTGTCTTTGAGAGGAGCAAGATTTTCTTCCTGTGCTTTGGCTCATTATACTTGAAATGTGGGCGGTTTAATGTGGAGTTATCATTTGTTTTCGTTGCAGTCGATAACACTCGGATGCTGATAAAACCAGTTGAAAAGTAATTTCCTTCTCCCACTTAATCTAACACTGAATGGACTTAACTGTGTCACTGACCGAGAATTAAATACCGCGTAGAATATGAAGAGAGTCTATAAATTTGTTGCTTAATGTGTGTTACAAAGTTTATACACCTTATTGTAACATTACGTAAAATTATATTTTATTCATTAACTCTTTAGTAAATTTAGAAACTATGAAACAATTCACCGTAATATTAAAAATTAGTTTCTGAAACGGTTACATTTTCTGTCACCTCTGACCAGAAAAAATTGATGCTACAGGTGACAGTAAATAAATTAATAATTTCTTTATAAATCAAATAAATTTGATAAATTCAAAAAGGAATTTTATTTTGCGAATTTCCTTGTTTTTTCTTTTCCTTTTTATTTGAAAAGGTCCTTAGTTTAATTTACGAGTAGATTAAAGATATAAAGTACGATTGCAAATTGCAAATGACGGAAAATCGAAATTTGATTTAATGTATAAAATGGAAGTTATTTCTCTGCATTTTGCCAGTAAGTGATGGTCGACAATTGGCGATATGACTTCAAGTAAATTATTGAATGTTAGAAAGAGGGCGAGTCACGCGAACTATATTGAACTTAAGTTAGGTCAGGAAGGTAGGTTTGTAGGTTACACCAATTGTAAATCTATTCATCGAATAAATTTTAATTTTTTAAAATAATTTTAATATTCGGTAAATTTATCTTAAATCAATATTTTAATGATCCTAAATTCAAGATCATTCAAAAATTATAATTTCCTGTATTATGTTTGGGAATTTTTAATATTCAAGTTCACATAGTTTTTTTTAATCAACGAAAATTTGTTATTTATTATTATTTTATTATTATTATGTCTTAAAGATATATAACAATATTTAATTACATACATACTATAATAAAAATTGAATAATTATGAAAAAAAATTCAGTAAGCTCAAGCCTAATAATATTAAATTGCACTTATGTATTACTTGTTGATTCACATATGAAAACAATTAAAATAGAAAACAACAAAGCAATCATGGCTCATAAATCTCGAATAGGATTATTTTTAAAACCCACTTTTTTTATTAAAGAGATTCGTCTGTATTTAACTTATAAATATGACTTTTAATGATTTCTCGGCATAAAATGGACAAAGAAATTAAGATCTTGAAAATGTTTCCAGCGAGTGATTTCGTAACAGTATTCTCTCGCTTCCATAAAATAATAATCTTTATTAACCTAGTTCATTGTTCTTTGCATGTCTTAGAAATTTTTGCACACTACTATTCAACAAAGTAGGATAATTTTATGAAATTAGAAAATTGAAACGCAAATTACAAAGCAAATGCAAACTTTGATTAACTTTTGTTATGGTTATTAACTTCTTTTTTTTTTAATTTAAAAATAATTTGTTTCAAATTAATGAAAAAGTAATTAGTAATGTCGATAAAATCAAATTTGATATGAATTATGTTACGTTAAACACGGGAAATAGTACAAATGAATTATTTATCTTACAAAGAAACTTTATTTTCTTTAAATTTTAAAACTGAAAAATGGTTACGTTATAAAATTTGAAAGATATTATAAAATTCAAAGTTTAGAAATTTTAATTTGTTCAAGAAGCAACTCTTAGACATTTTAAAGCATTCAAATTTAAACATGTCAAAATTTTAATGTTTACAAATTCCAAAATTTACAAATTTGAAATACAAAATATTTTCACTTTCAAAGTTCTGAAAATTGTAATTTGTAATTTAATTTTAAACTCTTGTAAATTTGAGTGCATGTTATTTTAAGTTTTCAATTTTTATTGCTATACATTTTTTAAAAAATTGAATTTGAGTATCTTCAAGTTCCGACTTTTCTAATTTTGGATAAGAGTCAAATCTTAACACTTTTAAATTTATTCAATTAATTTCCAAAGTTTCCGAATTTAAAAGAATTCAAATTCAAATTGAAAGTATTTGCAAAAAACAAATGTTTGCTTACATAAATTTTGAATGTTTTGTTTGTAAAGTCAGGGGAATATTTTGGGAAATAAGTTTCGTAACACAATCCCACTAGTTAACCTTTTTTTTTTCATTTCTAGAAACCACCTTCTGTTTTAACATTTTTTTTGTGCTCTTTTCAACTCACGTACTGATATTTGTAGACTTTGTCTCTCTTTGTGACAATTTTAGATGGTACAAGTCTAAAAATATAACAGGCTGTGACTAGCAACCACTATATTTACTTTTGCCGACTTCCACGTGTTTTAGGATACTTTAAAATACCGAGGAATTTGTTTTTTTAAAATAGGGAGAGTTTTTTTTTCAACATCTTGTCGAAATATAAGTTTCCACCAAAATACAAACTTTCCACTGAATTTCATGTTAAAATATCGAAAGATAAAGCAAAATAGAGACCAATTTTTTGTAATTGCAAATTTTCTATTAATAGAAAATAGAACAATTGAACTGGAATACGCAAAAAAGAAGGATCTTCAGATTTTCAAATATTTACGCTTCCAAATTTTGAAAGCATATTTGACTTTCGATCACATTCCAAACTTTAATGCTGTTTTTATTAAATCCAAATAATTTTGAAGTAGCTTAAAAATTTTAAAGTTGTTTTCAAATTTTCAAGTTGCTTCCAAACAAAGTTGCTTTCAAAATTTTCACAAATTTTAATGCTTGTTTCGAAGATGATATTCAATTATTCAATTTGAAATTGTCCCCAAAAATTGCATACTTATTTTGTTTAAAAACTAAAAAAAAACTTACAAATTACGAGAAGTCACAGATTTTGCAGAATCGAAAATAATACATTTTAAATATAACCGAAAAAACTTAAATTTACGGAAAATGCAACAAAAAGGATTAATAATAAAGAAATAATGAAGGGAGAGATATTTACCGAAACGGAATTTTAGATGCTAAAAAGAGAAACCGCGATATTCGCTAGACAACGAATAGACTTGGGAGAGTTAGGGTTGTGGTTTGCTTTTCTGGCTGGTGTTCGATTGCCAAGATTAGAACAACTTCTATAAATAGTCTGACATTTGTGAATAACGGTGGCTCCAAAAGTCTCTCTTGTTGTCTATGTTCTTTTTCCGTCGCTATAAACGCCAAAAGGGACCCAAATAAAATTCAGCAGAAAGACGCTCCTATTAATTTGGAGACACTGATATTTATAAAACGGGGAAACAAGAAGAGGGTCAAGTTTAAGTTTATTTTCTTTTTCAAGGGCTCCATAAATCTCAACAACAAAAAAATACTAATAGGACAAAAGTTCTTTATTTCTATAGGTACCTATTGAATAAACTGAATTAACAAACCTAAAGTTTCCTTGAAAAAATTTTAGATAGAAATTTTATCAATTTGAAAAATGTTCTTAGGCATTGAAGAAAAAACAACAATTCTCAAAAAAGTTAAAAGGAAAAATAACTTTTTATCTTGGAATTTACGAATTGGTTTTAGAAAATTTAAGAAAATAGTTTTAATAAGAAATTGTAATAAAAGTAAACAAAAATATTTTTTTAAATCATCAAAACAAAATTCAATTTACCAGTAAAAAACTGCCTTTTATTATAATGATTCCTGGAAATATTGACCAATAATAATCACCACCAAATGTAATGTAGATAAATTTTTATCAATATCCCTCTCCTCTCGATGCGTTCATTTTTACAATGAATCAACAATAAATTATCCGATAAAAACTATTTGTGGAAACAGTTATTTCATGAATCATACTTTCGAAAATAACCGTCAGCCTTGAACGTCCCAAACGAAGCTTCTGAAATTTTTTTATTGATAGAAAATTGACTACTACCACTTAAAATTTATCTTCATCTGATACAGTCTATATTTTCAATGACTTTCGCAGTTCAATCAAAATTTTAACTCATTTATTAATGCAATATTTAAAAATAAATAAAAAATATATATAAAATAAAACAAAAAAAGAAAAGAAAATAATATTTAAGTAATTTATGTAATTTTAATTATAAAATTAAAATTTGAGTTGTACGAAATTAGAAATTATTTTTTCTATTATATGAATATAATATTATGTAAAAATCTGCGAAAATTACAAGTTTGAAATTCATCGAAACCCATAGACGCTCTCCCGCTGATTTGATCTGATGACAATAAACTATCAAGTTTTATCGCTCGATTCAAGTCTTGACTGTATTCAATTTTATCCGATTGTGCAAATAATGCTCATGCGCTTGCGTTCGTTTATTGCAAGGACTAGAAATAATATTCGTAATCACAAGTTTCTATCTCCCTCTCAATTTTTTTTATCGCCATTGCATTCTCGCGGAAAACGACATCACCGTTTTTTCTGAGCTCTGGCATTTTTCCGCAAATGATGCTGATACTGCTCTATTAATAGCACAAAAAATATATCATGTGTGTATGTATATAAAATCGTCCGAGGACTGCGCAGTTATAACACTCGAGAGTTGAAAAGTATAAACACTTCAAAAATAGAAAAAATACACAAAAAAAGATCAGAACATTTATATTAAACGAAACGCGTTTTCACTTTTTATAAAGCAACATTTTTCTTTATCATTTTTGCTATATTTTTTCTTTTAGTTTTTAAATCTATCTCTAAACTGTGTTTTTTTTATCTCCTTCAAAATTTAAATTATTTTCTCATTGCTCTAGTTTTAAAAAATTCTTCTACGAAATTTTACAAAAACTAACTTATCACTCGGTAAAATTGTATTAATGAAGAAAAAATGATTTCTTATTAAAAATTCTTTTTTAAATTTTAAGTAAAATTGTTAGCTTTCTTGTCAATTAATTATTTATTACTGCTTTTCTCGTAAAATTGTAAATTTGTCGAAACATACCTAATTGATTTGTGTGGTGCATATTGTAGACAGAACCATAGTCCAGGGCCATATGCCCTTCATCCACTTTTGCGAAGATATCCACCGAATAAAAGGCCGGAACTCCGGCAACATCCAAAATTTTTTATCAACACAAGAAACGCCTAGTCACGACACTTGATCAATAATTATTATTATCTGGCACGGTCACAGGGAATAAGAACACGAAATCTTTTAAAATGGTTTCTTCTCTCCCCTCTATATCGACGATAAATCACTCGATCCCCTTGCAGGGCGAGGCACTCGATATGAAGAAAATTATCACTCTTTTCACGATAACTCCACGATTATATAGGCCGTCAACACTCAATCTTGTTCTCACTTTTCTCACCTCTCGTGATATCTAAAAAGAGAATAAATCAAAAATCGATTAAGCAATTCTCCATCGACTTTCAAACTTTTATCTATATTTGCTTCTGTTTATATTTTTATATGATATATTATACATATAAATATACAATATACATATAATTATTATACATATAACACTCATATAATATACAAAGAAACAAACTTTTTTAAGAAATCAAAAATTATAAAACGGGTCGTACAATTAATTAGTAAAATTTTGATTCCTTTCTTTTTTTTTGTGTGCAAATCTTTGTTTAGATTTTTGTTTTAATTCTATACTAATATTTCAAAGAATAATTTTACTAAAATTAAAAATTTTAGTTAATTAAGGTATATCTCTGGGTTTAATGTACAAGGTATCAGAGAAAAAAATTCCAGTGTCCTTCAAAGGATTTAAAACTTTTTGGAAACTATATTTTTGGGAAGGAAAATTGTCCTTTTTTAGGGAAAAAAATTTTTAATGTTAAAAATTGTTTTTCCTAAAAATATAGTTTCCAAAAATTTTTAAATTCTTTGAAGAACACTGGAATTTTTTTTCTGATAGCTTGTATTTAACCGAGAGATATACCTTAAGTTTAAATTTAATACTTGAACAACCCTAAACAAAAACAAAATAAAAATGCACTTTTATCAAAATAACAATTGAAAATCATTTTTAACAAAACAAAAGATGAGAGCAAATAAAGAATTAAGCATTATTGTCAATGAAACAAAAGATAGTGTTTTTATATTAAAACTGATAAATTAGAAAAACTGTTTTACAAACAATATACTAAAAGAAATTTATTGTAAAATTACATTTATTTTTAATCTTGCATACTGTTAAAAATGGAGGAACTGCTTTGATTCTATATCTATAGAAATGGCAATGGCGGTTTTATCGAAGCGAATAAAATATTTTAAATTTTGTTAATAATTTAAATTATTATTGTTGTTACTATTATTTTTTAAAAATTAAATTTAATAAAAATAATTACAAGTAAAATTGTATACGAAAGTAGAAATACAAAATAAAAGGCAATAAATATTTGTTACAAAGATTTGGATCTGTTTAGTTTTCCACATTTTTGTTAAAATTATTCGAATTCGTATGAACTCTATTTTTAATTTTAATAATGGAAGATTTTCCAAATTCGGTTGGATTTACTCAGCACACAAAAAACATTTTCTTTAATACACAAAAAAAAAATTATCATTGCTCGACATTCAAAGAAATAAATATTTCTCTGATTCAAAGAAATCCTCGAAATCATTTCTTTTAATTTAAAAAGATTCTCTCCATTGACATAATCTCAAACTAAAAAATGACTGTTCCCATCAAATAAAACTGTTATTAAAATTAATTTTACCAAATTTTGAAAAACTCTGTTGTAAATTTTCTAGGAATAATTAGACTGAGCTAAAATTTGTTGTCAAATAAGAATTATTTAACATTTTATGTTTTTTCTCTCAATCTAGTTAAAATCTGTAATTTTCACCCAATTTTTACAAATATGCTCATTTTTCTCTTTGAAACATTCTCTACAGTTTTATTTGTTGGGTTTTATTGAATAATATTTTGTTTAAAAATTATTGAACAAATAAAAATTTTTTTTGACGTATTGTGTAAACAAAATAATATTCAACAAAATTTCACAAAAATAAAATTGTAGAGAATGTTTCAACGAGAAAAATGATCATATTTGTCAAAATTGGGTAAAAATTACAGATTTTAACTAGATTGAAAGAAAAAACATAAAATGTTAAATTATTATTATTTGACAACAAATTATAGCTCAACCTATTCTCTAAAAAAAAAACTGTCTTTAGACTGTCTAAATCTAAATTAGTTAAAAATAACTAATTTGAAAGCAAAAAGTCAGTCACTAATTCAAATAGTCATATTTTTATTAATCATCATTTAGTAAACTAGGTGAAAATTAAGTCCATTTCATGTACCTACATTTCGCTTCCAAGTAAGCAACATAATTTGCTTCCTCATAGAGGAAGCAATAAATTAATGATATAAAATTTAATTGGACAAGTTATTAAAACACATAAATTTTAAATGAAAAAACGTGAATTATTTTACGAATTTTTGATGAAATATAAAAGTTATATAGGTCAATCGATTCGTTTTGAGATAAAGAATATAATTTTTGTATTCATTAAGTTGTATTTCTAGCATTACTAATTATAATAGTTAGTTTTTACTACTTAATTAGTTAAATTTAACTACTGAATTAGTAGTTTTCTACTAATAATCAGTTATTTTTTACTAATTGAAAAAGAGAAAACTTGTTCACGATTTTAACCCCTAAATAGTAGTTTTTTACTAATTCAGATTTAGAGAGTAGGTCAGTTTCCAAAATATTGTAAAAAAATTTCTCATTAACTTAACAAAGAATATAAATTAATTATTAAGAATGATATAAATAAAAAAATGCAATTATTAATAATAATGACGTAAAACTTAATAATACAAAAATAAGAAAAAATCGAATTTAAGGGGATATTGTCTCATATCAATTGTCAGTCTCTAAATTAGTAGTTTTCTACTGAAAATTAGTAATTTTCTACTAAAAATTAGTAGTTTTCTTACTAATTTAATAGTTGCTCACTTTTCGCTAATTCATTAGAAGAAATCCACTAATTCAGATTTAGACAACACCTATTTTTTACATACCCGAATAAAATTTACCGCGAATTAATACCTTTGACTGTAAATTTGTAGTATCTCTTGCAACTTTTCTACTTTAAAATCATGTACACAGAAGATTCCGCGAATCTAGATGAGTAAAATTCCTGTCTCGTTGAAACGTACACAACACCGAAGAGTGAGACCAATGACCGTTTATAATGGATCCAGTCACGAGGGGACTAGGCCAACGTTGATGATCGTCGTGCATGACGTTTTCCCGCTGCGTTTTCTTGTGCACCGCATTTCGGAATTCTCGGTTAATTCTGTTTATATCTTTATAACGACTGATAGTGAACCGCCCGAAAAAAAAGTATTTTTTGTCTATTTTATGGAAAAATTGATTAACATTAGAATTAGAATTCAGTATAATTAATTATAATATAAATTTTAACTATTAAAAACCCATAAAATTTTAGATGATTTTGTACTAAACGCTTTAGTTGTCCCAGATAAACAATTCTCTGTGTATTTATGGAAATAAATGATAATTAAATTTAAATAGTTTTAATAACAAAAGGGATTCCCGTACACTTTTCCCAATCCAATATTCCCAAAGTTATTTTTTCCAATTTTTTTTTTTTTTATTTATATTGAAATGAAACGTAATTTGTTTCAAATATAGGGTTATTAGGCAACACAAATTAATTGACAATAGATTGTTTTGACAGTTAGTTTGTTTGTATAATCTTCTGAAAACAAAGGTTGTCAAAATCTTTCGTTTTCAAATTTGAAAAATTGTTTTCGTTCTTCAAAATTTTTGTGTACAAGTTTTAAAATTAGTTTTGTTTATTAAATTTTTGAGTGTCGTAAACGATATTTCCCGTTTTTTAAATTTCTTATTTCCAATTTGGTTTTCAATTTGACTACATCTTTCGTATCAGATAAGAAGGTAACATTCCAGAAACAAGTGTCTTATTTTGTCCTCACTTTTAAGACATTTTAGGGTGTCTTAATTTTAAACCATTGAAAAAGTGTCTTTAAAATACCTGTAAGACGCTTTCTAAACGTCTTATGTCTTAAAATAAGACACTTGTAAGACACCTGTTTTTACAGTGAAGAAATCGATAATAATTCGATTCTATACTTGGTCCCTTCGTGTTTATTAGTATGTAACAGTATTTTCAATTTTTCAGCCTGAAAATCAATCAATCACATTCAATTCAAAATTCTTATGGGAAAAAAGATTGGGGAAAAATGTCTTTGGAAAAAAGAGTTGGGAAAAACACGGTGAGTTTTAACCAACTTTAACCTAAAGGTTCTCCCACTACAAATGTTTTTGCAGATATTGAATGTGGGCACTTTTTTAAGAGTTTTGCAAAAAAAAACAAAATCTTTCATCGAGCCGTTTTTAAGAAAATAGATTTTTTAGGTTAACAAATTTAATTTCTGGACTTTTATTTAAAGTATATGCATGGGCGCAACAAAATAAAACTCAATTTGAATTTGGACACTTTCCTGAGTACGTTGCAAAAAAAAGTAATACTAAAGACACTTTCATTCAGCCATTTTTGAGAAAATCAGTCATTTAGGTTAAAAAACTTAATTTTTGAATTTTTAATTAAAGTATGTGTAATATCGTTAAAATAACTAATACTAAGACTTCATTTTTAAAATAAAAGTATTGCGTGGGCCGTAATCTTTTTTCTTTATAGAAAATTACTGAAAAAAAAAATTTTTAATCATTGAAGGGCGATTTTTACCTTTGAATTGAATTGTTTTTGTCCCTTTCAATTTTTGTGCAAGTTACCTAGAGGGTCGGGCATAAAAATTAAATAGGACAAAAGCAATGAAATTCGAATATAGAGGTCGCATTTCAATGATTTGAAACTTTTTTTTCAGTAATCTTCTATTAAAAAAAGAGAATACGGCCCACGCAATATTTTTTTTTCAAAAATGAAGTTTTAATATTAATTATTGTAACGATATTAGACATACTTTAATTAAAAATTCAAAAATTAAGTTTTTTAACCTAAATGACTGATTTTCTCAAAAATGGCTGAATGAAAGTGTCTTTAGTATTACTTTTTTTTGCAACGTACTCAGGAAAGTGTCCAAATTCAAATTGAGTTTTATTTTGTTGCGCCCATGCATATACTTTAAATAAAAGTCCAGAAATTAAATTTGTTAACCTAAAAAATCTATTTTCTTAAAAACGGCTCGATGAAAGATTTTGTTTTTTTTTTGCAAAATTCTTAGAAAAGTGTCCACATTCAATATCTGCAAAAACATTTGTAGTGGGAGAACCTTTAGGTTAAAGTTGGTTAAAACTCACCGTGAAAATGTCGGGAAAAGTAGATTGGGAAAAGTGGTCGGCAACGAAAAAAAGACCTCTAAAAGAGGACATTTCATTTTTTAACTAAAACTACATAATTAATGTTTTTATGAAATAACTATATTTGAATTAGCAAATTGTTTAGTTTAGCGTGTCGATTAAAAACTTCCAACTTTAATGGAAATCTTAGCGTTATGAATAGTGACCAGACAAAGAAAAATTTCTTTCGCGAAAGTTGACATCAGAACGAAAGAAACGAGATGTTAAAGTTTATGCAATAAATACAGAGTTTCTTGAGATTCGTATCGTTATGTTGTGCAATTGCCATTACATGATCGCTGACATATGCGCGTTCATAAAATTTACGATCGTTAACTTGCATAGCAGAATTTAGCCTAATCTCCACTCTTGAACGTCACTGAATAGCCACACGTTCAATGGCTACAGGTAAATTCAAACACGTGAGAAAGGAAAACAACAACTGCAGATTTATTGATTTCTAAATTTACCTCTTCCAAGATCAATCTCTCTCAATGCAATTTCAACTATTTTTTCAATATTAAATTTAAAACACTTTAATCCTTTATTTCACAGACAAATCTTGTTTTTCAAAAGTGAGACAAAACTTGAAAATGAATTTAAACTAGATTAAAAGAATAATGTGTAGAAAGTGATTTAGCATTTTATTTAGAAGAGACAAACGGATGCCATTCACAATTTGAATTGATCCTTTGACTTCTAAATGGTAGAAATGATCTCGGCGACGTCATCTTGGCGTCACAGAGTATCTCTTGCCACCTCGATTGCGGGTGGAAGAATGGGAACGAGACAGGCGTGACCAATCGACATTAATTTGTTTATCAGTCGGCACCAAGGGCTATTTTATTTTTCAGCTCTTTCTTCAATTCAACAACAATATATCACTTCATGTATACACATATACATGTTTTCCTCTACTGCAGAGTAGCGTTAAAAAAGCATTCTTTATCATTAAAAGAACGACAGAGAGTGCATTGAAAAATTAGATATGAATATTAATGAACCATCAGAATCCTCAGACCGACTTATTATTCTTTTTCATTAACGCTAAATACATGCTTATGATTTTTAAATTCTTTATGAATTTTCTAAACTAATTCTCTGTTTCTAAATTTGGGTCTATATTATAAAAAAAAAAAGTTTTAAATTTGATAAATAATAATTTCAGATAAAATTAAACAAAGAAATAATATGAAATGATAAGAAACTTTTTTTTTGTGTTATAATTTAGAAACAAATTAAAACATAAATGTTATTATTTGTCAATAGGAAGTTGTTTTTTAAATCCGAATTTTAAAATTTTTAATCACGTGTCTTCTGGCAAATGAGAGATAGAATAAATTTTCAGAAATCTTTCTGATTTGGAATTAATTTAACATGAATAAATCATTGGCATTGAGACCCTTTAGATGCTTAATTAATTCTGGCCTTGAAGAGCGGATATATTCTAATAGTGTAATTTTTGGATCATTCAAATTTTTAGATAACAACTATTTCTCACAAAACGAGTTTCACAAAAGTTTTTGATCATTTTCAAACAATTTTCGTTTAATTTTCTATGTGTTTAACAGAATATATTTATAAATACTTATTTTAATTTCTTAACTCTCTTTAAATCTGAATCAGTGGAATTTCTCTGATTTTCAGAGACTAATTTCTCGCGATTTGAAATCAGTGAAATTCTATCGGTTAATTCAGTGAAAAATTACTAAAACATCATTTATTATCTACAGATTTTCAGTGGAATTTCACTGATTAATATCACGAGAAAGAAGTCACTGATTATTATTAAAATCTGAATTAGTAAAAAACTACTATTTATTAAATTATTAGTAGAAAACTACTAATTCAGTAGTTAAATTTAACTAATTAAATAGTAGAAAATAAATAATGTAATTAGTAAATAGAAATCTACTAATTTTTTTAGTAGTTGTTAAATGATATACGGAATTATATTATATCAAATAAGGTTAAAATAATGTATTTAGGAGGAAATTGTAAAGGTCCTTTAAAGGGGCGTAAAATGAATATAAATTATTATAAATAATATAATAATATTATATAATAATATTATTATATTATTATTGTATAAACATACAAAATAGTAACAAAAAATTGTATAATTTGTTTCAAATTCGGATAAAAAATATATTAACCTAATATTAATGCTAACTTTTTAAATCTAAATTAGTTAAAAACAACTAATTTGAAAACAAAAACTCAGTCACTATTACAAATAGTTATATTTCTACTAATAATGTAATAAAAAATAACTAACTATTAGTCAAATTCAATTTAAGTTCTGTTAAAATAACTAGTATTTTAGTCAAATTCTGTTCACTAATTGAATTAGACAAACTCTAACTATTTTTCAGTTATATCTTTTTACTAATAATAATTTATTTGGTACTGATTGCAGAAAAAAAACGTCAGCCACGATGTTACTAATAATTAGTTAGTTTTAACTAATTCAGATTTAAAGATCACGTTGACAAATTTTTTTTATCATTTAATTTTATATTCTTTAAAATTTGGTAATCAAACTTTTCTTTTTAGGAATTTTGTTCACAAAGTTACATTAACTTAAAAAAAAAGAAAAATGATGATTATACATATTTTTTTTAAAAACACTTTTTGACATTAAAATAGATGAAAACCCAAAATGTCGCGTCCATCATAATTAAAGTTTTCAAAAAACCAATTCTTATTCCAAATTAATCGGAATCTCAAAATTAATCGGCCTCAAAAATAGCTTTTGAAAATTTAATTTTTTTAAAATTATTAATCCAAACTACACTGAATTTAGAGTGTTTTTTGGGTAAAAAAATAAATTATCAATTTTTCCGATTCAAAATGACGGGCTCAAAATTTTTGAATTTTGTATTAACCTTGATAAAACTTAATTTAAAATGAGATTATTGCACTCTAAAAACAAGTGTCTCGAATGTGTCGTATTTTAAGACATTTTGGTGTCTTTATTGTATCTAAGACGCAATTAGTGTCTTAAAATAAGACATTTTGAAGAAAGCAGTTTTTGCAGTGTGGAAACGCTTATTATCAGAATAGTGTTCAAATATAAATTATCAAATTCTTCGATTTAAAATGACAGGCTCAAAATTTTTAATCAGTTTTAAGAAGATTTTTGGGGTCAATAATGACGAATTTGATTTTTTGTTTACAACTTTTGATTCAAGATCACTAAATTTTGAATCTGACATTTTGATTCGGAAATTTTAAAACTTTATTCTTTGGCACTAAATTTGTAATGAGTGACCCCAAAAAAAACCCCTAAATTTAGTTTCATTTGGATTATCTAAAAATTAAAAACTGCAATAAACTCTCTAAATCTTAATTAGTAGTTTTCTACTATGAATTAGTAAAAAGTGAGCTACTATTAAATAGTAAGAATTTTACTATTTTTTAGTAGGAAATTACTAATTTTTATTAGAAAACTACTAATTAAATTAGTAAAAAATCTACTTATTTTAAAAGTAAAGTTTCACTATTTTAATTAGTAGGTTTATACTAAAAAATTAGCAGTTTTTTACTAAAAAGTTAGTAAAATTCTTGGCTCATTTTTCGCTAATTCATAGTACAAAACTACTAATTTAGATTTAGAAAAAAGTATAAAACAATTTCAAAATGTCAAAACCAATATGTAGCGCAAATTTTTGAAAATTGATCCTATTTCCTCGCGACTTGTTATATAAGAGATTTTTCGGGTTGTTACGAATCTGAAGAGGAATTTCAGAAAATTAAAATGTCTGATCCAATATGGGGGATAAAATACAATTTTTCAAAAAATATCACCATCTGAACAATTTTTTTATTAAATTGTTATATTACTATACAATTTGATACCTATAAGTTGTCTTGACGATTCTCAAGATCGATTTCAAAAATTCAAAATGGTAGAAACAACATGGCTGCCGAATATGTGAAAATTGATTATGTTTGATTGAAACTTATTGATTTCAGCTTTCAAAGGTTGTTTACTAAGCATCTATAATTCGAAATTGTGGACCTAAAATGAATACCAAAATCAAAATAACGACATATTTTCAAGAAGTGAAATTTTCAAAATGCGATGATGATTTTAAAATAAGAAATGAGTGATTCTCTAGGAAAGTAATAAGAGAAGATTGGCAAGAATGAAAGATGTGCTTTCGGACAAAAGTGAATTTAGAAGTATGCGACCATCAAGAATCTATCAATCAATGATGCAGACGTTATCGACACGGAGGATCGTCAGAATCTCTCTTCACCCTGGCCCGCCCAGGCAGACAACGAACCTGAACTATTAGCGGGATGTTGAACTTGCTTGAACGCCTTATATTACTGTATACGAGTTCTGAAAAGCGCCAACAGCGATTATAATGGTATGTCGAGACCTTAAGCCGCGCTCATGACTTTCATTCTGTGAAAAAGGTTTCATTCAATCCAACAAACACTGCACACAATATAAGTTCAAATCAATATTTTCTTAAACTTAAATAACAATTTTATACGTCAATATAAATATTTCCTTTCTAAATATCAATTATCAACATCTGGGTAAATTATACAAAGATAATGGAGATAACACACATTCTCCAGACAAGACACTCTTCAATTACAATTTAATACGTCAAAATAAATATTTTCTTACTTCAATTGCAATTTTTTCCTCAAACTAAAAATAATGCAAAATTATTATTTCACGTCACGAGATAAAAAAAGCAGTGAATTTATTTTTAGTGAGGGAGATTTCAGACCAGGTAGTAGAAAAAGACGGACATACTAAAAACAAGCGTGTCTTACTATCGCTTTCTCTTTCTACTGTCTGTTTTAAAATACCCCTTATCACTTACAGTGTATTTAAAAAATGAGACTGAATTTCTCAGTCAGGGTGGCATCAATTTCCCTGACGTTTTACTAATTTTACAACGAAATTCCCTGACAATTTTTTGTTCAGAGTAAAGACAAAAATTTGCCAACAACTCAAAAATGAACCAATTTTAATGTTATTTTTTTAAAATACTCATAGATGTTTGTACTATAACGCTTAAGTACTAAAAAACCAAGAATTTTATTATTAACCAAAAAAATGTTAATAACTTTTAAAAATGTAAAAAATTATTTTTTGAGAAAGTGATATCAAGGTATTTCGATATCTATATAAGAAACTTTACATACACCAAAGTAAATTATATATTTTATACACAAAACTTATTTAAACTATTTTCAAATAGTTCTAATTACTAATCAACAATTTGGTTTGTTTAAACAATCTTAGTTAAACAAATAAATAAATTCAAAAATTGTTAATTACTTAGAATTCGTTACTTTTGTAAAATTAATTCATCACTATTGACCTAGAGTCCTAATACAATTTAGAATGTTTACAAATAATTTTTGGATTGTTTAAACAATCTTAGTTAACAAGTAAATAACTTGGAAAATTTTTATTACTCAGATTTTGTTTCTTTTAAAATTAATTGATTATTATTGGCATATAGTATCATAGTAGTTTTGAGTTTAGTTACAAACTATTTTCAAATGGTTTACACAGTTTTAGTTAAAAAATAAATACCCTCAAAAGATTTCTTAATTATTAGTAACTAATTAATTCATTAATTAATATAAAAAAAGAAACGAAATCTACGTAAGGAAAGCTTTTAAAGTAATTCATTTGTTTAACTAAGATTGTTAAAACAAATTAAAATTGTTGGTTAGTAACTAGAACTATTTAAAAATAGTTTAGATAAGTTTTGTGTATAAAATATATAATTTACTTTGGTGTATTTAAAGTTTTTAACATCGACAAACCTTGAAATCAATTTCACAAAAAATAATTTTTTACATTTTCAAAAGTTATTAACGTTTTTTAGTTACTAATAAGAGTCTTGATTTTTTAGTAGTTAAGCTTTATAGTTCCAAAATTTATGAGTATTTAAAAAAAAAGAAAGAATCGGTTCATTTTCGAGTTATCGGCAGATTTTTGTCAAAAAAAATTTAGTAACTTTGGCCGAACTTTGGGCCATTTCAATTTTTTTAATTTCCCTAACAAAAGCCACCCTGAAAGTTCATTTAACTTTTCACGAAAATAGTAAAATAATTTTTATTAAATATAGTATTATTATGCAGATATAACTGAATTAAATTTACTTTTAATTTGCCCATTTTATTCATTTTGTGAATGTGATACTTGATATAATTCCACGAAACAGAAGCTTAATTTAAAATTTAGAAAATATGAGAAAACCTGTTTTCAATACATTCAATGGCGTTATTTTAAACTATGTTTCATAATTATCTCAAGAGAGAACATATTTAAAATACACAGTTTCGAAACCAAACTATTTTCAAAGATATTCATCATTTTAATTTGAATTTATCTGTAACAAAGAAATGTTAATTTGTCTTAAGATTAATGATTGTTATCAATGAATGTCAACTATCCTTAAGTAAAAGTTATACTCAGGAATGTTAAATACTATCAAATTAAGTAATTCAGAAAAAAGTCTACCAGTTATTTTAACAAAAATTTTGGTTATTCTAACCAGAAATTCACTAGAATCTTACATTAACTAAAATTCTGGTTATTTCAATTAGAATGTTTTTTCAGTTTCCAAATAAAAAAATAAAAAAATGTTGATTGTCTCGAAAAATAAAACAATGGACAAAAAAACAGAAATAAATCCCCAATAAAAATCAGACAATCTGACGAAACTCCAGTAATTGTGAAATCTTTGATAAGGTATCAAAAGTCAATATTTATTTGTCTCGACTAGTGAATTTGATTTATTGGTTCTCGATTGATCAGGATTTTGTAATATTTTAATCGTGAGCTCCTATATATATATATATATATGTATTGTAATTTAAATTTAATTGAAGACGATCTTTCAAGTGTGAAAAGAAAAACATCACTATCACTTTCCGTCAGAATTTTCATTCTATCTTTTTTTCAAATTTATCACATTTGGTATCTTGATTATCAGATGTCAACATTTTTCAATCAAGTTTATTACATGACATAAAGCAATTGAAGAGAAATTTTTGAATCACACGTGAAATATATAGAGTAGTTGGTTATAAAAGAGAAAATTTTTTGCTCTAGTCAATAAAAGGAAGGAACTTTTTTTTTCTAAAAATAGTATAAGTAAGTTAACCATTGTAAGAGACATATATGTGACCTCGAAAATTGCTTATAAAATCGAGTAAGACTTCTGCGATGATGTAACCAAGAATTTTCTAGTGTCGATCGTTTCCAAGCACTATCTACTAAAGTACATGCATTTTATTTTTGTGCAAACTTACATAAGAGGAAAAATCTCTTTGAAGCGTATAATCATTAGTTGTTGGATATTTTAAGAAAATCAAAAGTTGATTAAAAAAATGGAATACTTAAATAAAAAATAAAATAAAATAAACAACAAAAATTTTAATAAATAAGAAAAAATGATTTTTATTGTGTCGAGAGTATGGAATTTGAAAAAAAAGGCGAAATTACAGATGAGTAGTGAAATTTTCAAATTGGTATGTATGTAGGGGAGAGTCGGGTAAAATGCCTAATTGGATAAATTGGCAATGGTTAATAACTTGGCCAAAAATAAATATTAATCATAATTGTTTTTAATTATGAAGTATATTAAGGTGAAGATGATTTCTGTAAAGTTTCATGTTTATCAGTTTATTATTAAATAATTTATTAAAGAATTGTGAAAATGATGCTTTCCAACGATAATTTTTTCATTTTTAAAGATTAGAAAACATGCACTTCTATCTCACATACGTACATAATTTTTTTTAAAATTAATCCTTGAATATTTAGCTATCTAATCACTTTGACTTAATTTATAAAAATGAGTTCTAAAATGAAAATAATTAGTTTAATTACATCGTGTGTTTTTGGGTAAATTGTCTTGGTTAAATTGCCTATATGCTGTAAAACTTCTAAACAAGATACGTATGATACGGAAAATCTCTCGGGTTACACGTATATTTTGATGTAGAAACTAAATATCAAGTTGTTACTGCTTCTGTATAAAAAATCAGTGTTTTAACAAATTAATTATATTAATTATTGCATTTATATTAATAATAATTATAATAATTAAGCATTGAAGAATCATTTTAAATATATTTTTAAAACATGATTTTAAATAAGCGCGGGATGAATCAAAAGAAGTGCGCATGCGCAGAAAAAATACATGAGATTACGAGAGATACGTGTTGTCACGTGACTATAAAGAATCATGGCGAATTAACCTGTCACATTTGGCATTGAATGCCAAAATTTTCGTTTTCTTCCTAAAACTCACGCAGTTTTCAATAGAGCAGGTATTTTTGTAATTTATTATAGTGTTTAATTTACTTTTGTATGATTTTTTATAATTGTAGAAGCTTTATTTATTTGTTATAGACTTTATTTCCATTTTTTGTCGGTCTGCTTTGGATTAAAATTTTAGTTTTATGACAAAAAGATTATATTTTTGTATTCACAGCTTGTTCTTTTTCTAATATAAACAAGATAATTGATTATAGAAAATATATAAAAAAAAATTGTTTACTTTTATTCATATTTTTCCATATTTTTGTGCACAGGCGATTTGCCCAGTCGTGTGTCAAAATGGCGAATTTTGACATCAATATTTAAATAATTCTTTTTTCTACTTTTTCTGAAATAAACACTTAAAATGACTATCTTATTATATTCTTAAAGGATGTTTTCTAAATATTTGATGGTTTATATTTTTCAAAACTATAATTAAATACTTTTTTTTTTGCTCTAAACTTTACTATAGGCATTTTGGCCGACTCCCCTATATTATAGAAAACTGAATCATCATGTCTTTGAACAACGCGTGGCCAGTTTCCTGTTCTATCTAATAATCTCGATTGAATCTCGAAAGCAAAAGTCGATTCGCATCGTTGGAATGGAGCTGAGTACACGTGCCGACATTCGGCACATTTACGCCGCGAATACAGATAAATATAGAGTCTCGGGTCAGGTTAGGTCGGACAACTTTGCGGGCCACCGTTATAAGCCCGTGGGCTATGTGGAGCCTTGAGAGACGATACAATCGTAAAGAGGAAGAGCATCGACATAGATCTCGATATCAGAATCGAGATTTGAGATTTCATTAAAAGAGAAAGAAAAATCATTTTAGAAAAATTCAAATTCTATCTATGGTTGACAAATTACGGATCATGTTCATTCATATAAACATAATTATCGATTTATAATAACTTGAAATTAAATATATTATTATTAAATTACTTTACGAATAAAAAGAACCACTACTCTCTCAATCTGAATACTAATAAAACATGGGTACTTTCATAGTAAATCCGTATACAAGTTTTCTCTATTCCAATTAGTAAAAAGTAACAAATTAATATCTATCTCCTTCTTTAATTTTTACTATTTTCTGTCGCCAAATTTTTTGCAGTACTTTTTTACAATCCTGAACAAAATTACGCATAGACATTAAAAAATTCTTATTTAAAAAAAAAAAAATTCAACTTTCCAAAAAATTTGGTTTCTAAATAGTATTTTATAGTTAAAATCATTACACAAACGAATTTTGTTAAAAACATGTTTTTCCGTTGAGAATTTCAGGCTATTAAAATTTCTCTATCATGGTTATTTCACAAAAATAGAAGAATATTATTAACCTTGAATAACATTTTTTAGCAGCAGTACGGTTAATTATAGTTTAATATTGTTGTAAAAATTGTATTATGTTACAGTTTAAAATATATTAATTTCTTTTTTTAATTAATTAAAATATAGTCATTCTGCGTGTTTTTTTTTACTGTTTTCATGTAAAAATTCCAACTTTATAAATTTATATCTTAAAAACAGAACGGTAAATTTCAATAAAATTGTAACCATACATGTAAAATAATATATTTAATATGTCATTAGATAAGAATCTGTAGAAAATTGATTTTTGGGATAAACCTCCTTAATTTTTAACAATATACTGTAATTCTAGATCCAAAATTATGTTAGAAAAAAAAGAACACCCTTCAGCAACAAGTTGCAATTTTGTTTTCTCTCATCTAAAATATCTATCTTCTTCTGCAATATTTAAAATTTTTTTAACGCCAATTTTTTTAATGACCTTTTTTTAATTTTGATAAAATTACGTATAGACTTAAAGAATTCTTGATTTAAAAGAAATTAAAAATTCTAAAACTCGTCAAAAAAATGTTTCTTTAATTTTATCACTGCAGGATAATTTTCAGGGCCCCCCACTAATTCATTTTTTAATTATTTTAATTATTATTTGTAATTTATTTCTAGATATTTACAAAAATAAAACAATATTTAAGTAATACTATATTACAGAATAATAATAACCAAATAAACATAATTTTAAATCCAAAATTTTACTAGAAAAAAACTTGATACTTCTGAACAACCTGATTTAGAAAATGGGACTAACCATAAAAAACGTTTCATTTGGGGGGGGGGGGGGGCACTTTAAATTTAAATCGTTCGTATTATTGTGTTCTTATTCTAATATTATTTTTCATCTTTGAGACTTTAGTTTGAAAAGTCATCAATAGTAACATTTTTAAAAATTAATATTATACAATATATATTTGAAAAAAATCATTTGAATGTTATTATAAAATATATTTTTATAATCATCTTAATTACTACTAATGATAAATGTATATGATAAATAAAACAATTTGATTCAATTAATATATGTGAAAAAAGTTTAATTTTTGAGGGGGGGGGGGGGTATAAAGCATTTTTAACGTTTTTAAGCGTGTAAAAAGATTTAAAAAATTGTTTAACGTTCTTTATGGACGGTTGTAATGTTGAAAATCACCGGTGCCTTCCCTTAAAAAAAAACCAAAAAATGACTAAAATATTAAGTATGAATAATATACTAATTTATTTAGTGGTTTATTTCTCTCTAAATCTGAATTAGTGGTTTTCTACTAATGAATTAGCGAAAAGTGAGCTACTATTAAAATAGTAAGAATGTTACTAATTCTTAGTAGAAAACTGTTAAGAATTAGTAGAAACCTACTAATTTTGTAGTAGAAAACTACTAATTAAATTATTAAAAAAATCTACTTTTTTTAAAAGTGAAGTTTCACCATTTCAATTAGCAGTTTTCTACTAAGAATTAGTAGTTTTTTGACTAAGAATTGGTAGTATTCTACTATATGAATTAGAGAAAAATGAGCCATGAATTTGACTAATTCATAGTAGAAAACTACTAATTCTTAGTAAAAAACTACTAATTCAGATTTAGAGAGTATGACCTCAAAATTGTTTTTAATAAAATAGTAGTAGTAGAGTAAATTAATGTTTGAATTCGTAAACGAATTTTTAATGTGAAATTAATCTCTCTAAATTTCTTAGAGTGAGTTTTAACACCACGAAGAGTGAAAATTGAGCCACTCCAATCAGAGTGAAAAACCCACTCTTGAAGAGTAAATTTTCACTCCAGTTCGAAAGGAAATTCACTACAAGTGGATTTACTCCATAAATTGAGTCACACGTTAGGGTGGGGGGGGGGGGGGAGTGATTGCAGATTTTGTGACAATCTATGACAAGGGGGACATCACACAATTTATATGATTTTTATGTGTTAAATGTTTACATAGATCGTGTTTCACAAACTTTGTTTCATATTTTTTGAAAATGTAGTAGTTTCTAAGAGTTTAAAAGATAAAAATTTTCAACACTTTAAAGTGTGTAATAGAAAAATTTAAATGTTATTTTTTCAACGTGATATAAAATAGGGGGTGGGGGGGGGGGGGGGGTTCGCAAAAAGTAAACTCTCACTTTAATTTTGGAGTATTGTGAGTTTCTCACTCTGATTGGAGTGGCACAATTTTCACTCTTTGTGGAATTAAAACTCCATCCGAGAAATTTAGAGAGTTCGCGAATATAAATAATTTCAACTGAATGGGATAAAATCGGGCAAAGTAATAATTAATATCAGTTTATTTTGCGTGATTTTGCACCAATGTGTGTAAACAATCAAAAAAATTTTGACAAGTTTCTAATCAAAGCTAAAACACAAACAAAATAGTCTCCAATATAAAAGCAAAACGTGACTTTTGTCTCATTTGGTAAAGATGACAAGACGCCCTGAAATTTTGTCTCGTTTAGCAGGTATATATAAATCGCATCTTTACGTTGAACTTCACGGAAGCGGAAATTGCCACGTGTACACCCATCACTTGTCCAATCAAAGTAGACAAAAAGAGGCCATGTTCTTACCTAACTGAACCCTATAGAGTGGTCTTTACAACGATCGAAGAAAGTCGAGCAACGACCAGCTTGAATAACATAGGGAGAGAAAATCTAATCAGAGTGAATCAAACTGAATTCATTTGCGAAGAATAATCGGCAAATTTCACCCGAGATTTGTCAGATATTGTTGATAAAAGTGGAGAAAAAAATGAGAAAAAAGTAGAATAAAATGAAATGAAATCGAGAGTGAATAACGACGTCAATGATTGCGATTATAATAATTGTCAACAATTTTCTATAGAGGATAAAAAAATGATGATTTAGTTGCGAAATTTGGTGATTTTGAGTAGAGCTAGCACAAGATTGATATAGGATTGCAATATAAGCGAAATTTCTTTGTCCGAAGTAAGCAAGTGCACTTGATGCGTCGAGGGCAGTGCACTCGCGGACACAAATCTTTCCTCATCTGCTGCCCTCTTGCCCCTTTCGCCGAGGAATGTAATTTACGAATCGTGGGCGATAACAGGCCAGCCATGCTGCTAAATTCTCTACACGATATTCTTTTGCTGCTTTTCTTAATCATTATCGTCTCCCTGGAATCTGTTTCATTAACCAGAGAATTCCCATGGCCTTTTTAAGTAAAAATTAATGATCGGCGCGGTATAAACCAGAAAAAAAATTTATTTAAATCAAGAAAAACTGTTTTTTTTGTTCACTTCTTTATACTGGTTTCAAACATTTCTTTCATTTTGTAAAATTACTTTGATGCAAAGATTCTATGTACATTAATATTTACTTTAAATTAGGTTTGTTCCACCTTTTTATTTGCTATAAAATACTCTTTGTTTCGTATAACTATTTTTCAAATTCCTGGATTTCCTAGATCGGAAAGTATAATTTTCACGGCATTATTATTTTAATGATTGATAATTGATTATTGAAATAATAATTGGTTTATTAAAAGTTAAAGGAAATAAAAGGATGAAAAGTTTTAAAGATTCAATATAATGTATGTCATGTTTATTAAAAAAAATAAAATAAAAACAAATAAAGCTACAGTGTAACCTGTCCAGTTTTTGAACCAAAATTGGAAAGAATCTCGAGATGCATTGGCTTTTCTAAGAATTTTTTTCTGCTCTCTATTCCTTCTTCGTCATTCTCCCCACTACTTGCTGCTCTCAGGCCCAAAAGCTCATTAAAAATGATTTCAATTTTTGACTTCTCCAATTTTAGTTCACACGCTTATTTTGGCTAATTCAAGAAAATAATTCAAAATTCGACAGATATATATGTAAATTTAGTTTCAAAAAGAACTATAGTTCTTATTTTAAGGTTCTTATATACAAGAAAAAAAAAGCAGAAAAATTATTAAAAGATTTGAAAATATCAGAAAGTCTATGGAATTTTTTTTTATACTCTCTAAATGTGAATTAGTATAGTTTTTTACTAATGAATTAGCGAAAAGTGAGCTACTATTAAATAAGTATAAGAATTTTACTATTTTTTACTAGAAAACTACTAACTAAATTAGTAAAAAATCTACTTATTTTAAAAGTAAAGTTTCACTATTTTAATTAGTAGTTTTCTACTAAAAATTAGTAAAATTCTTGGCTCACTTTTTGCTAAATCATAGTAGAAAACTACTAATTTAGATTTAGAGAGTAACACTGTAAAAAGAAAATCTTAATTTAAGACGTGTCTGAAATTCAGCTAACACTGCTCTATAAATGTTTATGTAAAAAATACTATTTTAATCAAGATGAATTTACAATAATTACAAATTTACCTTTCCAAATTGATTAGTACACTAAGAAAAATTTTTAGTAAAAATTCCTGTGCTGTTTACTATAAAAGCGTCATAATTGACAGTCCCCAAAATTTTACCGTGCTGTCTTACAATTTTTTCCGGATTTTCCACAATTTTTACCAGAAAATCCGGTAAAAATTGTAAGACAGCACGGTAAAATTTCGGGAAGTGTCAATTATGACGCTTTTATAGTGAAGGCACAGGAATTTTTACCAAAATTTTTTCTCAGTGTACTTCACGTTTTAATGCAAATTTGAAGTTTTTAATTTTTTTTTTTGCACAGTTTAAAGCAAAAGAAAAATGTGTATAAAATAAGCAAAAGCTGTCTTAAAAATGTTACGTCTTAAAATAAGACAGCTTTTCTGCCTTAAAATAAGACTTTCTTTTTACATGAATATTTTAAAATATTTCGAAAGTCTTAACGAAAAAAATGAAAACATTCAATAAGAAATCATGAAAAATTGAGATAACATTTAACCAAAATCAAGCCAATTATGAATGAATGAGAAAATGACAAAAAGCAATATTTATGGACAGAAAAATAAGCAAATTGAGTAAAAGTTACTAAACGAAAAAGAACTGCAAAAATAAAATATAAAAATGTTACAAGATGAGAAAAAAATCTACAAATAAACTAGGAACTTTTTAAAAATTACATAAGAATGAAAAAAATAACAAAAAATACATAATTAAGTAACGAATTCGCTTAAGACATTAAATATTTACATACTTTTAGTAAATTAAGAAAAGAAATACAAAAATCAATGAAAAAACGATAAATGAGAAAATTTAATGCAAAATTAAATTCACATAAAATAAAATAAAGAAAGAAGACTTCTTAAAAAAGTTTAAAGTTTACAAAATTAGGAAGAATTGTAGATAAAAATGCGTATTAAATGTTTTTAAAGAAAAAGAAATTATTAAATAAAAATTAAATAATTTTAAAAAAGCGAAAGCAGTTCTAAGAAAAAGAAAGAAGAGGGTAAAATTTAAAATTTAATTATTAAAAATTCAAAGAGTGATAAATAGAATTATGAAATAATAAGAAAATTGAATAATAAGAAGGAAATTTCATGAAAGTTAATTGACATTTAGAATTTGTTTTAAGACGTGGAGAAATTAAAATTTTACTCTCTAAATCTGAATTAGTGATTTTCTGTAAATGAATTGGCAAAAAATGGGTTACTAGTAGATAGTAAAATTTTTTCCTAATTTTTAGTAAAAAAAAACTACTAATTATTCGTAGAAAACTACTAATTTGAAAGTGAATTATCTGCTAATTGAAATAGGAAAAGTTTACTTTTACAATTAGTACTTTTGTATTAAAAGTTACTAAAAAATTTTACAACTTAATAGTAACCGATTTTTTTTCTAATACATTAGTAAAAAACCACTCTTTAAATCTGAATTAGTGGTTTTCTACTAAAAAATTAGTACAATTCTTACTACTTAATAGTAGCTCAGTTTTCGCAAATTCATTAGTAAAAAACCTCTAATTCAGATTCCTTAATTGGGGAAAAGTGAGCCACTATTAAATAGTAAGATTTTTACTAATTATTTAGTAGAAAACTACTAATTCTGATTCAGATAGAGTATATTATTTTTTACTTTCTTTCTACCAAAAAGTTTTAGATCATGTTCTGACTCTTATTTAATTTTTCAAAATATTCAAAGAATACAATAGTAAAATTAACAAATTTGAGATTTAAATATCAATTTTCTGGTACATTTTGTAAATTTCCAGATCTTTCTACAAATTCCCGGGTTTTTCATACTGCACTAAATTCTCGGCTCTTTCTCGGATTGCTATAGACAAACTGCTGAATTATTTTAAATAGTTAACAAAAAAATACTTTCGAAGTGACTATGTGCAAGTTTATAAAAAAACTGTTTAATAACTAATGATAGCCGACTGCTATACTTTTCGTCTGTAAAAAAATGTTTATGATTTAGCGCAAATTATAAACAGACAGTCTGCAATTAATTTTTAACTCGACTTATTTTAAAATTCACTCTATACTGCTTTTTGTGATACCAAAATAATATTATTTTTTATAAATCAGGACATTAATCACAAATTCAATTTCAAGAATAACCGATACTCTCGAGCCTCTGATTTTTTAATTAAGCAAGTCATATTTAATTAATCGATAAATGAGACTTCTTGACTGGACGGTCTGATGAAATAATTGAACAATTTGAATTTCCCAATATAGCAGACTCTGAATAATTTCTCTCACGCTTTCTTGAAAATTTAAAGTAAGTTTTTTTTTGTGTATTTCTTATATATATATATATATATATATATATATATATGCTGTGTGGCGGGTCGCGCTCGTTTTTATTTTTTGCCACGGGAGTGTGTAAAACTCTCTCAGAATAAAAGTTCTGTTTATATCGTCGAGTTTTTCGCAGCCTGAATATCTGTGTTTTGCAAATTGTATTTTTGTCTCGATTCTCCACGTGCACATCTTAGCACATTTATTCGCACTTGCTGATCTCCGTGGGGCAGTCTCGTTTCCCATGCGTTATTTTTGTACTTTCCTACGAAGTCGCCTACGTTTTATGTGTACACATACGCCCTCATCGGCACTTTCAATTCTAATTATAAACATATACGTATAAAGAGTGTTTTAATAAAAGAAAAGCTTTTCTTTTGGCAAATGCATGTACTTTATAAATATGTTTAAATTTTTAAATATAGTTCAGCAAAAACTAGAATTTTTTGGTTTTAATAAGCTAGTATTATAAAAAAAAAAAAAAACAAATAAATATATATAAGGCACCACTTAATTAAATGATCAACTGCGGTTTTGATTTAATTCTGACAAATAACAGCTCTTTTTTTCGATGAAACATTCTCTACAATTTTATTTGTTGTAATTTGTTAAAAAATAATATTCTGTTTAAAAAATACTTAAAAAACAAATAATATTTGTTTAATAACTTTTAAACAAAATATTATTTAACAAACACCAACAAATAAAATTGTAGAAAATGT
Organism: Ganaspis brasiliensis; assembly: GCA_037103525.1. Taxonomy (NCBI): domain Eukaryota; kingdom Metazoa; phylum Arthropoda; class Insecta; order Hymenoptera; family Figitidae; genus Ganaspis; species Ganaspis brasiliensis. The sequence continues at coordinate 41,611 of JAZKLR010000126.1, forward strand.
TTCAAAGAGAAAAATTAGCTTTAACTTATCAGAATTGAACGAAAATTGCAGTTGTTCATTAAATTTAAAGAAAAACCCCAAAATGTTAAATAATTATTTTATTATTTGACAACAAATTTTAACTAAACTTAATTTTTTTCTGAAAAATGTACAACTGGATTTTTCAAAATCTGGTGAAATTAATTTTAATAATAGTTTTATTTTATGGGAACAGTCATTATATATTTTGAGGTTATGTCAATGGAGAGAGCCTCTTTAAAGTAAAAACCTTCTTTTAGCCGACGGTATAAATAAACTCATTAAATATTTTTAATATTTCACGATTTAATTATTTGCTAAAATTTTGCTTCAACTTAATTATAAAAAAATAAACAATTTCGACTGATAACTGTAAATTGAAAAAATTCAAGAATTTACAAGAAAGGAAATTCCTTTAGCTTTGAATATTTATCATAAATGTAAATCAATAAATCAATAGCATATGACGACTTATTAATTATGATTTAACATTTCAAGACTGTAATAAAAATTAATTTAATTGAAGCGCAGACACAGATATTAATTATATAACAATATATAAACTCAATTTCTTGTTATGTTAAATATTTATATCTACTTAACATCGATTTTATTAATAAAATAAAAAAACATTTTAAAAACATGAGTGTAAGAAGATTATATAAATTAAATTTCATTTATTGATCCAGAATAAAATACTGTGTTACATAAAATATATAATAAATTCCTTTGGAGATAATCTAGTTACCTATACAATCTATACATAAATCCGGATAAAAATTAAAGTAGAGAAACTTTTAATAATAATATTAATTTAAAATAAAAGCAAAAGAAAGTATTTTTAATTTTACAAATTATAGACATAAGACTGTACATTTTATTTAAATAAAATAAAAAAATATTTATATTACATTTGTTGTTATTTCAAACAATTTCAAAGAAATGTCCCCCAAAAAATATATATTAAAAGTAAATTAATAATAATAATTATTATTTTTTACTAATTATATTTAAACGATGAGATTGAATTTTCTAAAAATGTATGTAGATATAAATAGATGTAATTATTAAGATAAATATCTTAATTTTAAGATTTATAGTTATTTCGATTTGTAGATGAAAAACAAAACAAAGATCATTACAGTCATAAAAACTTTAAGTAATTTTGAAACTAAGTGGAAAATGAATATTGAAAATGCTGTAAGAAGGAGGATTTCATAAATATAAATTACTGAAAGCAATTTAGTTTCCATTCTTATCTAAAAATGAATATCGTTTGGATAACAAGTGACAGCATTGTTTGCGTCAGACAGAGCTGTAATTTAAGTAGTAACAGTCTATTCCGGCGAGACAAAATAAAATATTTTCAATCATCTTTCTCCAAGACTTTACATAGACGTACAAATTTTTGTTTCTTATTTGAATTTTTAAGTGTCAAAGAAATATTATTAATTTTTAGTTGCTTGATATTCAAAAAATGACAAACATATTTTAAAACATAATCCGAAAATATTATAATGGTAAATTTTTCAATTTAATCAATGGTTAATTTTATAAATTGTTTGCAAATCAAATTACTAAATATTTGGAAAATTATATGAATAATTCTTAAAAAGAGAAATAAATGAGGGAAAAATATTTGAAAAAATACAAATTAAAGACGAAATTGTAAACAAAGATAAAAAGCAATTAAATTGAAGATTATATCTTTATTTGAAAATAAGATTACCTATTATTCGTTATTTTTATTTAATGCCGCAATTTAATTAATTTAATTTAATTTAATTGCTCGATTTTTTATTTAATTTAAAATATAGTTTCAATTTGTATTTGATTCTGGTATAAATTATTTTAAAGTTACTGATTCTTTATTATGTGAAAAGTCTTCTCGCAAATTTTAAAAAATATTTCTAAACTCTAAAACCTGACTAAATTTTTACTTTTAAAAATCTCACTTTATATAATCACATTATACAAAATTAGAAAATATTCCTAACTAATATTTTTACGTATACGTATAATTTCTTATAATAAATTTTACTTGCTCATTAATTATTTAATTTGATTGATTTATTGTCAAATTTGACAGAAAGTTAATACCTATTGACTAATTTAGATTTTAACAGTAGAAAATTGTTTAAATAAAAAAGTTATATTAATTAAGTTAAACTAACTTAATTCTAAATCTTTCAACATTATAATCAATTAACATTTGATTTTAAATCATCTTAACATAAATCAATAAATCCAAGTTTCGATTGATTGAGAAACAACTGAAATTTGACTGGCATATTAGAATCACCATAAAAAGATCACTGTTAAAATTCTAATAAATTATATAATATATGAATCGATCCAAATTAGAGAAGAAATTCAAGAAATTTATGATTTGGGAAAGTATAAAAATTCTTTAGAGTAATTATTTGAAAAAGACTCTAAAGTTAAGAAGGACAACAGTAAGTAATAATGTTTCTTGTATAATTCTTTTATACTTTATCGAGAATAGCCGAAATTGTGCCTCATTCAAACTTTTTTACTAAACTATTTTGGTAGAAGTTTGGAATAAAAAATTCAGAAACATAACGTCATAAATGTGACGTTTCGTTGACTAAGGTATGTCAACCTTATCAAGTTAAAGTTTTATTAAAACAGACAAATTAGTTTACACTTTCACCAAACACACAAAACTGATAAAAAACAACAATAATTAAAAACAATTACCAGAATTGTGTAACAAGTAAAAAAATAAAAAACATTGTAAAAGTACAATAACTCGTAAAATCGTTTGCAAAACTCGATGGAAACTAACAGTTAATTAAGTCATTAACGATATTTTGTAAGTGCAATAAAAAATACTTTTAAACATTCTTTAGGTAATATTAATCAACAAACATCAATTTTTTTTATAGAAACGATCATGTTATTGTCAAAAAATAAATAAATAAGTCAAAGACTTTGTGTAGACAATAAGTCAATAATTAAACTAAAACGACGGCACCATTTGTGTCTGTGTCACCGACAATAGTTATTGACTTGGATCATCATGACAAAAAAATCCGTTTTTATTATTTTAAAATTAAATTTAGTGTAAATAAAATGTCTGTAGCATCAGAATTGTTGATGTTTCAAAATGACTGTTGATGTTAAAAATGTATTCATGATTTAGAAGAATGTTTTATTCAAACTTGAATAAGGCACACAAATGATGTCGAAACGTCGTTTAAGTTTAATTAATTGTCTACATAAAATCTTTTTTCTTTTTGACAATAAAATGATCGATTGACCAAAGAAAAATATATAACTTTTGACATTTTTAAAAATACGATCAAAAAAATTATTTTTGGAAAAAAACCTGAGTCAGTATCATTTTGACACAAAACTTATTTTGAAGACTAGCAAAATATAACGCGCTCAAGCGCGCGATTAGTTTTCCATATATTTTGGAAATTAAACTTTAATAATAAATAAAACAAATCGATGAATAATATTCATCAAATAAGGAGGGCTGCCAGTGGACTTGCAAATTGAAAATAGTGGAAAAAATACTATTTACTTTGAAAGAGTTAGTAAATAATGAGTTTTTAAGTGAAAAAAGTGAGTAATAGTACTAATTGAAAAATTGATTAAAAATAAAAAATGATGACAAAAATTGAAACGAAATAATTGTAATTTAAAGTAAATAATTGAAAAATTTAAAAAAAATTGAAGTTACAAAAAAATAATTAAAGAATGACAAAAATAATTAAAATTTGAAACAAAAGTTTGAGACTGGTGTAAAAAATTTAAATTTTCGCACAGTAATTAAGATATTGAAGAAATATGTAAAATGTAAAGAAACTAATTGAATAATGACACAAATAATTATAGAAGCTGGTGTAAAAATTACACTTTTTAGACAATAGTTAAAAATTGAAAAAATAATACAATTTTCAAGAAAATAAATGAAATTTGAAAAAAATAATTAAAAAATATCAAAAAATGTATATGTATAGAAAATGGTTGAATAATGACAAAAACAACTGAAATTTAGAAAAAAAATAATGAAAAATGAGAAATATATTAAAAAATGAAGTAAAAAAATAAAAAATGTAATACATTAATTTAAAAATTGTATAAAGTAATTGAAAAATTAACGATACAATTAAAATGTTTAGAAACTAATTGAATCATGACATAAATAATTGAAAACTGATCTTCAAAAGTTAATAAAATGATGACAATAATAAAAAGATTGAAGAAAATCACATTTAAAGAAAATAATTCAAAAAAGTCAAAAATATTTCAATATTGACAAAAATAGTTGTAATTTAAAAAAATAATTTAGAAATGTCAAAAATAATTAATAACTTTAAAAAAATAAAAAATTTGATGAAAATACTTGAAAACTTGACAAAGCAATTGAAATATTGAAATAAATAATTCAAAACAGGTGTAAAAATTAAAAAATTATAGACAATAATTGTAAAGTTAAAAAAAAATATTATAAGTTTGAGGAAAATAATTAAAAGTTGAAGAAATTAATTAAAGTTTGAAGACAATAATTGAAATTTGAAGAGAATAATTCAAAAATGGCAAAAAAATTCGAATACGAAAAAAATATTTAAAGTTTGAAGAAAATAATTTAAAAAGGTGTAAAATATTAATAAATTCGTGACATTAATAAAAATAATGATAAAAATAATTAAAAACAGGTGTAAGAAATTTAAAAATTCATGACAATAAAAAAATTAAATAAAATAATTTCAATTTGTAAAAAATAATTCTAAAATGGCAATAATAACAAAAATATGAAAAAAATAATTGGAATGACAAGAAGATAATTGAACATTAACAAAAAAAATGTAATTTGAAAAAAAGAATTGATAACTAGTGCATTAAATTAAAAATTTAAAGACAAGCCTTGAAAAATTGACCCACCAATTGAAATTTTAAGAAAATGATTGAATAATGACATAAATAATTGAAAGGTGGTGTATAAATAAAAAATTTAAATGGAATAATTGAAGTTTGAAGAAAATAATTGAAATTTGTTGAAATTAATTGAATTTTTTTTTTTAAATTTAATAAACTCATGACAATAATAAAAATAATGAAGAAAATGATTGAAATTTGTAGAAAATAATTGAAAACTAATATAATAAATTTAAAAATCCATGGCAATAAAAAAATTGAATTTATTTATTTATTTACGGACAAAAGACCATTACAATATAAAATTTAAAAATGTATTTCAAGTAACAATAAAATTAAAATTTGATAGAACAATAATAATTACTATATTAAATATTAATAGGTCACATTCAATAATTTGAGTAAAATAATATTTGAAATTTGTAGAAAAGAATTTTAAAATTGCAAAAATAATAGAAATATGAAGAAAATAATCGTAAAATGACAAAAATACTTCAATAATGACAAAAGTAATTGAAATTTGGAGAAAATTATTGAAAATTAACAAAAGTAGAATGGAAACTGGTGTTGAAAATTTAAATATTCCTGGCAATAATTTAAAGATAGAAAAAAAAAAATCGAAATGTTGAGAAAATAATTGAAAAATGACAGAAGTAAATGAAAACTTGTGTAATAAATTTAAATATTCATGACAATAATTTAAAGACTGAAGAGAATAATTGATATTTGAAAAAATTAAATTCAGAAACGAAACCTTTCTGGAAGTTTTCAAATCTGCATCAAACTTGATGAAAGTTTCGGAACTTGAAAAATGGTTAAAAAAGTTACAGAATAATTTAAACTGTGTTTAATTTTTTAATTTTAATTTTTTCCAATAAAGTAAAATAACGTCATTTGAATTTTTAATAAATTCGACACTTTAAATCAATCTAAATTATTATTAAAATTCAAGTGTGTAATATATTAATTATTGTTAGTCATAATTAATATCTCGTAATTAAGGCTATACCTCATCTGCATACGTAAACTAAAACAATTTTAAAATTTTCTGATAAAGAGAATCAAAATTAATGAAAAAAAGCAGGGACTAACTTCACTTTGGATTTTAAAACATGGACAGAAAAAGATGAATAAATATAAAAACTAACCAACTTCACATCAAGTTTTTAAACGTGGACAGAAAAAAATGAATAAATATAAATAGTAACTAACTTCAGGAGTTTACGGGGATTATTGTTATTAAATTGTTATATTGTATAGACGTAGGTAAATATTATTTTGTATATATCTGCTCTCTAAATCTGAATTAGTGATTTTTTGCTAATGAATCAACGAGAAATCGGTTACTATTAAATACTGAAATATTTTACTATTTTTTAGTAGAAAACTACTAATTTTAAAGTGAATTATCTATTAACTGTATAATAGTGAGAGTGTACTTTTTCAATTAGTGTATATTATTTATTTAATTTAATAATTGAATTGATTGATGTTCAAATCTGCAATTTTAGCTGTTGTACAAAATAACATTTACTAATGTCTGCACAATATAACAATCGTCAAAATAAGTTTTGTGCCAAAATGATACTGACTCAAAAACCTTTGGATTTTCTACAAATTTAGGATAATTTTCCTGCTTGCTGGTAATATTAATCATTGTATAACACTGGCATTAAATTGTACAAAAACCCCCATAAATTCCAAGCAAAAATCAATCCCAACTGTTGATATTATTTTTAAATTCACGAAATTTGTATCTAACATTAATTCGACTTAAAAGAAAAAACATTCAATTAACTTAAGAATACTTGCTTTTTTTCATTTTAATTGAAAATTTGCAACTTTTCGATTTCTCAATGCTGTCCTTCTGAAACGCGGGCAATGTTTTGCAGGCGCTATAACGCGTGTTTATTAATGCGAGTCATTTATAAATGATAAGAATAACAGAGTTGTTGGTAAACTGAAAGGAACTCTTGGTTCGGATAAAAGCTTGTCGATTAAAGGGCCAGCAGCGCCATTCAAATAAAGGAGGCAGGATCGATAGATCCGCCCCGAGGCATATAATCTGTACAACAGGTGTTCGCGACATTTCCATCTCGGTTTATTATTTGCCTTTGCCTTAAGTAAAGTCGATAATCGGAAGTGGTGCGACGACCTCTTGTAAACGAGTAGAGTGATTCTAGAGGCTTTCGACGAATCGCGAAAAAGGATATCGTCTAAAGATCGACGAGGAATTCGCATGGTGGCAGAAGCGCGTCGCGTAAAAACAAATGGCCGCCATTGCCTTTCAAAGCGTCGTTCTCCAGTGCCCCTTCGTACGTGAATCATTAATTCTTTATTTAAACAAACTTCTAATCAACATTCCGCCAATGGCAAATTACATCATCTGGTCCACAATTATTGTCAACAGCTGACACAATCACATTCAATTAAAAGAACCCAAGTATTCTAATGAAACTGGTTAGAAATTCATAATCTTGATTGAGTGGTGAATAAATTTAAAAGAAAATAATGAAAATTTACAATTGGCGGAAAATAAGTGGATATTTGATTATTTAATTACCTCTAATTGTACAATTTCATGATTGCAGAAAATCAAGACTGTTTTCGTTCCTTGACACTTGTTTCTTGTCAACTGTCAACAAAGCATTCAAACAAATCACTGGGGGGTCTGATTAAGACGTATTTCTCAGATATAAAGCGAGAAATCACAGCAGTGCACTTATCGCAAAACAACCAACACGAGACTGTAGCGAATCAATTGTTAATAAAAAAAAACAAAACAACAACAACAGCGAGAGATAAGATACATGTATCTTGTCGAAACGAGAGAGGAACGAGAACTGCATATTCGCGTCCCTGTAGACTTTCGCGCCGCCAATTTCTCATTTTTCCCCCCACACTGTTCAATGCGACGTAACTGCCACCTAACGGATTATCCTTGAAACATGCGTCTTTTCTATTTATAGCAACTTCCCATTCCCGCTCCCACGATCATTTCACGGATAGAATGGTCGTGTTTAGAGAAAGAAAGAAAATCGAAAACAAAGACAACTTGCACTTATCATTCTTTCAGACATTCATTTCAAATATAACCAAATTCTGGTTTAATTAAGCAAATAAATATTTTGGGTTATTGACAACTAATTATTTCGTAAGTATAAACAGGTTACTTAATTGTATTCTTTTATTTAATTAATTAGATAATCATTTTATTGTAAGTACAGGGTTTCTATTGCATTTTTTTTATTTTTGAATTCCTCACTGAAAAAAAAACTAGTAGATTTGACTATACTTTTTGTTTATCGAAGTTACGGATACTTGAATTTTGAATTGTAAAACTGAAAATAACGGCAAGAAAATTTTGTTTCACTTGTCATTTTTTTCCTAATTAATATAATCAATTTTTGTTTCTTGGATCCTCTAGGTGGTCTTTGCTTCTTCAAAATGCCGTTCGAAATTTTTTAAAAGCTTTAATATTAACAAAATTATAGATGATTTTCCAAAAATAAATAAGGTCCATTTTCTCAAAAACCCCACCTATTTTTCTTTAACATTTTGACTATAAATTCTTATCATGCAATTAATTAAACTGAATTAAGTTGTTTTATAAAATAAATAATGAATGCATATTATAACACTCAAATTTTTGTGTAAAAAAGAATATTTCGAAAAAAAATTCCCCTGACTGACAATATGTTTTAGCACACTTGAAATTTATAGGAATATTTGCATATGTTTATAAAAATCGTCAAAACTTTAATAAAAAAGAAGATGGGGTTTTTAAGAAAATGCATCTTATTTATTTTTGGAAAATCATCTTTAATGCTGTTAATTTTATAGCTTTTAAAAATTCCAAACAGCATTTTGAAGAAAAAAAGACCACCTAAAAGATCCAAGATACAAAATTTGATTATATTAATTAGGTAAATAATTACAAGCTAATCAAATTTTTTTCACTGTTATTTTAAGTTTCATCATTCAAAATTCAAGTGCTCGTAACTTCGATAAAAATAACTTTTATCGAAAATAAAAAAATGTCATTAAATTAAGAAAATTTTATTTGCTTCAAGTTAATCGTCTCAATATGAGAACATATTTTCTTGATCTAAAATCATCTTTTTTATGAATTGCAAAAATATTTTCTTATTTTAATAATTTCCTGACTCCCCTCATCCTTCCCTCATACTTCTTTTATTCTTTTTGTCATTATGTTATCATTTTTTCATATTTATAACACCTTTATTTTATTTATTTATTTATTTAAATAATACTTCTTTTACATATATACTTATATTTAACAACTATTACAGCTGAGTAAACAAATTATGAAATAACCTATCGAAATTAAAACCATGAACTAGTTTTCTCTATTCCAGTTAGTAAAAATAACAAAGTATATTGATAAAAAACTACCAATTCAGTAGACTAATTTGTCTAGTTAATAGTAAATAGAAACCAAAGTATTTAACGACCAGAAATCTACTAATTTATTTAGTGGCTTCAGATAACCTAAATCCTCATGAAGGAAGCAATAAGCTAATTTTTTTTAATTATTTGAAAATTGCGATTTGTTCTTTAAAATTCTGACAAAATATAAACTTTATGCATATTCAATCGACTTCTTTTGAAGCAAGGAATATGACTTTTTATTCCTTTTATTTTAATTTATAGGTTAAAAATTTTTTTTCTGTAAAAAAACAAATCTTTCAAAACATTAAAATAAAATAAAAACTTTTTTAATGATTATTTTTAAAAACCCTTGTGTATGATTACAGATTCTAGTATTACAAATAACCATACTAAATTTTATTTGAATCCGTTAAAGCGTTCTCGAGTTATCGTGTTCACAAAAAACTATATCCAAACACACACACATACACACACACACACTTACACCTACATCCGGAAATTTGATCAGGAACTCATATAACACATTTTCAGACAGACAGAAGTTAATTTGAAGCATTTTAAAAAAATTGTAAATTTGAACGAATACAAAGCTTTCTCCATGAGGAAGCAAAAAGACTAAAACATTATAGAAAACAGACATATTTTTTGAATGTGACATAACCTAAAAATGATTATAACAAATGAATAAGGCATTTTTTTACTAATCTATCACTACACTAAGAAAACAGGATGTTCAAAACTAGACGTTATGGATTTAAATTTTTTTGATTTAAATCATTGAAAAATTCGAATTAAAATCATGATTTAAATCAAAAAATCTTTACAATTCTCCGGATATCTAATACTGAATGTAAAACATCGCAAACCATAAACAAAACTCACAAATTTGTGGATAAATCTTGAAAAATTTAATTTCAATATTTTAATCTTCATAAAATTTAAAAAATTGTGCTATCATAGATGATCAAAATACCTACGAGTTACAAATTTTTGGTATTATATATTCACAATAATTCTCTTTTTTTAATATTCTTACAAGATTTCTAAGAGATTTCAATTTTTCAAAACTGTTTAATTTTTATCTTATAATTTCTTATTTTAACAAAATTTTAAGATTTTTCATACTTTTTATATTTTTTCTTTTTTTTTTATATTTGACTTTGAATTTTAGGATTTTCTTTAATTTTCCTCTTTTTATGCAAATTATTTAATATTATTTTATTTAATTTTGTTATTATAACATTCACTAAACTTTTTATTTCGTTGGGTTTCATAATTATTTCCATATTTTTAAAAATAAATATTCTTATTTATTCCATAAAGTTTTTAGATTTTCTTTATTTTTTTAAATTTATTGTTGGACTTATTTTAAGTGTAATAATAAAAATATGTGTTTGGTTTAATTTGCTTAAACTTTTTTTATTTTTAAATGATTCTTAAGTTTCCTTTGTGGACTTTCTTTTTATTTATCTTGGTATATATATTTTTTAATTTTATTTTTTGTACTTTTTACATTTTTTTAGTTTGTTAGATTAAGGAAAAGAAGATTTCTCTATTTTCTTCCTACTTAATTAATTTTTTTGATATTTCACTATTTTTTTTAGTGTTTCCTTGCGTTTAAATTAATTCTTTAATTTTTATCATCATTTTTCCATTATTTCTAATAAGCATTTTCCTTCTTTTCAATTGTTTAGTTTTTATCTTAAAATTACGAATTTTTAAAAACATTTATTTGGTGCATTTATATTTCCCAATTTTCTACTTTTTTGAAAGCTTTTATATTCTTTTATTTTATATTTTGTGAATTTAATCTTGTACTACTTAATCTCAGTTGAACATCAGGTTCTTGTATTTCATAAAATTTCTTTTTTTTTTAATTTTTTTTAAATTTTACACAATTTTATTCTTTTTTTTTTAATTCAATTAGTAAAATAATTCTCTAATTTTTCTAATTTTAAAATTCTGTTCACTTTAGTAATATATTTTAACGTTTTTTTAATTATCTTCTTATTTATTATTTTAATTTAAAAAAATGTCCGTAAATAGTTTAATTTTTAACAAGAGTTTCTTGTGTTGATTTTTTAATTTTTTCTTCATTTCTTTAATAAACTACTTGCAAATAAACATTTGGAGATTTTATATACTGATTATATTTTTAAAAAATCAATTTTTGATTTAAATAAAAATCATGATTTTTATCAGCCCTGAGTGTAGACGAATTACTATGTAATTTTTTTTTCTCATGACGAAATTATTTTTTTTTATTTTTCGGTTTCTTTTGGTACTACCATGTTATGGTTTTTACCCTCCTTTCTCTACTAGCCTACGATGAAATTAATAATTTCGACTAATTGAGATTTAAAGAGTGATAATTTTTATTTGTTAAATTATTAAAGAATATAAGATTAAAATATTAAAATTTTGTGAAAAAGGTTTAATGTAAAATTTACTGCACATCTTCTCTCAGTGTACTATAGTACACTGAGAGAAGATGTGCAAATTTACAAATTTCCAGTTTTTTTCATGATGTACGGATTTAGCAAATTCTCGTAATTTTCCAAAAATTTAAAATAGAGGATTTTTTTACTAAAGTTTTGGTAAAAATTTAGTAAAAGTTAGTAGAATTTTTTTTATTAATTGATTGAATAATCCACTTTTCTCTGGTTTAAATTTATTAAGTGGATAATATGTTAATGTCTTCCTTGTTATAAAAAATGGTTTTCACGTAAAATTTCCGCATTTCTTCTTCCTCATTCTAGAAATGGAATTTTTGTGTCAAATTTGGCAATCATTTGTTGATTTTGGCAGTGTCGAGGATTATTAAGATAGAGACGAAGATGTATAGTTGTAAATTACAAGAAAATTATTTCGACAAATGAGTAGGATGCCACAGAGAGGAAAATCTGTCAACGGATTTTCCGGGAAACGAATTTTCAGGAAAGCAATTCAGTGGCTTTTGCTGTGGCGCATTTACCTGGTGGGAACTCATCCAAACACGCTTTTGATAATGAATCTAAAACTTGCGGATTTCCCTGTATTAAGACTCACGCTTTATTTTCAGCCGGAAAATTCTATTTTTGACTTGGAACTGTTGCTCATTTGCACACTTGTATAATCTAAACATATAAAGATTACTTCTAAAATAAAAATAATTAACTTCCGCATATTTAGGATTTTAGCAATATATGTATAGAAATTATATTTTTAGTTTTTTAATGTTTATAGCGATTTTCCAAAGTATTTTTCACTTTTTTAATCATTATTTTCTAAAATATTGGTTTCAAGCTTACAATTTAAATTATTTATATTACTTTTTCAATGTAAAAAGGAAGCCAATCAAAATCAAAAATAAACATTAAATACCTGACAAGCGTCATTCGAGTCGGGTTGATAAATTTTAAAAATAGAATGCAATATGTATGTATAATAAACATTTTTTTCTATCGCAACATTATTGTTACCAGTTCGATTACTTATCAAGAAATAAATTGCAAAATAAACTTCTAAAGAAAATGTAATTTTAAAATGCAATTCACGTGTTTGGTAGTTACATTTGCCATTGTGGTTTATTTTTAAACTGTTAATTATTCAATTGCTTCTGCACGCGCTGCCAGTTAAAATTTATTCCTTTCCTTTTTTTCATTTACGCTATTGCAAAACATCGAAATTCTTCCTCGCTTGCAATAACACATTAATATTCAAATATTTCATTCAATTGTATTTTTGAAGACTTCATTAACGCGATTAAATTATTTTATCGTTGCTTGAACAAAATTTGCTTGCACTACAAATAATATTTTAATAATTCTATGGAATATTAATTTTATTTATTTATTCCTCCCATAAAAAAAAATCTCTTTTTACAATAGATGATGAAAAATTCAATTTATTTATATATATATATATAAAAGAGATTTCTCTTTTCAAGATAATCATTTGTCATAAAAAATTGATCTAATTGTTGCTGAAATATGGAACATGGTCATATCGAGCTCAAAGATTATTTAAAACTGATAAAGTATATTCTAAGAATATCACAGAGGTCAAGTGAGAAAAATAATATTCGTTATTGCACCTCAAATAGAATTATCTAATTAGGATGTCGGTCAATCATATTTTTTTAACGATTAAAACCAATTGCTTAACCTTATTTAAACAACGAAAATAGGATAAAAATTATTAATAACATATGTATCAATAAAAGGTGTTTTTTAAAAGTATCTGTTGATTTTTGTTATCATAAAAAATCATCAAGTGAATAGAGTACTGAACAGAGAACTTCCGGCATTTTTATCCAGACACTTCTTAGTAAATCTAAATTTTTCAAAATCAGGGAATGATTGTTTAGTTATTTACATTATTTTATTGTAATGTATTGTAATCATAAAAACTGAGAATGCATACTTTAATTAAGAATAAAAAATGTGATAATAGTTGATAATTAAAAATGCATACTTAATTAATAATAATTATAAAAGTACACTCAATAATTGAAAATTAAAAATGTATACTTAATATAATTAATAACAAAAAAATATGCACTTAAAATTAATAATTAAACATGATAATTTGATAAAAGTCGAAATATTGAAACTAAAAACGTTAACAAGAGATAAAATAGAAAATCACAGATTTAATTTCATCATGTCAAAAGATCTTATATAACTTTCAAAAATTCGAATTAAATTAAGCATGATAATTAGGAAAGATTATAAATTTATTAAATAGAATTAAAAAAAAAAATTAAGTACAATAAATATGAAAATAAAAATTTGTAATATAAATTGAAACGTGAAATAAAGTTAAGATATGATCTATAAATGTATAAAATAAAGCATATTAAGTTTATTAAAAATGAAAAAGAATTTTTTTTATTAAATCGTCGAGTCCAGAAATAATCATAAGGTCACGCAATGACCCTTTCCCCTCGACTTTTTACCGAGTTAGCATTACCCCCATCGATCAATGCAGATTTAATAATACGAGGATAAAAATAGCCTGAAAAAAGCTTTTTTGCAGAAAGACATTTTTTTAAAAACTTCTTTAAATAGAAAGTAAGATAACCCTTTTTATAGTTATACATATATATACTTGTTCATAAAAAAGATAAAAGAAAAAGATAAAATTGATAAAGCAAAGTTCTTTTGAAATAGGGAACTTTGGACTTGAAAAAAAAAAATGTTTAAAAATAGGAAGTGAGTAAAACTGTGATTATAGAACAATTTTCAAGATAAAGGAAAACTATATAGGTAAATTGTAATAAATTTTAAGAATGTAATAAAAGAATTTGATAAAAAAAAAGTAATAAAAGAATCGAAATAAAAAAGAGAGTTAAAACAGTAATATAGAAGAATCAGATAAAAAATAGGCCTCTGACCCCTAATAATTTAAAAATAAGGAAAAAAGAAGCAATAAGCACAAGAACTTTAGAACGGAATTACCACGGGCATAAATAAATGAATAAAAGAAAAACTGGACGGTTAAAATTGCAAAAAGTTTCAAGTTGACTTGTTCGTATAATTATTATACAGTAGTTTTGTGTTTCTCTTTTCCAATTGTTCAACTGAAGGTGGTAACCTAGAGAGGCGAATTTAACCTTGGAATATATTTTTACGAGGCTCCCCTTCCGTCTCGTGATAAAAATAGCAACTATTTGTTTACAGCAATTTTCTCTCTTGGATTTAAATTCTAAATAGATGCCATTCACAACGTTAAAAATGAATGCACAATTAAGCGACAGGAACGCTCGAGGACGAGTGAACATAAGTGCAATTTGGTCTCTCAAGTGCACTGAGTTTACAGTGTTACACCCTGCCTATTTATAGGAAACCGCTCGATATGATGTATTGACGATATTTTTAGATTTATAACTACCTACTTGTTTTCTACTGCGGCCAGCCATCTTAATTATCTTCACAATATATAAAAGACAAAGTTCACACACCAATAAGACGCACTCACCTGCAACAAATTAAAAAGCATTCTGTTGTAAATCAATTTTTTTTATCTGATAAACTAGATATAATTTTTCTTATATATACCCAATGTAATTATTTTTTTATTGCAATAATCGTGTGATTAATTTTCTTATTTTATATATAAGGGAGTTTTTCAATTTTAACTAGTTTTTTTCATAATTATATAATTATGTGCTTTTTCTAAACAGATCTGTTAAAAAAAATTAACAATATTTTTAATAATATCAGTTAAAATATTGTGTTAACACGATAAAGTGGTATTATAAAAAAGACACTTTTAGAATTTCTACACACTTGTAAAATTCGGAAGAAAGTTTGTAACTCCTAAAATCTGAATTAGTGAAAAACTACACTGAAAGAAAATTAATTATACATTTTATAAAAGTGTTTTACAATTTAGGGAAGAAGGTCCAAACAGAGAAAATTTTAGATTGATAATTTCAAACTTTAAAAAAAATTATATTTAATTTGCTAAACACTATATTAAAGTTTAAAATTACTTAGCAATAATTCGAATGATTTTTCTAAAGCTTAAAATTTCTTGTATGGAAATTTCGCTTTCTGGCACTTTTTCGCAAAATTATAAAGCATTTTAATTAAATTTATATTAAATTTTCTTTGCGTGTACTGATGAAATGATGAAAAGTCGTCTACAAAATGAATAAGTAAAAATTTCTACTAAGAACTATGGTAAAATATTATACTAATCTTTAGTCAAAAAGTACAAATTGATAGTGAAAAAGTACTAATTTACACTTGTAAGAGTTATTAATGTGAAATTAGTAATTTTTACTAGAATTTGTAGTTTCTGACTAAAAATTGGTAATATTTCACTAGTTCGTAGTATTACTAATCTTTAGTCAAAAAGTACAAATTGATAGTGAAAAATTACTAATTCACATTTGTAAGAGTTATTAATGTGAAATTAGTAATTTTTACTAGAATTTGTAGTTTCTGACTAAAAATAAGTAATATTTTACTAGTTCTAAGTAGAAATTTTTACAAATTCATTTTGTGGACAACTTTTTATTATTTAATTGATAGTTTTCTTTAATTCAGATTTAGAGAGTAGATTTGCGTAAAAAACAGTGAAAAATTAAAACAAGTTGGTGAGACTAAAATTTATTGAAAAAATATTATCTAGAAAAATTTTAAACAACTATGGGAAATTAAACTTAAATTTTTGTTAATTAATACAATTCTTTTAAAATATAAAAAAATATCTGTGAAAATTAAAGAAAAAAAATTGCACAAACCTATACAAAAAAAATCTATATCATTAACAAAAATATAAAAGAAATTGAGTAAATTACGCATTTTAATGAAAATGAGTCGACTAATCACAAAGCTTATTACCCTATGAGGAAGCAAAAATATAAGGAAAAAGAAAAGAAAAATAAAGTAAAAATTACAAACAAACTGTAAGATTAAACGCAATAAACTCTCTAAATCTGAATAAGTTTAAAATAACTAATTTGAAAGCAAAAACTAATTCAAATAGTTATATTTCTACTAATCATTTAGTAAAAAATAACTAATTATTAGTCAAATTCATTTTTAGGTGATGTCAAAATAACTAATATTTTAGTAAAATTCTGTTTACTAATTCAATTAGTCGAATTTTAACTAGTTTTTAGTTATGTTTTTACTAACAATTAGTCATTTTTTTTTACTAATAATTAGTTCTTTTTTACTAATAATTAGTTATTTTTAACTAATTGCTGAAATAAAAACTCAGGGACGATTTTACTAATTATTAGTTATTTTTAACTAATTCAGATTTAGAGAGAATGTAAAATTTATAAAAACCTCTGTAAGTATGGCCAAAAAAATCTGTAAAATATATATCTAAAAAAAAGGTGAAAATAACGTTTGGGTTACCAAAAATGGGTTTGGAAAAAATGAAACAGATTCTGCCATATATTTGCAGAAATAACAAAAACAGAAACCTCTTTAAAATTTTTAAAAATATAACGGTTTAAAATTTACACATAAACAATAGTTTTGTAAATTTTACAGAAAAATTTATGAAATTTCTGTAAAATTGATAAAATTATCTGTAAAATTTACTCTTGATTGAGAAAAAATATGTTTAAGAATTACAGAATGTTCTTCAAAATATAAAAAAAAAGGTTGTAAATTTAAGAATTTAAATTGTAAAATTTCCAAGAATGTATAAAATTCACACAAATAACCATAAGATCCTCAAAATAGTTTTGCAAATTATACAGAAAAATTTGTAAAATTTCTGTAATTTTTAGAAAATTATGTAAAGTTTGCGTAAAGGAAACTGTAAAAATATAAAAATATTTAAAGGACTTCAAAACTGTAATGTTAAAATAAAAGACATTTTTATATAAAACTCTCTAAATCTGAATCATCAGTTAAAACTTAATAGTTACTGATTCAATAGCAAAAAGTCAGTCACCGAATGAAGTATACAATAATATTTCTACTGATTATTTAGTCAAAAATAACTAATTGTCAATTAAAATAACTGAAACTTAATTAAATTTTTTGTTAACTCAATCAAATAAGTCAAATTTGACAATTTTTCCATCAGTCATTTTTCACTTATTGCTGAAGTAAAAAGTCCGCCAAGATTTATCTGACAATCAGTTGTTTTAAACTGATTCAAATTAAGCGAAAAGAAAACAAATTAGATTTTACGCTCACATAAAAAATCTGTAAAATTTACAGGAAATTGTCGAAAATTTTATAATTTTATGGAGTACAGTAAAAATTTTAGTAATTTATTAATTTATGTTATTATTCACAATATAAAACTAATGCATTTTGAGTAAAATTAATTTAAAAAATGAATCAAATATTTGAATAAATGAGTATATTTTATAGAATGCAAATTGAGTAATTATTTTCTTCATCTCGTTTAATCAAATTAAAACTTTGAAAAGGACCAATTTATGCAAGTTCGTCAGATATAATATAATCTAATAAAAGGGTGAAACGCCATTCACGTCAAATAGAGAAGAAAATCTGTTTAGTGTTCCCATGCTTACAAGATATTTAACCAAGTGTATTTTAAGTCAAAAGCATCCATTTTTGTTTTACGATTTCCTCAACTATTTATAACATCAAAGTATATTCATTTAACTTTCCTGGAATTTTTTTCAAGACAGAAATTGACTGATTTACATAGTTGTTGTAAACTTTTTTCTAACCCAGGAAGTGCTTGTATATTTATCGAATTTTTTTACTCAAAAATAGAAATTGGCATCAAAAAATGATTCTGTAGTATAAAGGCATTTTTAAGGATAACACTTTATATGTTCGAAATTGGTGAAGAGTTAGACATGTTCTGAAAAAGAATATTTAAAATATTACAAAAGAATACAAATTTTTAAAAAAAATTAATAAAAGAAAAACTGAAAAAATATTTTAGCAGTTATTGGGAAAAAATTGTACTCAAGTAAGAAATATGACGAAATCTTGTCAAATCCAAGTGAGGAAAAGGACGAGGCGCCTATAACTCGGCGCCAGGGCTTTTGATTCTTTTTTTTTTTACTTTAGCGTCGACGAGAGAACTCGTCGGATGGCATACGCGAAATTGCTCTTAGAATAGAACAAGTCTTACTTAGAAATTTACCACTATAGCCGTCAAATCAATTAATCACTTGTCAGATATTCCGTCGGACTAAAATAAGGTATCAAACATTCATCTCCAAGCCTTTATAACAATAATTAATATCAGATCAGCCAATAATTTTCCCAATTATTTTCAGATATGACAAATTTATATTACGTAAAATACAATTAAATTATAATTATTACTCACTAAATCTTAATTAGTTAAAAATTACTAATTTTATAGTGAAGACTCGTTTACCATATCAAACAGTAATTCTGCTATACTATAATAGTTCGTTAAAAAATACTCATTCAATTAGTCAAATTAATTTTTAAAACTACTAAATAAATTAGTAGAATTCTATCTACTATATATTTTAATCATTCTTTACTGTTAAGGATTAGCCTTATTTCTCACATACTCGAGAAGAGATTATATATATTTAAAGCCATTATTTTGCTTTTTGAAGTGAAAAAAACTAACTTTTAATGCAATTTCTTGTTAAACAAAAGATGGAAATTTTCATTTAAGCTAAAATAAACCATTGAAACTCATAATTGGGTCAAAATTAAAGCTTTTTGAGAGTCAAAAACAAATTTATAATTTCTCGTTTCTGAATCTCAAAAGTCTTTAATTTTGACCCTATTATGAGTTTTAATGGTTCACTTTTGTTTTAATTTAAATTTTCTACCTTTTGTTTAAAAAAAATTACATTAATTGTAAAAATTAATTTTTCTATTTTGAAAAACAAAATAATAGCTACTATGAATTAAAAGATTTCTACTGATGAACAGTTATTGTTTACAAATTGGAATAGAAAAAACTCCTGTTCGATTTTACTCCTAAATTAGTAATTTTTTACTAATTCAGATTCAGAAAGTACCTATATTACTCATACATAAATTACTGTAGGACCGAAAGTTATAAAACTTTTATTTTATGTAGGTAATATGTTTTGGTTTTTTGTTCATTTATAACAAAAAATTGAATTAAATTATCAAAATTATTTGACAAGCGGAATGTTAAATTCCTTCAGTAAAAATTAGTAATTTATGTGTTTAATTTTAAGCTTCCTTTTGAGATTCTTTATTTCTGGAGACCATATTGATCGTATGTTCACATCTTAGAGAAAGAAATCCTCTCGGGAAACTTATTCTTATCCCCAATTAGTAACATTTGAACACGTGTTGACAAAATAAGGGGTTAGCTAACCCCAAACTCATAAATAAATTAATTAATTCTTGTTTCCGTCAAAAACCCTTTTTTACTTAAGGGAATCTGATGATCGTGATTTTAGTCAAAAAATTGTAGTCGAATTACTCGAAGTTAACAAAAAGTTTCTTTATCTGAAAACTTTGTTGCTAAACATTTGTTTAGAGAAATATTTACAATTCAGGACAGAAACTCTGTCTGTTATAGATTATGTTTAGCTTTTGCATAATTTATAGTAAACTTAATTTAGAATAAGTCTTTTATTATTTATGATTTGTTAACTAATTTAACGGAATTTTTTTGTGCCTGTACTTTTATAAATGATACGCCATGGTGTGACAGTCACGCGAAGAAATTATAGGTAAAATCGATAAAGCACTGTACATTCGGGTCAGCTTATACTATTTTTACATTGAATCGAAGAACGCCAAGTTGAATTTCAAATGTCCTAACTCAATATTTCTGTGATACGTTTGAATTTTCCAATAGCGAAGCAGACGGCTTCTCATGAAAAAATTATTATATTTCATCCATCTATGAAATATGATTGAAAAAAGTCTTAAAAAATTCATTTATTCGAGAGGAATAATAAATTCTGATTATTAATTCATTTTAATATTTTAATCAGCGGTCGCCATTTAAAAACGTTTGTGATTTAATAAAAAGAAAAAAAAAAAAAAAAAAAAGAGGGAAAAAATCTTCATATACGCTTGATACAGACATAGGCTGACTAAAATTGACCTTTTCTACTGCTATTTTATAATAATATAATATATATATGTAGGTTGGTCAAAAAAATAGATAAAAAAGTTTGTTATACATAAAAAATGAGATAAAAAGGATACAAATATATTTTCACGCGAATAGAAGAAAAATGGGGAATTTTTAATCTACAATTAAAATAGTTTCTTTATGTTGTGACAAAAAATATCTACGTGTTTGGACAAATACGAACGAAGAAAAAAATAAATGTTTGGTGTAAATTTAGTAGATCAACATTTTCCCAGCTCAAGATATATATTCTCTCTCTTTGTCTTCTTTTCTCTTTGATGCTGTCTTTAGCTGTCTCTCTATCTCTACAGCATCGATGGCGTAGAAACATTTGGTCAGAGCAGCAGAGAATATTAATGCGTGTTTTTACACGTGTGGACGTTTATTTTTACCTGTATTTTTAGCAACGATATTTTCGAACGTACCAGCACTATTTTTATACGTATGTATCACTGTCGAAATTACCAAGCGCGAGCCCTCTTAGAATCCGCACAACAGCTTTCTCTAAATTAAGAAGTGCTTTGTTTTATGGATGCCGACAAGTGGTTTTTCCCTTAAAGTCCAAATTTACTTCAATTTACGGCTAAATTTCTTTAATATGAAAAAAAAATTCTTTGATCTATTTTATTTTATTCATAATTTATAAAAATTATACATATAAAAAAGCGACTTATAAAAAATTACCAATGAATGGAATAACTTGATAATAAAAAATTATAAAATTAACGAGACTTATAATACGAAATATTTGTACTATTTTATGGTTTAATATTATTTCAAGAAAAGTTATTTTAAAGTGATTTTAGTATAAATTACTGGTAAAAAGTAAATTTGTGTGAAAGATCGTTCCAGTTTGTTATCCTGTCCTTAATCTACACGTTGGACGATTTTTAAAACTAGTGCACTGACTTTTTTTTTATAATAGCCGTGAATATTTATAGGTTGCCAAAAAGGATTTTATGCTGGGTCAGAAAATGTTTAAAAGAATGCATTCTCCAGAAAAAAACTCGGCCTTTTGCCAAACTGATCATTGATGTTTTCACAATGAAGAAAGAGCCAAGTATATCTCGTGCACTTTGGAAATTTTACATTGTTTGTAAATCTCGCGGAAAAATATATAAAAGAGATTTACGCGACACGGAAAAAAAGTAAATTTGGTTCCAACTATTTCGGAGACCTCCTCATTTTTTTTAGGTGAAAAGGAATATTTTTGCTGTGAAGGGGAAAAAGATTTGAATTTTCCTATAAGTATTTTTAGTTTGGAAATAAAAATTCCGAATTCTTGATTCTACGAAAAAAAATGTCAAAAATTGACAGTTTTTATTTTTTTGACGTTACTTTACGTTGAAATAAATTGACTGACTTTTGTCTGGAGAATACGTGTTTGTTTTCTTACTTTGATGATAACTCCTGGACGTTAAACTACCTGTTTTGGAAAAATGAGGGGGGTTTTAAGAAGTTGGGACCAAAGCTTTTTTATTTTTGGGGTGCAAAGAAACATTTTTTCAAAATACCAAAAAGTATTAGGTTCAATGTAAATGGTACCATATTAGTAGGATCCAGATGGTATGAAGTCCAATCTAGATGAAAATAGGAACAACCCAAACGGTTTTGGGTAAAATTCAGATAGTATACTAAGTACAATCCAGATGGTATTAGATACAATTTTAATATTACTAAGTTAAAAAACAAATACAAAAGTAATTACGTACAATCGAAATGATACTAAGTAAAATCCAAATAGTACTAAGTACAATGTGATCTTAGTAAGTATGACAAAAAAAATGAAGTACCAATTCAAATGATACTAATATTGTGAGTAGGATTCAAATGATATAGAGTAGAAGTCAAATGTGTTTGATCTCATCTTTTTACAGTGATGCACTTATTGAAATGAGACGACGAGTTTTCACTTATTCAGAATTAGAGAGTAAGACAATACTACTCCATTGTCCTCAAACTCTTAAACGAACGAACGATTTCTAAGTTTAAACATTAATAAAAACGAGAAACTATTCTGATATAATATAACTGAAAAATGAATATAAAATGTAACTTGAAGTCAAAACAATATGGTATTAAGTTTAATTCATATGGTAATAGGTACAATTATCCAAAAGGTTTTAGGTAAAATTCAGAAAATTCAATCAAGATGATACTAGGTATACAGTTCAGAAGATACTAGAAGGTATAAAGGACAATTTAGATGATACTAGGTACAACCTTGAAGATGGTACTAGATAAAATCCAAATGGTATTAAGCAAAATTGAGACGGTATTAAGCACAATTCAGATGGTGTTGCGTACAATCTACACTGTAAAAACAAGTGTCTCGCAAGTTTCTTAAACTAAGACATTTTAGTATCTTTGTGGTATCTAAGACGCAGATGATTTTCAATAAAACCTAAACGGTATGAAGTATAATGCAAATGGTAGTATAGGTACAATTATCCAAAAGGTTTTAGGTAACATTCAGATGGCATTAAATACAATCTAGATGATACTGGATATACAGTCCAAAATGTTTTATGTAAAATTAAGTTGATATTTAGTATAATCCAGAAGGTACTAGATGGTATTAAGGACAATTCATATGATACTAGGTATAACCTTGATGATGGTACTAGATAGAATCCAAAAATCGTATTAAGCAAAATTGAGACGCACAATTCAGATGGTACTAAGCACAGTTTAGATGGTATTGAGTACACTCTACACTATAAAAACAAGTGTCTCGCAAATTTCTTAAACTAAAACATTTTGATGTCTTTGTAGTATCTAAGACGCAGATAATTTTCAACAAAACCTAAACGGTATGAATTATAATCCAAATGGTAGTATAGGTACAATAATGATGGTACTATGCATATATATCAATACTATTTTCTATTTCCTATAACCATAAAAAAAATAACCTAATTCAAATCTTTAAGCCATTTTTAAAAATCTCTCTAAACACATCAACTATTCTTTAAAACTTATTCTGTCAGGATATTGTGCGTGAACAAAGTAACCGTTCTTCACATTTCTCCAGAAGACAGTCTTAGAAGATTGTTGAAGATCTTTTTATCTTGCTCTCTTTATGGAAAGCGTCAAAAACTCGTCTGGTTGTGGATCAAGAAATGTGGATTTTAAACATGTATGTCGGTACACAGATACAATGTCAAAACGGTACTTTTGAAATCCCATGATGACCTGAAGTTTGCAGAAGATTCAGTGAGAATTTCTCATAAATTACGTTCTTAGCTCCCTTTTGCATTGGATCCCTCTAGCCACGTGTCATTTTTAGCTCTTCCTCATCCTCTATCGGAGGCAGAGGAAGAGTCGACGATTAGTCGCGAGGAGGATAGCAAGAGGAGGTTCTATTTTTAGACTGTAGGTTTTCGTGGGTGGGAGCAGTTAAAGCCAGGTTCCTGGGGTTGAAAGGGGAAAAGAGGGAGGAAGAAATGAAGGAAGGGAACGAAGCAACGGCTAAAAATAGTTCTACCCACCACCCTCTAGAATTTCTAGGGTGACCTTTGCTTGGACCCGCGACAGTCTCATCACACACTTGCTATTAGGCTAGGTTATTAATTTGAATACAATGGAAAAAAAAACTTGTTTAAGGATTTTTATTAAACTTTATTTTACTGTAAATATTTCATTTAATGAAATTCATCTTTTATCTAAAATTTAGATTTTTTGCATTCTTTTCTCAGCAATTATTATTTCTAAGAAAATAAACATTTTTCGAAAAGATTGCTCTTAGTTTAAAAGTTTACAAAGTTTTATATTTAACGTTTGTTATTTAATAAAGTTTTTTATGCAACCAGATAATGTCTTTACAATTATCAAAAGAAACTTCCAAGAAATTGGACTATTTTTAATCACAGCATCATTTGCAAGATAAAAAGAAATATGTCAAAGAGTTATTCAAGAAATGACAAATTAATCAGAGTCAAGAAAACTGTCAAACGTCAGTCAAGCGTAATATTTGGCATTGAGTGCGACAATTCAGAAGAACTTGAGTCCTTTTTGTGCCAAAAGTCAGTTTAATGTGTAATTATTTCATTTTTCATGCATCTTATCTCATTCTGAAATTCTACAAATCCTGACACAAAATTTATTTTAAATTATTAACAAAAGTAGAAGTGAATATAACTATCGTAACAATTATAAATACTAATAGGAACTAACAAAACCACTTACTTTATTTATAAACAATTCAAACTAGTTTTAATATTTTAAAATTAGTTTCAACACTTTCAAACAATTGAAGGATCATTTTTAAACAATAATTTAAATCACTAGTCAATTGTTGATTCAAGAATTAACATCGCTTATTAAATATTATAAAAAAATTGCAAAATATATTGTCACAACTGAATAATTTTCGTTAAATTTCATTTGCTCTTTTAAAAATTGAGTCAAGGACAAAAGAAATGATATGAAACCAAAACTTGTTTTTTAAAAACATATTATGAAAGTATTTCAAAAATTGTGTGTAGAAAGATTAAGAGACGTAAAACACGTATTTCTCTTTGACATAAATTTGGGTTCAGTGACATTTCTTAGAAATTCTCATTTCTATTCCTAAGGTTCCAAAACTACGCATATCTTAGATTATTCATCACTTGTTAATCCTTTAAGACACCAGTTATAATTCAGTCATAACTAAATCATAAAATTATCAATTTGTAATTTTTGTTTAAAGAAGCTACATGTCTAATGGAATAAAATTGCACAGATAAGAAAAATCTATAAACGTTTTGAAAAATCCTGAGTTTCAAATATTAATGAAATCAGAGTTTTAATAAAAGAAATTGTCATTTGATCATAAAAAAGGATTTAAGTTTCTAAAAGTTTGATTTTCGGTTAGTTAATTTGTAATTATAATTACTGAATTACTGTTAAATGCATTAGAGTTCAAGAAAAAAAATGAATGAAAAAAGTTATATAGGAGTAAAGGAGAAAAGAATTTAATGAACCTGGATATTTTTAATTAAGTTCAGGGGTTTTATATTAGAAGAATAGTGAAATATAATGGCAGTTGTTATGGTCTTGAATGGAAGGCGAAGGCCACGAGGACATTCGAAGACATAGAATATATCTTCTTGTGGATTTGCATTTTCCACCTACCTTCGTCTACGTAAATTAGTGCGGTCAAATACGATCCCTCCTTCGCTTAAGAAAATAGAATTGGCAGACAACCAAAGTTAAGACTTGAATAGAATTGAGCTATATGGATTTCCTTTTCAACCCCCTCAATGCACCATCCCTCATTTCTGTTTTAAAAGGTCGAAAGTCTTTTTTAAACTATTCTCATACAATTTTTAGAAATTTTTTTAAAATTCATCTCATTTATTATTTCAATTCATCATCTTATAACAAAATCGTAAATCGCGGTTTTATTAACAAAAAATTGAAACCATAATCCTGAATCACATTTATAGAAATTTTAAACCAAAATTTAATCATAAAAGTCTTGAACTAAGATTTACAAAACTACAACTTCAAAAAAATATATAATCTCTTTAGATTCAATTCATTCTACTATATATTTTTTCAAATTATTCAATGTATATATAAATTAAATAATTGTAAGGTTTCTGAAGTATTAAGAAAAGTATAATAATAAATAAAATGACAATTGCAGGAAAGAAATGATGTGAGTTAGAAAGATTGGCCACAAAGTAAAAATGTTTTATGTTTATTCTTTAATGTTTACATTGGCCCTGATCTTATATAGGATTGGACCTTTTATTCGAAAAAAGTTCCTTTTGTCGTTCACAATTTCAACATCCTTGACAAAATAAATCTCTAATGAAAACTTTAGGTTCGAGAAATGGATTTCTCCAAGTCCGCAGTGGTTATGCGGAAGAAATGCCCCAGTTTCGTATGAAAAACTGATGTTTGTCGAGAGATTTTGTCGTTAAAATTGGAAAGAAAAATGATGAGTGGAAAGTTGGCCGACTTGATTCGATTTTCCGTTTCAAAAAGTGAATTTAGCGCTGGGGCCAAAAATTTTATTTTGGCTTGTGAATTTACTTGGTCAGTTTTTAAAAACAATCTCAATATATGTTTTGATCCTTTCTTTTCGTTTGTCCTTTAGTTTCACTTCAAATTTTATTATTTTTATTTTTATTATTTCTTTTTGTTTACCGAGATATGAAATTGAAAAGATTAGTTTTATAAAGACAATAGTAATTTCATGGAAGTGTTTTTTTTTTAAATGAGATCTTTTTGCTAAAAATACAAATAAATATTGTCAATAAAATAGGAAATGAAAGTACGAGAAATAACAGAACATTAAAAGTAAAGTAAAAGTAAAAAAAAAGAAGATTAAATTTAAAAAAACACAAAAATATTAAATAATCCGAATTTGATCAAATATTTTGACAATAAAAAATAATTTTATCTGAAAAATGGTATAAAAAGATTTTTTAAATTAATATTTATTATGTTTGCTGCTAATAAAAACCATATTTTACTTTGAAGTTATTCAAGGAGTATAATAATATTCTTAATGCTCAATTAATTATTTCTATTGTGTAGCGCACAAAGTAGAAAAGGTGATGTTTGGTAAGACGAGTTCAAGCATTTACGTTTTGTGACAAAAATTCTCCTCGCGATTGTAAAATACAAAAAAAATAATTTAATGAACTAGACAATAGATAATATAAACTAATAAGTAAAAATTAATAATTAAAAAGAAAATAAATAAAAATATGCATTAAAAAATATTTTAAATGACCCTGAAAGGGTGGAAAAGAATTTAAATAATGTGGCTTTTGGAAATCCTTGACAACAGAAATAAATAAGGTCACTTGGAATAGAATTAAGCTCTATTTTACCGAGAATGTTAATTTTCACGAGTACGAGTGCATGGAATTCGGTGGATGTATTAATCATACTCGTTGTTGGACAGCAAGGACATGAATCTCTTTAAAAAATTTACAATTTTGGATTTTGTCAATTATTCTGAATCAGTAAACTGGACTCTATCAATTGGGTGCATTGTTTTTCATTTGGAATCAATACAATTTAATATATAATACAAAAAAATTAAATAAAAAGTTGGATAAAAATGATATAAAATTAAAATGATGATAAATGTACCTAAATTCAAAAGTTTTAAAATTTCATTTAAACATTGTGTTAAACCAACATTCGGGAATATAAAATTATTTACACAATTTACATTTGTATAATTTACATATGTACAGTGCCGTCCAGCCGGATTTGTCCACCTATAAGAATTTTTGTCTTTACAAAAAGTTTGATATTTTGTCAACTAATAAAGATAAAACAATAAATGAGAACTTTTTTTAAAGCTTATGTGCTCTACTTTTAGGATATCTAATGAGCGAAAAAAATTTTTTTTTCATTCCTTAATTAATATTAACAATAGTCAAAAAATTCCATTTTTTTGTAAATTTCAAACTGATGTATTTTTTAAATAGATCACATCACATTTTATTAGTAGATAATGCATTTGAAAAGTAATATAATCACCTGTAAAACGAATTTTTATAAATTGTTCTACGATTTTTTTTAACAAAGATATAGGTAATTGTTTAAAAAACCAGCCCTTTCTTTAAATTACGCATAAGTCCATTACGGTTGATTTGAAAAAAAATAATTATGGATAAAAATGTGCCTTCTTATGTGTAAATCAGAAAAAATATTTAGAATTTAAAAAAAAAAAAAAATTTTACCATATTTTGAGTTTAATAAATTTTTTTTAATTAGTCATAAGTTCAGAACGGTTGATTTTAGAAAAAAAAAACTATTCAGAACAAAAGTGTGCCTTTTTATGTGTAGAATCAGTAAAAAATATTTAGAAACAAAAAATTCACCATATTTTAAGTTTCTTAAAAATATAGTAAAAAAATTTTTTTTTTAATTCTAAATTTACACATAAGAAGGCGCGTTTTTGTTCTTAATAGTTTTCTTTCCAAAATCAACCGTTCTGGACTTATGAGTAATTAAAAAAAGTGCTGTTTTTTAAACAATTATCTATATCTTTGTTAAAAAAAATCGAAGAACAATTTCTAAAAATTCGTTTTAAAGGTGATAAAATTACCTTTCAAATACATTATCTGCCAATAAAATGTGATGATCTGTTTAAAAAATACATCAGTTTGAAATTTCCAAAAAAAAAATGGAATTTTTTTACTATTGTTTACTATTGTTAATTAAGTAATGAAAAAAAATTTTTTTTTGCTCATTAGATATCCTAAAAGTAGAGCACATAAGCTTTAAAAAAAGTTCTGGTTCATTGTTTTATCTTTATTAGTTGACAAAATATCAAACTTTTTGTAAAGACAAAAATTCTTATGGGTGGGCAAATCCGGCGGGACGGCACTGTATATATAATGAACAAATTAGTAATTAAATAATAATATTCTCCGTAAATTCCTGAAGTTAGTTAGTATGTATTTATATTTATTCATCTTTTTCTGTCCACGTTTTAAAATCCAAACTGAAGTTAGTTCCTGTTATTTTATTTTGTTGTGCTGGTTTTTAAGGTATTAGTCGCGTAAAATGATTTTCGTCAGATTTTTTTAAAACTTTGTATCTGTATTCATGAGGTATTTATCTATGAAATGAGATCTATCCTATTAATTTTGACCACTTCTGAGCTTTAAAATATTAATTCAAAGTTTATACCTTTTACATGCAATAGCACAAAATGCATGTAAAAAATGTCTCTTATATACAATTATAAAAAAACAAGTCGTCAGTTTTTCAAATAAAACTACTAAGTTACACATTGAGATAAAATAAATCCTTTAAAAAAGAATTAATTTTATTGACCACGCCGTATAAAAAATTCAATAATTTAAAAATTCATAATTTTTCATTTTCACGTGGTTTCATTGAAAAATGTCGAAAACGTGTAAGCAATACATCACGATAACTTATAGTACCTGACTCAAAATCGTGAAAATTACATATATTATATTAGAAGAGGTCACAAGGAAGCAAGTGAGTTGATATAAAAGTTTATTTTTTGTTCTTTTTATTTTGCGGGAGTTTTGCGGGAGCATTTACGCGACTAATACCTTAATTGTCATTTGTGTAAAAAAAAAGTTTCGAAAAATGCTTTAAAAATTTATTATGGTTTTTGAAGAAGTTCAAAATATATACACATGCAATTAATATCCTAAATTTTCAGTTATTATCTCAAATTTAGATTATTGTAATCAATTTTCCATTATATAACGATTTTTTAATTAATTTCTTCTGTTTAAAAATAAATTCTGCAATTTTTCTTGATTTTCATCAATTTATAATTATATTCATTATTTTGTTATTACTTTTAAAAATTTCAATTATTTATCCGATATTGCAATTATTCTAATCAATTTTCGTTATTTCTGCAATATTTTAATTACTCTCTTTAATTAAAATTTTTTAAGTTATTTTGTAATTATTATTTTTTTCTAAACATATACTCTATGATTTTTTCAGTTATTTCTCTCAAAATTTATTGAATGTTTTCAATTTTTCATATTTAAATTATTTTCATCATAACTCAATCTTCTTTCTTAATCTTAAATTATTTTCAGCATATTTCAATTATTTTTTTCAATTTTGAATTAATTTTATCATTTTTCAATTATTTTTCTCGATTGTTAATTATTATTCTTTTTTCTAAAATTATTTTCTAACATTTTTCTGAAAATTCAAATATTTTCTTCAATTTCTAATTATTTTCATTTGTTATCAGAATTTCAAAAAAAATTTTTTTTTTCATTAATTATCGTAAATTTCAATTATTTTTAGCTTTCTTCCAGACTTTTCTCCAATTTTTAGTTTTTCTCATTTTATAAAATTAATTTCTAAAATTTTTTTAAGTTTTTTTCTCAAATTTCTATTATTTTCTTTAATTTTTATTTGTTTTCATAATTTCCAAAAAATTTTATTAATTATCGTAAATTTAAATTATTTTTAGCATTCTTCCAGTCTTTTCTCCAATTTTTAGTCGATTCTAATTTTTTAAAATTATTTTCTAAGATTTTTAAGAATTTTTTAAAATTTCAATTGTTTT
The DNA here is from genome assembly GCA_037103525.1 of Ganaspis brasiliensis. NCBI lineage: Eukaryota > Metazoa > Arthropoda > Insecta > Hymenoptera > Figitidae > Ganaspis > Ganaspis brasiliensis. The sequence goes on from JAZKLR010000126.1 coordinate 72,539, forward strand.
CTTGAATTTTTAATTATTTTTATTTGTTTTCATAATTTTAAATTTTGTTTATTAATCATCCTAAATTTCAATTACTTTTAACTTATTTCTTAAATTCTTTTCTCCAATTTTTAGTTATTTTCTTTTTTTTAATTGATTTCTAAGATCTTCATGTATTTTTTTAAAATTTCAATTATTTTTTCTTTATTTAAAAAAAATTCTGTACACTGAAAAAAATCCCTTGCACCCGTCTACTAGGAATCAACCATTTTTCCTTGTTAGTTAAGGAGCCAGCTAGTTGAGATTAGTTAAAATGACAAGGATAATTTGTAGTCTAAGTAATTAGAAATTATATTATATTAACACCAAAAATTGTGCGATCGACTGCTTTTATTACTGCAATAAGTTCTTTATTATCTAAAATACATTTGTCAATACTTTCTCTCTTTCAAACATTAGTGGTTAAGGTAAATGATACCAGTTTTGTTCGCCATATATTTTAAGGTTATGTCGATTTAACATTTTCAGAAAAAACTATTAAAACTTTAGTAAACTTTGGTATTATTTTAAAGATTAATTGACACAAAGTAACTTATTTTCACTGGGAAATTGCAATGTTTCAGCTTATTTATACATTTTTTTCTGTTTTTAAAAATTAGAAGTCGAACAAGTTTGATTTATTAGAATTAACTTATCTTCGGTTGCTAACTGAACAAGGAATCCTTGTCATTTTAACCAAAATGGACTCAACTATAGCCAAATTGTTGTTTTTCACATTAATATTTTTTTCAGTGTAGTTTTTTCAATTATCACACTTAAATGTCATTTATTTTTTACAATACCATTGTCTGTATCATATTTTAATTATTTTTGGCAAGTTATAAAATTTAAAAACATTTTTCAATTATTTTCCAAAATTTATTTCCTTCAATTTTAAATTCTTTACCTTTGTTTCATAATTTCAAAAATTTTTAACTATTTATCTGACTTTTCAATTATTTCACTATTTATATTATTTTTAATATTATTTTCTTTAATTTTCAATTACTTTCGTTCTTTTTTTCATTCTTTTTTTAATTGCCAAAAAGTTTTTACTTATTTCTCTTTAATTAAAACTTGTTCTGTTCAATTTTAAATTATTTTTATCTTTTTTCATTTATTTTCTCTAATTTTTAATTATTTTCTTTTATTTCAATAAACTTCTGAAAGTTTTATGTATTTTTCTCAAATTTTTTTTAACTTTCCTTTATTTAAAATATTTTATGTAATTTGTTTAATTATTTCCTCAAATTTTAATTATTTTTTTCAATTTTAATTTATTTATCTCAATTTTTTAACCATGTTTTTTCAAGTTTTAATTATTTTCTCTAATTTTTCATTATTCAATTTTGTTTTAATTTACTTTTAAGATTCTCTAGTATTTTTCTCAAATTTAAATTATTTTCTTTATGTTTAAAACATTTTTATGGTAGTTTACATTACTGTCCCCAATTTTTAATTGATTTCATTTTTTTTTAATGAATTTGCGGAATTTGCAATTATTTTGTTTAATTTCAATTATTTCTTGCAATTCTTGTTAATTCTAAAATATTATAAATGTTGTCCTAAAAAAATATCTATTTTATTTATATTAATTGATTTTTAAATATTATATTGAAAATATTTATTTCTTTTTATTAGATAAATAGTATTTGTGACGCCGCGCGAGAAAAGGGACCTATCGCCTGAAACGTTAATTTTACAGGGCGAGCGTTAGAAGTTGCAGCAATGCATTGCGACCAATATAAATTCTTACGCTTCATGCCTAATAACTCATAAAGTAATTGATGGAAACAATTTCTGATTTTTTCAAATGAAAGAGCGACTAAAAAGCTACTTTTTGGCATAAAAAAATGAAAATTGATTTTTTTCGCGATAGGTTTTTTTGCGTTGGAAGTTGCGTCAGTGCATGGCGACCAATGTAAATTCTTACGATTCATGCTTAATAACTCAAAAAGTAACTAATGGAAACAATTTTTGATTCTTTTAAATGAAAGAGCGACTAATAAGCTACCTTTTGGCATAAAAAAATGAAAATTGATATTTTTTGCGATAGGTCCCTTTTCTCGCGCGGCGTCACATTTACAGATTTTTTATATTTATTATTGCATTTTATAATTTTTAAAATGTACGAAAAAGTAATCGCGCGCTTGCGCGCGTTTTATTTTGCTAGTAATAATAAATAATAATTAATTTTATATAGTTGAAAAATATTTTTTATAAAATAAAGACGAAAAAGATTAGAAATTTATACACCCTTCTTAGGAATTCAAGCACATTTAATGAATACTTAAACGTTACTTGCAAATTGAGAGGATTATTGAAAATGTAATAATCACGATTATTATGAATTTCCAATGAATAATATTGGAAATTTGAGTACAGCTTATCGAAAGAGAATCAATAGAAATCTCGGACATTATGTCTAACATTATATCTAATTAATATTAAATAGGAAATGGCTGTATTCAGTGTGTAGTAAAAGAATACGCTTGTTTTTACAACGAAAGAAATTTATATGTCTAAGAAAATAAGAAAAAAAAAAGATTGACTCTTTGTTTTTGTCCTCTTTTATTATGATAAATACAAGTGAATAAATGAAAATACAGAACAACCTGCTGGGAAACTCGGAGAAATTCTGTTCGAAATGCTATTAATATTAACGAATCATGAAAGTGTCTCTTGAGTGGGACTGCACGGAGTCTCTATGTGACAGTAGATGAGGGGGATGAAAGGGTAAAGTGGGTGGGCGTAGAATGCACCAAGTGGGCGTTACCAATCACGAAACCTCTAACAAAGTACGCGAGGTGTGAGTACAATTGCCAATAATAATGTAATATTACATGCAAAATCAAAAATATGTATATAGACATTATCTGCAGATATAGTATAGTGATATCTATGTACACAGCATTATAAATAAATCTTCCTGTTTCCTCAATAGGTATATATGTTTGAAATATATTGAGCAACTAACACAAAAGAAGAGTTAAAGTATATACGAGGAAACGAGTAGGGATGATGAATATTGGAGGGGGATGGAATGTAACTGGGGGAGGCAGCAGGGCATTGTATAAATAGAAGCGGTCAATGCTGCTATGGGAACACTACTCACGAAACCTCGGGGGTTTGAGATTGCTTCTGCGATTTATTATTCGGAAATGCCATCTACACGTGCTTAATGCCAATCTTCCATTTTATTAAAGTCAATATTTACTAACAACGTTTTACCATTAAATCCTATCAATATTATGAGATATTTCTTTTTTAATGTACAAGTATATAGTTAAAATATATGCTGTATTTTCTATAATAACAATCTTTTTATTATATTTCATTCTAAATATAGTTTTAACCTTTTAAAGCACACGTTTAAATTACACAGCCACACAAAAGAAAAAAAAAAATTTGTCCGGGACAATATGCTTGTGTATTCCTACGTACTTTTCTTCGCTGAATCCGAAATCTGAATTGCTAGATTGGTTATACGGATATAGTTCCGAAAGCGAGGTACCCCGAGTCGAAATTTTGAAGCTACTTTGAAGCTCATGAGGAACTTTAGCTTCTACTTAACGACTTCTTAATTTTTAGCCTCTTCTTTACTTCTAATAATAATATTTCCTTCTACTTTACGTCTATACACATGTTTAATTTTTCCAATCATTAAAATTAGCAGCTCTTTTAAAGCTCCACATTCCCAGTTATAAAGAAATGAAAATTTTTATTCTACTTTAAACCTGCAAGTGAAACTCAGTCAATTCTTCAATTATTGTTCCTCTGATTAGCCCTTAAGAGGAAAAAATTTTAATCTATAACCAAAACCCAATAATTTGTCAAATTAGGGAAAATGTGTATCTTTCTAGATGCACTTGTAAAAAAATAACAATTATTAACAATAATTTGTTTAAACAATTTTGAGTGGTGATTGTTGTTAATTTTGATCAATATCTTATTTTTTCAATATAAAAAGTAAACAAATTAAAAAACTACTACTTGCTAGGTGTTTTTAAATGTTATAAATTAACAATAATAAATTGTTTTAAAATATAAAAATAATAATTTATGGTCAATAATTTTTATTTTTCTAACCAGAGCCCAGTAATTTATTTGTAAAATTAGGAAAAATTTGTATCTTCCTAGGTGTATTTGTAAAGAATTAGTAATTACTAGCAATAATTTGTTTAAAAAATTAAAATTGATGAAAATAAAATTAAAAAAATGTATATAAAAAGTCCAGAAAAGAAAATTAAAAATCCTTCAGAAAAAAAAAGTTTGGGCAAATTAAACCAAAAACATTTTTATAATATTACACTGAAAGCAAGTCCAACAATAAATTTAGAAAAATAAAGAAAATCTAAAAATTCTATAAAAGAATAAGTACTAAGTTTGCAAAAAACCTCGCAAAAACTATCCAACATTTAAAAACAAATTGAATAGGTGCATTAATAAAAAAATAAGCGTATTTATTTTTAAAAATATGAAAAAACTTATGAAACTCAACGAAATAATAATAAATAATAATTATTATTTATTCTTTATAATTTATTTATCAATACAATAACATGACAAATACAACAGCAAAAAATATCATTAGTAAAAGGAGAAAAAATCTTTAAATTTTGTAAAAATAAGAAATTATAAGATAAAATTTAAACAGTTTCGAAAAAGAAACTGAATTAGAAACTAAAGAAGAATTACAAATATTGTAAGACTTAAAAAAAGGATTATTGTGAATATGAAAAATAATTAATATTATTTAATTATTTTGCATTAACTAATGTGTCTTTAAATTTGAATTAATTGACATTTAAAAGTTTGAAAAAATTGGAATATGAGTTTATTGACGTTTGGAATTTATTTAAATTATAATGACCTAAAGATATCAAAATTTGATATTATTTTTTGCTATCTTCATACCAAAAATTTGTAAATCGTAGGTATTTTGATTATCTATATTAGCCCAATTATTTAAATTTTATAAAGATTAAAATATTAAAATTGAAATTTTTAAGATTTATCCACAAATTTGTGTTTTTTTTTAATGGTTTGTGATTTTTACATGCAGTATTAGACATCCGGAGAATTGTAAAGTTTTTTTTTTATTTAAATCATGATTTTAATGCAAATGCTTCAATGATTTAAATCAATATCAGCCTGTAACTTGACAATAATAAATTGTTTAAACAAATGAAAAATACATAAAAATATCCCTAAACATTCAGAAATTGGCGATATCTAACAATTTTGTTGAAAAGTCCTAAAAAAACTATTCGTAATTTGTATCATAAGGACACTGAGAAAATTAAATATTAAGTTTATAAGCGTCGGTAGCGTAGTGGTTAGTGCGTTAGATTATAAGTGCGTAGGTCGTTATGTCGTGGGTTCGAATCCCCACTTGCGTTATAACAATTTATTTAGTAAGTTCAGACTATTTCCAGCTTGTGTGTATTAAGTGTGACGAATTCTAAAAGCGCATGAATTTTGAATATTTATTTTATATTTTTTTTTATAATTTCATTCATATTAATTTCAGTTTTATTCGCAAAAACAGATTCTTTCTTTGTTTAGACTTTAGAAGATCAATAAAAAGGGGGTCTTGAGCGTTAAAAGAGGCCTTAATATAGTTGAATATTAGCTTCTACTTTAACGCTCTCATCGCGGAAACAGGAAATTTCTTCCAATAATAGCACCAAAGTAGAAGCTAAATTGTATTGAATTTGCTTCTACTTTAAACCTCTATTTCCTAAAAATTTTGGACTATGTAGCGTTAAAGTAGCCTCAAAATTTCGACTCGGGACCTCCGATTTTTTTGACACTACGTATACTTACGTATTTTGATGCGCTGATTACGAATATGATAATGAAAATTGGCGCAAATTTGATTTTCATGGTAAAAACCATAAAAAACCCATAAAAATTCGGTTTTTTGCAATTATTTCAATTAATATTAAAAATTTTGAAAAATTTTTTTAACAAAAGTTGTAGGCATTCCAAAAATACATATTTTAAGTTATTTGATTTTTTTTTAGATCTCTAATAGTTTGGGAGAAAATCGTTGGTGAAGTTGCTGGTTCACCAGAAAGAGCGGACATTATGACATTAATGCAAAAAACTGAAAATCAATAATAATAATAACAATAAAGAGGGACCCACCCCGTCAGAGGGGTGGGGGAGGGGGTAACCTCCAACCCCCCGTATTTTGGACAAAATACCGCGGGGTTGGGGTGCCACAATGAAGTGAAATGTAGACAAAGGTGGGAAACCCTATAGTTCTGTTGGTTTTTATGGTATTAATTATAAAAATGATCAAGTTGACAACTTTTTTTAAGATGATTTTCGTAAGTAGTGCATGGACTTTGGTCCATTATATATTACACGACATGAAGACCACATGTTACCCCCGTATTTATATACCCCCCCGTATTTTGGTCCTATTATATATTATATATTATATATATAATGGACCAAAGTCGTAAGTCAGAATAATACGTATTTTACATAATGTAGAAAACCTCGAGTTTTCTACATTTACCCATCTCTGCACAACCCGGATAATATTTACAGCTGTCAAAGTAAGACTTGTAAAGAATTACCATTTAATATTGATATAATGTGGGTATTTCGTCACATTTAGGTTAATTTATGTTTTTTGCAATTATATCGTAAACTAATTGGTTTTAGTAAAAAATGCACTCGACACAAAATATGTATTTTTGGAAGACCTACAACTTTTGTTAAAAAAATTTTTCAAAATTTTTAATATTAATTGAAATAATTGCAAAAAACCGAATTTTTATGGGTTTTTTTTTTGTTTTTACCATGAAAATCAAATTTGCGCCAATTTTCATTATCATATTCGTAATCAGCGCATCAAAATACGTAAGTATACGTAGTGTCAAAAAAATCGGAGGTACCCCGCTTTCGGAACTTCACCCTTCCAATGTATTTTTCTCCGATAAATCCGAATCTGAAGACAGAGTAATCAAATTGGCTGAGATTTTTGAGATAATCTCAAAAAAATGCTCAAAAACCCGAAAAAACAAAACAATAGTTATTTATGACACAAGGACCTGAAATGGCACTTTATAGTACGAGTAAGTATCGTAATACGAGCCTAAGTCCAATCGCAGCCGAGGCGAAGTAGAGGTGGTGACGAGGCTTCACCGAACGTAGCCGAGGCGAAGCCGAGGTGAAGTGAAGATATGAAGCCGAGGCTCCACCGAAAAGTAGCCGAGGCTCTGATGTGGCTGTGGCGAGTTGTACGATACACGAGAACTTAAGTGCCGAAAGGGTCCAAGTGTCATATAACATTTTTTATCACACAAAAAACTGAGAATTCGAACCTAGGGAGAGGTGATTATCGTAAAAAACGGCCTCAGGGGGCATTTCTAGGTGGGAGTAGGTCGACAGACTTAGAAATGCCCCCGGAGGGCGGCGAAACCCATGAACAGCCGTGACGTTTGGGCCAGTTTGGGCAGCTGTACCATAAAGTAAAGGTCAGCTGACCAGCATCAGCCAATCAGATTGCGAGTTCATTTACTTTACGGCCTAGGCCGTGAAATGAGCTCTTAAAGGTTTCCAAACAAGCCGTAAAATCTAACTTTTGATGTAAGTGTGATAAAAAAAATTTTTTGTCCGGGACAATATGGTAGTGTATTCCAACCTATTTTTCACCGCTGAATTCGAGTCCGAAGTCAGAATAAATAGATTGGCTAAATTTTTTTAGATAATCTTAAAAACTGCTGAAAACACGAAAAAATCGCTTTTTCTTGAAATTATCTAAAACATTTTAGCTAATCTGATCTTTTTGAATTCGGAGTCGGAGTCAGCGGATAAAAATATGTAGAAATACACTAGTGCAGTATTTCGGACAAAAATTTTTTTTTTCGGATTTTTGAGCAATTTTTTGAGGCTATGTGTAAAAAATTTCAGCCAATCTGATTATTCTGGGTTTGTGTTTAAATTTTTTTTGAGATTATCTTAAAAAGTATAGAACCAATCTACATTGAGAAACTTTTGATTTTAATATCTGCTTTATTGCTTATTATTATGTACAATAAAATTTAAGAGTTTAGGGATAATCGAGATGTGGTTATAAAAACTAATACACTGTTTAAGAAAAGACGTTTTAGATACAACAGTTGTCTTTTTGATAAAAATAAGTTGTCAAAGTGTTATATACTTCATAAGACAAATAATTATATTACCTCTAAAAAATTTAAGAGAGATGAAAATAAAGAATTGCAAGAATTATAAAACGTGTGTTAGAAACTTAAAAGCATGGGGTGCGCGCGCAGTAAAAAGAAAAATGGCAGTATTTGTTTGACAGGTCAGAGATACAGATGCAAGTTCGTCTTTAATATTTGTATAGTTACAGGTATTCTGTATCTTTATAGTGGTATTTGACGAAATCTGTGTAACGAACAACCTATACTATGATATATATATTACGCACACTTTTAAGCCTTAACTACAAACATATATAACATTTTGATGACGTCGAATAATCGCGCGCGTAGCTATAGAAAAGAGTGTTTTAACTTTCCTTATATACTAACTAGCAAAAGTTTCATGTGGTTTGAGAAGTGATTTTTTACTAAATTGAAGTGAAAATGGTAATAATAATTAACATCTATGTTCAGTATTCCGGATGATACGAAATTTTTCTAGAGATCGATTTTTTTTAAATATATTTTTGAATAAATATTGTGAAGTGGTAGAATAGCTTATGAGACATATGGCTGCTCTAAAAACTGTCGTAGAAAAAGTCTAATAAAATTTTAGACATGCCATAATAAATAGATCAAAATGTGTTAAAAATGAATATCGCTTTTTCACATTTACTTTTTTCTAACCTCAAATAATACTAATTCTAATTACATATATTAATTTTTTTTCTCACGAAATAACAATAATAGAAAACAAGGTAACACAATCTCTTTTTTTTAAAAGAACTATTATGATCGAACCTCGATTATTCCTAAATTCTTACGTTTTATTACAAATATAGAGATTGAAAAAAGCAAAAACTGTGATTAAAAGTCTCTGAGTGTAGCAATTCCGACTTCGGATTCGGATTCAGTGGGAGGTAAATTTGAACTCCCTTTTTAACAGTGTATGAAATTTACCGTATAACTGTAAAAGTAAATTAATTAATTTGGATAAATTATTTAATTAAAAATAAAAAATATGCTTTTTTCTAAGTGTAGGGGAGAGTTGCCTAAGATGGGCTAGCGCTTAAGACGGACGCCCTTTAATATCTTTGAAGTAAAGAAACTTATTAAACAATATTGTGTATGTAGATATGTAGTTGAGATGTATTTAATTAATTTAGAAGAATTTTTTGTATATTTCAACAAAATATAAATAATAAGCGGAAACAATGTTTTTGCACTTTAAAAAATGAAATACAAACTAGTTTTCAAAGTGGAAATTTTCTAAAATTTATTGTCATTTTTCGTGGAAGTATTGATTTTATCTCAAAGAATATTCACTAATATTTAAAAATCTTACATATATATTTCAATTCATATTTACTTTTTATATAATTAAAAACCGTAAATATATTAAAAACAAGTCTGTCGCCTAAAATAGGCCCTATGAATTTATAAAATTGCCGCTTAAAGCGGAATCTTCTTTACCCTATAAAGGCACAGTACCAACAGTGATTATAACCTATAATGCAAAGAAAATTTTACAGATTCAAATTTGCCGCTTCTTTTTTTAACTTATTCATCAATGATTTTTATATAACAAACAAAATATTAAACTAAAGCTATTTTTATGCTGTGAAACAGTTAAATTCTGAAATTAAATGTAAAATTATTTTAAATTGTACAATTTCTCCATATATTTATTATATTAATGTCATCAAAACCATATTTTCAGGGTTGCCACAAATATTTTATTGTAATTTTCTCTGACTTTTCCCTGATTTCCAGACCAATTTTTTTCTTTCTCCCTGACCTTTATTGAGTTTTTAAAACCAATTTTTCGTATATTTACTATAAAACTAGATTATACAACACGCGCTATCGCGCGATTAGTTTCTGAGGCTTGTGTTAGCGTCAATTATAAATATTTTTAATATAATATTTAAATATGAGTAAAACAAGTTTTATTTATGAATAACATTTTAGAATTGGAAAAAAAATTGAAGATTGAATTTTAATTGAATTTTAATTAATTGAAATTTAAAAAATTGTATATTTGAAAATATGTAGTTGCACTTCAAATACTGAGAAAAATTAAAATAATTACAAATTTTGCAAATTCATTGAAAAATAATGAAAGCAATTAAAAATTGGGGAAAATGATTTAAAAATCACAGAAATATTCTTAAATTGAAGAAACTAATTGAAAGTTGAGAAAAATACTTGATAAGATTATAAATTATTTGAAGAAATGAGAATAATTAAAAATTGGGGAAAATAATTGGAAATGTTAGAGATTAATTGAAAAAAATGAAAATAATTAAAAGTTTGGGAAAATAATTGAAAAATATATTAATAATAGAAAATTAAATATCATAATGTAAATTTGACAAAAATAATTGAAAAAATTACAAAATATCTATGAAATAGAAGAAAATAATTGAGTTTTCAATAAAATTATTGAGAATCTCAGAAATTAATTAAAAAGAATTCCAGAATATATATTGAATAATAGAAATAAATTGAAATTTTTGGACCACAATTTTAGAAATTATGATAAATAATGAAAAAAATAAAAATTCTAAAATTTGGAGAAAATGTTTTCACTACCGATAAAATGGGAAAATAATTGGTACTAAATAAAATTAATTAAAAGTTGAAGAAAATAATATTGCAAAAGAAGAAAATTAATGAAAAATCATTTTAAAGTAATTAAAGTTTGAGAGAAAGAATTGGAAAAATTACAAAAATTATTTAAAAAATAATTGGAAATTGATCTTAAAATTAGAATTAAATAAAAATATTTAAAAAAAAAAAAATAGGCAACTAAAATTTTAGAAAATTAATCGAAAAATAATAAAAATGTTAAAAAATTGAAATAAATACTTGCAAAATGAAATCTTTGAATAATTATTAAAAATTAAAAATGCAATTCAAAGTTGAGGTAATTTATTAAAAATTCAAATTTGAGGAAATTGCATTATGATGAAAATAATGGTAAATTGAAAAAAAAAAGATAATTGAAATTTTCGTAAAGTAAATTTAAGACTTAACAAAGAAACTGAAAAATAATGAAAATAATTGAAAATTGAAGTTAATAATTGAAAAGTAATGAAAATGTTGAAAATTTTAGTCGAAATCATAATAGAAAAGAATTGTTAAAAATTGAAGAAATTGATAAATTGTGAAATATAATTATTTTTCAGATTGCAAACATTATTTATTTGTAGTATGTTTAAAATATGACTTTTAAAAATTTGTTTAGTAAATTTCTCTACTTAGTAAATTTTAGAAAAATATAATTTTTCATCTTTTTTAGAGATTCTTTGCATTTTTCCAGTATTTTTGATAAAAATCCCTGACTTTTCCCTGAATTCCCTGACCTGTGGCAACCCTGATTTTATATTAGAGCCTTATTTGTTGTCTTTTTGCTTTTATTTCAGCAAATTTCCTAAGGGCTTCAAGAAGACTTATATTTTGGTTAAAATATATTAAAAAGTTGTAACTGAACAGTATAATTTGTTTAGTAAGTAGATTTAGGGGAATTCAAAAGGGAACCATTTTACCAGCCTATAAGACGAGCTAAAATGAATTTTTTTTAAACATTAATTATCTTTCAAAAATTATTAAGGTTTTTATCTCATCAATTATTTAAAGGAAATGTTAAAAATAAATATACATGTGTGAATTATGGTTTTCTTTCTAAATCATTAACTAAATAATTTCTTGCAAAATATGGATAGGGGCTCGTCACAGCGTCTTTTTTGTCTGTCATATTGGATCCGGCATTTTGAATTTTAAAAGTATTTTAGAAGAAAGTTTACGGACAAGTTTTGCTTATATCAGTGACGTCACTCTTTATCACATGCACCCTTAAATTAGAAGTTTACTAATTTGTTTTGCTGTTTTAACAATCCATTTTCTGTCTTAGCAAGTTTTTTCGCTATAATAACAAAAAAAAGTTGCAGGTGTATATTAGCAAACCCTTTTTTCTCAGTACAATTTTGTTTTGACTGTTCGCTTATAAATAATTGGGGTAAAAAACATCCGCTATTAATTTAAGTGGAGCAAAAATTAAGATAAAACAAAGTAGTGGAATTAGGTGTTATAGTGATATTTCACCTTTTACTTTTGCTCGTACTTTACTTAGAGTGATTTTAGATGCAGGAGAATTTTACCCAGATTCGAGGTACAACATTTTTAACATTTCTTTTTTCTGTGACAGAAATTTCTATTAAGTGCACGACACTCCTTATTGCCTTCTTACTTAATAAATTAATTTACTTGAAACTATTAAATGAAAAAATTTACTTCCTGCGTAATATTTTCAGTAGTAAAGTTATTGACTAAGGAGCATAAAAAAGTGATCACGCAAGTGAGGAACTGAATAATGAGGGTTATTTTGGACACGTGTTAGTTTTTAACCACTGATCGTCTCGAAGGCCATATTATCGATCGGATTCACTTGGAAATTTCTATGTATACGACGTTCCTAACACACAACCCTTTAAGCACCTCTCGTGTAACCCCCCAACACCCACAAAGCTCGTAAACTCAATTTAAAAATAGATCCTGCTACAGTACATTGTGTGGTTAAATACAGGCGCATTGCACGAAAGGTAAATTTTTAACGATATAACTTCAATTTTCAAAACATTCTATATAATTATTGTAACCCCATACCCTTTCTAGGTGAATGTTCTACTTACACAATAACATGGTAAACTATTTTCAAAAAATTTCATTAGTGTTATATTTTAATATTAATAAAAAAAGAAGCATCAAAAATGTAAAAAAAACTGTTTTATCAAAATTTGTTACTTGTAAATAATTTTATGATGTTAAAATGAAATTAGAAGAAAGCTTTGCCATTCTACAATTAAAAAGGAGAAAGATCAAGAGTTTAGAGGCAAAACACCTGTTGACCACGTGGTCTGGCTTACTTCCAGTGTGGATGCTTAACGAATTTCTCGCTCAATTAGTTAACAAAATCTGCATCATTGTCAACTGATTGCACTTGTTCGATAATATTATTTCTGTCCACTAATATTAGGACAAAATTTATGAAAATTAAAAGCTCGTGATTGTATTTAATTTAAGAAGTAAAAAAAATAAATAAAACAAAGTAACGAAAAATATATATAGATTAGGGTGGTCCTTAAAATGAGAATTTTCGAATTTTAAAGTTCTCACCCCCACATTTTGTTACTAATCGAAAAAGAAGAGATACGTATTTTTTTTATTTTTTTTATTTTAATATTTGATGGTGCCTCATCGACCCTGAAATTTCCCATGTATTTTGCATGGGGAAAAAACAATTTTTCGTAGATTTGCAATAAAATCATGAAAAATCAACATTTTTTTACCGGATTACTCTGTTTCTCTTAAAAAATGTTCAAACAATGACATTCAATAATTTATTTATGAATTTTTTATTATTAACTATTTTTTACAGGGCCGTAAAAATATCCCATAAATTGCAAAATTATGGAAAAATCGTTAAAAAATATTTCTTATCACATTTTACAATATTTTCCACTAAAATTCTGTTTAATTACATGAAAATTAACAACTAACAATTGTTGCATGTGTTTTTTAATTTGTTTAAACAAATTAATATTGTTTATTTGCAACTTTTCATCTAATAGAGCTAGAGAGCTGTAACTTTTTCCTAATTTTGCAACTATCTTAGCCTAGTGAAGCGCAATATTACTAAAAAACTAAAATATACAATTACAAAAATTGTTTAAACAAATTCATATCGTTTATTTGCAACTTTTCATCTAATAGAGCTAGAGAGCTGTAATTTTTTCCTAATTTTGCAACTATCCAAGCCTAGTGAAGCCCAATATTAGTAAGAAACAAAAATATACCATTATAAACAATTTTTAAACAAACTAATATTGTTGATTTGCAACTTTTTATCTAATAGGGCTAGAAAGCTGTAACTTTCTTTATATTCGCAAGCTTTTATTTTTGGAAAGGTAAGAATGAATGTAAAACACAATAATTGTGCAGAAATTCTGCAGTTTACTTTTTAAACAAAACGCGACAAATTTCTTTACCATTACAGCATTGTTTCTGTTAACATTTTTTCATTTCAGTCTGAGAGTCTGGGAACTGTTTACTATATTCCGTAACAACTTATAGAAAGTGCTGTTATTGATCCTTATCTCTTACTATTAGATCATTATAATCTGTCATTAATTTAACATTTCACTCCGCAATATCAATAGTCACTTTTTAATTCTGGACATAATTTTTAGACAAACTTTTGTCGCAGTAAAAAAAGACAAACTTGAAGAGACAAATTGATAAATTCCCAAGAATTAATAACTTATCATCACTTACAATTCTCTTAATTTCATTGATAAAAAATTAGAAAATATACCATATTAATATGTTGAAAAAATTTGGATGAATGTTGATTTTACTTTGCTGTTAGTATTGGGCTTTATGTAGCTTAAAAAGTTGCAAAATTAAGAAAAAATTAAAACACTCCAGCTCAATTAATTGAAAAGTTGCATATAAACAATATTAATTTCTTTAAACGATTTTCATAATTGTGGTTTTTGTTTATTATTAGTATCGGGCTACACTAGGCTTCAATAGTTGCAAAATTAGGAAAAAGTTACAGGTCTCTAGCTCTATTAGATGAAAAGTTGCAAATAAACAATATTAATTTGTTTAAACAATTTTTATAATTGTATATTTTAGTTTTTTACTAATATTGGGCTTCACTAGGCTTGGATAGTTGCAAAATTAGGAAAAAATTACAGCTCTCTAGCTCTATTAGATGAAAAGTTGCAAATAAACGATATGAATTTGTTTAAACAATTTTTATAATTGTATATTTTAGTTTTTTACTAATATTGGGCTTCACTAGGCTTGGATAGTTGCAAAATTAGGAAAAAGTTACAGCTCTCTAGCTCTATTAGATGAAAAGTTGCAAATAAACAATATTAATTTGTTTAAACAATTTAAAAAACACATGCAACAATTGTTAGTTGTTAATTTCCATGTAATTAAACGGAATTTTAGTGGAAAATATTGTAAAATGTGATAAGAAATATTTTTTAACGATTTTTCCATAATTTTGCAATTTATGGGATATTTTTACGGCCCTGTAAAAAATAGTTAATAATAAAAAATTCATAAATAAATTATTGAATGTCATTGTTTGAACATTTTTTAAGAGAAACAGAGTAATTCGGTAAAAAAATGTTGATTTTTCATGATTTTATTGCAAATCTACGAAAAATTGTTTTTTCCCCATGCAAAATACATGGGAAATTTCAGGGTCGATGAGGCACCATCAAATATTAAAATAAAAAAAAATAAAAAAATACGTATCTCTTCTTTTTCGATTAGTAACAAAATGTGGGGGTGAGAACTTTAAAATTCGAAAATTCTCATTTTAAGGACCACCCTAATATAGATATATATTAAATCTTTATTATTACTTTTGTATTAATGTGAGGGATTAGTTTGAAATAAATTAATTTAAGGTACTACATAGAAAACAAGTAATTACAAAACTTACTCTCTAAATCTGAATTAGTTAAAAATAACTAATTTTAAAGCAAAAGCTCAGTCACTAATTCAAAAAGTAATATTTCTGCTAACCATTTAGTAAAAAATAATTAATTCTTAGTCAAATTCATTTTTAGGTTATGTCAAAATTACTAATATTTTATTAAAATTCTGTTTACTAATTCACTTAATCAAATTTTCAGTATTATTTAGTTTATTTTTACTGATAAATAATTAGTCCTATTTTACTAATAATTATAGTTATTTTTAACTAATTCAAATTTTGAGAATTTGAATTAGTCGTTATGCTAAAACGTATTTTATTATTAGGAAATAATATATAATATTTTAAACGTTCATTTTGTGTGACAAAAAGAAGATTTGACTAAAATTAAATCAATATTAAATAAATTTCATTGATAAATTTTTTGTCGTTTATTATTATTATATCATTATTATTATTAGAGAAAAATAAATGAAAAAAATCTGTAATAAACTTATAAAACATGTAAAGCTTATCCATACCTATTATATAAAAAAATATAGAAACTAAATTTTTTCACAAGCAATTGAAAGAATGAAGTAATTTAAGATGAATAATTTAATAAAAGTTAAATTAAATTTTAATTAAAAAATTCAAATTATTAAAAAATCAGTTTATTTACATAAAATGCTTAACAAGTAAGGCAAATTTGAAATTCAAAATTGAATAAAGAACAGATAGTAGGAAAATCTATTAAAAATGAAAAAAAAATAGGAAGCCGTGAATGGTTATTTAAAACCCTTCCGGGGATGTTTATATCTTCATGATCAAGAGTGTGGTGGCAGCGCACGAGACTATTTAAGGCTTTACTTTATGGCTTTACAACACCTCGTTAAGCACAGTTTCTCCGACAGGTTTTACCTGCAATTTTCACACAATTCTAACATCCCTTTAATTACTTTTCACAGTTATAATTAACCCCTTTACGATAGGGAGAGGCCGATTAATTCTATATAAAGAAAAAAGGAGACGAAAAATAAAAATAAACATCTCCAGACACTCGTTGATTCATTATCTATATTTTTTATAATATATATTTACCTCATTATTTTTATTTTATGATAAAATCAATTTCTATGCATTATTATTAAAAGTAATTAAAATATTGTACTTAATTTATCACAAATTTCTTTATTATTGTAATTTTTATTATTAAATTATTATTAATATTATTGTTATAGATATTATCAATATCACTATTAGTATATATTATTTATTACACAAATAAAAGTATTATAAATGTTTATGTGAAACATACTATCTTAATCAAAATGAATTTATATTAATTACAAATTTACATTTTCAAATTAATTAGTATTTCACGTTTTTATGCAAATTTGAAGTTTTTATTTTTTGGCACAGTTTAAAGTAAAATAAGAATCTGTAAAATAAGCAAAAGCTGTCTTAAAAATGTACGTTGCGTCTTAAAATAAAACAGCTTTTCTACCTTAAAATAAGACTTTCTTTTTACAAAAAATAAACAATAAACGCAAGTTCTAAGAGATTCAGTTTTAAAAAAAATTTTCATTTTATGGTATAATTATAATAATAATATAATAATAAAAACAAAAATGAGTTATGCTACGAATTTAGAATCTTCGAAAATTACAGCATCAATGTCTAATATTGCACAATGACAAGAGAGAATGGAGAAAACTTCATTCGGGAAACAGAGAACTATGAAGCAAAATTATTAAATTAGGAGATGGAGAATGAAGGGTCTGAGGCGCAGAGATTAAATTAAAATGGCGCAAATGAAATTAAAAACAATCATTTCTCGGAAATGGCCAAGTCTCGTTAAATGTAGCATCACTAATTCACTTTTTGCTGCCTGATTCCTTCCGTCAAAATTTAATTTTCACTTGTCACTTTTGTGAATGACTGAGGTAAACAATAATTAAATTGCACTTTACGAAAAGAAAACGAATGACATAATTAATTATCCGTAGTCTATCAAATATCGATTTAAAATTTTAAAGAAATGCACATTTCAAACTTTTTAATTACTTAATTAAATATTATTTAATTAATTTAATTATTTAATTTATATCATATGAAAGAGAGAGAGAGAGAGAGAGAGAGAGAGAGAGAGAGAGAGAGAGAGAGAGAGAGAGAAAGTTAAAAGATGGAAGGAAACTTGCAGTTTGTTATAGCAAAAAATAAGTCAATTTCAATTAAGGGACTATTTTTATATACATCATGCTCTTGGAAATAATTCTGACATATCCCCCCTTATTTCAGTGCTCATTTGTCACACGAAAAATTTACATCAGGAAAGTCAATATTCAACATTTACCAGCTTCTTTAAATCAAAAATCAATTATTTGTAGAAACTGATGTTAAAAAAAACCAATGATATAATTATAAAATAAAAAATGATAAATGATAGAATGTAATCATGAGTATAACTAATAAACTCACGTAAAAGGACCTAAAATAACAAAAATTAAATAACCAAAAGCTAAACCGAAATCTATTTTTAGATATTAAATGAAAGTGAAAATTTTATAATATTTAAATCAATTAAAACAAATTTCCGTCAATTCAATTCAACAGAATCTTCATATCAACTCTATACAGGAAAAAATACAAGAAAAATAATAATAGCACGAATTAAGGGTAAAACTCACCTGCAACTACTGCACGGAAAAAAATTAATATCTAAATTTGACATTTAATATGAGATTCAAGCATAAACTATATCTGAAAACGAAAGTAAGATGATGTAATTAATTCTTTAAAATTAAAATATAGATTTATGCCTGATTAAAATGTTAGTAATATGAAGAACACATATATTTTTATGCCTAAAGATGATATTAGAAATATCTAATTCTGTGATATGTGGAAAATATACATTTAAAAGCAAGTGACTGATGCAGCCAATGCAATGTATCGCAGCAACATTCACAATTATTATGAATGCCAATTTTTAATTCTTTGGTGACAGTTTTTAATATTATTAGAATAAGAAATATAGTTATTTATGACACAAGGACCTGAAATGGCACTTTATAGTACGAGTAAGTATCGTAATACGAGCCTAAGTCCAATCGCAGCCGAGGCGAAGTAGAGGTGGTGACGAGGCTTCACCGAACGTAGCCGAGGCGAAGCCGAGGTGAAGTGAAGATATGAAGCCGAGGCTCCACCGAAAAGTAGCCGAGGCTCTGATGTGGCTGTGGCGAGTTGTACGATACACGAGAACTTAAGTGCCGAAAGGGTCCAAGTGTCATATAACATTTTTTATCACACAAAAAACTGAGAATTCGAACCTAGGGAGAGGTGATTATCGTAAAAAACGGCCTCAGGGGGCATTTCTAGGTGGGAGTAGGTCGACAGACTTAGAAATGCCCCCGGAGGGCGGCGAAACCCATGAACAGCCGTGACGTTTGGGCCAGTTTGGGCAGCTGTACCATAAAGTAAAGGTCAGCTGACCAGCATCAGCCAATCAGATTGCGAGTTCATTTACTTTACGGCCTAGGCCGTGAAACGAGCTCTTAAAGGTTTCTAAACAAGCCGTAAAATCTAACTTTTGATGTAAGTGTGATAAAAAAAGTATTTTAATGTTATGCATTGCATAATTCGTCATTTTATAATAGCACATTTTAAATAAAACTTAATTTATAATTGAAATTTAGAGCAAACAAATTACTTAGAATGTATATGTGTTTTAAAATTTTTAAAAAAAAAGTGTACAAAGTTTTGTTGAAAAGTAAGGTAAAAGCACCAGTACCTGGACAAAGCAAAAATTGGGACCAGTAGTTGGACAATAGCAAAAAAGAGTTAAAATTTCCTCCAAACTAAATGAAAAAATTTATAGATACCCTTCAGATAGTCAGTTTTTAGGTATAATTAAATTTGTTAATCGTAGATGCAAAATGTTTAGCAAAAAAATTATTTAAGACGTTTCTTTTTAAACTACTCTGAGTTGTCTGTCCAAGTTTACCTGACGTTTTTTATAAGTACCCCAGTAGATGGACAGACACTTTGCAGACACTAATTAATCAATAAAATAATCAATTAATTAAAAACCTAATTAACTAATTAATTTAGGAGTTGACAATAAAAGTATTAATAATAAATAATAACAAATAATCTATAATAGAATATGTATTTTCCTAAATGTCCAACTATAGGGTCTTATGTCCAACTACTAGGCCCGTCCAAATAGCGTACTGTCCAACTTCTGCTGCAAAGAAGCTATATTTTTATTTCAAGTTTTTAATTTAAGGAAAACATTTATTATAATTAATTTATTATTAATTCGAATCCTTTATATGTAAGTTAAACGAAAATCCAAACATTTCGTAAAATATAATTAATTATCGTAGTACAAAATATCGCTAAACTTGACACCCCTTCAAAAGTGTCCAGGTACTGGTGCTTTTACCTTAATCGACAAAAATAATTATTTTCTAAAAGCAAATTTATTAATAAAAAAAAATCGATTTCAACTTAGTCAAATCTTTCATATCCAACAAAATGAATATTTTTAAATATTATATTTCCAAATATGAGGCAAAATTCCTGAACTGTCCAGGTCAAAAAATAAAATTTATTTAAACTTTGCTAAAGTGTTTGCATTGTTAGTGGAAGTGTAAATACCAAATATTTTCAAATTCCATGAAATAGTTTTTGAGTTACACAGTTTTAAAATTTGAATTTTTTTAAAATGTAGTTTTTTAAATTTATTATATTTCTAAGTAGATTGCATAAAAGTTAACATATATATAGTGATTTTTAAAGCTTTTTTACAGGCTACTCGATGGTAACAAAATTTTTTATGTAAAAAAATTATTTGACCTTGAAATTCAAGTTTAAAGTCTTAATTTGATTGTATCTCAAAATCGGATTTTTTAAAAAAAATTTAACCTATCTCAATGGAAAGCTTGACTTTTTTCCTATAAGATATGTAAAAATTAGAGTGGAACTCTAATTAGTTTTGTCAAAAATACATCTTAAATACCCGCGCGCGCTAGAGAAACAATGGTTACTCGTGCTATTTTTAGTTTGATTATAATGCTTAATTTAGATATATTTTTAATTTTCTGCATATTAAGAATACAACTTATTTCAATTTTTGTGATTAATTTTTTTCCGTGATGTTCTAAATAACATTCGTGTAAAAACAAAAGATGGAAATTTACCATCACCCTCTCTCTACATTTTTCGGAGTGAGTTTTTACTTTACGAAGAGTGAAAATTGAGCCACTCCAATCACAGTGAGAAAGCCACTCTAAAAGAGTGGGATCTCATTACCTACATTTTTAGAGTGGGTTTCACACTCTGATTAGAGTGGCTCAATTTTCACTTTTCGTGGAGTGAAAACTCACTCCAAGAAATGTAGGGAGGCAATAATTTCACTCCTTTGCTTTTTCTGTGGTAATTAAAAACTGAAAAATATTTATTAGTTTTATATATCATTCATTCAAGTGAAAGTAGCCTAATGGTTATAGCGACGACCTATAACGTTGTAGATACCGTGTTCGAATCCTCCCAAAAGTAAAAATTCTAATTAGCATCAATAATCCAATTTTGCTTCGTTTATCAAACTGGAATAACTGACAAAAGAATAAATAAGTGCAGAAACTATTTTTTCGCAAAAAATGTAATAAACTCGACTAACACAATTTCCCTGCATACCAACTTAATAAAATGGACAGATATAAGCAGAAATGAACTCCTGGTTGTTTGGAATAAGCATAAATTTTTTTCACATGGCATAAATTATGATAAATAAACAAATCGGCGCTATTACAAGATCAAAAAGTGAGTAATACAATCAACAGGAAGTGTATATGCAGACTGAATATCCATATTTATAAAGGAGCTTGCACACGTGTGCTATATTGTATACCGAGTTTGCGATACAAGTGCAGGTAAAATGCATTTAACGCAACGTAAGCGCGCAAATATGTGCGCATGCATAATGGCGAGCATAACCAAGTGGTTTATTTATATCGTCACGGAAATACACTCGTTGCCTTATTCTAAAACCATTGCGCAAGTTGTTGTATAATCGGAAGCATAATGCATGTCATATTGAAGATCTATTCGTAATGGTGAATATTTTATAATTATACATATATATATATATGTCAATACGGACTCTGGTCCTGTTGGGGACAAAGGGGTGACTAGACTGCTTTCATTACATGAACGGTTACCGACCAGATGCGATAACAGAAATTGTCTTTATTTCACTCAATAGAGTTCAAGGATATCTGTATAAAGTGCTATTTTTTACCTCGGACAATATCGACATTTTTAAAAGTAAACACGACTTTTTATAACACATTATAAATCATGAAAATATAATGACAGGGAACAATGTTTTTTTATCTCACATAAAGATCATGATTTCATTATAATGTGCATTAAATAAAATTATATATTTTTATATAAAAACCTTTTACATACTCTCTATAAAATAATCTTAATCAAGGTACGAGTTATACACTCTAAAAACAAGTGTCTTATTTTGTCCTCACTTTTAAGACATTTTGGGGTGTCTTAATTTTAAACCATTGAGAAAGTGTCTTAAAAATACCTGTAAGACGCTTTCTAAACGTCTTATGTCTTAAAATAAGACACTTGGAAGACACCTGTTTTTACAGTGTAACATTAAATAAGTGAAATTTCACATAATCAGGTTTAGAGTGCAGGAATTCAAAAAATTAATGCAATTTCACGTATATAGTGTTGCACAAAGTTGCAGGGCCGGATTTATATGTAGGCAAACTAGGCAACTGCCTAGGGGCCCCCACCAAAAAGGGCCCCCACCAGCTATAAGATTTTCCACAAAAATAACTTCGAAAAATATTTTTAGGCATTTAAAAATCTGAAAAAACCCAGTAAGAAAAAGAGAAAATTAAAAAATATTGCAATTTTATGATTTTCGAAGAAAAAGAAAAACTGTTCAATCTTTTTTAATACCTTTTTTGTTCAATCTATTCGAATCCGGTGATATCACCAACTTTTATCGAAAAGTCAATTTTTACTAATACGTTTCTTAATATTTTACAATCCAAATGAATCCCTTTATAACGAAAAAAATAAAATGTATATACTTTAATACCCACAGTTCAGATTATTGAATCCAAATGAATCTCTTTATAATGAAAATAAAATTCAAATAAAATGAATATTTTCGAATACCCACTTTATATAGTATATACAGTTCTTTAAATTTGTATAACATTATTTCTTCATGTTTGATTTTAATAAAATTAATCTAAAAAAATTGAGAAAGCTTAGTTACATATTTAAGAAATTGTTTTTTACCTTATATTTGATTTAGAGAAAACAAATATTTGAATATTGTTTAGTATAACATTTACTATTCTGATTATTTATATAGGTTACATGAATCTGAACTGTAGGTATTCCAGAATATACCTTTTTTCATTATAAAGGGATTCATTTGGATTAAGTAAATCTGAATTATGTGTATTAAAAAACACTCATTTTATTATTTTATTTATAGGAGAAATCATTTCGAATAAATAAATCTGAACTGCGGGTATTAGAAAACATACACTTTTTTTTCATTATAAAAGGGTTTATTTGGATTAAATTAATTTTAACTGCCGGTATTAAAAAATATTAATTTTTTTTTAATTATAAAGGGATTCATTTGGATTTAATAAATCTGTATTGCGGGTATTCTAAAATATTCGTTTTACTTTTTTCTATATTTATTAGAAAGGGATTTACTTGGATTCAATTAATCTTAACTGTGGATATTACAAAATAATACTTTTTTTTTTAATTATAAAGGGATTCATTTGGATTTAATAAATCTGTACTGCGGGTATTCTAAAATATTCGTTTTACTTTTCTTTTATTTTCATTATAAAGGGATTTACTTGGATTCAATTAATCTTAACTGTGGATTTTACAAAATAATAACTTTATTTTTCTTATTATAAACGCATTCATTTTGATTGAAAAATATTTAGAAACGTGTATTAATAAGGATTGATTTTCGAGTAAAAGTAGATGCTATCGCCGGATACACATGTATTGGACAAAAAAGGTATTCAAAAGTATTAACAAATTTTAATACTTTTCAATTCCTCTCTTATTACTGGGACTTTTATAAAATAATTGAAAGTTTTTATAAATTCAAAAAGCCCGCTCATTAAAAAAGTGTCAAGTTTTGAAACTGCTTTTTCGACTTGAGTAAATTTCGGAAAAATCCATTCATTGCATAGGCCCCCACCAGCGTCTGCCTATGGCCCCATGTTTGGTAAATCCGGGCCTGCAAAGTTGAATAGAACAATGTCAAACTATTTGAAATTCAGAACTTAAATACTGAACGACTGTTTTAAAAAAAATAAAATGCAACAGTATGAAAATTTTGTTGACAAGAACTTCTATTTAAAAGGTTAAGTATACAAAGTTTCAAAAAAAAAAATTTTTTACAAATGCTCTAAATTTGAATAAGTAAATATTAGATTAGATCAGATCAGATGTCAAAAGTCTTCTTCTTTTTCAATATATTTACACATTATACACTTACAAATAGGTGACATTATTTCACTCTAAATAATTGCAATTTTCACTTATTGCAAGTGCATATACACTTATTGAAATAAGTGAAAGACTTTTGACTTACAAGAAAGAAAATTCTTTTTCTGAACAACTAAAGAAAATCATTCTTTTCTTAATTTATGAAAGTTTGTTGACACTCGTGAAAATGCACTTTCCAGATTATTAAAAATGTCGTGCAGAGAAAAAGAAATTTTTCTCTTGACCTGATTTTAGCGAAGCTATTGTCGATCGATTAGAAAGAACCCTTCAAAATATTCTCTTGAGGTATCATGACTGAATAATCATAAATGTGCACATCATTGCATTTCATTGTCTCGCTTTTTAATGAATATTATACATATATGTATATGACAATTGACATATTAAACTTCATTTAAAGAGCAACTGCACTGTAAAAACAGGTGTCTTCCAAGTGTCTTATTTTAAGACATAAGACGTTTAGAAAGCGTCTTACAGGTATTTTTAAGACACTTTCTCAATGGTTTAAAATTAAGACACCCCAAAATGTCTTAAAAGTGAGGACAAAATAAGACACTTGTTTTTAGAGTGTGTGTTCTTACTTTTGTGTACCCTCTAAATCTGAATTAGTGATTTTCTACTAACGAATTAGAGAAAAATGAGCTACTATTATAAATAGTCAAAAATATTACTAATTGTTAGTAGAAAACTACTAATTACACACACTGCAAAAACAGGTGTCTTAAATTGTTCAAAAATGTCTTAAATTAAGACATTTTTCGTGTCTTAGACACCAAAAGTATTTTATAGTTTAAAACATTTTTGTCCAATTTAAGACATCATGTTTTTGCAGTGCAGCCCCACAAAAAATTTTTTTTTTTGTCCGAAACATTACACTAGTATATTTCTGTGTATTTTTCTTCGCTGAATCCGAATCCGAAATCAGAATTGCTTAGTGATGCACGACGATACGAGAAAAATTTTTTTTCGCTCGATGTCGTTCGGATTTACTGATTATGTTCAGGGCGATCATCTCGGACTCTCAATTGTCTTTTCCCGGATCATTTCGTCTCAATTTTCGATCGATTTCGAGCGATCAGACGATAATTTCAGAATCATCAGCTGTCAAATGAAAATATGAAAACATGATGGATGATTTCACTGACTTTCGTCTAAGGGGTCTTGCTGGCATATTTTTAATTTTTAAGAGCACATTTATTGTAAATCTTTTTAATAAATGACTCGTATTTTTATTTGAATTGAACTTCAGTGCATTTTCTTTGCTTTTCCAAAAATAATAACTTAAAAATATTAATGTAATTATTATAAAATACAATCTCAAAATTTGAAATTTATTAAAACTGACATATTTCAACACTACTACTTTTTTCTGAAGTCGTTTAAGAAGCTCAAACTTGGCACATATTAAGGTTTGTACAAAACAGACATTATATTGAAATTTCAGGAGGCTAATTTGTTTAATTTCTAAAATATTAAAGTTTGAAATTGATTACAAAAGGGGTTATTTTTTAAGAATTTAGATTTACTCTGAAGTTCGTTAGTTTAGCAATTATCAACTAAAAGCGATTTCATTTAAATTTAAAATCTTAATTAATATTCATTTCTAAATAATTATAAAAGAAATACATTATTTATTTAAGTAATATTTTTATTTTTTTATAATTTCTTAGAAAGTAATATTAATTAAGATTTTTAATTTAAATAAAATCGCTTTTAGTCGACAATTGCTAAACTAACGAACTTCTGAATATATCTAAATTTAAAAAAATAACCCCTTTTGTAATAAATTTTAAACTTCAATATTTTAGAAATTAAACAAATTACCCTCCTGAAATTTCAATATAATGTCTATTTTGTACAAACTTAAATACATATGTGCCAAGTTTGAGCTTCTTAAAAGCTTTCGGAAAAAAGTAGTTATGTTGAAATATGGCAGTTTTAATGATCAATTTTAAATCCAATTTTCTTGTTCTTGTTCTTATTATTATTATTATTATTATTTTTAATCAGAAAGAATTAATCTGAATGAATCAATAAAACACATATTAATACTTTGTTTAGAAAAATTTTATTGAAGCCTATATATTTATTAATTTACAGTAGTTTGAAATATGTCCCGAAGAAGCCATTATAACCTAATTATCACACCCTTATTTACGTTTTTAAAATAAACAATTTTCTATTTTAGAATAACTATTAATTTACATAAAATTTTTATTTCTTGAACTTAAATTAATTGCGTGTTACTTCAAAGTAAAAAATCAAAAATATATATTTTTTTCATTAAATAGAAGAATAATTTTTAAAATTAAAGAAATGATGTGCAAAATTTTTAAAAAGTCATTCACACACCTAAATTTTTACTGAATTTAAATAGACATTACAGAGAAAGAAATTAAATCATTATATAATAATAAAAAAAGGATGCCTTGGTTGTTTCCATTTCAATTCAGACAGGCTATGTATGTTCAAGTCAGGGAATCATTTCCCATTGAAATATGTTATTTTTCAGAAACATTTATGTTATGTATAACAAATTATAAAATAAGAGTGACTCAAAAATTATTTTATAATTTGTTTTGTAGAAAAATAAAACAACGATTAATAAATATGCAAATTAATTGGAATTTAAATTAAAAAATCTAAAGAAACACTGTCTAATTTCAAATTTTTAAGAAATCATTATTTGTTAAATTAATTTTATATAGAATTCGTCAGTTTTTACACATTTAACATTTATTGCATTTCAGTGATATATTGAAACTTTGTTCTACTTGCAAAAATGCAAAATTTATGTATTTATTTCGTGTTATAATTAATAATTCGAAAGATTCGCAAGTTAGAGATAAAAGCTATCAGACTTTTTTACTCCACTTCTTAAGAGGAACATTTTTTCTATTTGGACTTTTGTTGTAATATCTAAAACAGGGTTTAAAGGAACTTCTTTTCTTAAAAAGAAAATTTTTTTTTATTCTTCTCTAAGACACGGGACTCTAATAAATTCTTATAGAAAATAAACGTTTTACTTCCAGAAAGTAGCAAAAAAATCGAGAGAAAAAAAACAGTGGGGGATTTTCAGAAAATTTGATTTTTATTTTTTTCGAAAAAATGCCGCAGTTTTCTTAAACTTAAAAATATTTTAAATTTCCTTATGGAATTTAAAAGAACATAAAAGCCCTAATTAGATACAGGAAGGATCATTTTAATATATACAATAGTAAAAAAGATATAAAAACCTTAAACAATTTTAACGTTATTTTCTTGTAATCTCACTTTCAACTTAAAAAATTCAAATCCGCATAACTTCGTTAAAAATTTGTTTTCACCAAAACAGAAAAATAAGTGTCGTCTAAAATTGTCTGAAAAATAACATATATTTCAATGGGGAATGATTCTTTGACTTCAACATACATAGCCTGTCTGAATTGAACCTCTTTCATTTTTGCATTTCGGAAAGTTTTAAAAGTTTCATATAAATCTTGAATTTTTTATTTGAATGTCATTATTTTTTAATTGACTACAACTTCACGCCTAATTTTATGGTAAAAACGAGATGCTCGGAATAATCGTTCGACTATCCGAGATGTTCGCTTTACCGAGACTAAACAAATTGATCGCTCGTCTGTCAATTTTATGAAAAACAAAAAATGTCGCTCGTTTCTCGGATCGTGTCGCTCAAATGCATCACTAGAATTGCTAGATTGGTTCTACTTTTTGAGATAATCTCAAAAGTATTTTCAAAAATACAAATCAAAACCAAACAAATTTTTTCATTTTTTACCGGGACACTACGCTAGAGTATTCTTACGTATTTTTCTCCGCTAAATATAAATCCGGACTCAGTAACCAGATTGGCTAAAATTTTTGAAACAGTCTTAAAAAACAGCTCAAAAACACGAAAAATTTTTTTTTTTGCTCGGGACACACCACTAGTGTATTCCAACGTATTTTTCTCTGCTGAATCTGAATCCAAAGTTAAAATGATCAGATTAGCTAAATTTTTTAGATAATCCAAAAAAAAGCGTTTATTCGTGTTTTTGATCAGTTTTTTTTATATTATCTCAAAAAGTTGAATCAATCTGTCAATTCTAACTTCGGATTCGGATTCAGCGGAGAAAAATACATAGGAATACACTAGCATATTGTCTCGGGCCAAAAAAAAACTTATTTTAATTGTTTTAGGGTTTTTGAGCAGTTTTTTGAGATTATCTGAAAAAGTTTAGTCAATTTGATTTTTCTGACTTTCGATTCGGATTCAGCGGACAGAAATAAGTAGAAATACACTAGCGTAATGTCTTGGACAACAAAATTTTTTTTTATTTGTGTTTAAAATTTTTTTGAGGTTATTTCAAAACATAGAACTAATCTAACAATTGTGATTTCGGATTCGGATTCAGCAAAGAAAAGTACGTAGGAATACATTAGTGTAGTGTTTCGGAAAAAAATTCCTTTTTTTTATGGTGCTGTGTTATTAGTAGAAAATTACTTACATTTGAAAGTAAAATATCTATTAAGTGATAGTTTACTTTTTAAATTAGTAGATACTTTACTTTAGAATTAATAATTTTCTACTAAAAATTAGTAACATTTTTTAATTTTTAATAGTAGTTCATTTTTCTCTAATTCATTAGTAGAAAATCACTAATTCAGATTTAAAGATTAAGGTATTTCTCCGTCAGTTAAAAGTTTTTTATAAAAGTATTTTACAATTTAGGGAAAAAGGATCAAAAAGTGAATTTCAGATTGATAATTTCAAACTTTAAAAAAATTATATTAAATTTGCTACAGACTATATTAAAATTTAAAATAATTTAGCAATGATTCGAATGGTTTTTCTAAAGCTTAAAATTCCTTGTATGAAAATTTAGCTTTCTGGCTCTTTTTCCTTAAATTATAAAGCATTTTATTAAAATTTATGATTAATTTTCTTGTGCGTGTATAAGTGCAAAAATAAAAGGAGAATAATCAACATCACCCAATTTTACTCATTTATTATTTCTGTGAATTTAACATTGTTATAAACTATACAGAGCAAAATTCAGTTTTAAGAAATTCTGTTAAAAAAAGATATTTTTCACGTACTTGGTGGAATGAACGAACAAAACAAATCTACTTCTAAGAAAATGGTCAATTGACGTTAATATACTTTCTAAAAATTTAGAACCAATTTACAGCAAACCTATTGTTAAAATGAAATATGTGGGCTAATAATCAAAAGTGAAGTTTCGCAAACTGCAAATTGGTTGGCCTCTTTTACTTCAGAGCCAAATCTACAAAATTAGAACAATACACTTCAGTAAAGAACCACCTGCGATCTAAAAGCAGAGTCCTCTTAAAATAACTCCTCTTTACAATAGAAACTGCAAACTTTTTATCAATATTTATAAAAAGGCTTGTATAATGTAAACATCTTGAGAGAATGCGAAAAAACATTTTTTTTATGTTTGTAAGGCTTCGAAAAACATGGAAAATGTGTGAATAACACGTGAATTTTTAATCAGACTACTTGAATAAAGAAAGAGCGGAATTTCTTGTAGGATTTTTAATAAAAATGTAATAATATCTACATAGAGTGTTCAATTTTAATTTATTTATTTTTTTATTTATTTATTTCAGATGACGGGATATAACCCTTTCGTACAAAGTACTCCTAATAATAAATTATTGAAACATGAATATATTGAAAACAGAACAATATAATTTCTAGGCTTGGCTATGTTAAACTTTTTTTAAAAAATAATTTACAAATAACTTTGGAAATATAATCAAATTGTCACAGATGAAAATTTATTAAAATTACAAATAATGAAAGAATCAGTATCTTATTGTGGAAAATATTTCCAAATTCACCAAGTTTATGTTACAATTGTAATTTTAAGAATTAAAATTGGGTTCAATATTTTTCAAGAGTTAAAAAATATTAGGTTAATATTCTGCAAAGCAAAATGTTAATTTTTAACAATAAATAAAATATAACGTATAGTCTCCAGACCAAGTCCATTTAATAAAATTAAACGATCATCACATAACTAAAAACGTCAACGTTTCGCCAACTAATAAGAAGGCCTCCTCAGGACACAAAACTAAAAATTATAAACATGGTTGCATAATTAAAATTCATAATACAGTTTTTTAGGTTAAAAACAAGACATAAAACGAATTAAATTAAACCACAAAACAAGAATGAACCGTTTTGCGAATTTTGGGTATATTTCAAAAGGCAATTTTGACCCGAGGGTTGCAATCCAAAAAATACCTAAAAACACCACGTGTTTTTTTTAAAATAAAAAAATTAAATTCGGTTCTTTGAAAAATTAAAGAAGTGCAAAAATTGCGGCCATTTGGACATCAGAGTTGAACAAAACTTGAGAATATCAAAATTTTTCGATTTTCTAATCATTGAATTTATGAAAAAGTAATACTGCCTGGCAACTTTTACAGTGATTTCTTTTACATAGTATAAATTTCTCAGCAATCTAGGAATCATTCACACACTGGTTAGGAATCATTCGTAAACTGTTTTAGAATGATTACTAAACTGTTTAGAAATAATTACCAAACATTCTAAGAATGATCCCAAAACAGCTATATAAGATTCAGCATTAAATTAGCCGAATCAATATAAAAGTTCACAAATCAGTTTTGTTTTCTCAATTCATGACAAGATTTAAAGATAAAAAAAGAAGCGTGAACAGGTGACGCCAGTAATTGTTTATCCAACTATGATAATAATAATTCAATGACAGAAGCATGATTATCATTATCGATTAGCAAAGAATGACATCATCGAGATTCTTAAGATCAAAATAAGAAATTGAAATATATATCGAGTTCTAATTGCAGCAAAAATCTGGTCACAATGCACAACACCCGTTGACAACAACGCCACCTAAACCAAATCCTATCAAGATTCTAAATAAAGCTGAAGTCGTCTGAGCGTCTGCCCAGTGAGGAATTTGGAAAATAATTCGAGAAAGCTTCCCAGTACGATATAACTAGAAAAATCGTAAGTAAAATTTCAAACAGAAAGTGCGCGTCGATATAGTATGCGACGTTCGATTACTATTTTGCAATACGTCCTTGAGGTTATTCCTGATGAAGTCTAAAAATACAGAACAGAAAGATACATTAACGACATCTCTTATGAGTCGTTAACTCCGACGTGACCGGTGGTTGGTCGATCTATTTTCGAGTGACCAACCCGCTCATTCGATTTATTCCGGTCGGATGTGATACGTGTGTTTGTTGTCGGCGCCTTCATACCTCTCTGTATCTTCTCTTCATGTGTGGCATCTCAACTTCTTTTTCTTTCTTTTTTTTTTTAACCAACCTCCTTCCTCAATGAATCGCTGGCCATCATATACGAAGTCGCATTCGCGTAGAAACTATGTATAGACGCAAAATCACAGACTCTGCTAATAATAAACTAATACTAAGTGCCTTCTAAGCCACGTGTTTAATTGATAAATGAGATTTCGAATTGTAACTTCCGCTGCTTCTTTTAAAAGAAGATTTCAGGGCAAAATCATCCAAGTTGTTAGAATTTCTTTCGACCAAGTTTTTACAGTGTAATTATTCTCTGATTACGTAAAGATAACAACAAAAATTAAATTTCAGGTAGCTTTGTTAAGTATACATTGGGATTCAAGTTTAAATAGATTTTCCGATGAAAAATAGAAAGATATATTTAAGTATCAAAAGTCTCTACATTTCGTTCATTACAGCAGCAATAGCTAAAGTTTACACTCTCTAAATCTGAATTAGTAGTTTTCTACTAAGAACTAGTAGATTTCTACTATGAATTAGTCAAATTCATGGCTCATTTTTCTCTAATTCATATAGTAGAAAACTACTAATTCTTAGTAGAAAACTACTGATTGAAATAGTGAAACTTTACTTTTTTAAAAAGTAGATTTTTTTACTAATTTAATTAGTAGTCTTCTACTGCAAAATTAGTAGTTTTCTACTAATTCTTAGTAGTTTTCTACTAAGAATTAGTAAAATTCTTACTATTTTAATAGTAGCTCACTTTTCGCTAATTCATTAGTAGAAAACCACTAATTCAGATTTAGAGAGCATATTTAAAAACTTTGTGAATGAATGCACAAATAAGAAAAACGGAAGAAATATACTAAAAAAATTTGCAAAAGAATTGATAACATATATTTTTTAGAAATAAAAACGTAAAGGAAATGTAAAAAATACGAAAACAATTTTGAAAGAATGAGCAAGTCTTTAAAAAATAAATAAAATGAAGAAAATTATTTAAAAAATGAGGGACACTGGAAAAAATATTCTGAATAAAAATAATAAATCTGTTAAATTAATTAAATTCCGGGTGAATTCACTAAACAAAATCCGGTTATTATTTCCGGTTAAAATATTCTAGTTATTACGTAATTTGCCGATTAAAATTATCGGAAATTTCAGTTTAATTTCCGGAATAATATATATCTAAAAATCAATTAAAAGACAAGAATTAGATAGCCGGAAAATATTTCGTTGCTTTAAATGAAAATTACGGTAAAATTTATCAGAATAATTTGCAGGCATCACAGTACCTTTTATATTAAAAAAAGGTGAAATGATAAATTTTTTCCCTGGAAAAGATGACAAAAAATATAACAAACAACAAACTGGAATGTGTTTAAAACAAGGTTGCTACGTTTTCAAAATTTCAATATTTAATGATTTCTAGGTTTTCCAGACCATTTTTCACCAAATTCCATAACCAAATATAAAATAAGTAGCAATATTCAATATTCAAAAACTGCATTGTTTTTAGTCATTTAAAACTAAATTTTTGCAATGCAATAAATAATTAAAATTAAAAATGACGAAAATAATGAACAATTGAAAAAAAAAAATCAAAAAATGGCTAAACTAATACACAGTCGAACAAAAAAATTGAAAAAATCAAAGAATAATTATAAAATTTTAAGAAAATAACTGAAAATTGAAAAAATTGCAGGAAATAATTAAAAAAAGTAATTAAAAAAAAGCTGAAAATTGTGGAATATAAAAGAAAATAATTGAAAACTGAAAAAATAAAATTTGAAGAAAATAATAAAAAAATTAAGAAACAAATTGAAAATTTAAGAATTGAATTCAAATTTGAAAAAAATAATTGATAATTGAAAAAAGGTAACAATTACTGAATATTGAATAAAATAATTGAAAATTGAAGACTGGAATTTCAAATTAAAAATAATAATTGAGAAAAGAAAATAATTAAAAATATTAAAGAATAATTAATATAAACTTTAAGAATAATTGTAAATTGAAAAATTTGTAGAAAGTAATTGAAAATTGCGGAAAAAATTATTAATTAAAAGAAATAATTGCAAAATGATGAGAATAAATGACAAATTGAAAAAAATATGTGAAAAATGGCGATAATAATAGACAATTAGAAACAAAATTCGAAATATGGCTAGATTAATAGACAACAAAACAAAAAAATTGAAAAAAATAAAGAGGAAATAATTGAAAAATGACGAGAATTATAAATGAAGAAAATATCAAAAATCGAAGAAATAAATTAAAAATTAAAGAATTAAATTAAATTTGTAAGAAAATAATTGATAATGAAAAAAAATTACTAAATTAATTAAATATTAAGAAAAATACTTGAAAATTGAAAAAAAAAAGTAAAAAAAAATTCGAAAGCTGTCAAGAATAGCCGACAACAGAAAAAAATAATTAAAAAAAAATTAAAGAATAATTACAAAATTGAAGATAAATATTAAGTTATTAATTAAAAACTGAAGAAAATTATAGTAAAAATTTTAGAAAAAAATGAAAATTGAAGAAAATAATTGAAAATTGAAGAAAATAATTGAGAATTGAAGAAAAGAATTAAAAATGGAGGAGATAAATTGAAAATATAGGAATTAAATTGAAATATAAAAAAAATAATTGAGAATTGAAAGAAAAATTACAAAATGACGAAATTGGTATATTACGGTAATGTTAATTCTACTTACATAAATATCAGGAACATAGAAAAGATTAGCTAACTGTTTATTCGACTCTATTCTTTTTTATTGCTTTTTTATATTAGTAAATCGTATTTTTTGTTATATCAATCATCAATAAAACTAAATTTAAACATTAAATGTGAATTTTATGAACATACTTCGAAATATTTACAAAAAATTATATATTTTTGACCCCAAAAAAGGTGCAAAAATATGTATTAAGGTGACAAGTCATCAAAAAAGGTGAAAAAGGTGACAAATCATCAAATAAGGTGAAAAAGGTGACAAAATTGACAAAAGATGAAAAAAAGTGATTGTCTGAGAAGCCTGAATTTGTTTAAATAACTGGAAAATCTTAACCGAAATTTTTTAATTCTAATATTAACCAAAAAGTTTAGTAAGGTTCTGTTTAACATTTTTTCCCAATTAAAATAACTCAAATTCCGGTTACTTTAACAAAACATTTTTTTCAGTGGAGTTTAAAATATATAAAAACAAACAAATTTTATGAAAAATACAATAAATTTGCAACACAATGGTTAAGAAAATTTTTTCAAAATAGAGGTAAGAAAGTTGAAGAAAAAATGAATAAATTTATGTAATAATCAATTGAAATTTGAAACGATTTAAAATTTAAATAAATTAAGAACTTCTAAACTGAAGTTTGGATGAATTTAAATTTTAAAAAAACTGAAGTTTGGATAAATTGAAAATTGAATCAAGTTAAATATTAATCAATTAATACTTGGATTATTTTAAATTCGAATTTATTTAATATTTAATTAAGATTGGTATGAAATTGAAAATCAAATTAATTTGAATTGAATTTGTATTCATTTTAATTTTGATAAATTAAAGTTTATAAATCGATGGAAATTTGCATAGATTTTAATTGGGATTAAATGAAATTTCCTTAGATTAAAATTTCGATTGATTGAAGTTTAGATGCTGAAAAGAGTAGGATTCAAATTTTCACAAAAAAAAACAATTCACACCAAAAAATTCGATTTTATTGAAATTTGGGTCAATTAAAAATTTGATTAGTTTAAATTAACAGATGATTAAAATTTGAATAAAATGGAGCTCACGTCAATTGAATTTATGGTTTATGAAAAAAAAAAAAAATGGATTGAAATTGAGATCATTTACAATTTATTGTATTCAATTTAATTTAGAATAAGGTTCTCTCCATTTCAGAAATCACAATTAGTTTCTAA
Organism: Ganaspis brasiliensis; assembly: GCA_037103525.1. NCBI lineage: Eukaryota > Metazoa > Arthropoda > Insecta > Hymenoptera > Figitidae > Ganaspis > Ganaspis brasiliensis. The sequence goes on from JAZKLR010000126.1 coordinate 108,018, forward strand.
TGCAAATTGGCATTTTAATAGATATTTTTTTCAAAAAGATATAGTTCAATTTTTAAAGAGCTTTTGATGCTTACGAAAAAAGTTAAGTAAATTATTTTATTTTTTTATTAACTACATCTTATAAGCAAATGCGCTTTTGTGCAAATTGTTAATCAGATATTACTGCAAATTTTTTTAAATTAAAGTTACAAATCTACTGTTTACCAATCATTCTTAAAAATTAACTTTGAAAAGTTACGAGACTCAAAATTAATTATTTTTTATGAGAATACATTGCTTATTTTGTTAGAAAATATATTTAATGTTATAAAATAGCAAACATATACTTTGAGCTGAAAATATTTACTTTAGAAAATTTTGTTTTAAAAAACTTTTTGAATCAATTTTACGTTTTTAAATCAATAACTCAGTGATTCAAATGAAAACCTAAATAGATAGTTCTTGTTCTGAAATAAATTAATTAATTAAAATTAATTAAATTAATTAAAATTTTAATCAATGAATATTTCAACAAATTAAAATGATGATTTATTAATTTTTAGATCATAAATTTTCAAAAAATTTAAGCTTGGAATAAAAGTATGAAAAAACAATTTACAAAATAGTTAAAGTAGCTAACAAATCAAAGTACCTACGATTTACAAATTTTAAGTATGAAGATATCAAAAAATAGTAGTATTAGATTTTTTTTATCTTTAAGACATTATAATTATTATAAATTTTAAACGTCAATTAAGTCATATTGCAATTTGTTCCAACTTTTAACCTCAATTATTCAAAATAATTAAATTAATAATATTAATTATTTTACATATTCACAATAATAATCCTGTTTTTTAATATTTTACTTACCAAATTTCTAAGAGATTTCAATTTTTCGAAACTGTTTAATTTTTATCTTAAAATTTCTTATTTTTAGAAAATTTTAAGTTTTTTTCTACTTTTACTTTTGATATTTATTTTTTTTTTTTATTTGCCTTTTTATTTTAGGATTTTCTTCAATTTTCCTCTTTTTATGCAAATTAATATTATTTAATATTATTTTACACAATTTCGTTATTATAACATTCATTTATAATTGATGAATTATTTCGTTGATTTTCATAATTAATTCCATTTTTTAATAATAAATACCTACCTACTCTCATTTTTTTTTCTAAGTTTATTCAATTTTTTTCACATCTTATCTATTTTTTGCGAGATTTTTGCAAACTTACTTATTCTTCTATAAAGTTTTTAGATTTTCTTTATTTTTTTAATTTTATTGTTGGACTTATTTTAAGTGTAATATGTGTTTGGTTAAATTTGCTGCAACTTTTTTATTTTTAAAGTATTTTTAAGTTTCTTTTATAGACTTTCTTTTTATTTATCTTGATATAGGGTCAGTTGGGGTAATTCGGGACAGAATTCTTAATTTTCACTAATAACGTAAGTTTTTTATTTTAATAGGCAATACTTTCGGTTTTCTTTTGCATTAACTTGTTACGTCACTTCCCTAGAATAATTCTATGGGTTAGTAGATTTTATAGATGGCCCTGAATCGCGAAAAACTGATGTCCCGCATTACCCCTACGATTTTGTCAAAATGGCAAAATTTAGGGGTAATTCGGGACAGAATTTTTTCTAAGAAAAGACTACGAAAAAATTTATCTAAAGTGTACTACTGTATTAACGGATGAAATAGCTTTGAAAAAATTCATAATAGATATATGATACTTTAATTATAGGAATAATAATGTATCATATATGTTCAAAAATCAACCATACCGTAAGTAACAATGTGAAAAATTAAATAACTTGAACACATTTTAAGGGATTTATCTTAAACTTGGTAAAAAAAGATTTTTGGGGTCGCTGAAAATTAATCTAAAATCAGACATTTAAAATTAAAAATGGCGAATTTAATAGGACGGACAATTCTGAAAAAATTCGTAAAAATTGATCTAATTTGCTTCAATTTTGACACCCGAAGGTTATCTAATACGAATTTGAAGTCTTTCTTTCGCTCTCTTTTTCTCTCTTTTTTCTTTTGCTCTCTCTCTCATTCAATCACTAACTTTTTCTCTTAAATTCATTTACCTGTAGTTCGTTTTGTAGGTATCCTTTACGTATTTGCAGTAAGAACTATCTATTTTGCACTGTGAAATATTATATTATGCCTAAATATTATACTTAAACTCAAGAAAAGTATAATAAACATTTTTTTTTATAATTTTACACTGCAAAAATAGTGTAGTGTTCAATAAGATGCAAGTTTGTTCAGCTGTTATTAAAAAAAAATTCATTTAAAATTCTGTCCCGAATTACCCCAGTTTTGTCGAATTCTCGGGGTAATGAGGGACAGATTATTATTATTATATAAGTTAACCAAGAACAAAAGCCCAAGTGAATTTCAATTACAGTATTAATAACACATAAGAAAAAATTTTTGTTAAATTTTTAGGATTGTTTTTTTTCAAATACGAGAAGAACTATTGAAACGGTTTTTCTTCGATTGTCAACTTTTTATCGATTATGAATTATCTTCCTATACCTTCCTGACAATTGACAATTGAAAAATTGGCAAATATTCAGAACTTCTTGTAGGTGATCTGAGGTTGAAATATTTATATTGTACTTATTTAAAAGTCTGCAAATTTAGCTTAAATATCGTTTGTCCCGAATTACCCCAACTGACCCTATACATTTTTTAATTTTATTTATGTAATTTTTACATTTTTTTAGTTTTTTAGATAACGGAAATGTCATCGTTTTTCCATTTCTAAGAAGCATTTTTCCTTCTTTTCAATTGTTTAGTTTTTATCTTATAATTCCGAATTTTAGAAAACATTTATTTGGTGCTTTTATCTACATTTTTTAAATTTCCCAACTACTGTTTTGAAAGCTTTTATTCTTTTATTTTATACTAGCCAAAAATACGCGCGCTATAGCGCGCGAGAATTACGTTTTTCAATGGTTTCAATACAAAAATAAACCGAACTTATTTAGATTAAATTAATTTTACTATCAAATTAAATTTTGTCAATTATTTTTTATTCATTAAAATGTGCTATAAATTAACAAACACAAAGAAATTTTAGAGAATAACTCCGATTTTCTTCCTAAGTTAAAATTAAAAAGTTTCCATAGTACGTTACAAAAAATTAGAATATTTTTTTAAATAGTTTTTTGAACAAAATATTTTTTATTAATACAATTTTCTATGCAAATTTATTTTATTCCAAACTTCTATTGATATGAAATCTTTATTTCTTAAGTTTCTTTAAACAATACGAAATTCGATTAGTAACAAACCATTCTCAAAAATTTCTACCGATATAAATTTTAATTTTTCCAAATTAAAAAATTCTCAACTTCTATTAATCTAAATTATTTCAAACTTCAATTATAATCAAAATTCATTGTGATATAGGTAACCAAAGTTTTAAGATTTATAAATCAAGTTTAAGATTTTTAATTAATAATTTCAATTTGTAAAAGTGAAAGATTGAAATAATTAGTGTTTTTTAGAAATTAAAATAAAAATGAGTTCATTCTATTTATTTCCATCTTTATCTTTTACAAATTAAATTATATTAAAAATTTTAAACTTGATTTTATTAATATGAATGCAAATTGTTTCAAATTTTAATTAGTTTACTCTAAAAACAAGTGTCTCGAAAGTGTCTTAAACTATGATATTATGGTATCTTTACTGTATCTGAGGCTCAAAAAGTGTATTAAAATAAGATATGTAAGAATTATGAATTATTTAAATTTGAATAATAATAATAATAATAATAATAATTTTAATACACTATTGTTAAAAATAAAATATAAATTTATTACTTAATTTAAATTTAAAATTCAGGAGAATTAATAAATAATTAAGTAAAATTAGAAATCATATATAAAAATACATTTCTTCAAAAGTTATTGATTTAAAACAAAAAAACATCTATAGTTGTGAACAGAATGAAAGAATGAATAAATAAAGTTTGCGATTATTATTATTACTAAGCAAAAAAAAAAAAACGCGCGTATTTTATTGGCTAGTATATAGTTTAAATGCAAAAAATAAACTATAAACTTATTTAGATAAAATTAATTATATATTATCAGATTAAATTTTGTGAATTAATTTTGATTTATTAAAATTAATTACAAATTATTTATTACAAATTAATAAATAGAATGAAATTTTAAAAAATAAATTAAATTTTCTTCCCCAGTTAAAAAAAAAAAAATTTATTGTATGTTACAAAAAGTAAGAATATTTCTCTTTCAATAGTGTTGTGAACAAAATATATTTAAACTTTTATGCAAACTTAATTTATTCCAAACATCTTTTGATAATAAGAATTCCTTATTTTTAATTTTTTTTACGCAATTCAATTAATAACAAACCATACTTTAAAATTTTTATCAATATTTTTTCATTCTTCCAAATTAAAAAATTCCCAACTTCTATCAATTCAAATTGAAAATATTTCAAACTTGAATTAATCAAAATTGAAATATAACTAAAGTTTTAAAATTTATAACTCATTTTTAATTTAATCCATGGGAACAATTTTTCCAATCTTTCACCTTTACAAATTAAATTAAATTAAAAATTTTAAACTTGATTTTATTAATACGAATTTTAATTGCTTCAAACTTTAATAATTAGTATAAGAAGTATGAATTTTTAAAATTTTAGTAATATTAAACTTAAATTACTTAAAACTTTTAATTGTTCAAATTTGATTAATTCATGCTAGAATTATTATGAACTTCAAATATTTTCAAATTCTCACAATTTATATTTTAGATGTTCAAACTTAAACCCATATAATTATAAGAATTTAAAGAAATTTGGAAATTGTAAATCGATCCAAACTTTAATATAATTCAAATCAATTAATATTTCAATTTATCGATTCTAAATTCTTTTATTAATTCAAACTTCTATTAAATAGTTACTTTTCTTTAATTTTATGAAATTATTTTAAGTACTTGATTTTTGTGATCAGCGCTTTTTTTGTGAAAATTTTGGGATCTTGATCTTGATTTTAATGAATTTTTAGCCTGACGGGCTTGGCAAATCTATAATATAGTGAAAACTACACTGTTAAAAAAATGGTGTATGCGCTTACAACTTTACACCGGTGTTAAGAAATCGGTGCGATTTTGGCCGTGCACTACACCGGCCGAGTGTAAACTTAAAACAAATTGGCATTTACAACCAAGCGGTGTAAACGGACTTTCAAATCGCACCAAAAAGTGCGATTGTCAGTTTCTTTGTCTAACTGTCCCTCTCTTCGCCCCCTTTGTCAACATCTGAGAATAGCCATTTTTACGTTTTCTTCTAATTTTCGTTTTCACTGAATCCACTAGCAGACAATTATATATATGACATGACTAGAAGTTTCCGATGCGCGAACGCCAGACATGTTTTTCCCACGTTCAAAATTGAAACAGCCCATTACTAGTAAACTAAATGATTACTAAATATTTAAATATGATAAATCCAGTTTATCAAAAACATAATATACCTAATGTAACTTAATATATAAAGTGAAAAACAATAAAACACAGAAGTAAATAAAAACAAAAAAAGATCACTCGACGACATAACCTAAACAAAGTATTGAAAATAATGTCATATCAATTTATTCAATTCTCTAGTCTATTCTATGTGGCATATAAATTTCCCGAATATTATTTCAGCTTCTTTAAGATATTTTAAATTCAGAATTGTATTTAAAAACAATTGGAATTTATTTTTATAATTTAGAAAAACAGGAACAGGTTTTATAATAGAGAAAAATATCAATTGTTGTAGAATCGAATGTTTTTTACAAAATGTATTCTATGTGGCAAATAAATATCCAAAATATTGTTTTAGTTTTTTTAAGATATTCCAAACTCAAAATGTATTTAAAAAAAATTGGATGATATTTCTATAATTTATTAAAACAAAAACAGGTTTTAGAATAGAGACAAAATATCAATTTTTGTAAAACCGAATACTTTTTCCAAATTCTATTCTATGTGGTATATAAATTTGCTAAATATGTTTAGCAATTCCTTAGGCTGTGTTAAAATAAGAACGTATTAAAAAAAAATTAGATTATATTTTTAAATTTTATCGAAACAAAAACAAGTTTTAGAATAGACACAAAATATCAATTTTTGTAAAACAGAATATTTTTTCCAAATTTTAATCTATGTGTCATAAATTTCCCAATTATTTTTTTAAATCCTTAAAGATATTTTAAATTTAGAATTGTATTTAAGAAAATTAAATGATATTTTTATAATTTATAAAATACATTTCTGAATTTAAAATATCTTAATGAATCTAAAATAATATTAAGGAAATTTATGTGCCACATAGAATAAAATTCGAAAAAAATATTCGGTTTGACCAAAATTAATATTTTGTCTCTATTCTAAAACCTGTTTTTGATTCCATAAATTATAGAAATATCATATAATTTTTTTTAAATACAGTATTAAAAATTAAATATCTTAAACAATAACAATTAAAATTTGGGAAATTTATATGACACATAGAATAGAAATTAGAAAAGATATTCAGTCATACAAAAATTGATATTTGGTCTCTGGTCTAAAACCTGATTTTGTTCGCATAAATTATAAAAATGTCATCTATTTTTTTTAAATTCAATTCTGAATTTGGATTTTCTTAAAGATTCTAAAATAATATTTGGGAAATTTATTTGCCATCGAATGTGTAAAAAATATTCGATTCTATAAAAATTGACATTTGCTCTCCAGTCTAATACCTGATTTTCTTCTTGTAAATAATAAAAATATCAGCTATTTTTTTTTAAATTCAATTCTGAATTTGGATTTTCTTAAAGATTATAAAATAATATTCAGGAGATTTATTTTCCATAGAATGTGTAAAAAATATTTAATTCTACAAAAACTGATATTTGGTCTCAGGTCTAAAACCTGATTTTCTTCTCATAAATAATAAAAATATCAGCAATTTTGTTTAAATATTGTTCTGAATTTGGATTTTCTTAAAGATTCTAAAATAATATTTAGGAAATTTATTTGCCATAGAACGTGTAAAAAATATTCGATTCTACAAAAATTAACATTTGGTCTCTGGTCTAAAACCTGATTTTCTTCTCATAAATAATAAAAATATCAGCAATTTTGTTTAAATATTGTTCTGAATATGGATTTTATTAAAGATTCTAAAATAATATTTGGGAAATTTATTTGCCATAGAATGTGTACAAAATATTCGATTCTACAAAAATTGAAATTTGCTCTCTGGTCTAAAAAATGATTTTCTTCTCATAAATAATAGAAATATCAGCAATTTTTTTTAAATATTGTTCTGAATTTGGATTTTCTTAAAGATTATAAAATAATATTCAGGAGATTTATTTCCCATAGAATGTGTAAAAAATATTTAATTCTACAAAAATTGATATTTGGTCTCAGGTCTAAAACCTGATTTTCTTCTAATAAATAATAAAAATATCAGCAATTTTGTTTAAATATTGTTCTGAATTTGGATTTTCTTAAAGATTATAAATTAATATTTAGGAAATTTCTTTTCCATAGTATGTTAAAAAATAAATATTCGATTCTACAAAAATTGATATTTGGTCTCAGGTCTAAAACCCGATTTCGTTCTCATAAATTATAAAAATATCATCAATTTTTTTTATTGTTCTGAATTTGGATTTTATTAAAGATTCTATAATAATATTCGGGAAATTTATTTGCCATAGAATGTGTACAAAATATTCGATTCTACAAAAATTGACATTTGGTCTCTGCTCTAGAAACCTGATTTTCTTCTCATAAATAATAAAAATTTCAGCTATTTTTTTTAAATTCAATTCTGAATTTGGATTTTCTTAAAGATTATAAAATAATATTTGGGAAATTGATTTGACATCGAATGTGTAAAAAATATTCGATTGTCCAAAAATTGACATTTGGTCTCTGGTCTAAAACCTGATTTTCTTCTCATAAATAATAAAAATATTAGCTATTTTTTTTTAAATTCAATTCTGAATTTGGATTTTCTTAAAGATTCTAAAATAATATTTAGGAAATTTATTTGCCATAGAACGTGTACAAAATATTCGATTCTACAAAAATTGACATTTGGTCTCTGGTCTAAAACCTGATTTTCTTCTGATAAATAATAAAAATATCAGCAATTTTGTTTAAATATTGTTCTGAATTTGGATTTTCTTAAAGATTATAAAATAATATTTAGGAAATTTCTTTTCCATAGAATGTGTAAAAAATATTTCATTCTACAAAAATTGATATTAGGTCTCAGGTCTAAGACCCGATTTCGTTCTCATAAATTATAAAAATATCATCAATTTTTTTTTATTGTTCTGAATTTGGATTTTCTTAAAGATTCGAAAACACTATTTGGGTAATTTATTTGCCATAGAATTTGTAAAAAAAAATTCGATTCTACAAAAATTGATATTTGGTCTCTAGTCTAAGACCTGATTTTGTTTTCATAAATTATAAAAATATCATCTTTTTTTTTTTTTTTTTTGAATTTGGATTTTCTTAAAGATTCTAAAATAATATTCAGGAGATTTATTTCCCATAGAATGTGTAAAAAATATTCAATTCTACAAAAATTTTGATTTGGTCTGTAGTCTAAAACCTGATTTTGTTTCCATAATTTATAAGAATATCATTAAATAGAGTTTTGAATTTAGAAAATTAGAATATCTTAAAGAATATTTGAAAAATATGTAGCAACTTTTTGTGCCATGTTGAATAGAATTTCAAGTAAATATTGTGCTTTACAAAAATTGATATGTTGCCTCTAGTTTTAGAACCGTTTTTGTTTCCATAAATTATAAATATATTTTTGTTAATTTCTTCTTAAATTTTGTTTTTATTTGAACATATGTTCAAGAATTTAAAAAATACTTAGGATCTTTAAGTGCCACATAGAATAGAATTTGAAAAATATATTCTCTTTTACAAAAAATTGGTATGTCATATGGCAGGGATCACAGTGGTTTCTTCGTTCAATTTTAGGTAAAAAAGGGGATTTCGATTTTCAAAAAGGGGATTTTGGAAATTAAGAAAAAAGGGTTATATTAATAATTTAAGTTTTCTTTTACAAAATTTTAATGTTTCTTTTTTTCAAAACAGTTTTATTAAGTAATTTAGTCTTTTTTTGTTTAATTTGTTAATGAAAATTTCAAAAGAAAGAGCACTTTCGGAAATACAAAAATTTATCTTTTAATAGGTTGTCTGTTCAATGACGAGAAGATGGTTGTTGCAATTAAATATTTTTAAAAATCATTTTCAACTTCAAATGGTTTTTTAAATTATTTATTTAATAATTAGATTTTAAACAGGAAACATAAAAATCTGTGATGTAAAATTTTCTGATATAATGTTAAAGAAATTAAATTAAAAATCTTTCAGCGAAATATAAAAAAATCAATTCAAATTATTTTTATTAATCTCTTTTATTGTACTTTTATATTTTCTAATTCAAAACAATTAATTTTTGTTTGAAATAAATAGATATATTTCATAAACAATTTTTTTTCATCTAATAAAATAAATTTGATGTATTTCAGCAAGAATACATGGTTTTATTTTATGATGCAAAACTAGTAATATTTGTTTAAAACGAGTAAAAAATATTTATTAAAAAATTTTTTTATCCAATAAATTAATTTGCTTTAATTAAGGACTTCCGGTTAACCGTGTTGAAAAAGCGAATGTGTGTCTGTGTCAGTCGTGGTTTTTACAGTATTAAAACGAATAAATTACCGTGACTCGAATAGTAGGCTTTAACAAAAAGGTATCTCAAAAGGCCGGGATTAAAGTGAATAATAAAAGGCAGTGAAAAAGGAAACCAAGTGAAGTTTAAGTGAGGAAAAGTAAATGCAGTAAAAGTGAGGTTATGGATGACAGGAAAGGCAAAGAGGCAGCATCAGGCGCCGCGCGCAATTCAGAAGAGACAAGTAGCGACATCGAGAAGGACTTTTCTGAAACTGATGGTGACATTCAAAACGAACAGCTGTTAGAAACAGATGGAGAAGGCTCTTTAAAAAATAAAGTCAAACCGGGCACAAAAACAAGAGGCCGACGGCCGGGGTCAAAGAATAAATTAAAAATTGATGATAAAGAAAAAGCCAATAGATTGTTAAAAGATTTTTGGCTAGAAAAGGAAGAGAACGGGATAGTAAAAGATAACAAAAAGGCCGGAGAGCAAAGTGTAAACAAAGAAATGGCTAAGCCCAGCGAGATAAATAAAACAGTTCAACTAAGTAAAGATATAGATAACACGCAAGAAAAGGAAAGAAATGTGGAATGGGAAATTTATATGGAGGAAAAATGGGAAAGAAAGATGGCTGAACTAGAAAATACAATAAAAACAGAATTTAAAGATATAAGGTCAAGTTTGAAAGGATGTGAAGAATGTGAAAGAAAAAGTATACAAAGTGAGGAAGTAAATGAGGAATTTAAACAAGAAATCCAAAATCTAAAGGAAGAATTAAAGAAAAAAACTGAAGAAGTGAATAAGTTAAAAGAATTGTTAAAAACACAAAATCAAAGGGGAAATGAAGTGCTGAATCACGCTTTAGAAGAAAATATAGATATGATAGAGAGAAATAGATATGAACAAGAACAGGTAAATATGAAAAACAACAATCAGTATAGAGGTAGAGAGCAAAATAATGAACGAGTAACTGAATCTCCGACAAGTCTAAACAAAGAACTTTGGGAAGAAGAAAAGGAAAAAAGATGGTATAAAAAGAAAAACATAATTGTTGTTGGATTAACTCTATTGACAAAAGACAAAAAAGAAGAATTTGAAAAATGGACAGAGCAAGTCTTGAATATAAAAGTGAAAGTAAATAGAATGGAAAAAATAGAGGAAGGATGGAGGATAAGACTCGAAGAATGGCAGATGAAACGTAAATTAATGAAAAATAAAATTAAATTGATTCAGTTGGGTTGGGGTGTGCAAATTACGGACGATTTTACGGACAGGCAAAAGGAAGTGCAAACTTGGTTAGAAGAAGAGGCAGAAATTTGGGAAAGAAGAGGGAAAAAAGTAAGAGTGGGCTATCAAAAACTGCGAATAGAAGATTCATGGCTTGTATGGGATGAAATTAAAGGTGAGCTAAATTTAAGTACCGTAAATCAAAACTTTCGGTTTTTTCAAATTAAAGCAAGAAGAAAAGAACGTTGGTGAATTACTGATAGTGCAATTCAATTCACATGGAATGGGAAATATGAGGAAAAATTGGGATTTATTAAAAGATGCAGATGTGTTAGTGATTCAAGAAACATTTATTGAAAAAGAAAACATGAAAAAAACAATAAATAGATTAGACAAAAAATTCTGGTGGGTTGGCAAACCAGCTTTAAGAGGTAAATCTAAGAAAGGCAGAGCGAGTGGTGGTCAACTAGTAGGAGTTAAAAAGAACTCCATCAGCGATTGGTCAACGGAAGAATGGGAATTTGGATTGCAGGTTAATTGTAGTAACAAGAAAGGAGAAAATAATTACATAATAATAACGGGTTATAATAACAAGGCGGCAAATATTAAAAACTTTATTACAAAATTAGATGAAAAATTAGAGGAACTGGAGGGCAGGAATGAAAGAATAATAATAGCTGGGGATTTCAATGCAAGAATTGGGGAAGGTCAAGGAATAGCGGAATGTGGTCTAGAAGATATAAATTTTTTACCGTTGAGGAAATCAGAGGATAAGGAAACGTCACCTGAAGGCAGAAAATTCTTGAATTGGTGTGAAAACAAAGCAATGATCATCATGAATGGCAGAATAGATGACGATAAGGTAGGAAAAATTACTTGTATAGGACATGGAAGTGGACTTGGGAGTGTTTTAGACCTCATTTTAATTAAAATGGAGGAAGGTCAAATAATACCTGAATGGTTTAAAGGGCTTAAAGTTAGCGCACAAGAGGGCTCGGATCACTTACCAGTTTTTTATAGAGTAAAGTGGAAAGAAGAAAATAAAAACCAGAATTGCGAAAAATCAAATCGAGGTCAAAAGAAAACTAAATTAAGATGGAAGAGGGAAAAGGAAGAAGATTACAAAGAGGAGTGTAAAGCGGCATGGGAGAAGGTTAGTGAAGAAATAGATAAAGAAAGCATAGGATTGAAATGGCAAAACATTAAAAGAATAATAAATGAAGCAGCTAAAAAAACAACTATGGAGACAAAAGGAAGTAAGGATCGGATAAATTCAAAAAGTTGGGACAATGGAGATTACAGATCAATGAGAAGGAAGTTATTTAAATCATTACACAAATTTAGAAAAGAAAGAAATTGGATCAATAAATTAGAATACATGGTAATTAGAAAGGAATTGAAGAAGTTGAGAGAGAAATTGATCAAGGAGTGGCTAGAAGATAAAAGAAAGAAAGTAGAAAAAAGTAAAAATTTGTCAGAGTGGTGGGAAGCTATGAGTTGGTTTCGGAAAAAAAGTAAAAATACGGAAAACAATATTACAAAAGAAGAATGGAGAAGTCACTTTGAAAATTTATTAAATGATACAGAATATTTCAAAGAAAAGAAAGAAGGAGATGATCAAGAAAAGGATGAAAACGTACAAAAACAATATGAATCAAATAATACAGAAAAAACAAATGAAAATGATGAAGAGAACGAATTAAATAAACCCATACAAGATGAGGAAATAGAAATAGTCATAAAGAGACTAAAATTGGGGAAAGCAGCAGGAGAAGATGGCATTAGTGCGGAGTTTTTAAAAAATTTACCGAATGAAATGCTTAAGGAAGTGTGTAACATAATTAAAGAAATGTGGCAGAAAGGACAGTTAATAGAAGAATGGAGAATTTCGATGATATTTACAATTTACAAAAACGGCGAAGAAAATGACACTGGGAATTATCGAGGAATTGCCCTCTTAGATATTGGATATAAAATATTAGCCATGGTGATGGCTAATAGATTAAATAAGTGGCTAGATGAAAACGAAATAATATCAGAGGCTCAGGCAGGTTTTAGGAGAAAACGAGGTGCTATGGAACAGATATATGTTTTAAATACAATGATAGGAAATAGAATAAAAGAAAAAGGAAATAAATTATATGTGATGTTTATCGATTTCACAAAGGCTTTCGATAGAGTAAATAGGGATCTTTTATGGGAAAAAATGAGAAAAGTGGGCATAAATGGCAAGTTTTTAGAAATGACACAAGAAGTTTATAAAGAAACATGGAATAGAGTAATTGTAGGAGATGAAGCAACTGAAAAATTCAAAACCAATAACGGTGTGAGACAAGGGTGTCCCTTAAGCCCGATTCTTTTTAATATATTTATGAATGATATAGAAGAAGTTTTTCAGAAAAGAAAAGTGGGAGGTACAGCTTTTGGTACAGGCGAAAGAAACGGTTTAAAAATCTATACACTTTTATACGCTGATGACGTGGCTATAATAGCAGAAGACGGAAAAGATTTAACTGATATGATACGTTGTTTAGAAAAATGGACAGAACAAAATCGGATGGAGGTGAATACTAAAAAGTCAAAGATAATGATTTTCAGAAGAGGAGGAAGAAAAAAGAAAGAAAAGTGGTTTTACAAAAATGAAGAGATAGAAATCGTCAACGAGTTTAAATATTTGGGATTCTGGTTGTCAACTAAAAATAGTTACAGTTTTCATCTGAAAAAATCAGCCGGCAAAACTCAACAACTAGTAAACAAAGTGTGGGGCGAGCTAAAAAGAGCGGGTGTAACGGATTTGAAAAGGAAACTGTATTTTATGGATTCGACAATTAAAGCGGGTGCAATGTACGGAGTTGAGTTGTGGGGTTGGAGTAAAAGTGAGGCAATAGAAAAAGTGCAAGGAAGATATGTCAAAGCAAGCATGAGATTAGCAAGAAATACACCAGATTATATCTGGAAATTAGAGTCGGGCAAAAGGAGTATATCAGTAGAAGCATGGAGAAGAGCAGCAAATTTTGTCTTAAAAATATACCAAATGGAAGATAAACGTTGGCCAAAAAAGTGCCTAATGGAGGAGGTAAGGAATATAAAAAATGGAAATTCATCTAAATGGGGAGGAGAAATAGTTAAGTCACTTAAAGAACTTGGAGATGGACTTATCATCAGTATGCTATGGGAAAGAAGTCCGATTGAAGATATTCAGAAGAGAATAGTGGCCTTGATCCAAATAAAAACAGATCAAGATATTCAAAAGGATTGGGAAAAGGTAAAGGTATCCACGTTTTGTAATTACTACGCAACAATTAAAAACAACAATGAGATCGAAGATTATTGGAAAAGAAAAGATTTAAAAGGCAAGCAAAAGGAAATTTGGGCGAGATGGAGATGTGGCAATGTGACAAAAGAGGACAAAAAAGGATTTATCGATAACAATTGTAGACGTTGTAACAAATTCAAGGAAACCATGGAACACGTAATAAACTGCGAAAAAGTTATGATGCGTTTAAAGGAAGAAACTAGAAACTGGTGGCAAAATTGGAGAGAAGGAAGCACGAAGGATTTATGGAAAAGCAGATTGTTAAAAAGTTTAGAAAACAGTGACATTAAATTGATTAAAGACTTATGTAATAAATTAGGCGAAATTGAAATAGTGTTAAAAGAGTGTAAATAATTTGAAGGTTTTGTTTTTTGTATACAATATAAAAAAAGGGCAGATACTTGATGTAAAACATGTAATGTGTAGCACCAAAGCAAATAAAATTCTATTCTATTCTATTCTATTCTATTCTAATTTGCTTTAATTAATAAATTAAGAATACATGGTAATAAGAAAATTATATAACTTTTTAAAATAATTTTAATTTATTTATGATTTTTTTATGTTTCCTGTTTAAAATGTAAATAAGTTCAATAAATAATAATAAAAAACCATTTCAAGTTAAAAATTATTTTTAAACATTTAAATTCAATAACTACTTTCTCATCATTCTACAGACACCCTAAAAAAGGATAAATTTTTGCATTTCCGAAAGTGAAAAAATATAAACTTTTTTAAAAAAAGAAGGTCAAAGAAGAGAAAAATGTTGATTTTAGGTGTTTTAGGTGATTTTTCTAAAAAAAAGGGGAAAATAAGGGGATTAGGTGAAAAAGGGGAGAAACTGTGATCCCTGCATATGGTCATATGTTATGTTTGCGTTGTCAATTCTGTTGAGCATAACCATTAAAACGTTTGTGGCTTTGTTGTTTAGCTGTGTGTAATATCATTTGTGCTCTTGACAATTTTAAATATTAACTTGAGTGTATGACTTTTGAGTAAAAATGTGTATTGATAGTTTAGAACAGCCCCCTGAATCTTTGAGTTGAAAATGTCCGAAGTCGTGGCGCAACGACTATGGTGGCGCTGGCTGTCACCTAGGCTGACTTGATGACAGAACGCATTGTAAACTGATAAAAAAATGTCTTTTTTGGAATTTAAAATTGTCTTCTGTTATGAATAAAAGTTTTTTTAGACTTATTTCATTTTAAAATGTGATTTTCTTTAATTTTTTTATATAAAAGATTATTAATATTCAATAAACATGTGGTAAACAAGTGCATTTGTTTTGGATGTAAGTCAGGTTATGTCTCGTGCAAAAAACGAAATAAAGAAGAAAAAATTCAATGTTTTTTAGTTCCAAAGTATATTTATAAATCGCAAAGTTTAATAAGGCCTAAATATATTTATAACTTATTCGATTTTACCAAATAAGTTAAGTGTTTTGTTTTAAAAATGTTGTTTCCCAGATACTGGTAAAAGTGAATAAAATGTCGATAAACATGTTTTATTGTAATTTGATTTATATACACTTTGTATATAAACATTATATAATATATATGTATACAATATAAATTATATACAATGAATATTGATTTTATATAAATATTATATATAATTAAAAAAAAAAAAAATTGCAACTATTTATAATTTCTAAATAAAATTAATATACATTGTATATAATAATTATAGTATATACATATTATATAATATTATAAGAATATAATGTTTTTATACAAAGTACATAAACTCAAATTGCAATAAAATGTGTTTATAAAAATTTTATTCATTTTTTCCATCTGGGAAACGAACAAGTATAAGAAAACTATTTAAATGTAAATTAATAATAAATTATTATTGCTTTTTGCCCTTAAAATAAATATATATTTATTTCTTGATAAAAACTTTTTTTCTTATTTCACTTGAAAAATAATTAGATACATCAGTTTTATTTTTAATAGATTTAATATTTTAATTTTTATTACAGTTTTGAAAATTAAAATAGACTGTTATTCTTTATCCCAATACATAATAAACATTTCATATAAATATTATTCTAATGTCTATATGGTCTGTATAATTTATTTTCCCCGTAAAAGTTGAATAAACATTTCCCTCATCAAAAATTGTATACTGATTTTTAATTTAAAAATACGTTTCTTTCCTTTTTTCAAATAAAATTTATTTATATTTATATCTAGTATCTTATAAACTTCAGATATCTACTTGAAAACACGTTTTAAAATAGTTTAATTAATCAAATATTTGATTTTTATCAAATTGTCTCTGTATTTTTTCAAATCTCAGCCTAGGTGACATCAAACGCCATCTACAGTCACCCGTCGACTCTCATGACAGTCTATTCTATGCGTTTCAACGCGAGATTCAGGGGGCTGGTTTAGAATTTGTGTTTTTATGGATGTGATTGTAGGTTATGTGTAATCGCGAGTGGCACTCGCACCAATCAGTGTTGATGTCTCATGTGTCATAACAACTTCGCACCGTAACACTGGCGTTGCAATTTAAAAGTGTAACTTACAAAAAATCAACACTTTTAAGGATGCATTGCATTTTCTTCGCACTTTTTGGTGTAAAGTACGTTTCTTTTTTTTAACAGTGTATATTTCAGTCAATCTTAATTTTTGTTTTTACAATTCAACTGATTAAAATTATAATTGATCCTAATTTGAAACCTATAATAAAATTAGAAATTAAATAAGTTTAATAATTCACCAATAAAAAATAAGCATTTTGAGATAAAAATACAACATTTATTTAGAAAAATTTAATTTGGTACTTATTTTTATTTAAAATAGAGAAGAAGATCTCAAGTTAAAAAAAATGATTAAAAGAGGAATAAATGATAAAGAAGGTATTTAAAAATCTTAAAAAATATTTGAAAACAGTGCTCGCTTTTTTCTAATTATATCATGATATTTCATTCTTTATTCTTATTTATATTGTCTTTTTTAGAAGTAATTAAAAAACGAAATATTATTATGAAAATTATTCATATATTATTATAAATTATAACATAAAATATTCATTAATTTTCATATTAAGTTTAAAATTTTTTGAATCTTTATTAAAATCTGTAAAGTAGCTTTAAATAAGACACGTTTGTATTGTAATAGATTATTATTATTGAAAATAAACTATATAAATTTGTCAATTGATTTAAAATTTAGATTCAGGAGAATCAATAATTAAATAAATAAAATTAGAAATCTTATAATTAATATAAAAAGACATTTTTTCAAAAGTTATTATTGATTTAAAACAAAAAAACATCTATTGTGCCAAATTTCAGGTGTGGACAGAATGAAAGAATGAAAGAATGAAGTTTGCGATTATTATTATTAATTATGTGAATTTAATCTTGTACTAAATATTCTCATATCGTTCTTGTATTTGATAAAATTTTTTTTCTTGTAAATTTTTTTTTTAAATTTTACAAAATTTTATTGATTCTCTTTTTATATAATTTGTAAAATAATTCTCTAATTTCTCTAATTCTAAAATTTTGTTCTCTTTAGTAATATATTTTAACGTCTTTTTAATTATCTTCTTATTTATTATTTTAATTTAAAAAAATGTCCGTGAATAGTTTAATTTTTTGAAAAGAGTTTCTACTTTTTTATATATAATTATGTCACTATTTCTTTCTTGTGTTGTTTTTTTAATTTTTTCTTAAATTCTTTAATAAACTACTTACAAATAAACATTTAGAGATTTTATATGCTGATTATATTAAAAAAAAATCAATTTTTGATTTAAATCAAAAATCATTATTTTTATCAGCCCGGTTCAACAGTCATGTTTATCTATTAAAAAAAAGTTTGAGGTTCTTTCTATTCCAAAAAGTTTTTGGATCACTAATTACGAATTTGATGTAAGTTTTAAAAAAATTAAAATAACATATTCAATATAGCCGATGAATTTTTTAAAAAGTTTTCATTCTTATAAAACTTTGTAATGGGTATTTAGGGTCGTTTTCAACAAATTGAAAACCAGTTTTTGAAGGTTCAAACTGCGGATTAAATTTTAAATACTTTAAAAATTGAATTTCATCATATGTCAATTTAATCCAATAATTAAGATATACAAAATTATGGCGCAAATATGATTAAATTTCCATTATATTATTAATAAAATACAATGCTGGGATTGGTAAATAAAAGCGAATTTCGGGGATAGGAAAACTAAAAATAGAATTGGTCGTCGTCGCTATGGCGAAGTGCCCGAAGGAAGCAGACGCACAATATTGGTCCAAGCTATCTTCCTGGCTCTCAGTGGGGTCAGTGAGATTCCTCTTAGAAACCGCAAGTAATCATGGCGAGAGTGCATCTTGAGAATAAATAAACGAGCAGTGAAATTCGCTTTTCCGAAATCTCCTTTGGCACGTCAACTGACAGAGATTTGGCACCGAGATATTTTCACGAACTGATCAAAAGCGACACGAGAGTGCGCTCGAGATCATCAATAAAAAAAAAGAAACAAATAAAATCATTTTTTTGTCATTGTTGACCTTCGTGTCCCGGATCCGCGTAATTAATATAATAATTGCCTAGAGACATCCTCTTTACTAAAAAAAAAAAACAAAAAAAAATTACCTCTTCTGGTAATAATAACTCACTGTTTACTTAATCGACACGTGTCAAGATCATGAACGACAACGTAATCGACTATCAAGAAGCCAAACGTGACGTTTTGATCCATTGGATTATTATCTATTATTACATATTCAAGCAGTCTCATAGTTTCCTGCTAAATTCAACGTTTCGAAATAAATATTTTCCAGAAATGGAAGAAACCAACTTATTATTCCTTGTCATGCAAATTTATTCCATTTTTATTTTTAGTCTTATATTCAAATTCTAATTATCGTTAATGTCAATTTTTTTCTTTCTTTTTCAGTTTAAATTCTTGACATTCTTTTTAACAGTTTTCGGTACTAATAAAGTTTAATTATTTTACAATGGTTCTAATTAAAAAGATATCTAAATAATAGAATAATTATTCAACGCAAATTTCCATTTTCAAAAATCCCTGACTAACAAATTGTTTAATTATTTTAAATCTTCCCTGCCTTGCGGACACCCTGAACTATAAAAAAAAATATTAGTTTTATAAATATACATTAGAAAAAAAAAATTTTTTAAAGAAAAAAAAGTACATTATTCGCGGAATTATGAGTATTAAAAATAAGTAACATTTTCCAAAATTGTACAACGGAAAAAATCAAGAAAAACTGTTTCTACCTAGAACTTTAGTAAACAATAAAAATTCTATTAATCCAAAGTTATTTTTGGGTAAAACTGATGTGCTCTTTCATATTTTGCACAAAAAAAAAATTGATTTTTAAAGATCCATGAATAAATACGTAATCTCCAGACAATGCCAGTCCTTTATTTCAAACGCCTCAACATATTGTCAAAAAATAAAAAACGTCAACGTTTCGCCATACATATATGTAGGCCTCCTCAGAGTCCTCAGGACAATAAAAACTAAAAATACATAAAAAATTTCAATAAACAAAAAAATTAAAAAAGTAATATACAATTTTGAGGTTATATACAAAAACATAAAAGATTAATTATCAATTTACACTAAATTACAAAACTTACATAATAGTCAATAAACATAAATCCATTGGTAATCAAATAAAATTAAATAACAGACGTCACAAAAAATACGTCTCATAATAAATATAGACAAAAACACAACAATTTATCTGAGTCAACGTGTTTAAAAATTTGATGTTAAACATTTGAAACAGACTTTTAGTAAGATTAACCACAATTTTCATTGATCCAACCAGAACCATAATTTTAAATATATACCATTGCGAAAATTCTGGATAGATTAATCAGACTGATAAAGTTTTAATTAATACTAAAGAAAATAAAAGTTTCTAGAATATCATAAGTATAAAAGCAAAATATTATCCGATTTGACGTGGAATGGCCTACATATAAAATAACACATTAATAAAATATTCCTCAACGTGTTCAAATGTTTTCAAAAGTAAAATATATAACATTTTTAATTAAAACTCACCGCTGTGTTGAAAATTGCAATCACAAGAACGTACCTGAAATAAAAAAATTAAATATTCTAAAAAACAAATTTTAATGATGTCAAAGAATAAGAAACTTGTTTTTCTTAAATAATAATAATACTAATAATAATAATAATTCATAACATTCAGAAATCTACATCATTTGTTACTCGTTCAGTACTTAAATATTTTAATAAAAAAAAAAACGAATTACTAAATATTGAGTATTTTTTTTCAATTTTCTTCAATTTTTGTAAAAATTTACCATTCTTCTCAAGTTTTAAAACAGAAAACATTTATCTCAACTAACCACTAATAACCTAAACAAGCGCCAAGTATAATTGAGACTTAATTTATTGAATTGCCAGTTTCTATTTAAAAAAAAGAAAAAAAAAACCAGTACTGCAGTGATTTACAGCTGTTTCTTTGAAATTGCTAATATTTAAGGATAAATTCGTCATTAAATGATTATTACTTTTCAAACATTCAGTGACTAACGAGTATTAATCATAAATTCAATCACAATAAGAAAAGAAGCTTTTGCAAAAACGATTTTTCTTGCAAATTGTTTTTTTTCTGCTACATTTGAAACTATATTTTGCAACTGGATAAAGATAATTTAATTATACGTTATTGTTTGATCTTCTACAATTTAATATTAATGGAAATAATTTTTCTCAAAGATTACAATACTTTTAAACCAATTATAATGATTTTAATACTGTTTTAATTCAAAAGATTGTCTCACAATAACAAACAGTTTAGTTTCAAAATTATATGTTTTCCAAGATAATATTGCTTTTTCAAAATTCTTTTTAATATATTACTTTACACTGAGAGAAATAAAAATATGCTTGAACTATATATGCTGGGATCAAGAATAATTTTTCTTCGATCAAGAATATTATTTTTAGACCAATAATAATTATTCCTGGACGAAAAATAATTATGCTTAGTTCAAGAAGAATTATCCTTAATCCAAGTAGATATTCTTGATCCAAGAATACATACTCCTGTCAGAAATAAGTTATTCTTAATCCAAGAATAATCACAGTGTAGGTCCAATCCCAAGGATAGTTTTCATTTGATTCAATGCAAAAATTTATTGATACAAGAAAACATAATCTTTAAATTACTTCTAACATAATGTTAAAATCAATCTATAATAATATGTTCTTTTATATTTTTAGTCAAATTTTTTTTACATTTTATTTTATATTATTTTTATGTTAATAACTTATTTATTTTCTAAGTCATTACTGTTTATTTATTTATGGACTGCTGAAATTTCGGTTAAATTTCATTCGGCTTAAAAAAATTATTGCACTGAAAAATCAATGAAAATTGTACAGAAATTCCACTAAATTTTTCTTCATATTCTGTTTCTTTTATATTAACTTCATATATGATATATTTTTGGCGCCTATTTAAGAATAAAATATTTTTTTATTAAAAGTATAATATTCTTATGTTCATACGCATATGCTTCTTATTTTAAGAATATTACATTCTTAAGGGGTCTATCTCATACAAAAATTTCAAAAAATCGATTTTCAAAAAATATTTTTTTTATACTGTATATGTATCTAGAAATCAGGAAAAAATAGTTAGGTATTAATATTTCCAAGCACAAGAAGAGGTTACAGAAGCCAAAAAATAGAATGATGTCTCCGCACAGTCAGAGCAAAATGTAATTTACCGTTCCAAAAGGTCTAGCACCTTTATTTTTCAACCAATTTTATTAAGTTTTTAAAAATTAAAGACAAAAAAGTTGGGAAAAGACTTGTATAGTTTGACTTGTATATTTAATTATTTGTTTATATTTATTTTTTTAATGCAAAGTATAACAAAAATAGCAATTTTTTTTAAAACTTGTTTTAAACGCGTTTTTCTCGAAACCGTGTTTTTTGACGAGTTTGTCACGATTTACAAAAATCTATTGCATCGATCGGGCTCAAATTTTCAGGACTTCTTCTACACATAAGTGGCTTTGGCATGAACTAGGATTTTAATTTTCCATCAATATTTACTAATACTTTCAAACAATTTAAGTTGTAAAAACAAGGTAAAAAAATTCAAACGGCCGCCATTTTGTTTTTTTTTACCCGATCACAAAAATCCTAGTTCATGCCATAGATAGCGAGTGATCTATATTTTAAGAATCCGTTTTATTTTTTACTTTTACATGCATCCTTCTAAAGATATCGTGACAAACAGGAAAAAAAGTGGTATAGTTTAAGCGGTGATTTCTCGGAAAAAAAACCTATGAAAAATAATAAACAAAGGTTTTTATTATAATTTAATATGTACATTTTAATGTGCGAAAACATAAGAAAGCTGAAAATAAAAATTAATGAAAAAAAAAATCTTGAAAAAAGGTCGTTTGTATGAGACAGACCCCTTAATAGAAGTATATTTTATTCTTATATAGAAGCGGAGAATAATTTTTAAAAAAATAATACCGTTTTTCAATTTCTTTAATTTATTAGATATAGTGTTTACTAGATTCTATTTATACTACTAACAATTATTATTATTATGTATCATAAAATGTTAAGTAAATGTTGAATATAAAACTACCTACTTAAAAAGGTTAAAAAAAGGCTTCAAGACATTTATCAAATTGAAATATATAAAAATGACACATTTCCAAGAATTGATGATAATAAATAAAAAGAGAACAGTGTAAACGTAATTTAAAATTTATATCTAATTTTGTCTTTTGTTTACTGTTATTGACCTCATAATTATAAAGAATATTTGTTTAGATCTTAAACGAATTAAAGTAAAGGCAGTATTTATTGGATTATAAATAGTTTTAATATTGAAAAATAAAATTAACCACAAAATAAAGATAGTATACATTCGAATAAAAGTAGTGAGTTAAAATATAATTTCCAACTTATCACAATCACGTGAAGTTTCTATAAAGGTCTCTCTTATCACAGAAAGTGTTTCAAATATTATTCTATCAATAAAATAATTCAAATAAAAAATTCGTTTAATTTAATGTTTCAAGTTTCACAATCGTAGTGAAAAAACTAAAGGTTTTATTGAAATTATATTTTACTAAAAGTAGCTTATAAAAACTGTTAATTAATAATCAACTTCTTTGTTAATTTAGCCATGTAAAAATTAATAATTCTTTTATCCAATCCAAATTTTCAACATATTTTCCAATTGCAACTATAATTTAATTTAATTTTAATAATTCTTAAAAAAAATATCAAAGGCCCTGGAGGGATTCGAACCCTCGATCTCCTGTTTACTAGACAGGCGCTTTAACCAACTAAGCCACAGCGCCTATAAAGCTCAGTGATTTAATATTCGCAATTTTAAAGTTCTTAATTTAAATGCGACTATTGTGAATTATTACAAATTTAAATCATAAACAATTTTAGACATATTTTTAATTTTTTTAAGTTTTTCAACTTTAATACGCCAAATTTTTAGTATTTTTCTATTTTTAATGCATTTGATTTTTAATCCATCCTATAACTTAAAAGCTGTTAATTTTAATTTTTAACAAAATAGAAATACATTCCAATCAATTCTTGCGCAAAAGAATCAAGTCGTATTATTGTTTCTACATATTTTTAGTGAAATTGAAAAAAACATGAGATAAATTTGACAAGAATTATTGCGCTTGACCTCTCGTACTCTCGTGTGGGTCGAATGAACTTGACTTTGAGGACCATCGTCCGGTTGATTTTGGCAGCAGAGTTCGTGTGAATCGTCCTCGTCATTTATTTTTTTGTACTTTCACACTTCATTCAAGTACTATTATTTGCAAACTAGGTGATTTTACCAATTAATACTGTCACGTGATCAATGCATAAATGTTAATTACGTACAAAGCAGGTCATTATCTACATAATATCTTTTACATAACTTCGCAGATTGAAAGCATTAAAAGGGTTGTAATCCAAATTTGAATTCAGACAAATTCAAAAGCGTTAATATAAATTGTGTAATAGTTAAGAATTAAAAATATTTTAAACATGATAGATAGCGTTTAAATAGATCAGAGTGAAATTTTAGAGCTTTTAAAAAAATTAAGGGATAAACTACGAAACGTGTTTTCATGAATTTTATTTTGAATACATCACATTTACTGAAAACATACAAACTTAGAAATGAGTTTTAACTTGAAATAATTAAAAGGGATTAAATTTAGAAATTATTGAAAATTTTTTGAAAATTGGATGAAATTAATAAAATTTTGAAATTTTTTGAAAATTAAAAGCAATACAATTTGCAAAAATGCAAAATTCGAATGAAATAAATTTAAGAGCTTTTAGAGGTAAAGGCTTCGAGGCAGAAAAAGATTATTAAGTTACAAATACATATTCAAATTGAGCGCAATCAAGTTTGGAAATTTTTTTAAAATTAGCCGCACTATAATTAATTCAAATTTAAAAGTTTTAAAATGAGAAGGGAGGATATAAAAATGCTAAAGTGCAACGTCACTTAAAATGCTTTGAACCAAAAATATTTTTTGTCTAAATCATGTAAATTGAACGTAATTAAAATTTGGAAATTTTGTAACATATTTTAAACATGTGGAATTTAAAATTTTTAATTCAAATTAAAAATTGAATACCCATTATAATTTTGTTTTTTTAAAAATAGCATTAAAATGTAAACTACATAAAAATGAAGGCGTCGAAAGAATAAATAAAAAAATATAATAATAAATATGTTTAAAAAATATGTAAATAATAAATAATGAATGTAAATAAATAAATAAATGTAAATATAATAAATGTTAATTTCTTAATAACTTTTAAATATAATGTTAACAAAATTCGATAACCTGAATTGTAGAGAATGCTTTAAAAAATGAGACATCTCTCTAAATCTGAATTAGTTAAAAATAACTAATTATTAGTAAAAAATAACTAATTATTAGTAAAATCGTGGTTGAGTTTTTGTTACATCAATTAGTGAACAAAAACTAATTGTTAGTAAAATATGCAACTAATTATTAGTAAAAAATAACTAAAACTAAGTTAAAATTTCACTAATTAAATTAGTATAAACAGAATTTTACTAAAATATTAATTATTTTAACATATAACTTAAATTTAATGTGACAAATAATTAATTACTTTTTACTAAATGATTAGTCGGAATATAACTATTTGAATTAGTGACTGAGTTTTGCTTTAAAATTAGTCATTTTTAACTAATTCAGATTTAGAGAGCACATTCTTTGTAAAACTTAGATGAAAATTATAATTGCTCATTAAATTTAAAAAATACAAGATGTTTAAGGTATTAGTCGCGTAAAATGACTTTCGTCAGATTTTTTTAAAATTTTGTATCTCAATTCATAAGGTATTTATCTATGAAATAAGTTCTATCCTATCAATTTTGACCACTTCTGAGCTTTAAAATATAAATTCAAAGTTTATACCTTTTACATGCAATACCACTAATTGCATGTAAAAAATGTCTCTTATATTCATTCATATAAAAACAAGTCGTCAGATTTTAAAATAAAACTACTAAGTTACACATTGTGATAAAATAAATTCTTTAAAAAAAAATTAACTTTATTCACCACGCTGAATAAAAAATACAATAATTTAAAAATTCAAAGTTTTTAGTTTTTATGTGGTTTCATTGAAAAATGTCGTAAACGTGTCAGCAATATATCACGATAACTTATAGTACATGACTCAAAATCATGAAAATTACATACATTACATTAGAAGAGGGTACAAGGAAGCAAGTGAGTTTATGTAAAAGTTTATTTATTGATCTTTTTATTTTGCGGGAGTTTTGCGGGAGCATTTACGCGACTAATACCTTAATAATTTCCATTTGTCAACATCAACAAGTTTTGGAAAAGCTTAATTTTTTCTGCAAAATATACAACCTGGGTCTTTTAAAATTTGGTGATATCATAACATTAATATTAAATTTGCATCAATAAATAAAGAGTTATTAATCATATTGAGGAATTTCAATAGGCAACATCATAGTACCTACTGTGATTTTAATGGATCATAAATTTCATCTTTTAACATTATAAATAAACTAAAGCATATAAATTTATGCGTTTATCTTTAAACTGGTCTAACTAAAATTTAGTTTGAAGGCTAAATGCATAACTGCAGATTTACGACTTGATTTCCTAAATGAGAATTTTTGAATTGATTTCAAAATTTTCAACAACAGAGTAACTGAAAGATACAAGGCAAATAAGTGGACAATGTAGTTAATTTTAACCTGCAGCTATTTTACTCCTTTGTATTCGCTACACAATGTTCTTCTTAAATAGAGTCATTACTATAATAGAATCAACAAACTAAATTCAAATACAATTTGCTACAACTTTTAAACGTTTAGAATAAGAATAACTTTTAAATTTTAACATTTATTTTCATATTTTTTAGAATTGATTTTTCAGTCCATATTTTTATCAAATTTAAATTACTTTTTTTTATTTTTGAAAGTTTATATTTTTTACACAATTGTCAAAAGTTTCTTTGAGAAATTTTATTATACATGATTTCAAAATGTTTAAAAAAAAATTAGGTAAAAGTTATTTTAAATTATGCTCTTGTTATTAAATAAGACAAGAAAAACCCAAATTCGTTTATGAACTTTCAATGATTTCAAATTTCGTAATTAAAAATTAATCCTCATAGTATTTTTCTTTATTTTATTTTACGTTAATATATATAGAAACATTATTTTAACTTCTGGATGGTATGATCAATAATAATTATGTGCTTTTTTATAATATTCACTGTAAAAACATGGTGTCTTAAATTGGCCAAAAATGTCTTAAATTAAGATACTTTTGGTGTCTAAGACACGAAAAATGTCTTATTTTAAGACATTTTTGAACAATTTAAGACACCTGTTTTTACAGTGTTTCTAGTGAGAAAAATCCACTATATAATTATTTCAATTATTATTATTCATTTATTCACTAACACTACAATTTATTGTTTCAATTCAATTACCTTTTCAATTACAAAATGAACCTATTAAACATTTTGTAAACAAAGAATGTATTATTTACACAATTTTACAATTAAAATCTTTATCCTGAATGAATAAGTCTATTTATTAAGTCTATACTATATATACTTATTATTGTTTAGTTTTATATTATTTTAACTGTTATTTCCTTAAATTGATATTGTTTATAATACATATTTTTTAATTTTATTATTTGTTATTTATCTATTGTAGTTACATATTTTGAATATATTCCAACACAGAGAAATATTTTCTTGTGTCAATGCATTTTTGCATTAGATCAAATGCAAATCACCCTTAGGATCGGACCTAATATTATATTATTCTTGGATCAAGAATAACTTATTATTGACCCAAGAATGCATTCCTGGATAAAGAATGTGTACTTAGATAAAGAATAATTATTCTTAAACTAATTATAATTAATCTTGATTCAAGAATAATATTCTTGGTCCAAGAATAATTATTCATGATCCAAGCATATAGTCCAAGCACTTTTTTGTCCTTAGTAGAAGAAATTTTCTCTCGGTGATACTCTAGAATTAAATGTCGATTAAAATTTATTTTAAGGATGAATTGGACACATACTCTAGAAGAGGTTATGTTTGAAGTCATTATTTTACTTTTTGCAATGGAAAAATTTACTTTTAATCTAATTTTATTTATACAAATTGTGGCAAATTTAATTTAAAACAAAATGAAGCTTTAAAACTCATAATTAGATAAGAATTAAAAAAATTTTAGATTCAGAAACGTTTTATAGAAACAAGAGAAAATATTTTGTTTTTGAACCTCAAAAATCTTAAATTTTTATCCAATCATGAATTTTAATGGTTCATTTTGTTTTAAATCAAATTTGCCACATTCTGTCTAAATAAACTTAGATTAAAAGTTAATTTTTCTATTTCAAAAAGCAAAATAATGACTTTAAACATAACCTCTTCTCGAGTAAGTGCCCAGTTCCTCCTTAATACAACTTTACGCATTAATAGGCACAAAAAATAATTAGTTAAGGGAGTGGTACAGTGAGACATATATTTTTTTGAGAACAGAATGTCTCATTGTAGGCTTCACTCCCCTAAAAACCCCAATCCACTTATTTCAATTCAAAATTAATGTCATTTTATTAATTAAATTGAATAATTAGTCATCAAATTCAATTAAATATTCAAATTTTGGTTGAAACAACCAAAATTTGTTTCTTTAACTGAAGTTTGGTTGTCACAAACAAATTTTTTTCTGAGTGAATTCACTTGTTCAATGAAATGTTTACTAATGATAGAAAAAAATAGTACTACTGTGAAATTTTTTGAAAATGATGATATTTCTAAAAAGAAGAAAAAAAGAGCCATAAAAAGAAGAAACTTTTGGATACACCCTTCTGTAAATTTCTTATTGTATCATTGCCCTGAATCCTTTGGTGGGCGAGAGTGCTGAACTATTTTTGTTACATTGGCAAGAGAGAAACTCAAGGAAGGCCTCCTACTCTGTTATTAGAGACAGCTTCTTTGTCCTCGTCGTTTTCGTGACCAACCGTTACGCGTGGTGCATATCGTACATTACAAAACACGTAATACACACATGGCGGACTCTAAAAATAGTAGTGCAGTCGGCACATATGCATTTGAATTTTCCACCTTCAACCACCACCTCTTCATGCTTCTCATTCTAACTTCGATCAAGCTTCTCATTAAACAATACCAATCATTAATTAATACACATATCCCTCCTAAAAACTTTTCAAAACTAATGGAGCTTAAGTTTGTAACGTTTAAAGAAAGAAAAACATTGTAACCAAAAACAATTATATATTTATATTTTGATAACATATAAAGAAGATTCTCAATTTTATTCAGAAAGGGTGATGAAGCTGAAGTTAGTCCAGACTTCTCGAGCCAAGAGTTGACGACCGGCAACCTCAATCGGCCGCCTCCCATAGAAAACTTCCAGCGCTAAGTTCCCAGTACAGTGAATAAAAAATATAGACTAATAAGAAACGATTCATATAGAAAATTTGATAAAACAAAAAGGTTTTTATTCTTGTTGTCTTCTTAAAAACAACAATCAATTTAAACAAAGACCATAACAACATTAAAAAGATTGTTAAAACCCAGATAATGGTCTTTTTGACGAAAAACATTTTTCTCAGTGCCGTGGAAAATACCTATATTAAATTACTTTGTCATCAGAAATCTTTCTCTTATACACGGAAAGAAATATATTGGTTTTGTACCTACCATTAGATTACTCTATAGTATTTTTCTATTTGAGTTTGCTAACCTATAAAAGCAACAATATTTAGTTTTGCAGTATTAGGTGTCGCCATATGAAATACCTATCATAGACTTACTTTTATAGTGCAATCGCAAAGAGTATAACAAGATTAGACTGTTATGTTGGTGG
The DNA here is from genome assembly GCA_037103525.1 of Ganaspis brasiliensis. Lineage (NCBI taxonomy): Eukaryota > Metazoa > Arthropoda > Insecta > Hymenoptera > Figitidae > Ganaspis > Ganaspis brasiliensis. The sequence continues at coordinate 137,757 of JAZKLR010000126.1, forward strand.
AACCGTCCCACTATAACTTAACAGTTCAATCCTGTTATACTCTTTGCGATTGCACTATAACGATGTTTCTTGCTTTTGGCCTATATAACGTCTTTGCGTTTAGACTATTATGTTCTTACCATAATGTAAGTCTATGATAGTAACCTATTTCCTATGGCGATACCTAATACTGCAAAACTATATAGGGGAAAGTCGCCTAAGACGGGCCCCTATCCTTATTTTGTAAAAAATTGTTTAGTTAGTGAATTAAAAAGGGAACGAGAATGGATCTATGTTTATTTTTAACATTTCCTATAAATAATCACTGTTAGAAAAATCTGACTGAATTTTCACTCACATATGCTGGAAGTCTTTTCCATTCACGTAAATGAAAATTAAAAACACGTGACTGAAAATTCAGTTACGCGTGACTGAAAATCCATGCACATGTGCATTAATTTTAATGTAGGTGGTTGGAAAAAACTTCCAACATAGGTGAATGAAAATTCATTCATATTGTCTTAGATTTTAATGAACTATTTATTGTTTAAATACGCGTATGCAAAAAAGTCCAAAGAAACAAAACGTGTAGAAAACTTTTTGAATAGAAGCACAGCAATTTATGAACACTTTAATTATTATCTTTAAAAAACACACGAATAAGAGTATTCACTTAACAATTATTCATTTGTTTGAAAAATACACACGCGAATAGAAATAGACGCACTGAAAACATAACCTACAAATTGTTGGTTACAATATTCATTAAATTCAGTTATTAAAAATAAAGAGGCAAGAAACCATAGTAACAAGGTTAAAGTTCATTTTAATCTTCATCAAAGAAGTTTATTTTGAACACGATTTACACTATAAGTATTATAAAACTGTACCACAAACTGCACGACAATAATTCTGCAACTTATCTTACTACCGACGCAAAAATAACTGTCATTCATCGGTAACTCAAAGTTAAGGTAATATTGCATTAATTTTACTTTAATGCGCAATTAAATTAAAATCAATGCATACTTGAATAAAATTCAATTTATTTGTCAATTATCATAACTTTTCTTCAACATTAAATGAAAATTCAGTGACGTGAATGAATTAAAAGCGCATTAATTTTCAGGTTTTTTCTAACAGTGATTGATAAGACGATAACCTTTATAATTGTTTAAAAGACAATTAATTTTGATGTTTAAAAAAAAGTTCATACTAGCCCGTCTTAGACTACCTGGTAGGGTAAGACGGCCCCTTTTTAAAATCCCCTAAATCTACTTACTGAACAATATATATACTTCAATTACAATATTGTTTTAGGTATTTTAAGCAAAATATATGCCTTTTTAAAGCCCTATATCAGGAAATTTGGCGAAATAACATCAAAAAGACAACAAATATGACTATTATATAAAATATGATTTTGATGACATTAGAATAATAACTATGTAAAAAAACTGTAGATTCTTAAATATTTTTACATTGAATTTCAGAATTTAACTGTTTTACAGCATAAAAATAGCTTTTGTTTAATATTTTTTTTAGTAATTAAAAGTGATTTTTGAGGTTAGACATTAAAGCGGCAAATGCATAAAAATTTGAATTTGTAAAATTTTCTTTATATTTATAGGCTATGATCACTGTTAGCACCGTACCTTCACAGGGTAAAGAAGATTTCGCTTATTTTTAATATATTTACGTTTTTTAATTATATAAAGTAAATATCAATTAAATATATATAAGATTTTCAAACATTAGAGAATATTCTTTGAGATAAAATCAATACTTCCATTCCAAATGACATTTAATTTAGAAAATTCTCAGTTTGAAAACGAGTATGTATTTCATCTTTTGAAGTGCTAAAAACATTTTTTCCTCTTATTATTTATATTTTTTTAAAATGTACAAAAAAATGCTTTTGGATTAATTAGATACATCTCGACTACATATCTACATACACAATTGTTCAATAAATTTCTTTATTTCGAAGATATTAAAGAGTGCCCGTCTTAGGCGACTTTCCCCTATGTATATATTGTTGCTTTTATAGGTTAACAAACTCAAATAGGAAAATACTATAGAGTAATCTAATGGTACTAAACCAATATATTTCTTTCCGTGTAATATGCTAAATTAAAATTCAAAACAAATTTAAGGGAGCAAAGTTCTTAACAACAACAACAAAATTGTCAAAACTCGGAAAATCGACTTTTTGACAAAAACCTGATTTTTCAGTCTCGTGAAAATTTTCAAAAATTATTTCATCATCAGAAATCTTTCTCTTTTAATAAACAACAACAACAAAATTGTCAAATCTCTGAAAATCGACTTTTTGACGAATAACTGATATTTCAGTGTCAATTTTGTTGTTGTTGTTAACAACTTAGCTTCCACAAGTTGTTTTGAACTTTTGTTTAGCATATTATAAGAAAAAGATTTCTGATTACAAAGTAATTTAAAACAATTTCCACGACACTGAAAAACCAGTTTTTAAAAAAAAAAATCGATTTTTTGAAATTTTACAATTTTGTTGTTATTGTTAACAATTTTGATTTCTCAAATCTGTTTTGAATTTTAGTTTTGCATATTATAAGAGAAAGATTTCTTTCGATAAAGTAATTTAAAAATTATTCCATGACACTCTAAAATTAGTTTTTCGTCAAAAAGTCGATTTTCCGAGTTTTGGCTATATTTGTTGTTGTTGTTAACAACTTTACTCCCTTAAATTTTTTTTATAGTTTTTTTATTTTTGGCATATTATAAGAGAAAGATTTCTGATTATAAAGCAATTAAAAAAAATTTCCACGTCACTGAAAAACCAGTTTTTTTTGGTAAAAAGTCGATTTTTCTAGATGTAACAAATTTTTTATATTTATTTTTATAATTCAATATGAAGCTGAAGCTAGCCCAGACTTCCCGAGCCAAGAGTTGGCGTGCGGAAACCCCGATCGGCAGCCTCCCATACAAAACCTGCAGCGCTAAGTACGCAGCATAGAGAATGAAATATAGACAAACAAGAAACGGTTAATAGAAAAATTCATTAAGGACACAGTTTTTACTCTTATCGCCTAGTTAAAAAAAAACAATTAACTTAAACAATGTCCGTATAAACAACGAAAAAATTGTCAAATCTGAAAAAATCGAATTATTGAAAAAAAAAAGAGTTTCAGGGTCGTGGAAATTTTTTTTTAATACTTTATCATCAGAAATCTTTCTCTTTTGTAATGCCAAATTAAAATTTAAAACAATTGTGAGGTAGCAAAGTTGTTAACAACAACAAAAAAATTGTCAAATCTCAAAAAATGCATTTTTTCATAAAAAACCGATTTTTCATGGTCGTGGAAATGTTTTTTAAATACTTTATCATCAAAAATCTTTCTCTTTTATAATCTCAAATTAAAATTCAAAACAATTGTGAGGTAGCAAAGTTGTTAACAATAACAAAAAAATTGACAAACCTTAAAAAATGCCATTTTTGACAAAAAACCGATTTTTCATGGTCGTGGAAATTTTTTTAAATACTTTATCGTTAGAATTTTTTCTCTTTTATAATGCCAAATTAAAATTCAAAACAATTGTGAGGTAGCAAAGTTGTTAACAAGAAGAAAAAAATTGTCCAATCTCAAAAAATACAATTTTTGCCAAAAAACCGGTTTTTCATGGTCGTGGAAATTTTTTTTTAATACTTTATCATTAGAAATCGTTCTCTTTTTTAATGCCAAATTAAAATTTAAAACATCTTTAAGGTAGCAAAGTTGTTAACAACAACAAAAAAATTGTCAAATCTCAAAAAATCGAATTATAGAAAAAAAATGATTTTTCAGGGTCGTGGAAATTTTTTTTTAATACTTTATCATCAAAACTCTTTCTTTTTATGATCTCAAATTAAAATTCAAAACATTTGGGAGGTAGCAAAGTTGTTAACAACAACAAAAAAATTAAAAAACCTTAAAAAATGCCATTTTTGACAAAAAAACGATTTTTCATAGTCGTGGAAATTTTTTTTAAATACTTTATTATCAGAAATCTTTCTCTTTTAGAATGCCAAATTAAATTTTAAATCAACTTTGAGGTAGCAAAGTTGTTAACATTAACAACAAAATTGACAAATCTAGAAAAATCGAATTTTTGACAAAAAACCGATTTTTCATGGTCGTGGAAATTTTTTTTAAATACTTTATCATCAGAATTTGTTCTCTTTTATAATGCCAAATTATAATTCAAAACAATTGTGAGGTATCAAAGTTGTTAACAACAAGAAAAAAATTGTCCAATCTCCAAAAATACAATTTTTGACAAAAAACCGATTTTTCATGGTCGTGGAAATTTTTTTTAAATACTTTATCATTAAAAATCTTTCTCTTTTCTAATGCCAAATTAAAATTTTAAACAACTTTGAGGTAGCAAAGTTGTTAACAACAAGAAAAAAATTGTCAAATCTCAAAAAATACAATTTTTGCCAAAAAACCGGTTTTTCATGGTCGTGGAAATTTTTTTTTAATACTTTATCATTAGAAATCTTTCTCTTTTTTAATGCCAAATTAAAATTTAAAACAACTGTAAGGTAGCAAAGTTGTTAACAACAACAAAAAAATTGTCAAATTTTAAAAAATTGAATTTTTGACAAAAAACCGATTTTTCATGGTCGTGGAAATTTTTTTAAATACTTTATCGTTAGAATTTTTTCTCTTTTATAATGCCAAATTAAAATTCAAAACAATTGTGAGGTAGCAAAGTTGTTAACAAGAAGAAAAAAATTGTCCAATCTCAAAAAATACAATTTTTGCCAAAAAACCGGTTTTTCATGGTCGTGGAAATTTTTTTTAATACTTTATCATTAGAAATCTTTCTCTTTTTTAATGCCAAATTAAAATTTAAAACATCTTTAACGTAGCAACTTTGCTCCATCAAAGTTGTTTTACATTTAAATTTGGCATTATAAAAGAGAAAAAATTCTGATGATAAAGTATTTAAAAAAAAATTCCACGACCATGAAAAATCAGTTTTTTCTCAAAAATTCGATTTTTTGAGATTTGACAATTTTTTTGTTGTTGTTAACAACTTTGCTACCTCATAGTTGATTTAAATTTTAATTTGGCATTAGAAAAGAATAAGATTTCTAATTATAAAGTATTTAAAAAAAATTTCCACGACTATGAAAAATCAGTTTTTTGTCAGAAATCCGTTTTTTTGAGATTTGTCAATTTTTTTGTTGGTGTTAACAACTTTGCTACCTCAAAGTTGATTTAAATTTTAATTTAGCATTATAAAAGAGAAAGATTTCTGATGATAAAGAATTAAAAAAAAATTTCCACGACCATGAAAAATCGGGTCTTTGGCAAAAATTCCATTTTTTAAAATTTGACAATTTTTTTGTTGTTGTTAACAACTTTGCTACCTCAAAGTTGATTTAAATTTTAATTTAGCATTATAAAAGAGAAAGATTTCTGATGATAAAGAATTAAAAAAAAATTTCCACGACCATGAAAAATCGGGTCTTTGGCAAAAATTCCATTTTTTAAAATTTGACAATTTTTTTGTTGTTGTTAACAACTTTGCTACCTTAAAGTTGTTTTAAATTTTAATTTGGCATTAAAAAAGAGAAAGATTTCTAATGATAAAGTATTAAAAAAAAATTTCCACGACCATGAAAAACCGGTTTTTTGGCAAAAATTGTATTTTTTGAGATATGACAATTTTTTTCTTGTTGTTAACAACTTTGCTACCTCAAAGTTGATTTAAATTTTAATTTAGCATTATAAAAGAGAAAGATTTCTGATGCTAAAGTATTTAAAAAAAATTTCCACGACCATTAAAAATCGGTTTTTTGTCAAAAATTCAATTTTTTGAGATTTGACAATTTTTTTCTTGTTGTTAACAACTTTGCTACCTTAAAGTTGTTTTAAATTTTAATTTGGCATTAGAAAAGAGAAAAAATTCTGATGATAAAGTATTTAAAAAAAATTTCCACGACCATGTCAAATCGGGTCTTTGGCAAAAATTTCATTTTTTAAAATTTGACAATTTTTTTGTTGTTGTTAACAACTTTGCTACCTTAAAGTTGTGTTAAATTTTAATTTGGCATTAAAAAAGAGAAAGATTTCTGATAATAAAGTATTTAGAAAAAATTTCCACGACTATGAAAAATCGGTTTTCTGTCAAAAATTGTATTTTTTGAGATATGACAATTTTTTTCTTGTTGGTAACAACTTTGCTACCTCACAATTGTTTTGAATTTTAATTTGAGATTATAAAAGAGAAAGATTTTTGATGATAAAGTATTAAAAAAAAATTTCCACGACCCTGAAAAATCATTTTTTTTCTATAATTCGATTTTTTGAGATTTGACAATTTTTTTGTTTTTGTTAACAACTTTGCTACCTTAAAGATGTTTTAAATTTTAATTTGGCATTAAAAAAGAGAACGATTTCTAATGATAAAGTATTAAAAAAAAATTTCCACGACCATGAAAAACCGGTTTTTTGGCAAAAATTGTATTTTTTGAGATTGGACAATTTTTTTCTTCTTGTTAACAACTTTGCTACCTCACAATTGTTTTGAATTTTAATTTGGCATTATAAAAGAGAAAAAATTCTAACGATAAAGTATTTAAAAAAATTTCCACGACCATGAAAAATCGGTTTTTTGTCAAAAATGGCATTTTTTAAGGTTTGTCAATTTTTTTGTTGTTGTTAACAACTTTGCTACCTCACAATTGTTTTGAATTTTAATTTGAGATTATAAAAGAGAAAGATTTTTGATGATAAAGTATTTAAAAAAAATTTCCACGACTATGAAAAATCAGTTTTTTGTCAGAAATCCGTTTTTTTGAGATTTGTCAATTTTTTTGTTGGTGTTAACAACTTTGCTACCTCAAAGTTGATTTAAATTTTAATTTAGCATTATAAAAGAGAAAGATTTCTGATGATAAAGAATTAAAAAAAAATTTCCACGACCATGAAAAATCGGGTCTTTGGCAAAAATTCCATTTTTTAAAATTTGACAATTTTTTTGTTGTTGTTAACAACTTTGCTACCTTAAAGTTGTTTTAAATTTTAATTTGGCATTAAAAAAGAGAAAGATTTCTAATGATAAAGTATTAAAAAAAAATTTCCACGACCATGAAAAACCGGTTTTTTGGCAAAAATTGTATTTTTTGAGATATGACAATTTTTTTCTTGTTGTTAACAACTTTGCTACCTCAAAGTTGATTTAAATTTTAATTTAGCATTATAAAAGAGAAAGATTTCTGATGCTAAAGTATTTAAAAAAAATTTCCACGACCATTAAAAATCGGTTTTTTGTCAAAAATTCAATTTTTTGAGATTTGACAATTTTTTTCTTGTTGTTAACAACTTTGCTACCTTAAAGTTGTTTTAAATTTTAATTTGGCATTAGAAAAGAGAAAAAATTCTGATGATAAAGTATTTAAAAAAAATTTCCACGACCATGTCAAATCGGGTCTTTGGCAAAAATTTCATTTTTTAAAATTTGACAATTTTTTTGTTGTTGTTAACAACTTTGCTACCTTAAAGTTGTTTTAAATTTTAATTTGGCATTAAAAAAGAGAAAGATTTCTGATAATAAAGTATTTAGAAAAAATTTCCACGACTATGAAAAATCGGTTTTCTGTCAAAAATTGTATTTTTTGAGATATGACAATTTTTTTCTTGTTGGTAACAACTTTGCTACCTCACAATTGTTTTGAATTTTAATTTGAGATTATAAAAGAGAAAGATTTTTGATGATAAAGTATTAAAAAAAAATTTCCACGACCCTGAAAAATCATTTTTTTTCTATAATTCGATTTTTTGAGATTTGACAATTTTTTTGTTTTTGTTAACAACTTTGCTACCTTAAAGATGTTTTAAATTTTAATTTGGCATTAAAAAAGAGAACGATTTCTAATGATAAAGTATTAAAAAAAAATTTCCACGACCATGAAAAACCGGTTTTTTGGCAAAAATTGTATTTTTTGAGATTGGACAATTTTTTTCTTCTTGTTAACAACTTTGCTGCCTCACAATTGTTTTGAATTTTAATTTGGCATTATAAAAGAGAAAAAATTCTAACGATAAAGTATTTAAAAAAATTTCCACGACCATGAAAAATCGGTTTTTTGTCAAAAATGGCATTTTTTAAGGTTTGTCAATTTTTTTGTTGTTGTTAACAACTTTGCTACCTCACAATTGTTTTGAATTTTAATTTGAGATTATAAAAGAGAAAGATTTTTGATGATAAAGTATTTAAAAAACATTTCCACGACCATGAAAAATCGGTTTTTTATGAAAAAATGCATTTTTTGAGATTTGACAATTTTTTTGTTGTTGTTAACAACTTTGCTACCTCACAATTGTTTTAAATTTTAATTTGGCATTACAAAAGAGAAAGATTTCTGATGATAAAGTATTAAAAAAAAATTTCCACGACCCTGAAACTCTTTTTTTTTTCAATAAGTCGATTTTTTCAGATTTGACAATTTTTTCGTTGTTTATACGGACATTGTTTAAGTTAATTGTTTTTTTTAACTAGGCGATAAGAGTAAAAACTGTGTCCTTAATGAATTTTTCTATTAACCGTTTCTTGTTTGTCTATATTTCATTCTCTATGCTGCGTACTTAACGCTGCAGGTTTTGTATGGGAGGCTGCCGATCGGGGTTTCCGCACGCCAACTCTTGGCTCGAGAAGTCTGAGCTAGCTTCAGCTTCATTAATTCAATAAGTTCAATTCTAAATTTTTCAAATAATTCAAAGATTTTATAAAACTAAATTATTTACGAAATCAAAGGAAGTTAACTGCCAGATTAGAAATAGAAAATCGAAATACAATTCAATAATATTTATTATGAAAAATCCTTCAATGAATAACAGACTAATTCGGAGTACATTAAGAGAATAATTACGCGTAGATGACGTCACCTCGATTCGCTAACGATTTTCAGATAATAGAATTTTCGACAAATAGTTAAACAAATATTTAATTTGGAATTCTCCTTCATACTAAATTAACACAATATTCAAAATACAATATACATATGTGCACCATCAGACAAAATTATACAATGAGTAACACATTTAACACGTTCAATAAAACATAATCAAATAATCAAGCAAATTATATAGATATATAGAAAAAGAAAAATTCTCTTTGGTCAATTTATGATATTTTATAAAAATTACAAAAAATAAAGACTGTGACTTGTCAATAAATCCTTTCAATATAATATCAATAATAAAATGTCAGTTTTATGCACAATAGAAATGTTAAAAATGTTAAGTGACTGATTGATTCGTCAGTATAAAATGAATCGAATTTTCTATAGATGTGTTGGATTATACTTATCACACTCGATTCAGGGACTGGTTGCACGAGGCGATGGCAATACCTCACAGAGGTTGTTGGCCCAACTACTTCGACAGAAAAATTAATCTATGACGACCATCCCGGAACTCTTTTATCCATTTATGGTTCGAATGAATCCCAATAATCGATGTCGTTATTCTCAGCAGAATTAATAATTCCAAGACCTCAGGAATGCCACCAATGATCCCCTCAATCCGTGCACACAATATTAAACGCCGCACTTTACAAACAAAATTAAACAAAAATTTAATTTGATAAAAAAAAGAATAGACATGAAAACCCGAAAAAGGAACTAAAAATATTAAGTTATAATAACAAAAGTAAATTTCGAATTTTAGATATTAAAAAGATAATTACACCAACCTTTAAGAATCCTCGGCGAGTACTTAGAGATGCGGCGCGGATCAACAACCAGTCCCAAGGTGTGACGATCAATCAATGATCAATCGATTCACACCCCACGACTTTGGCGGCAGGCCCTACAAACGCATCGATAACACGCCGAGGATTTCCATTGGTGAAAATATTCACGTGACCCCTCACACTATAATTGACTTCAAATTAAGAATTTAAATAATAAGAATTTTAAAATCCCGAGTACCGAGAATCACCCGTGGCCCCTTCCAGCTTAAACCCATGAAAATAGAAACCATCGCCTCATAGATTTTACAAATTTGTTGTTGTTAACCGCTTCGTTCCCTTAAATTTGTTAAGAAGTTTTGTTTGGCATATTTCAAAAGTACGATTTCTAATGAGAAAGTAATATTAAGAAAGAGGTTGACAATACTAAAAAATCAATTTTTCGTCAAAAAGTCTGTTGTTAACAACTTTGCTCCCTGAAAGTTGTGTTGAATTTTAGTTTAAAAATATTATATTTGAGAAAGATTTCTGATTATAAAGTAATTTAAAAAATATTCCACGACACTGACGTATCAGTTTTTCGTCAATAAGTCGATTTTCCAAGATTTGACAATTTTGTTGTTGTTAACAACTTTACTCCCTTAAATTTGTTTTGAAGTTTTTTTGGCATAATATAAGAGAAAGATTTCTGATTATAAAGTAATTTAAAAAAAATTCCTCGACTCTGAAATACCAGTTTTTTTTTGTAAAAAGTCGATTTTTCTAGATTTTACAAATTTGTTGTTGTTGTTAACAACTTTGCTCCCCCAAAGTTGTTTTAAATTTCAGTTTAGCATATTATAAGAAAAAGATTTCTAATAAAAAAGTAATCCAAAAAAATGTTGACAGTACTGAAAAATCAGTTTTTCGTCAAAAAGTCAGTTGTTAACAACTTTGCTCCCTGAAAATTGTGTTGAATTTTAGTTTAAAAATATTATACGAGAAAGAATTCTGATGATAAAGTAATTTAAAAAAATTTTCAGTAGACTGAAAAATTAGTTTTTGTCAAAAAGCCGATTTACCGAGATTTGACAATTTTTTTATTGTTGTTGTTGTTGTCAACAACTTTACTCTTCTAAATTTGTGTTGAAGTTTTGTTTGGCATATTATAAGAGTAAGATTTCTAATGAGAAAGTAAAATAAAAAAACGTTGACAATACTGAAAAATCTGTTTTCGTCAAAAAGTCGATTTTTCGAGTTATGACAATTTTGTTGTTGTTGTTAACAACTTTGCTCCCTGAAAGCTGTGTTGAATTTAAGTTTGACAAATTATAAAAGAAAGATTTTTGATGATAAAGCAATTTAAAAAAATTTTTCACGACCCTGAGAAATCAGTTTTTTGTGAAAATCGATTTTCCGAGTTTTGATAATTTTGTTGTTGTTGTTAACAACCTTGCTCCCTGAAAGATGTGTTGAATTTTAGTTTGATTTACTATAAGAAAAAGATTTCTAATAAGAAAGTAATGCAAAAAAAGGTTGACAAAAATGAAAAATCAATTTTTCTTTAAAAAGTCGATTTTTTGAGTTGTGACAATTTATATCTTGTTGTGAACAACTTTGCTCCCTGAAACTTGTTTTGAATTTTAGTTTGGCATATTATGAGAAAAAGATTACTAATGATAAAGTAATTTTAAAAAAGTTCCACGACACTGAAAATTCAGTTTTATTTAAAAAAGTTGATTTTTCGAGATTTGACAATTTTGTTATTGTTGTTACAACTTTGCCTCCTCAAACTTGTTTTGATTTTTGTTTGGCATATTATAAGAGAAAGATTTGTGATGATAAAGTAATTAACAAAATTTTCCACGACCCTGACAAATCAGTTTTTTTGTCAAAAAGTCGATTGGAATTGGAATCTTTATCACCAATCACAAGAAGAAAATATAATTAAATAACCAAGAATAAAAAAAAAAAGAATCTTCTATAATTACCTCGACCAGCTAATCCTAAATCCGGATAATGGTAGAGGTGGTGGTTCTCAAATTAATTTAAATCAAATTACATTTTGAATAGATAAACTGAATTTCAATAAAATATATTAAATTTCAAAAGGATAACTAAATTTTAATAAAATAAATTAAAATTCATAGAGATAAACTAAATTTCGCAAAATAAATTAAATTTTCTTAAAATAAAACAAAATTTGGGAAGATAAATTAAATTTCGGAAAGTGAGACACAACAATTAAACAATAACTTTATTAATTGATATAATAAATAATAAATAAAAGGCCCTTTCGTACAGAGTACTGAGTGATAAAAAAAAAGAATAAATTATAAATTATTATGAGGTTAAGAAAATTGGATACCTTTATATTAATATTAATGTAATATTAATATAATTTATATTTATATTAATAAATTCCAAACAAGTTTTGTCGATTCAAAAATGGAATGAATAACTAGTAGTATAAATAAGGAAATTTACAATTTTGAATAATTAATAGTTATTAATACAAAAATCAACAATTCTGAAATCAATATATCGATGGGTAGGTACTACGAATAGTGAACTATCATTCCGTTACAGGTACAGATGATACTAACTATTAAAACTTTAAAAGTAAATTTTTATGATTTTCCATTCATAAGATTTGTTCCAACGAAAAGAAGTCAATATTTAAATAAAATCTGAACATTGTTCCTGTCTTTACTACCACGTGAGATTTTTTGGTTACCATCAATATTATAATTATAATATTGATCAAATTTTATAATTGTGAGAACATAAATAGTACAATTAAGAAAAAGAATTAGAAGAAGACTAATATTTATTGATTTCAAATATGTATACCTGATTAAAAATATTTTGCAGTAAATGAGTTCTTTAAAACTGTTTTGCAATAAATAAGTTATTTAAAATAGTTTTACATTTTCTGAATTTTTTGCCTTAATTAAAAATCCGATTGAAAAAATCGCTGTAAAACTTACTAAAAAGACATTTAAACGCAAAAGCTGAATTTAAATTAGAAATAAAATAAAGTTCTAAGATCAAGAAGAAACAAGCATTTAAAAATACATATTTTTCTATAATAAATTTTTTGTTTAACATTAAATCAAATTTAAATTTTATATATATTATAGTTCTTTATATATTTATTATATGTTTATCAACTAATTTTTATACTTTTTATATGTTTTTACCAATTTTAACATTATCATAACCATAAAGAATATGAAAAACATAACTTTGTAAATTTTTATTGGTGCGTACATGTTTTTTAATAGTATTTTACACTACCATTAAGTTATAAGTTTTCTTTTTTTGGTAAATTATTCATTATTTTTAAGTCCTTGATTTAATTAATACATACACGGAAAAAAATCTAGCGTGGCGAACCACCGAATTTGGAAATGAAGCTATAATAAGAAAATGTACTGCTAATTGGTATAAATAATTTTGCTGTTTTCAGTAAACTGTTTTGATAAATTGGCACTTATTTTGTTATTGCTGAAATTCGAAATTTCGTATTTTAGTAAATTATGTATTCCTCTTAAATAACCAAAATAGAAAAACTGTTTAAATATATCAGCGAAACGCAACTTCAGGTCAGCTGTAGGTATAGTCAACTTCTTGAAACAAACTTTAGTGATTTGGCGATAGTGAAAATCTCCGAAAAAAACAAACAGTCAAAAACTGACAGTTTCAGATTTAAACATTCTCGTGGTTATTTTTATTTAACCTTATAACAGAAATATTAATTTTTATTTAAAAATTAATTAAACGAAAACATTAGTATGATTTACCATCTAGAGCAAAATTAGTGAAAAGTAGTGAAGTGAAAAGAGGAAAGTAGAAGAAATATAAACAAAGAGAAATAAGTTAATAAAATTATAATTGTGCATTTCTTGAATAAACAATAAATAAATCTAAATATATTTAGTTTTATCAATTGATATTAATTATTAATTAGAATCTAAATTAATATTATTTTCATAAAGCGATAAATGTCTTCTATTATTTTAAAGTTTATTAAAATAACCTATATTTTTTATTTACAAACATAAAAGTGTTATCAACTCTGTAATCAACGAATCATATATGATTTAATTTTAAAAAATAACAATAATAAAATATTTAAAACTAAAAAATTATTATATTTTATTTTATTGATAAATTTAATTTAGGTTTAAGTACATACGTTATGTTTTGTATATAATAAGTTTCTTTTGAATTTTTAAATAGGTACATAACGAAAAGGAAAACGTAAAACGAAAATTTAAAATTCAATTTTTGAACCTTAAAAAAACCTTTATTAAATAATATATATTGTGGTATTGAAAACTTATCAAGTTTATTTAAAATTTTAATAACCCTACTTTTAATAAAATTAATTTAAATGAAAATCATATCAATTTAAACTTAAATTACATACCTATTAATGACAAAACTAAATACATATTTAAATTTATTTATTATTTTGAAAATAGAAATACAAATACAGAATTATAATTCTGTCAGATTATATTTATTCGTATTCACATCAGTCCTTCTTGATTCCTATTTATACGTCACTATCATTTCACAGTATTTCGGTAAAGATAATTATAACACTTTTATTAATTATATAATGTTTTAATAAAAATTTCAATATTTATTATGTGATAAAAGAAAATAAAGCATCACCTAACCACATGAATATTTAAAGCATAAATTGTCAAAACAATTAAAATTTTAAAAGGCAGTGAGATAAGATGAAATGAGATCAGATGAGTATTCTGCAATTGAACCCCTTGGCCGCTGACTCTTCATAAACACAAGTTTAAATAACCTTTTATAAAATTAAGTATAATTGCTAAAACATATTCATTTGCTTTTTTTTAACTATTTATAAAAATCAAGTTTCTAGCTATTCATTTAGAATATTTCAATCAAAGAATTCCATTATCTTTCTTTTAAAGTTACAAATATATAAAATAATAATACACTTTCCCTAATATGGAAAAATTGAGCTGCGATTTTATGTAAATGAAGTTCGCAACGTTTAAAAAAACGAAAAAAAAATTTTTTCAAGACCAAAGAATTTTTACTTAAAATTGCTTCAAAATGATCTCAAAAACATAAATATAAAGTTTCAGAACGATTTAAGGTCCGGAACACCCTCAAAATGTCGAAAAACCACCCCTATGGTAATACTAGTATACACACAAAACATAAAAAATTTCATAATTACGAGACCAAAAAGTTAATTGAATTTTTACACACTTATGGATCCCAACTAATACCAAAAAAAGTTTCATCCCCATATCGGCTCCTGAACACCCCCAAATCCACCCCCAAAAAGCGAAAAAATCGACATTTCAAGATATAAAAAACCCGCAAAACCACCAAACTACCGAGACCAAAAAGTTAATTGCATTTTTACACACCTATGGATCCCAACTAATACCAAAAAAAGTTTCATCCCCATATCGGCTCCGGAACACCCCCAAATCCACCCCCAAATAGCGAAAAAATCGACATTTCAATATATATAAAATCCGCAAAACCACTAAAGTACCGAGACCAAAAAGTTAATTGCATTTTTACACACCTATGGATCCCAACTAATACCAAAAAAAGTTTCATCCCCATATCGGCTCCGGAACACCCCCAAATCTACCCCCAAATAGCGAAAAAATGGACATTTTAAGATATAAAAAATCCGCAAAACCACCAAAGTACCGAGACCAAAAAGTTAATTGCATTTTTACGCACCTATGGATCCCAACTAATACCAAAAAAAGTTTCATCCCCATATCGGCTCCGGAACACCCCCAAATCTACCCCCAAATAGCGAAAAAATGGACATTTAAAGATATAAAAAATCCGCAAAACCACCAAAGTACCGAGACCAAAAAGTTAATTGCATTTTTACGCACCTATGGATCCCAACTAATACCAAAAAAAGTTTCATCCCCATATCGGCTCCGGAACACCCCCAAATCTACCCCCAAATAGTGAAAAAATGGACATTTTAAGATATAAAAAATCCGCAAAACCACCAAAGTACCGAGACCAAAAAGTTAATTGCATTTTTACGCACCTATGGATCCCAACTAATACCAAAAAAAGTTTCATCCCCATATCGGCTCCGGAACACCCCCAAATCTACCCCCAAATAGCGAAAAAATGGACATTTCAAGATATAAAAAATCCGCAAAACCACCAAAGTACCGAGACCAAAAAGTTAATTGCATTTTTACGCACCTATGGATCCCAACTAATACCAAAAAAAGTTTCATCCCCATATCGGCTCCGGAACACCCCCAAATCTACCCCCAAATAGCGAAAAAATGGACATTTCAAGATATAAAAAATCCGCAAAACCACCAAAGTACCGAGACCAAAAAGTTAATTGCATTTTTACACACCTATGGATCCCAACTAATACCAAAAAAAGTTTCATCCCCATATCGGCTCCGGAACACCCCCAAATCTACCCCCAAATAGCGAAAAAATGGACATTTCAAGATATAAAAAATCCGCAAAACCACCAAAGTACCGAGACCAAAAAGTTAATTTCATTTTTACACACCTATGGATCCCAACTAATACCAAAAAAAGTTTCATCCCCATATCGGCTCCGGAACACCCCCAAATCCACCCCCAAATAGCGAAAAAATCGACATTTCAAGATATAAAAAATCCGCAAAACCACCAAACTACCGAGACCAAAAAGTTAATTGCATTTTTACACACCTATGGATCCCAACTAATACCAAAAAAAGTTTCATCCCCATATCGGCTCCGGAACACCCCCAAATCTACCCCCAAATAGCGAAAAAATGGACATTTTAAGATATAAAAAATCCGCAAAACCACCAAAGTACCGAGACCAAAAAGTTAATTGCATTTTTACGCACCTATGGATCCCAACTAATACCAAAAAAAGTTTCATCCCCATATCGGCTCCGGAACACCCCTAAATCTACCCCCAAATATCGAAAAAATGGACATTTAAAGATATAAAAAATCCGCAAAACCACCAAAGTACCGAGACCAAAAAGTTAATTGCATTTTTACACACCTATGGATCCCAACTAATACCAAAAAATGTTTCATCCCCATATCGGCTCCGGAACACCCCCAAATCCACCCCCAAAAAACGAAAAAATCGACATTTCAAGATATAAAAAATCCACAAAACCACCAAAGTACCGAGACCAAAAAGTTAATTGCATTTTTACACACCTATGGATCCCAACTAATACCAAAAAATGTTTCATCCCCATATCGGCTCCGGAACACCCCCAAATCCACCCCCAAAAAACGAAAAAATCGACATTTCAAGATATAAAAAATCCGCAAAACCACCAAAGTACCGAGACCAAAAAGTTAATTGCATTTTTACACACCTATGGATCCCAACTAATACCAAAAAAAGTTTCATCCCCATATCGGCTCCGGAACACCCCCAAATCCACCCCCAAAAAGCGAAAAAATCGACATTTCCAGATATAAAAAATCCACAAAACCACCAAAGTACCGAGACCAAAAAGTATATTGCATTTTTACACACCTATGGATCCCAACTAATACCAAAAAAAGTTTCATCCCCATATCGGCTCCGGAACACCCCCAAATCTACCCCCAAATAGCGAAAAAATGGACATTTCAAGATATAAAAAATCCGCAAAACCACCAAAGTACCGAGACCAAAAAGTTAATTGCATTTTTACACACCTATGGATCCCAACTAATACCAAAAAAAGTTTCATCCCCATATCGGCTCCGGAACACCCCCAAATCTACCCCCAAATAACGAAAAAATGGACATTTCAAGATATAAAAAATCCGCAAAACCACCAAAGTACCGAGACCAAAAAGTTAATTGCATTTTTACACACCTATGGATCCCAACTAATACCAAAAAAAGTTTCATCCCCATATCGGCTCCGGAACACCCCCAAATCCACCCCCAAAAAGCGAAAAAATCGACATTTCCAGATATAAAAAATCCGCAAAACAACCAAAGTACCTAGACCAAAAAGTTAATTGCATTTTTACACACCTATGGATCCCAACTAATACCAAAAAAAGTTTCATCCCCATATCGGCTCCGGAACATCCCCAAATCCACCCCCAAAAAGCGAAAAAATCGACATTTCCAGATATAAAAAATCCACAAAACCACCAAAGTACCGAGACCAAAAAGTTAATTGCATTTTTACACACCTATGGATCCCAACTAATACCAAAAAATGTTTCATCCCCATATCGGCTCCGGAACACCCCCAAATCCACCCCCAAAAAACGAAAAAATCGACATTTCAAGATATAAAAAATCCGCAAAAACACCAAAGTACCGAGACCAAAAAGGTAATTGCATTTTTACACACCTATGGATCCCAACTAATACCAAAAAAAGTTTCATCCCCATATCGGCTCCGGAACACCCCCAAATCCACCCCCAAAAAGCGAAAAAATCAACATTTCAAGATATAAAAAATCCGTAAAACCACCAAAGTACCGAGACCAAAAAGATAATTGCATTTTTACACACCTATGGATCCCAACTAATACCAAAAAAAGTTTCATCCCAATATCGGTTCCGGAACACCCCCAAATCCACCCCCAAAAAGCGAAAAAATCGACATTTCAAGATATAAAAAATCCGTAAAACCACCAAAGTACCGAGACCAAAATGTTAATTGCATTTTTACACACCTATGGATCCCAACTAATACCAAAAAAAGTTTCATCCCAATATCGGCTCCGGAACACCCCCAAATCCACCCCCAAAATGCGAAAAAATCGACATTTTAAGATATGAAAAATCCGTAAAACCACCAAAGTACCGAGACCAAAAAGTTAATTGCATTTTTACACACCTATGGATCCCAACTAATACCAAAAAAAGTTTCATCCCCATATCGGCTCCGGAACACCCCCAAATCCACCCCCAAAAAGCGAAAAAATCGACATTTCCAGATATAAAAAATCCGCAAAACAACCAAAGTACCTAGACCAAAAAGTTAATTTCATTTTTACACACCTATGGATCCCAACTAATACCAAAAAAAGTTTCATCCCCATATCGGCTCCGGAACACCCCCAAATCCACCCCAAAAAGCGAAAAAATCGACATTTCAAGATATAAAAAATCCGTAAAACCACCAAAGTACCGAGACCAAAATGTTAATTGCATTTTTACACA
Source organism: Ganaspis brasiliensis (assembly GCA_037103525.1). Taxonomy (NCBI): domain Eukaryota; kingdom Metazoa; phylum Arthropoda; class Insecta; order Hymenoptera; family Figitidae; genus Ganaspis; species Ganaspis brasiliensis. The sequence goes on from JAZKLR010000126.1 coordinate 156,637, forward strand.
CCTATGGATCCCAACTAATACCAAAAAAAGTTTCATCCCCATATCGGCTCCGGAACACCCCCAAATCTACCCCCAAATAGCGAAAAAATGGACATTTCAAGATATAAAAAATCCGCAAAACCACCAAAGTACCGAGACCAAAAAGTTAATTGCATTTTTACACACCTATGGATCCCAACTAATACCAAAAAAAGTTTCATCCCCATATCGGCTCCGGAACACCCCCAAATCTACCCCCAAATAGCGAAAAAATGGACATTTCAAGATATAAAAAATCCGCAAAACCACCAAAGTACCGAGACCAAAAAGTTAATTTCATTTTTACACACCTATGGATCCCAACTAATACCAAAAAAAGTTTCATCCCCATATCGGCTCCGGAACACCCCCAAATCCACCCCCAAATAGCGAAAAAATCGACATTTCAAGATATAAAAAATCCGCAAAACCACCAAACTACCGAGACCAAAAAGTTAATTGCATTTTTACACACCTATGGATCCCAACTAATACCAAAAAAAGTTTCATCCCCATATCGGCTCCGGAACACCCCCAAATCTACCCCCAAATAGCGAAAAAATGGACATTTCAAGATATAAAAAATCCGCAAAACCACCAAAGTACCGAGACCAAAAAGTTAATTTCATTTTTACACACCTATGGATCCCAACTAATACCAAAAAAAGTTTCATCCCCATATCGGCTCCGGAACACCCCCAAATCCACCCCCAAATAGCGAAAAAATCGACATTTCAAGATATAAAAAATCCGCAAAACCACCAAACTACCGAGACCAAAAAGTTAATTGCATTTTTACACACCTATGGATCCCAACTAATACCAAAAAAAGTTTCATCCCCATATCGGCTCCGGAACACCCCCAAATCTACCCCCAAATAGCGAAAAAATGGACATTTTAAGATATAAAAAATCCGCAAAACCACCAAAGTACCGAGACCAAAAAGTTAATTGCATTTTTACGCACCTATGGATCCCAACTAATACCAAAAAAAGTTTCATCCCCATATCGGCTCCGGAACACCCCTAAATCTACCCCCAAATATCGAAAAAATGGACATTTAAAGATATAAAAAATCCGCAAAACCACCAAAGTACCGAGACCAAAAAGTTAATTGCATTTTTACACACCTATGGATCCCAACTAATACCAAAAAATGTTTCATCCCCATATCGGCTCCGGAACACCCCCAAATCCACCCCCAAAAAACGAAAAAATCGACATTTCAAGATATAAAAAATCCACAAAACCACCAAAGTACCGAGACCAAAAAGTTAATTGCATTTTTACACACCTATGGATCCCAACTAATACCAAAAAATGTTTCATCCCCATATCGGCTCCGGAACACCCCCAAATCCACCCCCAAAAAACGAAAAAATCGACATTTCAAGATATAAAAAATCCGCAAAACCACCAAAGTACCGAGACCAAAAAGTTAATTGCATTTTTACACACCTATGGATCCCAACTAATACCAAAAAAAGTTTCATCCCCATATCGGCTCCGGAACACCCCCAAATCCACCCCCAAAAAGCGAAAAAATCGACATTTCCAGATATAAAAAATCCACAAAACCACCAAAGTACCGAGACCAAAAAGTATATTGCATTTTTACACACCTATGGATCCCAACTAATACCAAAAAAAGTTTCATCCCCATATCGGCTCCGGAACACCCCCAAATCTACCCCCAAATAGCGAAAAAATGGACATTTCAAGATATAAAAAATCCGCAAAACCACCAAAGTACCGAGACCAAAAAGTTAATTGCATTTTTACACACCTATGGATCCCAACTAATACCAAAAAAAGTTTCATCCCCATATCGGCTCCGGAACACCCCCAAATCTACCCCCAAATAACGAAAAAATGGACATTTCAAGATATAAAAAATCCGCAAAACCACCAAAGTACCGAGACCAAAAAGTTAATTGCATTTTTACACACCTATGGATCCCAACTAATACCAAAAAAAGTTTCATCCCCATATCGGCTCCGGAACACCCCCAAATCCACCCCCAAAAAGCGAAAAAATCGACATTTCCAGATATAAAAAATCCGCAAAACAACCAAAGTACCTAGACCAAAAAGTTAATTGCATTTTTACACACCTATGGATCCCAACTAATACCAAAAAAAGTTTCATCCCCATATCGGCTCCGGAACATCCCCAAATCCACCCCCAAAAAGCGAAAAAATCGACATTTCCAGATATAAAAAATCCACAAAACCACCAAAGTACCGAGACCAAAAAGTTAATTGCATTTTTACACACCTATGGATCCCAACTAATACCAAAAAATGTTTCATCCCCATATCGGCTCCGGAACACCCCCAAATCCACCCCCAAAAAACGAAAAAATCGACATTTCAAGATATAAAAAATCCGCAAAAACACCAAAGTACCGAGACCAAAAAGGTAATTGCATTTTTACACACCTATGGATCCCAACTAATACCAAAAAAAGTTTCATCCCCATATCGGCTCCGGAACACCCCCAAATCCACCCCCAAAAAGCGAAAAAATCAACATTTCAAGATATAAAAAATCCGTAAAACCACCAAAGTACCGAGACCAAAAAGATAATTGCATTTTTACACACCTATGGATCCCAACTAATACCAAAAAAAGTTTCATCCCAATATCGGTTCCGGAACACCCCCAAATCCACCCCCAAAAAGCGAAAAAATCGACATTTCAAGATATAAAAAATCCGTAAAACCACCAAAGTACCGAGACCAAAATGTTAATTGCATTTTTACACACCTATGGATCCCAACTAATACCAAAAAAAGTTTCATCCCAATATCGGCTCCGGAACACCCCCAAATCCACCCCCAAAATGCGAAAAAATCGACATTTTAAGATATGAAAAATCCGTAAAACCACCAAAGTACCGAGACCAAAAAGTTAATTGCATTTTTACACACCTATGGATCCCAACTAATACCAAAAAAAGTTTCATCCCCATATCGGCTCCGGAACACCCCCAAATCCACCCCCAAAAAGCGAAAAAATCGACATTTCCAGATATAAAAAATCCGCAAAACAACCAAAGTACCTAGACCAAAAAGTTAATTTCATTTTTACACACCTATGGATCCCAACTAATACCAAAAAAAGTTTCATCCCCATATCGGCTCCGGAACACCCCCAAATCCACCCCCAAAAAGCGAAAAAATCGACATTTCAAGATATAAAAAATCCGTAAAACCACCAAAGTACCGAGACCAAAATGTTAATTGCATTTTTACACACCTATGGATCCCAACTAATACCAAAAAAAGTTTCATCCCCATATCGGCTCCGGAACACCCCCAAATCTACCCCCAAATAGCGAAAAAATGGACATTTCAAGATATAAAAAATCCGCAAAACCACCAAAGTACCGAGACCAAAAAGTTAATTGCATTTTTACACACCTATGGATCCCAACTAATACCAAAAAAAGTTTCATCCCCATATCGGCTCCGGAACACCCCCAAATCTACCCCCAAATAGCGAAAAAATGGACATTTCAAGATATAAAAAATCCGCAAAACCACCAAAGTACCGAGACCAAAAAGTTAATTGCATTTTTACGCACCTATGGATCCCAACTAATACCAAAAAAAGTTTCATCCCCATATCGGCTCCGGAACACCCCCAAATCTACCCCCAAATAGCGAAAAAATGGACATTTAAAGATATAAAAAATCCGCAAAACCACCAAAGTACCGAGACCAAAAAGTTAATTGCATTTTTACGCACCTATGGATCCCAACTAATACCAAAAAATGTTTCATCCCCATATCGGCTCCGGAACACCCCCAAATCCACCCCCAAATAGCGAAAAAATGGACATTTCAAGATATAAAAAATCCGCAAAACCACCAAAGTACCGAGACCAAAAAGTTAATTTCATTTTTACACACCTATGGATCCCAACTAATACCAAAAAAAGTTTCATCCCCATATCGGCTCCGGAACACCCCCAAATCCACCCCCAAATAGCGAAAAAATCGACATTTCAAGATATAAAAAATCCGCAAAACCACCAAACTACCGAGACCAAAAAGTTAATTGCATTTTTACACACCTATGGATCCCAACTAATACCAAAAAAAGTTTCATCCCCATATCGGCTCCGGAACACCCCCAAATCTACCCCCAAATAGCGAAAAAATGGACATTTTAAGATATAAAAAATCCGCAAAACCACCAAAGTACCGAGACCAAAAAGTTAATTGCATTTTTACGCACCTATGGATCCCAACTAATACCAAAAAAAGTTTCATCCCCATATCGGCTCCGGAACACCCCCAAATCTACCCCCAAATAGCGAAAAAATGGACATTTTAAGATATAAAAAATCCGCAAAACCACCAAAGTACCGAGACCAAAAAGTTAATTGCATTTTTACGCACCTATGGATCCCAACTAATACCAAAAAAAGTTTCATCCCCATATCGGCTCCGGAACACCCCTAAATCTACCCCCAAATATCGAAAAAATGGACATTTAAAGATATAAAAAATCCGCAAAACCACCAAAGTACCGAGACCAAAAAGTTAATTGCATTTTTACACACCTATGGATCCCAACTAATACCAAAAAATGTTTCATCCCCATATCGGCTCCGGAACACCCCCAAATCCACCCCCAAAAAACGAAAAAATCGACATTTCAAGATATAAAAAATCCACAAAACCACCAAAGTACCGAGACCAAAAAGTTAATTGCATTTTTACACACCTATGGATCCCAACTAATACCAAAAAATGTTTCATCCCCATATCGGCTCCGGAACACCCCCAAATCCACCCCCAAAAAACGAAAAAATCGACATTTCAAGATATAAAAAATCCGCAAAACCACCAAAGTACCGAGACCAAAAAGTTAATTGCATTTTTACACACCTATGGATCCCAACTAATACCAAAAAAAGTTTCATCCCCATATCGGCTCCGGAACACCCCCAAATCCACCCCCAAAAAGCGAAAAAATCGACATTTCCAGATATAAAAAATCCACAAAACCACCAAAGTACCGAGACCAAAAAGTATATTGCATTTTTACACACCTATGGATCCCAACTAATACCAAAAAAAGTTTCATCCCCATATCGGCTCCGGAACACCCCCAAATCTACCCCCAAATAGCGAAAAAATGGACATTTCAAGATATAAAAAATCCGCAAAACCACCAAAGTACCGAGACCAAAAAGTTAATTGCATTTTTACACACCTATGGATCCCAACTAATACCAAAAAAAGTTTCATCCCCATATCGGCTCCGGAACACCCCCAAATCTACCCCCAAATAACGAAAAAATGGACATTTCAAGATATAAAAAATCCGCAAAACCACCAAAGTACCGAGACCAAAAAGTTAATTGCATTTTTACACACCTATGGATCCCAACTAATACCAAAAAAAGTTTCATCCCCATATCGGCTCCGGAACACCCCCAAATCCACCCCCAAAAAGCGAAAAAATCGACATTTCCAGATATAAAAAATCCGCAAAACAACCAAAGTACCTAGACCAAAAAGTTAATTGCATTTTTACACACCTATGGATCCCAACTAATACCAAAAAAAGTTTCATCCCCATATCGGCTCCGGAACATCCCCAAATCCACCCCCAAAAAGCGAAAAAATCGACATTTCCAGATATAAAAAATCCACAAAACCACCAAAGTACCGAGACCAAAAAGTTAATTGCATTTTTACACACCTATGGATCCCAACTAATACCAAAAAATGTTTCATCCCCATATCGGCTCCGGAACACCCCCAAATCCACCCCCAAAAAACGAAAAAATCGACATTTCAAGATATAAAAAATCCGCAAAAACACCAAAGTACCGAGACCAAAAAGGTAATTGCATTTTTACACACCTATGGATCCCAACTAATACCAAAAAAAGTTTCATCCCCATATCGGCTCCGGAACACCCCCAAATCCACCCCCAAAAAGCGAAAAAATCAACATTTCAAGATATAAAAAATCCGTAAAACCACCAAAGTACCGAGACCAAAAAGATAATTGCATTTTTACACACCTATGGATCCCAACTAATACCAAAAAAAGTTTCATCCCAATATCGGTTCCGGAACACCCCCAAATCCACCCCCAAAAAGCGAAAAAATCGACATTTCAAGATATAAAAAATCCGTAAAACCACCAAAGTACCGAGACCAAAATGTTAATTGCATTTTTACACACCTATGGATCCCAACTAATACCAAAAAAAGTTTCATCCCAATATCGGCTCCGGAACACCCCCAAATCCACCCCCAAAATGCGAAAAAATCGACATTTTAAGATATGAAAAATCCGTAAAACCACCAAAGTACCGAGACCAAAAAGTTAATTGCATTTTTACACACCTATGGATCCCAACTAATACCAAAAAAAGTTTCATCCCCATATCGGCTCCGGAACACCCCCAAATCCACCCCCAAAAAGCGAAAAAATCGACATTTCCAGATATAAAAAATCCGCAAAACAACCAAAGTACCTAGACCAAAAAGTTAATTTCATTTTTACACACCTATGGATCCCAACTAATACCAAAAAAAGTTTCATCCCCATATCGGCTCCGGAACACCCCCAAATCCACCCCCAAAAAGCGAAAAAATCGACATTTCAAGATATAAAAAATCCGTAAAACCACCAAAGTACCGAGACCAAAATGTTAATTGCATTTTTACACACCTATGGATCCCAACTAATACCAAAAAAAGTTTCATCCCCATATCGGCTCCGGAACACCCCCAAATCTACCCCCAAATAGCGAAAAAATGGACATTTCAAGATATAAAAAATCCGCAAAACCACCAAAGTACCGAGACCAAAAAGTTAATTGCATTTTTACACACCTATGGATCCCAACTAATACCAAAAAAAGTTTCATCCCCATATCGGCTCCGGAACACCCCCAAATCTACCCCCAAATAGCGAAAAAATGGACATTTCAAGATATAAAAAATCCGCAAAACCACCAAAGTACCGAGACCAAAAAGTTAATTTCATTTTTACACACCTATGGATCCCAACTAATACCAAAAAAAGTTTCATCCCCATATCGGCTCCGGAACACCCCCAAATCCACCCCCAAATAGCGAAAAAATCGACATTTCAAGATATAAAAAATCCGCAAAACCACCAAACTACCGAGACCAAAAAGTTAATTGCATTTTTACACACCTATGGATCCCAACTAATACCAAAAAAAGTTTCATCCCCATATCGGCTCCGGAACACCCCCAAATCTACCCCCAAATAGCGAAAAAATGGACATTTCAAGATATAAAAAATCCGCAAAACCACCAAAGTACCGAGACCAAAAAGTTAATTTCATTTTTACACACCTATGGATCCCAACTAATACCAAAAAAAGTTTCATCCCCATATCGGCTCCGGAACACCCCCAAATCCACCCCCAAATAGCGAAAAAATCGACATTTCAAGATATAAAAAATCCGCAAAACCACCAAACTACCGAGACCAAAAAGTTAATTGCATTTTTACACACCTATGGATCCCAACTAATACCAAAAAAAGTTTCATCCCCATATCGGCTCCGGAACACCCCCAAATCTACCCCCAAATAGCGAAAAAATGGACATTTTAAGATATAAAAAATCCGCAAAACCACCAAAGTACCGAGACCAAAAAGTTAATTGCATTTTTACGCACCTATGGATCCCAACTAATACCAAAAAAAGTTTCATCCCCATATCGGCTCCGGAACACCCCTAAATCTACCCCCAAATATCGAAAAAATGGACATTTAAAGATATAAAAAATCCGCAAAACCACCAAAGTACCGAGACCAAAAAGTTAATTGCATTTTTACACACCTATGGATCCCAACTAATACCAAAAAATGTTTCATCCCCATATCGGCTCCGGAACACCCCCAAATCCACCCCCAAAAAACGAAAAAATCGACATTTCAAGATATAAAAAATCCACAAAACCACCAAAGTACCGAGACCAAAAAGTTAATTGCATTTTTACACACCTATGGATCCCAACTAATACCAAAAAATGTTTCATCCCCATATCGGCTCCGGAACACCCCCAAATCCACCCCCAAAAAACGAAAAAATCGACATTTCAAGATATAAAAAATCCGCAAAACCACCAAAGTACCGAGACCAAAAAGTTAATTGCATTTTTACACACCTATGGATCCCAACTAATACCAAAAAAAGTTTCATCCCCATATCGGCTCCGGAACACCCCCAAATCCACCCCCAAAAAGCGAAAAAATCGACATTTCCAGATATAAAAAATCCACAAAACCACCAAAGTACCGAGACCAAAAAGTATATTGCATTTTTACACACCTATGGATCCCAACTAATACCAAAAAAAGTTTCATCCCCATATCGGCTCCGGAACACCCCCAAATCTACCCCCAAATAGCGAAAAAATGGACATTTCAAGATATAAAAAATCCGCAAAACCACCAAAGTACCGAGACCAAAAAGTTAATTGCATTTTTACACACCTATGGATCCCAACTAATACCAAAAAAAGTTTCATCCCCATATCGGCTCCGGAACACCCCCAAATCTACCCCCAAATAACGAAAAAATGGACATTTCAAGATATAAAAAATCCGCAAAACCACCAAAGTACCGAGACCAAAAAGTTAATTGCATTTTTACACACCTATGGATCCCAACTAATACCAAAAAAAGTTTCATCCCCATATCGGCTCCGGAACACCCCCAAATCCACCCCCAAAAAGCGAAAAAATCGACATTTCCAGATATAAAAAATCCGCAAAACAACCAAAGTACCTAGACCAAAAAGTTAATTGCATTTTTACACACCTATGGATCCCAACTAATACCAAAAAAAGTTTCATCCCCATATCGGCTCCGGAACATCCCCAAATCCACCCCCAAAAAGCGAAAAAATCGACATTTCCAGATATAAAAAATCCACAAAACCACCAAAGTACCGAGACCAAAAAGTTAATTGCATTTTTACACACCTATGGATCCCAACTAATACCAAAAAATGTTTCATCCCCATATCGGCTCCGGAACACCCCCAAATCCACCCCCAAAAAACGAAAAAATCGACATTTCAAGATATAAAAAATCCGCAAAAACACCAAAGTACCGAGACCAAAAAGGTAATTGCATTTTTACACACCTATGGATCCCAACTAATACCAAAAAAAGTTTCATCCCCATATCGGCTCCGGAACACCCCCAAATCCACCCCCAAAAAGCGAAAAAATCAACATTTCAAGATATAAAAAATCCGTAAAACCACCAAAGTACCGAGACCAAAAAGATAATTGCATTTTTACACACCTATGGATCCCAACTAATACCAAAAAAAGTTTCATCCCAATATCGGTTCCGGAACACCCCCAAATCCACCCCCAAAAAGCGAAAAAATCGACATTTCAAGATATAAAAAATCCGTAAAACCACCAAAGTACCGAGACCAAAATGTTAATTGCATTTTTACACACCTATGGATCCCAACTAATACCAAAAAAAGTTTCATCCCAATATCGGCTCCGGAACACCCCCAAATCCACCCCCAAAATGCGAAAAAATCGACATTTTAAGATATGAAAAATCCGTAAAACCACCAAAGTACCGAGACCAAAAAGTTAATTGCATTTTTACACACCTATGGATCCCAACTAATACCAAAAAAAGTTTCATCCCCATATCGGCTCCGGAACACCCCCAAATCCACCCCCAAAAAGCGAAAAAATCGACATTTCCAGATATAAAAAATCCGCAAAACAACCAAAGTACCTAGACCAAAAAGTTAATTTCATTTTTACACACCTATGGATCCCAACTAATACCAAAAAAAGTTTCATCCCCATATCGGCTCCGGAACACCCCCAAATCCACCCCCAAAAAGCGAAAAAATCGACATTTCAAGATATAAAAAATCCGTAAAACCACCAAAGTACCGAGACCAAAATGTTAATTGCATTTTTACACACCTATGGATCCCAACTAATACCAAAAAAAGTTTCATCCCCATATCGGCTCCGGAACACCCCCAAATCTACCCCCAAATAGCGAAAAAATGGACATTTCAAGATATAAAAAATCCGCAAAACCACCAAAGTACCGAGACCAAAAAGTTAATTGCATTTTTACACACCTATGGATCCCAACTAATACCAAAAAAAGTTTCATCCCCATATCGGCTCCGGAACACCCCCAAATCTACCCCCAAATAGCGAAAAAATGGACATTTCAAGATATAAAAAATCCGCAAAACCACCAAAGTACCGAGACCAAAAAGTTAATTTCATTTTTACACACCTATGGATCCCAACTAATACCAAAAAAAGTTTCATCCCCATATCGGCTCCGGAACACCCCCAAATCCACCCCCAAATAGCGAAAAAATCGACATTTCAAGATATAAAAAATCCGCAAAACCACCAAACTACCGAGACCAAAAAGTTAATTGCATTTTTACACACCTATGGATCCCAACTAATACCAAAAAAAGTTTCATCCCCATATCGGCTCCGGAACACCCCCAAATCTACCCCCAAATAGCGAAAAAATGGACATTTTAAGATATAAAAAATCCGCAAAACCACCAAAGTACCGAGACCAAAAAGTTAATTGCATTTTTACGCACCTATGGATCCCAACTAATACCAAAAAAAGTTTCATCCCCATATCGGCTCCGGAACACCCCTAAATCTACCCCCAAATATCGAAAAAATGGACATTTAAAGATATAAAAAATCCGCAAAACCACCAAAGTACCGAGACCAAAAAGTTAATTGCATTTTTACACACCTATGGATCCCAACTAATACCAAAAAATGTTTCATCCCCATATCGGCTCCGGAACACCCCCAAATCCACCCCCAAAAAACGAAAAAATCGACATTTCAAGATATAAAAAATCCACAAAACCACCAAAGTACCGAGACCAAAAAGTTAATTGCATTTTTACACACCTATGGATCCCAACTAATACCAAAAAATGTTTCATCCCCATATCGGCTCCGGAACACCCCCAAATCCACCCCCAAAAAACGAAAAAATCGACATTTCAAGATATAAAAAATCCGCAAAACCACCAAAGTACCGAGACCAAAAAGTTAATTGCATTTTTACACACCTATGGATCCCAACTAATACCAAAAAAAGTTTCATCCCCATATCGGCTCCGGAACACCCCCAAATCCACCCCCAAAAAGCGAAAAAATCGACATTTCCAGATATAAAAAATCCACAAAACCACCAAAGTACCGAGACCAAAAAGTATATTGCATTTTTACACACCTATGGATCCCAACTAATACCAAAAAAAGTTTCATCCCCATATCGGCTCCGGAACACCCCCAAATCTACCCCCAAATAGCGAAAAAATGGACATTTCAAGATATAAAAAATCCGCAAAACCACCAAAGTACCGAGACCAAAAAGTTAATTGCATTTTTACACACCTATGGATCCCAACTAATACCAAAAAAAGTTTCATCCCCATATCGGCTCCGGAACACCCCCAAATCTACCCCCAAATAACGAAAAAATGGACATTTCAAGATATAAAAAATCCGCAAAACCACCAAAGTACCGAGACCAAAAAGTTAATTGCATTTTTACACACCTATGGATCCCAACTAATACCAAAAAAAGTTTCATCCCCATATCGGCTCCGGAACACCCCCAAATCCACCCCCAAAAAGCGAAAAAATCGACATTTCCAGATATAAAAAATCCGCAAAACAACCAAAGTACCTAGACCAAAAAGTTAATTGCATTTTTACACACCTATGGATCCCAACTAATACCAAAAAAAGTTTCATCCCCATATCGGCTCCGGAACATCCCCAAATCCACCCCCAAAAAGCGAAAAAATCGACATTTCCAGATATAAAAAATCCACAAAACCACCAAAGTACCGAGACCAAAAAGTTAATTGCATTTTTACACACCTATGGATCCCAACTAATACCAAAAAATGTTTCATCCCCATATCGGCTCCGGAACACCCCCAAATCCACCCCCAAAAAACGAAAAAATCGACATTTCAAGATATAAAAAATCCGCAAAAACACCAAAGTACCGAGACCAAAAAGGTAATTGCATTTTTACACACCTATGGATCCCAACTAATACCAAAAAAAGTTTCATCCCCATATCGGCTCCGGAACACCCCCAAATCCACCCCCAAAAAGCGAAAAAATCAACATTTCAAGATATAAAAAATCCGTAAAACCACCAAAGTACCGAGACCAAAAAGATAATTGCATTTTTACACACCTATGGATCCCAACTAATACCAAAAAAAGTTTCATCCCAATATCGGTTCCGGAACACCCCCAAATCCACCCCCAAAAAGCGAAAAAATCGACATTTCAAGATATAAAAAATCCGTAAAACCACCAAAGTACCGAGACCAAAATGTTAATTGCATTTTTACACACCTATGGATCCCAACTAATACCAAAAAAAGTTTCATCCCAATATCGGCTCCGGAACACCCCCAAATCCACCCCCAAAATGCGAAAAAATCGACATTTTAAGATATGAAAAATCCGTAAAACCACCAAAGTACCGAGACCAAAAAGTTAATTGCATTTTTACACACCTATGGATCCCAACTAATACCAAAAAAAGTTTCATCCCCATATCGGCTCCGGAACACCCCCAAATCCACCCCCAAAAAGCGAAAAAATCGACATTTCCAGATATAAAAAATCCGCAAAACAACCAAAGTACCTAGACCAAAAAGTTAATTGCATTTTTACACACCTATGGATCCCAACTAATACCAAAAAAAGTTTCATCCCCATATCGGCTCCGGAACATCCCCAAATCCACCCCCAAAAAGCGAAAAAATCGACATTTCCAGATATAAAAAATCCACAAAACCACCAAAGTACCGAGACCAAAAAGTTAATTGCATTTTTACACACCTATGGATCCCAACTAATACCAAAAAATGTTTCATCCCCATATCGGCTCCGGAACACCCCCAAATCCACCCCCAAAAAACGAAAAAATCGACATTTCAAGATATAAAAAATCCGCAAAAACACCAAAGTACCGAGACCAAAAAGGTAATTGCATTTTTACACACCTATGGATCCCAACTAATACCAAAAAAAGTTTCATCCCCATATCGGCTCCGGAACACCCCCAAATCCACCCCCAAAAAGCGAAAAAATCAACATTTCAAGATATAAAAAATCCGTAAAACCACCAAAGTACCGAGACCAAAAAGATAATTGCATTTTTACACACCTATGGATCCCAACTAATACCAAAAAAAGTTTCATCCCAATATCGGTTCCGGAACACCCCCAAATCCACCCCCAAAAAGCGAAAAAATCGACATTTCAAGATATAAAAAATCCGTAAAACCACCAAAGTACCGAGACCAAAATGTTAATTGCATTTTTACACACCTATGGATCCCAACTAATACCAAAAAAAGTTTCATCCCAATATCGGCTCCGGAACACCCCCAAATCCACCCCCAAAATGCGAAAAAATCGACATTTTAAGATATGAAAAATCCGTAAAACCACCAAAGTACCGAGACCAAAAAGTTAATTGCATTTTTACACACCTATGGATCCCAACTAATACCAAAAAAAGTTTCATCCCAATATCGGCTCCGGAACACCCCCAAATCCACCCCAAAAAGCGAAAAAGTCAACATTTCAAGATATAAAAAATCCGTAAAACCACCAAAGTCCCGAGACCAAAAAGTTAATTTCTTTTTTTTCCAAATCCACCCCCGAATCATTATATATATCATACCGAAATGTATACTTATTTTTCGAACATTTTTTTATTTTTTTTTAATTGTTTCAATAGGTATTTCAATAGGTATTAAAATTTTTATAAGATCGTGGAACATTCTTAAAAGAGACTGAACAAGAATTTCTACAAACTTAATGAAAATTACGGAAATTTTACATTGTTTGGAAATTTAAACTTTGAATGAAAACAAATTCTAAATCGTCATATTTATCATAACGAAATGTATATTTATTTTTCAAACATTTTCACTCCACGTTTGAAAGAGATTCCATTTTTCTAATCCTTATGGTGGAAGCAATTTTTTAATGATTAAATGTTGGTAATTTGAAGTTTTTTAACCCTTTAACACCCAAATGTACAATTTTAAAAAGTGACTTTAGATTCGTAATCAGCGACCCCAAAAACCCTCAAGTAACAAGTTTAAATCGAATCTAACAAATTTTTAAATATTTCGTCCGCCATATTGGATCCGCCATTTTGAATTAAAAAAAAAATGACTCCAGATTCGTATTCAGCGACCCCAAAAACCCTCAAGTAACAAGTTTAAATCGAATCCAACTAATTTTTAAAATATTTCGTCTGCCATATTGGATCCGCCATTTTAAATTTTTAAAAATGAACTTTAGATGCGTAATCAGCAACCACAAAAACCCGTGTATAACAAGTTTTATAAGAGTCCCTTACTTTTTTCGATTTTGTTCACAAGGCTATGTACATTATCTAAAAAATTCACTTTAATCGACATTTTGTATCCGCCATTTTGAATTTTTGTTTTTCTTAATACTCCTATCTTACAGCCTACTTATTTTTGACGCCATATTTATGACTTTTATAGATACTGCAATGCCATTGCTTATAAAAAAATGTAATAAATTGACAAAAGAACCTAAAAATTTCATGTTTTTGTTTAAAAAAACATATATAATTTGTTTATTTAAAAATTTACAAGATTTCTCAATACGCCATTTGAAAGAGCGATTTTTGGACCATATGAGACGGCTATAGCAAATTTTTCTTTATAAGGTTCAATCAATAAAATTTTGCGTGAAACTTCATGACAAAAATTTGTACATTTGGGCGTTAAAGGGTTAAACTTCGTTTTGTTTTTTAATTTGATTATATAAAATATGTATTTTATACAATTAAAATTTGTTAATTGTTATTTTTAAAACCTTTGTGACGGATTTTTGATTTTAGGAGTAGAAATAACAATGGAACATTTCATTTAAATGAATGTAAAACTGTTTAACTACGCGGAGTAGTCCAGTAGTTCCTCAATTGAATTTATAAGTTATATTGACTTCAAAAAGGTAGTTAAAATAACTGCGAAAGTAGTTGTTTCTACTTAGAAAGTAGTTGGTATAATGAGATTTTGTAGTTGTCTTTGAAATTTAACTACTTAAAGTAGTAAGTTGACCTACTAATGTTTAACTACAAGAAAAGTAGAAAAATTAAAAACCCGAACACAGTTAAATTAACAAAAAAAGTCATTACTTTAACTGTTTCGCACTCAACTATCCCATGGTAGTTGAACCTCTCGACTAAATTTTTTTCAGTGTGACTATCTAATTATTATTTATGTTTAATTCTAATTTTATTTAATAGGTGAAGGTCCAAGGTTTCGATTAGCATGTTTACAGAAACTTTTCGACAAATAGTTTTGACGCTATTATAAAAAAAACTGATTTTTGTTACTTTTCTCCTCGGTCTCCCCTACTAGATTTCCTCCGTAAAAATGCTAAAATTGCACATTTGTTGAGTGTCATTTATAATAAGCAAGGGTATTCGTTTATAGTTTACATTTTTTTTTTAAGTTTAATGAAGTTTTAGCTAAACTTTAAGAAACCTCGATTAAAAAAAAAAATTATATACATTGTGAGCTAAAAATTAATTATTTTGACCACCAAAAATTTTTCCTCACTGAGCTGTTCATATAAATAAATTTTAAATAAAGAGTACAAGAAAGTTACAGAAAATTATTTATACCATGCATATTTAACTATTTCTAAGTAAAAGTAATTGCTTTTTAAATATTTTATTAGATGTTTCGAAAAACGGATTGATTCCTTCCAAGTTTGTTTATTTTTCAAAATAATAATAATACAGAAATCATTGATTTTACTGTGGAAATTTGTTGATCGATAGTAAAGCTTTGTACTAAAACATAAAATGATGATGTTAATGCATTAATTTACTTATATTATAACTTACAAACAAATGTTAAACCTAAGATTTCTCAAAATGTCTTAAGCCCACTTAAGCCGTTTTTCGAGTAAAGGATTTGATATGATAAATTTGCATTTAAAGTTTTCCGCGCCAAAGAGAGAGCAATATAGAGTGAGAGAATAAGAGAATGTGAGACTTGATACGTGTTTGTGCGAGGCCCGTTTCAAGAACATAGTATGGGTCTTTAGGCGGGGAGCGGGGTGACAATGCTCATCCCCACTTGTCGCCCTGCTTCTGGCTAGCGCGCTCGTAAGGAAAAATACGAAAAGAAGCCAATTTTTGTATTTCGGTATTTCCAAACGTCGAGATCGGGAAATTCGTTTTCCTTTACATACTTAATACACTCAGCGCTTCCCTTGCTCCGTCCGATTTACTGTTTATTTTCATTATTTACTTTTTAATTCAATTTATAATAATTTACTTTCTTCTTGTATTCTTGTCTTCTTATCGCTAATACATTTCTCTTGTAAAGAACAACCAAAAATGCTAAAAAATTAACTTTGCTATTTTTAATTTAGCAAATTAGTGTACTTTTTAAATTAATAAATTGTATATTTTTGTCGGTTTATTAAAAACATGAAAGATTTTATAAAATAATTACAGCAAAAAAAAGTATACTTGTAAAATTTTTAATCATTTTCGTGAAAAGTATACTTTTTTTTTGCTGTAATTATTTTATAAAATCTTCTTTAGGATCTTGTAGTTTGCTTCTTTTCACATCTGAATTAGTTTCTCTAAAGCTGTGCTAAAACATCTCAGTAATACCCACTCTTAAAAACAGTAATTTTTATTTTTATGAAAATTTACATGGAAAGCTCATCGGAAATTATGTGGATAATTATGAGGCAATTTTCGACGAATTTTGAACGACCATTCTTGGTTATAACAATAATATTTTGATTGGTATAACAAAACGATATGCTTGGCGTAAGACAACAAATAGATTATTATAAAAGACAATAATGAAAAATACTAAAAATGATAATTTATATTTGTATGAAGTTAATTAAAAGTTCAAGAAATTAATTTAAAAAATCGGAGATTATATTTGTAATTAACAGACAAAAATATATAATTCATTAATTTAAAAAGTACACTATTTTGGTAAATTAAAAATAGCAAAGTTAATTTTTGCATCCTCATAGAGGAAACTTTGTGATCGTTAAGATTTTTGATTTTCCAAAAATTGTATAAATCAACTTATTTTCATCTAAAAAAGCGTAAATTTTCAATCCTAAGCAAATGTCCAGATGTATATGTGTGTGTTGTGTGTATGTATGTATGTGTGTGTATACACTGCAAAAACATGGTGTCTTAAATTGTCCAAAAATATCTTAAATTAAGATACTTTTGGTGTCTAAGACACGAAAAATGTCTTATTTTAAGACATTTTTGAACAATTTAAGACACCTGTTTTTGCAGTGTAGCGTTTTTTGTGTACAAGATATCTGGAGAACGCTTTAACGGATTCCAATAATATTTAGATGACTTATTAAGCTCATGAATATCTAAATTTGGACACAGGGATTTTTTAAAATACCCAACCAAATTTTTTTGAGCACCTTTTTTCATCGAAAAAAATCGTTTTTTGACAAAAATTTTTTTCATGCTAAAAATACAACTTAAAGAATATAAAAATCATATTTCTTATCTCAAAACGAATCGATTGATCTATATAACTTTTATAATTGATCAAGAATTTGTAAAATAATTCATATTTTTACATTTTTTTGCATTAAATTTTTTTTTATAACACCTTTCCCAATTAACTTATATATCATTAATTTCTTGCTTCCTCTATGAGGAAGTGAATTATTTTGCTTACTTGGAAGCGAAATGTCCATGAAGTGGACATAATTCTCACCTAGTTTAGCATTTTTGGTTGTTCTTTACAAGAGAAATGTATTAGCGATAAGAAGACAAGAATACAAGAAGAAAGTAAATTATTATAAATTGAATTAAAAAGTAAATAATGAAAATAAACAGTAAATCGGACGGAGCGAGGGAAGCGCTGAGTATATTAAGTATGTAAAGGAAAACGAATTTCCCGATCTCGACGTTTGGAAATACCGAAATACAAAAATTGGCTTCTTTTCGTATTTTGCCTTACGAGCGCGCTAGCCAGAAGCAGGGCGACAAGTGGGGATGAGCATTGTCACCCCGCTCCCCGCCTAAAGACCCATACTATGTTCTTGAAACGGGCCTCGCACAAACACGTATCAAGTCTCACATTCTCTTATTCTCTCACTCTATATTGCTCTCTCTTTGGCGCGGAAAACTTTAAATGCAAATTTATCATATCAAATCCTTTACTCGAAAAACGGCTTAAGTGGGCTTAAGACATTTTGAGAAATCTTAGGTTTAACATTTGTTTGTAAGTTATAATATAAGTAAATTAATGCATTAACATCATCATTTTATGTTTTAGTACAAAGCTTTACTATCGGTCAACAAATTTCCACAGTAAAATCAATGATTTCTGTATCTAGTAGGGGAGACCGAGGAGAAAAGTAACAAAAATCAGTTTTTTTATAATAGCGTCAAAACTTTTTGTCGAAAAGGTTCGGTAAACATACTAATTGAAACCTTGGACCGTCACCTATTAAATAAAAGTAGAATTAAACATAAATAATAATTAGATACACTGTAAAAATAAGTATCTTATTATGAGATAGATTGTCCTCACTTTTAAAACTTTTAAAGTGTTTTGTGTCCTCATTTATAAAACAAAACAAGTGTTACCATGTGATCATGCACAGCTGAATCTGACTCACTTTAAGATAGTAAAAAATCATAAATGACTAAAATTAAGTTATGAATCTTAATTAAAGACGGATTTCGTGTTTTAATACATGTCTAAAACACGAAAATTGTTTTCTGGTTCAATTTAGATATTATGCCTGTTTCAAAGTGAAACACCAGACAACTCAAAACAAATCACAATCAATGCCTCAAAGGTACGAAACATTTAATTGTTTAGCTTTAAAACATAAGTGAGACACCTATTTTTACAGTGTAGTCACACTGAAAAAAATTTAGTCGAGAGGTTCAACTACCATGGGATAGTTCAAAATTTCTTTTTGTTTGGAATAATTTTTTTCTCATTCTCTATGAAAAATAAAGAAACACGTATTTTACAATTTTTTTATTGAATGCAAATTGCAGAAGTCATGAATTTTTTAAATTTAACGTTTTTAGAAATATAGCATTTTAACCTTCGTTTTTCTCCGTTATTATTAGTAAATTGAAAATATTGCCCTATATAAAGTTTGTTCAATTTTTCTTAGATTTTTTAGACATGTAGTAAAAAGTAATGAATTTGCAACAAAAATACATGAAAAATTGAATTTCCGCCTGAAAAGTGACTTTTCTCAAAACCGAAGGTCTCGATTTTCGATTTTTTTCTTTCAATTAATAAAAAAATTTTTCTCGTAAGTCTAAAAGTGGTGCTCTTTAGAGTCTTAATCATATTTGCATTTATATAGTTTACTTATACATTTTTTTAAATTTTAACCTTCTGTTACAAAACAAAAGAACACTGTTAAACACATGAATTTGTAAGTTGAAGTTGTTTCATTTCTATAATTCATAATTTAAACTCTTTGCAACAAGGAATTATTAAAAATATCATTGAAACATTAAAGAGCACCACTTTTAGACTTACGAGAAAAATTTCTTTATTAATCAGTAACTGCTTTAAAAGAAAAAAATCGAGATCTTCGGTTTTGAGAAAAACGAAGGTTAAAAATGCTCTATTTCAAAAAACGTTAAATTTCAAAAGTTCATAACTTCTGACATTTTCATTCAAAAAAAAAATTAAAAAATAAGTGTTTCTTTATTTTTCATAGAGAATCAGAAAAAAATTATTCCAAACAAAAAAAAATTTAGAATGAAAATGTCATGTCGAATGCCATATATGACGATTTACAAATTGCTTTCATTCAAAGTTTCATTTTCCAAACAATGTAAAATTTTCGTAATTATCATTATATTTGTAGAAATTCTTGTTCAGTCTCTTTTAAGAATGTTCCACGATCTCAAAAAAATTTTATTACCTATTGAAACAATAAAAAAAATAAAAAAAAAATGTTCGAAAAATAAATAAACATTTCGGTATGATATATATGACGATTCGAGGGTGGATTTGGGAAAATAAACAGTTAACTTTTTGGTCTCCGTGTTATGGTGTTTTTACGGATTTTTTATATCTTGAAATGTTGATTTTTTCGCTTTTTGGGGGTGGATTTGGTGGTGTTCCGGAGCCGATATTGGGATAAAACTTTTTTTGGTATTAGTTGGGACCCATAGGTGTTTGTAAAAATGCAATTATCTTTTTGGTCTCGGTACTTTGGTGGTTTTACGGATTTTTTATATCTTGAAATGTCGATTTTTTCGCTTTTTGGGGGTGGATTTGGGGGTGTTCCGGAGCCGATATGGGGATGAAACTTTTTTTGGTATTAGTTGGGATCCATAGGTGTGTAAAAATGCAATTAAGTTTTTGGTCTCGGTACTTTGGTGGTTTTGCGGATTTTTTATATCTTGAAATGTCCATTTTTTCGCTATTTGGGGGTAGATTTGGGGGTGTTCCGGAGCCGATATGGGGATGAAACTTTTTTTGGTATTAGTCGGGATCCATAGGTGTGTAAAAATGCAATTAACTTTTTGGTCTCGGTACTTTGGTGGTTTTGCGGATTTTTTATATCTTGAAATGTAGATTTTTTCGCTATTTGGGGGTGGATTTGGGGGTGTTCCGGAGCCGATATTGGGATGAAACTTTTTTTGGTATTAGTTGGGACCCATAGGTGTTTGTAAAAATGCAATTATCTTTTTGGTCTCGGTACTTTGGTGGTTTTACGGATTTTTTATATCTTGAAATGTCGATTTTTTCGCTATTTGGGGGTGGATTTGGGGGTGTTCCGGAGCCGATATGGGGATGAAACTTTTTTTGGTATTAGTTGGGATCCATAGGTGTGTAAAAATGCAATTAACTTTTCGGTCTCGGTACTTTTGTGGTTTAACGGATTTTTTATATCTTGAAATGTCGATTTTTTCGCTTTTTGGGGGTGGATTTGGGGGTGTTCCGGAGCCGATATTGGGATGAAAATTTTTTTGGTATTAGTTGGGATCCATAGGTGTGTAAAAATGCAATTAACTTTTTAGTCTCGGTACTTTGGTGGTTTTACGAATTTTTTATATCTGGAAATGTCGATTTTTTCGCTTTTTGGGGGTGGATTTGGGGGTGTTCCGGAGCCGATATGGGGATGAAACTTTTTTTGGTATTAGTTGGGATCCATAGGTGTGTAAAAATGCAATTAACTTTTTGGTCTCGGTACTTTAGTGGTTTTGCGGATTTTATATATATTGAAATGTCGATTTTTTCGCTATTTGGGGGTGGATTTGGGGGTGTTCCGGAGCCGATATGGGGATGAAACTTTTTTTGGTATTAGTTGGGATCCATAGGTGTGTAAAAATGCAATTAACTTTTTGGTCTCGGTACTTTGGTGGTTTTGCGGATTTTTTATATCTTGAAATGTCGATTTTTTCGCTTTTTGGGGGTGGATTTGGGGGTGTTCCGGAGCCGATATGGGGATGAAACTTTTTTTGGTATTAGTTGGGATCCATAGGTGTGTAAAAATGCAATTAACTTTTTGGTCTCGGTACTTTGGTGGTTTTGCGGATTTTTTATATCTTGAAATGTCCATTTTTTCGCTATTTGGGGGTAGATTTGGGGGTGTTCCGGAGCCGATATGGGGATGAAACTTTTTTTGTTATTAGTTGGGATCCATAGGTGTGTAAAAATGCAATTAACTTTTTGGTCTCGGTACTTTGGTGGTTTTGCGGATTTTTTATATCTTGAAATGTCGATTTTTTCGCTATTTGGGGGTGGATTTGGGGGTGTTCCGGAGCCGATATGGGGATGAAACTTTTTTTGGTATTAGTTGGGATCCATAGGTGTGTAAAAATGCAATTAACTTTTTGGTCTCGGTACTTCGGTGGTTTTGCGGATTTTTTATATCTTGAAATGTCGATTTTTTCGCTATTTGGGGGTGGATTTGGGGGTGTTCCGGAGCCGATATGGGGATGAAACTTTTTTTGGTATTAGTTGGGATCCATAGGTGTGTAAAAATGCAATTAACTTTTTGGTCTCGGTACTTTAGTGGTTTTGCGGATTTTTTATATATTTAAATGTCGATTTTTTCGCTATTTGGGGGTGGATTTGGGGGTGTTCCGGAGCCGATATGGGGATGAAACTTTTTTTGGTATTAGTTGGGATCCATAGGTGTGTAAAAATGCAATTAACTTTTTGGTCTCGGTACTTTAGTGGTTTTGCGGATTTTTTATATCTTGAAATGTCGATTTTTTCGCTATTTGGGGGTGGATTTGGGGGTGTTCCGGAGCCGATATGGGGATGAAACATTTTTTGGTATTAGTTGGGATCCATAGGTGCGTAAAAATGCAATTAACTTTTTGGTCTCGGTACTTTGGTGGTTTTGCGGATTTTTTATATCTTGAAATGTCCATTTTTTCGCTATTTGGGGGTAGATTTGGGGGTGTTCCGGAGCCGATATGGGGATGAAACTTTTTTTGGTATTTGTTGGGATCCATAGGTGTGTAAAAATGCAATTAACTTTTTGGTCTCGGTACTTTGGTGGTTTAACGGATTTTTTATATCTTGAAATGTCGATTTTTTCGCTTTTTGGGGGTGGATTTGGGGGTGTTCCGGAGCCGATATTGGGATGAAAATTTTTTTGGTATTAGTTGGGATCCATAGGTGTGTAAAAATGCAATTAACTTTTTAGTCTCGGTACTTTGGTGGTTTTACGAATTTTTTATATCTGGAAATGTCGATTTTTTCGCTTTTTGGGGGTGGATTTGGGGGTGTTCCGGAGCCGATATGGGGATGAAACTTTTTTTGGTATTAGTTGGGATCCATAGGTGTGTAAAAATGCAATTAACTTTTTGGTCTCGGTACTTTGGTGGTTTAACGGATTTTTTATATCTTGAAATGTCGATTTTTTCGCTTTTTGGGGGTGGATTTGGGGGTGTTCCGGAGCCGATATGGGGATGAAACTTTTTTTGGTATTAGTTGGGATCCATAAGTGTGTAAAAATTCAATTAACTTTTTGGTCTCGTAATTATGAAATTTTTTATGTTTTGTGTGTATACTAGTATTACCATAGGGGTGGTTTTTCGACATTTTGAGGGTGTTCCGGACCTTAAATCGTTCTGAAACTTTATATTTATGTTTTTGAGATCATTTTGAAGCAATTTTAAGTAAAAATTCTTTGGTCTTGAAAAAATTTTTTTTTCGTTTTTTTAAACGTTGCGAACTTCATTTACATGCGATTTTCAATTTCGCCAAAACAATGATATTGGCAATATCGCTCGTTCGTTTTTGGCTAAATGTTTAGCCATTCTGGAGAAAAGTTTGACTGATACAGTTGTACTTTTTTTCCGTGTATAAAATTCTAATTTATTCTACTGATTTTTTTTTTTTTTAAGTTAGACTACTTGTCAGAGTTAGGAATAAGTTAGGACATTGTCTACTACATTGTTTACTATTCGTAGTACCCATTGATATATATTTTAAATCTAAATTTTTATTAATCAATCTAAATTAATTGAATTAATGGATTGACATAAATGGGGTTAGAATTCTTGATTTCTAAATCAAGGAATTTAAGAATTTCAAATAATCAAATTTGGTTAATAAATATATTTACTTTAATTGAAAAACAATTAATAATTTAAAATAAAGGATAAAAATTTAATATCAACAGAAAATTTCCAATCAGAAAAGTTAACTAATGAAAGAATTTTTGAATAATCAAAATTTTTATAAATTCTTATAATTAAATTAACAGTAAAATCTTACTAAATTTTTGAATATTAAAGGAAACGTCAAGAAAAAGGCCAATAGGGTAACAAAAGAAAGGAATCGCCAAAATTGAAGAAAAATCCAGAAAATAATAATACTATCACAAATTCTCTGCTTCAGGTATATTTTTCATTTAACCAAATTTTTATAAGTAAGGTAAGGTCATGTGACAGAGTATACGGTTATCGGTAAAGTTTCTCTAAAAATAATCAATATTTTTAAACCAAAGTGTGTAAAAGTACTTAAAATATTATTAAAAAAGAACTGTCTGGCTCAAATTTGTTTCAATTTTGCCTTAAAATTATTTTTTTTTTAGAAGTCACTGATTTTCGGAAATTAAAAAAAAAATTTGAAGCTAAAATTCAAACAACTTTGGAAGAGACAGGCCATTCTTATGACTTAAATTAGGGTTAATTGAAATTTTAAATCGAGTTAAATTTTTATTGATTAAAATTTTGTTAATTATAATTTTGATCGGTTGAAGCTTGGATTAATTTATATTGGAAGAATTAATTTTGAATTGATTAAAATTTAAGGGTGATTCTGCAGAAATATTCCTTCTTGTGCATCGGAAATGAAAAATTAATAAATACATTTTTTGATCTTCCAAATTCATAAATATATAAGGCATTAAAAGATTTAACATCTCTATAACCTGATCATGCTAATTTGTAGTATTTAACAAATATATTTTATATTAAAGTTTATAGATAAATCTAAAGGTTAAAATGTGAAGCAGGTGTTTTTTTATAGTAAAGAACAACTTTAAGTCATTCGAATTTATTTTGCACAGTATTTTTTATTTTTAGAAAACTATTTAATATTATCAATTATAATTTAAAAAATGTGTAGGTTTTAAAACACTTCCCTGACAAAAGTATTGGATTGCATTTCAATCAGATTGAATAAGTTCTAATCAGTATTCTTCCGGGACATTCCGAAATTTGTTTCCGAGCCAATCAGTTTTTATCCGAAACTGAAAATGAATGTAACTTGGCGAAAAATTCTTTCCGAATCATTCCGAATTAATCCGTTTCATTCCGAAGCTAAATTTTAATCCGTTTGAATCACGTTATTTCATTCCGAATCAATCCGTTTCATATTCGAATAAACCCGACTAAAATTGGAACGGATTGATTCGGAATGATTCGGAATGAAATAACGGGATTCAAACGGATTAAAATGGATTATTTCGGAATGATTCGGAAAGAATTTTTCGTCAAGTTACATTCATTTTCAGTTTCGGATAAAAACTGATTGGCTCGGAAACAAATTTCGGAATGCCCCTTAAGAATTCTGATTAAAACTTATTCAAACTGTTTGAAATTCAATCCGATACTATCACCAGGGTTACCCAAATAAAACAATCTTTTGATCACTAATAATTACTTATCAAGATTTTTAGGTTTATTTTTCGGTGGCAGTTTATAAACAATTGATATCCATATTAATTTTTAATCTGAGCCAGAGGAATGAAGCTTTAGGTTGTAAATGGCTGAAAAAGTCTCAGTTTATTTCAACTTTAAATAATAATATATTTACAAAATCCACTTAACGAATTATTATTAGGGATATCAATGTATTTAATAAGTATTAAAATAAATAAATAACTCAACCCATATGAAAAATATTGAATAATAATATTCGACAAGCCAGAGGAATGATGCGAAACCAGAGGACAAAATTAATTTTTTATTTATGGAAAAAAAGTACCTTAAATTGATAAAATAAATAGATTCTTTTGCAGGATATTTAAAAAAAGTGGTAAACTTTTGACGTATAGAGGGGAACTGTCATAAATTATTATAATTATTGAAAAAATCTTGAGGACATACAAAAGTAATATTTCGGGAGAATCACCCTTAAATAGATTAAAAGTCGAATAATTTCAAGTTTGTTATTAATAATTTAATTTTAATTAATTAATTTATTTAATTGAAATTTAAATTAGATATTATATTAGACTTAAAATTTGATAAAATAAAATTGTAATCAACTAGAATTTGAGTCGATTTAGTTTTTGATAAATTGAGGTCAATTAATTTAAACTGGGAATAATTAAAATTTGGATATAATTAATTGAAAATCGTTTAAAATTTGAATAGATTGCAAGTTTCATAATTCAAGTTTGGATCGGACTGAAATTATAATTAGTTAAAATTAAAATTACACAAAATTTTTAACGATTGATAATTGAATCGATTAAATTCAAATAAATTGAAACCGAGATAAAGTTGAAGTTCGAATCGTTTGATTAATTTACATTTTTGGGTTAATTGAATTTTAAAACTTTTTTTTAAATTAAGTATTATTTTATATCGACTTTTTGAAGAAATAAAAAATTGAACGAATTCAACTTTAGATTCCTTTGAATTTAAGATAATTTTGAAATCAGAATGAATTTCAATTTAGATCACGAAAAATTTCGATTAATGATATTGAGAGTCGATTAAAATTTGAAACAATAAACTAATTAAATTAAAATTGATAGAAATTCAGATTCATTAAATTATAATTGATTAAAATTTTGATTCAATTAAAGTTTGTTTGATCAAAATGTTGAACAATTAAAAAAAAATTATTTCTAAATTTATTAATCAAAATTTTTATTTACATTTTTTTAAGCTAAGTAAAAAGTTTGTAAAATAGATAAGAAAACTCTCAATATTTTTTTAGGATGAAACATTTTAGAAAAAAGAAAAATGACCCATTAATTAAAATTTGGTTTTGACAGATTTTGTTTCATATTTTTGATAATAATGGTAATTTGAATTGATTATCGTTTGTCGAAAGCAGCTTATTTACGATGATAATTTAAATTTTGATAAACTAAATTACCTTTAACTGTAGTGGTCGGTGGGTGATCACTGGACATCCTGAAACCTCGTACGTCCACCACGCACTGCATTTACCACCCTTTCACACCCACACTCTTCCGTATACGTCACATGCGACCTCGTATCCTGTAAAACGTCATAATTAATTATTATTGTCATATGCAATAAAAGAATTCACATTTTAATTTTAAATTTTATCAAATTTTAAATCTGTTTATATGGAATGTGTAATATTAAAAATTGTCTGTATGTAAATTAAGACAGATTAAAAATTTAAATTCTAAGAGATAAAATTCAAAACAATGTATGTTGATTTAAAATATAACAATTAAAAATATTAGCTTCCTTACAATAACTAATATGACAATCCACAACATTTGTTAATTTTTAATTTCACTAGTTTTGAAAATCAAAATAAAGAAATAAACAATTTAATCTTAATGTTAAAAAATAATTAGTAAAAATTCATATCTTACGACAATTAACATGGTAGGCAAGGAAAAATAGGGATTATTAAAAATTAATCAAATTGAATTAAAAAAGAATCAATAAAATTTTGTAAAATTTAAAAAAAATTTAAAAGAAAGAAAATTCTGTGAAATAGAAGAACGATGTTCAAATGAGAATATTTAATACAAGATTAAATTCACATAACATAAAATAAAAGAATAAAAGCTTTCAAAAAAGTAGAAAATTCAGAAATTTTAAAAATGTTTTCAAAAATTCGTATAAGATAAAATCTAAACAATTGAAAAGAAGGAAAAATGCTTCTTAAAAATGGAAAAATGATGACAAAAATTAAAGAATTACTTAAAACGCAATGAAGAACTAAAGAAATAGTGAAACATCAAGAAAATTAAATAAATAGGGAGAAAATAGAGAAATTTTTTTTCCTTAATCTAACAAAATAAAAAATTGTAAAAAGTACAAAAAATAAAATTAGAAAATGTATATATATCAAGATAAATAAAAAAAAGTTCACAAAAGAAACTTAAAAATCCTTAAAAAATGAAAGAGTTTAAGCAAATTAAACCAAACATATTTTTAAAATACTACACTTAAAATAAGTCCAACAATAAATTTAGAAAAATAAAAAAATCTAAAAGCTTTATGGAAGAATAAGTTAAGTTTGCAAAAAATCTCGCAAAAAATAGACAAGATGTGGAAAAAATTAAATAAACTAACAAAAAAAATGAGAGTATTCATTTTTAAAAATATGGAAATAATTATGAAAATCAACGAAATAAAATGAAATTGTAAAGTTTTTTTGATTTAAATCATGATTTAAATCACGATTAAAATCAAAGTGATTTAAATCAATAACAGCCCTGGAAAAGAAAAATAACAAATTTTAATTATTTACACGAGAATGAAAAAAATTAACTGAAGACTAGAAAGTATGTCGAAAAAAATTTGAGATTTACGGAAAAGATTTTGAAAATTGCTATAAATAAGAAAGTCTTTGAAAAATCGTAGAAGTTTTACAAATGAAAAGTTTTTAAAAAATTAGAAAAATTAAGCAGTTATTTAAGAAATTAAGGGAAGAAACAATGAATAACTTTTTTAAGAAATGAGAAATTAAAAGACAAAAATGAAACAGGTTTGAGAAACAGAAGCAATTTTTAAAAAATAGTAAAATGATAAAATACGAAAAATTAAGAATTTTCTGTACTTTTTTTTCTAGATTTTTTTTATATGAATTTTTGGATGAGCTTACAAATACCTAGATCGTTTTAAAAAGACCCAGTTTTTTATAATCTACTAAACTCCGGTCAATTTTAGAAAAATTAAAACTTCTTGAATGAAGGTGCAATTCAACAAATAATCTTGAAAATCAGAGAAAATCTACAAAAAACTAAGAAAATATAAAAAATAAAATAACAGGGTAGCCGCAAAATTTCATTTTCAAAATTCCCTGATTTTTCCCTGACTAATTTTTCATTTTCCCTAACCACCAATTTTACAGATTTTCTAAATCTTTCTTTGTTTATTAGGAATTTAAAGTAATAAAATCATGAATTTTTAATTATATTCATTTAAGAAAAAATTCCCTGACTTTTAAAGATTTTTTAGAAAATCCCTGACTTTTCCCTGATTTTCAGTTTTTATCTGACTTGCCACCCTGAATAAGAAAATATAAAAAGATAGGTAAAAAGACTACAAAAGATATATAGAAATTCGTTAAAAATAAGTAAATGTATAAAAAATGAGAGAATTAAAAAAATATATGAAATGGGATTCAAAAAATATGAAAAGTCCTTATAAATATATATTATAAAATTTAGGAAAATTAGGAAATTTAGTTAAAACTCTCTAGCTTTATTAGATAGAAAGTTACAAATAAACAATATTAATCTGTTTAAACCATTTTTATAATGGTTGATGTTTCTTTACTATTAGTACTGGGCTTGAAAAGTTTCAAAATTGAGAAAAAGTTCTAACTCTCTAGTTCTATTAGATCAAAAGTTACAAATAAACTATATTAATTTGTTTAGGGGCCGATCATAAACTACGTCACACAAAAGGGGGAGGGGTGTAAATAAAATGTGACGTCACATTTAAGAAATTAACTTCTGCATGGCTTCTACATAAAAAAGATATATTAGAATGGTCCAAAAATATTAGGTACTGACTATATTTTTAATAATTTTTTGCACAATTTTCAATAAATAGCATAAATGCAGCCTTTTAATAATTATTTCATGTAATTGCTAATTTGTTTAAATAAATAATTATTGGTTATTTACAATTATCTGTAAAATTAACATAACTGAAGTTAACAACGTTGCCCCAGCAACAAATAAAAAAAAAATTTTTTTTCTGTGTATTTCAAAGCTACTAGATGCCCTGAGAAGAGAAACGAACGTTAAAGCCAAACTTGCCTCCGGAACATCCCCCTATCTCCCCCTAAATTGGCAAAAATTCCAATTTTCAATATAAAAAATCCCAAAATTTAAACTAAAGCCGAGACCAATTTTTTTATTGCTCAAACTTGAAGCAATAGATGCCCAAAAAGTGTAAAAAAACATTGCAACAGATATCGCCCCTGGAACATCCCCCTATCTCCCCTAAATTTGCAAAAATTCATATTTTCAATATAAAAAATCACAAAATTTAAACTAAAGCCGAGACCAATATTTTATTGCTCCAACTTGAAGCAATAGATGCCTAAAAAGTGTAAAAAAAACTTTGCAACAGATATCGCCCCCGGAACATCCTCAAATCACCCCTTAAATTTGCATAAATTCCAATTTTTAATACAATAAAATTCCAAAATGCGAACTGAAGCCGTTACCATATTTTTTATTGCTCGGACTTGAAGCTATAGATGCCCAAATAGTGCAATAAAAAAATTGGTCTCGGCTTTAGTTTCAATTTTGGAATTTTTTTTGTTTTGAAAACGGAAAAGTTTCAAATTTAGGGGGAGATAGGGGGATGTTCCGGGGGCGATATCTGTTGCAAAGTTTTTTTACACTTTTTGGACATCTATTGCTTTAAGTTGAAGCAATAAAAAAATTGGTCTCGGCTTTAGTTTTAATTTTGTGATTTTTTATATTGAAAATTGGAATTTTTGCTAATTTAGGGGGAGATAGGGGGATGTTTAGGGGGCGATAACTGTTGCAAAGTTTTTTTACACTTTTTAGGCATCTATTGCTTCAAGTTGGAGCAATAAAAAAATTGGTCTCGGCTTTAGTTTAAATTTTGGGATTTTTTATATTGAAAATTGGAATTTTTGCCATAGGAGGAGATAGGGGGATGTTCTGGGGGCAAGTTTGACTTTAACGTTCGTTTCTCTTCTCAGGGCATCTAGTAACTTTGAAATACACAAAAAAAAAAAATTTTTTTTTTTCATTCGTTGCTGGGGCAACGTTGTTAACTTCAGTTATGTTAAAATTAAGCTAAACAGTTGGAACTTTTTGTCAATTTTGATACTTTTCAAGACGAGTGAAACCAGTTACTAACAACAAACTAAAAATAACAATTGTATTAATTTTTTTAACAAATTATTATTGTTTAATTTCAACTTTTCAATACAATTTTTTATTTTTACATTATTATTTGTAAATTAATAATTGTAAATTGATAAAATTTGTTTATTACAATCATTACTTCTGACAACTTTTGTTAAAAGTTTTTTCTCAATAATTAGGTTTATCAGTCAATTTTACTTCTTCAAATATAAAAAAATGCAAAATTGAAAAAATGTTGCAACTCTGTAGCCTAATTTAATAAAAAGTTGAAATTAAATTATAATAATTAGTTTAAACAATTTGTAGAATAGTTATTATTAGTTTGTTATTAGTAATTAATATCATTCAGCTTGAGAATTTTAAAATTTGAGAAAAAGTTTTTAAAAAATTAACTCTGTAGCTTAATTTGTTAAAATGTTGTAATTATGCAATAATAATTTGTTTAAAAATTAATAAAAATTTTAAATTAAACATTAATAATTTGCTTAAACAATTGGTAGAATCGTTATTTTTAGTTCTTAATGCTACACTGAAAAAAATCCCTTGCACCCGTACACAAGGAATCAACCAGTTTTCCTTGTTAGTTAAGGCGCCAACTAGGGAAGCCTAGTTAAAATACAAGGATAATTTTCAGTCTAAGAAATTAGAAATTATATTATATTGAACATCAGAAATTGTGGGACCGACTGTTTTTATTACTCAGAAAGTCTATTATTTCATAAAATATTAATATTTTCTATCTCTAAAACATTAGTGGTTACGGTAAATGACTTAGTTGTGGCCGTCATATATTTGAAGGTTATGTTGATTTGACATTTTCAAAAAACATTATTAAAAGTTTAATGTATACTTTTGTATTATTTTAAGATTATGTAATACAACTTTACTCATTTGCACTATAGAAAACTGTAAATTTTTAGCTGATTGACAATTTTTTCCCCCGTTTTTAAGAATTACAAACAAACAAGTTTGATGTGTATTAGAACCAACTTTGCTTCGATTGCAAGCTTAACTTGGAATCCTTGTCATTTTAACTAAAATGGCTTCAACTATAGACAAATAGTTGATTTTGACAAACATATTTTTTTCAGTGTAGTAATTTATACCATTAAGCTTGAAAAGTTGCAAAATGTAGAAAAAGTTGTCTGTAGTTTCATTTGATAAAAAATAGAAATTGCACAATAATAATTTGCTTAAACAACTTGTAAAATTGTTGTTGGTAATTTGCGACCATTAAGCTTAAAAAGAATCAAAATTAAGAAAAAGTTACAACTCTGTAGCAATTAACTAATAAATAGTTGTAAATAAGTAATAATAATTTGTTTAAATAAATTATCAATGGCACGCAACAATTATTAAGTCTAGATTTATGCTATTTACTAAAAATTGTGCAAAAAATAGTCAAGGAAATAATAAGAAATATTTTTAAACGCTTTTTTGTATTTTTTCTTTTTTCGGAGTTCTCGGAGGACCCATAAAAAATACTCTCTAAATTTGAATTAGTGATTTTTAACTAATGAATTAGCGAGAAATTGGTTATTATTAAATAGTGAAAATTTTCACTATTATTTAGTAGAAAACTACTAATTTGAAAGTGAAATATCTTCTAATTGAAAAAGTAAACTTTCACTATTACAAATAATAAATATTTCACTTTAAAATTAGTATTATTCTACTATCAATTGGTAGTTTTTTAGTAAAAATATTGATATTTTTCACTATTTAATAATAACCAATTTCTCGGTAATTCATTAGTAGAAAACCACTAATTCAGTTTTACATAGTAGTTAATACTAAAAACTGGTTAAATAAATAATTAAGCGTTATTTTTAAAGTCTCTTCAAGAGAAACAAAGTTTGCCGATTGAAAAATATTTATTGTCGAAGATTTTATATCATGTCTAGAAAAAATTGTTTTTTCACATGGGATACTTTAAGCAATTTTTGATTTTGAGCGACATCCAAGTATTTTTTAAATTAAAAAAAAAAAGGTTATTTTTTTCGGTAAAGAACAGTCCTAGTGAGTGACAGCATAACATTTCAAACTTTTTGATTTTGGACTAACCTAATGTATATATTTATTACCGTTATTTATATTTCAAAAATGTGTTAACAGAAATTTGTAAGTCATGGGTTTATTTTAAACAAAAATAAATCGTGATTGCGATCGACTTAAAGTAATTTGCTCCAATAATTATAAAAAAATTATCTGTGGGGGGGGGGGGTAATTCCTAAAGTGACGTCACACAAGGGGGTTTATGGCATTATGTGACGATCTGTGATGTGAAGGGGGGAGGTGGAAATAATCGTAAAAATCGTGTGACGTAGTTTATGAACAGCCCCATTAAACAATTTTTATAATTGTATATTTTAGTTTTTTTTTACTAATATTGGGATTTACTAGGCTTGAATATTTGCAAAACTAGGAAAAAATTACAACCCTCTACCTCTATTAGATGGAAAGTTGCAAATAAACAATATTAATTTCTTTAAACAATTTTTATAATTGTGGATTTTCGTTTTTTTTTTTTTTACTAATATTGGGCCTTACTAGGCTTCAATATTTACAAAATTAGGAAAAAAATAGAACTCTCTAACTTTATTAGATGAAAATTTTCAAATAAACAATATTAATTTGTTTAATGAAATTAAAAAACACATGCAACAATTCTTAGAAATTAATTTGCATGTTATTAAACGAAATTTTGGTGAAAAATATTGTAAAAAGTAATAATAAATATTTTTTAACGATATGTCACGTTTTTTTTTTATTTTATGGAGGTTTTTTAGGGCCCTTTAAAAATTTATTTATTTTTTCCCGTACAAAATGCAAAACAAAATGTTGAAAATGTTATGTTTTTCCCATGTATTTTTGGACCATCCTACTAGACACCCTGTTTTATAATACTGTAAAATAATACAAATATTAAGGATTTTCTTTTTTATTTTATTTATTAAGGAAAAATATTCACTTGGAAAAACAGAATATTTTCACAATTTTTGTGCAATGTAAGTAATCAACAAAAAATTCTGAATTTTTTCAAATTTTTGTACTTTGTCTGCAACTGGTTTTAATAAATTAAAATTTTAAATGGCTAAATTTGAAAATTTGATTTCAAATCGCATGAGATTTAGGTACAATTTAAATTTGGAGAATAATCATTAACCGCCTGCTGCAAGATCATTTGTCCAGGGACTGACACGAAAACCGAAACAAAATATATTTTATTTTTGTTTCGTTTCGGTTTTGAAAAACTGAAACAAAATATAAATTTAATTTTGTTTTGTGTTGAACCTGAAACGAAAAGGCTCTGAATTACGTTTTCGTCTCATGCCCGAAATGAAAAGACTTCGAATTTTGTTTTCGTTTCATGCCCGAAACGAAAATCCGCTCCGAATTCCGTTTTCGTTTCTCATAAAAAAGGCTCTAAATTTCACAAAAACAATTTTAAACACAATTCTTTTCTTGCAGGAGACGAAAACGAAATTCAGAGTCTTTTCGTTTCGGGCATGAGACTGAAACGAAATTCGGAGTCGATTTTCGTTTCGGGCATGAGACGAAAACGTAATTCAGAGCCTTTTCGTTTCAGGCTCAATACAAAACAATATTGATTGTACATTTTTGTTTCGTCACAACAATTCAAAACAGAAACAGAATTCGGTTTTCGTGTCAGTCCCTGAAAATAATACAAAATAATATTAAGGATTTTCTTTTTTATTTTATTTATTAAGGAAAAATATTCACTTGGAAAAACAGAATATTTTCACAATTTTTGTGCAATGTAA
Organism: Ganaspis brasiliensis; assembly: GCA_037103525.1. Taxonomy (NCBI): domain Eukaryota; kingdom Metazoa; phylum Arthropoda; class Insecta; order Hymenoptera; family Figitidae; genus Ganaspis; species Ganaspis brasiliensis. The sequence continues at coordinate 191,145 of JAZKLR010000126.1, forward strand.
GTAATCAACAAAAAATTCTGAATTTTTTCAAATTTTTGTACTTTGTCTGCAATTGGTTTTAATAAATTAAAATTTTAAATGGCTAAATTTGAAAATTTGATTTCAGATCGCATGAGATTTAGGTACAATTTAAATTTGGAGAATAATCATTAACCGCCTGCTGCAAGATCATTTGTCACATCTCGGAAGAACAGTTGGTAATTTATAGAAAAGAGAAACACGTGTTGGAGCTTTCCGATGATGCACCAGGTTCCCACTTGGCATAAGATAAGAGGAAGTCCACAGTTGTCACATGGATATATTTACTTTTCGTGATGGGCAAAGAGAATTAACGAGACGCAGAAAACGAGGAGGATTGTTATATTACGCGATTTATCCAGATTGCGAAGGCACTTTACCAGAAACAACTGATTTTTCTCTGATAACATAATCCCCCCGATATCTGAAAAGAGTAAAAATAGCTCTCAGAGAAAAAAAAGAATATGATTACATGATAACATTTTTAAATTCGCACAACTTTTAACATTATTCGAGAATTGGATTAAATTCTGAATTGAATTAAATGTCACTGCGGGAAGGGAAATTTTATCGACTTTAATAAGTCTGGACATTATGAAAGTTAAGAATACTAAATTGGGAGTGACATCGGAACTAAGTTAATAATTATCGGTAGACATGAAGAGATCTATTATTAGAAACTGGCAGGTAAAGCCAATGATTTATTTCACCTCGTCACTGGTGCACACTAATAGCATCGACCAATAATGCAGGAAGTCGACCTCCAGGTACATCGAATAGAATCTAATCAAACGGCTTGATTAGTCGCCATTCTATACGTCAAATCGACCAATAGACTTCGCGATTTTTAAATTAAGTCTATTCGTTCAAGCTTATCAATTTTTCCTCAGTCTAAAAATGTACCTCCAATTTATCTACATGTAAACCAAATATTTTCTTCGATTATTTCTCGAGCCAACAACTTTGTATATTACATTAATATTTACTAGATTGGATTATATTATCGTAAATAGTTTCCAATTATATTTATAAATATTTACACTTATTTATATTTCATTCTATTTATATTACTTAATTCATTTCAGTATTTAATTTCTTAAACTTATTTATTTTTATATCATTGTTCGTAGTCTATAAGAAGAAATGAATAACAATTACTTTAAACAAGAAAAAGATATTTCCTGGTAAAACAATAGTTATTTTAAGCTTGAAATGTAAATAGATAAACTGCAATTTACTTAATTTATTACCCGCACTTACAAAAAATTTTAAACTTCCTTACTGCAATGTGCTTTGCAATTTTAGTGCAAACTATATTTTTTCTGATCTATAAATAGACAAAAGTAGCAAGCCTCTTGGAAATGATACTTGTTACTTGACAATACTTGTTTAATTTTTTAAAAATATAATCAAAGTCTTTATAATAAGATATGCCTTATTCTGTATCTTAATAAGTATTTGTAACAATAATTATAATAAAATAAATTCGAAAATTTTCATTGAATAAAAAACAAGTAACCTCAAAATTAAAATAACTAAAATTTCAAACTAACCCTTAATAAATAATCCCAATTCACCGTCCTATTAAAAGTTCAAGAAAAAATAAAAAGCATTAAGTAAGTTCTTTTAGAAAAATGTGAGTAATCCTACACTCTTTTAAAAAAAACCACCTTGCTCTAAAATATCTACTTATAACTTGGTGTCATCTCACAAAAAGTGGAAATTGATAACACTATTATGCACTAGTATCTGAATTTTCAACAAGTGTTCAATAATTACTAAGTATTGATAAAGTATTTTTGTGAAAAATAATGAATTTCAGGTTAACAAATAGCCAAAGATGACAGACGGGACGCTTGTGGAATCGACCTACCTTGAGAAACTGCGACGAAGACCTTCTCCAGAAAGTCACTTCCAGCTTTTTGGATTTGAAAGAATCCTCACGTTCACAGATTTAATAATTTATTAGCTGATTTAAAAAGGCCACAAAATGATGCACTAATTACCTGTTCTAACTTCTAAGAACAAGAACACTGTATTCACGAAAACAATGCGACCGAGCTGCTACCTCGATGTGATTTGACCAACTACAATACACAAAATGTAATTTTCTTCGAATCACGCATGCGTTTATGTTTATCCAAACAAACTGACAATTCTCGTAAGTTAAAAAATAAGGATTAAATGACAATTTAACATGACTTTTCTCACGTTTTTTCCCTTCTTTAACAAAAACCCGACAATGATCATGGATTGGACTAATTCTAGCCTAACCTAACTGACTTGGTTGCTGACTTGACTAACGAATGAAATTTAAAAACTCAATTTTGTATAAAAGATATATGAATCAACTGATTACATTTTCGTTAAAACGACTGATAATTAGATCAACACTACACAATAACAGAGTTAGAATGATTCATTAATAAATAAAAGTTTAATTAATTGGAAATAATAAAATTGCGCAGTTAAACGTTCTATTGATTTGGCAGTTATACCAATCAGTCAGGCCAACGTTTAGATAAATAATTTTCAAACTCTGTCTGCAAGATTTAAAAATTTTATAAATCCTTATAATATATTTTTATCAGTAATAGCTATTTCTCTTTGAATTTGAAAGAGTTAAAAAACTTGCCAGTAATAATACGAAATAAATTACTTTGAATAAATGGAAATAAACAAATGTTTTATTTTGATGTTGGCTATCCTGATACTGTTCTTCTCAGTGGAATTGAGCAGTCTTGCCAGATACCCTCACTGGACGCATCTGCGCAAGTCTCTAGAAAGTCGTATGATTGGTCCTAGTGAGCGGGGTGGTTTGAAATAGCTTAATTTAAGGCTTTTCAAACCACCCCGCTCACTAGGACCAATCATACGACTTTCTAGAGACTTGCGCAGATGCGTCCAGTGAGGGTATCTGGCAAGACTGGAATTGAGTGGAATTTCCAGGAATTTCTCATCAGAGGGTTGGTTAACAACGTTTACAATTTAGACCCTTTTCCAGTTATTTAGACAAATAAAAGTGACAAATTTCGCTTTTAAGTGATATTATACTTGAGAAATATTTTCAATATGCTCAATTGTGTTTAACAAAGTATCATATAGTAGATTCTTTGTCTGGACCCTTTAGATAATTGCATGTAAGTATTTACTGTGATGTCATATTTTTTTCACACACTTCGTTTATATTAATTTAACACTTTTTCTACGTTGAATTACCTTTATTTTAACACCTTAAGTTTTCTAATCTCATATACAAAATAAACTTAATTTTGACACTTCACACTAAATTTCATATAAACGATATAAACTGATAAGAATTTATTTGAGGTTAGTTTCGTAATTTCTTTATTTCTCATGCAAAGAAACATTACAAAATTTTTTTTATTTTCTTTACATTTGTGTAATAATCTTATTTACTTGATCTCTATTTTAACGTAAATTAGTTTTTAAAATTGGAAAATGTTTAATTTATTTTCTAGTTCTAAGAATCTGAGAAAGTATATTTTTAAAAAAGAGTAAATATGTTACTTTTCCAAGAAGATTTCAAGTATTTTTATTTGTTTGACACAATTTTAAAATCGATTTGGATATTTTTAATTATTAACATGATTCAAATTTCAATTGATTCCAATATAAATCGTCCAAAACTATATAAATTTAGATTTATTTAATTTTTATTATAATTAATAAACCAAATACAGGGTTGCCACGGTTCTGGGAAACCTAAAATTGTCATGGAACTTTTTTGAAGTCAAGGAAAACCTGCAATACCTGGAAAAATCAGGGAATTTAATAAAATGTTGTTTTAAAAAATTAATTTAATTAATTTTTATTTTTATGATTTCAATCAGTTATTTTTCATTTGAAATGAGTTGAAAACTGCTGAATTATCGGTGACTTTACCTTTTACCTGATTGATCAATAGAAAACAATTGAAAATTTCAATGCTGTTACTCAAATTAAAAATTATTTTCATCTATATCAATCAGTGAAAAATTACGCACAATAAAGTGATTTCAAAGTGATTTCCTGTGAATATTAATTGATTGAAATCATGAACAGAAAGTGATTTTCAATATAAAATTATTCTCCTTAAACTAGCAACATAAACGCGCGCCCAAGCGCGCGACAAACTTTCCATTGTTGTTGTTCATTTAAAACTATAAATTTTTGCACATTCCAATGATGGAAATTACGAAATTGAAAAATATATCTGAAAAATGACGAAAATAATTGACAGTTGAAATAAAATTCAAAAAATGACTACATAGTTACACAATTGAAAGGAATAGTTTTAAAAATTAAACAATGAATATTAAATTTAAACAAAATAGTTGAAATATTATAATATAACTGTTCGAAATAATTGCAAATTGAATAACTGGATTGGTTATCGAAAAAAATAATTGAAATTGAAAAAAATAATAAAAAGTTGAGGAAATAAATTGAAAGTTTAAGAATTAAATTAAAATTGGAAAAAATAATTGATAACTGGAACAAAAATTACAAAATGATTAAAATATTCGACAATTAAAAACAAAATAAAAAAATGTCTAGATTGATACACAACCGAACAAAATAATTTAAAAAATCATAGAATAATTATAAAATTTTAAGATAATAATTGAACATTGAAAAAATTGTAGAAAATAATTAAAAATTGCAGAAAACAATTTATAATTGAAAGAAATAAGTGAAAAATGACGAGAATAATTAAAAAATTGATGAAAATATGTGAATAATAACGAAAATACCTGTAAATTAAAAAAAAAATTGAAAAACGACTAGATTAATAACTGATAAAAATAATTGAAAAATTTAAACATAAAATATTTAATTTAAAGAAAATAATTGCAAATTAAAAAATTAAGAAAATTAAAGGAATAATTGTTGGAAATAGTTTCACATTTAACAACTGGATTAAAAATCGAAAAAAATAGTTAAAATTGAAAAAAATAATTAAACAATTAAATTTAAAATGAAATAAACTTAATGATAATCGAAATAATAATAGAAAAAAGACGATAATAATAATAATAATAATAACAATTGAATTTAAACTTTAAAACAATTTTGATGAGTGAAAAAAGTAATTGAAAAAATCCGAGAATTATTGAATATTGAGAAATTAGTGGAAAATCGATAAAAATAATTGAAAATTAAAGAAAATATTTGAGAATTGAAGAAAATTATTAAAAATTGAAGAAATAAATTGAAAATTAAGAATTATATGAAAATATTAAGAAAATACTTGACAATTAAAAAATAAAATTACAATATGACGAAATTAATTAACTATTAAAAAAAAATAATTAACAATTGAAAAAAAATGAAGAATGGTGAGAATAATCAGGATTAGAAAATGTTTTTTTTTTAATGTAATGAATAATGATAAAATTGAAGGAGAATAATAAATTGTCAATTAAAAACTGATGGAAATTATGGATAAAATTGTAGAAAATAAATTAAAATTAAAGAATTGTATTGAAATTTCAATATAATAATTGATAATTGAAAGAAAATTTACAAAATGACTAAATCAATTAAATATTGAAGACAATAATTTAGAAATGAGGAAAATAATTGACAATCAAAAGAAAAAATTTAAATCTGTCGAGAATGATCGACAACAGAACAAAATATCTAAAAAAATTAAAGAATAATTATAAAATTTAAAGAGAATAATTGTATATTGAAAACTGTTGAAAATAATAGTCACATATACATTGAAAAACAGTGAATTGTTTCTGGTCATTTACAACTATAAATTTTTGCAAGTACAAATAAGATAAATAATTTAATGAAATTTGTTATTCAAATTTAATAAACTTAATATTCTAGATAAATATAACTTTAATTCTAAGCAAATTAAAATCGCTGCCGACTCCAAAAAATAAACAAATAAGTGAAAGTAAATAAAAAATGTTTTAAAAGAGCACGAATTTTCCAATTTCATATTTAGAAAAGAAAAAATAATAAGAAAAATAAATAAAAGGAGAAAATAGCGTAGATAGATACATTACAAAAAGTTGAAATATTTTTGTTGAAAGAATAGTTTTTTGAACAAAATGTATTCAAACTTCAGGGATCACAGTTTCTCCCCTTTTTCACCTAATCCCCTTTTTTTCCCCTTTTCCCCTTATTTTCCCCTTTTTTTAAAAAAATCACCTAAAACACCTAAAATCAACATTTTTCTTTTCTTTGACCTTCTTTTTTAAAAAAGTTTCTATTTTTTCACTTTCGGAAATGCAAAAATTTATCCTTTTTTAGGGTGTCTGTACAATGATGAGAAATTAGTTATTGAATTTAAATGTTTAAAAATAATTTTTAACTTGAAATGGTTTTTTATTATTATTTATTGAATTTATTTAGATTTTAAACAGGAAACTTAAAAAAATCATAAATAAATTAAAATTATTTTAAAAAGTTATATAATTTTCTTATTACCATGTATTCCTAATTAATTAAAGCTAATTCAGGGTTGCCACAGGTCAGGGAATTCAGGGAAATCAGGGAAAAGTCAGGGAAACCGAAATGGGTCAGGGAAGTCAGGGAAAAGTTAGGGATTTTCATAAAAATACTGGAAAAATGCAAAGAATCTCTAAAATAGATGAAAAATTATATTTTTCTGAAATTTACTAAACAAATTTTTGAAAGTTATATTTTAAACATACTAAAAATAAATAATGTTTGCAATCTGAAAAATAATTATATTTCACAATTTATATAATAATAATTTACAAGTTTCTTTCTTTCATTCATTCATTCATTCTGTCCACACCTGAAATTTGTCACTAAATTTATTTTTAAAATTTTATATAATTCTTTACCTTTTTAAAACTTCGCCAATTTTTATACTCATAGCAATTTTAATTCCTTCAAACCTTAATTAATTAAAACTCGCATTGATTAAAAATTCAGTCAATTCCACACTTCAAAAATAAAATACTGAAGTGATTGTAAAATTTCTTGAATTTTTAAAAAAAAATTTCTATTATGATTCCAACTAAAATTTTCAACATTTTCATTACTTTTCAATTAACTTCAATTTTCAATTATTTTCATTATTTTTCAATTTCTTCGTTAAGTCTTAAATTTACTTTACGAAAATTTCAATTATCTTTTTTTTTCAATTTACCATTATTTTCATCATAATGCAATTATTTTCTTCCACAGCACTTCAAATATATTTTGTATTTTTACCAATTATTTTTTTAAATTAAAATTATTTTCTTCGTTTTCAAGTTATGTATTTCATCTTAAAATTATTTGTCTCAATTTTTAATTATTTTCATTATACTTCAATTAATTTTCTCAAATTTGAATTTTTAATTAATTACCTCAACTTTGAATTGCTTTCTTCAATTTTTAATAATTTTTCTAGTGTTTCATTTTGCAAGTATTTTCTCCAATTTTTCAACATTTTTATTATTTTTCGATTAATTTTCTAAAATTTCAGTTGCCTATTGATCCTAATTTAGAATTATCGTTGACTTACTTTACATTTATTTTTATCATTATTTCCTCTACTTTTTAATTATTTTAATTAGTTTTTCAATCTTCAATTATTTATTTTTTATTCATTTATTCATTAGTTAAATTACTGGCTCAAAGTTCTTTATTATCTGAATTCTAAATTACTGTCTTCAATTTTCAATTTTTAAAATCATTTTTCAATTATTTTTTGTTTTTTAAATAAATTTTGTAATTTTTTCAATTATTTCTCTCCAACTTTAATTACTTTTAAATGATTTTTCCTTAATTTTCTTCTTATGCAATATTATTTTCTTCAACTTTTAATTATTTTTATTCAGTTCCAATTATTTTCCCATTTTATCGGTAGTAAAAACATTTTCTCCAAATTTTCGAATTTTTTTTTTCATTATTTATCATAATTTCTAAAATTGTTGTTCAAAATTTCAATTTATTTCTATTATTCAATATATATTCTGGAGTTCTTTTTAATTAATTTCTGAGATTTTCAATAATTTTATTGAAAACTCAATTATTTTCTTCTCTTTCATAGATATTTTGTAATTTTTTCAATTATTTTTGTCAAATTTACATTATGATATTTAATTTTCTATTATTAATATATTTTTCAAATAATTTATAATATTATCAAGTATTTTTCTCAACTTTCAATTAGTTTCTTCAATTTGAGAATATTTCTGAGATTTTTAAATCATTTTCCCCAGTTTTTAATTGGTTTCATTATTTTTCAATGAATTTGCAAAATTCGTAATTATTTTCATTTTTTCCAGTTTTTGAAGTCTAAATACATATTTTCAAATATGCCATTTTTTTAAATTTCAATTTTATTATCTTCAATTTCTTTTTCCAATTCTAATTCATTGTATAATCTAGTTTTATAGTAAATATACGAAAAATTGGTTTTAAAAAAAGGTCAGGGAAAAAGAAAAAAATTGGTCTGTAAATCAGGGAAAAGTCAGGGAAATTTATAACAAAATATTTGTGGCAACCCTGTAATTAATTTATTGGATAAAAAAATTTTTAATAAATATTTTTTACTCGTTTTAAACAAATATTACTAGTTTTGCATCATAAAATAAAACCATGTATTCTTGCTGAAATACATCAAATTTATTTTATTGGATGAAAAAAAATTGTTTATGAAATATATTTATTTATTTCAAACAAAAATTAATTGTTTTGAATTAGAAAATATAAAAATACAATAAAAGAGATTAATAAAAATAATTTGAATTGATTTTGTTATATTTCGCTGAAAGATTTTTAATTTAATTTCTTTAACATTATATCAGAAAGTTTTACATCACAGATTTTTATGTTTCCTGTTTAAAATCTTATTATTAAATAAATAATTTAAAAAACCATTTGAAGTTGAAAATTATTTTTAAAAATATTTAATTGCAACAACCATCTTCTCGTCATTGAACAGACAACCTATTAAAAGATAAATTTTTGTATTTTCGAAAGTGCTCTTTCTTTTGAAATTTTCATTAACACATTAAACAAAAAAAGACTAAATTACTTAATAAAACTGTTTTGAAAAAAAGAAACAATAAAATTTTGTAAAAGAAAACTTGAATTATTAATATAACCCTTTTTTCTTAATTTCCAAAATCCCCTTTTTATTAAAGAAAATCCCCTTTTTTGAAAATCGAAATCCCCTTTTTTACCTAAAATTGAATGAAGAAACCACTGTGATCCCTGAAACTTCTATAATTTATAATAACTTCAATCGTTCAAAATTTCTATTGAGAATTATTTCTATTCTTCAAAAGTTCTAACAATTCAAGTTTTAATTTTTCCAAATTTAAAATAGATCCAAACTTAAAACAGTTTCAACGAAATGTTGACTCAAATTTATTTAAACTTCAATTAATTCAATTTTTTATTTTTTAAAGTCTTAAAAGACTTATATTTAATTTTTTTTAAATTCCTTTAAATTTTAATTAATAAAAATTTTAATTAATTCAACTTTGAACAGTCATAAACTTTACATGTTTTCAAAATCTAATAATGCATATTTAAATTATTTTTAACATTAACCATTATATAAAAACTTCTAATTATACAAAAAAATTTTATTGTATATTAAAGCTTTAATCAGTCCAAATTTTAAAAATAATAATTTAGACTATAATTTGAATCAATGAAAATTGGATCATATGGAATTTGAAATTAAGTGAAATTTATATTTACAAAAAAAATTAAAATTGTGAAAAGTTAAAATGTTTAGTTATTAATAATCAGAATAATAAAAACGCATGGATTGATTAAAATTTAGATAATTTAAAGCCTAATAACCAATAAAAATTTAGATGAATTCAAACTTCAATAAATTAAAACTTAAATATATATTGATTCTTAATTACTAATTTAGATTTTCATTTAAAATAATTATTTCAAAATTTTAATGATCTCAATTTTCAATGATCTAAATATCAATTAATTTAATCACAAGAACATTTCAAATTAGTTTATATTAATAGAATTAAATTTTAATTTACTAAAAATTCGAGTGTATGGAAATTTCAGTTCAATATTTTAGGGTAAACTATATTTTAATTAATTTATTTTCTGACATTGCAGTTAAATTAATTCTGATGAAAGTAGACTCTAATTTTAATTTAAAGATATACATTTTTTCAAACGTAACTGATTTAAAACAAAAAAATATCTAAGTGCCAAACTTCAGGTGCGGACAGACACGAATGAATGAATGAATGAATGAATGAATCTTGCGGATTATTATTATAGATTTTATAATTATTCATTAAATTGTTTTAATTATTTTGTTCTGTTGTTGATTATTCTCAATAGCTTTCAAATTTTTTTGGCAATTGTTAATTTTTTTCCTCGTCTTTCAATTATTTTCGTCATTTATTTTGTAATTTTTCTTCCAATTATCAATTATTTTCTTCACATTTCAATTTAATTCTTTAATTTTCAATTTATTTCATCCATTTTTAATTATTTCCTTCAATTCTCAATTATTTGTTCAATTTTAAATTATTTTATTCAATATTCAATAATTCTCGTGTTTTTAAATTATCAATCATTTTTTTTTAATTTCAATGCAATTCTTTAATTATCTTCCACAATTTTTATTTATTTTCTAAAATTTTTTCTATAATTTTCTTCAGTTTTTAATTGACAACTTAGTATTCTCCTTCAATTTTTTCAATAATTTTGTTCTATTATCGATTATTTTCACTATTTTTCCTTTTTTTTTTTCAATTGTCAAGCATTTTTCTTAATATTTAATTATTTTAGTCATTTAGTAATTTTTCTTTTAACTATCAATTATTTTCTTACTATTTAAATTCAATTCTTTAATCTTCAATTTATTTCTTCAATTTTTAATATTTTCTCCAATTATTATTCTCGTCATTTTTCAATTTTTTCTTTCAATTTTTAATTACTTTTTACAATTTTTTCAATTATTCTATTAAAATTTTATAATTATTCTTTAATTTTTTCAATTTTTTTGTTTGGTTGTCTATTAATCTAGTCATTTTTCAAATTTTGTTTTTAATTGTCTATTATTTTCGTCATTTTTTAACTATTTTCTTCAATTTTTCATTTATTCTGCTTGTTTTTCAATTATTTCTTTCAATTATTAATTTTTGCGCAATTTTTAATTATTTTCTTTAATGTTCAATAATTCTTGTCTTTTTTCAATTATCAATTACGTTTTAGAAATTTCAATTTAATTCTTTAATATTCAATTTTTAATATTTTCTCCAGTTATTATTCTCGTCATTTTTCAATTATTTATTTCAATTATTCTCTCAAAATTTTATAATTATTCTCTAATTTTTACAATTTTTTTTGTTTTGTTGTCTATTAATCTAGTCATGTTTTGAATTTTGTTTCCAATTGTCTATTATTTTCGTCATTTTTCAGATAATTTTTTCAATTTTTCATTTATTCTCGTCATTTTTCAATTATTTCTTTCAACTATTAACTTTTTTCCGCAATTCTCAATTATTTTCTACAAATTTTTCAATGTACAGTTATTATTTTTCTTAAATTTTATATTTATATTTTAATTTTTAAAATTATTTTGTACTGTTGTCGATTACTCTCGACAGTTTTCTAATTTTTTTCCAATTGTCAATTATTTTCTCAAAATTTTAATTTAATTCCTTAATCTTTAATTTAATTCTTCAAGTTTTAATTATTTTCTTCACTTCTCAATTATTATTTCTCAATTTGAAATTGCAGTCTTCAACTTTTAATTATTTTATTTAATATTCAATAATTCTCACTTTTTTTTAATTATCAATTAGTTTTTTCAGTTGCCTATTGATCTAATCATGCATCTAATTTTATTTTTAATTGTGAATTTTTTTTTGTCATTTCTTAGATATTTTCTTCAATTTTGTAATTATTCTCGTCATTTTCATTATTTATTGCATTTGCAAAAATTTATAGTTTTAAATGACTAATAACAATGAAAAGTTTCTCACGTGTTAATGTTGCTACTTTTTTTGTATTTGGTCATGGAATTTGATGAAAAATAATATGTATATATTATTTCTTTTTGTGTTTTTAGTACGAAATTGTTGATCAACTTTAATCTTAAAATTTAAAATATTACATCAAAGTAAACTTAAAAAAATTATTTTTGACCTTGAAACCTTTTTAAAATGCCTTCAATTTTCTTAAAAAGTCACTTTATACCCTGATTGATATTTTATTATTCATTTAATTTGAATATTTTATATTTTTTTTTAACCCTGAAATATCAACCAATTTTTCAATAATCCTTGTATTTCCATTGCAGAAAATGTCTTGGTTCTTCGGAAAAAAGAAGCACCATAAGGACTCTCCTCCGGATACACCCGAGGAAGAAGTTCCTGCTGAACAAGGGGAAGATTTCATCTTCATCGAGAGGCGAAATCCTGGTGGAAATATTGGAGAAAATGGAGCAAGAGGAAACTTGTATCCATCAATTAGTAACTTGCCATTTTATCCGCCAATGCCACAAAACAATGCCCAACAGAATGTTCAAACTGATGGTCTCAATTACATAAATGGAATTCCATTTAAATATAGCAAAGAATTTGAAAGATCAATCGCAAATGACATGGATATCGATAGACTTAGAGTTAACGAAATTTTATCTTTCATCGAAAGAGTACAAAATGAAGATACTGATTATAGTTTTCAAGTTGAAAGAAGTGTTATTGCAGAAATGGACTGTGCGGCTAACTGATACGAATCAACCGGTGATTTAAAAGAGACAGAGAACGAAAATCGCATAATTTGCACACTTTTTACAACAACGATTGTGTTGGTTATTATTTTAATTGTAGTATTGGTAATTATAAATGGAAATGACTTCTCTTAACTGAAATCAATAATGAAGAATTTTTGTTGCTCAAGTTTAAAGCAGTCTTTTTTGTGATTCAAACGAGTTTTGAAAATATCAACTCAAACTGACTGGTTTTTAAGTTTACTTAAAACTTATTTAAAATTAAGAATTAATCAATTTTGTTCGTTCTTAATATTTTGTATTAAGTTTAATTCTGCCTGTACATACTTACGTGTTTTTTAATTGTAATTTAATTATTTTTAATTCACAATGAACAAAATTGCTTTAAAATATAAGTGAATTATTTAGCATGTGTGAAGCGAAATGTTTAGTTTAGACTGAGAGAATTTCATTGAGTGTAATTATTAGGAGTTGCCATATTTTATTGTAGTGTAAGGCTTATAGTTGAATCAACTTTTTAAAAAATTATTACAAGATTGATCTTGTTTTCTCATAGAGAAGGCTTTATATTTCACAAATAAAAAGAAAAAACTTATTTAAACAATAAATTGTTTTTCGTAAATAATAGTTGAGTATAGTTATTGTTTAGAAAAAAGAAATGTTTCTAAACACTAGAAAAATTGAACTCATCAAAATGCAAATAAATTGTTGCATATATATATTCAAATATTTACATAGAATATTGTAATGTATAAGGTACAAAATCTTAAAAATAGTGTAAAGAGTTTACCTTAAATTGTTAAATACAGAGTTCAGTTGTTTTTCTTACTGAACAATAAATCAAAACCTATATTTTAAATTCATTTACATTAAGAAATAAGTCATTGCAACTATAAAGACGATTAGTGCAAAAGGTGCCCATGTTTTGAGAAAATCTGTGAAACTGAAAATGCACATGTTAAAACATTTGTATAAATTACCTATGTCAAATATTAAAAACTGATATTAGAAATCTAAGCATTTATATTACCTTATGTACCTTCCGTAAATTGTCATGAGAAATCCTATTTTTACCATATTCCATGTACTCGAACTATTGTAATTCATTAATTTCAATGTTAAAGCGACGTGACAATAGCAATTATCCCAGCATAAATTGTGCTAAATAATATTATGACAATTAAATTGTGCAAATTTGTTATTGTTTAAAATACCAATAATTGTTTAGTTCATTACCATTTTGCCTCTATAAACTTCTGCACCTTCAGCAATTGCAGAATCCCATCCTTGAACTCCTCCCTTAGCTTTTGCGTAATCTAACTGCCAATATTTTGTTGGCCATCCAAATGCCATAGAGTCTTCAGAGACATGATAAGGACCTGCAAAATCTACAATTACTCCAGTAGACTTTGCTATTCCCATATGACCAATGAATGGAAAAAGGTAGCTAAAATCAAGTAAATTAATTTATATAAAAATAATCTAATTTAGTTTGAAATCAATTTCAAGAGATTAATAAATAAACCGAGAGGGAAACTTTGCTCTTATCTTAAATTATTAGTATGCATTGTACGGTTTATTTCTACCATTTGAACGTCAGAGAAATAGTAAATTAGACATATTTTTGAATTTTCAATTATTTTTGTGACTATTCGAGGAAAGTGAAATATTATTACTCACGTTAAAATAGGTATCGGTGTCCATACAATACAAAAAGGAAAACGATGTCTTGCAGGATCAATAGCCGTATCCATAATCGGAAAATTTTCAGTGACTTCCACGCTATCTTTCATATCCTTTTAACTGACAAGTGTTATTTTCTCTAAAGAGAAATAAACTTTAAAATTTAATTACAGGTTATATTTTCTAAACTCTCTCAACGTTGAATTTTACATAAAAATTACTTCCTTTAATGTACATTATTTTTCAAAAATTTACTAACAGTGTTCTAAATAATCTAAATCTTACATTTCATTAAAACTAATTATAATAAATAAGCAATTTCACTTTTTGACAGTTCTAAACTGTCATTATTTTTGTCGTCTGCTTTACAATAAAAACAAACATAACTCCCAAAAGACGGTAAATTACCTTAAGAAGATAAAGAAGTTGCAGGAAATTACCGGGAAGTTTTAAACACATTTTGATTGGAATTTGGTTTCAGAATGATTAGCAAGAGCATATATTATAGTCTGTTATATTTGTTGTATTAATCATAAAATAACTAATAAATGATACAAATTATAGTTTTGTAACTTTTCTACCAAATAATTCTTTGGTTTAAAAATAAAAATACGCTAAGTTCATTACAGTGCATCAGTTCATTTAAATGGTATTAGTTCATTATATAGTGCCAGTTTGTTTACAACCGTTAAAAGTTCTTAACGACTCAACCCTGGGTACGCGGCAAACGGAACAAACAAAAAACTTTAACTTCTAAATACAAATTCAGTGTTTCGATTATTATTTTACAGTAAACTCGTGAATGTTTGTTAAAAACAACTTAAAATTGTGTTTATTCATTAATAGTTTGCTTCTTTATTCATAAAGCAAAAAACCGTTTTTTCCTCATAATGGACGATTAGTCGAAAAGCCCCTTCTTACGTCATTTTTCATGACACTTTTTATGTCAAAATGATAAATTTTTATGTCAATTTTGACATGGTTTTTCATATCGCTTTTGTCACCATTTCATTTTGTCCTTTTTTATATGTCATCTATCATGTATGTTATATGGATTTCTATATGAATTTTCCAAGAAGACTAGGAATTTTCATATGATATTTTATATAAAATTTTTTAGTAGGGAACTGAAAAAAATAATTGAGAACATTATAAACAAGAAATATTAAATAAAGAAATAAGGAAACCAGAAAGATTAAGAAAATTATAGGAATAATTGTTGGAAATAATTACAAATTGAGCAACTGGATTAAAAATCGAAAAAATTGAAAAAAGTAATTAAAAAAGCTGAGAATTATGAAATATAGAAGAAAATAATTGAAAACTAAAGAATGGTATTGAAATTTAAAGAAACTAATTAAAAAATGAAGAAATAAATTGAATTTAATTCAAATTTGTAGAAAATAATTGAAAATTGCGGAAAAAAATTAATAATTGAAAAATGTCGAGAATAATAACTGGAGAAAATATTAAAAATTGAAGAATTAAATTGAAATTTCAAGAACGTAATTAATCATTGAAAGAAGACAAGAATTATTGAACATTGAATAAAATAAAAATTTAAAAAAATAATTAAAAATGGAGGAAATTATTTAAAAAATAAGGAACTAAATTGAAATCTGAAGAGAATAATTGATAATAATAGAACAAAATAATTAAAAAAAATTAAAGAATAATTCTAAAATTTAAGGAGAATAATTTTATATTGTAAATCACTCTCTATTCATGATTTTAATGAATAAAATTGCACAGAAAATCAGTTTAAAATGACTAAACAAGCAAGAATTTTTCGCTGATTGATATAGATGAAACTAATTTTAAATTTCAGTAACAGGATTGAAAATTCCAATTTTTTTCTATTGATCAATCAGGTAAATGTTACCAACAATGCAACAGTTTTTAACTTATAAATGAAATATAACTGACTGAAATCATAAAAAAAGAAATTAATTAAATTAATTTTTTAAAACAACATTTTATAAAATTTCCTGATTTTTCCAGGTTTTTCAGGTTTTCCAAAAAGAAAATTATTCCAGGCAAACCTTTTTTTTTGAATTTATGTAAATAATTTACATAAATTAAATTTTTGAATTATTATTAATAATAATTTTTTTTTCGAATCTAAACTGAAAAATAATACAAACGTATTTTTTGTATTTCTTGTTTTGGTGAAAATTACAGAAGTTATAAATTATTGAAATTTGATATTTTCAACAAAAGGGTATTTTTCGAACGCGTTTTTTTTTCGTTAATAACAAGAATTCAAAAATAATGTGCTACATGAAATTTGCTGGGAATTTCATGAATTTTCGAGATCTACAATAAAAAATCTTGTATTTGCAATGAAAGTACTCTAAAAATAAAGTTAAAAATGTTTTTCTAAAAGAAAGACGTTATGGATTTTTAAATTGTTCATGTTAGCATGGAAATTCTTTTAACAATAAGAAATTTTTTTCCATTTATGCGAATATGGCGTTTATTTCTTTTAATTGATATGTATTTGCAATTTTTTAGCTCAGAGCACAGAGTTTAGACCTGTATTATACAAGAATAAAACTTAATTTTGTTTTATTTGTGATGAAAATTAAAGCAAATGACTTTCAACACATATAAAACAAAACTATGTTATATTCTTATATAATTCAGCTCTAAACTCTGTGCACTGAGCTACAAAATTGCAAATAACAGTTAAAAGAAAAAACGCCATATTCGCATAAATAGGAAAAAATTCCGTATTTTTCAATGATTATGTTAATATGAAAAATTTAAAAATCGATAGTCTTTCTTTGAGGAAAAACATTTTTTAACTTTAATTTTAATTTTTGGGATACTTTCATACGTTTCATCATTGCAAGTACAAGAGTTTTTATTTTATATCCTTGTTATTAACAGAGAAAAACGTGTTCAAAAAATATCCTTTTGTTGAAAACATCAAATTTCAATAATTCATAACGTCTGAAATTTTCATCAAATCAAAAAATACAAAAAATACTTCTGTATTATTTTTTAGTATAGATTCAAAAAAAAATTATTCTAGGGGAATCTATTTTTTGAATGTAAATAATCCGAAAAATGACCCATCTGTAAATGTGCAGTGCTTATTGTTAATATTTGTTTCATCCAAATCATCCAAACAATCTTTGGAAATTGGAATCATAATTTGGACAGAGTGCAGAGGGATAAAGTCAACGACGAATTTTGGGTATGTAAATAAACATTTATTTATAGACTTAATTTTGAACAAAGTTGATAAACTAAACAAAATACATCAAGGCACTCATTTCTCTTGAATTTTGTTCAATATAGTTTGGTTACATAATTCACATTTTTAAATATAAGTTTACTTAAAATTAAAATACACATGCCGTTAAAAAGTCAATGTTATATGATCAACAAATTTAGTTTTGATCTAATTCACATAAATTTATTGGTCTTCTAAACATCTTTCTAATTTTCTAAACTAGGTATAAACTATAAAACTTATTCAACAGTTTTGTATCGTCTACTTTACAGATTCTTAACCTCTCGCTAAAATCTAAAATATAAAAAATAAATGATATAATCTTTACAAATTAGTTTTGTTTAGAATGCTTGAAAAGTTAAGAGAATAGAGAGAAACTTTTGTGGACCTTGTACATTTATAACATTTATCTATTTATTATATTTTTTTCCAGACAGAAACTTTGATAAATTAAAATTCGCAGAATCGTGTCTCTACATTTTTGTTTAGATATTGTTCATAAAATCGAGTTTTTAAATCTTCTAGGATTTTTAGAGGACTCGATTCTTTACATCTAACCTTTTTAAATTGATCACGACATTTTGAATTTTAATTGATTTTAATAAATTAAAAAACAGACCACACATCAATACGATAACTCTAACTTAACAAAATTTTCCTTCCACAAAAGCAACGATACATTCCTTTTACTCATAACGCAATACAAAAATATCAGACTTATTTAAATATTTCCCTGCTTAATAGCACCAAGGAAAATGTTTTAAAATAATTTATCGTAAACTGGCTATAACATACATTTAATCTACTGATATTTGTTCATAACATACGTATGGGTTTCTACTAAGATCTATTCTAAAATGCCTGAGTTAAAGGTAACGAAGGATAAAAAATTTAACTACCTGTGTAGTATGAAATAAATCAAACCTCGAATCGCACGAAGTAAATAAATTTAAGTTTAATAAAAATTCAATCCAACAGTTTGTAGGAAAAATTCGTGCACTTCCCTTTTTATTAACAGATCGAAGAAACATGATCATTTAAATATAACTATAGGATTAAATAAGAAATTCAGAACAGTCTTTAATCCTAAGAAGACATCTTTTAAAATAGAATTAAGATTTACTTTATACCTATACTGTTTAGATGGTTTTAAATCTATAGTGTGGCAAGCCAGACAACCTGCTTCTTCTAAATTTACATGTGGTTTTAAACCTCCTAATAGAGATTCGCCATTCAAACCATTATTTAAAAGTACGCCCGAGAACCAAATTTTATCTCCCGGATAAATATTTAAACTAAAATTTTTGAAAGACTGACTTCCAAGTAAAATCACCTCTGAGTTGCTTACCCACATTCCGCTCTTCATCTTGACGAAAATCTCAAATTCATACCAATCCCAGTCAGCAAGATGACATTTATTTTTTTTCTTTTGAATATCAAGAAAAGTTCGACAGTGACTTTTACGATTGACGTTTCCGGTCTTGCAGTCCTCGTCTTGATATCGTTTTCCCATTAAACAGCTTACAGGAATTCTCAAAAATTCTGGCAATTTGTTGACAACCAGTGCAACATTATTTTTTATAGATTTCAATCTAACATTGGTCACATAACCTTCCCAGGCAATTGAAATTCCCTCCAGATGAGCACACTGGACTTGTACTTGAGCTTTTGAAGAAGTTTCTTCCCAGGCTGGTTGATGACAATGATTTTGATACTGCTCCCAAGATAAAGTTTGTACCACTTCGTAGGGATTGGAACTTACTTCCTGTTTGTAGCCAATTACCATTGGCCAAGAAAGAAAAACCCCAGCAACAAATCCAACAGTCAGCTGTAAAATAAATTAATAAATTTAATAAACTGAAAATAAAGACAAGATATTTTTTAATCAGGGCGCCAATAACGCCCGTAAAATTTAGAATTATGAGAAAAAATAAAAATACCCTGAAAAGTTACAAGATACAAACTACAGAAAAGATTTTATTTTTCTTAATAAAAATTAGTTCATAATTTCTTTATCAGAAAAATTTATATAAATATTGTTTAGAAATTTTATTTAGAATAACTTGAAAAATTAACATGAAAAATTTTTCAAGATTTTTGACTTTAGGAAAATTTAAAATGTCTATCTTCTTAAAAATTAGTTGAAGCCTTATTTATGCAAATAATTGTAATTCAGATGTCCAGTAAAACTTTTGAATTAATATCATTAAATACAGAGACACTTTTTAAAAATTGTATTTATTGTTTCATCCTTGGAAAATTGTTGATACAAAGAATTTGAAAAAAAACTAAATTAAAAGTAAACTCAAATAAATTTTCAAAAAATGTCTTATAAAAACAAATTTCTTAAATTATTAAAGACCAATTTTTTTAAGTCCTGCTTTGAGAATATTTTTTAAGATAATTCGATTTAATTTTCTTTTTTCTTTAATATTTGAAGTTAGATTTTCTGAAAATTGTTCTAATTGAGATCTTTAGTAAAAGTTTTAAATTGAAAACGCAAAAACTTTTAATGTCATTATCTAAAAAATTTATCAAAGTTTAAATTCTTGGAAAAGTGTTTAGTCACATAATAATTAACACAATTTTTTAATTTAAAGTTCCGATTCACTTAAAATTCTGTTAAATAAAAAATCTGCCGAATTAAATTTATGTGAAATTAAAATTTTTGAGAATAAAAAGTCGGTTAAAAGGATATTCTGTAAAATGAAGATTCTGTTAAATATGAATTTGGCGATCTAAAAATTCAGATTTATTCAAATTGGATTGAAAATAATTTTTTAATGAAAATTTAGTTAAAAGAAAATTTTATTTAATGAATTTCTATACTTTATAACTTAATAAAGTGCCCCTTTGAAAAAACTGAAAATATCACAACATTTTTTTTTAATTTCTGGAATTTTTTGCACAACTTACTTTTGGCAACCATGAAACAATTATTTTTCATGTCCGCAAAATAATAAGTTCAAATTTTGTAAAACTTTTATAAATGTTTCTTTCTTTTAATTTAAAAAAATCGCCTTAAAATACATAAATTCTCATACTTTTTCTAATTTTTCTCTTTTTTGATTCAATTTTAAATTGATTTTAATAAATTCAATTCATATAAAGACAAATAAAAGTCAATGAATCCCAAATTAAAGATTAAAGGTTACAAATTTTAATTAATCCAAATTTCCATAATAAAAAATTCAGTATTTTTTCTTCGTTTTTATTTTAATGAAATTTTTGTATTTCTCTAAAAATATTTTAACTTATTTTATTACAATTTCCCGATTTTTTATTTTTGCAATTTATTCCTAGAGTTTTAAGAATTTTTTGTAATTTTCTCATTTTTTCTTACTTATTTTATTATTGAAGAAGAAAACAATTTTTAAAATCTGTTATTAATTATAGGTTGCTTAGTTTTAATTCTTAATATTTTCTTTTTTAATTTTTATTGTTTTTTGTAGATTAAGGCATGGTTTTTAAAAATATTTTTTGCTGGGTGCTAGGAGATTTTCATTTTTTCTTTAATTAATTGATTTATTTTTTATTCACTCATCTTTTTGTAGATTTTCTTTTTTAACAGTTTTACTTCCTCATAGAGGAAGCTTAGTAGACATTTCGAATTTTCAAACATAGGTTTAATCGACCCATTTTCCTCTAAAAAACAGATATTTTTATTTTTAAACAATTGTCCGGATATGTGTCGGTAGTAACTTTTCTAACACCAGTATATCTCGACAAATTTGAACGCATTTTAACAAAATTTTATAGGCTTATTGAATTAATAAAGATCTAAAATTAGACACAGGGATATCTGAAAAATTATGCAATCAATTTTTATATACACCGTTGTTCATTTAAAAATATCTGTTTTCACCAAAAAAATTCTTTTATACTAAAATTGACTCTTAATAAATAAAAAATGCATATTTTTTGTCTCAAAATGAAACAATTGACTTATATAAAATATACAATTCACCAATCATTCGTACAATAATTGATGATTTTTCAGTTTTTGGACTTCTAAATTATTTTTTTCCAACTTTTAATTTTATAACCGTAGTTTTTTAAAAAATGTATTCTAAATTGAAAAATGAACCTGGTCTATATAAAGTATACATTTTACCTGAAATATACGGTTTAATTTTTAGAAATTTTTTTATTTTTGTAACGTAACTTCTCCTCTTGTCATCTTTAGTTATAATTTCTTTGAAAAAAATATTCTTTAATGAAAAACGAATTAATTGATCTGTATAAAATATATTTTCACGAAAATGAGTAAAACTAATGACGATTTTTGATTTATTATAAGATTTCCTTTCTTGCATTTTTAAAAATTATTGCTTCCCCTATGAGCAAGCAAATGTTTTTGCTTACATGGAAAAAAAGTTCTTAAAATGAAAGTAATTTCCATCTGGTTTTGTTTCCTACTAATGTTCATTTTTTAAACTCTGGAAAAAATTTTCAAATGGTTTAGAAAACATGGAAATATTTTTTCACCTTAATTGTGGATACATTAATATTAATGTGTCGCGATATGAAGAAAGGGACCTAAGAAGCAAAAAATTTTAGGTTATGTTTTACCTTGATTATAAGTTCCTTTTTAATGGTGCATAATCAAAATCAGTTTCTAGTGAATATTTCGGATAGAATGAAAACTAAAACATGAATAGTTTCAGGGTTGCTACGGTTCTCGAAAACCCGGAGAACCTGGAATTATCATGGAATATTTTTGTAATCAGGGAAAACCTGGAAAAGTCATGTAATTTTATAAAATGTTGTTTTAAAAAATTAATTTAATTAACTTCTCTTTTTTACGCATTTTTTGTATTTTTTTTTGTCAATTGTCAATTATTTTCCTCATTTCTAAATTATTTTCTTTACTATTTATTTATTTTCGTCATTTTGTAATTTTTCTTTCAATTATCAATTATTCTCTTCACATTTAATTCCATTCTTCAATTTTCAATTATTTTCTTTAATTTTAATTATTTTTTTCGATTTTCAATCCAATTGTTCAATGTGCAATTATTTCCAACAATTTTTTCTATAATTTTCATAATTTCTCCATTTGCAATTATTTTCTTTAAATTTAATATTTTTTGTTTAATTTTTTCAATTATTTTTTTCAGTTGTTTATTAATCTAGTCATTTTTCGAATTTTGTTTTCAATTGTCAATTATGTTCGTCATTTTTCGGATATTTTCTTCAGTTGTTCAATTTCTCTCGTCATTTTTTAATGATTTCTTTCAATTATTAATTATTTTCCACAATTTTCAATTATTTCCTACCATTTTTTTAATTAAAATGTTTTGTTGTCTATTAATCTAGTCATTTTTCAAATTTTGTTTTCAATTTTTCATTATTTTTGTCATTTTTTAGATGTTTTCTACCATTTTTAAATTATTTCTTTTAATTATTAATTTTTCCCCTCAATTTTAAATTATTTTCTACAATTTTTTCAATTTACAATTATCTTTTTTAAATTTTATAATTATTTTTTAATTTTTTACAATTATTTTGCTCTGTTGTCGATTATTCTCGCCAATTTTCGGATTTTTCTTCAATTGTCAATTATTTTCTTAAAATTGTTTTTTAATTCTTTAATCTTCAATTTATTTCTTTACTTCTTAATTATTTTATTCAATTTGAAATTCCATTTTTCAGTTATCTATTATTTTCTTCTAAATCTAATAAATCTCGGCTTTTTTAAATTACTTTTTTCAATATTTAATTCTATTTTTCAAATTTCAATTCCATTCTTCAATTTTAATTATTTTTTTCGATTTTCAATCCAGTTGTTCAATGGACATTTAATTACAATTGTTCCTATAATTTTCTTAATTTTTCAATTTGCAATTATTTTCTTTAAATTTAATATTTCTTGTTTAATTTTTTCAATTATTATTTTCAGTTGTCTATTGATCTAGTCATTTTTCGAATTTTGTTTTAAACTGTCAAATATTTTCGTTATTTTTTAGATATTTCCTTCAATTTTTCAATTATTCTCGTCATTTTTCAATTATTTCTTTCAATTATTAATTATTTTTCGGAATTTTTAATAATATCTTGCAATTTTTTTAACTTTCAGTTATTCTCTTAAAGTTTTATAATTATTCTTTAATTTTTCTATTTTTTTTTTTAATTGTTCATTATTTGCATCATTTTTAGATAGTGCTACCTAAAAATTAGATATTAGTTATTTTGTATTTGGTTATGGAATTTTGAAATTTTAAAAAAGTAGCAACCCTGAGTTTGCATTGAATATTGGTCCTCTTTGTGTATTTTTATTTCCAAAAGTCACAAATAATAACCTAACATTTTTTGCTTCTTGAATCTCTTTCTTCATATCGTATCAAAAAAAAAAAAAAATTTACACTCACTTGAATGCAGGTTACAATCCAATTGTACTTGGCAACTCTGAATTTTCGCAGATACCAGGAAGCTAAAAATGGCAAACCTCCGAGTAAAACAGTAAGAGCGACTCTCATCGCCAGATCGCTTTCTGAAAGGTATTTCGCAGTAGCCAAAATCGGTAGAATGATCGAGGCCAAGCCTGCGATCGGCAAAAAAAGAACCATTCCAACCAAAGCAAGTGTTCCTCGTATTAATCCGTACCAGGTAGCACCTTGGGATGATATAATTGCGATTTGCCACCAGCTTAAAGTGACGCAGTGCGGAATTAACGTCTTGTATGTCCCTCTCCATCCTTCCCTTGCTGCCATTTTTGCAAAAACAGCCGGAATTAGAAGGTAAAATACAGCCCGAAAATTCAAACAAAACTCGATTCCATTCCCAACCACGTAAGAGGCAAAGGTCGGTACTCTAATGTCCAGGAACCTCCAGGTTTGAGCAACCACCATGTCCGTTTCGTAGGGATATTTCGCGAGAACATGAACCCCAAAACTAAACAGGGCCAAAACATCCGGTATCTTTGAAGAATCCTTCCACGTGAAATTCAGAAGAGTCACCAAAGTCAAAGCCACTGCAATAATCGTGAATTCAGATTGCGGAGTCCACTGGTGAGCAATAATCGGATAAATCATTAGATTTAGAAGCAATGACAGAAAAAAGTGACCGTAGGGTTTTAAATTATTTCGACAGAATTGATACTCGGCTTCTTCAGGATTGAGATTGCCGCCAGAGTAACTGAGAAAGAGTCCCGACCATAGACGGAAATCTGTCAGTTCGCGTTTGCGTTGAAGCATCTGGAATGTCGAAACAACCATAACGACAAATGAAAAATAATAGAGAACCGTGGGAATGAAAAGGATTAAACTTTCGGTGCCAAACATTGAGTAGAGGATGAGTAAGAAAAGCGTATGGATGTGGGTGGTGAAAAATAATTTTCTAAAAGGCATAGTTCGTCTGCCTAGAGTTTCTATCAACCAGAAATAGAGGCGTTTCAGAGAAGCTAGAGGATGAATGAAAGGCCTCTGCAATAAGGGAATTGTGTTGAGTTCCATTTGTGTCGAATTCACGAGGCAGAGAGCATTTGAAACTATTGGAAGAAGCCCTTGAGCATAACTTGCCGCTGCTGATACCAAAACTGATTCTGTGATTTTTTCTCCTTGATGCACTGACCAGTCTGAAAATGAAGGAAAAGAATTTCTTAAAATAACGTGTTACATTTTTCCAGGGCTGTTATTGATTTAAATCACTTTGATTAAATCGTGATTTAAATCATGATTTAAATCATTGGAAAATTTGCATTAAAATCATGATTTAAATAAAAAAAATTACAATTCTCCGGATGTCTAATACTGGACATAAAACATCGCAAACCATGAACAAAACCCACAAATTTGTGGATAAATCTTCAAAATTTCAATTTTAATATTTTAAACTTTACAAAATTTCAAAAATTGTGCTAATACAGATGATTAAAATACCTACGATTTACAATTTTTGTCATTTAGATAGCAAAAAATAATATTACATTTTTATATCTTTAAGTAATTATAATTATATATATTTTAATAATTTTAATTATTTTCCATATTCACAATAATCCTTTTCTTAATATTCTTACAAGATTTCTAAGAGATTTCCATTTTTGAAAACTGTTAAATTTTTATCTTATAATTTCTTATTTTTACAAAATGTTAAGTCTTTTTCTACTTTTACTTTTGATATTGTTTTTTGTCTTTTTATTTTAGGATTTTCTTTAATTTACCTCTTTTTTATGCAAATTATTTAATATTATTTTACACAATTTCGTTATAATAACATTCGTTAAACTTTTTATTTCGCTGATTTTCATAATAATTTCCATATTTTAAAAATAAATACTCTGATTTGTTTTGTAAGTTTATTACTTTTTTTTCACATTTTGTCTATTTTTTGCGAGATTTTTTGCAAACTTACTTCTTTTATAAAGTTTTTAGTTTTTCTTTATTTTTCTAAATTTATTGTTGGACTTCTTTTAAGTGTAATATTATAAAAATATGTTTGGTTTAATTTGCTTAAACTCTTTCATTTTTAAAGAATTTTTAAGTTTCTTTTGTGAACTTTCTTTTTATTTATCTTGATATACTTTCTAATTTTCTAATTTTATTTTTTGTACTTTTTACAATTTTTTAGTTTGTTAGATTAAGGAAAAAAAATTTCTCTTTTTTCTTCCTATTTATTTAATTTTCTTGATGTTTCACTATTTTTTTTAGTTCTTCCTTGCCATTTAATTAATTCTTTAATTTTTGTCATCATTTTTCCATTTTTAAGAAGCATTTTTCCTTCTTTCAATTGTTTAGTTTTCATCTTATAATTAATTATTTTCTACTTTTTTGAAAGCTTTTATACTTTTATTTTATATTATTTGAATTTAATCTTGTACTAAATATTTTCATTTGAACATCGTTCTCGTATTTCATAAAATTTCTTTTCCTTTAAATTTTTCTTAAATTTTACTGGTTCTTTTTTTATTCAATATATAAAATAATTCCCTTATTTTTCTAATTTTAAAATTTTGTTCTCTTTAGTAATATATTTTAACTTTTTTTAATTATCTTCTTATTTATTATTTTTAAACAAATTTTCGTAATAGTTTAATTTTTTGAAAAGATTTTTTACTTTTTTTATATATAATTATGTCACTGTTTCATTCTTGTGTTATTTTTTTTAATTTTCTCTTCATTTCTTTAATAAACTGTATAAACTACTTACAAATAAACATTTAGAAATTTTGTATACTGATTATATTTAAAAAAAAATCAATTTTGATTTAAATCAAATAAACCGAATTTTTTTTTTTTTTTTAAAAATCATGATTTGTATCAGCCCTGCATTGTCCATAGGTTTAAAATCTTCTTTTATCTAGGGTGTCCACCACAATTTTGATTTAAGGGAACAGTACAACTTAAAAAAATAAAAGAAAATATTTTATGGTTAATGCAATTTTTTTTACATTACCGTCGGAATTTGTGAATCTACACGTTTTTTAAGGTTTGAAGAACGTCTTCAAACGTACAAAGTATAATCATTAAAAAGTAAAAACTTTTGGTGTTTATTTCCTTAAAGCAGACAAATTTATGAGGCAAATAACACCTGAGTGATGTGATTTAGTCAATTTTTCATTGAAATATGTTTAAAAATGTGAAATTTTTAATGTTTGACAAAAATTGAAATTACTCTCGAAATAATGAAGGTTTCTTAAAGTTCCTATGCTTGTTTTAAAGAAAATTTTCTAAAGAATAAGACTATTATTTAAGCAATGAAGTGCTTTTTCCCCTAGAATATGCAAGGCTCAAAAGTTGAACCAAAAAACTTATAAAATTTTGAAAACATTATTTTGACATAATAATAATTTTTAAAATTTCGATAAAAAAGCATCATTATCATTATTTCAAAAATAATTTGAATTTTTGTCAAACACTAAAAATTCCACTTTTTTGGACATATTTCAATGAAAAATTGATTAAATTACTTCACTCAGGTCTTATTTTCCTCAAAATTTCATCAACTTTGTGAAAATTAAAACATAAAAATTTTAATAATTATCTTTTGTAAGTTAAAGACGTTTTTTCAAACCTTAAAAAATGAGTGGATTGACAAATTCCAACGGTACTGTAAGAATAAAAAGATTCTAAATGAAATTTTTTTCTAAATGAAACTTTGCACATTTATTTTCACAATAAAATATTTTACAAAAAATTTTGTTTTCGAATTGTCTGGAGTGTTATTTGGCCTCTGCAGTTTTTTAAAAAAAAATTCAAAATATCACGTTGGGCGTGATTTTGGCTCACAGAAACGTCTGAAAAAAAGAAGAAAAAAGTGGGCTTTAATCATCATCAAAACCACTATATAGTGAACTAAAAGAAAAAATTTTTGTCAAAAAAATAACAAAATGGCAACGTTTTCTCATCGGATAAATTTGAAAAAACGTCGCCATTTTGTTATTTTATGCTAAAAAAAATTTTTTTTTTAGTTTACTCTATAGTGATTAAAACCCACTTTTTTCTCTTTTTTTTCAGACGTTTCTGTGAGCCAAAATCACGCCCGCCGTGATATTTTGATGTTTTTTTTTTCAAAAAACTGCAGAGGCCAAATAACACTCCAGACAATTCGAAAAAAAAATTTTTGTAAAATATTTTGTTGTGAAAATAAATGTGCAAAGTTTCATTTAGATATCTCTTGTTATTCTTAAAAAAATTGCATTTAAATGTTATTTTGTGTAAAGATAATAAGAAAAGGGTAAAAAAAGTTAAATAAATAAAATAAAATATGACTTTTATACAATTAAACAATGTATTTTTATCAGACTGTATAACAAAATATTATTATTAAATTTTCGACTAATTTACGGATTTTTAAAAAAAAATTAATAATACTCTATTCAAAGATATAAATGAATTTAACAGTAATATTATTAGGAGTGATTTTAAAATCAAGAAACCTTTAAAAATAAGAAAAAGTGAGAACAATTAATAAAAATACAGAAAATAAATTAAGAAAACAGAGAGAGTATTTTTAAAAATCTAACATATTATGAAAAAATTAAGAAAATTTCGAAATAAATTTAGAACTTTATGAATGTATGCAAAAATAAGAAAATCGGAGTAAAAGTTGAAAAATGGTAAAAATAAAGTAAGAAAATATCGAAAGTATCAAAAGATAATTAAGGACGTTCTCTTCATTGGCATAACCTCAAACTAGAAATAGGTTTTTCACCCTTAAAAAAATATTATTTAAATTAATTTCACCAAATTTTTAAAGATCAAGTCTTACATTTCTCAGAAAAAATTATTTTGAGCCAAAATTTGTTGACAAATAATAATTATTTTAAATTTCTGTTTTTTCTTTAAACCTTGAGAAAATCTGTAATGTTTTTTAAATTTATAATTTATAGTTTAACCTAATTATTTTTCCTGAAAATGTGTTGAAAATGTCTTTCAAAAATTTGATGAAATTAATTTTAATACTTTTATTTGCTGTGACAAAACAATTTTTAGTTTAAGGTTATGTCGATGTTGACAACCCTCTTAAAAACTTACAAAAGAATGAAGAAATTGTTATAAAATAGAAAAGTTTAAGAAATTATTTAAAACTTACTAAGATTCTAAAAATATGAAAATAATTTCCAAAGAACGAAAAACTAAAAAATTAAATTTTTACAAAATTTGAGAAGAAATCCTAAAAATCTAAAAAAAAGTACAAAATAAATGTTATTTAAAAAAAAAGGAAATAAATTTTTTTTTTATTTCTTTTAGTCGATGTTTTAATCACAATTTTATTACAATCGTTTGACATTTCTTTTGAAATTATTGTTTTTGCTCTCTATTTTTAATAAATATATTTTTAGGTTTTTTTTATTTTTGTTTGCTTTAGCATTGTAAGTTAAAAAAAATACATTTCCCTTGTTAATTTGTAAATTTAAGAATAGTATTTTTTAAATTAAGTACGGAATTATCTAAGTTATGAATACAAGAGTGATTTTGACACATGCAAGAAGTTTCAACGAATTTCCGAAACCTTTACAAATTCCTGAATCATTTTGTTAAATTCACGGATTTTTTTCAAAATCGTAAGACAAAATTGCGTAACTTTTCACTGAAATGAACAAATATATCTTGTATTTCTCAAATTCCCAAAATTTTCCTGATTTTTCCTTTTCCCCCTGATTGATGGGCACCCTGTTATATCTTATAAAATAAACCTTCTAAAAATTATTCTTAAATTACCTGCAATCGGTCCATCAAATCGTTGAGTTTCTTCATCTTTAAAGGAACTTATATTCTCAGTAAGTCCATCTTCAGGAAAAGTATCGCCTACACTGTCTTTCAAAGTTTTTTGTAAATTTTTTGATCGACAATTTGAATTTTTGTCTTTGTTGATAGAGGGAAAAGTTAGTTCTCTCATTTCTCTCTGAAGTTGTTCGGTTGTTATGAAGTCTTCTCCATTAGCTAAACTGTTAATCAAGGAAGATAATAAGTTTGCTTTAAAAATAAACAATTAGTTTTCGAAATGATTTTATGAATAGGTATTTATTATATAATAATATGCTAGAAAATATTAATAATAAATATGAGTAAATACCTGTTGAACATTTCTCTAGCAGCGCGTCTAGCAAGTTTTTCGTCTTGAGACATGTCTAGACAACTTTTCACATCGTAATAATTGTGTTCAGTGATACCACGACCACTGGCTAGACATGTTTTTAGAATTTCAGTTGCTTCTAGATTTCCCTGTTCAGAAGCTTTTGTCAACCAATAGACTCCCAATTTGGCATTTTCTTCCTTGTCGACTTCGAGTTCTGTTGCAAACAAATTTTTGACTTAAATTAATTATGTTCCTTTTTTTTAATTTCAAACCTTGGATCAATTTCAAGGCACAAAAATGTCGCTTTGGTCTCGTTACATTACAAAAAAGAAGCAAAAAAGTCGATTTTATTTTTCGTCAATAATTTGTTTAATTAATTACTTCAATTAGATGTTAGATGTTAAATAAACATTACAATTTTAATCAGAATAATCAGTAAAAATTATTTTATTAAAAATATTTCAGTATGTACTCAAATTCGAAAAATTTTCAGTTTTTAAATTTTAAAAAAGTTACAAGTTTTTTTTCTTAGAAATTATGTGTCATTTATTCACATTAAGAGATTTTTAGACTTTTAAAGAAATGCTCAAATTCATTTTTTCCTTAATTTTTGAAGTTAGATTTAAAGAAATTATTCTGCTTTAGATGTTCAATGAAATTATCGAATTGAAATCAGCAAAAATGTTTAAATCACTGTCTAATTTTAAGAAAATTGTTGAGTCGAATAATAAAGGTTTTTAATTGAAAATATTTTCAAGATTTGAATTCACAAAAATTATAAAAACTAGAGTCTTAGAAACAGATTATTAAAAATTCTACAAAATTAATTTTTTTTAACCCTGCTTTTTGAAATACTTCAAGATTGTAGCAATTTTACAGATGTTTAGTAAATTTTTTGAATTAAAATCATTAAAAATTGAATTTTTGGATTTCACAAATCTATATTTTTTTTATAAATTATTTAAATTTCATAAGATTAAATTCAATTTTAGATAAATAAAATTATTAAAATAATTGGAATTAAATGTAAAGAAATTAGTTAGAATTCTCGGATATTAATTTTAGAATAAATATAAATATTTTTATTTATAAATCCATGTTTTGTTGAACAATATAAAAATATAGAATATAAAACTCTTAAAAATCTGAAAAATATTAAAGGAATAAATTCTAATATAATATATTTGGATAATATTTGGATTTCACAAATCTATATTTTTTTTATAAATTATTTAAATTTCATAAGATTAAATTCAATTTTAGATAAATAAAATTATTAAAATAATTGGAATTAAATGTAAAGAAATTAGTTAGAATTCTCGGATATTAATTTTAGAATAAATATAAATATTTTTATTTATAAATCCATGTTTTGTTGAACAATATAAAAATATAGAATATAAAACTCTTAAAAATCTGAAAAATATTAAAGGAATAAATTCTAATATAATATATTTGGATAATATTTGGATTTCACAAATCTATATTTTTTTTATAAATTATTTAAATTTCATAAGATTAAATTCAATTTTAGATAAATAAAATTATTAAAATAATTGGAATTAAATGTAAAGAAATTAGTTAGAATTCTCGGATATTAATTTTAGTATAAATATAAATATTTTTATTTATAAATCCATGTTTTGTTGAACAATATAAAAATATAGAATATAAAACTCTTAAAAATCTGAAAAATATTAAAGGAATAAATTCTAATATATTAGATTTATTCAAAAATAAATTTTGTAAAATAATTTTTAAATGCAATTTAAATGTCTAGAATTTTAACTATTATTCATAAATTTAATTTAATCAATTTGAAGATCCTTAATTCATTCATAATATAATCCATAAATTAAAATTAATAAAATACAAATAAATAATAATATATTTTTTATGTAATTTAATTGTAGATAATAGATAATTGGTAAAATTAAAGAATAAAAATTTTGAATTTCATTTTTTAAAAAACACACTTTATTCAATATTTTTCTATTGAACACTTTTTGATTTATCTATCCAGAATATCCAGATTTTCATAAATTAAAAAATTAGGTAACTTGCTGTATATTTACCGATAAAATAGTACATTTTTTTAAGGAAAAGACAAAAAATTCTAATTGTTTTGAAATTTTAGTTTATTTTCTAAGGATTTTAATTTTTGTGTTTTGATTGTCTTAAAGCCTTTGTATTTTTATTTACTGAAAAATTGTTGAGAGTTTTAATAGTTAAAAAATTGTTAAAATATTTGTTTCTTAATTGATTAAACATTTTTCTGCTTTAATTATTTAAAATTTCTTTTGTTTTATGAATGAAAAATTATATTATTAATTTTGACTCACCACACTGTTCTTCCAATAATTGTTTGGCCAAAACAACTTGTGATTCAGGACAACCATCTTCAGCGAGTTGTGATCGTAGTCTTCTAAGAGAACCTCTTGGTCCGTCTGCAAATACAAAATTAACATTCAATTGCGAAATCATTAACTTAATTATAAAGTGTTGTCATTGAAACAATTTTCAGGCAAAATGATAACAAAAAAATTCTAATTAACAATAAAATAAAAGCGAGACAGTTCTTAAGTAAAGGATCTGTAATTCTGAATAAAGATAAAAAACTAACTATAAAAACAAAAGTTCATTTTAATTTTAAAGAAATTTTATTAAGGATTAATTTTGCAAACACAAATGTAGGTGAAGGACAATCGATTTTATATAACCTTTAAATAAAACGAATTTATGTCGGGATTTCTTAACTTTTATCTTCAAAAAATTGTTACAATTTATAAAATCGAATTTTTCACTGAAAGGAAAATTTTGAAAATTGTGTATTTCATATAGTTAATGTGTGAAATAAAATTTGTCACTCCTGTTGTTTACGACATTCGGAGCTGTCAAAATACGCGTTTTGAGGTTAGGATCGATCAAATTGAGTGCGGGACAAAACTCTTTGATAGTAAACAAACTTTGACACTTAGTCACGTGGCTGTCAGAAAAGATATATATCACAAGTCCATTAAATCATATTTGGCAAATCTATTTTTTGGAGAATCTTCTAACTGGTGAAAATAAATTGTAGTACCGTGTAATGTCCACTGTTTTCTGCCGGATCGACCGGGAATAGGCACGAAACCGGCCATTTTTTTAAAAAAACAATCAGATAATATTTTCGAAGTGCGTTAACATTATTGTTTTAATAAGAGGTTCGCCATTGTCTGTTTTTCACTCACAAAAACAAGTTCTACAGGTCACAGGTAGAAATCTCAGTTCCACAGGTTTACGCAATTCGCGGCAAGAAATTTTGGCGTGGGTGCGCATCAGGGACGTAGAAAGAAAAAATCCAAAAAATCTGTGGTACCTAAATTGCATCCCTTGAATTTTTTAGCATGCACTTTTTCTTATCAACTATTTTAAAATAGTAAAATTGAATTGAATTTTCAAATACCTACTTGGACTTTTGTTTTAAAAAGACGAATTTCTTAATAATTTGATTACTTACCTGTTAAATGCAGCGATTCTTCTTGTTTGAAAAAAATGAATAATATATAAAATGTATTATTTTAAACATAAACTTAAAAGTTAATATTGCTGCAAGTTTAAAATTTTGTTTTTAAACAAACAAATTAAAGGAGTGTTCTGATAATAATAATAATATTACTTACAAATTTTTAAATTATAAGTTTAAAAATAAATAAATAAATATTCCATAAATGAGTAAAAATATTTTTGAAAATAATTAATAATAATAATAATAATTGATAATTGGACGTAATGAAATAAAAATACATTGGAACGATTGATTTTTAAATAAAAATTCTTAGAGAAATTTAAAAAATAATACTGCAAAGTGAAAAACTTTTAAATAAATAAAATAATAAAAAGGATGATTTGGAACTGAATACGAATTTTTTGAATAATTTGAAAACATTTTGAAATTTTATATTTATTGTCCTTATTAACCATTAAACTTTTCACTCTATATAATATTGCCATTTAAGTACATACTTTTCTAATACAAATTTATTTAAACTCAGTGCTGAATTATCAAATCCGTAGATTGTTATCAATATATAATAATTTATATAAAAATGCTTAGAGTACTAATACGACGCTTTTTGTTCGATATGCAATTTATAAATACAGAAAACAAAATAATTAACAAATTGCATTATTATTTATTTATTGAAAATAAGAGAGAAGAAACTAAATTTTCATAAAGGTATTAAATTAAAAAAAATTTATATTCACATTTTTGGATTTTAGAATTCAATAGGAAAAATTCGATTTTTCCCTTAAATGTAAAATGCTTATTAATTAGAACAATTTGTTAAGTATTTTCTTTCGGTGTATTTAAATATAAATTTTTTAAGAGATCGGTTTATTATAATATAATGTTATACTTGGTATATTACCGTAATTATAGTGCGATTCTTGTATCGCAATATTTCCCTTATTCGGAGCCAGTTTTAGTGATTTTGCCTTTTTTGAAAAATTCACTTATTGAATTTGGAATTTTAGCAAAACCACGTCTTTGCTGGCTCCTCGTGTAGTCAGAAATCAGCTCGAAGTCCGACACTGAAAAAAATGTATATTAATTAGATTATTATATTTATTGTAATATTTTAATTATTAAAACTTCAAACAATTTATAATTCAACCTTTTCGACTCTAACGTCGCCTGAGAGATTCTTTTAAAGAATATTCTTTTAATTAAGAATTTGTTTTAAATTTAGTTTCTATTTTAACATATTTAATGGATTAATTGTTTTTATTTTATTAAGTGTATATTTGAATTTTGAATTTTCACTTGGGAATCCAAATGGTAAATAAATCACACTTTTAGGCAAAAAACAACATTTAAAAAATCCAAAAATATACCAAGAAATATTGTTGAATGTCAAAATAGTAAATATAATTTCATCCAGAGAAATGATATATTTGACACAAATAAAAAATTACTTTGTGCCAAATAACCATATCTTTGTCTCAGGCCTACTGAATGTTCTTCTTTGTTTCAAATAAAGATTTTATTCAACACAAATCAAAATATATTTAAATAAAATAAATATTTATTTGGCTCTGAGACAAAATTGTCTTTCCTCTAAGTCTTTTTATCTTTTCTGAGGCAAAAAAATACATTTAAAAAGTTTTAAAAACCTTCATTACCAAAAAAAAATATTATTTAAAATTTTTAAATAATTGAACCGTTTTGTTAAATAGATAGATAAATTAAAAATATATTATAACAAATTGTAAACAAAATAAA
The DNA here is from genome assembly GCA_037103525.1 of Ganaspis brasiliensis. NCBI lineage: Eukaryota > Metazoa > Arthropoda > Insecta > Hymenoptera > Figitidae > Ganaspis > Ganaspis brasiliensis. The sequence continues at coordinate 226,590 of JAZKLR010000126.1, forward strand.
CTAAAAGTACGCAAAATCTTGTCAAAAAAAGCTTTTATATTTTCCAGGAGCATAGCCAGAAAAAAATTTGGGGGGGGTTTGAAATTTTTTACGTTTCAAGGGGGGTTTTGAAAAAATTTTTGCGTATAAAGACTTTTTTTTAATAGAATTTTTGGATTTCTGGGGGTGGGGGGTTGAACCCCCAAAACCCCCCTGGCTACGCCCCTGATCTTTTCTGTTTATATGAGTGACTAATTTTATTTTGAACTAATTTATTCATTGAGTAATTTTTTAAAATAATAAATAATTGACCATATGTAACTTTTTTCAATTCTTATTTTCATAATTGTATTTTTAAACATTTGTTATTTTTCTGTATTTTGATATTTCCGCATTTAATTAATGTTGAATATAATAATTAAAAACTTGCAAACTTTATTCATTTTGAATAATTTCAAAATTTTATTTATAAATTTATTTATTGCTTACTCATAGAGGAAGTATTGTTTTATTATAATAATTTTATGTGTTAAATACATCCTCAAAATAATTGAAATTAAACAAAATAATTGCAAATTAATTGAAAAACAATATTGAACTTAATTAAAAATTGGGGAAAGTAATTTAAACAATCATAGAAATGTTTTAAACACAAAGAAAATATTTTAAATTTGAGAAAAATACTTGAAAATTTTAAATGTAGATAGAAAAAAATTGAATAACGAAAAATTAGAAAAAATAATTGAAAATTTAAAAAAATTATCGAAAATTGAGATAAATAAATTAAAATTGAAAAAACAATTAAACTTTGAGAAAATAATTGAAAAAAATTACATAAAATGTTTTAAATAAAGGGAAGTTAAAGAAAATTTCAGAAAAATACTTAAAACTTTCAGAGGTTCATTAAAATAAAAGAAAATAATTGAATATTAGAGAAAATAAATGAAAAATCATAAACATAATTCAAAATTGAAGAGAACAAATTTTAATTAAAGAGAAGTAAGTGTAAACTTTTTGAAAATTATGAAAAAGAACGAAAAAAAGAACGAAAGTAATTGAAAATTGAAGAAAATAATATAAATAATTGAAAATTGAATGCAATAATTGAAATGTCAGATAAATAGTTTAAAATTTTTGACACTATAAAACAAATGAAAGGAATTGAAAATTGAAAGAAATAAATTGTAGAAAATAATTGAATAATAATTTTTAATATTGAAACTTAAAGAAAATAATTGAAAGTTGTAAACAATAAATGACATTTAAGTGAAATAATTGAAAAAATTACAGATTTTTTTTTAAATTTACGATAATTAACAAAATAAAATTTGAAATTACGAAAACAAATGAAAATAATTAAAATTTCAAGAAAATAATTGAAATTTTAAAAAAGAATACTTAAAAATCTTAGAAATTAGATTAGAAATTAAATATGAAAAATTGAAAACAGTAAATGAGAATTGAGAGAAATAATTGAAAAAAAATCGCAGAAATAACGAAAATTGATGAATATAATTGGAATTTTAAAAAATAATGCCAAAATAATGAAAATAATTAATTGGAGAAAATAATAGAAAAATTACAGAATTTATTTTTCAACAAAAGAAAATAATTGAAAAATCGTTATATTATGGAAAAATGGACGACAATAATCTAAATTTGAGATAATAACTGAAAATTTAGGAAATTAATTGAAAAATAATAAAAATATTAATAGATGGAGAAAATAATTACAAAATAATAAAAAGAAATAAAAAGTGAACAAAATAATTGAAAATAAAGATATTTATTTGAAAGTTCAGGAAATTAATTAAGATATTATGAAAATGATTAAAAATTGAAAATAATAATTGCAAAATTATAAAAATAATGGTAAATTAAAAAAATTAATTTAAATTCCTAATATAAAATTTAGAAATAAATAATTAAATTGATTGAATGTCAAGGAAAAAAAATTAAAATTGAAAAGTGATTGAAAAAAATAAACAAAGTAATTGAAATATGAAGAAGTTAAATTTGACATTTAGGGAAACAATTTAAAACTAATTAAAAAACGCAGAAAATAATTAAAAATTGATAAAAAGTAGTACAAAATTGGTGTTTAAGTAATTGAAATTTTAATAGAAAAGAATTATTAAAAATTGAATAAATTTTTAAATTACTTAAAATTTATTATATTTGAAACGTCGATTGATCTTATAATCAATGCAAGTTCACATTAACTGAAATTTGAAGAAATTAAAAATGCTACAAATTTAAAATTTGAGAACATTTTTGAAAGGTAAACTATGATTTAAAATTTTAAAAGAAAAAAACATCTAGTGACAAATATTAGGTGTGAGGCGCATGAATATTCCCTAAATCTCATTTAGCCTAAATCCCATTAAGCCTAAAATCAAAAAGCCTAAAATGCATTCAGCCAAAATTACATTTAACCTAATTTGCATTTAACCTAAATTTCATTTAACCTAAATCGCGTTTAACCTAAATTCCATTAAACCTAAATTTCATTTTACCTAAATCCCATTCAATCTAAATTCCATTTAACCTAAATCTTATTTAACCTAAATCTCATTTTACCGAAATTCCATTTAACCTAAATTACATTTAACCTAAATTCCATTTAACCTAAATTCCATTTAACCTAAATCCCATTAAACCTAAATCCCATTTAACCTAAATTCCGTTAAACCTAAATCTCATTTAACCTAAATTCCATTTAACCTAAATCCCATTTGACCTAAAACACATTTAGTATAAATTCCATTTAACCCAAAATGCATTGAGCCTAAATCTCACTTCACCTAAATCCCATTTAACCTAAATCTCATTTAACCTAAATTCCACTTAACCGAAATCCCATTTAACCTAAAACGCATTTAGTCTAAATTCCATTTAACCTAAAATGCATTCAACCTAAATCCCATTTAACCTAAATTCCGTTTAACCTAAATCTCATTTAACCTAAATTCCACTTAACCTAAATCCCATTTAACCTAAAACGCATTTAGTCTAAATTCCATTTAACCTAAAATGCATTCAGCCTAAATCTCACTTCACCTAAATCCCATTTAACCTAAATCTCATTTAACATAAATTCCACTTAACCTAAATCCTATTAACCCTAAATTTCATTTAACCTAAATTCCATTTAACCTAAAACGCATTCAGCCTAAATCTCACTTTACCTAAATCCCATTTAACCTAAATCTCATTTAACCTAAATTCCATTTAACCTAAATCCCATTTAACCTAAAACGCATTTAGTCTAAATTCCATTTAACCTAAAATGCATTCAGCGTAAATCTCACTTCACCTAAATCCCATTTAACCTAAATCTCATTTAACCTAAATTCCACTTAATCTAAATCCCATTTAACCTAAAACGCATTTAGTCTAAATTTCATTTAACCTAAATTCCATTTAACCTAAAACGCATTGAGCCTAAATCTCACTTCACCTAAATCCCATTGAACCTAAAATTTTTTTTAATTTACGGATAAATATAGTTGAATCAAAAAAAGTTTTAGGTTAAATGGGATTTAGATGAAGTGAGATTTAGGCTCAATGCGTTTTAGGTTAAATGGAATTTAGACTAAATGCGTTTTAGGTTAAATGGGATTTAGATTAAGTGGAATTTAGGTTAAATGAGATTTAAGTTAAATGGGATTTAGGTGAAGTGAGATTTAGGCTGAATGCAATTTAGGTTAAATGGAATTTAGACTAAATGCGTTTTAGGTTAAATGGGATTTAGGTTGAGTGGAATTTAGGTTAAATGAGATTTAGGTTAAATGGGATTTAGGTTAAATGGGATTTAGGTTAAATGGAATTTAGGTTAAATGGAATTTAGGTTAAATGGAATTTCGGTTAAATGAGATTTAGGTTAAATGAGATTTAGGTTAAATGGAATTTAGATTGAATGGGATTTAGGTAAAATGAAATTTAGGTTTAATGGAATTTAGGTTAAACGCGATTTAGGTTAAATGAATTTTAGGTTAAATGCAATTTAGGTTAAATGGAATTTTGGCTGAATGCATTTTAGGCTTTTTGATTTTAGGCTTAATGGGATTGAGGCTAAATGAGATTTAGGGAATATTCATGCGCCTCTTATGTGTGAACGGAATGATTGAATAAATTAATTAAACTTGTAAATTATTATATTGGGGCCCCATTTTCTTTTTGACCCAGGGCCCTTGCCCTCCCAGTTACGCCACTGTGTACAACTGCTAAAATTAAAAGATTTTTAAGTTCTAATTATTAATTATTCGATTTTTATGAATTACTTAAAGTGTTCAACATTTATTTAATTGACTAATGTTAAAACCTTTAATTTCAGGTGTTTTTCAAAATAAGATTTACCTATGTTTGTACAAAATAACAATTTTCAAAGTAAGTTTTGTGTCAAAATGATATATTTGTCCAGAGAAAAGATATAGTTGATTTAAATAAATATTTATTTGAAACAAATAAGAAATTTATTAGGCTCTGAGACAAAGAGTTATTATCATTTCTTTGGATCTATAAATTAAATTAAATATAATTTTTTTTTATTTAACATAAAAATAGGTACCGTCAAACCTTAAATTATGGTACAAATGCATTTTTTGGTATTTTATGCTTCACCAAAATTCAGAATTTTATACAAAAAATTTTTTAACCAACTAGTTATATTGTTTAAATTCTTCTGAAAGTTTAATGTATGTATTACTATAAGAAAACATTTTTTCTTCGAGTTATAAGAACTCAAAGTTTGTATTACAATAACTTCGCAAACGGGGCTATTATGGTACAAAATTTATTTTTGTTTATAAAATGAAGTAAATATTTTATTTTTTGCATTAAACTATATGGGAACCTTTTACTAGATATTCCAGAGTCAAATGTTTCAAAAACAGACAAATAGTAATTATTATTATAGAAATATTTATGAAAATAGAAAGTTAAATAATGAAATTTCTCAAAATTTGTATTTTATGTTATTTCAATAATTAAATGACTTTTTTTGATTCGTAATATCTTTCTGAGCAATTTTATATCAAGCAATATTTAAATTAACTTATAACTCTTGTAAATAATATAATATTAATATAAGTGGTTTTTGAGGTTATGATGCACACTTTGTTAAGTTTAACATATTTAGTTTATTTTCAATTTTCTGACAAAAAATAAAACATTTACGTAAAAAAACAATAAAACCAAAGCACGAGAACCTTGATTGCTGTTTTAATAAAACGAATTTTCATAAAATAATTAAAATAGTTTTGTACCGGAGTAGATATGAATTTTTTAAGGATTTTTGGCAAAGAATTTATTAGAAACAATATTCTTATTTGGGTCAGCCTTCGCCAAGCGGATCAGCTAAAATTATAAAAATTCTACTTCTAATGAGACATCATTTTTGTTATCCTTAAACTATGTTAATTAGGCTCGAAAATTATTAGAACAAAAAAATTTTTTTTTTCGATGTTATTAGTGATTGAAATTTTTAATAGTGCAAAATGAAAACATATTTTTCTCGAGATTTTTTGCACGCCGAAATAAAAAATTTAATATCTTTGTCTCTAATCGCAGGCTATTTTTTTTCTTAATGGTTTTATTATTAAAAAAGTGCACTGAGAAAAATGAGTTAGCTACTATATGGATAGCTAATTTTTAGCTGTGGTAGCTAATATTTAGCTGTTTCAGCAAATAAAATTAGCTGTGAAAGCTAATTAATAGTTGTATTAGCTAAAAAATTAGCTATCCAGCAATTAAAGTTAGCTAAGGTAGCTAAGTCTTAGCTTTGGCTGCTAATGTTTTTTTACCGTGTGTAAAGAATACAAACAGTATTTTAAAATTTCACGTAACGCACGCAGAAAGCTGTTTTTTATTAACATTTATTAAATAAATAATATAAAAAACGATAAAAATTAAAAAATTTTAAGAACAAAAAATATTTTTAAAAACTACGTTTCAAGGCAATTAAAATGCTTTTTTAACTTTTAAAATCGGTTAAGAAGATCTCGAGAAAAATATGTTTTTATTTTGTACTATTAAGAACTTCAATCACTAATAACTTCGAAAAAAAATTTTTTTGTTCTAATAATTTTAGAGCAACAGAATTTTTATTATTAATTTTAGCCGATCCGCTTGGCAAAGCCTGACCCATTTTGTTTGCAAAATATCACACTATATTCACAAATAAAAATCAAATTTATAAATTTCAACATAAATATTTTAGAAATAAAAAACCAGCTTGTACCATAATAGCCCCGTTCGACGGTATATAAATTAAATATATTCAAGGGCATATCTCTGGAACATTTAACTTTTCAATAAGAAAAAATATTTTATTTTTTTTTTGTAGCACAGTATTGAAACTTTGTCTACATAAACTTCAAGTGCTAAGCTTTCAAATTATACAAATGGACAAATAAATCTAATTGTCTTCAAGAAATTATAAATTATTTAAAATTACAAATAATTTTTAACCTGTAACGTAAAAATATTCAACAGGTGGTTGCTTTTTAGGATGAAAAACAGTTGAAATGAATTGCTTGAGGGGTTATCAATTTTAAAAAGCGATAAGTTTGTTTAATATTTTCAATATTTATAAGAATAGTAAAATATTAATAATACTACACTAGGAATAAAGGAATAAAGTTCCATTTTTGTGTGAAAATCAATCTCGAAATAAACATTAAAACTTAACCTTCAGGTTTTAATTAATGACAATTTCTGTTGAAAACATTATAGAATCGGCAACTTCAGACTTAAAAATTTCTTTCTAAAAAATTTCGGTCGATTACGGTCGACCGTAATTGATAAATATTTTCACATTATCATTGCAATAAAGTATTTTTTTCTCAAAGCACATTCACACAATGTTAAATGGTACTCGTAAAAATATATGTAAGTACTTTTTGAATACTTTTATTTCATTTTCGTGAAGTATCACTCGTATTACGATCGTTGTCAAATTTTGTACACACGTGTTTTCTGTTATTTAAATTAGAATAGTTGTTTGAAGACATGAAGCACATCAATTTAGTATGTCTCAAAATAATTCTAATTATTTAAACTTTTATTTTCCATAAACTATTTTGGTGTGCCAATAGTCTTATTCAAGAAAAATGATAAATAAGACGATTACGGTCGAAAAGGTTAAAAATGAGGGACAACTTTTAAAAACATATAACTTTCTTCACAATAAACAAAATATTAATTTTCATGCACAAATGTGTTCATCGTTTAAATAACTTTAAAAACATGTGTCATCTAACTAGTAATTTTTATTAATTACAAAGTTTCAACGTATAAACCATTCGAAAGTGTGGTTAGGGACAAGTAAACATTGTTAAAAATCGGATGTTCAAATTGGAATAATTATTTATCTATTTAATAAATCAATGTGTAATCTTTTGGAAATAGTTCATCGTATCAAATGTTAATATTTCCAACAAAAACCAGGTAAAAATTGATTAAAATTATCAAAATATATGCAAGGGACATAAAAGTTAAAGGTTCCAGAGATATGCCCATTCAATAGTTTTATTTACATAGCTGAATGTCTGTAAATGTCATTTATTAATGTAGTAAATGAACTAAACAAATTTTAATGATTAAAATGTTAAAATTCTAGAAAATAAAAATTAAAAACTTACAAATTGTTGGGTCCCATGTACGGGGGAGGATTTGGACGAATGTACGGGTTGATTCGTTCAACAGAGGTTCTGAAAAGAGAGAAATTCACCTTATAGGAGAAGTAAGTTCGCTGGAGAACGCGCGGGAGCGTCAATTCTCTAGATTCTTTTTTTTCTGGGAACTCGGATGCTTGAGAGCCATTGTAGATGCGCTGGGAAAGGGTTCTCGAGAGAAGGGTTCAGTGAGAGTATAATGTTATAATGATTGCATATTTCACGAGCATATCCCGAAGGCAATTCTCTTTTTAAAAGAGATCCATCGAGCAACTTTTATCATATTTCCCTTATATATTACACTAGCTAGATTCTTATTTCAAGTTTAATTTAAGATTTTTCACGAAATTTAGATGTCTCTTTTAATTAGATTAGAGATTATAATCTTGCATTCATTTGACCAATAGATGGATATCTATTATGTGGAACTAAGAATTTTAAAAAGGGTCTTTAAAACCGGTTTTTGAAGACAGGTAAAAATTGAAGATAATGAACTCTTAATTTAGAAAATTGTTTACTCTTTTAAAAGTGTTTGGAAATTCTATATATAGTAGGGAATATACTTTTTTTTAATTCTGTTGCTGATAAATTGTTAAAAAATGTATTTATTTTTCATGTTGTTGTATTTTTGTTCAGTATTTAAAATTTTCGAGATTTAATTTTCTTGGGATGAAATTAAATATAGTTTATTTACTGACTTTGGACTTCGAGACAAAGAATTGCTTGGACTTGAAGGTTGTGCTGAGAGCGATCTTAATGTTCCTTTACTGGATGTTGCATACTGGACCATTTGAACCCCATTATTTCCAAGATCCTCTATCGGAGATGGTTCTTTCTTTTCTCTGAAAAGAAAAATTTAAATTTAATACAAATTATCTAATTTGCAGAATGCACAGAAAATAAATAAGCTTATTGGGAAAAATGATATAAAGAAAGTATATAAATAGAGAAATGAAGATAAAAATATATAAATAAATAAAAATAAATTCTTAAAAAATTGTTTTTAAAAATAAATAAGTAATTAACGATTAAACAGGGTAAAAATACATTGATAGTGTAGGTTTACTTAAAAATAATAAATAAAATATAAAGTGGTGAATTTCAAAAATAAATTTAATTAAAATAACCAAAAATAGAAGTAGGGGAGACTCGACATCAATGAGACATATTTCAAATTTTTGAAAAATTACTGTAAACAAGAAATGATTTAACGTGGGACCTTTTTTTCAATGATTTTTCTGCAAATTAAAATGTTTTATTGTTGTCAACACTCCCCTAAACGAAAAAAAAAATATTAATATTAACAATATAAAATATAATAACAACAAAAGTTAAAAAACAAAACGGAATAATAAAGGAGGGAAAATTATTTAAAAAATTGAAAAAAATGAATTAACAAAAATTCTAAAATTAACCTTCGCATATACAGTTTTTCCCCTATTTTTTAACCCTAAAAAATACGTACTACTTCATTTTGTGAAATCCATGCACAGATCACACAAAAATAGAAAAGGAGCAAAATGCATTAAGCAAAAAATTCGAAGCAATTTTTAAATTCTTCAGTCGTAAAATCATTCTGCAAAAAATAAAAATTTTTCTAAAATAACATGCCACATTGATTTCTACGGATGCAAAAGTTAAAAAATAGAAATTCGTTTATAAAATGTTTACAACTAAAGCTCGTGATTATTAAATTGTTATTTTGCAATTTTCACTAATTGTTATTATCTTAAACAAATAGTTAAAAATAAGATTTTTAAAATAAAATTATTAGCTTTAAAATTTAAATTAAGGAAACTGAAAGAATTAATTTCTTAAATATAATTTATACATTTTATAAATTATAATAATTTTCATAAAGGTAGAATATAAAATAAAAGAAAAGGTATATTTATTTAATTTCGTAAATATAATTTAAAGATTACATTACAGTTTCCTAATTTTAAATTTTCAAATTAAAATGCCGCATTTTTACAACAAAAGTTTACCTCGCGACCTCTTTTTGATCAAGGAAAAGATTAAACAGTTCATGAAAATATTTGTCTGATTCTGGATCAATCCTACAAAAATAAAAAGATCATTTTACCTAAATACAAAATAAAAGCAAAAAAGGAAAAAATATATGGAAAAAAAATTTTAAAAACTAAAAAATGTAAATTAATTTAAATGAATATTTTATATTGTTGTATAGAAGATATTTTTTCCAACTTGTGCAAGAAAAAAATAGATGTTTGTATATTTGTCTTTTTTAACATGTTTGTAACTTTTTCAAAAAATGAGATATTTAGTTTTTTTCAAGCGCTAAATGAATCTAAAAAAAGTCCGCTTTCTGTCAGTTTTACTACAACCAAGAAAATCGAATTTTCAAAGCATAAGTTGGAAAAAATAATTTTTGAATAAATACACTTTTACGCAATACATGTTTTACATACACTTTAACATTAACTTTGTCATAATACGATTATTTCTATTATAATATTTTAAATTTAGTATAATTAATAATTGTACCTGATTATTAATATAACAGGTATTATATACAAGAAAAAAAAGGTTTTGGCTAAAATATTAGTGTGTTCCTACTTTCTAAACCTAAATTATTTAAAAATAACTAATTTGAAAGCAAAAATTCCACCGTTAATATTTTAGGAAAATTCTGTTCACTAATTCAATTAGTCAATTTTTAATTTATTTTTACAAATAATTAATCATGTTTGATGCTGATAATTAGTTATATTTTCACTAATTGATGAAGTCAAAAGTCAGCCACGATTTTACTAATATACCTAATTAGTTATTTTTAATTAATTCCGCTTTAGAGAGTAGATTCTTTTCTCCGCTAAATGCAAATCCGAAGTCGAAATTTCTAAATTGACTTATAATATTTTTAACAAAATCTAACAAAATTATTCCCAAAAACAAAATTGCACAAATTTAATACCTTCTCATTTTGTGATGAGAATGGGAAAAAACAAAAAAATAATTTTTTTTGTAGACACATTATTACAATTGTCTATTTCTGAGAAAATTTCAGAAAATCTTAAAAATTGAAATTTTTCGACTGTTTTCGTGTTTTAGAGCATTTTTTTTTTTTTTTTTTTTACATTATCTCAAAACTTTTAGCAAATTTATCAACTCTAACTTTGGATTCGGATTCTGCGGAGGAAAATACGTATTAAGAAATATTTTGGCCAAAACCTTTTTTTTGTTCCTGAGTATTTATTAATTAATTTAGTTTAACATAATTAAACACAAATTCTTATATTAAAATATACAAAAAACTAAAGTCAGAAATTACGGGTACACCTGTTTTTTTTATCTTTTCTTTTCAATATAAAAAATCAGTAATCACTTTATAAATAATTTTAAAAATAATTTTTTAAAATATATTTAAATTATTTTTCTGTTAACAGTCATTACAATTTTATAACAAAAATGCGTTTAAGCACAAAGATCAAGTTATTTTTAAATAAAAAAAACGAGTCATTTTAAAAAATTTCCTCAATAAATAAGGAATAATTGATTAGATTATAATATTATTAATATTACATACATTAATTTCATTACATTAATAATGTCCCGATGACTCCCTTTAACACAATAATGAAAGAATATAGAAAAAATTTTATCATATAACTGTTACAATTTTTAAATAAAATCTTAAAACTTGAATCATTTTTATAATAATTTAAAAATTATTCCTCTTTTTTGTCAAGTGGTTTTGCTTTCCAAATTTCTTGAAGTGAGTTTTCACTCCACGTTAAGTGAAAATTGACTTCAAAATTAAAGTGAGAGTTCACTTTTCGCTTGGAGTGAAAACTCACTCCAAGAAATTTAAAAAGTACTTTTTCTATAAAAAAAAATTGATTGAAAGAAAACAAATTTAAATAAATATATTTAAAAACAAAATGATTTTTTTAGTAAAATAAAACTAATTTTAGATATGGTAGCAATTAATCAAATTATTGGTGACCCATTAATTTTTTATGGTAACTTATAAAAAATAGATTTTTTAAAAATATAAGAAAGTGATATTTAAAAAGTCAGGCATTTAAATGGTTAAAGAGATAAGTCATATATAAGTGTAGACGATAATTTTTCTTCATTTAAGTGTTTTGTGTGCATGATAAAACAAAGTATCTTTTTGCTAATTCATTGGAAGCCCGAAGAGTAATAATTGACGTGGTTGTAATGAGCCTAACACTTAAATGAACTTACTCGTTCTAGACCTGAGATATGGCACTTTTTGTGCTTGATGCTACTAATAATACAACTATACGTGCTCGTTATGCTGGTAATGGTTGTGAATGTGTGCGAGACGTGCTGTTCATTGCATAAATTATCATAAACGCGATAAGGATATTATTAGTCGCGTGCGTAGATCCAAATACATCCTTGAAAGGCATTATCCAATACCCATCTACTATCGTCAATGAAATTTTTTATATTTCATATCTTAACAACAATATTCAATCATTGAAAATATTTTTTGTTCAATTGTCTAAAAATACTTTCAATAATCATTACACGTTCAATATTTTTTAATACGCACTGATTTATAATTGAAAATTTATTATAACATAGTAACAAAACAGTATTATAATAACAGGAACAAAAATTGCATATTCTAAATAAATAAAATGATAAACTTTGACGAAAGAAGGACAAAAAATGAATAACTATATTGGGAGTATAATTGCTTTAATGTATTTAAATCCAAGGCAATTGTCTGGGACTGAATAATAAATTAATAAATGACCCCAAGTGTTGGTGATGATGTTACAGTGAAGATAATTTGATCAGTTAATTGTCCAATGAAATGTGTGTTTATAGGTTGATAATAAAGTAATTGGCGCTGGCCTCTTTGATGATGAAGAGTGCTCACTTTATTTTAATCAAACTTAACGCCTCAAAGAGAAATGCGTGTGTGATATTGTGCATAGTTGTTGTCGCAAACGAGCGATAACAATAATGGCATGTAATATGCAGATGTGTCCACGCACACAAATGTAAATTATTCATACATTATTACTCATAACAAGCACCTTTGTAGACATGTTACGTCCATGAAACGACACACATGTACTCGGGTAAGTGACCGCTGCGAGCGATCACCGTTCCTTATGATCAAACAACGGTTTACCGGTCACTAGTTTTCCATTCGCATGACGTGAATTATCAGTGACGTAACTCGCTTATATGTTAAAGATCCGACGTGTCACGGTCGACTTCTAATCAACAAGATTTTGCTCCTTTCGTCATTAGCCTTTGAATCTATTTTAATCGGCTAATCAGCCAACATTCAAATTTGGAAATTGTTTTACCCTTTTACCAATCAAGTTAATGATAATGTTGGTCATAATTATTTTATCATAAAAAATACCATGTCATTGTTATTTCTGTATAATTAAACTAATATCACTGGTCGAGTCCATACCAAGTGATCACACCAATTTCAGTCATATTGAGTAATATTTACGAAATTGATATTTTGGGTTCCTTTAGGAGTAAAAAAAATAAATTTTAATTATTTTTAAAAAATTCAAAATATTTTCGAAAATATTCAAATTCAAAATTTTATGTACTATTTTTTTTGTTTTATCATAACTTCTGTAATTTTGAAGCAATTGAGATCATTTTTTTTTAAATTACTCGTATTTAAATACTCTTTCAAGAAAAATTATAATAATTAAGAAATTGTTTATAATTAAATTTTTATTAAAAAAATTAAATTATTTATTTAAACAAAATCTAAAGTATATCATCGATCTTTTTCAAAAAATTCATAAACATAGCCTATAATGTGCTTAAAAATTTAAGCCAAAGAAAAAGATGGTATGTATTATAGTTTTTGAGAAAAAAATTATTAAGTTATGCTAGCGCGGCGCAGACCGGTGTCATCGCTACTCAACGCGTAGTTCCGTAGTAACCGAAATGTATGTATATTATTACATAATATAAATACAGTTAATCGTCATGTTTATTTTTTTATTTTACAAATTGTGCTGTGCACAGAATTTGAAAAAATTTTTGTTTCAATTTTATTCTCAAGGGGTACGAAGGAATGAAATTTTTGTGTACCTTTAATGGTCATAGCTTGATTAAATCTTTCACTTAACAATTGTTTTTCAGCTTCATATTCTGCGTAATTACAAAATTCTACATTAATTTTCTCTAAACTGGATTTTGCCCACTCGTATAAGTCAAGAGGAGTAACAATTTGATTGTTTAATGGTCGTTGTAAACTTGTTTCTTTCAACTATTTTCAAACTATTTTTATCATTCTTTAAGGGGAGAGATAGGTGAAATTTTAACTCAACAAAATTTTTGATGCTCAGAGGTGTCATTTTTTTTCTTACATCAATTAAGATGTAGAATTATGGTATTACATAAAAATTAAAAAACAATATTTTTTTGGTCATTTTCGAAATTTTATTTTTCAAAATCCATACGATGGATTGTAGAAAATCATTTAAAAATCCCACAAAAAAATTGTCGATGGAAAAAATGAAAATTGTGAAAGAGGTTTAATTTTTAAAATTTAAGTTTTTCTTAGAATAAATTTCTCAAACTCCGCAAATTATTTGTTTCTCTATTTTTGACATTACCCCATAATTTTAGGTCTAAAATTGCATAAGAAAAAAAATTAACACCCCTGAACATCGCGAATTTTGATAATTTTACCAGTCCATTATTTTTCTTTCTTCAGTTTTAAATTATTTTAATTATTCACTTATTTTCACTTATTTTTACCAGTTTTTAATTATATTAATTATTTTTCAATTGATTTAACAAATTTTCAATTATTATTCTTAAATTTTAATAATTTTCCCAATTTTTAGTTATTTTTATTATTTTTCTATAAATTACCAATTTTTTAATTACTTTTTTTTACTTTAATTATTTTCTCCGATTTTTTTAATTCTAAAGTTTGATGTCCATGTACTATGAAAAGATCAGTGTGACTTTCTGAAGCTTATAATTTAAATATAATACACTAACTATATTTACATTATGTAAAAATATACATACATTTCGGTTACTACGGAACTACGCGTTGAGTAGCGGTGACACCGGTCCGCGCCGCGCTAGCATAACTTAATAATTTTTTTCTCAAAAACTATAATACATACCATCTTTTTCTTTGGCTTAAATTTTTAAGCACAATATAGGCTATGTTTATGAATTTTTTGAAAAAGAACGATGATATACTTTAGATTTTGTTTAAATAAATAATTTAATTTTTTTAATAAAAATTTAATTATAAACAATTTCTTAATTATTATAATTTTTCTTGAAAGAGTATTTAAATACGAGTAATTTAAAAAAAAATGATCTCAATTGCTTCAAAATTACAGAAGTTATGATAACACAAAAAAAATAGTACATAAAATTTCGAATTTGAATATTTTCGAAAATATTTTGAATTTTTTAAAAATAATTAAAATTTATTTTTTTTTACTCCTAAAGGAACCCAAAATATCAATTTCGTAAATATTACTCAATATGACTGAAATTCGTGTGATCACTTGGTATGGACTCGACCCACTGCAAACTTTATTATTAATATAATTCAATTAGTTAATTATCTTAGCCCACAAGGAATGGTTATTTCTTAGTATCAAACTTCCTTTTTTCTAAAATCACTTGAATTCCTGAAGTGGCCCCCTAATTTTTGCTCAGTCTAGCAGGGTGTCTACTAACCGGGAATTTTCTATCTAGGCTAATAAATTTGACTAATATATCAATTTGTTTTATAAATAGAGATGGTAATTTTATGCATTTTGAACCAATCTGATTTTGCGTTTAAATTTTGTGTAATTATGCGACAATTATGCAATTGAAAAATAAAAAATATATATAATATATTCTCATGATGTTTGTCTGGTATCTTTTTTTCTTAACGCTAACAATAACGCAGAAACAGTGAACGACATTAAAGATGAAAAAGTCAAATTAATTATTTTGAAAAAATGTAGATAGAACTTCAGTTTTTTTATTAGACCGTACATTTCATAATAGTTTATATAATTATGGGCAATTCTATTGTGTGCTTTCAATTATCAATTATTTTCATCATATTTCAATTATTTTCTCCGATATTCAATAATTCTCGGCTTTTTTCAATATTTTTTTTCAATTATCGATTACGTTCTTAAAGCTTCAATTCAGTTCTTCAATTATTCAACTATTTTCAGAAATTTACCATTATTTTCTTCAACTGACAATTATTCTTTTCAATTTTCAATTATTTTCCTCAATTTCCAATTATTTTCTACAATTCTCAATTATTTTCTTCTATTTTGAATCATTTTCATTAATTTCAATTTATTTCTTCATTTCTCAATTATTTTGTTTGATTTTCTACTATTTTCATCAATTGCCAATTATTTTTTTTAATTTTCAATTATTTTCATCAATTTCTAATTAATTTCATTAATTTCTTTAATTCTGAAATATTTTCTACGATATTCAATTATTTTAATAAATTTTTGATTATTTTCTTTAACTCTAAATTATTTTTTTCTATTGCCAATTATTTGATTCAATTTTCAATTATTTTCTTCAATTTTCAATTATTTTTATCAATTTTTAATTACTTTCTTCAGATATTATTCAACAATTTTCATAAAATCACATTTTCTTCAATTTCAAATTATTTTCTACAATTTTTAATTAATTTCTTCAAATTACAATTAAATTCTAAATTTATTATTGTTTTCTTCAAATTCTATAATGCCTGGGTTGTTCAATTTCTTTTTTCTTCAACTATCACTTATTTTCTTCTACTTTCAATCCAATTGTTCAATTCTTGAATTATTTTCTTTAATTCTCAATTATAATTTTCGACATTCAATTCCATTCTTCAATTTTCAAGTGTTTTTTTCAATATTCAATAACTCTAGGCTTTTTACAATTATTTTTTTTAAATTTGCAATTATTTTTTTCAATTTCCAATTATTTTTTCATATTTCTTTCAATTTCTCAATTTCTTTTAATTTTCAGTTGCTTCTCAATTTTCTTCAATATACAACAATTCTCAGCTTTTTTAAATTATGTTTTTCTTACAATTTTAATTTAAATTAATAATTTTTAAATTATTTTTATCAATTCGCAATTATTCCCGTCGATTTCTAAATTTTTCTGCTGTTTTCAAATATTGTCTTCAATTTTTAAGTACTTTCTTCAATTTTCAATTATTTTCTTTTATTTTTAATTATTTTCTTTAATTTTTAATTTTTTTGTTTAATTTTCCATTGTTTGTTTCAATATTCAGTATTCTCGACTTTTTTCAATTATTTTTTTTCAATTATCAGTTATTTATTTCATGTTTCAAAACCTCCTTCAATTTTCAATAATTTTCTTCTATTTTCAATATAATCGTTCAATTATAGTCAATTATTTTGTTCAATTATCAATTAATTTCTTTAAATAACAATTCTGTTCTTTAATTTTTAATGTTTTCTTCAATATTAAATAATTCCTGTCATTTTTCATTTTTTTTTAATTATGAATTATTTTCTTCTGCTTTCAATCCAATTGTTCAGTAATTTTCTTTCATTCTCAATTATTGTATTGGAATTTTAATTTTAATTCTCAATTTTCAATTGTTTTTTTTTAATATTCAATAATTCTGTGTTTTTCCGATTTCAACTTCATTATTTAATTTTCAATTTATTTCTTCAATTTTAAATTATTAACTTAAATTTTGAATTTTTTTTTTTTTTTGATTTTTTATCTCGTTGACCAATTTTGAATTATATTCTTTGAATTTAATAATCATTGTCCAATTTCTTTAATTATTGTTCAATTGTCGACTAATATTTCCTTTTTTTTAATTTTGTTTCTAATTGTCAAATATCTTTGTCATTGTTCAATTATTTATTTCCATTATTATTTATTTATTTTCATTATTAATTGTTTCTTTTAATTCTTAATTATTATTTTTTGTAAAGGTTAATATTTAATTCTTCAATTCTCAATTATTTTCTTTGAATTATCAAACTGTTATCTTCAATTTTTGTAGCCATTTGTAGGTTTATTTATACTTAAAATAAAATTTTAATCAACAAGAGAAAAAACCGGGAAAAAGTCCATGATGATACTAGAAAAACCAATAAAGGATTTTTCAAAACATGAATATTTTGCAAAGTTATAGATGATCAAAGTTTTTTGCATCATTTCAAATAATAATCATTTTCTCGCGTTTGGATGTACCGATTTTGGACAATGTCGGATTATACCGATAAATTTTGGAAGAGAGACTAATAAGGAATCGTACTTGAGATAAACGGTCAAAATTAAAAAAAAAATGAAATTTATTTAAATAAACTAGCAACATTAACGCGCGCCCAAGCGAGCGACAAAATTTACATTGTTATTGGTGATTTAAAACTATAAATTTTTGCAAATTCAAATAATGAAAATAAGGAAATTGAATAATACGAGGAATAATATATCTGAAAGAGAATAGAAAATTGACAGTTAGAAACAAAATTCGACAAATGGCTGTGGATACATAAATACACCATTGAACAGAATAATTTATAAAATTAAACAATAAAAATTAAATTTAAACAAAATAGTTGAAAAATTATAGAAATAACTGTTGGAAATAATTGAAAATTGAACAACTGGATTAAAAATCCAAAAAAATAATACAAAATTGAGGAAATAAAATGAAAATATAAGAAATACATTAAAAATTTAGGAATTAAATTAAAGTTTGAAAAAATAATTAATAATTTAAAAAAATTATAAAATTGCAAAAATAATGTCAATTGAAAAAAATGTCTAGAATAATACACAACCGAACAAAATAATTTAAAAAATCAAAGAATAATTATAAAATTTTAAGATAATAATTAAAAGTTGAAAAATTGAAGAAAATATGTGGAAAATGACGAAAATAATTGTCAATTTATTCAAAACAAAATTAGAAAAATGACTGGACTAATAGACAACTGAAAAAAAATTGAAAAAATTAAACAAGAAATATTAAATTTAAAGAAAATAATTCCAAATTAAAAAATTAAGAAAATTATAGGCATAATTGTTGGAAATAATTGCACATTTAACAACTGGATTGAAAATATAAAAAAATAATTATTGTAATTGAAGAAAATATTTGAAAATAGAAAAGAAGCAATTAAAACTTAAAGAATGGAATTGAAAATTAAAGAAAATAATTGAATAATTTTATTTAAAATTAAAGAAACTTAATGCTAATCATTAAAGTAATAGAAAAAAGGCGATAAATTTTTAATACTAAAGTACATAATTGAAAATTGAAAAATGGTATTTAAATTTGAAGAAAATAACGAAATATTGAACAGAATAGTTAGAAATCAATGAATAATTATAAAATTTTAAGACAATATTAAAAAATTAAAAAAATTGTTAGAATTAATTGACCATTGCGGAAAATAACAATTGAATAAAATAGTTGAAAAATGATGAGAATAATTGAAAAATTGAAGAACACATGTGAAAAATAACGATAATAATTGTCAATTGAAAAAAATTTGAAAAATGACTAGATTAATGACTAGACAACTTAAAAAAATAATTGAAAAAATTAACAAAATAATAGGAACAATTGTTGGAAATAATTGCAAACTTAACAACTGGATTAAAAATCAAAAAATAATCAAAAACGGAAAAAATGATTTAAAGTTTTGTGTAATGAACCGATGTGCATATGTATAACTTTTACATGTGTATAACTTTTTTATTTCTTTCAATTTTAATCTGCAATTTGGGAATTATATTCTTGAGGTAATGTAGACCACAAAAGTAAAATAAAAAAAGAGTCGTTTTTTTGATCGATGCAAACTATAATACTACCTTAAAGACGTTTTAACGTGTAATTTAAAGATTGCTTGATTTAGTTAATAAATAAAAAATTGATTTTTTTGGTAAACTAAATAAATCTTTAATTTAAATAAATTTGATTGATAGAATTAACTATTTGATTGGTTGGTAAATTGACAAGTTTTTAAAAGTTTTTCTTGAAAAATGTTCGTATTCCATAAAATTTGCTGAAAAGAAAATATTGTTATAATTTACAGAAAATTTACTATCTATCTTTTAAGCTGGTTTTCAAGTAAAAAACGTTAATTAGGTGTTGATAAAAAGATTAGGAAGAAAGACAAAATTTAATAATTTTTTATTTATTTTGCATTTTTATGTCTCAATTTTTATTTTAGAGTAGGAAAAAGGATTTTTAATTAAAAAATAAAACGGGGTGGTGAAACGTATATTGCAGGGTTTATGACGTTTAATACAAACTAGTAAAAATTAGATTTATTCCTTTTTAAATATTGGATTTTTACCTAATTTTTTTATTAGCCTTATTAATATTTTATTGTTATAGAACCATAGATATATGTTTTAAACGGATTTATAAATAATTTTTTTTTCAAAATAAAGGTAACAAAATATAAGTATTAACAATTAGTTGTAAATTCAAGTATTTTAAATAAACAAAGAAAATATTTTTAATGAATAAAAATGCGCTATAAGATTAAATTAGTTCAATTCAATTATATATATGTAAATAAACAGTACAAAATGCTAAACATTTTAATGAAATTTAAGTTTAGTTTTCCCAAATTTGTTTGTGTTTTATGTCCTATACTTTTTTACATTTATTAAAATATAATTGACTAGTTGCTTTGAAAAATGATAATTTTTTTTATTTTTTCAATCCAGAAAACAAAGATTTGTATCTATTTATAATATTTTTGATGCAGCGAATAAATCAAAACTTAATATTTCTTACAATACAGATTTAAAGAATTTCATTTGTATAAAAAAAATCTACAGTAGTAAGAGAAATTTTAAATCGGACAGTAGAAAAAGACAGTTACGCGAAAACGCATGTAAGGCAGAGTAGTAAGGGAGATTTTTAATCAGACAGTAGAAAAAAGTATTTAAATCGGACAGTAGAAAAAGTCGGTAAGGCGGAAAATTCGAGAGTTATTCAACTCTTGTCTTATATAAATCGGACTGTGGAAAAAATCAAAGCATGCATTATATAAATTTATTTTAATGTCGCTTTCTTTTTCTACTATCCAAATAAAAATGTCCCCTTCTGTATAATTATTTAGATTAAAATACTCTCTAAATTCTCACTGATTCAAATTTAGAGAGTAAGCTAGAAAACTAAGGAAACGGAAATTAAACCTTCTTTTTTTTTTTTTACTTTTGTCAAAGGTTGTTAATGTAATTGTAATTATAACCATAGTTAACTAAAAGTAAAAAATATTTGAAGCCTTTTTATTAATTTTTCTAAAAGTTTTTGTATTTTTCTAGTATAATTGATTTTGAAAGTTACTAGGCATACTTATATTTAGAATTGTATTAAATACATTATATTTAAATAGGTAATTACAATCAAATATTCAGTTAAAATATCAGTATTACCATAATATAAAAATTCACAATTTTATTTAAATATTAAACTTGTAAAAGCAGTTCATAAATATTGATGTCCAAGAAAATATGAAGATGCTATGTTTTAGTAATAATTGCTATTACGTCGTTTATGAACTGACGTAGACATTCAGAAAGATAATTTTTTGACGTAACAAGGCAATTTACAGTTTAAAAAGTTGACCTAGGAGTGTTGGATTTTTAAACTCAAGAAATGTGAATTATCCATTGATTCAAAATTTTGAAATAGAAATCTAACTTGATTTGTTTAAAAATCAATCAAATATAGAGCATTTGTTATTTATTATTATTTATCAGTATTTCTCATCGCGGAAGCGATAAACGAAGGACATACGTGGGAGTCCCGAATGACGTATATTATAACCCAAGTTGAACAATCGTTTTGCCTTTTCCGATAAGTCTTGACCGATTTCTTGTATCTCTCAACTATTTATCATTTAAGTGATTTCTCAGTCAAACAATATATAATTAGTTTTCGAGTTATTTTATTATTTCAATGATTTATTTCTTATTTAACATTTTGTTATTTAAACAATTATTTCGCCAATCTTTTCGTCATTTAAACAATCATTTTGTTACTTAAAAAATCTTTGTCATTCAGACAATCAATTAAAAATCATTTTGTTATTTAAAACTCCTTTTGTTATTTAAATAATCCTTCTTTCGTTTAAACAATCATTTCGTTGTTTAAACAATAACTGTGTCATTTAAAAAATTAATCACTTTATCATCTGAAAAATTATTTTTTTTTAACCAAAATTATTATTTTTGTTATTGAAACAATCACTTTGCCATGTAAGTAATCATTTTGTCATTTATGTAAATAATCACTTTTTCATTTAAACAATAAATTTGTAATTTAAAAAAGTAATTAGCGATTTCAAAGATTAATTTATAATTTAAACGATTAAAAACAGAATATAGTATAAATAATTATAAATATTGCCGAATTTAATTTTATTACTTACAATTTGTCGTGATGGAGACAAAGTGCCATGCTCAAAAGTCCTAATAAAATTAGAAGTAGAATGCCGGGTACAAAAATCGTCGTGATAATTTCGGTCAGATAGCTTCTAATCGGAACCCCAGATTTTGTTGGTTGGGCCCATCGCCATTCTGAATTTTCAGCAAAATTTGAAGGTCTTCCAATAACGTTCATACTCGGTCCACGTCTTGCACTTTCTTGATGTAAATCATGATTTTCCTCAATCTAAAAAAAGTGTTTTTTGGAAAAATTATTTTTTATTCTATTTGTTAATTTTTATTTTGCTATTCATTACTCTATTACTATTTTGTAAATTGTCTTTCTCCTATTTCTTTTAGAATAAAAACAAACCAGTCTAAAAGAGCACCAATCCAGAACGAAATCCGCACTTCTAAAATGTGTTTCAACACTTGTTCGTTTGTAGTCCCTCGGGCAAGCAGATTTTTTCCGAAGTGGTTTCACTTCATTTTCCACTCGTAGCAGTTCATTAGAGAAAGGTGTTGAGCTTCCAAGACTCAGAACAACCCTAAAAGTTAATTTTTACAGTTTAGTTATAATTTTAAAGGCAAATTATTCTCACAAAGAAACTATAATAATTTAAAAACTTGACATTTGGTTTTATTTTTATAAATAGTTTTGTTTTGTAAATAAAAATAGTACCCCTTTGTTTCATAATCTAAAATTATCTTTGTACACAAAGATACAATTGAAAGTTGTGCCAGATGTTTATTTGAAAAGATAAAAATTATATTTCGAGAAAATTTAGAGTCACTATATTATATTAAGTTGATAGTGGGAATTCCAGTCTAATAAAAATAGCATCAAACGGATTTTGGGAATTGTTCCTGCGCCTCATTATGACTTTTCTCGCAAGTTGATAGTGTAAATTATAATTTTAACAACACTCATGAATAGTCACCAGAATTGCTTCGTTGAAATCGAAGAATATGCTTTGCAAAGCGCGATTCACGTGTCAAGTCATTCATTCATTCCCCTCGCAAAAATTCCTTGAAAGTCTAGGAAAGCCAATCATTATTCTCAAAACACGTGCGTCATCACTTCCAAGGATCCCACGGTTTCTAATTAAGACCGATTCAGTTAAAAAAAAAAAATTGTTCATTACCACAGAAATTAAAAATGAATTCAAATTAATTATAAATCGATTCATAAAACTGATTTAAAAATAATGCACTATATTTTTTTTTAATTCAACCGTCACTTGAACTTTTAATTTTCAATCGTCATCACTGTCGCTTTCTTATTATTTTAAAATTTCACATTTTTATATTTTTGTTTCATATTTGTACTTTTATCTTACATTTTTTATACCTATTTTATATTTCGATATTATAATCAAAATTTGCCCGTATGAACTGAACACTATTCATTTAAGAAAATTAATGACAATAATAATAATAGTGACAACAATTATGTCAGATGAGTGCACGCGTACTTATGACACAACACTGAACGTCATACTCTTCAGTGGCGAATTAACTTTGGCGCCTGCAATTAATCAGCGATAATCCGCCTTCTAATCAATTAAAAATAAATCAATTTTGTTTAAGCGAGTTAGCGTTCAATATTGATTGATTGATGACAAAATGCGTGACATTTATTGTCAAAAAAAACTTGTCCATTTTTTTAATACTCAAGTGCATGCACGGCTTGATACTTTTTTTTTTATTTTTTTGAAAAAAGTTAATTGTAAAATCACTTTTGAGAAAGATTGCTTCAGAAGGTCAGCGATTAAAGTTTTTTCAATTGTGCAGGAAGTACGTCATGTCGTTTTGCTTTCCTGTACAATTGATAATACCAATGTCAAATCAAAAGAAGAACAAACATTGATTTTTTGTTGAAATTTCGATTGTTCATAAATTTAAAGTAAAAAAAAAAATAGGTAAAATACAAATTCAGCTATAGATGACATTAATTGATTAAAAAACGAATCAGTTTGAAAAAATAGCGATTAAGTTGAAAAGAATACTAATTTATAGTTAAAAATACTCAATTCAGTTAAAAGCGCCAATTCTGTTAAAAAGTACCAATTTAGCTAAAAAATACTAATCTTGTTTTAAGAAAAAAGAAAAACATTTGTTATGAAACATCAGTATTTTTAACTTAACATACCTTTTACGAAAGACATCTATTTTATGAATTTTATCAAACTTCTCGTTTGACTTGAATTAGTTAAATCTTGACTGACTTTTTGCTTCAAAAATCAGTGAAAAATAACTGGTTATTAGTTTAAAAATATGCGAAGAAAAAAAAATTTGTCAAGTTTGACGATCGAAAACTTTGAAAGAAAATTTAATGAAGCTTCAGTTATTTTTAACCGACAATTTGTTATTTTTGACACAATGATTTGTAGAAATATTACTGTTTCTATTCAGTGCCTGACTTCTTGCTATTGATAAAAAATAAAGAAAATATCAATTCGGGCAGCAAAAATATAAATTTAAAACTGTGCTCAATAAATTTATATTGTAATTAAGAGTATATACTTAACACTTATTTTAGAATATTTTATACTTGAATCTAGTATATCCTATTCTTGAATTAAGGATAAATTCTAAGTATTTATAGAACATAAACTATTTACTTAGAATATATTTTTATTTTTAAGAGTAGTACCTATATACCTATACTGAATTAAAGTATAGGTACAATTTTCCTAAAAATGTTCTAAATTTATATTCTTAATTTCAGAATAAATTTTTTTCTATGATTATATATAAAGAATAAAAAAAATATCAAAAAACATTTTTTATAAAGCTTATAAAAACGTTTTATATTAAGCTTTTTAAAAATACGTTTATTAATTAATTAAATGTTTAAGTATGATTCAGAAAAGATTTTAAAAATTGATTTTATTTTTTTTTAGTATTTAAGGTATAACTGTTGTAATCTTTCTGAATCCCATTTCTTTTTACATTCTTTAAAACGAGGATTTCTAAAATCTGTCAATTAAATGTTAAATTTTAAGCTTGAAATAAATATTTTAAGGGCATGTGATAAAGTATAACGTCACTGGTACAGGCAAAATTTGCCCATAAACTTTCCTAAAAAATAATAAATATTTTAACACCAAACTTTGTAAAATTATTTAAAATATCATCAAAAAGGTCTGTCTGGTCTAAATTTGTTTGAATTTGCCTTAAAATTAGGTAACTTTTTTAAATTCCCAAAATCAACGAATTTCTAAAAAAAATAATTTTAAGGCAAAATTCAAACAAATTTGGGTCAGGTAAACCTTTCTATTGATATTTAAACAAAGCTAAAAAATTTGCTATTAAAATATTTATTATTTTAAGAGAAATTTTACTTACAAATTTTGATAGAAAGTTAATTGTTTACAAATTTTTAGCATTTTTTATAAACAAATTAGTGAACAAATGATCTTTTGATAGTTTAATTGAGATTTAGCAATTAAAATCAATCTGATGTTTAGTATTTGCATACTAAAAGGAATTACTAAATTAATATCTTACATTTATAAAAAATTATATAATAGAAGAGTATAGTTTGTGAAAAATTTGGCATTTAATAAACAATTAAAAAAAATTAATATTTCAAAACAAAAATCAAAGGTGCTTTGCAAAACTTTATTTCCTTTAAATTCAAAACAAAACATCAAAATGGGTAAAATTTTCTGGACTCTAATACACTCGTTTTTTTGGCCTGTGCATAATTTGGATAATAAAAATCTGCATTCGGTGAATGATTTTACATTTGAAAATAATATTTATTGATATATTATTTATTTGATGTATAAATAAATCACGCCCCTGAATTTCAATTCAATTAATTGGAATTAATATTTACATCAATGTATTTTAACCTTCGCGCTACCGGATGCTACCCCGGGTAGACACGAAAATATTTGAATTGAGATAACTTTTAGAGATTTGCATTAATCTAATTGCAATTTTAAGTCACTGAACAAAATTTTATTTCAGGGCCGGATTGGGAATTAAAAGCGGCCCGGGAAAGATATTCAAAGCGGCCCCTTTCTATATAATTGAAAATTTTTATTAACATTTAAAACTAAAATATAAAAATATTAAATTATTAAATTATTTTATTTAAACTTATCAATAATTTAATTATTTGGAATTTCTTGAACAGTAGCATTCTCTACTGCCATTTCTACGAAAGCAGCAGTAATTTCTTAGTTTAATGAACACCTCAATCTGGTTTTAACCAATTTTAAAGGACAAAAAATGGACAACTTCTATAAACAAATATAATAAAAAAATTTTGAGAGAATTTCCTGGCTTAAAAAATTGCTCTGAATGTATTCCTATCTACCTTAACCCCTTCAGCATCAAAAACAACCCTTTAAAATCATTCCCTGATCTTCAATCAAGAAATGGACAATTTTTATTAAATAAATATAATAAAAAGTTTTTTAGCGAATTCCCCGGCTTTAAAAATCGCTCAGAATGAATTTCTATCTACTTTGCCCCCTTTAGCATAAAAAAAGTCGGCTTTCATTCACCTGAAATAGTATATTGTGCACCAAGAGCAGAAAGGAGGTGTTTTCCGACGAGTGCGAAATTTGCTGCCCGAGCGAAGCGAGCGCAGCAATTTGCACGAAGACGGAAAATCTTCTTTCGCTCGAGGTCCACACGCTATTTTGTGCAACACCTGTTCAGGTAAAGCACTAATTAATAATTGCGCGGGTACCTACCAGACGGAAAAGTGTGCAGAAAAGTGCACTTTTCTGCACAGTATGCAGCAAAGTATACATTGTTGCTATGTGCAGCAATTACCTGTTTTGCGTCTATTTTTCAGGCAAGATAAATGGTACTTTTCTTACAGGTGTTGCACAAATCATTTTTTCAATATTTGAATACCCAATTACTTTCTTTAATTTACAATTATTTTCTTCAAATCTCAATTATTATCTCCTATTCACAATTATTTTAATTAATTTTTAATCATGTTTTTTAATTTTCAAATATTCTCTTTAATATTCAATAATTTTCGGCTTCTTTCAATATTTTTATCAATTTTCAATTGTTTTCTTCAATATTCAATAATTCTCATTTTTTCAATTGTTTTTACAGTTTTCAACTATTTTCTTCAATTTTCAAATATTTTCGGTTTTTTTCAATTATTCTTTTCAGTTTTCAAATATTCTCGTTTTTTCAATTATTTTTTCAGTTTTCAATTATTTTCTTCGATTTTCAAATATTGTCGGTTTTTCAATTATTTTTTTTCAGTTTTCAATTACTTTTTCAGTTTTCAAATATTCTCATTTTTTCAATTATTTTTCAGTTTTCAATTATTTACTTGAATTTTTAATTATTTCAGTCAATATTCAATAATTCTCGATTTTTTTCAATTATTTTTTCAATTTTCACTTGTTTCCTTCAATAGGCAATTATTTTCCAAGAACTTCAATCCAGCTCAATTTTTTATAATCCAATTAAATTTACAATTATTTTCTACAATTACTACAGTAATTTTCTTTCAATTTTTATTCTTAGTTATTTCTGTTCTAAATTTTAATTTACATTCTTAACTTTTAAGATAATTCTGTTGAAATGTAAACTTTTTAATGTTGCAATTTTTCGAATTTTTTGCAATTGTCCTTTATTTTCGTCTTTTTTCAATTATTTTCTTTCATATTATTCAATTATTAATCATTTTCTTGAAATTTCAATTCAGTTCTTTAATTCTTTAATTATTTGTATCCAATCACAATTCTTGTCTTTTATTGATACTTTTTTTCATTTTCAATTATTCTCTCAATTTGAAAGTATTTTCTTCAAATTTTAATAAAGTTTAATTTTTTAAAAAGCAATTAAACTTTCAATTGTTTCTAGAACTATTCCTATCATTTTCTTTCTTTTTTAGTTTTTTTTAATTTCATGTTTATCTTTTTCTGTTTAAAATTATTTCTGTCAGTTTTTAATTTAATAATCTTGCCATGTTTAGAATTTTTTCCAACTGGCAATTATTTTATTCAATATTTAATAATTCTCGGCTTTTTTCGATGATTTTTTCAATTAACAATATTTTTCTTGAACTTTCAATTCAATTTTTCAACTATCCTCTTAAATTCACAATTATTATTTTCTTTAATTTTGAATTTTTTTCTTCATTTTTCAACTATTTCTTCTAATTTGAAATTATTTTCTTCGATTTTCAACCAACTTTAACTTTTTGAAATCCCATTCAATTTCCAATTATTTGTTATAATTATTCCTACAGTTTTCTTCAGTTTTTAATTGTCAATTATTTTCTTAAATATTCACCAATCCTGGGCTTTTTCACTCTTTTATACTATTTATTTATTTATTGATATAGTAATTTGTAAATTATTTATTATCAATAATTTTTTTGAAATCTCAATTCAACTCCTTAATTCCTCAATTTTTCTATCTAATTCACAATTATTTTCTTCATTTTTTAATTATTTTGTCAATTTTTAATATTATTTTCTTCTTATCAATTTGTGATTATTTCTTCAAATTTCAATCCAGGTCAATTTTTTTCAATTATTATTATTTCTGTAATTTTTTTCCTTTTTTAATTTCCAATTGTTTTTTTAAAATATTATATTTGTTCTTTAATTTTTTAAATTATTTTTGTCAATTGTCGATTTATTAATCTTGTCATTATTCCAATTTTTTTCATTTGTCAATTATTTTCGTCATTTTTTAGTTATTTTATGTCGATATTATCAACTCGAGAATATTTTTGGATGGTCAAGAGATTTTGAGATCAATATCAATATTGCTCAAATATGATATCGTCTTGATATCGTAAAGCACTAAGAAATAATGGTCAAGAGAACAAAATAATTTAAAAAGTTAAAGATTAGTTATAAAATTTTTTGAGAATTATTGAGGATTGAAAAAATTGAAGGAGATAATTGAAAATTGAGGAATGTAATGGAAATTTAAAAAATGTAATTAAAAATTGAAAGAAGTAATTGAAAAAGTCTAGAATTCTTGAATATAGAAAAAAATAATAATTGAAAACTGAAGAATGAAATTGAAAATTGAAGAATGGAATTGAAAGTTCAAGATAATAATAAATAAGAATTGTAAAAAATAGTTGTAGAATTGAACAATTTAATTGAAATTCTACAATTTCTGTGATTGAAAGGAACATAGAAAGAAGCCGAAAATGATTGAATGTTGTAAAATTAATTGAAAATAGAAAAGAGTAATTGAAAGTTAAATGAAATTTAATTACATAAATTAAATTATTAATTAGACCTACAAAAATACCGGCCCGCCTGGCGGCGGCCCACCGGGATTTTTCCCGGTATCCTGAATGGCCAATCCGGGCCTGTTTTATTTAATTTCGAAAAATTAAAAAAAATAATTTTCTTTTACATTACTTCTTGTTTATTTTTAACATTTGTAAATGTAAGTAAGCAAGGTCTACTAAGGTAACTCAGGGTATTTTAATAATAATTTGTTTAAACAATTTTGTATTAATATTTATAACTATTTTATATCAATATCTTATATAAATTATTGATTTAGTATGTATTAAAGCTAAAAACTTTTCAATTTTTTCATTCTATTGGTCTCGCTGCTTACTTTGGAAATGGTATAAATTTGCAGTAATAAATTGTTTAAACATTCACAAAATTCATCGTAATATCAGTAAAAAGCACTATTTGTTGAGACACAACAAATACAGAAAAAAACTTGGATGATTTTAAGTCTCTTTTGTAAAATACAAATAAACAAACTCGTGTCTACCCGGGGTAGATATCCGGTAGTCCGCGTTACAAAAAACGGTCCGGTAGCGCGAAGGTTAAACGTAAACCTATTTTTTCTTATATTTTACACGGTTAGTAAAAATACAGAAAAATCAAATTTTTACTTCTAAATTCAGATTTTTATAAAATGGACTATTATACTTTTTGAGTCACAGAAAATCATTTATGTAAATCAAAAATGATTATTTCAATTAAATGTTCAAAATTTCTTTTTTTTAATTTTTATTTTCATATTTTTCCTGTATTAAAAGTTTAAAAGTAATCAAAAAAGTACCATATTTTAATTGGTACCATACTTTTATATTTTTACCACATGTTAACTTACCTTGAAATAAAAAAGTATGGAATAAACAAAAGAAAGTTGTTTAAAATTTAAAAATAAATTTCTTTAAATATATGAATTCGGTGACCTAAAAATTTTGTTATAAGTCGATATTCGGATTTATTTAAATTCGATATTGAAAACAAAATAGAAAAATTAAAATTCGGTAAAAAAGAAATTATGTCGAATGATATTCTGTGAAATGAAAATTCTATAGATGATGGATTTTAGAAGTTAATCATGCGCGTCTCGTGAAGAGTTTGCGTTTGTGTATGCAAATTTTTTTTTAAATATGGCTGTAATTTGGGATTTATAGTTTTTTTGGTGTGAATGCAGTCAAATATTTTTAAATGTAATATCTATAAATGAAGATTACAATTTTCTTTGTAGTGAGTGGAATAAATTTTGTATAGGCATAATTTAAGGAAACTTTAAAATAATTTTATTTTCATTCCATATTACCTTTATTTTACTCACTTTACTGTTTCACCCTTATAATTTTTTTAATTTTCTTCCGCTGGTCAAATTTAATTTTTTGTTATTTAAAGATATTTGTTTAGATCAGAATTATATACATTAGGGTGCCCATAAAAAATAAAAAACATTTCTATATCGTATCTTACTCGTAAATTTTCTTTCTTTTTATGAGAAGATATGTTTCCTGTTTTTTTAGATTTTTTAAAAATGATTTAGAGGTCACAACGAGTCATTTTAGGTCAAAAAATGAGTTTTTATAGGTTTTTTATTTTCTAAACTTCTAAAATAAGTTAATAAAAAAAATTTTTTTTGTGAAAACATCACTTTAAATTTATCTTTGATTAGTCAAAATTTATTCCATATGAAGGATAATTTTTTTGGAGGCACTGAAAGGCCTAAAATCTAAAAGTGTGTCAATTTTTTGTTCATAACTTAAAACAACAAAATCTTTTACATATATTTAAGAAGCATTTATATTATTGTAGGCAAGAAATGTCAATTTTTAATATTAGTTGTGATTTACAAATTTTTTTAATTTTGGATTTAGAAAACTGTAAAATTTGAAGTTTTAAGTTCAATTTAAACTTGAAAATCACTTTATTTTATACGAGATGATTTTAGACTAATTGAGTCATAAATTTCAAGTGATATTTCACAAAAAAATATTTTTATTAACCTATATTATAAGTTTAAAAAATGAAAAATCTAAAAAAAAACGCATTTTTTTCCTAAAATGACTCGTCGCGACCTCTAAATCATTTTTAAAACATCTACAAAAATAGGAAACATATCTTCTCATAAAAAGGAAGAAAATTTAGGGGTAGAATACGATATAAAAATTTTTTTTTTGTATGGGCACCCTAGTATACATATAATCAAAAGATACCTTTTGCATATTCTTAAAAAATACCACGAAAAATATGTTCTGATAAAGTTGATGGTAATTCTGTACTTTTTTAAAAGTTTCTTTTAACCAAATTGGTGTTTTCTAAAACATTGTTATATATTCATTTTTATTTGCAAATATGAAACTCGATGAGAAATTATAGTTTATTAAATCTTTATTGACAATTTTTTACTTGGAAATGAGATAAGTTTTGGCAAATATATTTAAATTACAATTCTACAGTTTTTTTTCCATTAAAAATTTAAAATATGCATTATTTTGGAAAATCAAATTACTACTTAAAATTTTCCACAACTTTTAATTTTAACTAAGACAATAAAAAACTGAAGAACTATACATTAATGTTTTCCAAAACTTGTTTTTTTAACAAACAAAAAAAACAAAACAAAAATATTAACAAAATTCTTACGAATTTATTTTTCCTTGAATTTTTTTGCCTTAAAAAAGTTTTTTACCTTGTATGGTATTTTTAATAATTTAATTTTCCGTTATCGTGTTTTTTTAAAAACATTTTTGAAAAGTTTCATAAACTTTTGATAAAAATGTTGAGGTAAAATCGTCGTTTATAAAACTTCTTATATTTATATAACAAATTATTTTTTTTCTACAACTTGATTTATTAAATTGACCTTTTTTTCTGCACAAATTGAAGTTTCTTTTTCCCAAAAAAATTTTTTAAAAATACATCCTTAAACTGTTTTTAAAACCTTCTTTTCACAATTATTTTATCTTTCATCATATTATTTCATTCTCTTCTAATTTTTCGTATCCGATGTTTTCAAATAATAAAATTTACATTTCTCTTTAGCAATTCACGACAATCATAAGTTTTTATTCAAGTTACAAATTTTTAATTCAATTCAGTTTTTCATTTTAAATGCCAGGTTCTCAATTTCCCGTTAAAACTTTTAGCATTTTTATTAATTTTCATTTTTCAAAATGTTCCAAAATCTTTTTGCTAGATCTTAAAATAAATTAGGAGGAGAAGGAGAGGGAAATTAAAAGACACGTGCTACTTGCTCTTGGCCAAAATACCTGTTGCGTGAAGTTTAGTTTCTGAGATGCTTACCCTTCGCCTTCACCAGGTTGAAGTGGTAATCTAGCTCCGAGTTCAACTGCAGATGCCAAGAAGGTCAGCTGCAAGTCTGTGGCTTCTTTCCAAAGTTTCTTCCTGAAAATATAGGGTATCATGAGTTTAGTTAGGGTCGATAAACGCAAGGCCGTGAAAATAAACAAATTTTAATTTCAATTCGCTCTGACCTGAATACGTCCAACAGTTCATCTACCCTTTTCGAATCCAACATATCCTCCACATTTAGATTATCTATTTTCAATTGTATCTCGTATTTGGTTAAATTCTCATTATCCACAATTTTTAAATTCAGGATTTTGTTTCGAGTCTCGTAAGTCTTTTTATCCAAACCAACAATTTCAAGCTGGAATAATAATTTTTTCTTTTAGTTATTTGTATATGTAAATCGAAACAAGGAATCAAATTTTCAATAAATTAAATTCAATTTAAGGCAAAATAATGTTGGGAATAAATTATTACTTTGAAGTCTTCCTGATTTCTCGGAGCGACTCCGTACAAATATCCTTGACGAGATTTTTCGCTGTAGATGTAATGAATCCAAGAAGGTAAATCGGGTGAATTTAGCAATGAAGGCTGATAGGAAAATCGTCTTGTATAAAAGCCTGAAAATGTTTTTTAAGGATGATAGAAAATAGAAATAATAAATAAATAATAATAGTCTGGTAAAATTGTTTTTAATTTTACCTTCCATATTCCAACCAAAAAAGTCTGGAGCGATGGGAATGACGAACACTTGAGACATTAAGATGTCTTCAGTATTTACAAAGACCGACAAAGACAATAAAACAAATAATAGCGTGTACCTCGTCATTTTTAAATAGCTGAAAACAGAAAAGATTCTTGTTTCAAAACTTGTTATGATTTACAGGTTTCAAATAATTGCTAACTAAGATTCGGTTTAGTATTTAACACTTGATGCTGAGCTTTTCGATTTTAATCGTGTTATGATTTTTTTTTAGAGAATATAAATTCAAACAGTCTAATAATCAAATAAAAAACAAATAACAAATGAAAATAATAAGGGTTTTACTAACCAATCATTTTATATGATATTAGAATCTTTTTAAAGGAATTGAGTTAAAGAATTTAAGTTAATTGTTGATAAAAATTAATTTTAAAAAGAAGCAGATGAATTGAGAAAAAATTAATTTTTCACAATTAAATTGATAATTGCATATCATCGCAAGCTATACTTGATTCTGATAAGACACAAGTTTATGTAACTTAAATTTAAAATAAACGACAAAATCTCCTAGTATGATGAAAATATAGAGAGACGAGAATTAATTAATTGATAAGCTACTTTCGCTAGGAATATGACGCAAAACGTGACCATGTTATTTTTGAAAAGACAAATCGGAGCAAAGGTTTTCTCACACATGAAGAATTGACGTAAATTACAACTGTTGTAACATTAAAGAGATGATAATAATATACATAATTTATCTTTGGTTTTTGATTATATTAAAATAGAGGCCAAACAAAAATGAAAATAAATTCAACAAAAAAAGTTTTAATTAAGGGAAGAGTTGATCTCAGGAAGACATTTTTTTCAAATAGCTCAACTTTTTGGACGAAATATAAACTTAATTTATATCTAGAGCTTGGTAATGTTTATTTTTTAAATTATTTTTCAGAAAAAAAGTAATCATCTCTCTGATTTTTTCGTAAAATAATTTTTAAAGGATTCGTTACAGATATTTAAAATTTATTTAAAATAAATTAAAAGTTATTTTCTTAAGACAATATTAATAATAAAATAACAGGCTTTTATTTAAAAATATTCTTAATAATATTAACTATGGTTTTTACTAAATGTTATAAAAATTAAATAAAAAAATATTTTTTTAAGTAACAAATGTCTGTTTCTGAAGGAATTAAATCAACAAGTTGTAAATTAATGTTTATTTTTTGTTTTTATAAATATTTCGTTTGTTTACTAATTCATAAAATTACATGTATTTAATGTTTTAAATAAACGCTATTTTGTTAAAAATCTCTTTAAACATTTTTAACAAACAATATTTTTTGACAACATTCTTTTATAAGTTTAATAGTATTTAATTAAAATTTGACACTCCAATTACATAAACTTTATTTAATATTATACAAAAATTCCAAAGTTTAACAGAAATAAATACATATTACTTAAGCACCGGTTAAAATAATATTTTGGAGTATGCTAGCTGTCATCTTGCAGCAGACGACGAAAGTCGAGACTTGGAATTTACTAAAGAACACAGGTTAAGATGACATTTGACGGAAAATAAACAATAAAAACAAACAAGTTACGTTAAGATCAATAGGGTAAAAAGATAACTCACCGTTTTCAGGCAAATGACAAATTCAAAATAACCTTAATGATGCCTTTTTTTAGCACAAAAAAGTAATAAATTGTAACATTTTTCGACAAAATTTCCTGATCATGTCACCGACCTCCAGAACTGAAACCAATTTCCTTGAATTGCGTCTGCGCCGACCTTAAAATTGGAGTACAGGAGCGTTTTCCTGATGATAGCTTGTGAAATTTCTCTGAAATCTAGAATTGAAAAAAAAATTTTTTTTTCACTTTTAGAAAATTTGATAATTAACGAGATAAAATTTATTACTTCTGTAACTGTTATCTGACAAAATTTATTGTTATTTGGAAAATTTTAAATTATTATTATTATTATTATTGTTATTATTAATACCAATGATTGTTAATTAAATTCAAATTGAAATTAAATTTCTAACTAGATATTATAAAAGTAATCATATAATTATATCAAGAGTTTTAAACATTTGTTTTACTTTTTGACATTAAAGTTCTATAATCACCAAATCATTATATTACATTCATTTATTAATCTTATACTGTATTTATATTAATATACTGATTAAGTTCAAATTTTTACCATATTTTTATTCGGTTCCCAATAAAAAACCATCAGAAAGATAAAAAAATTTTCGGTAGATAAGTTAATTATAACTACCCGTGTAGAAAAGTTCCCAGTATTTCCCAGTTTCTAAGTGGGCGCCAGTTGGAGCCCACCTGGGGCAGGTGGGCCAAGTGGGCGCCAGTTTGGCCCCACTTGGCTTTTCCACACGGGTATTCGAAAAATAATCTATTAATTATGTTAAGAATAGTTATTTTATTATTCCTTTTGCCGTTTATGATTGCTTATTTATTTTTGTATCTACTTTTAATGAATCACATCCTGAATGATTTTATAAATTAAGAGCACTCTTCTCACAGCAATTGCATGTAATTGTAGATTGTACAAATATGTTAAATATCTTATGCAACGGACAACTGCTAACAATTAACTTTTCTCACGATAAATTATTATTTAATTGTAGAGAACATTTGTTTTGAATTAAACACGGAAACAAGGAATTTGCTGCTACATTAAACTGATTTTTGTTGTTCAAAAATTTGTTGCTAATAATTAGTAAAATCGTGTCTGAGTTTTTATTTCAGCAATTAGTTAAAAATAACTAATAACTAGTAAAATCGTGCCTGAGTTTTTATTTCAGCAATTAGTTAAAAATACCTAATAATTAGTAAAAAAAAATGACTAATTGTTAGTAAAAACATAACTAAAAAATAGTTTAAATGTGACTAATTGAATTAGTAAACAGAATTTTACTAAAATATTAGTTATTTTGACATAACCTAAAAATGAATTTGACTAATAATTAGTTATTTTTCACTAAATGATTAGTAGAAAAATAACTATTGAAATTAGTAACTGAGTTTTTGCTTTCAAATTAGTTATTTTTAACTAATTCAGATTTAGAGAGTATGAACTGTACCTATTTCAGCAAACAAACTTTGATATGGCAGCAAAAATTTAGCAAAAATTTCCTACAACTTTTCTTCTTAAAATACTATTTATATTTTTTCATGAAACTGGGTAGAATTACTTAAAATATAATCAACAAGGTCTATCTCGTCCAAATTTTTGAAATTTTGACTTACAGAAGCAAGTTTGAAAAATTTTTGAAAACCACCAAATTTTAACCAAATTATTTTTTAGACGAATTGAATTCGTACGCGTAAAAAAAGTGGCAAAATGTCATTCAGTGCAAACGACAAAGTTTTTGCTATAGTACAAGATATTAATTCGAAAAGAAAATCGCAAAAATTGGTTCGAATTATCGACTTTGTAAAATAAGGAAATTTTGAGGTATTTAAAAAAAATTATCTAAAATGAAAAGAATTAAGTTTATTTTATAGTATTTGACTTTTATTTATCAATTTTCCATCATACGTCAATGTATAGATGTTAATATTAAAGTATTTTACAAGATTTAGATTTTTTATGTAATTTCTTAGAATTTGCATTGGTTTAAAAAAAGGTGTTCCAACTCTCCCGGACTTATAATTTAAATCAGTTAAATATAACTTATTATTAGTTTAAGAGTAATTGATTATCAGTCAAAATAACTGAAAAAATTGTTAAATTTAATTGATTGAGTCAGTTAACAGAAATTTGCTAAAGCGGAACTTATTTTTTACTGATAATTAGCTACTTTTGACAGAATGATCAGTAGATTTAAGGAAATAGTAAATAATAATATATTTTTAGTACATAATTTTTAGTAACAGGTTTGTAATCTGGAATAATCGTGAAAGACAAAAATTTT
This sequence comes from Ganaspis brasiliensis, assembly GCA_037103525.1. Taxonomy (NCBI): domain Eukaryota; kingdom Metazoa; phylum Arthropoda; class Insecta; order Hymenoptera; family Figitidae; genus Ganaspis; species Ganaspis brasiliensis. Next base: position 263,866 of record JAZKLR010000126.1, read on the forward strand.
TCTCAGCAAAGATAGTAAATTTTCAATGCATAAAAGAAAATTTTTCAAAAGAAATGTAAATATATCTATCCTGGTTTACAATTTTTCTAAAAAAAATATCAATATTTCTATCCTGGATTGAAACTTTACTATCTTCGCTGAGAAAAACATTACGATTATCCCAAATTGATAGTTTTCATAGTAAAAATTAATGTATATAATCAATCATACTTAATGTCTAAAGTCTTTGAGTGATACTCTTGAATTATATAAAAATTATAAATTATTAACGTTATTGGATCAAGTATAGTTTTATTGATTCAAGTATACTTTCTTGAATTTCTTAGTTCTATTCTTATTTCTATATTCTAGTGCATGATTAAATATTCTTGATCCTAGAATAATTAATATTAATTTAAGGGCATGTGATGGAGAATGACGTCACTGGTATAAGCAAAATTTGTACGTAAATTTTATCCTAAAATAATAAATATTTTGACACCAAATTTTGTGAAATTACTTAAAATATCAATAGGAAGGTCTCTCTGACCCAACTTTTTTTGAATTTTACCATAAACTTAATTCTTAAAAAAATTGCTAATGTTTAGAAATGATAAAAAATTAATTTTAAAGCAAAATCCAATTAAACTTAGGTCAGAGAGACCTGCTTAATGATATTTTAAGTAATTCTACAAAGTTTAGAGTCAAAATGTTTAGTATTTAGAAAGTTTACGGACAAATTATGCCTATACTAGTATGACGTCATTCTCCATTATATATGCCCTTAAGAATACAGTTTAAAGATATTTTTATTCTTGTAAGAATTTAAATCATTTTGTTCAGTTATTGAGGCAATATTGCATCATTATATAGCAATATTAGAAATAAAACTACTTGCAATGTTGACATAACCCTCAAGCACGAGATATTTTTTTAATCTTGCCTGAAAATTTCTGAATGTTGAAATTCTTGGATCAAGAATAATTATCCTTGATTTGAAAATAATTATATTAGGTCCAAATTTAAAGATAATTTATACTTGATTCAATGTATTTTTGTACACGGTAAAAAAAGTTCTCATGAATTATCAAAAGTATTCACTGTAATAGATAAACTTATAGCTAGAATGGAGCCATGGATAATCCAAATTCGCTACAATAGTGAAAATGACATTTCTTAAGATATTTAACTATATTATAGATGCATTATGAATAGGGTATAAATTCGATATGTCTGAAATAGTGATATTGAAAATCATCGAAATAGTCATTATCATCATATAACTGAAGTAAGATGCATACATAATTATGATGAAAATCTAAGATTTGAGATCTTAAAAAAAACCTATTTAACAAGAGTCATAATTTTAAGAATGCTGATTGACGAATTGACATTCTGAATATAGTTTTAAATAGAAGTTTGCTTTAATAAGTGATTTCCGATTAATAAAATATTTATTGTTTCTATTTTGCCAGTTATGAATCGGATTCAAATTTTTTGGGTTAGATTGGCATATATATTTCAAACATAAATCAGAAATTTTTAACATCTGGACTTCTTAAATAAATTATGTGCTCTGGTATAAATATTTTAATACTTTTATGTAACTTGAACAAATATATATATAATTACATATAATTATATATACTATTTTCGTCAGAGATGTACTTATTATACCGTCTGACAAATTGGAACTTTTTTTGCACTCATGATAACGAATCAAGGTTTTTCGGAAAATAGAGAAAGATTCTTGACACTGTGCTAAATCAATTCATTTACGGTTTTAGGAGCAACAACAACCCTCAAATCGAAAGTTATAAATTATATTTTTAAAAATCAAGAAAAATGATCGATTTAAAAGAGGTTATGTATTTCTACAAATTCCATTTAATTCAAATAGATTTTACAAATGCATCACACATTTTTCCTCTGATAATGTACAAACAATAAACTAAGTAAGAATATTATAAATTAAATCTTAATAGACTTGTATAAATAAAAAGAATTTTAGCATATACTGTTCCCACGCGACGTCTGCTATAGACAGCTGCAGACTAAACCGACTAAATTACGTGACGACATTAAAAAAAAATTGGATGGACAAAAATTATTGTAACCAACAATAGTAGAAATAAATTAATCTTGAAATATCAGGAATAAATGTTGTTATATTAGAAAATTGCATATATCGACTTATAGTTTGTGAAGTAAGCTAAAAGTGAATACGCACTGATATTCAATATCACTGCTTTAGGTATTTGATGTATATATACCGAAAAATAGTATGACTATTTCATGAATGAGTATTGCCTTTCTATAAATTGCTCATTTGTACTTTAAAGATAATAAACCTGTATTTACCATAAACAATATTCAATTTAGTTAAGAAAGCAAAAATACAAATAAGCATATTTCAAATTAAACATTGGTTTAAACTGAATAATTGATTTGATCAATCTAGTGAGTTGAATTTCTTAATTTAATTATATTAATAATTTTTTGTATCCACGTTCATAGATTTTTTACCGTGTATAAGAAAACATTTGTCTTAGAGGGTGAAAGCATAGGAAAATGTCCACTACTTACGAAAGAATATTTAATAGACACGAATACTGCATAAATAATCACATCCAATTTGAATATTTCTGCAATATTTAGGGAATGTTTCACAAAAAGTTAAAAAGGTTTACAAAGTGCGTGGAAATAATAGCTGACTTTTGTCATCGAAACAGGCTCACTTAATTTGAATCAGTTAAAAGCTATTAGTTATTTTTGACTAAATGAACAGTAAAAACATTACTAATTTATTCATCAGTGACTGACTTCTTATTATGTATTGAAATCAGTCGCTTTAAACTGATTCAGATTTAGAGAGAGAATTTCAACTAGGGCTTGTACAAAATTTTTCTATAGATAACAACAGTTTTATTACAGGTCATAACTTTAAGTAGAAATTCCTGTCTCGTTCAGACATATATAAAATAGGCATCTCATTGCCGCAAGTTGCAAATCTTATATAGTAATTTTTCCATTCTTTGTTCTCTCAGTTTAACATTTCTGTAACATTGAGAAAATATTGCTGCAACATTGATCTGCAACGTTGAGGAAATATTTATAATAAGGAGATATTTGCGTAATATTGATGAAATATTTCCGCCGCACTCTCTGAATCTGAATTAGTGAAAAGTCGTCCTCAAATTCAAATTCAAATTCTTAGTCATTTTTCTCTAAAACAGTTGTAACGCTTTCAAAATCTACAAATTCAAATAGGGAAATTTTACTGAAAATTTGTGGTAATTTTCATTAATTTAAGTCAAAAATAAGTAAACACAATGTTTTCAAACAAATTAATACTTCTTTTATTTTATAAAAATTTCCTTTTTTCTTGTCTTGTCTAGTATATTTACTTATAAGATTTACTTATATTTCGAGCTTTGCTAGATCCGAAAATAATAAAACCCGATGAAATGAGAACAAAAAGGAAAAAACAGTTTTTGAAAAAGCAAGAAGAACATTTTAGAAAATTTGAATAATACAAGGTAAAGAAGAAGATAAAGTTTACGTTAATAAATTATAATTTAATTATATTTCATTTATTAAATTAATAAATCGCTAAATTTAGAAAAATTTATTTTCCTTCTAAATTTTGAAGCATTTAATGAAAATGAGTGACACTCACATTATATTCTAATTGCTTGAAAGTTTATGAATAAAATGAACCTTTCTAAATTTGAATTAGTGATTTGCCACTACTGAATTAGTGAGAAATCGGTTTCTATATTAAATAGTGAAAAATTTCACTATTTTTTAGTAGAAAACTACTAATTTGAAAGTGAAATATCTACTAATTGAAAAAGTAAACTTCCACTATTACAGTTAATAAATATTTCACTTTAAAATGAGTAGTTTTCTACTTAAAAATAGTGAAACTTTTCAATATTTAATAGTGGCCGATTTCTCGCACATTCATGAGTAGAACATCACTAATTTAGATTTAGAGAGTAACACAAGTGTGCTCACAAATTTAGAAATTGAAAATCTCGTTAAAAAATGTTTGTCCAAGTGGACTTGTTTCTTAGATTTGCTTATTTGGAGATAAAAAAGCTTTAAAATTGAATTCTAAACATCAACCTTATAAAATCTTGAGACAACACTCTAAAAGCAAAGTGTTTTGCAAGTGTCTTAATAAGTCCCATTTTTGACACAAAAATGTCTTGCTTTGAGACATTTTTTGCGTCTTAGACACAAAAATGGGACAAAGTAAGACTCTTTTTTTTACAGTGAAGATTAGCAACATTTCTCCTGCAACACTCTCTCTAAATCTGAATTAGTTAAAAACTACTATTTCAAGGGTGAAATTTTGTTTACCAGTTCAAATAGTCATTTTCTTACTAATAATTTAGTAAAAAACTACTAATTTAATTAGTCAAATTAATTTAAAAGTGAAAACTCGTTTACCATTTCAAATACAGAGTGTCTATTAATCGGGAAAACCGGAAAATAACCGGGAATTTAAATTGACTGGGAAAAACCGGGAATTAACAGAGAATTTTCCTTCAAACCGGGAATTTTTTTTCTGGGATAATAAATTCTTTTCAATTTTCAATTATTTACATCAATTTTTAATTATTTTCTTCAGATCTCAACTATTTCCTTCACTGAGAAAATAAGTTGACTAAATACAACCAATTTTTGATTAAATTTAGCAGAGAGAGGTTGTTGATATAGCACCTGCAAAGCACTTAATTGATTTTAGCAGAGCATATGCTCCGGTATCCTAGAAGTTTGATTGTCATCGCCGGTGTTTTGTTTGTTTTGTCCCGAGGAACCCTAACCTAGAAATAAAGCTGCTTGGCTAGAGGCTTATTTTCTCAGTGTTCAATTTTAAATTATTTAATTTAATATTCAATAATTCTCGACTTTTTTCAGCTATTTTTTTCAATTATCAATAATGTTTTTGAAACTTGAATTCAATTCATCAATTATTATTATACAATTTTCATAAAATCACATTTTCTTCAATTTCAAATTGTATTTTACAATTTTTAATTAATTTCTTCAAATTACAATTACATTCCTCATTTATTATTGTTTTTTTTTCAAATTTTATAATTCCTGGGTTGTTCAATTTCTTTTTTCTTCAATTATCACTTATTTTCTTCTACGTTCAATCCCATTGTTCAATTCTTGAATTATTTTCTTTAATTCTCAATTATAATTTTCGACATTCAATTCCATTCTTTAATTTTCAATTTTTTTTTAAAATTCAATAACTCTAGGCTTTTTACAATGATTTTTTTAAATTATCAATTATTTTCTTCAATTTCCAATTATTTGATTCAATTTTCAATTATATTCTTCAATTTTCAATTATTTTTTCATATTTCTTTCAGTTTCTCAATTTCTTTCAATTTTCAATTTCTTCTTAATTTTCTTCAATATTTAACAATTCTCAGCTTTTTTAAATTATGTTTTTCTTTCAATTTTTATTTAAATTGAGAATTTTAAAATTATTTTCATCAATTCGCAATTATTTCCATCGATTTCTACATTTTTCTGCTGTTTCCAAATATTGTATTTAATTTTTAAGTACTTTCTTCAATTTTTAATTATTTTCTTCAATTTTCAATTATTTTCTTTAATTTTTAATTATTTTGTTCAATTTTCAATTGTTTGTTTCAATATTCAGTAATCTTGACTTTTTTCAATTATTTTTTTTTTTTCAATTATCAGTTCTTTATTTTATGTTTCAAAACCTTCAATTTTTAATAATTTTCTTCTATTTTCAATTTAATTGTTCAATTATGTTTTTCAATTCTCAATTAATTTTTTTAAATAACAATTCTATTCTTCAGTTTTCAATGTTTTCTTCAATATTAAATAATTTCTGTCATTTTCCATTTGTTTTTTTTAATTATAAATTATTTTCTTCTTTTTTCAGTCCAATTGTTCAGCAATTTTCTTTAATTCTCAATTATTGTATTCGAATTTCAATTTTATTTCTTAATTTTCAATTGTTTTTTCTTTTTAATATTCAATAATTCTGTGTTTTTCTGATTTCAATTTGATTATTTAATTTCCAATTTCTTTAATTTTGAATTATTAACTTAAATTTTAAATTATTTTTTTGGATTTTTTATCTAGTTGACCCATTTTCAATTATATTCTTTGAATTTAATAACCATTGTTCAATTTTTTAAATTATTGTTCAATTGTAGATTAATATTTACTTTTTTTTTTTTTAATTTTGTTTCTAATTGTCAAATATCTTTGTCATTGTTCAATTATTTCTTTCCATTATTAATTATTTCTTTTCATTATTAAGTGTTTCTTTTAATTCTTAATTATTATTTTTTGTAAAGTTTAATATTTAATTCTTCAATTCTCAATTATTTTCTTTAAATTTTAATTATTTTCTGCAATTATCAACTGTTTTATTCAATTTTTGTAACCATTTGTAAAACTTAAAATAAATTTTAAGTTAATAAGAGAAAAATCAGGGAAAAATAAGAACAAAAACCGGGAAATGACCGGGAATTTTGTGGGACGAAATTAGTAGACACCCTGCAAATAGTAATTTTTTACTATAATACTTTAGTAAAAGTTATATTTTTAGGGTATGTTAAACTACTAAAAGAATTAGTAGATTTCTATTTACTAATTACATTAGTCATTTTATAATATTTTATTAGTTAAATTTAACTGCTGAACTAGTAGTTTTTTACTATTAATTAGTTATTTTTTACTAATTAAAATAGAGAAAACTCGTTCACGATTTTAACCCCTAAATAGTAGTTTTTTACTAATTCATATTTAGAGAGTGATAAGAATAACATTTCATTTTAAACTTCTGTCTCTACTACGCTGATTGTGAAAGAAAAGTTTGTTTGATTCAAACATACTCTCTAAATCTGAATTAGTAGTTTTCTACTATGAATTAGTCAAATTCATGGCTCATTTTTCTCTAATTCATATAGTAGAAAACTACTAATTCTTAGTAGAAAACTACTAATTCTTAGTAGATAATTACTAATTCTTAGTAAAAAACTACTAATTGAAATAGTGAAATTTTACTTTTGAAAAAAGTAAATTTTTTTACTAAATTTCTACTAAAAATTAGTAAAATTCTTACTATTTTAATAGTAGCTCACTTTTCGCTAATTCATTAGTAGAAAACCACTAATTCAGATTTAGAGAGTAATATATTGCTCAACAAAAAAGGAAGTTAAAATTTAATATATTATGTAGTTGAAATAAACAGATTATGTTTGAATCGAAAATATTATCTTTAATTCAAACATACTTTCTAATTGACTGTACATCAAACATATTTATCTTTGATTCAAAGAAAATTTCTCTACATTAATCTTTTTCATGAGCCACTTTTTTCCTCTCTAAATCTGAATTAGTAGTTTTCTACTATGAATTAGTCAAATTCATGGCTCATTTTTCTCTAATTCATATAGTAGAAAACTACTAATTCTTAGTAAAAAACTACTAATTCTTAGTAAAAAACTACTAATTCTTAGTAGAAAACTACTAATTGAAATAGTGAAACTTTACTTTTAAAAAAGGCCGTGACTATTCGTACAGATTTTCTGTACGAATAGCCAGACCAAGGTGGAACGGCTATTCGTACAGAAAATTGAAACACTGTCTTTGGGAGCGTAATACCTTTTGTTTTGGTTGTAAAAAATCATAATAAAATTTTGGAAATGCTAAGGGGGGGTTCTTGTGTCACAAAAGATATCCGTGTAACATTAATTTTCACAAAAAGAAAGATTTTGACAATTTTCTGTATGAATAGCTGCTTCATTGAGGTTTGGCTATTCGTACAGATTTTCTGTACGAATAGCCAGACCACATAGAACGAGCTATTCGTACTTATTGAAGCAATTTTTTGATTGGTCGAGAATTGCATTACAAATTTCTGATTGGTCGAGATTTTCTGTACGAATAGACACTCCGTTTAAAAAAAGTAGATTTTTTTACTAATTTAATTAGTAGTTTTCTACTAAAAATTAGTAAAATTCTTACTATTTTAATAGTAGGTCAGTTTTCGCTAACTCATTAGTAGAAAACCACTAATTCAGATTTAGAGAGTCCCAACACTATCCAAAAAAATTATCTTTAATTCAAACTTCTTTTCTCGCCATCACTTCTTTCCTACTCCCAACAAATTTTTTAATCCATGTCTCAATTCCCCAAAAGAAGATATTGTCAATATATCGATTTTACCCTTTTTGAACACAACACCTACTTATTTAAATAAACAAAAAACAAATTATTTTTTCAAAAACTCGCAAGATTACTAATTTTGTGAATATTTAACTAAATGTAAAGTGTTGAACGACAGAGGCCAATTCTTATCCAAAAGTTAATTTTTGGTTTATACGTGTTTTTGTGAATGTGTACAGTGAATAGATAGGGCCTTGGGAAAATCGTATGAGAATTACGGCACTGCCTATTGACGTCTTCAGTAGGCGTGGTTTCCTCGACAGGGATATATTTACCACACACAACTTTTCTCGTACGCCAGCGATCAGCGACTTGTATTATTTGGTTAATGTGTATTTGCAGTACTCGGTTAGATGCCAGCAAGGTGCGGATCACGACCGTGGCCAATTTTCGGCACGGGGGTTAAATCAATTGTCGCTGACCCTCATTGTTGTGCTGCCAAGGGACGTGAAGGGGGTAATTTTCTGACTTAGTGTCGTGTAATTGTGTACTTGTCCTGTCGGTGTTCAGTTTACTTGTCAGTAGAGTGTTGGTGTCAAAGCGTGCGACAACGAGGATTAAAACGAAAACGGTGAATCCTCCAAGTCCAGGGCTCAACGAGAGGATCCATTCTTTTCAAAGGAAACCTGCCTTTTTCCTATTTTCGAAAGGAAAATAAAAATAAAAAAAAAAACGAGAATGGCGGGCGTTCCTGTCGTCCTTATTACTGCCAATGTCGGTAGCATTTTTGAAGAAGTGAGTATAGTGATTTTATAAAAAAAAAAAGCGATTTACACAAATTTAAACCAATTAGTCGTTATCTTATCACTTAGTTTTATTTTTATCGATCCGGTTATTCGGGCAATTTTCTTGGAATTAAAAGCTTTTTCAGTGTCGAGACCATTTTGTAAAGTACTTTTTGTTGAAATGACAATTTTCGAACTGGTTTCCTGTTTTTATATTTGGCTTTTTATTCAATAGCCGGCGCGCTATTCATGAATGAATCGAGTGCGTTCGTACTCGATCGAAACCGGTTCGAAACGATTTGTTTGGCTATCCCGCTCTTTTTCAATGAGTTTCTATATCTAGGGAGAAATTTTAGAAAATATAGATTTGAGATTGATTTTCTTGATTCAAATTTTAGAAAATAAATTTTTGGGTTAGGTTTTCACTAAATATTGTGTAATGTTCTAATTTCAATCAGTTTCAATTTAGAGAATATTTTAGAAAACATTTTAGAACATAGTTTGAAAAAGAAGCTTTTACGATGATGAAAATTTTCTATAGGCATAAATATTTGAATGGAAATCAATGCCTCGAAAATACTATTGTAAACTTTTGTTATTGTCTGTCTTATGAAGAGTTAGCTGTAAGGTTAAAATTAGTGTTTATATTTTCATTTTAATTAATGACTAAGAGTTTTCTTTTAATTCTTGTCTGAAATATGTTTAATTAGTAGAAACATTCTAAATTCCTTTTTTTTTGACAAATGTCTACATCCTCTTCTGAATTTTGAAATCATCTTATCTTTAATATCACACTTTAAAGATAATTTTTGTTTGTTCGTAAAACACAAGTTTCTACGAAATAATTCTTTGACTTGTTTTTTCAATGAGAATTTTTCCTTCTTGTCATAAAATTTTATTTTAAGCCTCGTATAGACTGTACAATGTACAGAGTGAATTTTAATTAATTACGGCCTATTAATTTATGTCTTTTTTATACTTTTTTCTTATTCGTATCATTATAAAAATTTTTTATGTCAATGTTATTTAAATTTAGTTTTATATTGTTATAAAAAGAAAAGTTCGCTTTGAGAAAAAAACAATGATAATTTTGAATATTTATTGAAACATAATTTGATATATTAAATTATTAATTTATAGTTGATTGACACACGTTCCGATTTGAACCAAAATTGAATATTAACAAAAAAAATCTTTGTCTATTTTAACAAAAAAGTACTTTGAAAATAGCAAACTATGCCTCTGGGAAGACACTTTTTAATTTTTAAATTAAATGCCACTAAAGCTATTTTAATTATAGTTTATTTAAATTAAGTATATATTATTAGTTAGATAAAAGTAGTTTTTAATTTATTGTTGATGGAACTTAGTTTCTTTTTATACATTGTTTTAAGTGATTAAATGTCAACATATTCCAGTATTTAATTTTTTTATCAGTCATTCTATGTCAACTGAACCACTTTTCTGCCCAGAATAGATTCTGATTTATACTTTTTTTCGTAGGTAAATAAATATGTGTTTGAAATGTACCTTTCGAAAGTCCTTTTTGATGAATATTGAAAATAAATATGGCGCATAGGTTTTTCAAAATACATCCTTTTTACTTGAAATTTATTAGAATAGAAGTTTTTAGAATCGCTGAATACGAATCTGATAACAAATATTCAAAATATTGACCCACATATTGAATCTGCCTTTTTGATTTTTAAAAATCTAGTTTTTGATGCATATTTAATAATTGAATGTCACCCGGAAATGACAAATCAGACCGATTTTTAAAAATCGTCCGCCATATTAAATTCGCCATTTTGAATTTTACAAATTTGGTTTTAGATTTGAATTTAGTTACACCAAAAACTGTGATATTTGTATTCTACAACCCGAAAAAACCTTTATAATTAAATTCAATAATAATACTAATAATTGAAATAAAAAAATTGTTTAAATGCTTAGAGATTAGATTTTTTATATATTTATGTTTATCTTGACTAATTATATAAATTTGAATAATCATATATTTTAATATTAATTAAATTTGTATTTATGCATGATCAATAAGTAGTACCATTTTCATTATTATAATAAAACAATTAATTTTTCAGCCAAAGGATATGCTAAAAATATGGACGGAAGAATTTTTGTCCGTAAGTATTTTGTTATTTTAATGCTTAAAATACACATATAAGATGTATATATTATATTCTGTTATTAATTTATCATGTTAATCAAAAGAAAATAGTTAATAAATTGTTAATTATTAATTATAATCAATCGCTGTAATCAAGGTTAATTTTAAGCAATTTATTACTTCTATTTTTGATTAAATTTCGTTAAGTGATAAATTATTTAAATTCCAATAATAAATGTCCATATAAATAATTAATTTAATTAATTATTTATAGACAATTACTCGACTAGATCCAAAATTCATAGCTCTCCACTGCCAAGAAGTTGGCGGAAAAAATTACGAACAAAGCATGAGGCATGTAGAGGACTTTGTTAGGTAAGTGACTTCATAATTTATGTTTCCTTTCTCAATTATAAAAAGGTGACTATCGTTGAATTTTGAAATTGAAATTTATTTTTGCTTTTATTGTTTTTAAACGTTTTGAAGCCGTTTACATTGATTTAAGTCATCATTAAAAAACTGTTTTAAACAGTTTGTATAATTGAAATTAAATTTACGATTCGGTGGTTTTGATATCTTGTTCATGTGCAGTTTGACCCAATTCTGTTATTCGTCTCTCTTTCTGCCTGAAACTTTCATGAATATAAGATAATTAACAAACTGTTACGAATTCTGGACTAAAAGCAGTCCACTTAATGTTTCTTTTAATTAATAAAAAAGCGTTATTTTTAATAAAATCTATTTTAACTGGATCATGAACTTTAAAAATATGTATATTGTTATATTAAACCAGTAAAACTAGTTTATCTTAAGGCTTCTACTAAACGTCTTAGTCGCTATTAAATTAACGTTAAAGATTATGTTCAAAGATTTACATGTCTAATTTTTATTTTGCATATTTTTTACTAGTAATTCTTTTCAAATTATTTATTTCTCTATTCCATTCATATTATGTTTTAACTTTTCATTGACATTTATACTTTTTGATCTTTTTTGCCCTTATTTTTTATTAATGTATTTCTGTTTTTTTTTATTCCATATACCCTATACAAACACCCAACTTCACTTTCTTTTATTTTTCAATATTTCCTATTTATCTTTATTTCAAATTAATTATTTTTTCAATTTCTAAATAACATTGTTTTCTATTTGGTTTAAATTATTTTTTAAAATTCTAAATAAACTAAACCTGGCATAAAGTCGCGTATTAGTATTTTATTTGAAATAATAATTTATGACTTTTTATTACATATTATATTGTATAAAGACTGAAATAATCTATCATTAATTTTTCTTGATTCGAAGAAGAATGTCAGGTTAGATTAACCGGAATTCTGGTTAGGCTTCATTTATCATTTTTTCCATTAAGCTAATCAGAATTAAAGTTGAATTAACTAACTTTCTGATTGGAATAGCTAAAGTTCTGTCTAGTCTAACCGGACATTTTTCTGACATTTTTCTTTCTATGTAAATTTTTTGAATAAAAAGTAGATCCACTAATTTCAAAAACTACTTAAACTTTTGAGAATTTTTCCAAATTTTTTTTCAAGTTTTTTTGTTTTAATAAACAATAACAGAAAAATGTATAGTATAATAAAAAAAATACTAAAAGTGATAAATTTTATATCAAATAATATAATACCTATATTTTCTCAACAAATTCGCTAGATTTCATAAATAAATTTTCTATTTTGATTATATCAGACACAATCAAAGTATACAATTACACTTTTATAAAAATTGTATTTTCTCATTGAGAAAGAAAGATGGCATTAGATTATCAGCACACGTCTAATGCAATGTAATTTAATAAAGGTTGAAAAAAGATAAGAATAGATTATCTAATAAGCCATGCTTGAGTGAGTTACTTCAAAGGATACGCACAGAACAAAACCGATAAAAAAGAAAAATGTCACTGAAAAAAAAAACAAAATTTATTCGATAATTAATAAGTCAACTTTCACAATTTTCTAAATATGTTTAAATTGGTTTCTTTTTTATTAACAATTGCTATTAATGTAGAACATTTTATTAATAGTCATTTTATAATGTTATTTTCTATTTAAAAGGTTGTTAATGTCCTCTGAAGAATTAAGGTTGTTTGATAAGGTCCGTGTTTATCTCGATGAAGACTTTTCGTCGCCTGAACATTTTACGGTAATATAAACAATTAATTTAAGAAATAAAAATTATTTTAGTATTGGTTGTAAAAGTAATAAAAATACTGTAAGTGATTTTTTTAATCTTTCAAGTCAGAGAAATTTATTGAAATTACTTGCATGAGTAATAATAATTGTTGTTAATTCAACAAGGTTTTACCTTTTTTTTTAATTCATGCCGTTTAGGCAAAAAAAATAATATTACTTTTCTTAATTATTGATAATATTTATATTTTATAGGCTCTTGGAAATTTTTATTTTATACATGACTCATTGAAAGACGTCCTTTTATGGGATTTTAAAGGTAAATTGTTTAAGAAATAAATTTGTAAGAGAAAAATCAGCTTTTTTGGAATTAAAATAATTTTTTTCTTTTCTTTAGACTGTAAATTTTTGCCAGTCAATGGAAAGGAAGTACATTCTGGAAATATCGAAGCTGTTTCCACTAAAGAGAAGGCCAAATTTCCTCAAGACTTTTTCCCAGAATGCAAATGGTCCAGGAAAGGATTCCTGAGGACAAGATGGAGCATCAGTGGAACTATTTTCGATCTTATAAATATTCATTTATTTCATGACGCCAGTAATTTTGTCGCTATGGAAACAGTGAGTATTTAAAAATATTTTATTAACTTTAACAATATGAAATTTAATTCTGTTTGTTTTTTTTTTATTAGTAAATCTTTGATAAATTATTATTTTTATAATTTAGTTAATTAAATAAAATTTTTATTATCTACATTACTATTAATGTATATTATTTATATTTTTTAGAATATATTTTTTCAATAATTAAATTGATTGATTTTATTCCAGTTTCCATCAGTCTATAGTAAAACACGAAGGAGAGCATTGGAACATACTCTGGATAGGATTCATAGTGATCACTATCCTAACGCACCTTACTTTGTATTCGGAGATTTTAATTTTAGAACCGACACTTCCGGTGTTATACAAGTAATTCTCAATCAGTAATTTAATATTTTTAATATTGTTTTGATATATATTTAGAATTATTTTATTTTATGCGAAAAAACAAATTATAATTAGGTATAATAAAATTTATATTTTTATAATTTATATTTACTATTTATATTTACAATAAACAATTTTAGAAACTCACACAAGATACGCAAGAAAACAAAACGTCCGCTAAAGGCAGCATCTCGAAATTACAATTCCGAAATAATGATGACGTTGTTGTATTAACGCTAGGAAAGAAAGAATTTTCACATCATCTGCATCAGAATGTTTTTATTGAAAATGGAGGACAGTGGGTAAGTGCAAAAGTATTTTGTGTAAATTTTGCAAAAATAGACAAAACTCAATTTTCAATTCCAAACTATTTTAAATTATTTTTTTTTAAGTACATTTTTTTTAATATTTGTTATTCTTTTTTTTCAGTTGAGAGAATTCGACAAAGAACTGGAAGACTTTAATGGACGACTTTTTGAATTTCCGATAAAATTCATTCCAAGTTACCCATTCGAAGAGGATATTCAAGAAGGAACTAATTACATGCAGACAAGAGTTCCAGCTTGGTGTGATCGGATTTTATTAAATCCGACTGCTAGATCATTAATCCAAAATGTAATGAATATTTTCTTGATTTTATTTTTCGAAAATTTGTCAGTTAGTATTACTACTACATTGAAGCCAATTAAAATTTACAATTACAATTTCCAAAACATTAAATTTTGAATTATTTAGAATTTTATAGAGTTTATTTTTAAATGATTAAAAATTATGCTTTTAATTTTTACCGTTCTATATAATTTTTGTTAATTAAACATTATGACTCTTGTTTTTCCGGGTTGTTTTAGTTTTATTAAGTTTGACATTTATAAAAAGGCAAATATTATTTTGTACAATTTTTCGAATTTGGAAACTTTCATTAAAATCGAAATGAAATTTTAATTTTTAAATTTTCTGAATTTTATTCCATCTAATTTTCAACGCTTCCAAAATTTTTTGAGTTCAATTTCCTAAAATTTCCAAATTTGATTGCATTTGATTTGAAAAGCATTCAAATTTTATTTTCTTGAGTTGTGAATATTTAAAATTTTGTTGCTCTTAATTTTTAAATCACTCTAAAGTTCAATTTTTAGAAACTTAGATTCTTATTGCATTTTATATTAAACATTTTTTATTTCATTTGTGCGCAACTTTCAAGGCATTCATTTAATTTGAAATTTTCGAATTTTCATGTTTTGGAAAATTAAAACTAAAGCATTTTATACTTATAATTTTTTTTATTGTTCTTTTTAACAATTCTTGTGTATTGAAAAATGAATGCAAGAAAAGCCATAAAACTTGAGGAATTGGAATTATTGAAATCTGGAAATTTTAAAAATCAAACTCATTTTAATTCAGAAACTTAATGAATTGGATTATTTTAAATTTTAAACATTAAAATTCGAAAGCACAAAAAAATCCAACGCTTTTAAAATGAGAAACGTTTAATCTGGAACCGATTAAAAGCAATCAAAATCTTTGATTTTATAGTTAAAAATTTTACTTGAAAATTTAAAATACTTTCTTTTTACAAAAATTGTAAAAAAGTATTATTATTATTACAGAGGTTTTGATAATGATCAATTCAAAAATGAATTTAAAATGGTTAAAAAGTCAAATAATGTAAAATATTAATTAGTTTATAAATTTTTGGGTTAGGGGGATCAGAAATCAAGAGTTAAAAAAGTGTGTTGGTTTTTAAATCCAGTTTTTAAAGTTTTTGGAATTAAATCAAATTGTATTTCCCATTTTTCCAAATTTAATTATTTAAATTTTTCGTTACTTTCTAAATTTGCGCTCAATATTTATAAAACATTTAATTTTCAATTGTTTCCAAATTCGGTTCTATTTAATTTGTAATAATTCAAAATTTCGGTGCTTATAATTTTTAGAAGACTATTTTAATTATTATTTAACTTTTTTTTATTTAATTGCGCTTGATTTTTAGATCATCTAAATTTTTGAAATTTGGAATTTTTTTTTTTAATTGAAACTGTTGAAAGTAGCTATACATTTTTATTTTATATACTTTTGGGAAAAAGTATGTCGGAACTGGAAATGTTTATTAAAATCGAAATAAAACTTTAAATTTAAAAGTTTCTGAACTTAATTAAATCTAATTTCCAACTCTTCAAAAATTTATTGATTCCAATTTTCAAATGTTGAAAATTTAACTCAATGAAATTCGGAAAAATTGAGAAATCGGTATCACTTAAATCTGGATATTTTAAAAATTACATTCAGTAAAATTCGAAAACTTAATAAGTTCGATAATTTTAAATTCGAAAGTGTTGAAAGTTTGGAAAATTTAAAAAATAGTTTTTAATTGAAAAACTTAAAAACTCAGAGCGTTTGAAATGAGAAGAGTTTAAATTGGAATCGACCCAAAGCAATCAAAATCCTTGACTAAGTTTTAATTTTGTAATATTTATTTACTTCAATTCATATTAAGCTTTAAAATTTAAAATTTAGCCTACTTTTTTTTCTCAAAAATTGTACAAATTGGATTCATCCAATAAAAAAAATATTTACAGAAATTATAAAACTATAATTTCCATTTTCTTTTTCTAGTAATGATACTAACTATATTCGTAATTAAAAATTATTTAATTATTGGATTATTATTATTGTTTCAGATACAATCGGGCGAAGTGGAATACGGATTAATAGGTGCTTCCAAATGTATGGGAGACCATAAGGTATGTTTTATTTTTGTTTTTCTGACTCGATTGAGTAGAATTGAGGCAGATTTTATATCTTGCTGTTTTTACTTAATTACCATACTACTATACTGGGAACATAGACTTACATATTTCTTGATTCTTATTCTGATGATTCATTCTTTTAATGATTATGGTGCAGCCTGTTTTTCTGGAGTTTCGAATGAATATCTAAACACTAAGGTACCTATCTACAAACTTCTCTGTCTATATTCATGTCTTGGTTTACCCTCGTTTTTCATGTTTCCATTTTTCCTATAAGCATTTCACGAATCATCAAATATTCGCGCTTGCTCAATGTAGTGTTGTATTTTTATGAACTTTTTTATATATCGATCTTGATTTTTACCTTCTTTTTCTTTGCTATCGTTATCATGGAATAACTAATTTTCATCACACTCAACTTTCCTATTAATAGCGTCAAATAACGACTTTTCTCAAGTTGATATTAGATATTTACAATTATTAATTTTCCAAGCACTCGGCACTGCTTAAATTTAGAAACTAGATTGCGTCAGAGAATCTTATAAAAATTAACTAATAAAGTCTTTTTTTAGGAGAATTTCAATAGTCCTATTTCTTGTTATTAGATTCTCGTTTTTGATTCATTAAAAATTTTATTCAATTATTTTATTAATATTAATTTTCTTTATTTATATACCTAAAAAATCGATTGCTCGGCAAATAAATAAATAAACGCTGAATTTAATTGGTTTATTTTAATTTTTTACTATTTTATATTCGATCGGTAATCATCCTATCAATTTTTGTATCACTGTCTACAATATCAATATCGCAGTTTGAAAAAAAAAACTCGAGATTAAAATAATAAACCTTCCACGAGTGAGTTTTCCTTGATAACGATAGATTAGACTCACAAAGCACAAGTAAAATCCTAAAGTTGCTAGTTAACTAAAAACGTAACAACCCTAAAGTATGATGGAACTCGAATAAAACTGATTAAAGACAGAGTAATAGACCTCTTGTATTAGGTATTATATTAGAAACTTCCAACTAACTATATTCACAAAATATATTTATTTCCATGTAAATATTCACCAAAATGTATTTTTCCAAGTAAATATTCACCAGATATATATTTCCAAGATTTAGAAATTTATTCAGGGTGCCCACCAGACAGGGAAAGTCAGAGAATTTGAATAAGTTCAAAAGGTCAGGAAAAAATCAAGAATTTGAAAAGATGAGATGTATTCAATTTTTTCAGTGAAAAGTTAGGGAAATTTGATTAAAAAAATAGCGAAAATATTTGAAACATTTTGTTTTTGAACTTCATGTAATTTTACCCAAATCTATTTATTATTTTAAAGTATTATAAAGCAGGGTGTCTAGTGAACTGAGTATTTGCCTCTAAAATAGCAATATTAAGACAATAATAAATTAATAATAAGAAAAAAGTTAATCTCTCATCCCACTCAAGAAAAAAAATTGAAATAAACATAACGAAAAGTATGGTTTGAAAAGATATGCTCAAGAATTATTTAAAAATAATTTGTAATAAACTTGCGATTGAAATACCAATAAAAGAAATTTTTATATTACAAAGTCAAGAAAACAATAAAATCGAAAAAAAAACATTGAGTTAATTTTAAATAAGAAATAATATGTTCGAAATTTTTTTTATCATTCTTTGACTTTTTAATAAATTTACTAATTCTATATCATAATTTTTTTATCTCTTAAAAAGTTTCTCTCCTTCTGAAATCTGTTGTAATTTTTTTTTTATTTCTTCTTTTCTAGAACTATTTTTTTCGTTACTTGATGCGTGATTTTGCAAAAATGAAGTACCATTTTTTCCGAGATTATTGCATTGTTTCTAGATTTATTTTAATTTTAAATGTAGGATTTTTTCTAATGTTTCCAAATCTTTGTGTTCATCAAAGTTTTTTCAATATATATGTATATATTTCTTTAATTTCATTGTTTTTAAAATAATTTTCTTATACTCTCTAAATCTGAATTAGTTAAAAATAACTAATTATTAGTTAAAAAGAACTAATTATTATTAGTTAAAAAATAACTAAAAAATAGTTCAAATTTGACTAATTGACTTAATAAACAGAATTTTACTGAAATATTAGTTATTTTGACATATTACCCCTTTTATGGTCCTCAAGACTGCGGGGAAGTTTATAAATAAATAAATATTAACCTAAAAATGAATTTGACTAATAATTAGCTATTTTTTACTAAATGATTAATAGAAATATAACTATTTAAATCAGTGACAGAGTTTTTTCTTTTAAATTAGTTATTTTTAACTAATTCAGATTTAGAAAGTAATTTTTTATTTTTAAAGAATTTTTTCTGTATTCTTTTCACTTATGCCTTTCAACTTTTCTCTGTTTTTAGTACATCTTTCTTACTAATATATTGCTTCATTCACAACATTTTCAATATTTTATTCAATTTATTTAATTTTTTCGAAATTTGTTAGATTGTTTTTAATATTATTATGGTTTTTATAAAACCATAACGTCTTTATTTTTCCAAATTTTATTCAGTATTTTTAATTCTATGTTTACGTAATTTTTTTTTTAATTTAACCATTTTTTTATTATTGCTTCGTTTCATTAATTTTTATTTTTAGAAAGTTTTTTTTGAGTTTTTTCATATCAATTTTATAATAGGATTTTTTGTTTTTTCAAAGCTCATTTAAAAAAATTGTTTTAATTTCTTCGATTTTTTAAATAAATCAATTTTTTTGATATCCATTGAATAAATTCTATTCAATGAATTTATTTATGTATTTTGTAGATTTTTACTGTGAGTACCAATCTATCTTTTTTTGTTTTCATATTTCATTTTTACATTTTTTAAATTATTAGTTGATATCAACTGAATTTATTAATTATTTAATTAAATATTATACGTTGTAAATTATGTATTTATTTTTTTATTTTGTATTTTTGAAGGCTACTCAAACCTGGAAAATTTATTTTTTAAATAAGTAAATTTATTCTTTTTGCATTTATGTATTCATAAGATTTTTTTTACATTCTCATCCTAAATGAGAAGGTATTTTTGTAATTTTTATAATTTTTAGATTCTTTTCAAGGATTTTCTTGCTTTTTATATGTCGTTTTTTAGTCTTTTCTTTGTATTTTTAAATGATCTTATTTCTTTTTTTCTATTTTATCGTTTTTTTTATAGAATATTGTATGGTTTCTTGATTTTTTTTTCAATTAAAAATTTTCCCAATTTTCTTATGTCATAAATTTTACAAGTTAAAAAAACTTTTTTTTTAATTTTCTTGCTTTTTTATACTTTGATAGATGTTTTTAAAATATTTTCACTGTTTTCCCATTTTGTTTGTAAGTTCTTTTGGATTGAATAAAAATCGCACAAAAAATACCTTCTCATTTATAAGAATGTAATAAAATTTATTGTAAATTTTTATGTTTATTCTTTATGATTTTTTTTTAGATTTGACGCAGTTAAATCTCTAAATCTGAATTAGTGGTTTTCTACTAAAGAATTAGCGAAAAGTGAGCTAATATTAAACAGTAATTATTTTACAAATTTTTTAATAGAAAACTACTAATTTTTAGTAGAAAACTACTAACTCAAATTTAGAGAGTAATCTTGACTCATATTTAATAATTTATTAGTTTGAAAAACGAATTATATATTTTTATAAATAAAATTTACGTACATGTAGTCATAAAATACATCTTCATTTATTTTTCAAATCTCTTTATAGATTTAAAGGGTTATATTTTAAACTTATTAATCGTTAAAAAAAAAACAAATTCTGAAAAATTGCATTTTATAATCCGTCAGATTTATGAAGTTGTCGTCAATTTAATAATGGTAATTCGCTAGACAACCTGATTTTATTTACATTGTTTAATTTAATAAAAAAGATATTTTATTTATTGGACTTTTTTAAACCTTTTTCTACTATACCTTATCGTAAAATGAAACTTGTAAAAAATATTTTAGTCAAGAAAAACCAGTTATTTTCAAAGCAAAGATGTGATTGGTGGGTACCCTGTATCCAAGTATTTATTTACCAACTATATATTTCCAATTAAAATGTCACAAGTATATCTCCAAGTAAAAATTCACAACTCCAAGTAAATATTTTCACCAAATATATACTTATATCCAAATAATTAAAAAAATAAATAAATATTTGGGTTAGATCATTTTATTTCGACCAAAGTCGTTGCGGACCAATTTTTAAAAATCGGAAACTTTCAGAAATGATTCTTTATGGTTTCTAGAGTATGAAATGAAAATAATTATTTTCACATGTCATTTATTAATATTAAAGTATGATTTCAAAATGTATTTTATTATTAAAATAAGTTTTAGCTTACCTACCCAATCTGAAGCAAGTCCTACTTTTAAATTTTCTTAGCACTTATTAAATGTTTTTTTTTAATTATTAGAAATATTAAATTGAAAACACCATTCTTTTTCTTAATTTTTGTTAACTTTACGACCTTATATCTTGGTTGAGGAAATATATAAAAATTTGATAGTTTCAAAATATTTAAATCACACCTAAGTCTACTCAGATTAAAATTTTCACGTTGGTTCTGAATTTAATTTCTAAAGTAATAAAGTTTAAAGATTGTAATATATTTTCAGGTTAAAACAATACATCAAATAAATTGAAGGTGGTTTTCTTGATCGTTTTAACCTAAAAATATATTACAATTTTTAAACTTTATTATTTCAAAAACTAAATTCAAAGTCAACGTGAAATTTTTAATGTGAGTAAATTGAGGTGCGATTTAAGTATTTTGTAAGTAACAAATTTTTATATATTTCTTCAGTCAAGTCAGTCACTTAAAGTTAGCAAATATAAAGAACATTCGTCTTTTTCAAATTAATATTTCTTATAAATTAAAATGAAAATTTAAAAAGTGCTAAGAAAATTGAAAAGTTAGACTCACATTCTTCATATTGGGATAGTTGAAACTTACCATTTGAATAATTCTTCGTTCAAAAATAATAATTTTGTTAATACTAATACCCACCGAAAATTTCCTGAAAATGTATTAAAGGTTTAAATTAAATGTCTCGATTGAATAAATATTTTGCGCAAAGCTTGACTGAAGATTTAAATTAAATTTGCGTGAAATTTGATTGAACATTTAATTTATATTTATTTATATTTAAAATATTTATATTTATGTACAATTTAAATTAAATATTTGTTAAATTTTCGGCGCAAAGTTTAATTAAACATTTAAGTAAATATTTGCTAAATGTAGAAAGTTGACTGAATAAAAGCAATTATACTAAATAGAAGTGGAACAAAGTATTAATTTTATTTATTGTGTAAGTTTAAGTTGTGTTATCATTTTTCAAATATTTTCTTTTCATTGTTTTTAACAAATGAAGGAAGGCTGGATTACATAAAGGATTTGTAAAATGTTACAGAATCTCCAAATTTTGTTTAATAAATGTGTTTATATTCATTTAATTGCTGTTTAACTTTCCCGACATAAACGAAAATTTGATTTAAATGTTCAGTCCACTGTACTTAGCTAAGAACATTTCACGAAACTTTAATATAAATATTCAGTCAACTTTTGGGACAAAAATTTAACGAAAATTTAATTTAAATCTTCAGTCAAGTTTTGTGACAATATTTACTTAATCGAGACATTTAAATTACTCAATATTCA
This sequence comes from Ganaspis brasiliensis, assembly GCA_037103525.1. Classification (NCBI taxonomy): domain Eukaryota; kingdom Metazoa; phylum Arthropoda; class Insecta; order Hymenoptera; family Figitidae; genus Ganaspis; species Ganaspis brasiliensis. The sequence continues at coordinate 286,489 of JAZKLR010000126.1, forward strand.
CTAACATTTGCAATTAAATATTCCGAATTTTGCAAAGAAATCTTTAATAAATTTTCAGGAAATTTCTGGTGCTGTAGGAGAAACAAATAGAAACCATAATTTTCCTACATTACAGGATAATTCTATATTTTCTAATACATATTTTCTGCTAGCTAAAAAAGTGTCATTTTTCCATACCTCTGACACTTTAAAATCATATTTTAAGATTAAGGGCATATGATGGAGAATAACGTCACTGGTATAGGCAAAATTTGTCCGTAAACTTTTTCCTAAAATACTAAAAATTTTGACACTGAACTTTGTAGAATTGCTTAAAACATCATTAAGAAGGTCTCTCTGGCCCAAGTTTGATTAAATTTTGCTTTAAAATGAATGTTTTAGCATTTCCCAACATCAGTTAACTTTTTTGAAAATTAACTTTTTGGCAAAATTCAAACAAGCTTGGGTGAGAGAGACCTTCCTAATGATATTTCAAGTTACTCCACAAAGTTTGGAGTCAAAATATTTATTATTTTACGAGAATGGTTATGGGCAAATTTTGCTTAGACCAGTGACGTCATTCTCCTTCACATGCCCTTAATAAAATACATTTTTACATAATTCTTTTCATTTCATACTCCAGAAACCATAAAGAATCATTTGTTAAATTATCAAATTTTTCAAAAATTGGTCAGCAACGACTTTGGTCGAAATAAAATGGTCTGACCCATTTCAATTTTGTTTTCCAATATTACATCTCCTTCGTTCATTTTCCCGTTTGCAGCCAGTCTACCTGAAGATTAATCTCGCCTTGGACTCAGGTATGATAAACTGCTGCCAATTACCAAACAATGCTCAATTTTGCTTTCGAGTGCCAGACACTTATCTGGAATTAGTATCCATGTTGCCTGATAGTCGTAGTTGTGCTAAAGCATTTTCCACCGATCGCTCGTCTAATTTTTTGCACGCAACACCTGTTAAGCATGATCCCTACACACCAGACAGTATGGAGAGTCCAAGTCCCAATGCAATGGCAGCTGCCGGATACACTCCTTTAGATATAGAATCTTCGGAAAGATCAGAGGACAGCGAACAGCGTCCAAAATCCGACAAAACAGTTTCACCAGCTCTACTCAAATCGAAATTGGAACTTATCGCTAAAATCGAGTCTCGGGAATCAGAAATAGAAGTTGAGATTCATCATAATCCCAGCAGTCATCGACTCCAAGGTTCATCTGACGCTGATAATGACCAAACCGAATTGGGAAGAAACAGAAGCAACAGTGATGTTTCTTGGAAGAAGAAGAAACTTTCCCAAACCGAAGGAGACAGTGATTATGGTTTTCATTCTTATGATAATATTTTGGACATTGATGTCGAAACTGGAGAGAAATTCCTTCATCCTGTTAGTTTCCGAGAAATACCCCGGATCAAGATTATCAATGCCAGTAATGTGGTGTCGAATGAAAGTTGTTTCACAGACAATGCTGCGGGTTCTTCTTCTGAAACCAGGACCAAATCTGGTAGCATCGAGGGATCTGTTGGAGATAAAACTGATGATACTGTTGAAGAAGACAGTCTTCTTAATAAAATTGACGATTTAAAAGTTGATGATCTAACAACTGATGATGTAAAAAATGATGATGTAACAACTGATGATATAAAAATTGATGGTATAAAAATTGATGATTTAAAAATTGACAATGACTTGGGTAATGTTGAAGCTGAGCCTGAGAAAATTAATCTTGATCAGACTAACATTGCCAATCCGCTTATCGAAAATAATGAGGCTTATGATCCAATAAGGAATAGAAAACCATTGACTTTTGACACTGAGTTGATAATAGAAATTCAACACACTGAGCATATACCCGTAAAAAGCAGTCAGGAGTCTATTGAAAATGCGGAAAGAGCCAAGATGAAGAAACCTCGTAAGAAAATGTCTAATTGTTTTGGCAAAAATGAGCATTACAAGAAACGTTGTTGCGTTATTTCATAAATCACATTCTAGAACATTGGTTTTTTAAAACCTTTGAATTTTTACTTGTAGAAAGATGTATTTAAAGTTGTTACTTCGTAAAATGTTTATAAACTTGAGCAAAATTAATCTTTCGTTAAGTGAAAATGAGTTGGTTTATATACCGATAAGAGGTGCTTATTTTAAGCGTAGCGTAGAGTAAGAGTAGGGAGATAAGAGTGAGAGAGAACTAAGTTTCTCTCCCGTTCTTATCTCCCCACTCTCGCTTCACGCTACACTTAAAATAAGCGCCTCCTACGTTTAAATGGGCCAGTATCATTTTGACATAAAATTTTTTGTAGTACATGTTCAACCTATGAAAATGTTATATTGTACTCCTACTAAAATTAAAGATTTTTAAGTCTTATACTACCGGCTAAAATTGTGGGACCACTTACAAAAGTGCGATTAAAAACATGATCGTCTTAAAATGTTGATAAATCTGTCAGATAATTGCGAATTGAAATTTTCCATAGACCATTGGAAAGCTTATAAAATTTGCCGTTAAATTGTCTTATTTTAAAACTTTTTCAATTAATGGAAACGGAGATTCAATGTAATAAAAACAAGTGAATTTTTCTCTTTTTGTGAATTTTTATTGTTCAAGTTTGGTGAGCTGCATTTTCTAGAAAAGTAATTGCAAAAATTTGAAATTAAGCTAAATGAAACTTTGAGCTATTAGCTTTAAAATAAGCCAAAGAGAATTAAAATATCTTGACTGGTTCAAAAGTTATAAGTAAATGTGTATAATACAAGAAGACGCAACAATTCCTTTGTTTCTTCGTATCATACATTTACTTATAACTTTTGAACCAGTCAAGATATTTTAATTTTCTTTGGCTTATTTTAAAGCTAATAGTTCAAAGTTTAATTTAGCTTAATTTCAAATTTTTGCAATTACTTTTCTAGAAAATACAGCTTACCAAACTTGAACAATAAAAATTCACAAAAAGCGAAAAATTCACTTGTCTTTATTACATTGAATTTCCGTTTCTATTAACCGAAAAAGCTTTAAAATAAGACCATTTAACGGCAAATTTTATAAGCTTTGCAATGGTTTATGAACAATTTCAATTCGCTAATATTTGACAGATTTATCAACATTTTAAGACAACCATGTTTTTAATCGCATTTTTGTAAGTGGTCCCACAATTCTGGCCGGTAGTGTAAGACTTAAAAATCTTTAATTTTAGTAGGAGTACAATATAACATTTTCATAGGTGGAACAATATAACATGTACTACGAAAATTTTTGTGTCAAAATGAAAATAAAAAATTCAACAATTATGAACCCGTTTAAATTAGCGCGATTTAAACGCACTCAATTTCAGCATTTCAACAAACTTTCTTAACCAGGAATGGTATAGACCGTATAGACAGTATGAAAAAAAGTTAGTCCAAATGCATTATTTTGATTTTTAAAATAGAAAACTCATATTTTAATGTAATATTTTTCAGTGGAAGTGTGAACAATTTTATTCTTGATAAAATGAGTAATTAAAAATTGCAATTTGATAAGAATTAAAAAAAAACTTGACGAGAAACTTTTGCTAATTTGAGGTTAGGTAGTCCCAAATTTCTAAACGTCAAATTGTTTTTAATTTTCATCAAATTACAATTTTTAATTACTTATTTTGTAAAAATTATAATTGTTCACACTTCCACTGACAAATATGACATGAAAATATGAGTTTTCTACTTCAAAAATAAAAATAATTCATTTGGACTAACTTTTTTTCCGATTAAGAAATTGAGATTTCTTCTTTAAATCTCAGAAACGTTTGTTTCAGAAACTTCAAATTAGACAAATTTTGTTAAATTTAATCACTATATATTGATTATAAATTATTTTAATGTGTAACAATTTCAAGTATCTCTTTTTATCGTATTCTTCAAAATAAGCTTGCCTTATAGTTTTAGATTAATCTGGTCTTGGTAGTAATTCAATCATCTTTTTCTGTTTCTTTTTTTACCATTTGCTTCAACATTTCTCTTTTTTTTAAGTTTTATTATTAAAATATAAACAAAGAAACACTGAAGGAAAATTGTTCCTTGATTAAGAAAATATTACGGTTTTTTCCTACTTTAATAAGAAATTAGAAATTATAAAATGAATTTTTTCAATAGAAGAAAATCTATTTGACTTGTTAGAGAAAACTAAGCTGGTTTTTTTGAGAAAATTAATTTTATTTAATTATTATTGAGAAACTCTCGCAAAACTTTACTTTCTCAAAAAAAAATAAACTTATTTTTCTCCAACTAGTCAAATAGATTTTCCTCTATTGAGAAAATTAATTTTTTAATACGTCTGCGAAATTCGTAACAATTATGATAAACAATTTTAATTTAAAAATATTTTTATCTGAAAATTATTATTATAAATATTGGTCTGAATTTTTTTCAATGTTCATTTGTTTATAAAATGATACAATTTTTTGAAGGAAACTTTTAGGCAAAGAAATTTATTATTTTTCACGTGAAAAATAATTTTTTTCTCATCATAAACTTTGTGAGATTTATCGACGTGTTGTAATTATCTATTTCTTAATTAAAGCAGGAAAAAAATGTTTTCAAGAAAATTAGAAATTAATTTTATATCCTAAATATTTATTTAATTGTACTTAAAATGAATTTCATTCTAATAGGAGAATTATTTCACTTCTACAAAAAATTATTTTACTAAAAATTACTAAAAAAAAATTTTCCATTGATAAAACACTACTTTTATTATTCTTTGAAAACCTTCTACAATTGAGAAAAATAATCTAAAAAAGATTAATTTTTAAATCTTGAAATTATGCAGCCCAAACGAAATGAAATAATTATAATTTTATAATTTAGATTTGTGGAATGAACAATTAGAAAAATTTCTAGAGCTGCCAAATTTTGAATTGAAATTTGAGAGCTTAATAGATCTTTTGTTTAATTTCTGGAAAAGTATGAATAATTTTTATATTTACAAAGACCAGGTATTATTTATTTTCAATTGACAGTGAAAAGCTGTTAATCGAAACAATATTAGTGTATTTACGTAGATCTCACGGACGTTTCCGTACAATTTAAAAGTATTAATAATAATTAGTCACTTGTGCCTTAATTTGGTCACTAAGACCAGAACTGCCAATTAAATTTTGACTGATATTTTTGAAAATTACGATTGCAAAGTAGCTTGAAAGTAATATTTAATTGCTACTTAAAACTTTTTAAAACATTAGTCAAATAATAGGAAAAAAGTTTTAACTTAAATGGAAAAATATTAATATTTAGTAAATTAAACATTAATATTTACTTATCTTCGTTTAAAAAACACTTTAATTACTTTTAAAAAAAAACCAAAATAAATCCAAAGCCCAGTTTTAATTAATTTTATTCATCTTAGAATTTCAATAGAAATGATACTCTAATTTGATCCTAGTATGTGTAGATTTTTATATAGTAGGTACATATTATGTATTTATTAAACATCTTAATATTTATGATTAAATATGATTTTAAAATTTGCAAAAAAGTATCGTCGTTCCTAATTTATGCATTTCAGGTATAAGTGACTATGAGTGTGAAATATCTAGTTTTTACATGTTTAGAATTGTAATATAATGTTATTATAAACGTTTCAATAATGATCCGAACAAGAATGTTTTTTCTGTTTATTTTAATCAGAAAAAAAAATCAAATCATTCCTGTTGTGTTTTAAAACAAATCGTTAAAGATTTGTATTTAAAGCGAACTGCCAAAGGTTAATTTTATTGTAAATCTTTTATAAATATTTCAAAATTGTGATAAAATTGTAGTCATTGTTTTATCACAGTTGCTTTTAATGCTGTAAAAGCACTGGACGTTATTCACAAATCTTGTGAAATATCGTATTTTTAGAGAAAAAAAAAAAAATTCTATCAGTATTCAAAGAGTGTATAATTGCATTTATGTATTTTTTTATAATAGTGTAGATTAATTATTATTGTAAAACGAGGTGATTCTAAAAAAATCGAAGTGTTGATTTTTCAAGTGATTATATACCTACTGATTATAAAAAATTAATTAAAAATAAAAAATATCTGACTGCTTTTTAAGCCTTGATTATAATTAATTAGCTAAAATATTTCTGAAAAATTGAGCTTGAAAGCGCGTGCCTTAAATATAAACATTTTATAAAAACATTTGAAAAATTAACATTACGAGTTTTTCAGTAAAATCGTCTTTAGAGCTTTTTTCAACAATACGCTTATTGTCAACTACTTTGCAAAGAATGTTTAGAAAATGAATAGTTTATATTTCCATGATTTATGAAAAATAATTTTAATAATTATTATCAATAATAAATAATTTGTTATTTTTACATATTTTTAAAAAAGGTATTTATACAAAAAATATAATAAAAATTAAATAACTGTGAAAATGAATGAAAAAAGTGTACGAATGAACAAAAATTATTTATTTTTGATAATTATAATTAATATTCATCTGAAAATGACAAAGAGAATTATCAGATAAAATTTACTTCTATTAGAATTGACAGAAAGGGCTTTTTTAAACAAAAGCCTAATTAAATCTTAATTAAATTGCTCACAGTACAATATTATTACTCAACCAACTACCTCTCAATTAGTACAATTGTCTCGATAATTGACAATGAATTTCACGATATCGCGTCAATTCTGTAATTTAATTATTATATTTTAGTAAATAATTGTTATCTGTTTGCAAGTCAAAGAAATATTGTTATGTAGAAAATTATTTAAATGCCTAGTTTTCCATTAGAATAAATGTGTAGACATTGTTTAGTTTCATAAAAAAGTTTTTATTTGTAAATACAAACACATTTTGTAGAAATTTTGTTTCTTATTTGCAACCTTTAGTATGTATCATTTGATTTTCTTTTTATATTGTTAATATATTGATATTCTTTTTTATATTGTTGTTTAAATATTTTTTACGTTTGAGTGTAATATGTGTATTTATTTATAAAAGTTATTAATTGTAAACTGGTATTGATTTATCATATCTATAAAGTTATAAAGTTATATACGTTTTTTGAGAACATTGGAATGTGTGTTGAATGTTTTTTAAAATAATCCCTTGCATCAGGTAATTATTTACTTTCGCTTTATATTTTGATTTTCTCAAGTTATGCTCATATAATTTTCGTTTTTCATTCTTGACACATTTTGCATGAATTTTGCACTTGAATTTTTTAGAATGTTTTATTTTCACTTTTAAATTTCAAGACCACGAAGTAGACCAAAAAATTAAAATGTGAGAAATTTTTTATTTAGAAGTTTTCTTCTATAGTTTTCAAAATATTAAAAATTTTTATTTTAGTCCGTTTCAATAAAAACTACCCAATTTTTATACAATGGTTTATTTTAATTTAATTATTATTATCACAGGGTACAGGCCTGTGAAAAATAGTCCCCTATTTTTCACGAAAACTGGAAATTTGTAAAACAAACTTTAAAAAACTATTGATCCCTAACTTTTATTTATTCAAAGTTTTAAATTACAATTCTTTCAAATTTTAGCAGTTACAATTCCAAAATTAATTATTACTTAAGAAAGTTCTCTCCACTTATATCACCTCAAACTTATTATAATTTCACAAAATTTTGTAAGATCCAGATGTACATTTTTCAAAAAAAAAAAATTAGGTTCAGTTAAAATTTATTGTCAAATAATAATTATTTAGCATTTTATGTTTTTTCTTTAAATTTAATGAATAAGTAATTAGGTATTATCAAATTCTGACAAATAATAATAGCTCATTTTTCTCGTTGAAACATTCTCTACAATTTTATTTGTTAGATTTTGTTAAATGATATTCTGTTCAAAAAAAAAAGTAAAGTACAAATTTTATTTATTTAATAACTTTTTAATAAAATATTATTTAATTAAACTCAACAAATAAAATTGTAGAAAATGTTCCAACGAGAAAAATGAGCTACTATTTATCAGAATTAGATGAAAATTGCAGTTTGTTCATTCAATTTAAAAAAACAACACAAAATGATAAATAATTATTATTTTAAACCAATTTTAGCTAAATAAATTTTTTTCTAGAAAATGTACAACTAGATCTTTCAAAATTTGGTGAAATTAATTTTAATAATAGTTTTTTTAATGGGAACATTCATTTTTTATTTTGAGGTTATGCCAATATAGAGAGAACCCCTTAATTTTAATCTTTCCGATATTTTAAAAATTTTCTAACTTTATTATAAATTCTTTCCTTCCTTTATAATTTTCTTTTTTCATTGTTTGACTTAATAATAATATTTTACGAATTTTCTAATTTAATAATCAAGTTTCTATTTCTTTGAAATTTTTAATATATATTTAATTATATTTTATTATTATAATTTCTTATTCTTAAAAAAAAAATGTCAATATTTTATTATTACTATTTCTTTTGTATTTTTATACAATTTCTTAATGCAAATCACTTTTTAAAGATTTTTATTTTATTAACTTTTAATATTTTTTTTGTGTTGTAGATTTTCTTTTATAACGCAAAGTATTGCAGATTATTTTATATAATTTTGGTTTTAACATTTTAAAAAATTAATTAACTTTTTTATTGATTTCCTTATTTAATTTGATAATTTACGGGGGAAGCAATTTGTTTTTTATTCAACTGATTATTTTTAGAGCAACTTGTTTTTTATTTAACTTTCTTTACACTTTGTCTATTTTTTCGCAAATTTATTTACCCTTTCATACAATTTTTAAATTCTAGGATTTTTTAAATAAATTTTTGTTAAAATTGTTTAAAAATTTGTTTTTTTATTTTTAAAATTTATTTACATATTCTTTTTTAAATTTTTTTCAATTTGAGAATAATTTTCTAAATTCTTTCATTTTAAAAGGAATTTGTCATTTTGCTTATATAATTTTTACATTTTCTTATTTTATTCTTACTATTTTTTATTTTGTAGTTCATTTTTCGCTATTTTTATATATTTTCTAATTTTTTCATGGTTTGTTAAACTTTGTTTTGAAGATTTTCTTCTATTTTTCAGTATATTGCTTTGTTTATTTTTCTCTTTTTTTTAATTTATCTCTCTAAATATCATTTGATTCAAATTTTCTAAAAATCCAGTCGTAAATTTATCAGAATTTCAATCTATTCAAATTCTCATTCTTTACAGAATTAATTATCATAAAAGTTAATAATTTAATAATATTAGAAGAAATATCGTAACTCTTTTAAAATTTGGACTCGAAAATGTTTCTATCTTGCAAATTAATTAGAATATATCATTTATTTATCTTTGTTTATTAGCTTTTTAAAGTACCCTAAAAGGTACCAATCTTTTTATATATTCAGTCCCCTATTTCCCCTAAAATATTCTTCATTGTCACCGTGAATATTATTATTTTTATTAAATTATTTTAATTTAAATTAACTTGAAATACTTATTTATTTTCAACGAAATTATTTATTTAATACATATATTATTTATTTGAGTTATTAAATTTAAAAGAATTATTGAAATATATTTTTTGGTCTGCTCTAAACGAAATTGTGACGTTCGTTTGAAAGAAAGATTTAATTCCTGATGCAGATCTGGTGAAGAATAATCACATGGAGATTCAGTCTGAAAATAATTCAGATTCGATGATCAATGGAAGTCTTCAAGAAATTCTCAACAATGGCACAGCAACTATAACTCGTTACATTCACATAAAACATGCGGACTCGTCAGTGAAAATCTTTCGAGAAACGACAGTTTGATATTAAATCGACGTTTACTTGACATTGTTCTGCAAAAGTGTTACAATATATAGAAATTGTTAGCAATTATGTAATCTAGAAAAAGGAAGGACTTTTAATAATCTATATAAGTGTCTTGATGTTTCTATAAATCAATTAATGGAAATTTATATTGTATTTGAAAAAGTATTTCCTTTCGAGATTTTCTTTCATATCATTAATATAAATTATGCGTGTTCAAAAATAGACATGAAAAATAGAAAAAAAGAATGATTAAAACCTAAAATTTTTTTAAAACAAAACTCAAATTTGTTGAGTACAATTATTAAATGCTTTTACAATTTCCAACACTTTTAGTTGGAAAAAAAATTGATGTATCATTAAATGAAAACTTTACAACTTCTAGAATTAAGAATTCAATCGCCTCTGTACTATTTATTAAAAATATTCTTCCAACAATTTTTTTTGATAAGAAAAACTTTTCTAATTTAAAAACTCTTCTCTGGCTTATTTTAAAATAAAATATACTGACAAAATTTCGAGAATCGTCGTTTTTAACATTTTCAAAGATAAGTAATATATAATTAGTAATTTATAAATCATCGAAATTAATAAAAATAACCAAGTTGTGAAAAATCCTTCCACAAATCCAAGCTTTAACTAAAAATATAGTCATCTGTTTTTAAAATCTGTGAGTATGTTTACACCGACGATTAAAGGCATGTCTATATCTTTAAACCGTCGGTGTAAACAGGCTCAATTTATAATTAATGAAGCCAAATCATTCCTTCAAAGTCAGCAGTTACAATACTGTTCATCTAAACATTCTATAAAACATATTTTAGATAGGATAAGAGTTGTTATAATTAAAAAAAATGCAGTATTATTCAAAGAGTGGTAAAATTCGATTTTTATCTTTTCTAATTAATACATTTTGAATATCTAATGTTAAACTTTAAACTTTTTAAATATTAAAAAGCATTGTATGTAACATTTATTTAATATTTCAATTTTAAAGTATTTTTAAACTTCAAAAGTTTTAAACACTTTTCTATTCAAACTTTCTGGATCAGCACTTTACTATAATACAAGTTTTAAATTGAAATTTTTAAACTTTAGGTGTAAAATTAGAACTTTTCTTTCCAAAGATTTTTAACAAGAAAAAATACAAATTAAAAAATGTATTAATCGTGTTTGTTACCACTGTGATTTTAAACAATAATAATAATATAAAGTTGTCCATAATTTTAATACTGTGTATAATTATAAATTTGCATACAAAATGTGTTGTGGCAATTTCTATGAAATCAATAGTCGACATTGTTGTATACGAATATAACTTAGTCATTTATTAAAAAAATTTTCTAATTATTATTTTTTCTTTTTTATAAAAAAGAAAATTACAGAGTTTAAAGCCTGAAAGTATTTGAAGATATTCCTTCAAAATAAATTTTTGTATTTTTTATGAATACATTTTTCAAACTGGATTGAATTCCTCCTAATTTTACGATATTATTTAAATTGTAAACTTTATTTTCTGGTTTTATGAAACTGCGAATATAATTTGACTTTTTTGTTTCATAAAACGTCGAATTTAATTTAAATTTTAATGAAATAAAAAAACTTGTTTAATTAATAAAAAACAATAGATCAGTTTTCATGAAGCAATAAAATAGAAGTTATGCTAATTATCATTATCAGAGGAAATAAAATATTGAATTGTTCACATTGTTGTATTGCTGTACCTACTTTTATAAATATAAATGTACTTATATTTTGTACTGAAAACATTTCTCGAAATGTGAGTCAGATGTATAAGGTACAAACAGAAAAAGTTTAACAGAGAAACAGAACATTTTTATTAATAATCTGCTAGTCAACAATATATAAATATATATATATATATATATATATATGAATTTTAATTAATGTTTACTGTAGAAGAACTAAGAATACGAATTTTAATTATATTGTAATAACTAAGAATTATTTCCACCAATCTGAAACTTCTTTAAGCATTTCAAAATTTACAATACTAGTCAGTAAAACTTAACACAATTTTTCTTCTCTCTGGTGGAATTAATCCTTGTTATTGGATTAAAATCATTGTGATGTATGTATACCTACGTGTTACATGTACCAGTCAATAAACAAAAAATAAAATAAAATACTCAATGGCAAAATATTTGTTTAATTTCAATCGAAATTGGATAATTTGACATTTTTATTTAATTCTAATTTAGTATTAATTACGTAAATTAATAGTCAAATTCGAATGTAACAGATTTGTTTTTAATTCAATATTCCTTTGTTTTTTAATTTTAAAGATTTTATTTAAATACTTGACAATTTTATTTTTTCCCTGTTCCGCACCTTCCAGTTCTGCAACTACCAAAACCACCGTGTTTAGGTTTTGGTTTGGCTGGTTTTTCTTCGTAACATCCAGAATAGGGTTTTTTGCAAGAACTAGACTGCTCAAGGCCTTTTTTATTTTTATTGCAATCCGAAGATCCTTTGTTACATTTCGAGCACATTGTTCGAAAACCGAATTTAATTTTTGTTAAAGTGTCAAATCGTATTTTTTTCAACAGCTAGGAAAGAAAAAGATTTTACAAATTTTTTATTGTCTCAGTAAGTATATTTTGATTTTAAAAATTACTATAAGCAATACATATTTTCAATAGCTTACTTGAGTTGAAGGAAACATAATGATTTCAATTTTTACTTTTAAATTTTATATTTTCATGATTTCAAAACTGATGGTTTGTTTATTTTTTTCCCTTAAAACCCAAAAAACAAAATGAAACAAAATTTACAATCTATTATTTTTAATGAAACAACTTCACCATACAAAACAAAATTTACAGAGGGTATATTATTTTTTGATAAACGTAACAAATACAAAAATAATCAGATAATAAGATAATAATAATAATAATGGTGAAATTAATAATTTGTTATTTAATATGTTAAATGCAAGAATAAGATTTTCGATCCAAAGTATATTAAAAATGTCTCTAGTTCTCGATACTATTTGTAGATTCTTCAGTTTTGATATGTTTATTTATCCAATCCAAGTAACTGTAGACACGTGTAAAAACATCTGGTTGGCCTTTGGCACATGGTTTACCCCATGAAACAATGCCAATTTGAGTATCATCAGCTACCAAAGGACCACCGGAATCTCCCTGAAAGAAAAAGAAAGATTATTTTTAACTCGAGTATTTTTACAAAGACTTTTTATTATCAACTAGAAAAAATAAACGTGTGCAAAGCAAGCGATTCGTTTTCTAGTTTATAGCAATACAACTGACAATTCTAAAAATTAAATTTCAAGTCTTTCAAATTTAAAAATTTAGCTTGAAAATTTAAAACATTTGTAATAATTGCTTAGTAAATAATTAGTTATATGATAACGAATTTTTATAAAAGAATATGTAAAAAGAGGCTCAGAGATGTTGAATTTGTTGTCAATCGAATTTTTACTCAACAGAAATTTTAGGTTACTGAATTCATATTTAATAGAATTTTAATATTACAAAACTTCTTTTAAACCGGTATTTTATTTCAAGGAATTCTAATTTAACCGAATTTCCATTTATTTGAATTCTCATTTATCAGAATTTTAAGTGAGTAAAATTCTTAAAATATCCATTTGATCGAATTTTCACTTGTCGAAATTTGTATTTGCACGAATTGATATTTTACAGAATCCGTGAAGCGCATAATGTTCATTTGTCCGATAATTCTATTAAATATCAATTCGTGTAAATACAAATTTGGACAAAAGAAGATTCGATCAAATGGTTTTTCGAACACTTGAAAATTTTACTTATTTAAAATTGTGATAAATCAGAATTCCGCTAAATGAAAATTCGGTTAAATTCTAGTTCACTTTTAAATAAACTGCCGGTTTAAAAAGAGAAATTCTTTAAATTGAAAATTCTGTTAAATATAAATTTAATCTCCCAAAAACTTCGATTAAAAATAAATTTTATATTTTAAAATTCGGCAAAAAGGCAAAAAAAAATTAAAAAGCTAAATAATGAATTTTTGAACTTATACTTGGGCCCTCTTACTTTACTTTTACTCAATCAGATTCGAATAATTAAAATTTTGATTTAGTCAAATAGATTGAAACATCAATAAATTTAGACTTCGATCAATTGAGGATGAATTTGATTAAAATTAGAATAAATTGAAATTTAGATAATTTAACACGCAGGTAAATACAATTCAACAAAATTTTAAATAAAATATAAACAAGTTTTTCAACTAATAAAAATTAGGATTGACTAAAAATTGGATAATTTGAAATTTGAATCGATTAAAATATGAATGGACTGTAATTTGAATCAGTTAAAAATTTAATTGCATAGAATTTAAATTTTTTGAAAAGTGAGTAGTTAAAAATTTGAGTACACTGAAAGTTAGATAAATAAATCGAAGTTTGGAAATCGTATATTTATATTATCCTTAAGTTTTTCATTATTAAACTTAATATGTATTTTGTTTCCATAAAAATATTTTTATCTACAACTTTTGCAATAGAAAATCAAAAAAAAAAAGAATTTAATTTTTAAAACATCAAAGTTATTTTTTTAGTTTGTAGAATATCACTGTATGACAAATTAGTCATTAAGTTTTGATTGATTGAAATTTTGATAAATTAAACTTAAACAGATTTCATTATTAAAATTTTGATTTGACTGAAAATAGGATAAACTGAATTTGAAATGAAGCGAATTTTGAATTCATAAAAATTTGGACGTATACAAATTTTAATAGATTAAAATTATTTCAACAAATTAAAGTTTGGATCGTTTTAAATTGGGACTTCCTAAAATATGAACAAATTCAAATTTTGATCTTCATTAAAAAAATTAGAATGAATTGAAATAAAAGTTTTAACTGAAATGGATTAAATTTAGAATCGAATATAATCTGCATTCATAAAATTTTTTAGCTTTAAAAAATAAGATTGATATTGATTTATTAAATTTTAAATCTATTAAAATTTTAATTAAATTCAACGTTTGAAAAATAATCAAAACTTACATGACAAGCCCCTTCTCCTTTTTTGTTCAACGTACAAATATTATTATTTGTTATTCGAAAATTAGTACTTAAACATTCTTGCTGAGGAATTACATTTAGAGCAATATGTTGTAATTCATTTGGTGGCTTTCCAGGATACTGAAAAAAAAACAAAAAACAAATTGAAATTAATAAATCTAAATTTCCAAAGAATTATAATTTCATTTTAAATCATTTTTATTTAGAATATTTTTAGTTTAAAAAATAATACTGAGGTTGTTCCCCATCCAGACAAAATAGCTGAGTTTCCAAATTTTGTAAAATCGTCAGTAGGAAGTGAAACTGATTTTATTTTATCAGTAAATTCAATTGGTTTCTCCAATTCAATGAGTCCAATGTCGTTTCTGATTAACAAAGAACTGTAACTTGGATGACTTATAATTTTTTTCGCCTTGTAAAATGCGCCTCCTTCGTCTAAAGTTGTTGTTCCAACAACAGCGTCAATATTACTGTCATTAAATCTGGGAAGACCAAATATACCACTATTTTTTAACATTTAAATTACCTGAGAAGTTGAAATTTTCAATAATGAAATCTTACCCTGTTAAACAATGAGCTGCTGTTAAAATCCACGTTTTTTTAACAATTGAACCTCCACAAAAATGTCTATTGTTTCTTCTAAGAGAAACTTGGTACGGGAATTGTCCCTCTTTTGCCGCTAAACCTCCAACAATTTTCGGATCCATATCTTCAGCTGAAAAAAAAATAAAAAGTAGTTTAAATAATGATTTTTATCTATTTAAGACAAATAAAATAGAACTGTAAACATTTTACAAAAGTAAAAAACAAAATAAAACCTTATTTTATTTATTTTCAGTTTTATTATAAATAATTAGAAAGATGGAATTTTTCTGTTAAATTAGTTAACTTCAATATGAATAGAATTTATTATAAATCAATATTTTTAAAAAATTTAATAGCAATAATTACACGGAAAGAAAATTAATTATAAATTTTATTAAAATGTTTTATAATTTAGGGAAAAAGTGTCCGAAAGCGAAATTTTCATAAAATGAATTTTAAGCTTTAGAAGAATCATTTGAATCATTACTAAATAATTTTAAACTTTAATATATTCAGTAGAAAATTTATTATAATTTTTTTAAAGTTCGAAATTATCTCTTTTGGGTCTTTTTTCCTAAATTGTAAAACACTTTTATCAAATTTATAATTAATTTTCTTTCTGTGTAAAAATATATATAAAATTACCTGTTGCGAAGATTTTAAAAGAGCTTGCGAAGAAAAAGAGCCAAATGAAATTGATTTTCAGCTTCATCGTGGATTTTGATTCGAATGGTTTAAAGTTTTAGAAGGAACTAAAAATTCCTGATTTATCGAAATTATATATACCTTGATACATTTCCTAATCAGGCTTCATTTACATCTAGAGCAGATAATCTAAATCTTAAAATGCATTTCACGTTTTGTGCATCCGCATTGATAAAAAAAATGTTTTCCGGAATCGAGCAGATATATTGAATTGAAAAATTCAAGGAAGAAAACTTGATTATATAAATAATTCAGGAAGTCGATTTTTTTGATAAAGTCGATTTCCATAAAAATAAAAGAATTTATTTCAAATCAAGTTCACAATTTTGAAAATACAAATTTGTACCATTAAAAATCAGGATTGATTGGTAGGTAATCTAATTTCAATCATTTTAATTTTAATCAATCTCAAATTTAATCATTTATTTCAATTCATCCAAATTCCAATAGACATAAATTAGTTACTTGACACGTTAATTTATTTAACAGAAAAAAAAACTACAATGTTCTCTGTAAAAATCCTAATTTATTAATTAAAAAGGTCAGATTGTTGAAAAAATCGAAAATCTTCAACTTTAAAAGTTCGTATTATAATATCTTTATTGAATCTATTGAAAATTTCACTTTTTAAAATTACAAAACTCCAGAAAAGAAAAATTACCTGATATTCTTTTTATAAAATAAAAAAAAATATTAACTAAACAATACTTTCAGCGCCTAAATTACTAATACACTTAAAATAAAACACGGAAATAAATCGCAGGTCCTGAAGTGACAGAAACGCGTGGCCTGTATTAATTATTTTATTACTAATCTACTTTTCCAATAACAAAAATATATATTATTATAAAGAAAAATTGAAGCCAATTATGTGGCTTGATACAGAAAAGTTAATTAAATAATTCTAGAAATACAGGCAAGCGAAAGCCGCTTGGGACTCGACGGTGCGGAGAAGTGCTTTTTAGTCTCTTTAATTTATTTTTTGTAAGTGGACATGAAAATCTGGAAATTCGTACCTGGTGGGCGCGTTACGACAAAAGATCAGAGTCTGTTAGAATCCTTTTTATTTATGAATATGGAAGTCGTAATTACTAACAATAATGTAGACTCTATCTCCAGGAATTATTATCTATAAAAATTAGTAAATAAAGAAGTAAATTTTGTTTCTTAAATAGTTTGTTTTTGATAATTTGACAAACGGTTCATTAAATATATTTACGCCTCATTAAATTTAGACTCGCACTCTAATATTAATCAGAAAATAAAATTAAGATTTTTAAGGATCTGCAACAATAACAGCGGTTGTAGTAGCAACAATAACAACAACAATGTCAACGATAAAACTTGAAACGAGGCTGAATATTTCTTCTCTAGCGGTGTCGAAATTTTGTGAAAAAAAACCTAGGAAGGTCTTGAGCTCTAAAAGTACAGTTTTAAGGTTGTAGGAATGAAATTTCATATAGCAATGTTAAAAGGTAGAATATTTCTAATAATAAAGATTTCACAGTGCAGTCATATCAAAGCATATTGTACCAACAATTGTCGATAATCTAGTAATTGGATAGAATATAATATAATTTTTTCTTTTCTTCTTTTTTTTTTCTCTTCTTTTTTAATGAAAAAATGCAACGCTTTGCACAAATACGACTGCCAGATCACACACATTCTTTCTCGTCTACCATCAATCCAAAAAGACATGAACTTTCCGAAAGTTTCTCACAAACTTTCAAAAAACCTACATTCCCTAAAATTCATATTTAAATCGGAGAAAATTCATTTCTTTTCTCTGGATCGCAATTGCAGTTTAATTGACGCCTAATAAATCGAGAAAAAGAGTAAAAAGCAAACTTAAATTCTTCTAGTTACATTACTCGTAAGCTATTCTTAGTCTATATCTATAGCTGTCTTCAGAGCCGCAACCAAGTTTCTTAGCACCTATGGCAAGAAGCGAATTCTTTTCAAAATTCCCTTCCTAAATTCGAATTCGATCAACGAAAATCTTGGATAGAAATTACCAAAATAAACCACTTTTAATTATTACCCCGGTTGCGACTTTTCTTAAGATAGATAATGCCGTAACAACTACAAATACAAACTTAAACACTGCAATTAGTCTCCCTAAAATAGCGATGATTTTTTTTCTATTTTTTTCTTTTTTTTTTATAATAATTAAACTGACAATAATTTAGATAGCAGTTTCATGAAAAAAAATTTTTAAAAAAAACAACAACAACAACGCCGAATATTTTGTTCTTTTGTCGACTTAGATACATTCTCGGAGTATAAGCACGAGTAATTCCAGTTATGAAATACATTACGTGTGATTTGATTTATGAAAAAAAACACTTAAGAAAATAAATTAACGATTTTTCTTTTCACCTACTAACTAGAGGAGGAACAAAGTGGGAATTAAATCACTGTCTCTAAATGCGAGTTGTACCGTAATGTTTTAATTTGGACCACTTTTGTTTACGAAGAATCGAACAGAGGGCAGATTCCCTAAACGGGTAATTTTTAAGCTAAAAAGAAATAAGCCAAATCCCACCAGTAGTTAGTTCAACCGCTTTGTGTATCCCAGAAATTCAAGCGTTCTAGCTTAATTAATTCCTAAGTATTTAGACATAGAAGCGAACGATTACAGAGACTTACACCGCATTCGCCCAGGTGTGTGCCTATCACTATACTCTAGGAAACCATTCACTCGTGTATTACGACAAACGCTTGATTGCTTTTTTTTGCGGTTTTTTGTTTACTGGGGTCGGCATAGGAAAAGGACTGCCATTTTTTTTTTTTTTTGCGAAGCGCCACTCCATTTGGATTAATTTCGACGCAATCGAGCAATGGCTAAAGATACAGCTCAATCGACGGAGTGCAACTTGGGACAGGATGGGGTGACATGATCATGGTTCTTTTTTCCTTTCGCCAAGCAAACGACTAGACGACATGAACTTCATATTCTGACCACTCGTCAGATTCCGAGTCTGAGATGTTGTTGATGATGTCATCAAAATCATCAAAGCTGTACATCCAACGATTTCCTCTATCGTCCAGAAAATCCCACAGGAGTAATTGCTGTACATATAAAAAAAGGAATTTTAATTAGACAATTAATTTCTTGTATTAACAGTTTTTTTTTTTATAGGGTCAGTCCAGCTAAAATCATCTAGAACTCGATGATTTTAAATAAACCTGAAATTAATATACTACTATACAATAAAAATAAAATAAAAATATTATTAAAATTGATTTCACCCAATTTTAAAAGACCCAGTTATACATTTTTCAAATAAAATTAGGTCGACCCCAAATTTGTTATCAAATAATAATTATTTAACATTTTGTGTTTTTTCTTTAAACTTTATAAATAATTCTAATTTTCATCCAATTTTAACAAATAATAGCTCATTTTATTCTTTGAAGCATTCCCTACAAGTCTGTTCGTTGGATTTTATTAAGGATTTTATTTATTTTATTTTATTATATTTTATTAACATTTTTGTTTAAAAAATATTTAATAATAAAATTTTATTTATTTAATAATTTTTTAACAACATATTAGCATATTACTAACAAAATTCAACAAACAAACTTGTAGAGAATATTTCAAAGATTGAAAAAGGGTTGTTCTCTAAGAAAGTACAAATCACCCGTTCACGATGGTTTTATTTAAAAAATAGTAAAATTAATTTAATTTATTAAAAACTTTGTCAGCCATACAATAAAATTGAGCAATTTTCTATTAAATCACTCGAGAAACAACTAAAAAGTGTAAAATTAACTGAAATATCTTATAAAATGAAGCGCTAGTTTTTGCGCTAGAATTTCAACTATTTTTCAGTTAATTTTACAATTTTTTTTCGTTTTTCGTGTGATTTAAATGGAAGATTGTTGAATTTTATCGTATGGCTGACAAAGTTTTTAAGAAATTGAATTAATTTTTTCAATAAAAACATCGTGAATGGGTGATTTGTACTTTTTCAGAAAATGACCCATAAGCTATTATTTATCAAAATAGGATGAAAATTACAATTGTTCACAAACTTTAAAGAAAAAACACAAAATATGAAATAATTGTTATTCAGTAACAAATTTTGGATCAACCTAATTTTTTTTTATAAATATACAACTGTGTCTTTTCAAATTGGGTGAAATTAGTTTTAATAATATGTTTGCTTTATGTGAAAAACCATTTTTTAGTTTGAGGTTATGTCAATGGGTTGAACATCCTTAAGATCCATTTTTTCTTTTACTAATATCTTCTGTGGAGAAATATAAAAAGATGAAAATCCTTTTAAATTTTGTTTACATTGAAACCGGGAACCCATTTCACGAATAAAACTTAACAGGTTTTGTCTCGTTATTAATTTTTTTGACTTTAAAAATGAAATGAAATTAACCTGATTTTGAAAGAGATTTTGTTTTGATGTTAGGATTGAAGTTAATCACTTAAAATTTCCAACTATTACGATTTAATTTTAACAAAATTTAATTCAAAGATATTAAATTTTAAATAAAGTTGAATAAATGTTCTAAAGCCATATCAATTCTTGAATTACTATATTTTTTAAATTACTTTGAACTTAAATTAATCTAATTCAAAATAAATGGAAAATAAATTAATAATAATTAACCACGAAAATGTACAAATCACAAAATTAAGTATGTTACTTTTAAATAATATAAATTTATATATCTATTATTGTTTTTTATAAATTATAATTGCAATTATAAATAAAATAATAATTACATACCTAATACAAATAATAATATATTTCAAATTTTATAACTATATAATTTCTTTCAAAATTGTGAATTAATAATTTCAAATTTAATATTTTTTTTATTTAATTTTGATAAACATTTTAAAATTAAATCGTAATAGGGGGAAATTTTAAGTGATTAATTATATACATTATATGATTATTAAATTGTATAGTAGAATGTTATATATTAATTTCAGGCTTGTTTAAAATCATCAAGCAACCGGCTCTAGACGATTTTCACTGGACTGACCCTTAAATTTTTTTTTTAAATCTACAACACTCACAACTAGAAATAAAATGTTCAAAAATTTGATTTCTTACAAAAATTTTATTGAGAATCAGTTCAGTTTCAAACAAATACAAAATTAAGTATTTGATGTCATATCATGTTTGATTTTTAAAATTTTCTATTATAAATTCGCAATAAATTTAACATTTTAAAAACCGTCAACAACCGCAATATTTAAAAAAACAAAATAAAATTACTAAAATAACTTTTGTCGATAATTTAGTTTTCGAGGCCTTAATTTGTATTTTGGTAATAAAATAGTTACTAATATTAATGAAAGCATAACAAACTTGTCAATTTGTATCTTAAAAATATTAGATCCATTTATCTATCAAAATACATCGCGTATCTCCAAACATTCTGTGGATAATAATGAAAAGCACCATGATACAGATACAATAATAATACAAAATACTTCCTTTATAAGGAAACAAAAGGATGAAAAGAAAGTAGATTTTCGAGAAAACAAGTATAAAATATAAATAAATGTACCAAACCCAAGAAAAAGATTCAAAATAAAAATTATATTAAAAAATGAGGTCTCGGCTGGTCGTTGACTTACATGAAAAATGTCAATGTCTGAGTCAGCATTGCGGCGCTGTCGAACCGGAGGACCCACATCGGTTTTTGTGCCATCAGGCAGAGCGTGTAGGTAAAAGCACTTATTTCCGAAGGGACATTTACCTCGGCCTTTTTTGAAATACTTACAATCTTTGGTACTGTAAAAAAAAAGAAAATCATTAAATTAATAATTTCTATTAAAAAAAAAAAACATTAGCTATATTAGCAGTAGGGCTGTTATGGATTTCAATCACTTTGAATTAAATCATGATTTAAATCAACGGAGTATTGGCATTAAAATCATGATTTAAATGAAAAAAACTTCACAATTCTCCGGATGTCTAATACTGCATGTAAAACACTATTTTTTTAGTTCTTCCTTGCGTTTTAATTAATTATTTAATTTTTGTCATCATTTTTCCATTTCTAAGAAGCATTTTTCCTTCTTTTCAATTATTTAGTTTTTATCTTATAATTAATTAATCTTATTTCATGCTTTTATCTACATTTTTTAAATTTCCCAATTTTCTACTTTTTTTAAAAGCTTTTACTCTTTTACTATGTATTATTAGAATTAAATATAGTACTAAATATTCTCATTTGAACATCGTTCTTCTATCTCATAGAATTTCTTTTTTTTCTTTTTTTTTTTAAATTTTACAAAGTTTATTGGTTTTCTTTTTTTTTTTAGTTTGTAAACTAACTCTCTAATTTTTCTAATTTTAAAATGTCGTTCTCTTTAATAATATATTTAAACGTTTTGTTAATTATAATCTTATTTATTATTTTAATTTAAAAAAATGTCCGTAAATAGTTTAATTTTTTGAAAAGAGTTTCAACTTTTTTATATAATAATTATGTCACTGTTTCATTCTTGTGTTGTTTTTTTAAATTTTTTCTACATTTCTTTAATAACCTACTTACAAATAAACATTTGTAGTTTTTATATACTGATTATATTTTAAAAAAATCAATTTTTAAAAAAAATTATGATTTTTATGAGCCCTGAATTAAAGTCGTAAGTAAACAGCAGGTTTGCAATTTATTTCAATCACTTTGAATTAAATCATGATTTAAATCAATGGAGCATTGGCATTAAAATCATGATTTAAATGAAAAAACTTTACAATTCTCCGGATGTTTAATACTGCATATAAAAATTCGCAAACCATAAAAAAAACCAGAAATTTGTGAATTAATCTTGAAAATTTCAATTTTATTATTTTATTCTCTATCAAATTAAAAAAATGATCACAGTACCTATGATCTACAAATATTTGGTATGAAGATAGCAAAAAATAGTATTCAATTTCAATATTTTTAAATCATTATAATTTAAATGAACTTCAAACAACAATTAACTCGTATTTCAATTTATTCTAAAAATTTCAATTAATTTAAATTTAAATACACAAAATTAAATAATATTAATTCTTTTCCAAGATTTCTAAGATATTTTAATTATTCGAAACTGTTTAAATTTTATATTAAAATTTTTTATTTTTACAAAATTTTAAGATTCTTCTTCTACATTCGATGTTTTTCTTTTTGTATTTGTCTTTTTGTTTTAGGATTTTCTTTAATCTTCTTCTTTTTATGCAAATTATTCAATTTTATTTTACACAATTTTGTTATTATAATATTCACAAAAATTTTTTAGTGAACCTACTTTTATTTTTTTTTACAAGATTTCTTAAAGATTTCACTTTTTCGAAACTGTTTAATTTTGATCTTACACTTTATTTCTTATTTTTACAAAATTTTAAGATTTTTTATTCTTATACTTCCGATAGTCTTTTTTCTGTATTTGTCTTTTTGGTTTATGATTTCCTTTAATTTTCTTTATTTTATGGAAATTATTCAATATTATTTTACACAATTTTGTTATTATAACATTCTCTAAACTTTTTATTTCCATATTTTGAAAAATAAATACGTTCATTTTTTTGAAAATTTATTCTATTTTTTTCACGTCTTGTCTATTTTTTACCAACTTACTTATTCCTTCATAAAATTTTTAGATTTTCTTTATTTTTCTAAATTTATTGTTGAACTTGTTTTAATTGTAATATTATAAATATATTTTTGGTTTAATTTTCCTAAACTTTTTTTTGTAAAGGATTTTTAAATTTCTTTTGTGGTCTTTCTGTTTATCTATTCATAGATTTTTTATTTTATTCTTATTAATTCTTATTTTTTAGTAGATTCTTATTATATTTGTGTATTTTATGTACTTTTGACATCTTTTTACAGTTTGTTAGATTAAGAATAAAACATTTCTCCATTTTCTTCCTATTTATTTAATTTTCTTGTTGTTTCACAATTTTTGCAGTCCTTCCTGGCATTTTAATTAATTCCTTAATTTTTGTCATCATTTTGCTATTTCTTAGAAACATTTTTTCATCTTTTAAATTGTTTAGTTTTTATTTTGTAACTACGAAATTTTGAAAAAATTTGATCGATGCTTTTATCTATATTCTTTAAATTTCTCCTTTTTTGAAAACTTTTATTTTTTTATTTTACATTATGTCAATTTAATCTTGTAATAAATATTTTCATTTTAACGATGTTCAACCCATTGTCATAACCTCAAACTAAAAAATGGTTTCTCACATAAAATAAAAATATTATTAAAATTGATTTCACCCAATTTTAAAAGACCCAGTTATACATTATTAAAAAAAAAATAGGTTGACACAAAATTTGTAGAAACAAACAGATTTGTAGAAACTGTTTAATTAAATTAAAATGAGCTATTATTTGTTAAAATTGGATGAAAATTACAATTGTTCACAAACTTTGAAGAAAAAAGACAAAATGTTGAATATTTATTATTTAATAATAAATGTTGTCTCCCCTTATTTAGTTTTTAAAATGTATAACTGGGTCCACCAATTTTAATATTTTAATTTTATGTGAAAAACCATTTTCTCGTTTGAGGTTATGTCAATGGTGTTGAACATCCTTAACATCATTTTTCTATTTCATAGAACTTTTTTAAAAAAATTTCCAAAATTTTATTTGTTTCTTTTTATTTTAATTTGTAAAATATTTCTCTAATTTTTCTAATTTTAAATAAATGTTCTCTTTAGTAATATATTTGAACGTTTTTTTAATTATCTTGTTTATTTTTTTAATTTAAAAAGAGTTTCACTTTTTTATATAATATTTTAATAATGTCCATGACTTTTTTAATTGAAAAGAATGTTTTTTTTTATCTATTTACCTTCTTATTTATTTTATTTTTATTTATCCGACATAATTTGTTTGATTTTAATTAAATGTTTTATTCTTCATTATTTCTTATTAAATGTTCTCAGTTTAAAAAATAAACTACTTACAAATAAACATTTGAAAATGTTATATACTGATTTTATACATTTAAAAAAAAAGAATTAATGATTTTTATCAGCTCTGGTAGACAGGATGATTGGTAAAAAAAATATCTCACCTTAAGGCATCCTTGTAATCTGTGATTAATTTATCTTTTTCTTCTTTTGTATCGACCCAATACATGCTTGGACAAACAAAATCTGATGGAATTCTACACTCTGGACAGGCTCTGATAATTTTGTTTTCAAATTGTTTTGCTTGCCTCCATTTTCTGATGCAAGTCAAGCAAAAACAGTGATTGCAATTTGGCAAAATTCCGAACCTCTGTTCTCGTGTTGATTTTTCCATAATTGTTTCGAAACACACTCCGCAAGATTTGTCTCGACTGCGTGCAATTGCAAACGATATTTCCATATCCACCTCGTGTTGTTTCACGCATGCCTATAAATTAATAGAACACAAAATAAATTTTCTCTCATTTTGTGATTTTTCTTTCAGTGAAAATTAAGCACTTTAAAATTGTTAATAAAAAATAACTTATCAATTAACTTACATTTTTATGTTTCTTTTGACTTTCTTCATTCAGCGGATGAAGCGCAGCGCATCCGCAAAATTCACAAATATCTCCATGAAGATAAGGGCAGTTGAGTTTTTTGCATTCACCAGCTTCCCCGTAAGGACAAATGGGGTCGGTGGCAGAAATAGATTGTTGCCCTGAAGATGGATTTACCACTTGAGCATAAGAAACTGCGGAAGTTACGTTTCCACAAGATATTCCGGATTCTTCTGCATTAAACGAAGCTGCAGCAGTTGACGGGACAGATGAAGGTACAAATTCTGGAGCGTTCGCCCAGTCTTCGCTCGCGACTACTCCATCACCCCTGGAGATAAAAATTAGTTACCTAAATTTGTTCATTTTGGTCCATCAAGAATCTGCTTTTCTTAAAAAGTAACTTTTAAAGTAATGTTGATATTCAGGGTGTCTACTAGAAATCTAATTTGAAACTCCAGGACATTTCTAGGACAGCTTTTTATTTTTCCAGGACATCAAATTTAATGATTTAATGATTTCTTGATACTACCCCCTAATTTTGTTCTATATAAAAAAATTAGGCACGTATTTTTTATCTATTTTTTACTTAATATTTATCACCTTCACTGAGGCCTTGAAAATAACATTAAATTCTTATGGAAAAAATGCATCTTTTCGTAAATTTGATAAAAATCTATAAAAGATGATATTATTCAATCTGCAAATCATTTTTTCTCTTCAAAAGTATCCAGAAAATGGAACCCGATGTTTTATTTATTAATAAATTATTTTAATTATTTTTAATAAAGCCCCAAACCTCTCCACCCCTAAAAAACTGGAAAAAAACATTTCTTTGCTGTATCATCAAGTTATGTTTGTTTTAAATGTTTTTAAAAACAAAAAAATATTACTGTGTTATTTTTAATTATTTCTTAAATTGTTTAAATTGTTTATTAATTTTTACACTTGTTCATTATAAACAATTTTTAGTTCTTCCTTGGAGAATAGTAATTTTGAATTTAGGAAATTTCTACCTGCAGCATAATCATATGTTATTAATCATTTCTTAATTTATAATTTAACAATTAGGTGAACAATTCTTTTTTGATAGTTAATAATATTTTTTAAATCTTATATTGACAGTTGTATTGTATTACTGAGGAATACTAAAAAAAATTAAATTTATAGTTGAGAAAAAATGAAATAATAATAAACATAATTTGTTTAAAACATATTTAAAGCATGTACTAATAATCTTTATTTTTGTTTTGTTTAACAATACACCAAATTACAAATTAAAAAGAAAAAAAGTTATGAAACAATTTTAGAGATTTGTTTAACAATATCTAAAATAATAATATAAATTTATTCCAAAATTTTTTTAGGACGTTATGAAAAATAGTCAAAATACTTTATTAACAAATAAAAAATTTGACTTCATTTTTTTGACATTTTTGATGAAAAATATGGTTGTCAGATTAAATAATATGAATTTTTTTTCAGATTTTATGCAATTTATTTTCTATGTATGGTAGCAAAAAGTACGAGTTAAACACAAGAAATGAAAAATTCAAGGACACAAATTAAAATCCCAGGACATTTCCAGGACGAGTAGACACCCTGATATTTAAAAGTATCAGAAAAACCAAATTTTAAATATATTTTGTTAAAATATCGGGGATCACAGTGGTTTCTTTGTTCAAATTTAGGTGAAAAAGAGGATTTTTTAAATTAATAAAAAACGATTTTATTAATGTTTCAAGTTTTCTTTTACAAAATTTCTTTTTAAATTTTAATTAAACCAGTTTTCTTATTTTCAATTTTTTTTTATAAATTGGCAACAGTTTTTCAAAAATCTAGTCTGTTGCGCCGAGAAAATATTATTGCTTTTATATTTTGTTTAGTATAATTTCTATTTAAATGAAAGTTTCCAAAAAACTTTATTGGATATTTATGAACATTTTAACATATGACATTTTGTGTTTACTGAAAATTTCCTCGTTAAACGAAGCAGTTGAAAATTATCAAACAATAATGTAACAATAAGCAACAAAAAAGTAATAACTTTTTTTTCAGTTAAGTAATTAAGCATTATTATAAGCATATCATCTTAAGAATACTTTTAACAATAACTCCTATAAATTTCAGAATTTCATTTTCAGGGTTGCCACAAATATGTTATTACAATTTTCCCTGACTTTTCCCTGATTTCCAGATCAATTTTTTTCTTTTTCTCTGACTTTTTTTAAGTTCTTAAACAAGTTGACCACATTATTTTTGATCAACAAAATTCCAGGTTTTCCCAGAATTTTTCCTTATTTTTCCTGGTTTATATTCTCGTGTCAAATTTAAATTTATTTTATTTAGGGCATAATTAAACTTGAAAATAGCTACAAAAATTGAACTTTTTAATATTATTATTTTTTTTCAATTTTATATATACCTATGTCTTTAATTATTATACATATGGTTTTAATACAAATATAATTTTGAACATATTTATTTGTTTAAAGAATTTCTTCATTTTTACCTTTAAAATTAACGATTATAGATTTGAAGATGCTTTTTAAAGTTATAGTAAATCTTCATCCGAAAATCCGAAAAAGTCTAAATTTTTAGAATATGCAGAGTAAAGTAAAATATATGCAATAACCTCTTAAGTTTAAACTATGAATTTAAAATTATTGTATATTTTTTAGATAAAACCAATCAGTATATTTGATACTTACAAAAACTTTTAGTCTATTTATTTTTAAAAATAGCTTAAAACGCAATGCCAAACAACAAATTTATTTTCTATTTTTGACCCAATAACAAATTATTTTATAGCTTTAAATTGATTAAGAATATTAATTTTTTTTAATGTTTATTCCACAAATTTTCTGAATATTATCATCAAAATATTTAAAAATTTGACAATTATTAAATTTATTCATTTTTAATAAAATAAAAATTCCCTTAATTTTTAATAATTCCTTAAATATTTTAATTTTCAATTATTATTTACAAAATAATTAGTAAAAAACTACAAATGAAACGATGAAAAGTTGTTCATAAGATGAATTTGAAGGTAAAAGTTTTTTATATTTCTACAATGAAAATAAAAATCGGCTGATTTAATAAGTTAAAACATACAAAGATTCGTTAATATGAAGAATCTTTCATTTTTAATATAAGTTTTTATATTTTTACGCTTAAAATAAAAAAAGTTTTTACATGAAATGAAATTAAAGTTGAAATGTTTATTGTTTAGAAACACTTGACTTGCTTAACTTAAAAAAATTATTAAAAATTACAAACATTTTCCTTTTTTTGTACATAGGTTTTAATATCTTGTTTCATATCTTACTTTATATTAAATAAAGTAAACTAATTAAATAATTTTTAAACAAATACCAAACATTTTTTGCGTATTTCTTTAATTATTTATTTTAAAAATAAATTTTCGGTTGACTGCCATTGTGTCATTTATATGTATCTGGTTTATTTTAAAAACATTTGTTTGTACAAAGAATTAATTTTTTAAAGAAAGCATTTTATGTAAAATACACTACTTACAAAAATTCCACAAATTATTTGTTTCAAGTATTAGGATTTTTCAAAAATAAGTCAAAATAAAAATTTGTAAAATATAACTAATTAACATATTCTAGTAAATTAAATTACAGTGAAATGTTTACTAATTCTGCAAAATAAAAAAAAATAATACAATCCCAAAAACTATTTAAAAAGTAAAGTAGTATTAAAAATTGCAACATTAAAATATTCAATATATTTTTATTATGGTATGAAATCAAATAAAAAGTTCTTTAAAATTACATCTATTATCGTTATTTAAACTTTAAGAACCATTTCCCCGTTTTCCCGGTTAGTACATACCCTGTTAAAACTGAATTTTTGTATATTTACTATAAAATTGTAAAAAATAATTATTTTTCAGATTGCACACATTAATTATTTTTAGTAATGTTTAAAATATAACTGACAAAAATTTGTTTAGTAGGTAAATTCGTATACTTATAATTTCAGAAAAATATAATTTTTCATCCATTGTAGAAACTCTTTGCATTTTTCCAGTACTTTTGTATAAAAATCCCCGACTTCCCTGACCCATTTCAGTGTCCCTGATCTGTGGCAACCCTGATTTTAGAACGAATTGAAGTTGAAAATTTAATCAAATATGATATCCAAAAAATTCAGTTTTTTTGGGTTTCTTTTTTCAAAAACGGTAAAAGATCTAGAGGCTTATTTATTGAAAAAAAAGGTCAAAGGGGAGAAAAATCTTAATTTTATGTGTTTTAGGTGATTTTTTCAAAAAAAGAGGATTAGGTGAAAAAGCGGATGAACTGTGATCCCT
Source organism: Ganaspis brasiliensis (assembly GCA_037103525.1). Classification (NCBI taxonomy): domain Eukaryota; kingdom Metazoa; phylum Arthropoda; class Insecta; order Hymenoptera; family Figitidae; genus Ganaspis; species Ganaspis brasiliensis. Next base: position 316,394 of record JAZKLR010000126.1, read on the forward strand.
GAAATATGTAATTTTTGTATTAAATAATCGAAACTTACATTCTTTCTGAATCTGAAGTCGAGGAACTGTTTGAAGTTCGAGGTTCTGCAGTCTCTGTTGCAGTGGAATGATTAAAATTGTGACTAAATCGACAACGAGTGCCGTATTTGCAGGCTCCATGTTTGAAGAAGCGACAAACAGTTGTTGACGGTTGATACACAACTTCAGAGTCGCTATTGTTCAAGTTATTTTGACTTCCTTGAAAATGTCGATATCTGCAATTATTCCCTTCACGACATCCTCCGTTTTTGAAGAACCTGAAAATATCAAGATTTTAATTACATGCAAGAGAACTCCTGTACTATAACTATCTCTTAATGTAAATTAGCATGATGCAATATTTCTAATAAGCTGACGTTCAAATTTCTGAATGACAATTTAAACTTCTGATTTCGAAACTAGATTACATTTATATATATTTACTTTTGCGAAAAGCGCAAAATTAATCTAGAGACAAATTCTTCCTGAAATTGACAACAAACGTGATGAATTGAATTGGTGACGATCAAAATATTTAATCGGAAATAGGCAAAAAACTCAGTGTTTACATCGTTGATTGTTGATACTTGATGTGACTTCTTTTTGCCACATTGTCTTCGTCATTCATTAGGCAACATAACTTAACTGAGCAAGTCAATTATTGTTTATTAGGGAGAAAGATATTAATAAGTGTAGAATAAAGAAAAAGTTAACTCTCTGGTTGAAAGAGCAATTGATTCTTACCGGCAAATAGTATTATGAGGGTTTTGTACCCAATTGTCGGCCATTTTCTCAAGTTTTCGTCGTAACAATAATCCACAACGCGCCCTTGAAGAGCTGCGTGTTCCCTTACAACGAATTGTATGCAGAAGCTTTTCACAGTTACACTTTTCCCAAGAATCGAGGACACTAACCGACCTTCAGAGAAGTTTAATCGAGACGTAATTCACTCGTGCAATCCTCGTATTTTGTCTCTGTTTTACTTCGACCCTTCGAAATTTACGATTCACCTCAAAAACGCACCCTCGTCCCTCCACTTTTCGATTAAACCAAGAACTGAAACACTTCTAGAAAGGAATCACGGGTTTAGTTGATATATAGAAAACCTTCAGGAAGATTTTCATTTCCTTTTGTGTTTTCGACTAAATTCGACTCACCTCAGCCAAAGAATAATGTGTCTTTGATTCTTTTCTCTCAACGGATTTCAGTGTATTGATAAAAATCTTAACCTTAAAAACTGAACACTCGCGTTTACATTGAATCAAGATTAAAACAGAATTAAAAAAACTTGAAAAAATAGACTTGGGTGTCAGATAGATATTTTTAATAAAACTGTTAATTAATAACAAGAAATTTAGGGATTTTGGAGTATTTATTTGAAAATTAAAAGGGTCAGACGACCCTCTGAACTTCCACGTTTAACTGCCCAAGGTAGAAAACGATATTCGATAGTATCGAATTAATGTTTAGTTTGATTGGTCGGTTCTAGAGGAAATCATTATTACCTTTATTTATACAATTATATTTTATTTATTATTTTTTAATTAAAATTTCTGAGGAATTGATTCTGATGTTAGACGTAATATCAGTGATTTTTTGTTGAACATGTATATTGGATGTATATTGAAAGAAATTGTAATAGACATTTTGAATAAACGCGCTTTATTTAGACCAATGACCAATGAGACCACTTTTAAGGTCCATTTTCACTGCAAATACAAAAAGCGCGATTTTTAAAATTAAGTTTTTCAATTATCATAATATTCTTTTTATGTTCTTCTATTTTTCTACTTTTAATTTCAATTTACTAAAAGGCTCTATTGTAAACTGTTTTTTTAAACAGTATTTTGAATAATTTTTTTATTAATTTCCTTTTTTTAATCAATATCATGTTGAGTTTGATTACATATTTCTTAATATGTATACTATTACTAAATTAATTTTATCAAATTTTAAAAGATTAAGTTGTACATTTTCCAGAAAAAATTAAATTTAGCTAAAAATTGTTGTCAAATAATTTTATGTTTTTTTCTTTAAATTCAATGAACAATTGCAATTTTCACTCAATTCTGACAAATAATAGCTCATTTTTCTCGTTGAAATATTTTCTACAAGTTTATTTGTTGAGATTTGTTAAGTAATGTTTTATTTAAAAGTTATTAAACAAATAAAATTTGTTCTTTACGTATTTTGTAAGCAGAATATTATTTAACAAATTCTAAAAAATAAAATTGTAGAGAATGTTTCAACGAGAAAAATAAGCTGTTATTTGTCAGAATTGGATGAAAATTGTAGCTGCTCATTAAATTAAAAAAAAAACATAAAATGCTAAATAATTATTATTTAACAACAAATTTTAATCCACTCTAATTTGTTTTGAAAATTGTGTAACTGGATCTTTCAAAATTTGGTGAAATTAATTTGAATATTTTTTTTTTGGTGAAACACGACTTTCTATTTTGAGGTTATGTAAATGGAGAAAACATCCTTAAAGAAAAGCACCAAGTAAAAATGGAAAATATAATGCGAAATTGAAGTTAAGGACGCTTATACCCTCAAGCGGTTCTCATTCTATCGGACCATGATAGTCAATATTTTTTTAATTTTATTTCTTCTTATAATTCTGTTTCTAAATAGTATTTTGTAGTTAAAATCATTACACAAAAATATTTAATTGAAAAAAAATTTTTCCGTTGAAAATTTCAAGCTATTAAAATTTTTTCTTCCTGATTATTTCAAAAAAGTTAAGAAATACTACCCTTAAATAACATTTTCTTAACAACGGTACGGTAAATTAATTAAATATTGATGTGAAAGTTGTATTATATTACAGTTTAAAATATATTAGTTTTTTAAAAAAATTTGTAGAACCGTGTTCTTATAATTAATTAAAATATAGTCATTTTGCGCGTTTTGTTACTGTTTCCATGTAAAAGTACCAACTTTATAAATTTATATCTTAAAAACGAAACGGTAAAATTCAATAAAATTGTAACAGTACATGTAAAGTAATGCATTTAATATGTCATTAAAATTTTATGATAATCTGTAGAAATTGGTTTTTTGGATAAACCTCCTTAATTAAAAATTAAAGAAACTAATTGAATAATAATGCAAATAATAAGGAAAAATGGGAAAAATTAAGAAAATAGTTATAAATATAGTAGAAGCTAAAAACTGATTAAAAGGTACAAATTAGCAAAATAGAAAGAAGACATTTTTAATTATTTAACAATATTCAGTTAATGATTTAACAATATATATTTTCCTTAACATTTTCACAATTTTAATATATACATACAAAAACAAAGATACATTTACATTTTTATAAAATTTCAGTATTACGGGAAAACTGCAAATGCGAAATAAAATTGTTCGCGTATTCTTCAGTTCATGTGCACCTTATTTTATTTTAAATATATTAATGAATAAGTAAACTGGAGGGCAGATGCTCAAAAGAGAATCATTTCTTAAGTATATTGCAATAATTACTATTCTGCTGATAGACAAAAATTTTAATTAATTGACTTCTCTATTTTGAACTGCGAAAAACTATATTCAATAGAAATTACTTATTTCTTGATTACTTATTGCAATCTCACAAACCTTGAAGATAGGAATAAACTTAATAGATGTCATTTGTGATATAAATTAAATAATTTTACCTATAAATTACACTTTAAAAAGAAAAAAAATTACAACATTCAGAAAATATTATAATCAAGTTGTTATTGATAAAATGAAAATTTACAAAAATAAGCATAATAAAAATAGAATTTTTACTACAAAGTCAAGTTTAAAATGACTAAAATCTATCAGTGTCATTTTATCAGAAAATCATTCAATTATGAAATTTCAAATTATACTTGAAAATTTCATTCTTTACACTTTTACAGTTATGTTAATTGTATTAACTATTGCACTTTACAAGTCTTGACATAGCTTTAAGAATTTACAATTTTAAAGCTTAACAAAGAATTTTACTTCCTTAAGAAAACTTCTTTTATTTTCAAGTATGTTTCAATAGTTTATATTCTTATTTTCGAATAGTAATTTCGGTTACTGAATTAAATTTCAGTTTTTTTTGTTCAACTGCAAAACTATTGTAAGTTATTTACCTAATGTTACTCAACAAATTTTTTTCCAATTTAAAAACTTAAATTTCCTTACAAAAATAAAAATTTTTTTTACGAAAATAAAAGCAAAAATTGTATTACTCTTTTTTTTTTTAAACAAAAATTTTTTTTAATGAAATCATGTAGCTAGGCATTTAAAAAATAATAATCAGTGGTCTCCCATAATTATAAAATGGAAGCAATACTTTCAATGTCGCAAAATAATTCAAAAATGTACGATAAAGACTTTTCTTCCAATAGAAAAGATTATCTCGTATTTGATAAATAATATATCTAATAATAAAAGTTAATTCGTCCTCAAGACGAATGGAAGCTGTACACAATATTTGACTAATTTCTCGTCGCTAAGCCTCTCGGAATAATATTTGCCTTTCAAATTAAATTCAGTCATTCTGTCGTAGATTTTCAGTGTGAACTTGAAATAAATCTGGAAGTTAATTTTGTGCTGAAAAGAACAAAATTGTCTAACTGTTAAAGGAAGCGCAAATTTTACTGAATAATAACAGAATATAATAGTTAACTGATAATTTGTCAGTTCAAGAGTCAGAAAAAGAAATAAGAAGACAGGAAAGCTTCGCGATTTAATCGCGATTTAAGAAAGGCAAATTATTGAAAATACAATCGAGAACTAGATTATGCTCATTGAGCGACGATAACGTTTTCTAGTGCCCGTAGTGACTGTGGGAGCAGACACTGGTGCAGGAGGTGTAACAGGTGTCACTGGAGTCACTGGAGTTACTGGAGATTCAGCCGAGAGGACTGAAGAGGGGGGCCTGAGCTACCAAATGTAGTTTTCAGTTTGAGGTGCTCTCATTACTCCTACACCACCTCCGAGTCTCCTATAATTCATACAGCCGCACAGTCTCCACTGATTCTGCTCTGGATCGTATACCTCAATAGTTTTCAAATAAGCGGTACCATCAAATCCACCAACCGCATAAAGCTGCCCATTTACCACCGCTAAGCCAACCTGGAAGAAAAAAAGAATATAGTATCTCTAGAAAGAGTTAATCAAAGTCACTGATGCTCTTAGAAATTTGAATTATATAATTAAAAAGTTTAAAAAATACTAGAAAATGCAGAAAATTAATAGAAAATATAATATAAATTGATGAAAAAAATAAATATCAATATAACAAATTAATAAGAAATAACAAAGTCACCAAAATGAATAGATAGCTAGGAATAAAAAAAAATCATTAAATTTTTTAAAACCCTAGGAGAGCAACATGAATATTCCCGAAATCCCATTTAGCATAAATTAATGAAAATATAAAAATATAATATTTTAATAAGAAATAAAAAAACAGTCACCAAAATGAATAGGTAGCTGGAATAACATTTTTTTTTTAAATTTTTTAGAAACATAGAAGAGGCACATGAATATTCCCTAAATCCCATTTAGCATAATTTTATTTGGCATAAATCCTATTTGACATAAAACCCATTTGACATAAAACTAACTTGGCATAAATCCCATTTAACATAAAATTTTTATTAAGATAAAGAACATTTTATTGCAGATAGGCAAAGTTTTATGCCAAATGGTATTTATGTCAAATGGGCTCTATGCCAAATGAAATTTTGACAAACATAGTTTTGGAATTAAAAACTAGAAGATGTTTAAAAATGTTGTACTCTTTTCTTAAAGAAAAAAATCATCTCTTAGGGTCGCATGAATCTTCTACACATCTCATTTGACATAATGCACAATTTATCTAAATATATTACATCGAAACAGCAGTAGTCATAATTTTTATTTACTTGAATGATTATTTAGTTTAATTTTTATTCTACTGTTTAAGCATTAAATATATATTGGTGCCCCAGACAAAAGGTCAACTTTTAATTTTCTATAACACAACCCAAAAATATATATCTTTGGTATAGAAAAAAAGATACGCATATTTTTGATTAATTTTTTAAACCATTTTTAAAGCTCGAGCTACTCAATTTTTCACAAAATTTCTCTCATTTTTAAGAATTCACGATTTGGCGATTTAAGTCAAAAATTTTCATTCAACTTAGGGCAATGTTCATTGAACATCTGCTTCATTGAACTCTTTCCATCAATTTTAACATGAAAACTATATTTTTAATTACTTTTTGTCATTGTCTAACGAATTTCTTCAACTTTCACTTTCCTTCTTCGATTTTCAATTATGTTTGACATTTTTCAACGAATTGATTCAATTGGTTTCTTCAATTTTGAAATATTATTGTCATTTTAATTATTTTTCCCAATCTTTAATTCAAGACAAATTTTGTTAAGGATTTTCTCAAATTTAACTTGCAAACAACAATCTTCAATTATTTTCTTCAATTATTTTCTTTATTCGATTTTCAGTTATTTTAGTCATAGTCAAATGGTTTTCTTGAAATTTCAATTCTTTTCTTTAAAATTCAATTACAATTTTTGATTTTTATTCTTGCCTTAAATTTCATCAGGAATTTTAGCTCCTTCTTTAAAAAACCATTGTCTTTAATTTCAATTATTTTTCTCATTTTCTCATATTTTATCTTATAGTCTTTCATTTTCAATTATTTTTCCAGTAATATCATCAATTTATAATTTTAATCCTGTAAATTCAATTGTTCTTGTCCCTTTTTAAGCACTTTTTTCAAATTTCAATTTTTTAAAAGTATGTTTAAATGCAATTTCTTCGTTTTTCAATTATTTTGTTTATTTCTCATATTTTTCTTTACTTTAAATCTGTTTTGTCTACAATTTCAATTACTATTTCTATTTTTAAATGAGTTTTTTCAATTATTTTCTACAAATTTAACTCGTAACTTATATTTTTTAATTAATAATATTGATCATTTTATACTGAATTTCTATAAATAAAAATTTCTTTTACAATTCTAAATTATTGTCTTCAATTGGAATTATTTTTCTTATTTTATTTTTCTTTATTTTTCGATTATTCTTCTTCTTTCAATTATTTTCGGTATTTTTATTGAATGCCTTCAATTCTTAATTATTTTTTACATTTTATAAATTTTTGCCTTCAATTGAAATTTTTTTTCTAATTTTTAAATTAATTGTGATGTTTTTTATTTTCTTTCTTCGATTTTTATTTACTCTATTTAATTTTAAAAAATTACTTTTTGTTCCAATTACACTTTTAATTTTTAAACTAATTTTCTTCAATTTTTGGTGATTTTCTTCTGCTTTAAATTATTTATTTTTTTAATTTTTAATTAAAATTAAAATTTTGCATTTATGTTTGTTAATAATTAATTATAGTCTTCAAATCGAATTGTTTTTCCCATTTTAAAATAATTTCCTTTAATTCTCGGTTTTTCCTTCAATTTTCTACTTGTAGCTTATAGTTTGTAGTTATTTTTGATATTTTTTGTCAAACAGAATTCTTCAATTTTACAATATTGTCTTCAATTTAAATTATTTTTGTGTTTCCAAATGAATCTCTTGAATTTAAATTTTTCTTGGCATTTTTAAATGAATGTTTTCCTTTTTCAACTATTCTCTTAAATTTTCACTTTTTCTTTCCTCAGTTATAAACTGTTGTAATTAATTTCAATTGCTTTTGTCATTTTTAGTATATTTCTTCTTCTTTCAATTATCTTCTTTAATTTTAACTTGAAACGTACAATTTTCAATTATGTTTGATATTTTTTTAACGAGTTTCTTCAATTTTCACGTATTGTCTTCAAATTTGTAACATGTTATTTTCAGCAATTTTAAAGTATTGTTTAAACAATTTAAATTGTTTTCTAGGTTATTCTAAAATTTCAATTACATTCTGAATGTATTTTAAAACATTTTTCTTTAATTTACAATTATTTTTTTTTCAGTATTTTATTTGTAATTTTAGGTCTTAATTATCTTATATTCGTAGTATTTCATATTTTCTAACAATTGAAAATGTCTTTTAATTTTTTATCAATTTCGTTAATATTTTTGTTAATTTTTCAAAAATATCTTCCATTTTCCTAGGCAGTCTAAAAACTTAATTTATTTTTGTCACTTTTTATTCAATGATTTTAATTAGTATGATATTTCTTTAAATTCAAATTATTATTTTCATTTTCTATAGGATCGCTTAAAATTTCATTTGAAGTTTTCTAAGAAAGAGGGGGCCCTCAAATCCAAGTTACGCCAATGTTTTGGAGATTAATATCGGCATCATAAGATGAGATTTCAAAATTTTAATATATATGAAGAGTGCCAAAAAGTCAATTAATCTTTTTTTTTTAACTGAGTAAAGTTGCTAAGATTTTATTGTGCGCAAAAATAACTTGCATTTAATATTTACAAATATCCTTATTGTCTCAAATTCATTTTAAATCTTCATTTTTTCTAGGGTGGGCCAGAGAGTTTTTTAGGTGGGCCGGGCCCACCCTGGTCCCCATGTAGTTACGCCTATAGTAATTTTCTTAGAGAAATATTAATTCACCGAAATTATTTTAGCTTGAGTAAAGATTTCCGTTTTTTTATCTACTAATATTGGTTGAATTAATTTTCGTTTTACTAAGATTTAATCCATTCTAATTTCTATTTCCACAAATCGTTAATTAACAGAATAGGTATGTTCTCGCTACCTACACTTTCTACACTTTTCACAAAAGTGTACACTTTTGCGTTCTCGCTACCAGAAGTGACGAGATAGTGTACACTCAAATCCCTAGCTGCCGTTGCACTTTTCCCTATTTCATTACACTCGACTACAAGCGAGTGTAAAAAGTGGAGTAAACGAAATGGCGCAAAAGTGGCATCTAATTCAAAATTAAAATTTTGTTAATGATAAAAATTCAAAGTCATTTACTTATGTTTATGATTTTTTCGTAACCTATAGTTTGTTTATAGAAATTATAAAAATTAGTAATTGATAAAATTAACACAAAATGCAGGTTAACCTCAAATAAAAAATATTATGTATATATACATATATATGTTTATTAAACATTTATGTAATTAGTAACAAAAATAAAAAAAAATTTAATTAAAAAAAGAATTATTAAAGAAATTATTTATTTATTAAATTTATTAATTATATACGTAAATAAATAAAACGCTATATAGAGAAATAATGAAATTAATGAAATATATGTAAACAAAAATTTGAATATTTAAAAATGTTTAATTATCATTAAATAATATGAATTAAAATTAATTGATTTTGAGTAAAATCTAAATCTGAAGGGTTACAATTTTCACATTTAAAAGCAGGGCTGTTATAATTGTTTTAAATCATGATATATATATAAATCATTGGATTTAAATTAAAAAAAACTTTACAATAAAATATTTAATTTTTGATAAAATTAAAGAAATTGTGTTAATACTGATAATCAAAATACCTACTATCTAACAATTTTTGGTATGAAGATATATACAGCACAAATTATTATTAAATTTATATACATATATTTTTAAGTCATTATAATTTTAATAAATTCTAAACGTCAATTAACTCACATTCCAATTTGTTCAAGCTTTTAAATTTCACTTAATTCAAATTTAAATGCATATTAATTAATACAACATAATTTACTATTTTTTAGTCATTCCTTTCGTTTTAATTAATTCTTTAACTTTTGTCGTCATTTTTCCATTTCTTATACATCTTTTTTCTTCATTTAAATTTTTTTTGTTTCTATCCTGTACTTACGAATTTTTGAAAATATTTGTTCGATGCTGTTATAATTTTTTAAATTTCTCAACTTTCTACATTATTTTGTAGACTTTTATTCTTTTATTTTTTATTTTGTAAATTTAGGCTTTTACTAAATATTCTTAATTTAACATCGTTCTTCTATTTCATAGAATGTTTTTTCTTTAAAAATTTTCCCAACTTTGCTTCATTTTTTTTTCTTCAATTTGTGAATAATTCTCTAATTTTTCTAATTTTAAAATTTTCTTCTCTTTTGTAATATATTTTAACGTTTTTATAATTATCTTCTTAATTATTTTTTAATAAAAAAAATGTCCGTAAATAGTTTAATTTTTTTAAAAGAATTTCTGCTTTTTATATATTTTTATGTCACTGTTTCATTCATGTGTTGTTTTTTTAATCTTTTCTTCATTTCTTTAATATTATTGCCATGACATTTTTTATTTAAAAGAATTTTCTCATTTTTTTAATAGACTGTTTTCTTATCTTTTTACGTTCTTTTTTTTTTTTTTTTTTTTTTTTATAATTTATTACCTTTTTGTTGCTTTTACCTAATTTTCCTAAGTTTGCATTCATATAAATTTGAAGGTGTTTTTTTAAAATTTTCTCATTTATTCGACATACTTTATTTGATTTTGATTAAATGTTTTATTATTCATTATTTCTTATTAAATATTCTATATATAAGTTTGAAAAATAAACTACTTACAAATAATCATTTGAAGATTTTATATACTGATTGGATTTTTAAAAAAATCAATTTTTGGTTTAAATAAAGAAAATCCGATTTAAATAAAAAAAAATCGGATTGTTTGACTTTTTTAAAAAAATTATGATTTTTATCAGCCTTGTTTAAAAGGAATATAATAAAAATTTTAATGAAAGAATGATCTTAATTAAAGAAAATAAAGTTTCATTCATATTGTTAATTAATTTCCAGTAAAAGAATTGCATATTTATCAAGCAACTTAAACAAATGTTGGTAAAATTTTATTATTATAAATTCAATATCTATGCTTTCTAACTAACCATTCACTGTTTTTTATTTATGAACCTTCTTAGATTTTTTGTTTTAAATATATATATTTTTAAGGTAATTTTATGATGTAATAAAATAAGTTCAAAATTTGACAGTATAACTACTTTTAATGTCTTACATAATTTGAAAAAAAGTGTAACAGATCTACACTATTCTGTTCTCGTTAGTTTCTGTACTTTACTTTAATGCGCATGCTCCGTTTTACACCTTCTTACACTCGAGTGTAGCAAGTGTAGGTAGCGAGAACATACCTAATTTGTAGGTCACCAAATTCATATTGAACAAAAATTTCATTTTACAGAATTTCTTGTTAACCGATTTTTTATTTAAAAGAAAGAGAAATTAACCGAATTTTAATTTAGCAGAATTCTTATTAGACATAATTTTAACTAAGTAAAATTTTTAAATGTCAAAATATCCAGTTTATCAAATCTTCATTTGTCCGAATTTGTAATTGCACGAATTGATATTTGATAGAATTCTTAAAACACAGAATTCTCATTTTTCCGAAATTGCAAATGTCCGAAAAAACATCAAGCAGAAATATGAGAGCGCGAATTTCAAAATTGACAAATCAGAAATGATCAAGAAAATTGTGATTGGTTATAATTTTAATAATATACATACCCCACTTCTTCTGGAAGTCATAGCAACAATTGGGCTCCAGGAATTAGTGTGAGGATTATAACGCTCGGCACTTGAAAGTTCCATACAGTCGTCTCGGCCTCCAACAGCGTAAATTAAATTATTAAAAACAGCACAGCCTAGATGTTTACGCCTCGTGGACATGGGAGGAACTGGAGACCATTTATTTTGTCTTGGATCATATCTCTCGACAGTGTTCAATGGAGATTGACCGTCTGATCCACCAATTGCGTACAAATAGCCACCTAATACAGCAACAGCCACGCCGAGCCTTCGTGTCGTCATTGGCGATACTTTAGACCATTTGTTCTCCTTCGGATCATATCTAGATAAAAAAAAATTTATTACTTCAAGTATTATTTGCCAATTTTAAAGGTCAGGCTACTGTAAATCTTTTAAAAAATATTTAAAAAACACTTTTTGACTTTCTGGGAGTGCCACAAGAATTGAGGGGCTGGATGCAATAAAGGGATATAGACGACTTTCGAAGTCCCCCGTTTCTGCCGGTGACTCGCTGTACGCGGGGCCAACGAAAGTCTCGCGTATCCCCTTATTGCATCCAGCCCCTCAATTTAATTTTCATTTTCCCTGACTTCCAGACAATATTTTGTACCTTGTTTTTTTTTATCAAATAAGTACTCTACAAAAGAAATTGTGTCAAATGAAAGTTCGATCAAATAAAATTATGTTAAACACAAGTTTTACAAAAAAATCTATTAAATGCGGTTATTTTGATACATAAGATTGTCTCATGAACAAGTTTGAGAAAAATATGCGTAAAATACTATTTATTTATTTACTTAAAAATACATAGACTATGACAGGCTGACGCTAATTTTTATGATTGTGAAATCCCGGTCGTTTTTTTTGTATTTCCCAGTCACATTTATTTTAATTTTTTTTTAGAAAAGTAAAGAAATTAGGACGCAAAAATACGTTGAAAAACACATTAGATTGTTATTAATATTATTTTCATTTTTAGAATTTTATTAGATAGATTTTTCTTCTAGACGAATAATCAATTTTTAGATCGTACTTTGAACCATTTTCAATTTAATTTTTCAAGTTATTGAAGAATACAAGATTAAAGTTAAATTTTTCTGTATATTCGTCTACGAATTCTTGGGAATTCTTAACAATTTCCTGATCACTTTAAACAATTTTTATTTTTTTTATAAATTCCCAGTTTTTATATTGATGTGCTAAATTGCCAGCAATTCTAACTTTAAATAGATTTTTGTAAATAATAGGGAAGAATTCTACCTAGACTAGTGTTTTGTTTGGAATAATTTTTTCGGATTCTGTATGAAAAATACGGAAATTCATATTTTTTTATTTTCTTATTGAATGAAAGTACATAAGTTATAAAAATTATTCTTTCCAAAACACAGAGCACTTTTGACACTCGTTTTTCTTAGTAAAAAAATAAAATTTAAGCCTAAGAAGATGACTTTTCTCAAAACCGAAGTCATAAATTTAAAATTTTTTTCTTTTAACGTAGTTACTGATTAATAAAGAAAATTTTTCTTGGTCTAAAAGTGGTGTTCTTTAACGTTTAAATAATATTTATAATTATTCTTCGTTGCACATAGTTTAAAATATGAATTTAAAAAATGAAGCAACTTCAACCTGCAATTTTCTTTGTATTTCATTTCTTTTGCTTTGTGACTGAAGGTTAAATTTTGAAAAAATGTAAAAGTAAACTAAATTAATGTAAACATATAATTTAAACGTTAAAGAGTGTATACGAATTTAAACATTACAATTTAAAGAACACCATTTTTAGACTTATGAGAAAAATTTTGTTTATTAATTAGTAACTGCATCAAAAGAAAAAAATCGAAAATTCAAGACTTCGGTTTTGAGAAATGTCAATTCAGACTTGAATTCAATTATATATATATATATATATATCCTTGTTGCAAATACTTTATTTTTTACTACATGTCCAAGAAATTTAGGAAAAAAACTGAATAAATTTTATGTAATTTTTTATGTAATTTTTAATTAATAAGAAATTAAAAAAATACTTGTTTCCTTATTTTTTATAAATAATCAGAAAAAATATGGGGTCAAACCATTGATTTTCGTGGACATATTTTTTTAAAAAAGAAGTTTTAAAAAATGTAAAACTTCAAAATTTTCTGAATTCAGTAACCATAATATTGGCGGTATTATTAATGAAAAAGTATTATTATAGTAAATTATATTAAGTATTTCGAACAAATAAAATTTTAGAATGAAAATGTGACGTGGAATTTATTGTGCATTTATTCCTTTTTTTTATCCATATTTATAGGGCCGCCAAAAAAAAAAAATGCAATTACTAACTTTGAACTTCAAAAATAATTTAAATGGAAAACTTTTAAACTCACAGATTCTAAAAAGTAATTTTAAAATAAATCTAGAAAGTCCTTACCCTCAGGTCAGGATATCACAATCAGTGGTCAATAGTGATATCTGATGTCATTCAACGAAATAACAATATCCGAATTACTTTAGTGTCAATATTAAAATCAACAAAAAAATAAAAACTTTTATTAGGGGAGACCGTCCAACAGTAGATAATGTCAAACAGTAGATAATTTTAATTTTCTAGAAAACGGTTTTAAAATTTTATTTGAAGTAGTAAAATAATTTTATTTTATTAAAATTTTAATTCAACTTATCATAATAAGATTTTAGTAATAAAATAAGGTTACCTAACTAAGTTTTTTTTTGAAACAATATAAATAATTGTCGTTTATAAATGGAAAAAACGTTTTTTTAAGTTAAAAAAAAGTGACTTGCTATATTTTTACGATATTTAAGAAAAAAAATTTTTTTCCGAGCTCATAAACACGTTATTATTAAAATTAGAATCTTAAGGAACAATATGGGCTATTCTCAAGTGTCAGTTTTCTTTATTTATAAATATTTTAGCACTTTTTATAAATCAGTATAAATTCTAACAGTATAGATAATCCATTTCAGAATCGCGGAACAACTCTCAGAAGTTGAGGTTATGTTTTGAAGTCATTTTTCTCATTCGAAAAACTTTTTAATTTAGCTTGAATTCTTGCACATAAAATGACCAGAATCAATTTATTAACAATAAAAAAAATTTAGAAAACACTTATATAAATAAATTAGTTGCTACACAAGAGATACAAGTATTTATGTGATATTTAGTTTTCTTCGTTTCATATTTCCCGCTGTTTTAAGCTCTTAGGTTTGTTGTGCGTGTTTCAGAGAAGTGAAAATTTCTCGTATTTCTCATATTTTAGTTAAATATTTAAAAATAAACAACTTTTATGCGGACAAATTGATTTTATTTTGAAGAAATCTTTTCAAGAAATTGTATTATGCATAAAAAACTGCTCAACAATTTGTTTTTTTTAAATAGGAGACGATTATCTACTGTTGGCACGAGGTTCCTTTTCGAGTGATTTTTTATCGTGTTAAAAAAATATTTAAAATAAATAAGAGGTTAATTGTAGGCTCATTGTTCTTTCTACATTACTTACTTGAATATATTAGCTTTATTTTAGCGTTAAACATTCTATTAATAAATTTAGTCTGAGATATTTACACCTATCCGAAATTTTTAGTATCTACTGTTGGGCGGTCTACCCTAAATTATTAAATATTCATGATAATATTCATTTTTAATGTTTTAAGTAGTAATTTAATATAAAAGGAAACACTTTCGATGAAACAATTTTGATATTTTGATTTTTTTTTTAATTTTGATTTTTGATCCCGGATAAATTATATTCCCGCTTACATCGGATATTTTTCCCGGTCCCTTCAAAACCGATATGTAGGTTTTACTGTAGATATTCTAATTGATCGAATTTACAAACCTCTCAACATGATTTAAACACTGAACCCCATCCTGTCCTCCAACAGCATAGAGAAACCCGTCTAAAACAGCAACTCCAACGCTGGTTCTACAAGAAGTAGTAGGCGCAACATCACAAGACCACTGATTCGTCTGAGGATCATATCTCTCTATACTATTTAAATAACTCTGTCCATCGTGACCCCCAACGGCGTACAATAAATCATTCAAAACAGCCACACCAACGCCACATCTTCGTTTACTCATTGGTGCGACCATTTTCCAATCTGCCGTGTTCGGATCGAATCTTTCGACACTGGCGATCGCGTCTCCGGAGCACCAGCCTCCAACTGCAAACAGGACTTCGCCCCTCCTCGTAGGCTTTCTCGGTCTCGTTCTCGGGCCCTGCATAAGGGGTCTTTCTTGAGGCAAGAGCAGATAATTCTTCGCCTCATCAACTAGATCCCTACAAGCATCGTCGGATCGAACTAGCAAATCAGATCCAACCGTTCCAACGAGAAATTTGGGACTCAGAAGAGGTAATCTCACGTGCTGCAGGACTTGTGACAAATGCTGTCGTCGTTCGGTTACATTATACTTGACCCAGTTCATAACAGCGTTAAAAACCTGCTCTTCAGTTCGAACGTTGAGTTCATCGGAGGATATGATGTCGACTAATTGACCCACCGGGAGTAGAAGGAATTCCTCGCTTTCCATCACCTCCTGAAAATTGTGCTGCGTGAATTTGTCCGCTATTCTCAAAAGTTCTCGACACGAGTGAGTGTCCGCGAATGCCCGAATTCCTAAACAATTCGAGGGATCCAGCTGTCGCTTCAGAAATTCACAGCAAATGTCTTGAATTTCGGCAAGCTGCAGAAGACACGCGGCAGGAAGAAGTGTCTGGACGTTAGCTTCTTCGACAATTATGTGTGAAGTGTAGCAAAAGTCGATCAGGAGCTCCATTGCCACCTCATCTATGTCACGGATTGTAACTTCAGTCTGACGGGATTCAGCCAACTCGCCGGTAAACATTGCTCTGCAAAAGGGACATTTTTTGTGATTATTTTTATCATAGAAATTGTTTTGTATTTTATTTATTTGTAGTTTTGTTTCGTCATAAAGGAAGCTTTGTGATTGTTCAGATTTCTGATTTTCCGAAAATAGGCTATATCGACTTATTTTAATCGGAACCTAAATATACTCTGACAATTCCAAACGAAAATTTCGAGCCGTTCAAAAGTTATAAAGAATTAAGTTTCAAGCGAATTCAACCATTTCTTAAAAAGTCGTTTGCCATATTGGAACCACCATTTTAAATTTTTTAAACCTCAAGGTACTTGTGAAAAAATATATAAATATATGGTAAACGACTCAATAATTCCCATAAGACTCGATGTAAAATGTGAAAAAATAGAAACGCTTATAACTTTTTTCACAAGTACCTTGAGATCTCGAAAATTTAACTGCATCATTGTAAAACCATTATCTGCCGGTGGACCAAATTTGATTAACATGATAAAGTTAATTCTATTTACGATAGAACCTCCTGAACGAATAAAAAACTCATATTTCTTGTCTCCAAACGAATCGAATGACTTGTATGAAGTATATAATTTACCAAAAATTGCATAATAATTGAAGACCACTTTTTCAAAAATGATAAATCCACATTTTGTTATGTCGAGAAAATTACACAAGTGCAGTTTTGCACCTAACCCCTACACGGAAAGAAAATTAATTATAAATTTTATAAAAGTGTTTAAATTTAGAGAAAAAGGATCAAAAAGAGAAAATTTCAGATTAATAATTTCGAACTTTAAAAATATTATATTTAATTTGCTACAGGCTATATTAAAGTTTAAAATTACTTAGTAATGATTCGAATGGTTTTTTTAAAGCATAAAATTCCTTGTATGAAAATTTCTGCACTTTTTCGCTATATTATAAAACATTTTAATAAAATTTATAATTAATTTTCTTTCCGTGTAGAGTTAATTATAAAGTACAAAAACAATCCGAAATTAATTATAAAAGAATGTTTTTTGCACTTAAGGAGATTTACTTTTAATTAAAGTTTATAATAATTAAGGAATTAAAGGCTTATGTAATTTTGTCTATGAAAACAAATTAAAATTTTAAAGCATTTTAGTTGAGTCCAGATTTTTTAAATTAAAAATTCTTCGGTAATAAAATTATTTTTTCTTATATTTAACAGTGATAATTCGATTTTTAAAGTTTCTAATATGTTAAATTTGCCACTATCTCTACTTTTTGGGAAAATAGATTTATCAACTTTTGAAAAAGTGCTCCTGAATTCATGACTTTTCACTTTTTTTATATATTTAAAATTCTTTTCTTTCTATAACTTCTCCATTGTTTATTTTTTAACCATAGTTCCTTTAGAAACAATATTCTCTATGAAAAAATGAATCAATTCAATTATATAAAATTCAGATAAACATTTTATCTGAAATTTGAAGAAATAATAGATTCCTAATTTCTAATAAAATTTTCACTTTGATTTTTTAAATATTACTTCTCCAATTGTCATTTTTAAGTAATGATTCATTTAAAAACAATATTTGACAATGAAGAACGAATTGACAGAGGGAGGGGAGGAAGATTATCATAAATTAATAAAATTAATCGACATTTTTCTTTTTGATCGAAATAGAAATTTTAAATTCCATTACTTAGCTTCCTCTATGAGGAAACAAATCTTTTTCTTACATGGAAGCCAAATTTTTAATGAAATGAACATAATTTTCACCTAGCTTATTTAATTATTTAAAGTTGCTGTGGAATTAATAGTAGCGATCATAAGTATAAGATTACACTATAAATTACGTCACCCATTTTTTTTACCTTTTTACCCCCCCCCCCCCCCCTCTACCCTTCCTAAGTAATAGCCATTCATTAATGGGTGGTCATAAAATTTGATTTACTATAAAATTGTTAAAAAACAATTTGATTTATTTAATAACTTTTTTTTCTTTATTAAATGTTTCAGCATATATATGCACAACTTTTGAAGACTATTTCGTGAAATTTTCATTTAAAAGTATTGAGAATTACCGCAGTGAGAGCAAATTATCGGAAACCTTTTTAAAAAAAGCGGTGGACACTATATAAGTCCTGTAAAAATAATCTGAAATATAAATTTTTGGTAAAAATGATTAATTTGGAAGTAAATCTAGGTCGTAACCGGTCAATTTCCCGAAAGCCGTCTTCCCGAATGTCAAATTTCCCGAATGCCTTTTTCCCGAAGACCTTTTTCCCGAACGTCTATGTACCCGAAAAATAAAAAATTAATTTTATTTCTATAAATATGTATATGTATATAAATATGTAAAATTTGTATATAAATATAAAAAATTAATTTTATTTCTATAAATATGTATATGTATATAAATATGTAAAATTTGTATATGGCTGTTTCCATTTCAAATCATACAGGTCGAATATGTTCAAAATTCAAAGTCATGTTCAACATGATTTTTATTGTTTTTTAGGGCAAATAATAAGACACGTATTTTTTTGTTTTAAGAAAAGAAAAATTTTCGCAGAGTTACGAGCATTTTTAAGTTTTAGGACAAAGAGTAATTTTTGAGCGAAAACGCTAACAAATTTTTTTAAAATCACTCTACTTTTTTCAAAAAATTATATTTTTTAATTTTGTTTCCTGATTTTACTTATGTTTTAGGTGCTCTTTTTTAGCAATTTTGAAAATTCAAAAAATTTTGAAAATTAACAAAATGGCGGACATTTTTTGAAAAATCAAAAAACTCAAATTTCTCAAAAACGTAATTTTTTTTTTTTTTGAAATTTTTTTTGTAGTTAGTAGATAACAAAAATAATTTTTTCCAATTGGTTTAATGTGCGCTAAAACACTGTGGAAGGCGCAAGAATTTTTTTTGAAAAATTTTAAAAGTCATTATTTTGACTAATACAGCGCCATATATTATTCATATAATTATTCTATTTCTTGATTTTACTTATGTTTTATGTGCTCTTTCTTAGCAATTTTGAAAATTTAAAAAATTTTGAAAATGAACAAAACGGCTGCCATTTTTTGAAAAATCAAAAAACTCAAATTTCTCAAAAACATAATTTTTTTATTTTTTTAAAATTTTTTTTGTAGTTACTAGATAACAAAAAAAACTTTTTCCAATAGGTTTAATGTGCGCTAAAACACTGTGGAAGGCGCATCAATTTTTTTTGTAAAAATGATAAAAGGTATTACTTTGGCAATACCAGCGCCATAAATTATTCCATTTTTTTTTATTTTAGTAATGTTTGACTAATGTTTGACATGCTTTCGTGTACAAATTAAGAAATTTCAAAAATTTTTAAAATGTCAATTTTTCAAAAATAAAAAAGCTTAATTTTCTCAAAACAATATTTTTTATTTCTTTAAAATTTGTTTTCATTTACTAGATAGAAAAGGAATTAAAAATTATATTTCTCTAAATAAAAAATAGATGTTTAAAAAGAAAAAAATATATTCAAGGTGATTTTTTCAACTGAAAGATATCTTTGCATTAGCCAAAATAATGACTTTTTGTATTTAAAAAAAAAAAAAAAAATTCTTGAGCCTTTCACAGTGTTTTAGCGCACATTAAACCTATTGGAAAAAGTTTTTTTTGTTATCTAGTAACTACAAAAAAAATTTCAAAAAAATAAAAAATTAAGTTTTTGAAAAATTTGAGTTTTTTGATTTTTCAAAAAATGTCCACCATTTTGTTAATTTTCAAAATTTTTAAAATTTTCAAAATTGCTAAAAAAGAGCACCTAAAAAATAAGTGAAATCAGGAAACAAAATTAAAAAATATAATTTTTTGAAAAAACTAGAGTGATTTTAAAAAAATTTGTTAGCGTTTTCGCTCAAAAATCACTCTTTGTCCTAAAACTTTAAAATGCTCGTAACTCTGCGAAATTTTTTTTTTCTCAAAACAAAAAAATACGTGTCTCATTATTTGCCCTAAAAAACAATAAAAATCATGTTAAACATGATTTTGAATTTTGAACATATTCGACCTGTATGATGTGAAATGGAAACAGCCATATAGGATATAAAACATACATATAAAATGAATTTGTAAAAAGAAAAAAAAATTATAAAATACATATAAAAAAATTATAAAACGATGTAGTGTGATAGGATACGTAAATAGGTTAGGATCTCTTGATTTTTTCGGTAATCTTCGTACTGAGCCACAATTCTTTGAAGACGTTTCTGGATGGTTATCCACTTTTTCTTTGGTGCCGCTTTTACGGAAAATTTTCGGAAATTTTCGGGAAAAGGCTTTCGGGAAATTTGACATTCGGGAAATTGGACATTCGGGAAAAGGGCTTTCGGGAAATTGGATTCGGGAAAAAGGTCTTCGGGAAAAAGGCATTCGGGAAATTTGACATTCGGGAAATTGGGTTTTCGGGAGGACGGCTTTCGGGAAATTGACCGGACACCAAAAAAATTATTTTTAAATTTTTGGCGCCGGAAAATGTTTTTTTTTTAAATGGTCTCCAATAATTTGCTCTCATTGCGGTAATTCTCAATATTTTTTAATGAAAATTCCACGAAATAGTCTTCAAAAGTTGTGCATATATATGCCGAAACATTTAATAAATAAACTTTAATAGTTTCTTTTAAAGAAATTCCCAAAAAAGTGCTTTTTTTATATCTATTATCCTATAGCCACCCCTTAAGTGAAGGAGAAGTGGGGGGGGGGGGGGGGGCAAAAATTTTTTTACGTCAGATTTTATTACGAATCGAAACTTTGACTGACTTTCTTTCAAATTGTTTCAAATCTAGTTGCTATGTATTACCTTTGATTTATCTTAAATAATAGCTTGTTTCAGTGTAATTGAACCTTTTCTAATTAGTATATTTGCTTTAAGCAAATATGAAGTCACTGGCCTTAAAACTCACACAATCTACTTTTTTAATTAGATTTTATTGCTTTGTAAGAAAACTCTACGTAAAATCTTTCTTAAGTTGAGTCTCTAAAATAATCACACGTAATTAATGAACGATCCCTAATGTGTGACGTAATTTATGGCATTGTTATAAAGATTAAAATAATTAAAAAAGAACAAGAGATCTGTTTATATAGTAGGGGCTATACACAAACTACATTTTTCAATATTTTTAAACCTCATTTAAGATTTTTTACAGAGTGAAAATTAAAAATTAACAAAGGTTGTGAGAACTAGTCAGACCCCCCCCCCCCCTTCTTCTCTGCCTAAAGTCTTCATAATTTGTGTACAACCCCTTATTAATAAGATTAACATTGCTAAAGAATTAAATTGCTTGAGTCAATCTTCTGCTTGAGTTCAATGTCTTATTTAGGTCTTCAATAAGAAGAGCTTTGTCCATTTAGTATCACTCGTAGTCTTAGAAGTGTTTCATTAAAAGGTTTTCGTTACATCTGGAACACTTATGTCGGGGATTTTTTGTTAATGAGATGGATATGACTGAAGTTCGTATGGCCTATTCGTAATCTAGTGATGATACATTTCTGTAGTCGAGAAGTAAGGTTGACCGAGTTCGGTTCAAATACCTTTTGTCTAGTTTCCTAGAGTTTTCAATTGAGCCATTTTTCGTTTCATTTCTGATTCACTAATTTTGAATTCCTTTTGTACATTCTTTTAAGGAGATCGGTGCTGAGAATGAGTAGATTTAGCAAAGGAAGGTCTTAGGTTCATTAAGAGGGAGTAGATGATAGCAGAAAATTTATTTTTTACTCCTTCTAGGCAAATAGGCGCATGAATATTCCCTAAAACCTATTTAGCCTAAATTCCGTTCAGTCTAAAACCATATAGCCTAAAACACATTTAACCTAAAATGCATTCAGCCTAAAACCATTTTGCCTAAAGTTTACATTATAAATTAGGTTCAATGGGATTTAGATCAAATGGTTTTAGGCTATGTGCATTTTCGGTAAAATGAGATTTAGGCTGAATGCACTTTAGGTTAAATGGGTTTAGTGCACCTAAAATGCACTTAGCCTAAAATACATTTAACCGAAAATGCATTCAGCCTAAAACCATTTGGCCTAAAGTTTACATTATAAATAACCTTATAAGGCTTAAATATTTATAAATAACCATTTATAACCCTAATAGGTTTAGTGCACCTAAAATGCACTTAGCCTAAAACACATTTAACCTAAAATGCATGCAGACTAAAACCGTTTGGCCTAAATTTTACATTATAAATTAGGTTCAATGGGATTTAGACCAAATGGTTTTAGGCTATATGCATTTTAGGTAAAATGAGATTTAGGCTGAATGCACTTTAAGGTTAAATGGGTTTTGTGCATTGTAGGTTAAATGGGATTTATTCTGAATGCATTTTAGGTAAAATGGGATTTAGGCTAAATGCACTTTCTTTAGATTAAATGGGTTTTGTGCATTTTAGGTTAAATGAGATTTAGGCTGAATGCATTTTAGGTTAAATGTGTTTTAAGCTAAGTTTAACTTGAATTAGGTTCAATGGGATTTAGACCAAATGGTTTTAGGCTATATGCATTTTAGGTAAAATGAAATTTAGGCTGAATGCACTTTAGGTTAAATGGATTTTGTGCATTTTAGGTTAAATGGGATTTAGTCTGAATGCATTTTAGATAAAATGGGATTTAGGCTAAACGCACTTTTTTTAGATTAAATGGGTTTTTTGCATTTTAAATTAAATAGGATTTAGGCTGAGTGAATTTTAGGCTATATGGTTTTAGGCAGTTTTAGGCTGAGTGGGATTTAGGCAAAATGGGTTTTAGGGAATATTCATGTGCCTCTAGGCAAGATAGGAAATCGGAGAAGATGACGGGTTTGGAACTATGAGGTGAGGATTGTGGAATGAGGTTTCTTTATTTTATTTCTCTAGACCTTTCGGTACCTTAATTCTCCTTAGATCTTTTGGTGCAGAAATTGAATGTGGAATAGGAAATCAAATTGTTACCTAAAGTATGGACTACATGCGGAGAGAATGACACGGTGAGCGAAAATTTTCCTGGAACCAACATTTAGGACGACGTCGCAGAGCTCTCGATGACGACGTAGGACATTGAGTTCAGTTAGAGTGGCTCGAGGATGTTTTTCTGAGGTATGACTGAGACGTGCTGGTGAGGGAGCGCGATCGACGACCATCTCACCCATCCTCTGGGAGGATTGGGCACCAACACCCGCGCTCCCCGAAGCGCTGCGAGTCCCCCCGGCTAGCTGGAGGCGCAGCGGGGGTGACGCCCAGCCCCACACCGAGTCTATCTGCAACACCATTCACCAACCAGTGGAGCTTTTTTCGATTTCTCTCCTACAAGACCTAACCCTGCTGCACAAATGTCAACTTAAGTAAATAAAAACAAAACGAGCAAACAAATATAATTAATCAAATAAGTAAATAAATAAAATATAATACCTATAATTACTCACAAAAAAGCGGCTTACAATAATATTGCAAATTATAAGAAGAATGAGAAAGAAGTGTTAAAATTGTCGGAAATTAATTGGGTTAGATTTCTGATGAATTCCAAATTTCAATGTGGAGTTTTTATTTATCATACTTTTCAGGACTGCAATCGATTTAAATCATTGGGGCATTTCGACTCTTCCGAAGAAAAGAGTATTAATAAAAATTTTCGAAACTAAAGTGTATCAACTGTATATTACCTCTCTCTAAATAAACAGATAGGGTAATGTCACCTTGAGTGGACCGCTTAAGTTTTTTTTCGAAAAATTCTTTATGAAAGTAAAATTTATTGCACTTCTCTGTTCCAAGCTTTAGTTTAGAACCCTAGATAAGAGTTTATGTCATGAGAGGTTTGATTTTCTTATTTAGAGAAAATAAAATTGTCTTAAAAAATAGGCTTATTTTTGAGGAATGAAAAAAATGTAACCTTGAGTGGACCACTCCTGAAAAATTGCAAGAAAAGATCAGAAAATTAATAAAAACTCAAGAAATTGCAAAAGTTATTCAAGATTTTGAATTGCTTTTAGTAAATTATCTTGTTTTGACTCTCTGTCATTCTATGCAGCTTCCGACAATATCTATTTAAAAATCACAAATGATATTAATAAATAACATAAAACATAGTTAGGTGACATTACCCTCATTTTATATGTAAAATTGATTCAGTGATATTTTATTATATATTTTTTTTAAACTTGAATAACAAATTTAGTTTTAAAATTCTTTATGTGTACCTGAAGTTCCGGACATCCACACGGACGAAATTTTAAAAAAATATTTTTGATTTTAAAATCAAAAATTTTAAAAAAATTTTGACTTTTGCCGACGTTCGCAATTTCTTTTAAAATACATGAAAAATATATTTTAAGTACAAAACATTATTAATTTTGTATTTTTAGGGGATGAAAGCACCACGGAAAAATAATTAAAAGAAATTGACGAAATCGTCAAAATACGACAGAGGTAAAATAAAGTTAGTACAGTTCAATTTCGAAAATTTTTGTTAGAACTTTCTTTTCGGAGGGGTCGATTTGCATTAGAATCATGATTTAAATTTAAATTTTTCTAAATTTTTTGTTAAACTTAACTTGTTTAAGTGTAATATTATATATTTTTGGTTTAATTTTCTTAAAATTTTTTATCTTTAAAGGATTTTTAAATTTCTTTTGTGGACATTTTATTTATCTTTATATACATTTTTTTTATTTTATTTTTATTAATTCTAATTTTTTAGTAGATTCTTACCAAATTTTTTTATTTTTTGTACTTTTTATATTTTTTTTACAGTTTGTAAGATTAAGAAAAAAAAACATTTCTCCATTTTCTTCCTATTTATTAAGTTTCTTGTTGTTTCACAATTTTTTTATTCTTTCCTTGCATTTTAATTAAGTCTTTAATTTTTATCGTCATTTCTACATTTCTTAGAAATATTTTTCCCTGATTTATATTTTTAAGTTTTTATTTTGTAATTATCAATTTTTTGAAAACATTTATTCGATGCATTTATCTACATTTTTTTAATTTCTCAATTTTCTACTTTTTTGAAGACTTTTATTTTATATTTATTATATTCTTTCATTTTATATGTATTATATAAATTTAATCTTGTACTAAATATTATCATTTTAATATCGTTCTTGTATTTCATAGAATTTTTTTTTCTTTTAACATTTTTTAAAATTTTCAAAAAATTGTATTCATTCTTTTTTTCTTTAATTTCTAAAATAATTTTTTAATTTTTTAATTTTAAAAATGTTTTCTCTTTAGTAATATATGTAACGTTTTTTTACTTATCTTCTTATCTATTTTTTTAATTAAAAAAAATATCCGTAAATAGGTTAATTTTTCTAAAAGAGTTTCTACTTTTTTAAATATTTTTATCGCAATGTTACAGTCTTGCGTTGTTTTTTTTTTAAATTTTTCTTTACTTCTTTAATTATGTCCATGACTTTTTTTATTCAAAAAAATTTTCTCTTTTTTTAATACAATGATTTTTGTATCTTTTTACGTTTTTTTCTAAATAATTCATTATTTTTTTCGTTGATTTACTTAATTTTCTTAATACCTATTGCAATCGTATGAATTTAAAGAAATTTTTTGGAAGTTTTCTCATTTATTCGACATAATTTGTTTGATTTTGATTAAATGTTTTATTCTTCATTATTTCTTATTAAATGTTCTCAGTTTAAAAAATAAACTATGTACTGATTTTATATTCTAAAAATTAGGATAAACTAAAATTCTGTTAAATCAAAACTTGTTTAAATAAGAATTTGGAAATAGAAATTCTGTTAAATAAAAATTAGGTGAACTAGAAATTCTATCATATAAAAATTGGAATAAATCGAAATTCTGATAAATGGAAATTCGGTTCAATAGAAATTAGGTCAAATGAAAATTAATTCATTTAATAATTCTGACAAATAAAAATTCGACGTAAGAAATTTGGATTTACAAAAAATTCAACCCAATTGGTTTTAGAGATTATTTATATGTCTATACCAAGGAAAGGTGTTTTTTTAGAAAAATGTATAAGCTATTCAGATAAATAAAGAATTTATTATAAAAAAGCTACTTAAAAAATAAAATAGCTGTGCACTTTTTGTTATTTTTATTAAATTATCGATAATTTTATAAGTTCACTGAAAACGTTAGTCTGATAACTACCCTAATTCTATATTGATTCTATGTTGTTACTTTTAAGTTTATTTAAATACAAAAAGAGGAAGAGGTTATAGATACCTATAAATATTATATTAAAACGATTAAAACTGTAAGTTAAATAAGAAAAAAAGACAGTTTTAAACTGAATTCAAAGCACTCAACAAAAACGATTAATAAAAATTAAATAAAACTTACTAAAATTGAATTTATCATTAAGATACATTAGATTTAATGCCTTATTTCAAAAAATCTGTTTTATAATTTATAAAATTGCTCACTTGGAGGTTACAATTGGTTACGAAAGTAAAATATAATTTTTGCAACATAAGAGGAAAATGTTTTGATAACAAATCTGCAGTTTCCTTGTAATGATTTACTGGAAAAAAGGCATAAAATAAATAAAAGTTTACTCTGAAAATGGCAGGTATAGGTTGAAAAATTAATAAAAGGTGTTAAGTTTTACAGTCTAGAAGGAAAAAGAAAAAAATTTCCGGAAAAAAGCTAAAGAAACATTATTTAAACAAGAAAATTGACTAGAAATGAACAATAAAATAAAGAAATACAAAAAAACTACAAAAAGTAAATGATACAAAGTAGATAACTACACCACCTACACAAATTTATGGTTGTAGTAACCCCAATTAAGAAACTCTGTGTACACTAACAGAAGTGTTCAGTGTGTACACGTAATTTGCATTATTGTAAAATACTCACCTTTAAATCTTTTCCGAACCACCAAACGAGAAATAAAGAATTTCTATTTGCCTCAAAAGCCTAAAATAGTTAGTTAGTGATCTCACTTGTCACGAAACATTGCAGATTCCGTTGATTTTAGACTCGCTTTTACAAATATATCTTTTCAATTCAAGACTAGAGTATTTAATGGATATTTTTCATTTTCACGAATGTTTGATACATCAATTGTCTCACTAATCTACCAAAAGTTATGTAAAATTAATTATCAACCCACGGAATAGATTTACACATTTACAGGCTTTTAATCAGTGGATGCACTACATCAAAACAAATCAGTGATGCCAACTTGAGTTTGACATTTCACTCTTGCGCATGCGTCTGTGGTTACTTTTCGCGGGTTATTTAAAATTCTTAAAAATAAATTGATAATAACTGAAATTCTTAAGAACAGGAAACTATGATTAGTTTATTGTTTTAAATTTATTATTTCAAATTTAATTATAAACTATTAAATTTATGCTGTAAAATAAATTTATCAAGTTTTTCGGTTATATTTTGAACCGATTGAGCCGCCTGCTTAAGATCAACTGCGAGTTTTTACGTTTTGCTCACAGAGGGCAGATCGATGCATTTTTAAATACTATTATTACTAAATTATTATTTTAACACAAAATCTTAATATTTTTTAGATTATTATTAGTTTTATTATTATTTTACTATTATTATTATTATAGTTTTAAATTATTATCAATATTTTTAATACAATCGAGGAGTACTTTTTCAAAAGTTGATAAATCCACATTTTGTTATTTCGAGAAAATTAAACAAATGCAGTTTCGCACCTAACCCCTAGAGTCAATTATAAAGTAAAAAAAATATATGAAATTATTTATATACGAATGTTTTTTGCACTTAAGGCGATTTATTTTTAATTAAAGTTTATAGTAATAAAGGAATTTAAAGGTTTTTGTAATTTATTCTAGGAAAAAAATTAAAATTTTAAATCATCTTGGTTCAGTCCAAGTATTTTTTAAATTGAAAATTCTTTGGTAATAAATTTTTTTCTTGAATTCAACAGTGACAGATCGATTTGTTAGGTTCCTAATATGTTAAATTTGTAATTATCTCAACTTTTTTGAAAAATGGATTTATCAACTTTTGAAAAAGTGCTCCTCAATCATTGAATAGAAATTGGTAGTAAAACCAATTGCATTTTCATTTTTGAATTTTTTTTTTAATTAAATTTTAATTATACCGAATTTTTACTTAATAGAATTTTAAGGTCATCAAATTTTTATTTAATAGGATTTTTATTGTTCAGAATTTCTCCTTAATCAACCTTTTAATTAAAAGAATTCTAATTTAATGTGATTTAAATTCAAGTTTAACCGAGTTTTAAATAAGCAGAATTCTCATTTATCGGAATTGAAAAATAAGTCGAATCTTTAAATGCCCGAATTTATATTTCACCGAATCTTATTTGTCGCAGAAAAATTTCGGTGAAAATTTTGAAAATGACTAATCAAAAATAGCCAAAGAAATTGGAATTAGTAAACGTTTAAATTCGTTTAAATAAAAATTAGGACAAATAAAGATTCGGTGGAATAGAAATTCTTAAATTAAATAAAAAATTTTAAATTGAATAAACTAAAAAAGTTGGTTTACGAGTAATTCATATTAAATAAACATTTTCAAATACAATATTCTACCAGCAGATTATTTAATTCGTTTTTATAATTATTTTCAAGTAAACAATTTTGTAAATAAATTATTTTTAATAAAAGTTTTAAAAGTAGATTATTTAATTCGTTTTTATAATTATTTTCAAGTAAATAATTTGATAAATAAATTATATTTAATAAAAGTTTTACGTGAAAAGCTTGAACAACTTTTTGAATTTGTCATTAATTTTTATTAAGTTTTAAATAGATATTGTTTGTTATATATTTTTAAAAAAAAACTTTTTATATTAAAATACTATAAATGACATATTATAAACATTTCAAATAATAATGTAATGATCATTAAATTAATAAAATAAAGAAACTTAATTTTTTTCATTACTATTAGCGTAACAAAACATATATTGTATAATTCACTTAGGGGAGAATTGCTATTGGAAATTACATTAGTAATGATGCAAAATATAAAGGAATTGCTTGCGAAATAATCGAGGTCAACAGAATTAATGCGCATCCAATTTTTATTAACACCTGCTATTGTAATCATCATTTTTCGATGCTAAATACCCTACTTGCTGATTACAGAACCTACCTGATATTCCTCTATAAGTAATATAATACTTATTAATAATTCTGTTCTTCATTAGTCCGAAAAAAAATTGTTTGAAGCATTTGAATCAATATAAATTTAAAATTGGCAAAATAAATTACTAATTCATTACAATTATTTATATTAACTAACAATAATTTAATCTGAAATTATTATTCGAAAGTTATAAATCAATTATTAAATTTAAATTTTAACAATCCAGAAATTATTCACGATTGTTTTTCAAACACACCTGCTTCTGAAAATGTCGAAAATTTTAATTTCCAGGGAAATATTATTATACCTGTAAAATAAGTGAAAAATTTTTGGGAGGAATTTTTTGTCAAAAGGTGTTATTATATTCAGCTGCTCCGATCTGTTTTTTTCGTAATTTTGTAGGAAGAATTTGGGCGCAGGTCAGTGTCATATCTCTGAAGTGAATCTGAAAAGAATAGATAGAAACCGAGTGTTTAGGACCCCGGAGACAATGACTCCTAATAAAAGGGACGATTGGCGGTGAGGGTGCTCCTGGCTTTAAAATCCAAATTGACACGTGCCGCCAGATTAGAAAAACTAAAGGTGCACTTCTTAACGGCTTCGAAATTTATCTTGAAAAGTCTGTCACTTTCCCTAATCAGATCATCTTCAAAGTCATTTATTTTTTTCCCCCCTTCAACAAAGTCGTAAAAATTAGATTTTCAATTAAGCTATTGCACAGCCTGCTGGCGATTCAATCATCAAAATCTATAACGGAAATTGTAATCATTAGTCAATTTTTTTAAAAATAAAAAATGTGGAAAATGGTATTTACGTTCTTTTAAAAATGTTTATTTTATTTAATTATTGCAATCAGATTATTAGTTATTGTAGTACTATTAATTATAGAAAAATATACAGACAAGTTAAATTATTTCTTTACTTAATGAAAAAAGTATTGGCTGAAAAGTTTATATAATTTGAAAAAGGTGTTTAAAATTATTAGTTTTCTTTAATAATTATTTTTAAATTAGTATACGATGATTTAAAAAAAAATTTTTAATTTATCTTCAATATGCTTAGAATTTGAAAAATAAAATTGTGCTATGGTTGTTTGATTTTTAAAAAAATGAAGACATAAGTTAAAGTTACTTTAAAAAATCATGAATTTTCCAATTTTAAATTCCAAAAAGAAGAAATAAAATATATAATAATTATATATGCAAGTTTCAATTATTTCTAATTTCTATTGATTAAAATTTCTTATTCTCAATATTGTATTAAAAAATTATTTTATTTATTACAATAAACTTTTCTTGATTCAATTTATAATAATCTTCAAAACTTTTGACAATCCAAATTTGAATTTTTCCAAAGTTAAAGTATTTCCAACTTGTATCGATTCAAATTTTAATCATTTCAAACTTTACATTCATTAAAATTTTAATTTAACAAAAATTTTAAAATGTATATTTCATGTTTTAAATTCCTAACAAAAATTATTGGAATTTTTCCCAGTTAAGAATAAATATTTTTAAACTTGATTTTATTAATACGAATATTTAAACTGTGTCAACACTGTCAACCTTTAATTAATAAGAGCAACGAATAATTCAAATTTTAATAATATAATAAACTTAAATTATTTAAAAGTTTTAATGATATAAATTTTTATTATTTAAAATTTTGATACAAGTTTTAACACAAATTCAAGTTTTATTTGTTATAAACATTAAACATTTTCAAAGGGCTTGATCCGTTTATTTGTAAATAAATAAATAAATTTCTAATTATTAAAAATTCTCATTGTATATCAAAACTTAAATCTATACAAGATTACAAAATTTTGACTACACTTTGAATCGATAAAAATTGGAAACAATGGAATTTTAAATTTCAATTGTTATTGAAAACTTGATTGACAGACCAATCACTTGAAGTTTTTCAGATATTTAATTATTTTTATTGAAGAATATAAATAAATAATCAAATGTCAAATAAAATTTATGGTTAATTTTTATTGGTGTTTTATGATGAAAATTAATAAAATAACAAAAATTTGCCTGTCTTTTAAAAAGTAACAAACGTAATAATCAGGTAAATAATTTATTTTAGTAAAAAATGTTAATTATTAGTAAACAACTTTTATTAAAGGAATTTATAGTTATGATTCTAAATTTAATTTAATTGATTAAAATTCCAATTGACTTACATTTTAATTCATAATAATTTTGATTAATATCATAATCATTCCATAAAATTTTTAATTATTAAGAACTTTAGTATAACGAAATTTTAATTAATCTTTATTATAATCATTAGTCATAACATTTAATATAAAAATTTTTTGCCAAACCTAAATTTCTTTCATCCAACTTTTACACGATCTAAATTCACATTTGTTGTAATTTTACACAAATGAAATTCAAACGATCGAAATTTTGAAATTTAATAGTTTGAATAATTAAAGTGGATATTTATTCACAATTTAAAAAATTTAAATTTTAATTGCTATTAATTACTATAAATTCAAAATTGAGTTAATATAACTTTCAATTAATTCACACTTCAGTTTTTTAATTTTTCCAAGCTTTATCAATCCCAACTTTAATATTTTATTATGTCACAATTTTTATTGATTAAAATTTATTCCAAATTTAAATAGAGATCAGTGATTTAAATCAATTCAAACTTTATTTTCTAAAATTTCAATCTAATATTAATTAATTTTATTCTTCTTTTTTTTTAATTGAAACTAATTCACATTACAAATTTCCATCTAACTCAATTTTAATTTTACAAATTTGAATCAGTTCTAATATTTATAACTGGAAATTTACAGTGATGAAAATTTTATTCGTTTCTAAGTTGAATGTATTCAAATTTTATTTACAATTTTTGAGAATAAGATTTTTTTACATCCTTCGAATAGCTTTAATACAAGCTTAAAATATATATTGATTTTCATAAATTTTGTTCTAAATTTTGTATTTTGTCCGCGTCATATTAA
Organism: Ganaspis brasiliensis; assembly: GCA_037103525.1. NCBI lineage: Eukaryota > Metazoa > Arthropoda > Insecta > Hymenoptera > Figitidae > Ganaspis > Ganaspis brasiliensis. Next base: position 348,775 of record JAZKLR010000126.1, read on the forward strand.
ATCCACCATTTTAAATTCTGAAAAATTATTAACAAGTTCTTAATCAGTGGTCCAAAAAAGATTAAGTTTAGTCCAATATGTATACCAAATTTTCTAATTTTTTTTAAATTTCACCAATCTGTATATTTTTAATCTTTAGTGTAGTTTATGCTATTTTGTGTCACTTTATTTCGTGCATAAATAATGGCTTTGGTTAAATATTATGATTTTAAAAAATAATTTGTCATTTTTTGATACTATCTTATCAAAAAGTCTACCAAAAAGTCTTCAAATTGTATTTTTTGGTGTTTAAAAATAAAATCTGCAATCATAGAATCTTGTTAGGCGGTCACAAAAGCATAAAAGATCCTTTTTTTTAATTTTAGAAAAATAATTTTCTTCATTCAGTGCTGTTCTAAATTAAGGCTATAGTTTCAGATGTTTTGGAATATTAATAGGATAGAAATAGGCTTAAAAAAATTATATAATGTAGTAACTGACAATGCATAATCGCGCGAATAGCGCGTGTTTGTTTTCTAGTAAAATAAAAAAGCATATTATACTATTAATTAATAGTAAAAAGTAATTGATCAATAAAACAAAAAATGTCTAGTCTCAAATTGTTCAGGTAAGAGTGAGATAGAATAAAAAAATGAATCAATGACTGAATCTTTTCGATTTTGATATGATGATTATATACATATGATTGGATGATGATGATAATGATAGTGATGATATGATTAGTATTATTGATTATAATTAGATAATTAATAATTCTTGTAATTGGATCATTTTGATATTCAACGGCAAGTTTCACCCTGAAAAACTTTATTACCTTTTTTTTGCAGGCGCCAAGAAGTTGAGTTTTCTGTGGAATCTTGTAGATGAAGCTGGCACCTGCACCAGCTGTCAAGTGGAAAACACTCGAGTCATTCTTTTCACCTTTGACAGACAATAGTCATAGCGATAATCTTTCAGCCTTGAAGAAATGCATCTGCACACACTGCTTCGGAAACTCGTGCACTTATTCATGAATCAACTGATATTATCATCTGAATTATCTTATTAAGATATTATCAAAGTAAGCACGATGAAAAACTCGTCAGGAAAAAGTCTTTATAATTCGTTTGATCCCCAAAAGATTAAAAGAAAACGAAATAATTTAACGCAAATTGAATTCAAAACGTAACAAATTCTGAAATCTAACTATACCATTTTTCAAATATAATACTATTCTTACCTTTAGAAAATCATTTATTTTTTATATTGAATCATTTTCTAAATAAAATTTTGAAAATACTTATTGTAACCGCATTTTCAATATTTTGATGCGCTGAATCCGAATCGGTACAGCGGGGTCTGATTTTGGACCTAACCTCAAAATCAATAAAATGACACCTTTTGTGAATTAGAATCTGTACCCGATTTAACTTTAATACATGCCTAAGGTCAATAGAAAGCTTGATTTATGACCTTTAAAATGCTTTTTTAATAATTATTCTACGACGATTTTTAACGAAGATATGATGTTTTATTTAACATATGATTTTTTAAAATGTTAAAAACACGTGAATTGGCAAAGAAAACTACCACCGCGGGCTGCCAGGCGCCACTTGTATCAAAACAAAGATGTTCGACATCAGAGTGATTTTTTAAAGATATAGTGCAATGTAGCAGTTGGTTTTCGATGTTTATTTTTGCAATAAGTTATTATTTTCTAAGTGTTATCATTAAAAGTAATGTTAGCTTTAAGTTTAACTAGTTTATTTTCTTTCTGCAAAGCTACTATCCATCATCTAGGAATATGATAGAAGACCAAAATGTAGTTCATTCTGGCATGATAATATTGTGAGGTGTCAGTAATAAAACTACGGAAAAACTCGAAATTTATTCCTGTGCCTTCAAACCGGCATTAAATTCAGAACCACACGCAATTACTGGTGTTTTTTTAATTAATAATATTAAAAGTGAAGTTTGTATAGAAAAGATGACTTGTTCTTGTAAAGCGGCGGAAATTTCGAAATTTTTGTTCAAATTCCATTGTTTTTACACAAAATAAATAATTATCACTATTATAAAATTATCATTCACTTCTAAAAACACTTCAAAATCTTGTTTTTTTTAAAAAAATACTGAACTCAGTGTATAAACATTGTCAATTTCCACTCTGATGTCAGCCATCTTGAATAGTTCCTAGAGTAACCGGTAGGGGCGTTTCGTAAATTTAAACTGTCAATAGTGAATTATGAAAAAAAAATATTTTATGTAAAACATATCATATCTTCATTAAAAATCATCATAGAACAATTTTAAAAAAGCGTTTTAAAGGTCATAAATCGAGATTAATCCTAGACATGTATAAATTTTAGGTCGGGTTCAGATTCTATCGAACAAAAAGTACACTTTATTGGTTTTGAGGTTAGGTCCAAAATCAGACCCGCTGGACCAATTCTGATGTAGGATTCGGCGCATTAAAATAAATAGCAAAATATAGGTCTCATACCAAGGCCAGGGAACTTTATTTTTTTTGTGTGGCTGTGTTATATTATAGATTATAACTAAATATTAATCTTGTCAATAGTTTTTCGTCGAAAGTATCAGATAACGCACAAATGATGATAATTTAATCCGGATAAATCATTTTTCCCAGGCTCGTTTTGATTTATAATTTCAAGTACCCCCTGTTGTGATATATAGTCTATTGTCGAATAAAATTGGGCCAAGTGAGCGATGATAAATATTTCTTCGACCGGTTTTTATATCGACAACTGACTCTTAATATACGTACAACTCTCCCTTTTCTCTTCTCTCCTCACGAAAGGTCTCGCGAATCATTATCTATGCATCAATCTCTCTATCTTTCTCTGGTGCAAATCGACCTTTCCAGCGTCTCAGCTGTCCCTGCATTTAAGCATTGAAGTCCCCGTGGCAACTCCTCGGTGAAACACGACATTTTATTTTTATGCGCGCTCATTTTCGCTCGCTTATGGCTGGCCACGCGCTACTCAAATCGATTGAATGGCCACCTTCCATCGTAAAATGACCTCAGAAATTGTTTTAACGACGCTTCCTCAGTGGCTGATTCGATATTTTATCTTGCAATAAATCTCATGATATTCTTGCTTCGTGGATTTCAAAAATTGCTTTATCATAATACACTTTAACTTTTATTATTATAACGATATGAAAGTTCACGCAGCTGATACGCCTTTAAAGAAAGGTATATCGAATATACTCCATTTCCTTGGCAATTTTCCAAATTTCAAATTATACATTTATCTTGAAATGAAACAATATGTTGTAATTTTTTTTACATACGTCTTTTTAATTTTATAGACCGGCCCTTATAGAAAAGTGTGTCAGGAAAATATATAATGACATACTTGTGTCATTTTTTCGAGGCATTAGAAAATGACAGAGAAAAAGTACGAAATTTTAAACACAGCTGGCAGTTAAAAAGTGAAGAAAAATGGCTCCGAAAATGAAAAAATTACTGAAAAAAAACATCTAGGAAACCGAGAAAAAAAAACTATTAAACATAGCAGAATTATTAGAAAATGAAAAAATATAAAGAAACGTAAAAAATATTACTAACAGATTTTAAAAAGTTAATAGTAAATAAAAAGTTCTTTTTAAGTGAAAATAATAACTAAACAATAAAAAAATACTAGAAAATGTCAAAATAACTAAAAATTGATTAGTTAATATATAAACATATAAAAAACATAAACATATAATAACATAACATATAAAAATAAGAAGAACAATTAGCAAATAAAGAAAATTTTTTAAAAAGTAATAAAAAATTATTTAAAATTTAAAAGAAACTAGAAAACTAGAAAATTATTAAAATTTTTAAAAAAACTTTACGAAATTGAAAGAAATCTGAAGAAAGAGAAGTAACCAAAAAAGAAAAATAACAAAATAATAATTACCTAAAGGAAAAATTATATTAGAATATGATCAACTACAAAATGATGAAAAGAAATAGAAATTTCAGAAAAGTAATTGAAAATAACAAATTATTTAATGAAATTTAAAGGTGAATTCTGAAAAGTGAAAAAATAATTAGAAATTAAAGAAAAAGAACTTAATAAATAGAAAAATAATTAGAAAAAAATACTTAAACATTACAAAAATAAAGTAAAAACAAATTAAAACTCTTGGAAGGTAAAAAAAACTAAAAGTTTAAATAGAAATGATAAAAAAATGTTTAAATAGAAGTGATTAGCAAAAAAAATGATTAAAAAGTGAAAGTGAAACTGAAGAAAAAAATATTATAAAATTAGGGCTGCGCACGATACGATACGATACGATATTTGACAGAGTCTCGTCTCGGTCTCGAAAAAATGGAAAATTGATGGTCTCGTCTCGGTATCGCCTTCATAATTGTGGTCTCGTCTAGTCTTGATCTTAAAAACATCGAAAAAATAAAACATAGTAATTGCAGAATACAATTGTTAACTTATTTATTATAAAAATAAGATGTTGTTTAAAATGTGAAGCTGGCAAGCAGAGAAATTAACAATAAGTGAAATTTTGGACAATACTTTTAAACCGATACTTCACTTTCTTCTTCGACAACCTCGACTTCTATACTTGCATCTAAGAAATGATTTTTGGTATTAAATCATCAGTTGAAGAATCTTGTTGAAAAAAGATCAGTAATCTACATTTTCATATGATTATTTTTTTATAACTTAATTAAATATTTTTGAAAAAAGGTTAGTCGAATTATACATTAATTAGGCTTTAAAAATAGATATCTGTATCTGTTATCTGTAGTAAAGAAGTTCATAATTACTACCCTATTGCGGTTCCGGCGAGAGTCTCGCCGAGATTCCCTTTTTTCGTGGTATCGTCCCGATATCGTCTCGGAAAACGAGACGATACCGAGCCGAGACCGAGACTGGTCTCGGTATCGTGCGCAGCCCTATATAAAATGGAAAAAAATGACTGAAAAGTTAAAAAATATTGATATATTTAGAAGATATACTAGAAATTAAAAAGTAAAAAACAAAAATACTAGAAAATTACAAAATAAAAAAGTGGAAAAATAAAAAAAAATAAAAAACACGGAAAACTAAAATAAAAGAAAGATGAAATTACAAAGTAAACTAATATCTGTGCAGTGACAAAAATAAATAGAAATAGAAATGCTAACTAAAATTTTTTAAAAATGTAACTATGACTGTACAATAATAATGTAAATGTTTGACAAAATATAAACTTTATATAGGTCAATCGATTCGTTTTGCAACAAGGAACACGATGTAACCACAAAATAATTGTATATTTAAATAATTATAAATCTTAATTATCCTGGTTACAAATGTAGAAGATTCTTGATTTATTCAAAACGGGAGGGCGCCAGATCTTTCTTGGATTATTCTAAAAAAAATAATAAAATAAAAGCAAAGAGACAAGAAAAGAAAAAAGAATTATTTAATTTAAATAAACAAACAGATATTCAACCAAAAGCAATTGAAAGCTCAATCTGTCAAAAAGCTGGATTTCTGACCAAAAATAATTGGAAGTTCAATCCCACAAGAAAAAAAGATAATTAAATAAATTGATAATAAATACAAATCAGAATCTTCTATATAATTACCTTGGCTAGCTAGTCCCAAATCTGGATAATAGTAGAGGGGGTAGCTCGAATTATTTAAATTAATTTATAATCAAAATTAATTTCAATAGAATAAATTAAATTATACAGAATAAACTAAACTTTATTAATTTAAATTACATTTTGTGTAATAAATCAAGTTCCATAAAAGAAATTAAATTCTGCTGAAACAAATTAAATTTTGAAGATAATAAATTAAATATCGTGAAATAAATTAAGTTGCTTTAAAATAAATTAAATTTCGCTAGAATAAATTAAGTTCTGCTAAATAAGATCAATTTAGATAATTTTCAACAAATCCAAACAAATCTCAAGAATTTAAGACACATCCATTAAACAACAACATTTATTAATCAACAATTAATAATAATCAATTATATTCGAAATCTTGAACTAAATTATAATTTTGAGGTTAAGGAACTTTTGACAATAAGGTATTTTTGAAATTAAATTAAGCATTCAAAAGAAATCATTATTCACAAACTTCAGATAATTATATAAAGGCAACAAATATTTGTGTTAATCGATTTGTGTTAATTATTAATTTAAATAATATTTTCAATCGAAGTTTCAAGGAAATTCAAATTAATTTATAAATAATACAGTTTCGAAAGAAATTTAAAAGATTGACATTTGAGGTTAGAGCTCTTGATTATTGAATCAAGATTTATTAACATTTCAAAAGGATCAAAACAGTATTTTAAACTAAATATTAGCTTTCAATTATATTTAAGCTTAATGCTTAAATAATTAATAGTGCGAATGGAAAGCAAATTTATGATTTTTGAAAAATCAATAATTTCGACAATATTATTTAAATCGACAAAACTAAATAAAATTGGGTTCAGAATTCTTGATTTCCGAATCAAGGATCATTTCTTAATTTTTTCCAAGACTTGATCAAAAGATTTTTATCAATAGTAATAATAATAATAATAAATTTTGATAACGATTGGTTAAATTATCTTTAAATGTCACATTAGTGGAGTCAAAATAAGGATTAAGGTCAAAATTTTAAGAGTTTAAATAATAAATCAGGTTAATAAAATTTAACTACTTCAAAGGAAAGAATTAATAATTTAAAAGAAAATGTCAAAATCAAAATTAATCAAAAGTTTCCAATCAAGAAATTTCACAAAACAAAAATGCCTCGGGCAATCAAAATTTTATTTTCCTATAATTAATCAATGATGAAACCTTACCGGGTTCTTGAATAATGAATAATTCCAAAAGAAAAAGGCTGATTTATTAGCAGCAAAGCAGGAATCATCCTAAATTTGAAATTAATCCAAAATAAATCCAGAAAAGAAAACTTCGCGTCTCCGATCTCGATGTCTGATGAAAAGATAAAACCAATCGTTACCATGACAATTTAAGGGCACTAAGTTAATCAAGAAAACAACTGAATAAATTTAACATAAAAATAACGTATCCGGTAAGTCTTTAATCCTATTGGTCGATGAGTTGGCGTCTATATTTAAATCTTCTTAATACATTTTTACAAAATTAAATTAATCTTCGGAATTAAAAATTACAATATTAATTCCATCTATGAGATAGTAATTCATTATCGAACTTTTCACAAATTAATCTTGACCAGTAAATCAGTCAACGTGAATCCAGAATCCCAAGAAAATGACACAACAATGGGGCATCCAAGTTTCTTAAATTCAAAATAGATTTTTGTCCTGACCAAATGAATCTTTTGAATAAAAAGGGTTTTGTCAAATCCGCAACAATAAGAGATCCAAATAAATCAGATGTAGGTAATAATGAAGCCTTCCAAAATATAAAAATTGCAAATATCAATCCAGGTGACGAAGTCAGATCCTTATTATATGTATTGAAAAAAATTTAGCGTTCTTAGGCAAAATGTATAATCTTGGGTACGATCGGAAGATAATTAATTGATGAAACAAAAATAATAGGCGACAAAACAGGAAGATTTAAATTCATTGATATTTCAAAACTTCAAAATCAATATCGGCAACAATAAAATTCTTCATTAGTTCCGTAGTCCAATTTTAGGTTAAGCGGCAAAATGTAAATAGACAGAAATTTGATTTTCGTTCATTTTTAAATAAATCTTCTAAATTAACATTCCAATAGTTGATTAAGTAATTTTTTATAATAATCCAAAAGGATTATTATCATCCTATCCATTCTTGGATAGAATGAGTTGACTCGAAGCGGGATAACATAAAATAACGGGAAAAATGTACAGAATTAATGTTTAAATCTTAATTTTATAAATTATGGACCAAGTCTCGGAATTTCATACAGCCATAGAGATTAATTGCATTGAATCGAAAGTTAAAGTTTTAAAATTATATAATTTCTGGATTTTATTAATTTGATTACTTTTTAGATGAAATGAATAAATTTGTGAAAAGTCTGAAAACCCTTGTGTCTGATTCCAAATTTTAGTAATAAAAATAACCACACCAAACTTTACTTAAATCCGTTAAACCGTTTTCGAGTTATCGTGTTCAAAAGAAAAAGTACATCCTCACACACACATTCAGAAATTTGATCAGGAACTCATATAATAGATTTCTAAATAGAGGAAAGTTAATTTAAAGCATTTTAAAAAATTTGTAAATTTAAACGAATACAAAGCTTCCTCCATGAGGAAGCAAAATAATTCTTCTGTAATTCCGAGCAATTGTATTTTTAAACACCAATTGTTTAAGTTAGATTAAAAATTAATTAGATTTTAGTTAGTTTAAATACTAAATAAGAATACTTACATCTGTGAAACAAATTTAAAATCCACTAAAAAATTCCTAAAGAGTCTACAATTCAGGGGTAAAGTGGACTCTCGAGGATTTGCCATAAACATGGAAATGGTTTAAATAAAAATTTTTACAATACCATAAAATGACTAATTCTAAAAGATTAAATTAATTCAATAACATTTTTTGTTGAAGGTTGTTCGAGATCTCTGGGTAGCAAATTTAGATCTTTTGAGTCGTGATGATATGGTGATAATTGTGGAACTGCAATAAGGCCAATACTACATAAGGAAATGAAAGTACGGAACGTGCCAAGAAGCGAGGAATGTCGAGCGTTTGCTGCTTCACGTTTGGTAAGTAAATTTATGCAAGTAATTAAACACGCGTGTACGAATTACATATCGGTTTTGCGACAGGACTCTACAGCACGCAACAAGCTGTCTACTCCTCCTTGAGATGCGTTGATTGCAAGTGGCATAAGCTTAACTACCGCAGCACCGATCTCGTGCATTGATATACAAAAAAGCACCGAATAACCATTACCATCTTTCTTATTAAAAACGAATATCCGTAATAGGTAATCTGGAGATCTTCTGATTATTCGGCGATTTTACGTGACGGAAAGTGAAAAAATAATTTATAGATAGCATGTGTTGACATCTTTTACGAAAAGTGGCGCTCTTTATAAGATATCATTTTTTGTAATAAATTTAAATTTGTTTTAATTTAAGAAAATTGCAAGGTTAGGGTTTGTTTGATGTTCGAATTTTAGTTTAATTAATCATAAACGATTTATTAGCGACGTTTCATCTACAATTCGTAGACATCTTCAGGCTCATACGGAAATTAAAAATATTTTAAGACATCACAGAGAGTGATTTGTCTACGAATTGTAGACGAAACGTCGCTAATAAATTAATATTCGAATTTATTTAATGTGTTAGTGTTAGTTACCTACACAATTTTGCTCCTCCGGATCGAATAATCTCTTTTCTTTATTATCAACAATGGAAAGCGACAAAACATTACCTTCAAATTTGGAATTATATATTCAAAATTATAGCGAATTTTATAAGGGGTCTTCCATAAACCACGTAGCTCATTTAGGAGGAATTTTAAGTTGATCTGTTTTTTCCAATACTCTTTAAATTTCTAGTTATTAGTTTTTTGAATAGAAAATTGTCAAGACAATTCTCCAAAACACCCTTCTTTCTTTGATCGTAAATTTTATATTGTCATAAGAAACATCAAATTTTTTTCGGTCAAACAATCATTTAATTAATAAATTGCGAATCATAAACGACTCATAAATACATCAACAACGTTTCGGCAACATATGTGTGCTTTTTTCAAGTTTTATCTATAAAAAACAAAATCTTTTTAACGTGTAGTTCAACAATTAACTATTAAATCACAATTCTAATGCTAAATAACTTACAAATCAATCAACTTTTTAAAACATCAACGTAGAATCTTCAAATCAATCAGTTTACATAAAACAAAAACGCTTTACAATAACAATACAAAAAAGCTTGTAAACAACATGTTACATAAAATGGAAAACATCTCAAACGATGCCTTTTTAACGAAAAAGGATTTAACAAGATGCAGTCAATAAACATTGTCAATGACGTAAACAAACCCATAGAATAGCAAATACAGACTAGAGGGGAAAACGCATGACCGACAATAGTAAGGTGGGTTCACAACCACATGTAAATTCTCATTAAAGCTCAAATCACATATGAGAGCACTTTAAAGCAACAATTGTTAATTAAATTAAAAATTATTTAAAAATATTGTTATAAATATCACTTTTACAGTTTTCATTTCAGTTTCTGTATTAACCGCGCGACTTTTAAATTTTTTAATAAAAATAGATTCTAGAACTCTTATTTTAAACATATTATCTTCTCTAGCCAAAATTTTTATATTTTCAAAATCAAAATCAAACTTATGATCATGTTACCAACAGTGTTCTGCTAAGTCCGTATTCAAATCACCAATTCTTCAATTTTTCTTATGTTCAGACATTCTAGTTTTAAGTCGTCTACCAGTTTCACCAATGTAAATCATATTACAACCTAAAAAATTAATTAAATAAACTACATTGGATAAATTTTCTTTAGATTCTCTATCTTGTTTATTATTTAAAAATAAATTTTATGATTTATTATTATTTTTGAAAGAAACATGAATTTTATATTTTTTTAACATTACTTTCAACTTTTCACCTAGAGTCTCAACATAAGGAAGTGTGACATTTGGTAATCTATCTATATTAAACTTTTTGGAAGATTTGTTAGAACTATTGTAAATATCATGAATTCTTTCTTTTATAACTTGGTTCATTAAAGGTCATGGATAACTATTTTCAATTCAAATGTTTTTTATTAATTCTAAATTTTCATGTCTAAATTCAAAATCTGAACGCTTTATGGCTCTATCAACCAACGATTTAATTAAACCTAACTTTTTGTGAAAATTGATGATTGATTTTTAATTTCTAGTTATTTTTTTTAATTTATAACCATTGTGGTAATTTATTTATTAGTAAGTTTATTAAATTTTTAGTTATGATTTTTATTTTAGAGTTATTTTTTAAATCAGTTGTCAGTTTTTGATATTACTCAGTTATACTTCTTAAACTAATATTAGGAATTTTTCATTTTCTGTATAGTAGTTCTTCTTCATTTTATAGTAATTTTTTTTAAATTTCTAATTCTGTAATCACTTTTTGGTAATTTTTCTTCTTTGTCCACTTTTTTTTTTATTCAAATCTTTATAATTATACTTATATGAAATAATTTTACAATTTTTTATCATTATAATTAATAAATATGGAAATATATTTTCTTTTCTCCTTTATTATATTATTTTCTTTTTCTTTAACCTTTACCGAAAAATTGTCTTTTTAGAATTAGGTTAGAAGAATTGTATTTACATTTTAAAATCCACTTTAATATTCCTATTTAATTAAGCACTTTATTAAAAAATGCAGCGACTCGCAAATGACGGTTATTCAGAAAACAGACGAATTTTTTTAATTAACACACTTGAAAAATTATGTTTTAAGATAATAGTAAAGTGAAAAGGATTCTTTAATTAATGGCTTGAAAATGCATGTAAATATAATTGCGTTTTAAATTTGAATACGTTTACTTGACTGACAAATGCGTTTCAATGATTGATTATGGTTCCATGTTATTGGAACAGAATTGATTATCTCACAAACGAAATTGATTATCAGTCATAATAACTGTTTCAAATTTAGAGTAAAAAATAATTATGACTTTCTCTGTAAAGAAAAAGATGATTTCTTGACTCAATTAGTGCCCTTTCTCTTAATATTGTAGCCTTTTTTAAGTTTCCGTGTTTTCCTAAAAGCGTTATATTTATTAATTTAGAATTTCTTAAATACCTTATTTACCCTATTTTTTTGATTCTTTAAAAAAGAAATTCTTTTTTTAAAGATTCGATACATTATAATATATAATAAAGTAATATTTAATAAAATATCGTAACCGTTAAAAACCTTTTAAATTAAAGCTCATTGCCCGTTCGTTTGGAATTATTATATCTTTATTTTTCAAGTAGTTATTTCGCAAATTCAACCAATTTGTACAATTTATTATAAAGGTGCGAAGTAAGTGCTCAATATCGATATAAAAAAGTAAATTGTGGGCCTGATAAATACAATAAGTAGGGATAATAAAAAGCAAAGTGATCTACAGTAACAAGATGGAAAGATCGAAAGTGAGATGCAGGAATATGAGGATTTCCAAGCACAAGCCAAAAGGCGCCAAAGCAGCAGAGACAGTCACGCAGGTGGATTTTTCCGGGGCCACCTGTGTATTATTTCTCTCCTTTATTCCTTCTCTATCTGTTTTTTTTTCTTTTTTACCTTTGCTCATCCGCGTTTTCCCGTTTATGGAATCCCTTACCAAAATGAGCACTGCAAACTGTTACAGAATGATTCCAGATCACGTCAGGAAAGTGTTTTTGCGCTACTCTCATTTACAGTTCGTTTTTTAAATCGTTCACTTTATGCATCTGTCGTTAAATAATGCGCCAATTATGGAGCTTCACGATATGTCGATATAATATAGGTATCGTCTTGTATCGCCTTGAATTTCAAGACAATATCAAGACGATATTCTAAAAAAAAGTCGAGACAATATCGATAAAGAACTGCTGAGATTTTCGATATAATAAACTATTTCATTTTTTTTTAATTTAAAATTCCTTTGTTTTAATAACTTCTTCAATTAACTTTTATATTATTAATTTAACTAGCAAAATATAACGCGCGCAAGCGAGCGATTAATTTTCCGTACATTTTAGAAATTAAACTATAATAATAAATAAAATAAATCGATGAATGATATCTATTTAATAAAGAGGACTGCCAGTGGACTTGCAAATTAAAAAAAAATGAGTTTTTAAGTAAAAAAAGTGAGTAAATTGTGAGCTTTCAAATAAAAAAAAGTGATTAAATAGTAAGATTTTAAATATAAAAAAGTGAATAAGAAATATAGTTTGATATTACTGATATTAAATTTGGAGGAGGGGGCACCAGCAGGAAAAGCCATTTACATTTGAAAAAAACAATTCGAAAATCGCAAAAATAATTGAAATATGTAGAAAATAATTAAATAATGACAAAAATAAATCAATTTGAAAAAAAAGTTGTAAATGACAAAACTAATTGAAAAATTGATTATAAATCAAAAAAACGAGGACAAAAATTGAAACAAAAAATTCTCAATTTGAAGTAAATAATTGAAAAGTTTCAAAAATAATTAAAATTTGAAACAAAAGTTTGAAAGTGGTGTAAAAAATTTAAATTTTAACATAATAATTGAGATATTGAAGAAATAAGTAAATGTAAAGAAACTAATTGAATAATGACATAAATAATTATAAAAGCTGGTGTAAAATTACACTTTTTAGACAATAGTTGAAAAAATGAACAAAATAATAGAATTTTCAAGAAAATAATTAAAATTTGAAAAAAATATCAAAAAATGGATATGTGCAGAAAATGGTTGAATAATGACAAAAATAACTGAAATTTAGAAAGAAATTAATGAAAAAAGTGAAATATATTCAAAAATGAAGTAAAAAATACAAAATTTAATACATTAATTAAAAAAATTGTATGAAATAATTGAAAAGTTAACGATATAATTAAAATGTGAAGAAACTAATTGAATCATGACATAAATAATTGGGAACTGATCTTCAAAAGTTAATAAATTCATGACAACAATAAAAAGATTAAAGAAAATGACATTTAAAGAAAATAATTCCAAAATGTCAAAAATATTTGAATATTAACAAAAATATTTGTAACCTGAAAAAATGATTGAGAAATGACAAAAATAATTGATAATTTTAATAAAATTAAAAATTTGAAGAAAATACTTGAAAACTTGACAAAACAATTGAAATATTGAAAAAAATAATTCAAAACTGGTGTAAAAATAAAAAAATTATAGACAATAATTGTAAAGTTAAAAAAAAATATTACAAGTTTGAGGAAAATAATTGAAAATTGAAGAAATTAATTGAAGTTTGAAGACAACAATTGCAATTTGAAGAGAATAATTCAAAAATGTCAAAAGAGTTCAAATATGAAAAAAATAATTAAAGTTTGAAGAAAATAATTGAAAGAGGTGTAAAAAAATTAATAAATTCGTAACAATAATAAAATAATTATGAAAATAATTGAAAACAGGTATAAGAAATTTAAAAGTTCATGACAATAAAAAAAATTGAATAAAATAATTGCAATTTGTAAAAAATAATTCTAAATTGTCAAAAAGAACAAAAATATGAAAAAAAAAATAATCGGAAAATTACAAAAATAATTGATTAATGACAATTGTAATTGAAATTTGAAGAAATGTGAAATTTGGATATATATTCCTGACAATAATTTCAGGATTGAAGAAAACAATTGAAATTTAAAAGAAATAATTGAAAAGTTTCAAAAATAATTAAAAATTACAAGAAGATAATTGAACAATAACAAAAATAATTGTAATTTGAAAAATATATATGATAACTGGTTCATAAAATAAAAAATTTGAAGACAATACTCAGTGGCGGTCTAAGCTCGTTGAAGGCCCGGGGCGGCAAATCTAATTGGGACCCCCCTCTCCTCATTATTTTAGTTTAACTTTAGAGAAAAAAGAAATAATAAAGAGTAAGGTAATAAAGAAGGTTTATTTTATATTTTACAACTTTGTATAGTAACTATTGTACATGTTTTCGTGCTTTCATTTTACTAAAGTTTTTAATGACTTCGTTAAAATCTATTTCTTTTGAGACCTTTCTATTTTGAGAAAATCATTAACGAAGGACAAACTTGGTTCTTTCTGGTCTTATTCTTAAATTACCTAATATTTCCAATTGACACTTAGAACTTTTTTTAAGATTCAATAAATTAAACAAGTCTTACAAAATATCTTTGAGGAATTAGAAAAAATTTTCATGAACCAATTTAATATTATTAAATTAAAAAAAAAAATTCTGACAGGAGTTTCGGCGCCCCCTTGGACTAGGGGCCCTGGGCGGGCCGCACCTTCCGCCCCCCCCTTAGTCCGCCACTGACAATACTTGAAAAATTGACCTAACAATTGAAATCTTGAGAAACTGATTGAATAATCACATAAATAATTGAAAGCTTGTGTATAAATAAAATTTTTTTAGAGAATAATTGAAGTTTGAAGAAAATAATGAAAATTTGTTGAAATTAATTGAAAAACAAAGTACAAATTTAATACACTCATGACAATAATAAAAATAATAAGGAAAATGATTGTAACTTGTAGAAAATAATTGAAAACTGATATAATAAAATTAAAAATTTATGACAATAAAAATTTATTTATTTATTTATTTATTTACGAGTAAAAGCCCATTACCATATAAAATTAAAAAATTTTTTTATGTAACAATAAAATTAAAATGTGATATAACAATAATAATTACTACCTATATATATTAAATATTAATAGGTCGCATTCAATAATTTGAATAAAATAATCATTGAAATTTGTAGAAAATAATTCTAAAATTGCAAAAATAATAGAAATATAAAGAAAATAATCGTAAAATGACAAAAATACTTGAATAATGAGAAAAGTAATTGAAATTTGAAGAAAATTATTTAAAATTAACAAAAGTAGAATAGAAACTGGTGTTGAAAATTTAAATATTTCTGGCAATAATTTAAAGACTGAAGAGAATAATTGATATTTGAAAAAATTAAATTCAGAATCGCAATTTTTCCGGAAGTTTTTAAACTTGCAGCAAACTTGATGAAAGTTTCGGAATTTCAAAAATGGTTAAAAAAGTTACAGAATAATTTAAACTTTATTTAATTTTTTAATTTTAATTTTTTCCAATAAAGTAAAATAACGTCATTTGAATTTTTAATAAATTCGACTATTCGACACTTTAAATTAATCTAAATTATTATTAAAATTTATATAAGTTTGTAATATGGAAATTATTGTTAGTCATAATCAATATCTCGTCATTAAGGTTACCTCATCTACATATTTTGTCTGTAAACTAAACCAATTTTAAAATTTTCCGATAAAGACAATCAATTAATAAAAAAAACAGGGACTAACTTCACTCTGAATTTTAAAACGTTGACAGAGAAAGATGAATAAATATAAATACTAACCAACTTCACTTCAAGTTTTAAAACGTGGACAGAAAAACATGAATAAATATAAATAGTAACTAACTTCAGGAGTTTACGGAGATTATTATAATTTAATTTAATAATTATTTGCTTCTTCTATGAGGAAGCAAATTTTTTTGCTTACGTGGAAGCGAAATGTCTAAGAAATGGATATTATTTTGACCTAGTTTCAATTATTCACTTTATTTTAAATGCTAAATAAATGGTTAAACATTTAAAAGAGGCTAAAAAGTTCTATCAAAGTGATTCTTTATTTGATTTTTAAAGACAAATTAAAATATTGACATGAATGATGAGTACATATATTATTTAAACAAATGAAAATATGCTTTCTTTTTACTAAATAGAAACTTGTAAATGGTAAAAATTCTTTTATATACCGTCGAGCGGGACTATTTTGTGCACAAAATCGCTCTTTTTCACTCTATGCTATGCTCTTATGTTTAACTAATTTGAAAGTAAAACACTGAAATTTCACAAAATGTAGATTTACAAAAAAAGTTATTTCTTTAAGAAAATTTTACTTAATATAACTTCTATTGCACTTTTTGAGTTATTTCAAGAGAAAAAGTTTCAAAATTAATTTGAAAAGCTTGTAATTATTAATGTTTTTTTTATGTTTTTAGGGCATCGCGTGTAAAATTGAAATTTTATGTTTTTTTTCGTATTTTATAACAAAAATAAGACAAAAATGTTTTAGATCGAAAATTTTAAGTATTTTTTACTAACTACAAAACAAATTTTTGAAAAATAATTGATTTTAAAGGATACACAAAATAACCTACCAAATCCTGATTTTTTTAGTTTTTTATACTTTTTTCTTAAAATATGCAATAAGAAGTTAGCGCATCACGTATACATCGCATCACAACTAAATTGTCAACAAGTATTATTAATACTTTTAGAAATACTTTTAAACTTCCAGAGATCTGAATAGAATTTTGGGAACTTTGAAAATTTTCAGCTTGATTTTTACGATTTTACGATTTTTTTTTCTTATTTCTGATAAAGAATTAAGTAATTTCATTTAGTTGTCTCTGTAGTCTAGATGTCAAAAAATATTCATACAAAGTAGCAAACTTAAACTCAATATAACGTTTTTATTCATTAAAAACCTCGCGTGCACAAAATAGCCCCGCTTGACGGTATACAAAATAATAAAAAAATCCTACGTGATGCCTTAAAGAATGTATTTTAAAAGATGTGTGCAAAGTTTGAACTAAATCGGTTGAAAACTGTACAAGTAATTGGTGGTGTCAGCTCGAAAAATGTAGTTTTGAGATAATCGCGTTTAAAGTTTTAAGTTGTAAAAATCCTAAATAATTTTAAAATCATTTTAATCTAAAGCTTCTTTACGGTGCTAAGAAGAAATATGTGAAAGTATGTCACATAATTTTATTGCTTTGAATATTTTCTAAATAAATTTTTATTAAAAAACAATTGACGACACACTGAATGACAGGTTCTTTATAGTTGTAAAGAGGTTACAATAAATGTTAATTATTATTACTGAATGTGTAGACTTAAATAATTTAAATAGTTGAAATGATCCTGAATGTGAATTCTAAAATAATAAAAAAAAAAATAAGAATTTTTTTATTCCTATGTTAATCATTATTATTCTATCATTAAGAAAGTAGAAATAAAGTTTTAAAAATAAATATTTTTAAAATATTGAAAATTTTGGTTTTTTAAATGATTAACGTCTTGAAATTATGTTATAAAATTAAGAATTTATGAAAAATAACAGAATATATCGAAATAATAACGAAAAATATCTTAAAATAAAAGTTATCTTAAATTTAAATTCATAATTGTACTAACGCCTAAAACATTTAGTTGTTAGGTGCAACAACAAAAGAAGCTCGCTGTGTGCTCTCTAAATTTGAAGAAATTAATTTTTAATTAACAATAAAAAATTAAAAACTTTTTGGAAATTATGAAAAAGAACAAAAGTAATTAAAAATTGAAGAAAATAATATTAAAAATAATATAAGTAATTGAAAATTGAATAAAATAATTGAAATTTCAGATACTCAGTTTTAAATTTTTGAAATTATAAAACAAATGAAAAAAATTGAAAATTGAAGGAAATAATTTTTGGGAAATAATTGAAAAATGATTTTAAAATTTGAAACTTGAAGAAAGTAATTGAAATATGATACAAACATTGTAAAAAATAAATGACATTCGAGTGAAATAATTGAAAAAATTGCAGCATTTTTTTCAAATAAAAAAAAAATATTGAAATTTAAGAAAAATTTATTTTTATTTATTTTTTTGAAACAAACGGGAAAGATCCCTTTATTACATAAAAAGAAAAAAGAAAAATTAATACATGAATAACTGAAACAAATAAATACATGAAATACATAAAAATCTTAGAAAAAAATAATTGAAATATGTTTAAAATAGTTTAAGATAGAGAAAACGAATTGAAATATGATGAAAATAATTTAAATATGATAAATAGAAAACAGTAAATAAAATTTGAGAGAAATAATTGAAAAAATCATAGAATATAATTATGTTTAAAAGAAGAAAATAATTACAAAATTACTTAAAAACTTTTAATTAAAGAGAATAATTAAAAAGTCGTAGAAATAATCAAAAATTGATGAAAGTAATTGAAATTTTTGAAAATTATGACACAATAATGAAAATAATTAGAAATTGAAGAAAATAATAAAAAAATTGTAGAATTTATTTTTAAGGCAAAAGAAAATAATTGAAAAATCGTTAAAAACCTGGTAAATTGTTGACATTAATCTAAAATTGAGATAACTAAAAATTTAGGAAATTAATTGAAAAATAATGAAAATATTTAAAGGTGAAGAAAATAATTGCAAAATAATAAAAAGAAATGGAAATTGAATGAAATAATTAAAAATTGAGATATATTATATTTGAAAGTTCAAGAAATTAATTCAGAAATTATGAAAATGATTAAAAATGTAAGCTATAATAATTGCAAAATGACAAAAATAATGGAAAATTAAAAAAAATTAATTTACATTTGTGATGAATAATATAAAATTTAGGGATAAATGATTAAATTGATTTAATGTCATGGGAAAAATAATTGAAATTGAAAGAGTGGTTGAAAAAACTAAATTAAATAATTGAAATTTGAAGAAGGTAAATTTAAGGTTTAGGGAAACAGTTTAAAAATAATTAAAAATTGCAGAAAATCATTGATAAATTATCAAAATAGTACAAAATTATAGTTTAAATAATTGAAATCATAATAGAAAAGAATTATTAAAAATTGAAGAAATTTTTTAATCACTTCACATTTAGTATATTTGAAACGTGGATTACTTGAACTTTTAATTAATGCAAGTTCACATTAACTGAAATTTGAAAAAATTAAAATTGCTGTAAATTTAAAATTTAAGAACATTTTAAAAAGGTGAAATATGATTTAAAATTTTAAAAGAAAAAAACATCTAAGGTAACTGTACCAATACTCGATCAGTACCTATAGTCGATCAATGATGATTTAATTAGCCAAAACTAATTAATAGTTTTATTACATTGTTAAAAATAAATCTTGTAATATTCGAAGTAGTATTTGGCATCAATATTATTAAACTATTAATTAATTTATCCAATTGAATCATCACTGATCGACTATAGGTACTGATCGAGTATAGGTGTACTTCTACCTTATAGTGACAAATGTCAGGTGTGGACAGAATGAATGAATGAAACTTGTTAATTATGTTATTATGATAATTAATTGGTATATTATCATTTTCCACAAAAACGTTATGATCAAGTTCTAAAACCATGGAAGTGACGTAGGAGGTTATACCTTGGTCATTTTACCCTTAAATAACCCTTGTTGTCATCTAAAATAACTAATTATAGAACGTCCAAGGCTGCGTACTGCCGGTAGGATGCGCTTTTACACAGTAAACGTCCTTCCGGAAGGACAATTCATTTTTGTGAAAAAATATTTTAATTTCATATAATCATCATCATCATCATCATCATCATCACCACCATCATTATCATCATAGTTCATCATCTTTATCATCAAAGGAATTGAGTTTATTTTTACTTTTGTAAATATTGTTATAACTAACGTAATGGCGGCCGGTGGTAAATGGCTCAGGCGCGAGTCCCTCGGAAATTGCTCTATAAAATGAATGTGGAAGCAGATAAGTATAAAATGAATATATGGTTTTTTAGGTAATAAAACAAGCTTTCAGATGACGTAAATATCGATTTTTTTAAATTTATGTACAAGGGCTAGGTAGTCTTTTTAAAAAAACGAAAACGTCCTGCCGGCAGTACTGCGCGTCGTCTTTTTGTGACTAAAAATTATTTGAATTTTTGGAAAATTTAACTTCTTTTAGCTACCAAGCTTCGGGGTTTGAATTTACAAGTTCCATGTTTACATGCGCTGAAAGCTTGATTCTTTACCTTTCCAACGATATATACTACTTTTTGTTTATCTGAATCCATGTTAATTTTATAACGCGATTTCGTACGTACTCGCGGAAGGCTTTTTTGTCCTGCCGGAAGGACGTTGGACGTTCTATCACTAAGGGATATCCTCCCAAATCACTTCTAAATGTCTTTGGAACTTAAATAAACATTTATTGTTAAAAATGATCATTATTTCAAAATTACTTTCGATTATTTTTCTTAGGAGTGAATTTTAAGGGTATTATTAGGGGTGACCTTTGAGGGTATAGTTATCGCTTGTTATCATATTGAATAACTAGGAAATATCCTCCAACGTATTCTCCATTGTTTTAGAACTTGATATGAAAATTCAACTACATGAAAAACTTATGCATTTGGAAACGTTATTCAAATATTTTAAAAAGTCATGTCTATATTTTAAACAAAAATAAATCTTGATCGCGATCTACTTAAAGTAATTTACTTAAATCATTTTAAAAAAAATCTCTTGGAGGGGGGGGGGTGGGTAATTCCTAAAGTGACGTCACACAAGGGCATTTAAATAGTACAGTTATTAATTATTAAAGGAACAAATTTAGAAAGACTGAAGTTTACTGACCGGGAAATTAAAAATAATAATTCGCAAGACACCTTGACTTTGCAAAATTGGCATTATCTCAATTTTCTTGGTAAGAGAAAGAGAAGCATTACCCGCGGTAACAGTAAAGCCTCAATATCTTTTTCCTCGGATTAATATAGAGTCAAATTTTCTGAACTGGGCCACCTAAAACTGACTTTTCAAATTTGATTTACTTCTATACATAATTTATTACAGCCAGGTGGTACAAAAACATTCCTGGAAAGCTTTTTTAAAAATTTTAATTTTTCAATTAGTTATAAACAATTAAAGTTTAAAGCACCTTTTTACGAAATTGTCAATTGCTCAGCTGTTTTTTGATAAAATTGAATAATATTTGGTAGAGACATAAAAAAATAGTGCCTCTATTAATCACGATCAGAATTTTAAAAATTCGTAATTATTTATGCAAAATAAATTGTTAATTAATTAAACAATTGAAATTTTTTACAACTTCTGGGGCAGGTATGAAAAAAATTCAAAAACAGCATAAAAAAGCGTCCGTGGAAAAATTAACATAGAGCCCAGAAATATTACCCAATTTAGATGTATTTTTTTTAAATTAAAGGTAACAAAATTCTGCATAACACCCCTTATTTTACTTTTTGAAAAATAGTTGTTTTCATTTATTTATTAAATGTTAAACATGAAAAAAAATGTTTTCTTATTAAAACCAGTTTAATTTTTTATTAAACGCATAATTTATATTAACAAGAGCAACATTTTTTAAAGTAATTATTTTAGAACAACTTCTAATAATAAGCTAATTGTTTAAAAAATGTTTGTATAAGTTATAAACTAGATAATCTTATGAACAATGCATTTTCTTCATATCGTTATAAAGAAGTTAATAACATTATTTCTACATTTTTCTCATGATTAACGGGATGATAAGTTATTTTTAATTTAATTAATTTTTAGGTTTATTATTGTTGAAACAAACATTAATTAAAAAACTACTTTTACTTTTTTTTATTTAATTGACAAATTTCTTGTTTACTTTTGAAGTCGTTTTAGTATTTATTTCTTTCGATACTAAATTAATTTCATAATTTTTTGTAAAATTTAAGAACTATTCTTTATTTTCATTTTTATTATCAATTTTATAAAGAATTTTTATATTTTATTTATCTTTTTGTTTTATATGTTTTGAATAATTAATATACATGCTCTCTAAATCTGAATTAGTTAAAAATAACTAATTTGAAAGAAAAAACTCAGTCACTAATTCAAATAATTATATTTCTACTAATCATTTAGTAAAGAATAAATAATTATTAGTCAAATTCATTTTTAGGTTTTGTCAAAATAATTAATGTTTTAGTAAAATTCTGTTTACTAATTCAATTAGTCGTATTTTAACTATTTATTAGTTAGGTTTTTACTAACAATTAGTCATTTTTTTACTAATAATTAGTGATTTTTAACTAATTACTGAAATATAAACTTTGGCACGATTTTACTAATTATTAGTTATTTTTAACTAATTTAGATTTAGAGAGTGTAATGAAATTATACTTTTATTATATAAATTATAATAGCTTTTAATTTTGTTTTTATTTTACCCCTATTATTCGAATGTAATTGTTATTTAACTTAAGCATAAAAGTCTAATTCCAAATGTTTAAACATGTTTTACGATAGCTTTAAATAAAAAAATCATTTTATTTTATAACTCAAATGTCTTCATTAATGTAAAACCGGCGTTTCCTTTTTTAAAAATTGTTTGTATTTTTTATAGGTAAATATCAAATTAATCAATACAGGAAATTTGTTAATTAACGTTTGTTTAAACAATAAGAAACCTGAAATTATCTGCAGCAATAATATTGTACATTGTGCACAAAATTTCATTAATTTTGAAAATAGGAACCGGAAAAAAAATTGTTTATAAAATTTGTTTATAAATTAACAAAATAATTAATTTATAATAGTTTTTCGTAAATTTAACCACTAATTAGTTTACAAATATTAAAGAACAGATGGATTTAATTTGCTAAATATTAAGAAAACCAACGAAGAAAACATATTTCGTCTACAGTCTAGTTTATAACATATACAAACATTTTTTAAACAATTATCTTATTATAAGAAGTTGTTCTAAAATAATTACTTCAAAAAATGTTGCTCTTGTTAATATAAATTATGCGTTTAATAAAAAATTAAACTGGTTTTAATAAGAAAACATTTTTTTTCATGTTTAACATTTAATAAATAAATGAAAACAACTATTTTTCAAAAAGTAAAATAAGGGGTGTTATGCAGAATTTTGTTACCTTTAATTTAAAAAAAAATACATCTAAATTGGGTAATATTTTTGGGCCCTATGTTAATTTTTCCACGGACGCTTTTTTTGCCCCACTGTGGCGGCAGCGCCAGCGCAGCGGCCGCGGCAGTTCGAATGCTTGGACGCCGCTCTTTAAAATTACGCCATTTGCTCAATTTTCAAAGGTACTAAAATTTTTTTTTTTTAAATGAAAGTGCAGAAAACACAGATTTCTGCTGTTTTTGAATTTTTTTCATACCTGCCCCAGAAGTTGTAAAAAATTTCAATTGTTTAATTAATTAACAATTTATTTTGCATAAATAATTACGAATTTTTAAAATTCTGATCGTGATTAATAGAGGCACTATTTTTTTATGTCTCTACCAAATATTATTCAATTTTATCAAAAAACAGCTGAGCAATTGACAATTTCGTAAAAAGGTGCTTTAAACTTTAATTGTTTATAACTAATTGAAAAATTAAAATTTTTAAAAAAGCTTTCCAGGAATGTTTTTGTACCACCTGGCTGTAATAAATTATGTATAGAAGTAAATCAAATTTGAAAAGTCACACGGAAAAAAATCTAGTGTGGCGAACCACCGAATTTGGAAATGAAGCTATAATAAGAAAATGTACTGCTAATTTGTATAAATAATTTTGCTGTTTTCAGTAAACTGTTTTGATAAATTGGCACTTATTTTGTTATTGCTGAAATTCGAAATTTCGTATTTTAGTAAATTAGGTATTCCTCTTAAATAACCAAAATAGAAAAACTGTTTAAATATATCAGCGAAAGGCAACTTTAGGTCAGCTGTAGGTATAGTCAACTTCTTGATACAAACTTTAGTGATTTGGCGATAGTGAAAATCTCCGAAAAAAACAAACAGTCAAAAACTGACAGTTTCAGATTTAAACATTCTTGTGGTTATTTTTATTTAACCTTATAATAGAAATATTAATTTTTATTTAAAAATTAATTAAACGAAAACATTAGTATGATTTACCATCTAGAGCAAAATTAGTGAAAAGTAGTGAAGTGAAAAGAGGAAAGTAGAAGAAATATAAACAAAGAGAAATAAGTTAATAAAATTATAATTGTGCATTTCTTGAATAAACAATAAATACATCTAAACATATTTAGTTTTATCAATTGATATTAATTATTAATTAGAATCTAAATTAATATTATTTTCATAAAGTGATAAATGGCTTCTATTATTTTAAAGTTTATTAAAATAACCTATATTTTTTATTTACAAACATAAAAGTGTTATCAACTCTGTAATCAACGAATCATATATGATTTAATTTTAAAAAATAACAATAATAAAATATTTAAAACTAAAAAATTATTATATTTTATTTTATTGATAAATTTAATTTAGGTTTAAGTACATACGTTATGTTTTGTATATAATAAGTTTCTTTTGAATTTTTAAATAGGTACATAACGAAAAGGAAAACGTAAAACGGAAATTTAAAATTCAATTTTTGAACCTTAAAAAAACCTTTATTAAATAATATATATTGTGGTATTGAAAACTTATCAAGTTTATTTAAAATTTTAATAACCCTACTTTTAATAAAATTAATTGAAATGAAAATCATATTAATTTAAACTTAAATTACATACCTATTAATGACAAAACTAAATACATATTTAAATTTATTTATTATTTTGAAAATAGAAATACAAATACAGAATTATAATTTTGTCAGGTTATATTTATTCGTATTCACATCAGTCCTTCTTGATTCCTATTTATACGTCACTATCATTTCACAGATTTCGGTAAAGATAATTATAACACTTTTATTAATTATATAATGTTTTAATAAAAATTTCAATATTTATTATGTGATAAAAGAAAAGTAAGCATCACCTAACCACGAGAATATTTAAAGCTGAAATTGTCAAAACAATCAAAATTTTAAAAGGCAGTGAGATAAGATGAAATGAGATCAGATGAGTATTCTGCAATTGAGCCCCTTGGCCGCTGACTTTTCATAAACACAATTTTAAATAACCTTTTATAAAATCAAGTATAATTGCTAAAACATATTCATTTGCTTTTTTTTTAACTATTTATCAAAATCAAGTTTCTAGCTATTCATTTAGAATATTTCAATCAAAGAATTCCATTATCTTTCTTTTAAAGTTACAAATATATAAAATAATAAAACACTTTCCCTAATATGGACAAATTGAGCTGCGATTTTCAATTTCGCCAAAACAATGATATTGGCAATATCGCTCGTTCGTTTTTGGCTAAATGTTTAGCCATTCTGGAGAAAAGTTTGACTGATACAGTTGTACTTTTTTTTCCGTGCAGTTTTAGGTGGCCCAGTTCAGAAAATTTGACTCTATATTATATTTAATAAAAAATACCCTAAATCCTGTGTATTAATTATCGAGATAAATGACCTAGAATGACTAGGTAATTTATCCCATTGCTCAGATAAAATCGAATCAGAGAAATTAATTTTCGTTTTTTTGGTGCTGTCACCTATTGAAACATAATAATAGGAACTGGACCGCAGGGTATCTGATTTGTTCGTGAAGAAAGCTGGACATGGAGAGGGAATAGTTCTTTTTTGTAATTCTCGGTGAGTTTGATGCACGATCATCACGTAGGCACGTGCCACATGCCGGGAATATAAATCCAGTATAAGAAAGCAGAAACTAAAGCTTGTCGGCCATATATGGCGGTTTGTTCTTGCGTAGTATGCAGAGGTAGAGGTAGACAGTGTCTTCACCTGCACAACATATGGCGATAGTTGTTTCGAGGGATGGTCGTTGGTCGTTGGTCACGAGAGGGATGAGTCGGTACCGGGTTGATTTTGAAAGAGGAGGGTGGTCTACGAATCGCATCGTGGTGAAGAGGCGAATGTCCAGGTTAATTTGTTGTGCATCCACCTATCCACCTATCCACCACCACCGGTCTTCAACACCCTTCCCAACTTCCGGTACTTGACCCTCCTAAGGGGGGTCACGCACTGGTGACTGGTGGCCCTCTACGAGTGCGTTAAACACCCCAAATCCCGGGGGTGATTCACCCACGACACTAAAATCGCTGAATCTTCTTTCTTTCAAGCCCAAATTAATTTCAGATACTGCTTTCTGCTTTTGTCTAATAAAACAATCCATTTTTTGTAATAAATTCAAAACTTACAGTGTTGTAACTCATCAACACTGTGGAATAGAGTTTATTTATTAATTTAATTTTACTAATTCTTCAGTAGAAAACTAATAATTAAAATATAGTAAAACTTTACTATTTCAATTAGCAGTTTTATACTAAAAATTAGTCAAATTCTTACTATTTAATACTACACTGAGAAAAATGGATGTTTAGAATTAGATGTTTGAAACAAGATAGTAACGCTTAACCTCTAAATATTAAAGGTTAACATCTAAGATATTAAATTTTAACATCTAGATATTAAAGTTTAATATGTAGATGTTAACCCTGTAGGGGAGAGTCGGGTAAAATGCCTAATTGGGTGAATTGGCAATGGTTAATAACTTGGCCAAAAATAAATATTAATCATAATTGTTTTTAATTATGAAGTATATTAAGGTGAAGATGATTTCTGTAAAGTTTCATGTTTATCAGTTTATAATTAAATAATTTATTAAAGAATTGTGAAAATGATGCTTTCCAACGATAATTTTTTCATTTTTAAAGATTAGAAAACATGCACTTCTATCTCACATACGTACATAATTTTTTTTTAAAATTAATCCTTGAATATTTAGCTATCTACTCACTTTGACTTAATTTATAAAAATGAGTTCTAAAATGAAAATAATTAGTTTAATTACATCGTGTGTTTTTGGGTAAATTGCCTTGGTTAAATTGCCTATATGCTGTAAAACTTCTAAACAAGATACGTATGATACGGAAAATCTCTCGGGTTACACGTATATTTTGATGTAGAAACTAAATATCAAGTTGTTACTGCTTCTGTATAAAAA
Source organism: Ganaspis brasiliensis (assembly GCA_037103525.1). Taxonomy (NCBI): domain Eukaryota; kingdom Metazoa; phylum Arthropoda; class Insecta; order Hymenoptera; family Figitidae; genus Ganaspis; species Ganaspis brasiliensis. The sequence goes on from JAZKLR010000126.1 coordinate 376,139, forward strand.
ATCAGTGTTTTAACAAATTAATTATATTAATTATTGCATTTATATTAATAATAATTATAATAATTATGCATTGAAGAATCATTTTTAATATATTTTTAAAACATGATTTTAAATAAGCGCGGGATGAATCAAAAGAAGTGCGCATGCGCAGAAAAAATACATAAGATTACGAGAGATACGTGTTGTCACGTGACTATAAAGAATCATGGCGAATTAACCTGTCACATTTGGCATTGAATGCCAAAATTTTCGTTTTCTTCCTAAAACTCACGCAGTTTTCAATAGAGCAGGTATTTTTGTAATTTATTATAGTGTTTAATTTACTTTTGTATGATTTTTTATAATTGTAGAAGCTTTATTTATTTGTTATAGACTTTATTTCCATTTTTTGTCGGTCTGCTTTGGATTAAAATTTTAGTTTTATGACAAAAAGATTATATTTTTGTATTCACAGCTAGTTCTTTTTTTAATATAAACAAGATAATTGATTATAGAAAATATATAAAAAAAAATTGTTTACTTTTATTCATATTTTTCCATATTTTTGTGCACAGGCGATTTGCCCAGTCGTGTGTCAAAACGTCGAATTTTGACATCAATATTTAAATAATTCTTTTTTCTACTTTTTCTGAAATAAACACTTAAAATGACTATCTTATTATATTCTTAAAGGATGTTTTCTAAATATTTGATGGTTTATATTTTTCAAAACTATAATTAAATACTTTTTTTTTGCTCTAAACTTTACTATAGGCATTTTGGCCGACTCTCCCCTACATCTAGATAGCTGTCCCTGTGTTAAGTGAAAAATATGTTAAGCGTTAACATTCAGATGCATTTTTCTCAGTGTAGCTCACTTTTTGCTAATTCATTAGTAGAAAACCATTACTTCAGATTTAGAGAGTTACCTTACGATTTATAAATAAATAATATAACTTTTACAGAAGTAGGAATAGACACAGTACGAATAAAGTTATAAAATTTTTCCAAAATAGTGACTTTAGCTTTTAAAGATTTTGTCAAGTTAGTACCAAATCTGCAACAAAGTTGGTGATGGTTTTTTGCACATTTTGATGAATTAGTTATACATATCATTGTATAATTGTTCAATTATATGCAAGGAAACAATCATAATATTGTGTAAATTAAATTGTTTCAATGCAATCTGATAAAATTTATGAAAAATTACAGAGGACAACTACTATATCTTGCAATTCATAACAAATAATAGTCATTGCCCTCCCGAACAATGGTTGCTTTTTTGTTGTTATGACATTTAACTAGTGATTATCCGATTATGTTTTGATCCCTATAAAGTAAGTTTTTTAATATTTTTTAAACTTTCTTTTTATATTTGGTACTTTAATTCGTTTAAAAATAAAAATTCGGTGAGAATAGGACCATATTTTAGAATAATAAGAGATATTTCATTATATCAATATTTTTAAAATAACTAACCTTTTCAGGCTAGTAAACAATGCCATCAAAAGCAAATTTTAAGTAATATTAAATAGGAAAAAACGGATGATCAAAAAGCTGAAAAAGCTTATCATTTTTACCGTTAAATTAATAAATATTTAAATTTCTTCGAGGCTAATTTATTTTCGATATAATATAGTTTTTAATATATATTCAATTTTTTATAATTTTTATTATTTCTATCAAATGCAATAAATTTTAAGGTTTTATTGAGATTAGCTTAGAGTATCATTTACCATTTAATAATGTAAAGTTTAATAATTTTACATTATTTATATTAAATTTAAAGTCATTTATAACTAATTTTCATTTAATAACTATATTTTATTAATTCTTTAAGATATTTTGTAGAATTCATGATTTATAATAGTATTTTTTGCCTAGTGGAAATCACTGTCAAATTTGTATAGGCAATCACTATGAAAAAATAGGTAATCATTATATTGTCTGTTAGATTAATCAATTTTTAACATTTTTTCATTTATAAAGATTTCTACTAATGAATTAGAGAAAAATGAGTTACAATTAAATAGTAAAAAATGTTACTATTTTTTAGTAATAATAATACTAATTTAGTAGAAAACGACTAATTTGAAAGTGAAATATTAAAGAAAAAGTCTTAATGAAATGAAAAGATTGATTAATAACAAAGAAAATTACTAGAAAATTATGCAAAAAAAAAAAAAAATCTAAATAGAACTTTGAAAAAATTAAAAATCAAAAGATAAAAATTTAACGGTTTTAAAACAGGAAAGAAATTTCTAAAATAATTTCTAATCACAATAGAAAAATTATAATAAAGATTTCAAAAGGTAATAAAAGTTTAAGAATGATATAAAAAAAATTAGATTACTAAGAAAATGAAGAACATTTTTTTACAAATATTAACTTTAAGTGAAATGTAAGTAATTGTTAATTTTTATTAATTTTTTAATTAATTTTCGTTATACTTAAAATTAAGTAATAGTAAAATCTGAAATTAGATATTTGGAGTAAATATGTTTGCAAGAAAATAGAGAAAACACTTTTAAAAAATTAAATAAATCTACAAACAGATGAGCAAATCTAAAAATAAATAAAATATGAAATCAAAAAATTTGAGAAAAAAATTTTCTCCCCCCTCCCCTAAAATGCTAACAATTTTGTTCAAAATCTCTAGTTTTTTCAAAAATTAATATTTTTCAATTTTGTTTTCTGACTTTACTAATGTTTTAAATGCTCTTTCATAACAAATTTCAAAATTTTAAAAATTTGGAAAATTAACAAAATGGCGATCATTTTTTTAAAAATCAAAAAACTCGTATATCTTAAAAACGTCATTCTTTATTTTTTTGACATTTTTTTAGTAGTTATTAAATAACAAAAATAATTTTTTGCTAGAACACCGTGCAAGGCGCAAGAATTTTTTTTTTAAATACTAAAAGTTATTTACTTTGGTAAATACAGCGCTGTATATTATTCATATATATTTATTCTGTTTTTTGATTTTAGTAGCGTTTTAGATGCTTCTCCTCTGCAAATTTAGAAATTCAAAATAACGTTTAAATTTACAAAATGTCGGTCATTTTTAAAAAATCAAAAAACTTGATTTTCTCAAAAACATAATTTTTTATTTTCTTAAATTCTTTTTTCTTGTTGATAAATGTAAAAGAGAGTTTATTCTAATAGGTTTGGTATATTCACTAAAATGTTGTAAAAGTCGGAATAATTTTTTTTCTAAAAATTCAAAAGGGCATTATTTCGGCTAATGTAAAGGTAATTTTCAGTTGGAAAATCACCTGGAATTCTATTTATTTTCTTTCTAAATAAATATTTTTTTTAGAGAAATGTAATTTCTAATTCCTTTTTTATCTAGTAAATACAAATAAATTTCAAAGAAATAAAAAATATTGTTTTTGAGAAAATTGAGCTTCCTTTTTTTTAAAAAAATGGACATTTTATAAATTTTCAAAATTTCTCAATTTTTAAAGAAAAAACATTTAAAAAATTACTAAAATAAAAAAAAAATGGAATAATTTATGGCGTTGTATCAAAATAATCAGTTTTTGTATTTTCAGAAAAAAAAAAAATTCTTCAGACTTTTACGACATCTTAGTGGATTTGTCCTAAAAACAATAAGAAGCTTGTTAAAGATTATTTTGAATTTTGAAAATATTCGGCCTGTATGATTTGAAATGGAAACAGCCAGTAGATCAATTTACTACTTTCAAGTAGTTAAATTTCAAAACAACTACAAAATCACATTTTGCCAACTACTTTCGTAGTTTTTTAAACTACTTTTTCAAAGTCAATACAACTTTTTAAATTCGGTTGAGGACCTGTTGAATTATTCCTGGTACTTAAAAAGTAGTCAAATCTACTAAGATTTTTTTTATTGATAAATCTGAATTAGTGATTTTCTACTAATGAATTGGAGAAAAATCGGTTACTGTTCAATAGTAAAAAATCCCACTAATATTTAGTATAAAACTACTAATTATAGGTAGAAAAATAGTAATTTGAAAGTGATTGAAATTGAAAAAGTAAACTTTCAATATTTCAATTAGTAGGTATTTTACTTTCAAATTAGTATTTTTGTACTAATAATTATAGTTTTCTACTACATATTAGTAATCATTAATCATTTTGCGACTCTTCGGACTAAAACTTATATAACATGACTCATTTCCACTGCTTTTTAGAATGAGACAAAAAGGGCTTATTATGGGTTCAGGTAGAAAATCACTAATTCAAATTTACACACAAAACCTGAAAGCATCAAAAAGTTGCATAATTATTCCGTCTTTTGGATCAATTATAAGAAATGATCTAAAAAACGGTATCATTATGCAGCATTTTGGTGCTTTCAGGTTCTGTGTGTAGAGAGTACTCGTTTACTCGTATAAATTTATTATTTTGATGCTACACGGAAAAAAATGTTCCGTGTAATTCACAGAAATTTTTGTGCCATCTACAAATGAAAATAATAATTTCCACAAACAGCTCACTTTGTGAAATAGTTAAATAAATTTTGTGTAATACACAAATATATTTGTAAAATTCACAAATAAAGTTGTGGATTTTACAAATCAGTTTGTGGAATTTACAAATCAGTTTGTGACTGACACAATTGTATACGTATTTGCATTATCCAAAAATTGGATTTGTGGACTCTATACAGGGCCATTTTTTTCCTTATAAGGATCATGTTCTTTTTCTTTTTTAATAACGAAACAAGTATCGCTTTACTGTTTTTTACACAACTTTTTTTTTTAACAACAATTGAGATCTAATTACTCATTTTTGAGTAATTGAAATCAGAAATAACAATATCTGAATAAAATATCGTGACCTTATAATAATGTTTTTTGTCCATAAAGCATTTCAACAAGAAGTTCATAATCTATATATAATAAATGAAAAAGTGGTCAGGTTAAAATTAATTGACAACTCGTCATTTATATTGGGAGAAGGTCCCGTTTTGTCCAAGTCAAGATCAGGTCATAAATCTTGCAAGTTTGCGCAAATCTGGACATTTCGAGACCGCGAGAGAGGGTCCTTGTCGGCGAATCTTTTCTTGTAAAACGTTCTTGTCGATATCAAAAGCGCGGCACGTTCGACACGAAACCGCACACTCATTAATAAAACATCTATTAAAGTGCATGTTTTGCGTCAATGCGAATCGTAATACTCACGGCGTGGAATACATATAACTCAAGAAATGACCACCTGCCTGTCATTTGACGTTCTCCTCTCCTTCTCTGGATCCATTTTAATTTGTCACCGTCGTGGCACTATCCTTACTTTTCGATCGTCACCTCATCCCAGACTGACTTTCTCCGTTTTGCCTTCTGTTCCTCGGAATCTGGAGCACTTGTCACAGATTCCTGGAAGAAAAGTGTCGTTCTTTACTGCTTTTCGATCTTACATATCACTTTTTTCTTTCTCACACGTGCAGTTTGTATTTAATTATTATAATTATTTTACATCTTGACCGGCAATAATTGGCCATATTGGCCTCTTTAGGTCAAGATGAGCCAATTTTTGGTGATGCGATATTAATGTGGGGTTTAATATTTAATTATTATTTATACATTTTAAATGAAAATTTCGAAATTCATAAAGTTGTAATGGAAATTTAATTAATTTGAAATTTCGTGGTTTACCCGAGTCGAAATTTTGAGGCTACTTTAACGCTACATAGTCCAAAATTTTTAAGAAATAGAGGTTTAAAGTAGAAGCAAATTCAATACAATTTAGCTTCTACTTTGGTGCTATTATTGGAAGAAATTTCCTGTTTCCGCGATGAGAGCGTTAAAGTAGAAGCTAATATTCAACTATATTAAGGCCTCTTTTAACGCTCAAGACCCCCTTTTTATTGATCTTCTAAAGTCTAAACAAAGAAAGAATCTGTTTTTGCGAATAAAACTGAAATTAATATGAATGAAATTATAAAAAAAAATATAAAATAAATATTCAAAATTCATGCGCTTTTAGAATTCGTCACACTTAATACACACAAGCTGGAAATAGTCTAAACTTACTAAATAAATTATTATAACGCAAGTGGGGAATCGAACCCACGACATAACGACCTACGCACTTATAATCTAACGCACTAACCACTACGCTACCGACGCTTATGAACTTAATATTTAATTTTCACAGTGTCCTTATGATACAAATTATGAATAGTTTTTTTAGGACTTTTCAACAAAATTGTTACATATCGCCAATTTCTGAATGTTTACGGAGATTTTTTATGTATATTTCATTTGTTTAAACAATTTATTATTGTCAAGTTACAGGCTGATATTGATTTAAATCATTGAAGCATTTGCATTAAAATCATGATTTAAATAAAAAAAAAACTTTACAATTCTCCGGATGTCTAATACTGCATGTAAAAAATCACAAACCATAAAAAAAACCACAAATTTGTGGATAAATCTTAAAAATTTCAATTTTAATATTTTAATCTTTATAAAATTTAAATAATTGGGCTAATATAGATAATCAAAATACCTACGATTTACAAATTTTTGGTATGAAGATAACAAAAAATAATATCAAATTTTTATATCTTTATAGGTCATTATAATTTAAATAAATTCCAAACGTCAATAAACTCATATTCCAATTTTTTCAAACTTTTAAATGTCAATTAATTCAAATTTAAAGACACATTAGTTAATGCAAAATAATTAAATAATATTAATTATTTTTCATATTCACAATAATCCTTTTTTTAAGTCTTACAATATTTGTAATTCTTCTTTAGTTTCTAATTCAGTTTCTTTTTCGAAACTGTTTAAATTTTATCTTATAATTTCTTATTTTTACAAAATTTAAAGATTTTTTCTCCTTTTACTAATGGTATTTTTTTTGTTGTATTTGTCATTTTATTTTATTAATAAATAAATTATAAATAATAAATAATAATTATTATTTATTATTATTTCCTTGAGTTTCATAAGTTTTTTCATATTTTTAAAAATAAATACGCTTATTTTTTTATTAATGCACCTATTCAATTTGTTTTTAATTCTTGGATAGTTTTTGCGAGGTTTTTTGCAAACTTAGTACTTATTCTTTTATAGAATTTTTAGATTTTCTTTATTTTTCTAAATTTATTGTTGGACTTGCTTTCAGTGTAATATTATAAAATTGGTTTAATTTGCCCAAACTTTTTTTTCTGAAGGATTTTTACTTTTCTTTTCTGGACTTTTTATATACATTTTTTTAATTTTATTTTCATCAATTTTAATTTTTTAAACAAATTATTGCTAGTAATTACTAATTCTTTACAAATACACCTAGGAAGATACAAATTTTTCCTAATTTTACAAATAAATTACTGGGCTCTGGTTAGAAAAATAAAAATTATTGACCATAAATTATTATTTTTATATTTTAAAACAATTTATTATTGTTAATTTATAACATTTAAAAACACCTAGCAAGTAGTAGTTTTTTAATTTGTTTACTTTTTATATTGAAAAAATAAGATATTTATCAAAATTAACGACAATCACCACTCAAAATTGTTTAAACAAATTATTGTTAATAATTGTTATTTTTTTACAAGTGCATCTAGAAAGATATACACATTTTCCCTAATTTTACAAATTATTGGGTTTTGGTTATAGATTAAAATTTTTTCCTCTTAAGAGCTAATCAGAGGAACAATAATTGAAGAAAAAGTTAGTTTAACTCCCGTTTTTCTTATATGTTAAATAAAAAAGTATTTTCAATAAAAAAAATGACTGAGTTTCACTTGCAGGTTTAAAGTAGAATAAAAATTTTCATTTCTTTATAACTGGGAATGTGGAGCTTTAAAAGAGCTGCTAATTTTAATGATTGGAAAAATGAAACATGTGTATAGACGTAAAGTAGAAGGAAATATTATTATTAGAAGTAAAGAAGAGGCTAAAAATTAAGAAGTCGTTAAGTAGAAGCTAAAGTTCCTCATGAGCTTCAAAGTAGCTTCAAAATTTCGACTCGGGTAAGGACGTTTAGAGTTTCGAAGAAGTAATATTACCTGGAGAACGGTAATGAGAACGAGAATATAATCGAGAATATAACCGACCAAAATTCTAATCGAGAATTTATAAGAATTTAAGTTTTTATTCATTTATCAAATTAAGTCAAATTGTCTCAATCAATGTTAAATTAAAATTTGAAAAGAAATAGATAATTGAAAAAAACAATTAAAAAATGGCAAAAATAATTGACAATTGAAAACAAAATTAAAAAAATAACTAGATTAATACACAACCGAACAAAATAATTTAAAAAATCAAAGAATAATTATCAAATTTTAAGATAATAATTGAAAATTGAATAAATTGAAGGAAATCGTTAAAAAATTGAAGAAAATATGTGAATTAAGAAAATTATTGTTAAGGGCATGTGATGGAGTATGACGTCACTTGTATAGGCAAAATTTGTCCGTAACTTTTCTCTTAAAATATTGAATATTTTGTCATGAAACTTGCGGTAGAATTACTTAAAATGTCATTAGGAAGGTCTCTCAGACCCAAATTTGTTTAAATTTTGGCCCAAACTTAATTTTTGGAAATTTTCGAAAAATTGCAAACTTTTTTAAAAATCAAATTTGAGACAAAGTTCAAACAAACTCGGGTCTGAGAGACCTTCCTAATGACATTTTAAGTAATTCTACCAAGTTTCATAAAAAAATATTCAATATTTTAAGAGAAAAGTTGCGGACAAATTTTGCCTATACCAGTGACGTCATAATCCATCACATGCCCTTAATTAAAAACAAAATTAAAAAAATGACTAGATTAATAGACAACTGAAAAAAATAATTGTAAAAATTAAACAAGAAATATTAAGTTTAAAGAAAATAACTGCAAATTGAAAAATTAAGAAAACTATAGGAGTAATTGTTGGAAATAATTGCACATTTAACAACTGCATTAAAAATCGAAAAAAATAATTAAAATTGAAAAAAAAATAATTGAAAATTGAAGAATTGAATTGAAATTTATGGAATATACTTAAAATTGAAAAAAAAAATTAAAAAAGCCGAGAATTAATAATTATAGAAGAAAACAATTGAAAACTGAAGAATGGAAATAAAAATTGAAGAATAGAATCCAAAATTAAAGAAAATAATTGAACAATTGTTTTTGAAATTAAAGAAACTTATTGTTAATCGAAAAAAAAAAAATAATAAAAGCGATAATTTTTTAATATTAAAGAAAATAATTGAAAATTTTAAAGTGAAATTTAAATTTGAAGAAAATAACTGAGAATTGAAGATAATAGTAGTTCTAGAAATAGATAATTTAATAAAAATTTTAAAACAATTTTTATCAGTGAAAAAATTAATTGAACAAAGAAAAGAATTGTTGAATATTGAAGAATTAATTGAAAATCGATAAAAAATTGAAGATTAAAGAAAATATTTGAGAATTGAAGAAAATAATTAAAAATGTATTTATTTATTTTTTTATTCAATAATATATCCAGCGTTCAAAAATTGGAAATTAAAGAATTAAATGGACATTTCAAGAAAATAATTGATAATCAAAAGAAAAATTACAATATGACGAAAATAATTAATTAATTAATAATTGAAATAAAATCGACAAATGGTAAGAATAATCGTCATTCGTACAAAAAAAAATTGTAATTCACGAATATTCATAAAATTGAAGGAGAATAATAAATTGCTAATTGAAAACTGATGAGAATTATGGAAAGAAATTGTTGAAAATAAATGAAAATTAAAGAAATCAATTGGAAATTCAAGAATTGTATTGAAAGAAAATAATTGATAATTGAGAAAATGCGGGAATAAATTAATATTAAGGTATTAATTGAAAATTGATCAAAATAATTGAAATTTAAAGAAAATTTTTTAGAATTGAAGAAAATAATTAAAAATTGCAGAGATAAATTGGAAATTCAAAAATTAAATGTAAATTTCAAGAAAATAATTGATAATTAAAAGAAAAATTAGAATGACATGAATAATAAAATATTGACGAAAATAATTAACTAAGAAAAGAAAAATAATTAACAATTGAAAAAAATTCAAAAAATGGTGAGAAAAATCGGCATTTGAAAAAAAAAATTTTAATTGTTGAATAATCATAAAATTTAAGCAGAAAAATAAATTGTAAATTGAAAACTGATGAAAATAATGGAAACAATTTTAAAAAATAAATGAAAATTAAAGAAATAAATAGAAGATTAAAGAATTAAAAATCCTTTGGATTTTTCGATGTTTTCTATGTTAAAATACCCGCTTATATCGTACCCCGTTATATCAGAAACTCGCTTACATCGGATGAATTTTGAAGTCCCTTAAGCTAAATTATTCCCATATTAATCGGATCTTGAAATTTCGGTATAAAATTCAGATAAAATTTTTAATTGGTTTTTGAAAATCTATTCACTAATTATAAATAATTTATTTAAACAAGTAAAAAATAAATAAGAAAATGCAAGTATGTATATCAATGAGTCCATTGATAAATTGTTTGTCATTTAAAACTATAATTTTTTGCAAATTCAAATAATGAAAATTATGAAATTCAATAATATATCTGAAAAATGACGAAAGTAATTGACAGTTGAAAAGAATAGTTAAAAAAATTAAACAATAAATACTTATTAAATTTAAACAAAATAGTTGGAAAATTATAGGAATAACTGTTGCAAATGATTGCAAATTGAAAACTGGATTGAAAATCGAAAAAAAAGTAATTGAAATTGAAGAAAATAATAAAAAATTGAGGAAATAAATTGAAAATTTAAGAATTAATTAAAATTTGAACAAATAATTGAGAATTGAAAAAAAAATTACAAAATGACGAAAATAATTGACAATTGGAAAAAAATTCACAAAATATCTAGATTAATACACAACTGAACAAAATAATTTAAGAAATCAAAGAAAACTTATAAAATTTTAAGATAACAATTAAAAATTGAAAAAAGTGTAAAAAATAATTGAAAAATGCGGAAAATAATTAATAATTGAAGGAAATAGTTTAAAAATGACGAGAATAATTGAAAGAAATTTGTGAAAAATGACGTAATTAATCGTCAATTGAAAACAAACGAAAAATGACTAAATTAATAGACAACTGAAAAAAAAGAAAATAATTGGAAATCGAAAAATGAAGAAAATTATGGGAATAATTGTTGGAAATAATTGCACCTGTAACAACCGGATTGAAAATTCAAAAAAAAATTGGAAATTGAAAAAAGCATTTAAAAATTCAAGAACGGAATTGAATTTTTGGAATATACTTAAAATAAAAAAAAAACTAAATTAAAAAAAGCCGAGAATTAATGACTATAGTAGAAAACAATTGAAAACTGAAGAATGAAATTAAAAGTTAAAGAAAATAATTGACCAATTGTATTTAAAATTAAAGAAACTTAATGATAATCGAAAAAAATAATAAAAAGAGGAGATAATTTTTTAATATTAAAGAAAATAATTGAAAAAATACGTAAATTATTGAAGAATGAGAAATTAATTAAAAATCGATGAAAATAATTAAAAGCTGAAGAAAATATTTAAGAATTGAAGAAAATAATTAAAAATTGAAAAAATAAAATAGTTAATTAAGAATCGATTGGAAATTTTAAGAAAATAATTGATAATTCAAAGAAAAATTACAATATGACGAAAATAATTAACTATTAAAAACAATAATTAATAATTCATTGAGAAAAAAATTCGAAAAACGGTGAGAATAATCGTCATTTAAACAAAATAATTAAAAAAAAACATTGTAGAAAATAAATGATAATTAAAGAAAATCAATTGGAAATAGAAGAATTCTATTAAAATTTCAAGAAAATATTTGATATCTCAGAAAATGCGAGAATTATTGAATTTTGAATAAAATAATTGAAAAACGAAGAATTTTAAGGGTGAAAACTCTTTTACCTTGTCAAATAGTAATTTTTTACTAATAATTTAGTAAAAAGCTACTAATTTAATTAGTCAAAGTAATGTTTAAGTTATGTTAAACTACTAAAAAAATTAGTAGATTTCTATTTACTACTTAAATTAGTTATTTTTTTACTATTTAATTAGTTAAATTTAACTACTGAATTAGTAGTTTTCTACTAATAATTAGTTATATTTTTTACTAATTGAAAAAGAGAAAACTTGTTCCCGATTTCAACTTCTAATAGTAGTTTTTTACTAATTCAGATTTAGAGAGTAAATTTTCATTTTTAAGCAAATGACCAGATGTATGCAAATGTGTGTGTGTGTGTATGTGTAGGTGTTCAACTTTTTTTGTAGCCAAGATATTTTGAGAACGCTTTAACGGATTTCAATAAAATTTGGATGGCATATTAGGTTCATAAATATCTAAATTTGGACACAGGGATTTTTGAAAAAACCTAGTCCAAATTTTTGAGAACCTTTTTTCATAAAAAAAAATCGTTTTTTGACAAAAATTTTTTCCATTCTTAAGATACAACTTAAAAATACAAAAATTATATTCTTTATTGCAAAAAGAATTTATCGATCTATATAAAGTGTATAATTCACAAAAAAATCGCATACTAATTAATGATTTTACTGTTTTTTTTGACATTTAAAATTCTTTTTTGTTTATAAAACTTCTCCAATTTTTATTTTATAATCATAAATCTTTTGGATAAAATATTTTAGATTAAAAGCGAACTAATTGGTCTATATACAGTACACAATAATATATATTTATAATAATATGTAATAATAAAAGAATAATATAATTATAATTTTTTAACAAATTTTTAAATCTTCAATTTTTAACAAAGATTCGTGTTTAAAAATATTTTGCTTTCAAAAATGAATATTATATTAAAAAATAAGTAAACATATTACCTTTAATAATAAAAAATAATTTTCAACGAATTATAATTATTTATACATATTAACATTTATCTTATTAATATATTTATTATTTATTGCTTTTATATTATAAATAAATTTATTGCTTCCTTTATGAGGAAGCAAATTTTTTTGGCTCACGTGAAAGCGAAATGTCAATGAAATGGACATAATTTCCACCTAATTTATATTCATGTATACTCCAAATGAATAAAATATAAATCAAAAATTATTATTAATTCAAGAATTATTCCTCCACCCTAAAGGTGTTACGTAATTTTTTCATTGTAGCTAATCAATTGAAAAAGATAGGATTTTAGCTGAAAGTAAAGTTTGTCTTTATTAAAAATGCTTTTCTCTATAATTCATATAATTAATAATTTTACATTAAATTTTTAAAATCCAACATTCTTAGATTTATTTTAAATTTTGCTTAGTATTTTGGCGTGTAAGTATACTCATGTACTTTAGATAGTAATTATTATAGTTTAATAATTAATTTAATAAAAGCATTTAATCTTGAATAATCGTTTAAAGCGAAAAATTTTCCGAGCTAAGATAGTAAATTTTTCATTCAAAGATAGGAATACTTACATTTTTTAAAGATTTTTTTAACGCTAAAGACGTTAAGTATTTTTTGAACAGACCCTAAACAATACTAGAAATAATATACATATATCTCTTTATGTCATGGATTTATTAAAATTTCACAATTGACTCTCCTTAATCTAATTAATGAAAAATATAGAAAGATGTAAATTTTATCATATTTGTTTACAAACTATAAACATTATGAATAGAATTAATAAAAAAATCTTAAATATTTAATATGAAAAATCAAAATAAAGCATAACAAACTAGTTTCATATATTGAATTGTGTTCAAAATTATAATTATATATTTTTTAACAATTAAATGAACATTTTATAAACAAATCCGACATGGAAATAGAACATCATTTTTATTTAATGATTTAATTAATTATTTATTAATATTATTATTTTATTAATATGCATTAGTGAAAAAGTGACTAATGTAATTATTAACATTCCATGCGATAATATTTCATGTTATGAATTAAATTTAATAATAATAATTTGTTCTGAGACACTGTTTTTGTGAAATTATTGAATTATTTTAATGGCGACATTCATTAGAAGTCGATTTTGGCTTTTTATAATCTGTGACTGTTTAGTATGCAAGATTTGTTTACGGATTGAAATTCGATGTTCCTGTTACCCTGCAGTTCAGCATTCCTCCTCCTTTTAAATTAAGGATTGCGGCTGGTTTGACAAATGAATGCTGTGTCGACATCTTCCCAAATAAGTCCTAGTGGAAGCTTTCTCTTTGTCCATTTTCTTCTGAATCAGAGATAAAGGTTTGGCGATCGGTCTCCTTGTAAATAACACTGACCAATATGTAACTACCGATTCACGGTGGGTCGGAACCAACTTCAACCCAAAGGTCGGCGCACTTTTAATTTTTTTGTGGATTTCGTTTCTACTATGTCTTCTGAGTAATTTAAGACCAAAAAGAAAAAAATCGTTAGACTCAGTTTTGAGAAAATCGATTTTTTGTATTTTTAATCAATAAAACACGGCTGCTCAAATACAACTTCAACTGAAACTTCAGGGCACTTCAAATTTTCTTGTAAATTTTATTTCTACATTATTTTTAGTAATTTTAGATGAGAAAGAGAAACGATTAGTTCAATAAATTTAAAGGATAATCCATTTTTATATTATTTTTTTGCTGAAATTCTTTTTTTAAATGAATTGGTATACGATCGTTATTTAATTTTTTTTATTTCAAATTCGTTAAATTAGAATAATTGTTGAAAAATTTAAAGTAATAATTAATGTATACATTGAATAAAATCATTGCTTTTTCAAATATGAAGGCTGTTATATTCACATATAGCACGCAGTAATTTTGAAGAATATTCTGGATGATCTCGTGATAATTTATATTTTTGCCAAACATTATTAAAATCATAGTGGACTGACTCCATGGCTTGTTCACTGAAAACTCCTAGCCCCATATGTGTTCGGTCGCAAAAATCTTGTATGTGGAAAAAAACAGCATGCACTTTTGGAGTAATGGATATGTTTAAAGCAATGTAACTTTTTTTGAAGCTTGCGATTTTCTGCTGGTAATCTGGACATAGTTGGTTTCCAAAGCACGACGTAACAACTGCTTTAAAATCTTCAAACACTTGAACGAATTTCAAGCAAGACAAAGAACACTTTCCACGTAGAATATCTAGTTTATCAAGCAGTGTCTTGCAAGCATTGCCATTAAAACCTGAATTACCGTACGTAATTTCTCGCTGAACATTGCAACTTTTTGCCCATTCCAAAGCTTCGATTTCAAATTCAGAAAGGAGGTGATTAAAAATGCAGTTCACGACACCCAACATTAAGTGCAATTCCGGCGGTGGTATGATGTCGAGAATCAGTCCATCAGAAAGACTAGAAAAAATTGGCGTATTAATGCAACATTTGTAATTCCTTGCTTGTTTTTTATTAGCTCCAGCATTTTTCCAATCTTCATAGTTTTTTGAAATATTCTCAATTGTTCTGAAATTTCCTCGTTTGCAAAGATTGTTTTTATCGATATCGCACCAGGTACACGGAAACGAGCTGCTATGCGACATTAGACCGGCCATAATATTCGCAAGCTTCAAATCCGTAGCTATTGTTCCATCAAAATCGTTGATCTTGACTGCCGACCATAACTGACTTACATTTTCATGATTTTCTTGCGTGCATTGTGCTGTTGCTAATATAAACAACTTCTTCACTCCTGAATCTTTAAACTTTTTTTTACAAATCTTACTGGTTTCCACATCACTGACGACGCCCTGAATGGAAAGGCACAATTTTAAAAAATTTCCACCACCATCTATGCCGAATTTCAGTTTCACGTTGTCAACCTCACGTTTTTCCTTGACATGATTAATAAAATCTTTAAGATTATTGCAATATATAACAGCTTCTTGAGAGTTTGTAGTTTTATCTGCTTTAATATTAACAAAGTCAAAAAACCGTGAAGTAAAATAATCGTCGACTGAGTGAATTTGATCTGACATTTTCTGTTTTAAATTAGGTTCAATAATTTTCCTGTTGTTAGTACACGAACGAATCATTACAGCAATACCACAGGTAGTATTTTGACTGAGATTGTAACTCGTCTGTATTTGAATCATGTTTTCAGCGGTCAAGATTGATTTATTAGAAATATTTGATGGAATTGTATCACAGCCAACATTAACCGTAAGCGGCTGACCACCAGAAGGTTGACAAAGCTTCAGACGTTTTTTCTCACCTTTTTCAGAACAGGCTTCTTTAATTAGTGTTGAAGCTATTTGTTCTTTTAACTTTGGTTGCGAATTTTTAATAATACCTGTTAAATTTTCAAATCGTGAAGTCAAATTACATTTGTGAGATTTTCCGCGTGCAAGTAGTGTAAAGCAGTTGCTGCAGTATTTGCCCTTACTTAAATTTTTCGACTCATCTGAAAATCAAACGGAAATACGCTATTCTTCAAATGAATAAATATTGAAAATTAAATAATTAATTATGAATTACTAAGTAATAAAATTAATAAGTACATTAAATCGAAATAAAATAATAATAAAAAGGAATTTTAATAAAATTAAAATCAATTAAAAAAATTAAATAATAAAATCAATTGATTAAAATTAAATTAAATTAATTTAATTTTTCAAGTAAATTCAATTATATTCTTGTGATTTACCTCCTTTTTCAGTATTTGAAACATTTTTTAAAATACTTTTTTTCGGCGGCAATAACTTTCCTTTGGCAAAATTTCCGCATTTTGGCAATTTAACAAGTTGACAAAGTCGACAATCACAAGGCAGCTTTGAATTTAATCTTGTCACTTTTTTAAAATCCATTTCACAATAATTTGTAATATTTAAGCTTATTTGCTCTCCCTTTTTTAGACGATACAAAATTCTTTTGCAAGAACTGCAAAGAGCACAAGGGAGACGATCATCTTCAGAATCATAATTAAATACTTTCTCAACTTCGGCTTTCAACTTATATTTAACTGGAAACATCTTCTTAGTTTTACCATAACAAAGCAAACATATTTTGAAACGATTTAAAGCGTGTTTATTATCCATTTTGTTAACCGTACAACTTAAAAACACGACTTTTTCATAATTAATGACAGTAGCAGAAAAACATAAATAAATGAGCATCGCCAAAGAATTCTTTTGTTTACAATTACTCAGTAGATAATGTAGAAATAAAATTTACAAGAAAATTTGAAGTGCCCAGAAGTTTTAGTTGAAGTTGTATCTAACTAACCGTGTTTTATTGATTAAAAATACAAAAAATCGATTTTCTCAAAACTGAGTCTAACGATTTTTTTCTTTTTGGTCTCAAATTACTCAGAAAACATAGTAGAAAAGAAATCCAGAAAAAAATTAAAAGTGCGCCGACCTTTGGGTTGAAGTTGGTTCCGACCCACCGTGGATTCTTTTACTCAGAATTTAAAAATTGATCAAAATAATGTTTAATTAATATTTCAATTTTTCTTGTTACTTATCCATTTTTTTTTTAATTTAAAATTCTTGTTTTTCACATTATTTTATTATATTTTTTTTAAGTTTTTCAATTTTATAAACACTTTAATAAAAATTGAACCGCCGCGTGCAGAAACCACCTCTTCTGATCAAAATGTAATTGTACCGAGTTGTATATGCAGTTATGCTACAGTTATGCCTAATTAACCAATTAATTGATGAGGTTTAGGTTTGATAGAAAACCGTTATTTAGACACGAAGAATCATCGACCCGTAACTGAAGTCTATTTTTTGTGACTTCTCCCCAATTCTATGTTGGAAAATCGGTTGGGGGTGTTCGCCACATGGCACGCGAGCTCGTCAGTCTACAGAACCAATTTGAGTCTTCATTCTAAACGTTCGCACTTCTATTCATCTAGGACTCATCCTTCATCTTGCTGAATTATAATCTATAATTCCTCCTCAACTCGAACATTGACCCAATCCAATTCACACTTTTATCTTTTCAAATGGAATTCTCAGTCTGCTCACTTCAAAAGAATCCCGATATACTTTTGGACCAACTGGGATCCAATCCCAGATTGTGGTAACATTCTTCCTTTATTGAAAAAGTCACGGATTTTCCTGTTTTACGGATAAATAGATTCATCGCGTAAATTAAAGTAAATTTACTCTCTAAATCTAAATTAGCTAAAAACTACCATTTAGGGGTTAAAATCGTGAACGAGTTTTTTCTTTTTTAATTAGTAACAAATAAGTAATTAACAATAAAAAGCTACTAATTCAGCAGTTAAATTTAACTAATTAAATAGTAAAAAATAACTAATGTAATTAGTAAATAGAAATCTACTAATTCTTTTAATAGTTTAACATAACCTACAATTACTTTGACTAATTAAATTAGTACCCGAGTCGAAATTTTGAGGCTACTTTAACGCTACATAGTCCAAAATTTTAAGGAAATAGAGGTTTAAAGTAGAAACAAATTCAATACAATTTAGCTTCTACTTTGGTGCTATTATTGGAAGAAATTTCCTGTTTCCGCGATGAGAGCGTTAAAGTAGAAGCTAATATTCAACTATATTAAGGCCTCTTTTAACGCTCAAGACCCCCTTTTTATTGATCTTCTAAAGTCTAAACAAAGAAAGAATCTGTTTTTGCGAATAAAACTGAAATTAATATGAATGAAATTATAAAAAAAAAATACTAAATAAATATTCAAAATTCATGCGCTTTTAGAATTCGTTACACTTAATACACACAAGCTGGAAATAGTCTAAACTTACTAAATAAATTATTATAAGGCAAGTGGGGATTCGAACCCACGACATAACGACCTACGCACTTATAATCTAACGCACTAACCACTACGCTACCGACGCTTATGAACTTTATATTTAATTTTCTCAGTGTCCTTATGATACAAATTACGAATAGTTTTTTTAGGACTTTTCAACAAAATTGTTACATATCGCCAATTTCTGAATGTTTACGGAGATTTTTATGTATTTTTCATTTGTTTAAACAATTTATTATTGTCAAGTTACAGGCTGATATTGATTTAAATCATTGAAGCATTTGCATTAAAATCATGATTTAAATAAAAAAAAAACTTTACAATTCTCCGGATGTCTAATACTGCATGTAAAAATCACAAACCATTAAAAAAAACACAAATTTGTGGATAAATCTTAAAAATTTCAATTTTAATATTTTAATCTTTATAAAATTTAAATAATTGGGCTAATATAGATAATTAAAATACCTACGATTTACAAATTTTTGGTATGAAGATAGCAAAAAATAATATCAAATTTTTATATCTTTAGGTCATTATAATTTAAATAAATTCCAAACGTCAATAAACTCATATTCCAATTTTTTCAAACTTTTAAATGTCAATTAATTCAAATTTAAAGACACATTAGTTAATGCAAAATAATTAAACAATATTAATTATTTTTCATATTCACAATAATCCTTTTTTTAAGTCTTACAATATTTGTAATTCTTCTTTAGTTTCTAATTCAGTTTCTTTTTCGAAACTGTTTAAATTTTATCTTATAATTTCTTATTTTTACAAAATTTAAAGATTTTTTCTCCTTTTACTAATGATATTTTTTGTTGTTGTATTTGTCATTTTATTTTATTGATAAATAAATTATAAATAATAAATAATAATTATTATTTATTATTATTTTGTTGAGTTTCATAAGTTTTTTCATATTTTTAAAAATAAATACGCTTATTTTTTTATTAATGCACCTATTCAATTTGTTTTTAAATCTTGAATAGTTTTTGCGAGGTTTTTTGCAAACTTAGTACTTATTCTTTTATAGAATTTTTAGATTTTCTTTATTTTTCTAAATTTATTGTTGGACTTGCTTTCAGTGTAATATTATAAAAATGTTTTTGGTTTAATTTGCCCAAACTTTTTTTTTCTGAAGGATTTTTAATTTTCTTTTCTGGACTTTTTATATACATTTTTTTAATTTTATTTTCATCAATTTTAATTTTTTAAACAAATTATTGCTAGTAATTACTAATTCTTTACAAATACACCTAGGAAGATACAAATTTTTCCTAATTTTACAAATAAATTACTGGGCTCTGGTTAGAAAAATAAAAATTATTGACCATAAATTATTATTTTTATATTTTAAAACAATTTATTATTGTTAATTTATAACATTTAAAAACACCTAGCAAGTAGTAGTTTTTTAATTTGTTTACTTTTTATATTGAAAAAATAAGATATTTATCAAAATTAACATCAATTACCACTCAAAATTGTTTAAACAAATTATTGTTAATAACTGTTATTTTTTCACAAGTGCATCTAGAAAGATACACATTTTCCCTAATTTTACAAATTATTGGGTTTTGGTTATAGATTAAAATTTGTTCCTCTTAAGGGCTAATCAAAGGAACAATAATTGAAGAAAAAGTTAGTTTTTCTTATATGTTAAATAAAAAAGTATATTTCAATGGAAAAAATGACTGAGTTTCACTTGCAGGTTTAAAGTAGAATCAAAATTTTCATTTCTTTATAACTGGGAATGTGGAGCTGTAAAAGAGCTGCTAATTTTAATGATTGGAAAATTGAAACATGTGTATAGACGTAAAGTAGAAGGAAATATTATTATTAGAAGTAAAGAAGAGGCTAAAAATTAAGAAGTCCTTAAGTAGAAGCTAAAGTTCCTCATGAGCTTCAAAGTAGCTTCAAAATTTCGACTCGGGTAGTTTTCTACTAAAGTTTTAGTAAAAAATTACTATTTGTAAAGGAGTTTTCACTGTCAAAATGGTAGTTTTTAACCATTTCAGATTTAGAGAGTATCCGTATCAAGTAAATGTGTCTGTTTAGGTTATAAAATAATTACCTGTATGTTTGAGAAAAAATAAGCTTACATATATGGGGCATTCCACGTGACATTTTCATTAAAAATTTTTTTTTGTTTGAAATTTTTTTTTTTTTAAATTTAACGATTTTTGAAATAGAGCATTTTTAAGCTTCGTTTTTCTCCGTTATTATTAGTAAATTGAAAATAATGCCCTACATAAAATTTGTTCAATTTTTCTTAGATTTTTTAGACATGTAGTAAAAAATAATGAATTTGCAACAAAAATACATGGAAAATTGAATTTACGCTTAAAAAGTGACTTTTCTCAAAACCGAAGGTCCCGATTTTCGATTTTTTTCTTTCAATGCAGTTACTGATTAATAAAGAAATTTTTCTTGTAAGTCTAAAAGTGGTGCTCTTTAATGTTTCAATGATATTTATAATAATTCTTTGTTGCAAAAAGTTTAAATTATGAATTATAGAAATGAAACAACTTCAACTGACAAATTCCTGTGTGTAACAGTTCTTTTGTTTTGTAACAGAAGGTTAAAATTTAAAAAAATGTAAAAGTAAACTATATCAATGCAAATATGATTAAAACGCTACAGAGCACCACTTTTAGACTTACGAGAAAATTTTTTTTATTAATCAGTAACTGCATTGAAAGAAAAAAATCAAAAATCGAGACCTTCGGTTTTGAGAAAAGTCACTTTTTAAGCGTAAATTCAATTTTTCATGTATTTTTGTTGCAAATTCATTATTTTTTACTACATGTCTAAAAAATCTAAGAAAAATTGAACAAATTTATGTAGGGCATTATTTTCAATTTACTAATAATAACGGAGAAAAACGAAGGTTAAAAATGCTCTATTTCAAAAAACGTTATAAATTTCAAAAATCCATAACTTCTGCAATTTTCATTCAATAAAAAAATAAAAAAATACGTGTTTCCTTATTTTTCATACAGAATCAGAAACAAATTATTCCAAGCAAAAAAAATTTTAAATGAAAATGTCACGTGGAATGCCCCATTTAGTAATATCATTCGGAATACAAAATTTCGTTATACTTTTTTCAAAACAATTTTCCAAGTACATTTGCAAAATGAAAAAAAAATTGTTATAGGTACTAAAATAAATATTTATTTAGGACAAAATTAATAAAATTTCAGAATTAAAAAAGAATTGCAAAAAATAATTAAAATGAAACAAAATAATTGCAAATTTTGCCAATTTAAACAAAAATAATAAAATCAATTAAATAAAAACTGGGTAAAGTAATTTAAAAAATCGTAGAAATGTTTTAAAAATAAAGAAAATAATTTTCTCATATGAGAAAAATACTTAAAAATCTTAAAAATAAATTAAAAAATTTGAATAATGAAAAATTGGAAAAAATTAATTTAAAATTGAAGAAAATCATATACAAAATAGTATAAATAATTGAAAGTTGGATGAAATAATTGAAATGTCAGATAAATAGTTTAAAATTTTCAAAATTATAAAGCAAATGAAAAAAAATTGAAAATTGAAGGGAATAAATTTTGGAAAATAATTGAGAAATAATTTAAAAATTCGAAACTTTAAGAAACTAAATGAAATATGATACAAACAATGATTAATAGAAAAAACGAGATTAACCAAAAACTGGAGAAAAGAATTAAAGAAAGTTAAAAATAATAGAAATTTTTGATAATTGATAATCATTTTTGGAAATTATGGAAACAAATGAAAATAATTAAAAGTTGTAGAAAATAATTGAAATTTTAGAAAAATACTTAAGACCCTTAGAAAATAATTTTGAAAAATGAGAATAATACCTAATTATCAATCGAGAAACAATTGAAAAGTGGTCAAATTAATTCAAAATTGAAAACAAAATTGAAGTTAGCAGAAAATAATTTAAGATATAGATAAACAAAATTGAAATATGATGAAAATGATTTAAATGTGAAAAATTGAAAACAGTAAACAAAATTTGAGAGAAAGAATTGAAAAAATCATAGAATATACGTTTAAAAAAATAAAATAATTATAAAATTTCTTAAAAATTTATAATTAAAGAGAATAATACAAAAATCGCAGATAATCGATAATTAATAAAAATAATTTAGATTTCAGATAAATAATTGAAAATTTTGAAAATTATGCCAAAATAATAAAATTAGAAATTAAAGAAAATAATAGAAAAATTGCAGAATTTGTTTTTAAGCAGAAGAAAATAATTGAAAAATCGTTTAAAACATGGAAAATTGATCACAATAATCTAAATTTGAGATAATAACTGAAAATTTAAAAAATTCATTGAAAAATAATGAAAATATTGAAAGATTCAGAAAATAATTGCAAAATAATAAAAAGAAATGAAAATTAAACAAAATAATTGAAAATAAAGATATTTATTTGAAAGTTCTGGAAATTAATTACACAGTTAAAAATTTTGTGTATATTTAACACAAATTAAATGTCCGAAACGGTCCACTCAAAATTTGTGTTAAAATAACGCAAACTATATGTTTATTTAACAATCGTTTATGTTAAATTAACACAATTTTCATGTTAAATTAACACAATCTTTGTGCTAAATTTAACACAAAGAATATGTGGACCGTTTTTTACACAAAATTTTTAACTGTGTAAGATATTATGAAAATGATAAAAAATTGAAAATATTAATTGCAAAATGACAAATGTAATGGTAAATTAGAAGATATTATTTAAATTTACAATGAATAATACAAATTTTAGGAATAAATTATTAAATTGATTTAATGTCAAGGGAAAAATAATTAAAATTGAAGAAGTTATTGAGAAAATTAAACAAAATAATTGAAATTCGAGGAACGTAAATTTAAGATTTAGGAAAACAATTTCAAAATAATTAAAAATTGCAGAAATTCATTGAAAAATGATAAAAGTAGTACAGAATTGTAGTTTCAGTAATTGAAATCATAATAGAAAAAAAAATGATTAAAAATTGAAGATATTTTTAAATAGGGGCGTAGCCAGAAAAAAATTTTGGTGAGGGTTTTGAAAAAAATTTTGCGTCCAAAGAACTCTTTTTCAATAGCTACGCTCCTGAAATTGCTATAAATTTAAAATTGGAGAACATTTGCATAAGGTGAAATATGATTTAAAATTTTAAAAGAATGAATGAATGAATGAATTAAACTTGTAAATTATCGTATATAATTGGGGACCAATTTCTTTTTTGACCCAGGGCCTTTGTCCTCCCAGTTACGCCATTGCCTAATCAAAGCTAATATAATGTTATTAAACTTTCTTATAATGATGTTTACCACAGACTCGAATATAATTATATACTAGGCGCTTTAACTATATGTCTTATTTTTAGCTACTTACTTTGCCCTAGATGGTGTAAATTTGCTCTGTAACACAATTTAAGTAGGGAAGAACCGAATAAAATGTCTATGAGCAAAAAAAATTATTTAATTATATTTTTGGAAAATACAAACCATCACACATTAAAATAAAAATCTTTGAGAATTAAATAAGATAATTATTTAAAGAATTTATTTTAGATAACATGGAATAAATTATTTTTAAAATATTTTAATTGAGATTCGCCATTTTCGATAAATTCAACGTAATTTAGTAACACAAAAATAATGTATAAAAATGCGGATAAAAGTAAACAAGTTTCGTTTATTTGTTTTCTAAACCCAATCATCTTATTATTATAAAAATAATTACCTTTTAATACAGGAAACATTATATTTCCTGTATATAAAGTTTTTCTCTAATAATATATTACAGATATTAAGTTGAGGGGCACCAGCAGGAAAATCCATTTAAATTTGAAAAAAAAACAATTCGAAAACAGCAAAAATAATTGAAATATGTAGAAAATAATTGAATAATGACAAAAATAATTCAATTTGAAAAAAAGTTGTAAATGACAAAACTAATTAAAAAATTAATTAGAAATAAAAAACCGATGACAAAAATTGAGACAGAATAATTGGAATTTGGAGTAAATAATTGAAAAATTTCAAAAATAATTAAAGAATGACAAAAATAATTAACATTTGAAACAAAAGTTTGAGTCTT
The DNA here is from genome assembly GCA_037103525.1 of Ganaspis brasiliensis. Classification (NCBI taxonomy): domain Eukaryota; kingdom Metazoa; phylum Arthropoda; class Insecta; order Hymenoptera; family Figitidae; genus Ganaspis; species Ganaspis brasiliensis. Next base: position 400,940 of record JAZKLR010000126.1, read on the forward strand.
GTGTAAAAAATGTAAGTTTTCGCACAATAATTGAAATATTGAAGTAATAAGTAAAATATAAAGAAACTAATTGAATAATGCTATAAATAATTATAAAAGCTGGTGTAAAAATTACATTTTTTAGACAATAGTTGAAAAATTGAAAAAAATAATAGAATTTTCAAGAATATAATTGAAACTTGAAAATAATAATAAAAAAAAAACACCAAAGAAATGTATATGTGTAGAAATTTTTAGAAAAAAAATTAATGGAAAATGAGAAATATATTCGAAAATAAAGTAAAAAAATAAAAAATTTGATACATTAATTTAAAAATTGTATAAAATCATTGAAAGATTAACGATATAATTAAAATGTGAAGAAACTAATTGAATAATGAAATAAATGATTGTAAACTGATCTTTAAAAGTTAATAAATTTATGACAATAATAACAAGATTGAAGAAAATGACATTTAAAGAAAATAATTCCAAAGTATCAAAAATATTTGAATATTAACAAAAATAGTTGTAATTTGAAAAAATAATTCAGAAATGACAAAAGTAATTGATAACTTTAAAAAATTAAAAATTTGAAGAAAATACTTGAAAACTTGACAAAACAATTGGAATATTGAAATACATGACTCAAAACTGGTGTAAAAATTAAAAAATTATAAACAACAATAATTGTAAAGTTAAAAAAAAAGTTATATGTTTCAGAAAAATAATTGAAAGTTGAAGAAATTAATTGAAGCTTGAAGACAATAGTAATTAAAATTTGAAAATAATAATTCAAAAATGGCAAACAAATTCAAATATGAAAAAATAATTTAAGTTTGAAGAAAATAATTGAAAAAGGCGTAAAAAATTAATAAATTCGTGACAATAATAAAAATAATAATGAAAATAATTGGAAAAAGGTGTATGAAATTTAAAAGTTCATGACAATAAAAAAAATTGAATAAAATAATTGCAATTTGTAATTGTAATTTAAAGAAAATAATTGAAAAATAACCATAGTGAACTGAACTTGTGTAGAAAATTTGGATATTTCTGACAATAGTTTGAAAATCGAAGAACACAATTGAAATTTACAAAAAATTAATCTAATAGGTTCAAAAAATAATTGAAATTACAAGAAGATAATTGAACAATAACAACAAAAAAAATTGTAATTTGAAAAAAAATAATTAATGACTGGTGAACAAAATTAAAAATTTAAAGACAATACTTGAAAAATTGACCAAACAATTGAAATTTTAGGAAACTGATTGAATATTGACATAAATAATTGAAAGCTGGTGTATAAATAAAAATTTTATAGAGAATAAGTAAAGTTTGAAGAAAATAATTAAAATTTGTAGAAATTAATTGAAAAAGAAAATGTGCAAATTTAATAAACTCATGACAATAATAAAAATAATAAAGAAAATGATTTAAATTTGTAGAAAATAATTGAAAACTAATATAATAAATTTAAAAATTCATAGCAATAAAAAACATTGAATTTATTTATTTATTTACGGGCAAAAGCTCATTACAATATAGAATTTAAAAATGTATTTCAAGTAACAATAAAATTAAAATTTGATATAACAATAATAATTACTATATTAAATATTAATAGGTCGCATTCAATAATTTGAATAAAATAATAATTGAAATTTGTAGAAAATAATTCTAAAATGGCAAAAATAATAGAAATATGAAGAAAATAATCGTAAAATGACAAAAATACTTGAATAATGACAAACGTAATTAAAATTTGAAGAAAATTATTGAAAATTAGCAAAAGTAGAATAGAAACTGGTGTTGACTATTTAAATATTCCTGGCAATAATTTAAGGTATTTCTCCGATGGGCAGTCCCTGACAAAAGTTAGTATTTGAGTTAATAACGATTATTAATTATTATAATTTATTTCTTAACTTATTATTGACCATGAATAGTTGATCAGATATCGGCCAATAGTTTTTTAATAAGAATGTTTCAAAAATTAACAAAAGTTGCAAAATTTTTAACGTTTTTTAAAGATACCTTTTTCCGAAGTCTGTATCTTTTCTTACCATTTTTTAAAAAATGGTACAATTTAAGTAAATAATACCTTATTTTCTTGAGAAAAACAAACTCTACAACTTCACTTAGTCAGATTTTTGAAAAAGTGGATAATTTTTTAAATACAGCAAATTGTTTATAAATATATTTCTAAATTTTTCTAAATATTTATACACAAATTGCTTTATTTAAAAAATGATCCTTTTTTTTAAAAAATCTGACGAGGTGAAGTTGCAGAGTTTGTTTTTCTCAAGAAAATAAGCTATTATTTACCTAAATTGTACCATTTTTTAAAAAATGGTAAGAAAAGAAACAGACTTGTGAAAAAGGTATCTTTAAAAAACGTTAAAAATTTAGCAACTTTTGTTAATTTTTGAAACATTCTTATTAAAAAACTATTGGCCGATATCTGCTCAACTATTCATGGTTAATAACAAGTTAAGAAATAAATTTTATTAATTAATAATCGCTATTAACTGAAATACTAACTTTTGGCAGGGACTGCCCATCGGAGAAATACCTTAAAGATAGTAAAAAAGAATTGAAATGTTGAAAAAATAATTAAAAAATGACAGATGTAAATGAAAACTTGTGTAATAAATTTAAATATTCATGACAATAATTTAAAGATACTAAAGAGAATAATTGATATGTGAAAAAGTTAAATTCAGAATTGCAACCTTTCCGCAAGTTTCCAAACTTGCAGCAAACTTGATGAAAGTTTCGGAACTTCAAAATGATTAAAAAAGGAACAGAGTAATTTAAACTGTATTTAATTTTTTCCAATAAAGTAAAATAATGTAATTTAAATTTTTAATAAATTCGACTATTCGACACTTTAAATGTATCTAAATTATATTATGAAAACTCATTTAAGTGTGTAATATATAAATTATTGTTAGTCATGATCAATATCTCGTCATTCCTCATCTGCATATGTTGTCTGTAAACTAAAACAATTTTAAGATTTTATGATAGAGAGAATCAAAATTAATAAAAAAAAAAAGACAGGGACTAACTTAACTTTGGATTTTAAAACGTGGACAGAAAAAGATGAATAAGGGGCATTCTATTTCTTACCGACCCCCTTCAGAAACAATTGCCAATATGAGACAATTTTTAAATAAATATTTCTTCTACTTACTGAGGCCAAATTACTTTTGTAATTAGCAATTTTGAAAGAAAAATTCCTAAATTTGACAATAACCCGTGTGGAAAAGCCAAGTGGGGCCCAACTGGCGCCCACTTGTCCCACCTACCCCAGGTGGGCTCCAACTGGCGCCCACTTAGAAACTGGGAAATACTGGGAATTTTTCCACACGGGTAATAAAAAGAATTTTGTTCAAATATATTTAATTTATATACAAAATGTAGTTTGAACATTAACCTTACTAATATCTCAAAACACGTTGTTTCAGATTTATTAAAAATATATCTTAAAGGAAAGCTTAAATATTCTACTTTTTATTCCCGTAAAGTAAATAATGGACATTTCAGGGGATTTTGAGAAATTAATTAAAATTTACAGTCATATCAGAGGTTAAAATATGTATGAATTGAGAAACACTTTTTTAGCAGAGCGGCATTTGTCTTTTTTTAAATTGTATATTTTATTAAGTTTTAAATTATGTATATATAAATAATTTGAAGACTAATAGAATAAAAAATTAAACAGAAATGATATTTAAATAATAAATAAAAATAAAATGATATATAAATAAAATTATATATAATTTGAAAGTTAATAAAATACAAAATTTAAAAAGAAACAAATGCCACTCTGTTCAAAAAATGTTTCTCAATTCATACATATTTTAACCTCTGACATGACTGTAAATTTTAATTAATTTCTCAAAATCCCTTGAAATGTCATACTTTACGGAAATAAAAAGTAGAATATTTAAGCTTTCCTTTAAGGGCATGTGATGGATTATGACGTCACTGGTATAGGCAAAATTGGTCCGTAACGTTTCTCATAAAATATTTAATATTTTGTCATGAAACTTGGTAGAATTACTTAAAATGACATTAGGAAGGTCTCTCAGACCCAAGTTTGTTTAAATTTTGGCCCAAAGTTAATTTTTGGAAATTTTTGAAAAATTTCAAACTTTTTTAAAAATCAATTTTGAGACAAAATTCAAACAAACTCGGATCTGAAAGACCTTCTTAATGACATTTTAAGTAATTCTACCAAGTTTCATAAAAAAATATTCAATATTTAAAGAGAAAAGTTGCGGACAAATTTTGCCTATACCAGTGACGTCATAATCCATCACATGCCCTTAAGATATATTTTTAATAAATCTGAAACAACGTGTTTTGAGATATTAGAAAGGTTAATATTCAAACTACATTTTGTATATAAATTAAATATATTTGAACAAAATTCTTTTTATTATTGTCAAATTTAGGAATTTTTCTTTCAAAATTGCTAATTACAAAAATAATTTGGCCTCAGTAGGTAGAAGAAATATTTATTTAAAAATTGTCTCATATTGGCAATTGTTTCTGAAGGGGGTCGGTTAGAAATAGAATGCCCCATAAATATAAAAACTAACCAACTTCACTTCAAGTTTTAAAACGTCGACAGAAAAAAATGAATAAGGGCATATCTCTGGAACATTTAACTTTTCAATAAGAAAAAATATTTTATTTTTTTTTGTAGCACAGTATTGAAACTTTGTCTACATAAACTTCAAGTGCTAAGCTTTCAAATTATACAAATGGACAAATAAATCTAATTGTCTTCAAGAAATTATAAATTATTTAAAATTACAAATAATTTTTAACCTGTAACGTAAAAATATTCAACAGGTGGTTGCTTTTTAGGATGAAAAACAGTTGAAATGAATTGCTTGAGGGGTTATCAATTTTAAAAAGCGATAAGTTTGTTTAATATTTTCAATATTTATAAGAATAGTAAAATATTAATAATACTACACTAGGAATAAAGGAATAAAGTTCCATTTTTGTGTGAAAATCAATCTCGAAATAAACATTAAAACTTAACCTTCAGGTTTTAATTAATGACAATTTCTGTTGAAAACATTATAGAATCGGCAACTTCAGACTTAAAAATTTCTTTCTAAAAAATTTCGGTCGATTACGGTCGACCGTAATTGATAAATATTTTCACATTATCATTGCAATAAAGTATTTTTTTCTCAAAGCACATTCACACAATGTTAAATGGTACTCGTAAAAATATATGTAAGTACTTTTTGAATACTTTTATTTCATTTTCGTGAAGTATCACTCGTATTACGATCTTTGTCAAATTTTGTACACACGTGTTTTCTGTTATTTAAATTAAAATAGTTGTTTGAAGACATGAAGCACATCAATTTAGTATGTCTCAAAATAATTCTAATTATTTAAACTTTTATTTTCCATAAACTATTTTGGTGTGCCAATAGTCTTATTCAAGAAAAATGATAAATAAGACGATTACGGTCGAAAAGGTTAAAAATGAGGGACAACTTTTAAAAACATATAACTTTTTTCACAATAAACAAAATATTAATTTTCATGCACAAATGTGTTCATCGTTTAATTAACTATTAAAAACATGTGTCATCTAACTAGTAATTTTTATTAATTACAAAGTTTCAACGTATAAACCATTCGAAAGTGTGGTTAGGGACAAGTAAACATTGTTAAAAATCGGATGTTCAAATTGGAATAATTATTTATCTATTTAATAAATCAATGTGTAATCTTTTGGAAATAGTTCATCGTATCAAATGTTAATATTTCCAACAAAAACCAGGTAAAAATTGATTAAAATTATCAAAATATATGCAAGGGACATAAAAGTTAAAGGTTCCAGAGATATGCCCATAAATATAAATAGTAACTAACTTTAGGAGTTTACGGAGATTATTATTATTTAATGACGTACATGTATACGTGATGATAGAAAATATTATAGAAATTTGAAAATCTGAAAAGTGCGAGCCCATCTGACATGAAGAACAAAAGGATGGAGTGTTCGGTTAGGGGTGGGGGAGATTTAGTGATTAGCAATTAACTTCGACCCTCGTGGAAGCTGATGTCTGACATACTATAAACGGCTCATCAGCCTCTTACGAGCCCACCCCGATTTCCGTTCGTCGGAAACGTCATGTGGTACATTAATTGGACCGGTATGGAATAAAGAAGATTCATTCTCGTCAGTCTGGGAAGCGTGCGAACTACGTTGTCCTATCAGACTAGAAATTACTATGACCCCCATCGAGGGTTCTCCAGAACCGATACGTGAGCCCTTAAAAATCATTAACATTGTCTATAAATCTTGTGAAACGACGAATTTTACAATTTCTACAGACAAAGGAATAATTATTTTTCCCACATAACCAATTAACCCGTATCACTATCAAATAAAAGTCACTATTTATTTCAGCATTTTTTACATAAATTATAAATATCGGATTGAAATTCATTTAGTCTAAGTTTTAATTTTCTTCCGAGGCACTCTAAAATTTATTTCCCAAACAATCCAAATGTAAAAATGTACGAAATTTAACGAAATTTTGTTTTTGAAGTTAAAAATTATAATCCTCTTGTATCCTGAATTAATTAGTTCCAAATCCTAATCGGATTTATTAAGATTCGAAAAGAATTGATTCTGAATGAAATAACAGAATAAAAATGAAATATTCTAAAGGTTTTCCATTTTATTTGGTTAGATATTGGTTTAATTAAAAAAAAGGAATTGATTGATATTGATATACGATAGTAGTCTTTAGTTTATTCAGTATCTTTAGTGTGAGTACCTAGTTTTTTAAAAGTTCCCAGCCACGAGACCCACAGCAAATACTTAGTGAAAATATAAAATATAAACGATATAAAACTAACACGTGCTCGTTTATGGGTTTATGTGTGTGGATGCAAGACAATACGGGACAGATGCTCTTCTGCCGCTTAACCACTGCGCAGCTTTCATTATATGCTGGTTCATTCTAAATTTTACAACCCTGCACGCCACCTTTTTTTAATCCTTTTTTTTTAACTCACATTTTCAAAATCTCGTACTAACAAGTGCGGTTTCCGTATCTCATAACTGAGACTGTATTTTACCTTTTGTTCTGAAAAAGGGGGAAAAAGTATATGCATAATTACAAAAATCATGAGGGAGTAAATTTTGATAAGATTCAATTGGATTTAGTTATTAGAAAAGAAATTTAGGGAATTACACATTGATTTTTGACCCTATTTTACTTTCTTCATTGCGTGATCGTCATATTTGCCTTCAGAGCACAAAAACAATTCTGTTCAATAAATATTGAAATCACATTAATGGTTGTGACAGTTTATTTTCCTACACAAAATCAATAAAAGTAATGCTTAAATATTTAATCTTTACTCGCCCAAAAATTGGCTCTTTTGATTGCCGGACAAGATATCGTTGAATATTTTATGCTCTTCACTAAAAGAACACAAATTGCTTTCTAACAAATGAGATTCGAGTTTTATTGTTAAGAATCAATCTAGAGAAAGACTTCAGGATATTTAAATAACTTTATCGATAATGTAATAATAATGAAAAAGAATAATTTGACGGCATAGTATTAATTATTACTATTTTTTTTAAAAGACGAAACAATTAATTATGTCTTTGTTGAGAATAACACAACTAGTCAAAATCGCGCAAACATGATTCTGCAGAAATTGATCGTGTCCCAATGGGAAACTAACGATTGGCGCATTAATGGACCAGTATTGGGAGCCAATGGTGCCAATATTGGCGCATTAATGGAAACCAATATTGGACCACAGTTGGTCAATCCTTGGGATGATAACGGGTTTGCCAGTCATTGGCAACCATCATTGGTTCAATATTGGTTGCCAATGATAATGCCAATAAATAAAATTTTTTAAATTAACAATATTAAAATCTATATTTTTATATTGTTAATTTATTTATTGTTTAAAAAAATTTTTTTTTTTTTAATAAATATTTTAATTTATTTATTAATGCATGTCAAGTATTGGTACAATAATTGGCTTTCAATATTGGTCCATCCTTGGGAGCCAATGAATAACCAACAATCTTATTTTTACAACTCTATATGGAAACAGAGTTGTTAATTTAATCTTCAGCCAATATTTGACAATGAAGATTTGAGTGTTGGACACATTAGAAATGTATTTTCAGAGGTACGGGATCAGGCCTTATATAAAAGAGCTGAAGAAACTCGATCGTGAGAGAGGCTGACCGATGCGCGCCCTATGCCAGTTTCCGAAACCACAAACGCGTGAGAATCCTCGGCGCGCAGACGCGGCATAGATGCGGCGGGAAACTTCCACTATTTGAATTTGAATTTTTTATGCATTTAATCAAAAACAAGAAAATAAATATAATAATACAAAAATTATACAAATTCTTAAATTTGTATAGTTTTCTGATTGTTATTAAAAAGTAATACGCTTAATTATAAAGAAATACTTATAATAAATATCCTCCATAAATAATTGTTCAATTCTTGAAGATTTGAAAAACTCTTAAAGGTGTGTCCTAAGGTTAAAAATTATTGTTCTAAATCTACTTTAATCGATTTTCATGTTATAGAAATTATTTAAATAAATTAATTAGTTTTAAAGAAATCAGAAAGAAATTAAATTGATGAAAAAATAAACATTTAATATTAAAAATAATATTAATAAAAATAATCACATTAAAACTTTGCTTGTAAAATAAACAAAACGAAAAATTTAAAATTAAAAAATTAATGAACAATTACAAAATATTAAAGAAGACTTTAATTTTATTAAAATGTAAACTTAAGTCACATAAATACAAATATTCATGTAAGTATTTAAATTTTAAATTCAACATTTTTTCTGTTTAAATTTAAAGTAAAATTTAACAAATTGTAAAGAATGATAGTTAATAAATATTTAACTTTATTTGTTATTCTTTTCGTTTTTCACATGCAAAAAATAATCATTTTTTTTGATAAAACTAAGAAACAAATTCTCTAAATTTGAATACAAATTAAAAATGAAAAAAATTTAATATATGTAAAAAAATTTTAAATTTGAATCATTTAATTAAATAATTTATTTTAACAAAATGACTTTCTAAATATAACTATCCAGAATATATAAAAACTATGAGCAAAAAAAATCAAAATTGGTTTTTAAAAATAAAAAAATAAACTTTTTAAAGTTCAAAATAAATTAAATTTTTTTAAATTTTGTTATTCTAAAATTAATATTAAACTTGAATAATAATTTTCAATACAATTACTTAAAGTTAGTTTTCAAAAAATTCAATTATCATTAAAATAAATCTTTCCAAATAATAAAACTTAAACAGAAAGAATTAATGGTTTCTTTAAAATTAAAGAAATAATAGAGCATTAAACATAGTTAATTTAATATTTTGAATACTATTAAAAAAAATTTAACTTAAAAAAAATTAATGACATCAGAAATATTATTTTTCGATCTTAATTTAAAAAAAAATTCATATTAATTTAGCTTTATAAAACAGTATTGATTTTTAAATTTAAAATTTTAAAATTTGTGTCTAGGTATTAAGCTTTAAATTAGTTTACATCCTATTTTCTTTTATGTCCATATCTTTTATTAAAATTAAATTAAAATTTGTTTTTAAAAATAAAATATAAACTTTTTAAAGTTTACAGTTGAATTAAAAATATTTTAAAATTCGTTATATTAGAATTATAATATTAATCTTAAATAATAATTTCAAATATAATTACTTAAAGTTAGTTTCCAAAAACTTGAATTAATTTTAAAACGAATCTTTACAAATAGTAAAACTTGAACAGAAAAAATTAAAGGTTTCTTTAAAATTAAAGAAATAATAAAGCATTAAACATGGTTAATTTAATGTTTTGAATATTATTAAAAAAAAATTAAGTTTAAAAAATTTAATGACATCAAAAATATTATTTTTTATCTTAATTTTAAAAAAAAATCATATTAATTTAACTTTATAAAACAGTGTTGATTTTTAAATTTAAAATTTTTAAATTTGAGTCTAGGTATTAAGCTTTAAATTAGTTTACATCTTATTTTCTTTTTTGTCCATATCTTTTATTAAAATTAAATTAAAATTTGTTTTTAAAAATAAAATATAAACTTTTTAAAGTTTAAAGTTGAATTAAAAATTATTTAAAATTCGTTATATTAAAATTAAGATTAATCTTAAATAATAATTTCAAATATAATTACTTAAAGTTAGTTTCCAAAAACTTGAATTAATTTTAAAATTACGAATCTTTACAAATAGTAAAACTTGAACAGAAAAAATTAAAGTTTTTAAATACTACTAAAAAAAATTTAAGTTTAAAAAAATTAATGACATCAGAAATATTATTTTTCGATCTTAATTTAAAAAAAAATTCATATTAATTTAGCTTTATAAAACAGTATTGATTTTTAAATTTAAAATTTTAAAATTTGTGTCTAGGTATTAAGCTTTAAATTAGTTTACATCCTATTTTCTTTTATGTCCATATCTTTTATTAAAATTAAATTAAAATTTGTTTTTAAAAATAAAATATAAACTTTTTAAAGTTTACAGTTGAATTAAAAATATTTTAAAATTCGTTATATTAAAATTAATATTAATCTTAAATAATATTTTTAAATATAATTACTTAAAGTTAGTTTCCAAAAACTTAAATTAATTTTAAAACGAATCTTTACAAATAGTAAAACTTGAACAGAAAAAATTAAAGGTTTCTTTTAAATTAAAGAAATAATAGAGCATTAAACATGGTTAATTAAAATTTTGGAATAAAATTAAAAAAAAATTAAGTTTAAAAAAATTAATGATATCAAAAATTTTAAAATTTTAAAGTAAACATTTCGAATATTATTAAAAATGTGCTCAGAAAGTAAAAACTTTGTTTAAAATTTTTTAAACTTTTAAGTTAAACTGGAAATAAGATGTGAAATAAATTAAACCTTTCTATACAAATTTAAAATTTAAAACTCAATGCCGTTTTGTAATAGCTAAATTGAAATAAGTTACATTTTTTAATTAGGATCGAAAAATAATATTTTTGATATCATTAATTTTTTTTAAGTTAAATTTTTTTTAATAGTATTCAAAATATTAAATTAACTATGTTTAATGCTCTATTATTTCTTTAATTTTAAAGAAACCATTAATTCTTTCTGTTTAAGTTTTATTATTTGGAAAGATTTATTTTAATGATAATTGAATTTTTTGAAAACTAACTTTAAGTAATTGTATTGAAAATTATTATTCAAGTTTAATATTAATTTTAGAATAACAAAATTTAAAAAAATTTAATTTATTTTGAACTTTAAAAAGTTTATTTTTTTATTTTTAAAAACCAATTTTGATTTTTTTTGCTCATAGTTTTTATATATTCTGGATAGTTATATTTAGAAAGTCATTTTGTTAAAATAAATTATTTAATTAAATGATTCAAATTTAAAATTTTTTTACATATATTAAATTTTTTTTCATTTTAAATTTGTATTCAAATTTAGAGAATTTGTTTCTTAGTTTTATCAAAAAAAATGATTATTTTTTGCATGTGAAAACTGAAAAGAATAACAAATAAAGTTAAATATTTATTAACTATCATTCTTTACAATTTGTTAAATTTTACTTTAAATTTAAACAGAAAAAATGTTGAATTTAAAATTTAAATACTTACATGAATATTTGTATTTATGTGACTTAAGTTTACATTTTAATAAAATTAAAGTCTTCTTTAATATTTTGTAATTGTTCATTAATTTTTTAATTTATATTTATATTATTTTTAATATTAAATGTTTATTTTTTCATCAATTTAATTTCTTTCTGATTTCTTTAAAACTAATTAATTTATTTAAATAATTTCTATAACATGAAAATCGATTAAAGTAGATTTAGAACAATAATTTTTAACCTTAGGACACACCTTTAAGAGTTTTTCAAATCTTCAACAATTGAACAATTATTTATGGAGGATATTTATTATAAGTATTTCTTTATAATTAAGCGTATTACTTTTTAATAACAATCAGAAAACTATACAAATTTAAGAATTTGTATAATTTTTGTATTATTATATTTATTTTCTTGTTTTTGATTAAATGCATAAAAAATTCAAATTCAAATAGTGGAAGTTTCCCGCCGCATCTATGCCGCGTCTGCGCGCCGAGGATTCTCACGCGTTTGTGGTTTCGGAAACTGGCATAGGGCGCGCATCGGTCAGCCTCTCTCACGATCGAGTTTCTTCAGTTCTTTTATATAAGGCCTGATCCCGTACCTCTGAAAATACATTTCTAATGTGTCCAACACTCAAATCTTCATTGTCAAATATTGGCTGAAGATTAAATTAACAACTCTGTTTCCATATAGAGTTGTAAAAATAAGATTGTTGGTTATTCATTGGCTCCCAAGGATGGACCAATATTGAAAGCCAATTATTGTACCAATACTTGACATGCATTAATAAATAAATTAAAATATTTATTAAAAAAAAAAAAATTTTTTTAAACAATAAATAAATTAACAATATAAAAATATAGATTTTAATATTGTTAATTTAAAAAATTTTATTTATTGGCATTATCATTGGCAACCAATATTGAACCAATGATGGTTGCCAATGACTGGCAAACCCGTTATCATCCCAAGGATTGACCAACTGTGGTCCAATATTGGTTGCCAATAGTTTGCCAAGAAAAAACTGTTGGCCGCCAATCATGGGACCATTATTTAGCCAATGGTGATCATTGGCAATTTCCCATTGGGGTTATTAATGTGTAGTGAGTTATCATTTTTTTTTTCCCTAGATGAGATTGTACGTCGAGACTGATTTGCATACTAACGATTTGCAAACAGCAAATCTTTCAAATCATAGTGAAATCTATGTGAAACAGTTGACCATCATTTATGAAAATGACTATGATAAAAATCATCCCTTCTGTTACAAGATTCTCTCTTTAATGTTACTTTGCAAAATAAATTAGTGGGGTTGTATCCCTGACACGCAGTCTAATTATGGAATGAAAAAAACATTCATGAACGGCAGTTATTCCTTTTCACGCGACGTCGAGTTCTCATAATCAAATCAACACAATCATATTTTATATATGATATTTAAATTTCATTTTCTTGTTGAGAAAAATAAAATATTGTACATCTCTAAAAATGTTAAACTCCCTTGATCCAACAATTAATATTTCGATCATCAATTAACTTTTGCAATTTTTTATTACCTTTTCCCAACTACTTGTATAGATGATAAGGAAAATATATCAATATAATAAAACGATTGAGAAGATTTAGGAAACATTGACAAGAGATTTACGGCTTATGGAAGGATATTAATGGTTGAGAAAGGTCTTTAATGAATTTTTAAAATATCTTTGATTGATTGGAGCGAGCTAATGTGATTATCGTATCGGGTGTGTTTGTTTCATTTGACTCACCCTGTGTATGGAACAACAGACGGGGCATCGGCCGATTCAACTAAACAGACCAACTGACTCGTGTCTCGGCACGCGTCGCCACGTGTCCAGGTAAAAACTAAAAGCCTCCCTGAAATGAACCACCCTCATCCCCTTGACTCACCTCAGCAGAAAACTGTAACACCTTTGATGTCATTGCTACAAATTTATTGCCAACTGTAATTTCATGGGATTAGACTCGCGACAAAACAGTCCCAAGCGCACCTTTAATCCTCACTAAATAACATTCTCATTGCAAATTTATTGCACGAAATATCGTTCATCCCCTTGATCCTTTAAGTATTCAAATGACGATAATATTACAAGGTACTTTGTATTTTTTATCGAGAGTAAGTCATTTAGAGATGTATGGTACAAGTCCATGTGTATAAATCGATATAAATCTTTAGAGCAGGCCTGGGTCGGTAAATATAGTCTAGTTCAGTATAGAATTTACTTTTATGGTGAAGTAGACTATTTACGGACACATCACTGCTTTAGAGATATATAATAATTATTCTATAATGTATGAAGTAGCATATCTATCGTTTACGTATAAGTTTTATAAGCGCTAGATTATATGCAAAGTGACCACGTGTCTAGAGCTGCTTAGAGTTGCGAAGAAGTAATATTACCTGGAGAACGGTAATGAGACCGAAAATATAACCGACCAAAATTCTAATCAAGATTTTATAAGAATTTAAGTTTTTTATTTATTTATCAAATTAAGTCAAATTTTCTCAATCAATGTATGAAAATAAAGTCTCTAGTGTCTTTATTATTAGTAATAATTTGAATTTTAATGTTAATAATAAGAATTATATATAATAACTATAGCAACATTAAAGACAAACTTAATATTGTTGTTGGTCATTTAAAACTACAAATTTTTGCATATTCAAATAATGAAAATTACAGAATTGAAGAATATATCTGAAAAATGACAAAAATAATTGACTGTTGAAAACAAAATTCGAAAAATGGCTAAATAATTACACAATTATTGAAAAGAATAGTTTAAAAAAATAAACAATAAATATTAAAAAATATTGAAGTTAAACAAAATAGTTGAAAAATTATATATACGAATAACAGTTGCAAATAATTGCAAATTAAACAACTGGATTAAAAATCGAAAAAAATAATTGAAATTGAAGAGCATAATAAAAAATTGAGAAAATAAAATGAAAATTTAAGAATTAAATTAAAATTTGAACAAATAATTGATAATTGAAAAAAAATTACTAAATGACGAAAATAATTAAAAATTGAAAACAAAATTCGAAAAATAGCTAGATTAATACACAAACGATGTGTATTACTATACACATAATAAAAATAATTTAAAAAAACAGAGATGTTAATTATAAAAATTTACGATAATAACTAAAAATTGAAAAAATTGTAGGAAATAATTGAAGGAAATAGTTGAAAAATTGAAGAAAATGTGTGAAAAATTATGGAAATTAATAATTGACAATTGAAAACAAAATTCAAAAAATGACTAGATTAATAGGCAACTGAAAAAAATAATTGTAAAAATTAAACAAGAAATATTAATTTTAAAGAGAAATTGGGGAAAGTAATTTAAAAAACCATAGAAATGTTTTAAAAACAAAGAAAATAATTGAAATTTGAGATAATTACTTGAAAATCTTAATAATAAATTGAAAACAACTGAATAATGAAAAATTAAGAAAAATAATTGAAAAAAAATTGAAAAATGAGATAAATAATATAAACTGAAAAAATAATAAAACTTTAAGAAAATTATTGAAAAAATTACACAATATATTTTAAATAAAGGAAAGTTAAATAAAATTTCAGAGAAATAATTAAAACTATCAGAAGTTCATTGAAAAGAAAAGAAAATAATAAAAAATTAGAGAAAATAAATTAAACAAGATAAACATAATTTAAAATTGAAAAGAATAGTTTTAATTAAACAGAAATAATTCAAAATTGAAGAAAATAATATTAAAAATCATATAAATAATTGAAAATTGAATAAAATAATTGAAATTTTAGATAAATAGCTTAAAATTTTAGAATTTTTAAAACAAATGAAAAAATTTTAAATTTGAAGGATATAAATGTTGGAAAATAATTGAAAAATGATTTTACAATTTGAAACTTGAAAAAAATAATTGAAATAGGATACAAACTATGATAAGTTGTAAAAAATAAATGATATTTGAATGTAATAATTGAAAAAATTACAAAATTTATTGTAAATAAAAAAAAATAATTGCAATTTGAGAAATTTACATGAAGATCTTAGAAATCAATTGAAAAAAATGAGAATAACTAAAATTTGGAGAAATGATTTGAAGAAACGATACGATAATTAATAAAAAAAAAAATGGGAAATCCTGAAAGCAAATGAAAATAATTAAAAATTAAAATGTTAGAAAAATACTTGAAAATTTTGGAAAATAACAATGGAAGAAAACAATTGATAAATAATCAAATTAATTCATAATTGAAAAAAAACAATTAAAATATCCTGCAAATAATTTAAGATTGAGGAAAATAATGGAAATATATTGAAAATAAATTAAATATGAAAGCTGTAAAACAATAAATAAAATTTGAGAGAAATAATTAAAAAATTATAGAATGTATGTTTAAAAAGAAAAAGATATTTACAAACTTACTTAAAAATTATAATTAAAAAGATTAATTAAAAATAATAGAAATAATCCAAAATTGATGAGAATAAGAATTGAAATTTCAGATAAAGAATTGAAATTTTGGAAAATTTCGCCAAAAGAATGAAAATAATTTAAAATCGGAGAAAATAATATAAAGTTATTGAATTTGTTTTCAAGCAAGAGAAAATAATTGAGAAATCGTTTAAAAATTTAAAATTGAGGACAATAATGTAAATTTGATATAATAACTGAAAATTTAGGAAATTAATTGAAAAATAATGAAAATATTAGAAGGCGGAGAAAATAATTGCAAAATAATAAAAAAAAATGAAAATTGAATATAAAAATTAAAAATTGAGATATATTTGAAAGTTGAGTAAATTAATTCAGAAATTATGAAAATAATTAAAAATTGAAAATAATAATTGCAAAATGTCAAAAATATTGGTAAATTAAAAAAATTTATTTAAATTTGCGATGAATAATATGAAATTTAGGAATAAATAATTAAATTGATTTAAGGGGAGATTACACTGATTTTAAGGTTTTTTTTCAAAGATTTTTTTTAATAGTTAAAAAAAATATTTATTACTTAAAACTTTTTCAACATAAAATACAACTTTTAAAGTAATTAAAAACATTTTTTTTTTATTTCTTTTGTTTAATGTAGTCTTAGAAAATGGCTGCCGAATGTGGTCCTGTCTGAAAGTTGTTTACACTCTTATTTTTACACTATTCAACGAAATAACTTGAAATTTGGACAGCATGTTCCTTGAATGTGTAGTTTTCGTGTTGACTAGGATTTTTAAGATCCGCCAATATTTGAAATAGTTATAAACAATTTAAGTTGCAAAATTAAGGTAAAAAAATTCAAAATTCTGTCATTCGGATATTTTTCAGTAAATATTTCTGATTCTAGTCAACACGATAGCCAAAATGGTACATTAAGAAACTTTTTAATTTTTTCATTTCAGATTAACCGTTGCGGAGAAAAAGTGTAAACAACTTTCAGACAGGACCACATTCGGCAGCCATTTTTTAAGACTACATTAAAAAAAAAATAAAATAAAATAAATGTTTTTAATTACTTTAAAAGTTGTATTTTATGTTGAAAAAGTTTTAAGTAATAAATATTTTTTTTAACTATTAAAAAAAAATCTTTGAAAAAAACCTTAAAATCAGTGTAATCTCCCCTTAATGTCAAGGCAAAAATAATTAAAATTGAAAAAACTAAACAAAATAATTAAAATTCGAGGAACGTAAATTTAAGATTTAGGGAAACAATTTAAAAACAGTTGAAATAATTAAGAAGTGTAGAAAATAGTTGAAAAATTATAAAAATAGTACAAAATTATAATTTAAGTAATTAAAATCATAATATAAAAAAATTATTAAAAATTGAAGAAGTTTTTAAATCACTTCAAAATTAGTATTTTTGAAACGTAGATTAATCGCACTTTTGATCAATGCAATTCACATTAACTGAAATTTGATAAATTAAGATTGCTATAAATTAAAAATTTGAGAACATTTTAAAAAGGTGAAATATGATTTAAAATTGTAAAAGAAAAAGCATATATCTCTCAGTTACGCCACTGATCATAAATCGATCGTATGATTTTTTTATTGCTAAAGCAGATATTGAATTAATATAATTATTCGCACTTCAACATATTTAACCAAAAAATGTATTTAAGGGCATGTGATGGAGAAGGATGTCACTGGTATAGGTAAAATTTGTCCGCAAACTTTCTCCTGAAATAATAAATATTTTGACTCCCAAACTCTATTGAATTACTTAAAATATCATTAGAAAGGTCTTTGTGACCCAAGTTTGTTTGAATTTTGCTTTAAAATTGACTTTTTAGCATATCAAAAAATCATCGAATTTTTTAAAAAAATAATTGTGAAGCAAAATCCAAACAAACTTGGGTCAGAGAGACCTTCCTAATGATATTTTAAGTAATTCCACAAAATTTGAAGTCGAAATATTTAGTAGTTTAGGAGAAAGTTTACGGGCAATTTTTGCTTATACCAGTGACATCATTCTCCATCACATGTTATTATAAGTTAGAATTTATTAATACTGCAATGTTTTGAACGTTTTTAAATAAATTTACAATAGCACAATTTTAGGTTCCATATATAGCACTTATTATGTACCTATTCTTTTTATTCAATAACTTTGTTAAGTTTTTTGTTTTTAAATATAATGAGGGTAAAACGAAGATAGTTAAGAGCAAA
Source organism: Ganaspis brasiliensis (assembly GCA_037103525.1). NCBI lineage: Eukaryota > Metazoa > Arthropoda > Insecta > Hymenoptera > Figitidae > Ganaspis > Ganaspis brasiliensis. The sequence goes on from JAZKLR010000126.1 coordinate 419,329, forward strand.
AATGAAACTCACGAAGGTGAAACTTATTCGAATGATGTTCTTGGGAGGCTTATTTAGAAAAATAAGCTCGAAAGACACTTTGTACACTATATTTTTCACATTTAAACTAATTCATGTTGTTCAAATACATTTAACATTTATTTTAAATTTTGAGGTTGTAATGTAAGTATAGAAAAACTCCTGGACGGATACTAGGCCATAGTGGACGGAATCCGGTACATAAAAACACTAATTTTAATAATTAAATAAATTAGAAACATGACCGTCTTAAAATGTTGATAACTCTGTCAGATATTAGCAAAATGGATTTTCTCATGTACCATTGCAAAGCTTATAAAATTTACCGTTAAAAGATTCTATTTTAAAGCTTTTTCTATTATTAGAAACAGAGATTCAATGTGGCAAAGATAATTGAATTTTTCGATTTTTGTGAATTTTCATTGTTTAAGTTTGGTGGACTGAATTTGTTAGAAAAGTAATTAGAAAATTTTGAAATTAAGCTAAATTTAACCTTGAGCTATTAGCTTTAAAATAAGCCAAAGAAAATTAAAATATCTTGACCGGTTCAAAAGTTATGAATAAATGTATGATACGAAAAAACGTAACGATTCTAATGCTCGCTTTACTTTTGGCTGCTTAGTATGGCAAATAGGCCGAGAAGCTAATAGTTTAAGGTTAAATTTAGCATAATTTCAGATTTTTCTAATTAATTTTCTAGAAAATGCAGTTCACCAAACCTAAACAATGAAAATTCAAAATTCACCTATCTTTGTCACATTGAATCTCCGTCTCTGATAATAGAAAAAGCTTTAAACTAGGACCATTTAACGGTAAATTTTATAAGCTTTCCAATGGTCTATGAAAAATTTCATTTTGCTAATATCTGACAAAGTTATCAACATTTTAAGACGGTCATGTTTTAATCCTATTTTTGTAAGTGGTCCCACAATTTTAGCCGGTAGTGTAAAACACTCTATTCCAGCGATAACTACGCGTGCGATTATTAGACGTCATCTAATTGTTATATGTTCGTAGTTTATAGGCTTAAAAGTGTGCGTTATGTATATATCAATATATCATAGTATAGGTTGTTCGTTACATAAATTGCGTCAATACCACTCTGGAGATAGTGAATACTTGTACATTTACATATATCAAAGACGGACCTATCATAAACAAATACTGCCATCTTTCTTTTTGCTTCGCACGCACTCCATGTTTCTAACACACGTTTTATAATCCTTACAATTCTTTATTTTCATTTCTCTAAAATTTTTCAGAGGTAATATAATTATTATAAAGTATAACACTTTCACTACTTCTTATCAACAAGACAACTGTTGCCTTAGATGAGTGCAACGGTGACAATCTTATATGCTTTTAGATCGCTATGATTCAAAGTACCTCATTCTATCTACATAATTACATTACATACATTTAACATTATATTAGATTCCATAATAACATATGTATCACACACATAAATAGACATGCTAATATACAGTAAACGTGTTATTTGTTTTGATACAAGACAACTCTAGCTGCTGAAACAATTGCCTCTTGAATCAAAAGTAATGAAAAGCATGAAGGGAAATAAGGTTGGTAGACAATAGAGGAGAATACTGAAACATCTGATAAGTGTACTTATCTGAACAAGGTGCATTATTGCAATTTATTGAAACGATTGAATATGAAAAGAAAAAGATAGTAATGGATGGTATAATGGAAGAGTAGTTATGAGAATAATTATATAGAAATGAATGACATTGAAACATCTGACAAATATACTTATCCTTTGAGTGAGCAAGATGCAGTATTGCAATGGTGGTTATTGTCAGTGTATATCTGTATATGATGTGCGACGAGCCAATAAAATAGTATAGCCATGCAATCGGAAAGGCCTTGATAGCCGGTTAGGACAAGCTGCTGGGGTTGCCGAGACCACGCATAGTAACATATGGTGTCCCATGAAGCCGGCAACGTCTTGGAAGCAACAGATGGTGCCGGCAGCGCGTGGCCCTTGTTGCACCTCTCTGTTGCTTTACTTGCCTAACTTGCCTTCGGAGCTTGGCTCGTGCCACGCGTTACGCGGTAGGAAAGTAACAAGAGGAGGGAAGAACCTTGCAAGATGCAGATGCCATTTAGATAAAGTGAATATGGGGGAAACGGATGCACTTTCAAATTTCCCTTCCTTTCAACCACCTTAACAATAAACCTGCTCTGTAATAATTTTTTTTTCAACAATCGTAATACTACCTCTATGCACTGTTGGATACACGCTCCGTTCATCTGAATTAATGAAAATGTTAATTATCTGATTAGTAAATCTATACGTGACATGATAACGACGCCTTCCTTTCATAAACTGCACGGAAAGAAGTTTCTGAGTATAACTTTTATCATATTTATGATAGATTTTGGATTAAGGTATCACAAATGCAGAATCGTACTCAAGATTTTAGAAAATTATGCATTTGGTCTTTAGTTCGAGGACTATCATAAATAATGTAAAAGTTATACTCAGTAATTTTTTCCGTGCGGTAGCAAGTTTGTCTATGCAATATAAACTTAAGAAGGATGTTCAATGACTCCAATTTATCTTTCTCGCAAAAAGTTGAGCTACTTAATATATAAAAGGACCCACTTCCTCTTCATCTACTCATTCTCAGTTAATCTACAACCACCATTGATAAATTATTAAAACAATCTTGGCTTTCCAATGTACTAAATAGAAACAGACCCAGTGGGCAAAAATCCATGCTCGTTCTAAAAACGTTTTTCAAACGTTTTTAAAATTTATGCCCACTGGGGAGGCTCTTGTTATATATTCAGTATCTTAACTCACTTACGAGAAAGGAAACTGAAGTCATGCTGGAAAAACAATTAGGTCAATATTGGCATGCTATAATTATTGACATTGGTGTCATCGGTGCGCCACTGTCGATTTTACCTAACCTTACAATGTCACTCGCGGTTTCACACAGTCGTATGGCTAAAACACAAATACGTATGGCAGTTCCCAAAACAGCAATAAAATATTGCCAAACTGCCCATAATTATTGCACCCGTGTAGAAAAGTTGGGTGGGCGCCAGTTGGGCCCCATATGGGTTTCCCAGATTTAAGATGGGCCCCAGTTGGGTCTTCCCACTGGGAAATTAGTGGGCTTGTAATGCTCAACCCGGTTAGTGCCAATTCACTAAAGAAGATCATAAAAATGTAAGATCGTTAAAAAATATTCATTACAACTTTTTGCAATATTTTCTATCAAAATTTTCTTTCATGAGATAAAAATTAGTTAATAACAATTGTTGCATGTAATTTTTAATTTGTTTAAACAAACTAATACATATTGTTTATTTGAAACATTTCATCTAATAAAGCTAGAGAGTTGTAAATTTTTCTTAAATTTGCATACATTGAAGCCTAAAAAAGATTAATATTAATAATAAACAAAAATCCACAATTATAAAAATTGTTTAAACAAATTAATGTTGTTTATTTGCAACTTTCCATCTATAATTGAGCTAGAGAGTTGGAATTTTCTCCTAATTTTGAAACTTTTCAAGCTTATGAAAGCTTAATATTAATAATAAACGAAAATCCACAGTTATAAAAATTGTTTAAACAAATTAAAATTGATTATTTGCAACTTTTCATCTAATTGAGCTAGAGAGCTGAAACTTTCTCTTAATTTTGCAACTTTTCAAGCTTATGAAAGCTTAATATTAATAATAAACGAAAATCCACAATTATGGAAATTGTTTAAACAAATTAATATTGTTTATTTACAGCTTTTCATCTAATTAAGCTAGAGAGCTGAAACTTTCTCTTAATAATTTTGCAACTTATTAAGCCTATGAAAGCTTAAAATTTATAATAAACGAAAATCCACAATTATAAAAATTGTTTAAACAAATTAATATTGTTTATTTGCAGCTTTTCATCTAATTGAGCTAGAGAGCTGAAACTTTCTCTTAATTTTGCAACTTTTTAAGCCTATGAAAGCTTAAAATTAATAATAAACAAAAATTCACAATTATAAAAATTGTTTAAACAAATTAATATTGTTTATTTGTAACTTATCATCTAATTGAGCTACAGAGTTGAAATTTTCTCCTAATTTTGAAACTTTTCAAGCTTATGAAAGCTTAATATTAATAATAAACGAAAATCCACAATTATAAAAATTGTTTAAACAAATTAATATTGTTTATTTGCAACTTTTCATGTAATTGACCTAGAGAGTTGTAACTTTTTCTTATTTTTGCAATTTTTAAGCCTATAAACGCCCAGAACTTATAGTTATCGAAAATTCATAATTATGAAACTCTTTTACAAATTAATATTGTTTATTCACAACTTTAATACAGTTTGGAAACTGTATTACAATATTAATATTAACAATACTAATTTGTTGAAACAATTTTTATAATTGCTGATTTTACTTTACGATTAATACTGGGCTTCATTAGGATTAAAAAATTGCAAAATTAATAAAAAGTTGTAACTCAATTAGATGAAAAATTGCAAATAAACAATATTAATTTGTTTAAACAGTTTTTGTAATTGTGGATTTTTGTTTATTATTAATATTAATCTTTTGTAGGCTTCAATATTTGCAAATTTAAGAGAAATTTACAACTCTCCAGCTCTATTAGATAAAAAGTTGCAAATAAACAATATTAATTTTGTTTAAACAATTTTTATAATTTAATATTTAATTTTTTTTCTAATATTAGGATTTACACAACTTAAATAGTTGCAATATTAAAAAAAAGTTACAAGTCTTTAACTCTATTAGATGAAAAGTTTCAACTAAACAATATTAATTTGTTTAAACAAATTAAGAAATACATGCAACAATTGTTAGCAACTAATTTTTATGTAATTAAAGGAAAGTTTGGTGAAAAATGTTGTAAAATGTCGTAATTAATATTTTTTAACGATCTTACACGTTTTTTTCGTTTATGAAGATTTTTTATGGCCCTTTAAAAAATAGTTAATGATGAAAAATTTGTTAAATAAATAATTGGATCTTATTCTTTAAACTTTGCTGAGGAAAAACAGCTTTATCCGATCGAAAAATGTTAATAATTATGGATGTTATATCAATTACATGAAAAAGTTTTTTTTCCTATGCTTTTTGCATGGGAAACTGTGAGCGCTTTGACCGAATTTCATGAATTTTTAAAATTGAAACGCAGGGAAATTGCAATAAATAAAGCCAGGTTGACGATAAGTTTAGTATTGAAACTATTATTAAGTAACAATTTACTTATTTAAAAAACCTGGGAAGCCCAGGTTGGCCCCAACTGGCGCCCACTTACAAACTGGGAAATACTGGGAACTTTTCTACACGGGCAGTTCCACGGAAATATTTTTTTCAGTGTATTTTCGATTGTGGATGAAAAATCAAAAGTCTTTTTAAAGTTCGTTCAGTCTCGTGTCTATAGTCGAATTTCCAGAACACTACTTTTTTTTAGGTTATATTAACAATGACTGTAGTTTACCTTCACCATTTCTATGGTTAGATTAATCATTTTTGTTAGGGGTCGACCACTAATTGCGTCACACGTTAGGGGAGGGGAGGGTCGGCTGTAGTGTAAAAACATACAATTTATATGATTTTTATGTGTTAAATGTTTACTCAGGTATATTGTTTCACAAACTTTGTTTTATATTTTATAATAGAAAAACTTAATTGATATTTTTTCAACGTGATATAAAATAGGGGGGAGGGGGGGGGGGTGAAAAAAGGAGGAAATAGTGTGATGTAATTTAAGGACGGCCCCTAATATATAGTATAGATATACTTTAGTAGTATGAAACAAAAACTTGGCTTTTGTAAAAAAAAACCGGAATATTCAAACAAATCTGGGAATTTGCAAAAAGTGTTAAACATTCGTAGATACTTAAATCACGAAAATTTCAATTTTAATATTCTATTTTTTGCAAAAATTGAAAAATGGAACTAGAGACGCGGTAAAAATGCAATCTAAAATTTTTTGGTAAAAAGAAACTAAAAAAAAAAATAATTTTCAACTACTCCAAATTCCGGGTGTCTACTAACCGGAAAAACTGGGAAATAGCCGGGAAGTGAAAAAATAAACCGGGAAATAGTCAGGTCATGAAATATAATTTTAATACAGCGCTAAAATTGTATAAGTTATATAAACAAACAATTTTTTAGTTTTTTTTAAATTTTGAAAATCAGTTATTATTATTGTTGATAAATTTATTATATTTAAACAATGAAAAGGTAGAATTTGTTAATATATCATTTACTTAAAGTAAGAAATTTAATATTTAAAACCGAGAAATGACCGGAAATTTTAAAAACCAAGTTTAGTAGACAATCTCAAATTGCAATTATTGTTAAAAAATAATTAATTTGCTTACTCTCTAAATTTGAATAAGTGAAAATTCACTTATTATTTAGATGTCAAAGAAAAGAAGACTTTTGACTTATAAATAAGTCAACTTTTACTTATTCAAATTTAGAGAGTATAACAATAACATTTTTTATACTTTCTAAATCTGAATTAATGATAATTGGGCTTCTAATTCAAATAGTGAAAATTTATACTAATTTTTAGCAATTTTCTTTAAAACTTTAAAAATACTGACTAAATCTGAATTAGTTAAAAACTACCATTTTGAAGGTGAGAACTCTTTTACCCTGTCAAATAAGTAATTTTCTACTAATAATTTAGTAAAATACTACTAATTTAATTAGTCAAAGTAACTTTTAGGTTATGTTAAACTACTCAAAGAATTAGCGATTTTTATTTACTAATTACATTAGTTATTTTTTACTATTTAATTAGTTAAATTTAACTACTGAGTTAGAAGTTTTTTACTATTAATTAGTTATTTTTTATTTGTACTAATTAGCGAAATTGGTTAGCGCACGGTACTTATTTTTACTAATTAAAAAAGAGAAAACTCGTTCACGATTTAAACCCCTAAATAGTAGTTTTTAACTAATTCAGATAAAGAGAGTAAAAAGGTAGAAGCTACTAAATCAAATGGTGAAATTTTACTTCAAATTAGTAGAAATATTTTATTTTTTTCAATTTTTTTCCTTTATATAATTTCCTATTTTTTCAAAAAATGTATTTATTATTTTTATATTTATTAAACTACGTTTTATGTTTTGTTTTTAAAAGTTTTCTTTCTTCTTTTGTTTTTGATACAATTGTTTTTGGTTCTTTTACTGTTTTAAGATGTTGTCTAATTTTCTTCTATTTACTCAGACGATTGAACATTATTTTATATACGATGTTATTTTTAATAGACTCAATTAATTTTTATTCTTGTTGATACTCATATTTATTTGATTATTACTTCACAATTTCAATTTGTCTATTTTTTTGTAAACCTACATACTTTTTCATAAAATTTTTAGTTTTTCTTGATTTTTCAAAAGTTGTTAGAATTGTTTAAACATTTGTTTAATGTTATAATTTGTTTTTGATTTTTATAAACTACTTTATTTTTGAAGGATATTTTACTTTTTTTGAAAGACTTTTTTCTTATCTTTTTACATTTTTTTTGCTTCTCATTTTTCAGTGAGTTTTACCAAAATTATGTTTTTAAAATTCATTTTTATTTTTTCCATGCTTGTTAGTTTTTTGTAAAAGATTTTCTCTATTACCAAATATTTTATTATTATTAGTTTTTATTGAACGTTAGACATAAGTTTTTCTTATTTCTTTAAAATTTTTAATTTTTCTATGTTTTTTATTTATTATTTCAATTTTCTGTTCTTTTGTGATTATTTTTAATTCTTTAAAATTTTATTAATTTTTAAATTTTATCGTATTTTTTCTATTTCTTTGTAATGCTTTTTCTGGTTTGAAATTGTTCAATTTTTATCCTATAATTTCTAATTTAAAAAAATATTTATTGAGTATTTTTGGCTACATTTATCCATGGTTTCTTAATTTTCCAAATAATATTTTTTAAATACTTTTCTTATTTTCTTCTCTAACTAGAACTACCAAAGTGCGCTACGCGCGCCAAATTATAATATGCTTCTGATTTATTTATTTTCCAATTTATCAATTTTTTTAATTTGCCAATTTGCCAATATTCTAATCTCCAATTTCTCAATTTACCAGTTAACCAAATTATCTAATTTGCTAATTTTTAATTTACCAATTCTTTTACTTTGCCAATTTTCCAATAACCAAATTTCCAATTTCTCAATTTACCAGTTTCAAAAATTGTCTAATTTGCCAATTTTCCATTTTAATAATTTTCAATCTTTCCACTTTTCCAATATTCTAATTTGCCAATTTTCCAATAGCCAAATCTCCAATTTCTTAACAGTTTAACAGTTTACCAATTTTCCCAATTTGCTAATTTTCCAATCAATTTCCAATTTCTCAATTTACCAGTTTAAAAAATTGTCTAATTTACCAATTTACAATTTCTTTAATAACCACTTTTCCAATTGTTTAATATGTCAATTTTCCAATAACCCAATTCTCCAATTTTCCAGTTTTCCAATTTTACTAATTTTCCAATTTTCCAATGTTTTTACTTTGCCAATTTTCCAATAACAATTTACTTTTTTTAATATTCTGGAATAATCACTTTTCCAATTTTATAACAAAAATTCCAATTTGATTTTCACGTCTGGACTCGAAAAATGACGAGAAAATAATGGTGGAGCTGAAAGTAAAAAAAAGACAACAAGAAATTAAATCTACAGTTGTATCTCTGTCTATCTTAAATGTTTTTCCTTTCTTTGAAACTGTTTAATTTTTTAATAGTCAATCTTAGATTTTTTATTTTTTTAAATCAAGTTTTCACAAAATATATTCATTGTTTTTTTTCTCTAACTTTTAAAACAGTTTTTTAATTTTTCTAGCTTGTAAAATATTCTTCTCTTTCGTAAAATTATTACGTATGCTCTTTCATTGATTTTCTCATTTTCCGCTCCTTAATTCAAAATATTGAATTTCATAAATTACGCGTTTGGGAAACGTGATGATCCCTCTTTGAAATTTTTTGATGCATCACCTAAGTCAATTTATCCTAAAAATACCATAAATAAGCGATCTTAATCCTTAATAATGAATTTTTATTCATCTAACAATTTACAGATTTATCTCAAATGTGTGCATACATTTTTCTCTTACTATTAAAATTTTGTACAAATAATATTCAATAATCGAAAGATAGTATGTTACAAAACGAGTGAAATATAAAAAATAAAATAAATTAAGAATTAATTTTAAATCGTCGTTATAAAAGTATAATAAATTTACACTTTTCAGAAATACTCAAAAATATTTAAAAATCAACTGTGATGAAGTAATTGAAAATAAAAATTAAAAGAAAATCATTATATTCTCAGAACCATTAAAATGATGAGGAATTTATCCTATCAGTGTCTTCTGGCGATGACAGTACCAACAACGACTAAGTTGAGAAAATCAACGTATAACCTTTTGTGGTTCCCATGAGCACTTAGTGATGCGGGCTGTCGATAATGTACTTTTTTTTAAATATTCGAAACACTGGTTCACACGGTCGATTAAACTCTGTACACACAACATCGGTCAGCAAGGAAGACTGAAGAAATTCTAAGGGTATGTACACCTGCGAAACCTTGCATGTAATTAATAACGTCGTCGTCGGCACGAATCCTTTGTACATACTACTTATATCCTTGTATAAACCTTCTTAAGTATTGTAAAATGCATGCATATTCAAACGGATGCAAACCGGAAGATGGTTCCTCGCATCATGCACCACTTCCGGTTAAAAGATCCTATAGATTTTACTCATGCAATACATCTGTAATAAAAGATTTACTACTTTCTAATCTGTACGAATATCATAACTTACAAGATTAAAAATTGAAAACAATTAACAAAAAATAAGTTCCTTAATTCTGTGGCTGAAAGGCATAACAACATAACTAACAATTTATCGAATTTAAGATAATATCAGATTTGAGTTTATTTAGTAATGCTCTTTAAAGTTTCATAACGGTAAAGTGATTTAAATGTTTATTTACGTAGAAAATAATTAATAACATAACAACATAACTACATTCAAATCGAAAAAAAGAATTGATATTCTTCTTTGAAGCGTTCATATTTTATTAAAATTGATAAACAGATGTAAAAACTACACTAGAAAATAGGATACAATGCCAAACACCAAAAATATTAGTTAATTTTTTGATTTTACAAAACCAAGAAAAAAAACAAAAACAGATTTTTCTCAAAACAATGAAAATGCAGTTATGATGTTCTGCCTTTCAGCCACAGAATTTTTCCTCTTCTTTCTATTTATTTTTTTTTAAAAAATTGATAATTGTACATAAATGTAAAGTGTTAATTTTGTCAACGTATCGTCAGTTAGAGAAACATCCGTTTCCGGAAATTAAGTCACACGTGTCCAATAATTATTCTAAGCAAGAAATTATTTCTTGGTCTTCGACGATCCCGCATCTTTGAAAAATTGCAGGTGCTTCTTATTTTTATCGAGGGAATTGCGTAAGCTTTAAAAGCCAATAGTCAACCTCATCCTGTTTGATGCGATAGACTATAGAATAAAGTTTATTCTCACGCAAACGGTCGAAAGAAGTGTTGATAAATTTTATAGTAATTCGTGTTTTTCTCCTGAGCACGTGTTCCAAACGGAATACTCCTTAAAAAAAAATACCTTTTACATTTCCGGTTCATCTTGAATACTTCTAAATAGGCGCTAAGTGGATAACCGATGGCAGAATGCTTTTAAGCTTCTTTTAAAATGCTAATCCTCTAATTCTGTACTGTCAACTCTCACTCTGATGATGATAACTGAATTATAATTAGAAGTTATTTTCCTACAATAACCAATTTCTATATTAGGGTGGACCTTAATTGGGCGATGTTTTCAAATCTTTGGTCTCCACCCGGAAAATTGGTCAAGGTACCAAAAAAAATGTTTCCTTCAAGTTTGAGCAAAATGAACCAATATTAACAAGTGTCTCTAGACAACCGAATTTTTCCATGTAGGCGAGAACCGGACAAAATGCTTGTGTAAAAGTTTAGAGTAGAAAAAAAATTATTTAATGATATTTTTGGAAAATATAAACTATCACACATTAAAATAAAAAACTTTAAGAATTAAATAGGATAATCATTTAAAGAATTTATTTAAGATAACATATATATTTTGCAGTTTTTTAAAAGTATCTCGTAATTTTGTTGTGATTAAATTTTTAATTTTTTTCAGTGTTTTTAAATATTTTTTTTCAGAAAATTGAATGTCTAATGCGTAACAGTGCGATTTCCTGGACTTGTATACAGCGTGTATAATTGTTCGGAATGGGAGTAATCGCAAATTCTGCATGAATTGTAGTAATGACGCCTTTCGTGCAGAAGTAAATAATTTTTGGCAAGATTTTCTGATTCATATATATAGGGTGCTATTACAGCCTTCGACTGATGCCGTGTTGCTTCTTTCATTCAATTTTTTTCTTTCTTCTTGCACAGACATAATAACGGCTTTGCTTTAAAATATGAGCGTGTACGTAAGATTTATAAAATTATACACTCATCAAGATTGATATGACTACAGGGGATTATTACACTAATTTGAAATCGGTAGAAATAAAGTTTCAAATGTGAGATTTTCTTTAAACTGAAGTCAAGATTGTTGTAATTGTTTCGCTTTATATCTGTTATACTTTATACGATGAAGACAAGATAATAACGTTCTTAAAACATTCAGTTCTTTTCAATTTCGCAATGATCTGCAAAAAGGAAAAGAAAAAGAAAAGAAGAAATATACTTTGAATGAATAAGGAATGTCGAAAATTTGCGACATTTTTCAAGCAACCTTCTGAATGCCTGATTTGTTGAATGAGATCGATTACGATTTCTGGACATTCCAGTTTAGTTCGAAACTGAAGAATCTCAACCTTCTCACGGGTCACTTTGTTTTTAATCAATTACTTCTCGAGACAAGCATCCAAATTTCACATTAACGTCTCGTTGGCGTCCTCTCACGATTCCAGCGAATCCGAACTACCTAATTATTTTCAATCGAGACAAAAAAGTACGTACGCAAAAAAAAGGTAACGAATTTTAAGAAAAAGACTGCAAATTGTACAAAAATCTTTTTATATATAAATCGATTTTACATAAAATCTACTTATTTTACATTTTGTGTAAAATTTAACATATTTCACATATTATTACGCTCAAAACTTAATGTTAAATCAACACACAATATAAGATAATTACGTTTATGTACATACATTTTTTGTTATTTTCATACAGATTTTGTGTTGATAAATTGACACAAATTAACCTTTAACTTTACACATTAATAATTCTGATTGTAGTTGAGTTCTGAACGTTTAAATCAACTTTATTTATTATAATCGATTTAATTTGTCTAGAACAAATTATTGAATAAAGTATGTAAGCATACTCTCACATATTTCGTTAATGAATTCGAATTTTTAAATGAAATACAAATTTACATGCTCATTAAATTTTTCACTTTATTATCTTTATTCACAATTGATTTCATTTATCATTGAATTAGAATAATTTATTTATTTACAAAATGATCATCAGTTGCATTGGATAATTGTCAGTTTCATAACATGTCGACGTGTGATACGAAAAAAACAACTCTATTGTGCGCTTGCACGAAAACTAACACTCCTGATTTTTTAATCCTAAAAACAAATTTTTGGGTCAAAAAACACATTTGTTATATTTATTTTCGAAATAAATGTTATAATACAAAAGACAAATATCAACAAAACTAATTTCTTTCTATAGAAAACATAAAATGAAAACTGTGTTTTTGGTTAGAATTTCAACGAAAGTGTTTTTTTTTTCATGCCGAGTCTCAACTGTGTTTTTTTTCGTACCACCCGTCGATGTAATATAGACGATTAATATGTAGTGGTGTTGCCTCACTAAGCACTCAATTAAATCGGAGAATCTGAACAAACGAATTAGAAAGATCACACGTTTTACAAAAGGTATTCGAAATTAAATTAATACACGATTCTCAAGTACATGCTCTTTTAGTAAATGTTGGGAAAATGTATAAACTGTTTTCATTTCCAGTTGTAAACGGATTCAACTCTGTTAGACAAGGACAGACTTATGCACTAGGGATGGTAAAGTCGACTTTTACCCTCATAAAGTCGATTTTTCGCAATCGACTTTGTGTACTTATCGAAAGTCGAAAGTCGACTTTTGATATTTTCTATAGAAATAATGGAAAAGTCGAAGTCGAAAGTCGATTTTAGTCGACTTTTTTCGACTTTTCGAAATCGACTTTAACGTGTAGAACAAAGTCGAAAGTCGAAAGTCGACTTTCTGGTGAAGTCGAACAACCCTATTATGCACTATACATTGGCTGAATTTAAGGTGTAAACGATTTCAGACTTTTGTTTATGAAAATACCATTTAAATATAATAATTTACGAATTTTTCGCTAATAATATTTTTTTATTTACGATTTTAACATTTTTTTATCGAGGATTTTTAAAACTTTCCTTTAACGGCAAATATTATAAATCACAACTTATTCATTCACAATTTAAATTTTACTTATCAATACATTTACAGATTAATGAATTCGAGAAATATGCAAACAATCTATCTAAATTTCTTGGAGTGAGGTCTGACTCCACTAAGAGGGGACATTGAGCAACTCCAATCAAGAGTAAAAAACCCACTTAGAATGAATTTTTCACTTCAAGCAAAAAGTAAACTCTCACTCTAATTTTGGAGTAAAATTCCACTCAAATTTGAGTGAAAGAGTCAAAATAGAGTGGGCCTTTCACTCTGATTGGAGTGGCTCAATTTCCACTCTTAGCGGAGTGAAAACTCACTCCAAGAAATTTAGAGAGATTGATTCAATTATTTCATAAAGCTAAACTTCACATGGGAGCTATTCATAACAATTTTAAAATAAACAAAAATTAAATATATAGTAAAAGCACTCGGTATACAATACAATGCTATAGACTACTCATTTGGTTATCATATTAAATTAACCAAAATCAAAATTACGAAAATGAAACGTATAATTTTATTCAGAACTGCGCAAAATCATTGTTTGTTTGGTTTTTGAAATTATTTATTATTGAAATCACCATATACTAAATTCCTCAAAAAATGGCCAATCTAAAGTAACATGTAATGAGTTAACTTTCTCTTTCGTTTATCATAATTAGACACACTTCAAAATTCAATTTGATTTCATAAAAAGACTTCGAATATTCAGATACGTTTTTGTCAAACTTTGCTTATATAGCCTCTTTAAAAATATTTAGTAGTAAATTTTTAGATTAATTCAAAAATCAAAATTGAATATGTCGTTCACCCCAAGTCAAATGTACGCAAACGTTTGTCACAATTTAGAAAATGCGTAACTTTTAAGAACAAAGCAGAAAGTACGTATCTTTCTTGAAAGGCTTGGACACAGCGCATCTATGTACACTGAAAAAATTTTTTTTTTCTCAGTGTAGTTTTTGTACTTACAAAACATGAGTAGTTTCTAAAAACATCACTAAAGATATATACTTTACAACCTGCTCTTAAAGATTGTGCTCCCTGTGTGTGGGACTTAGCACGTCAGAGAAGTGATTAGTTAGGAATAAACAATATTCCCCCGTAATATGTGAGAGTAATTCTCTATTTTTTTTTGCCTGAACGGCTATTCTTGAAGAGATTAAAAATTAAAAAAGTTAATAATACTTTTGTCTTGTTTACTAAAAAAAGAAAAAAAAGACTTCAAGAAAAGCTGTTTAGGCAAAAAAAAAAAAAAATAGAGAATTACTCTCACATATAATATAAACGGTTGAAAATTCAAAGGTTAAACCTTTTCAAATTTCCCTGTAAGTTGACTCTAGGTAATACCCATCAAACCTTCCTAGCTTTATAGGAGTATATAACACTCAGCCGAACGTTCGACTAGGCGACCCACATTGCCGAGTGTTAACTTCACCCATACCCATAGATCCCTTAACCCAGCATCAGATCTCGATCAGCCGACAAATAGATGGGGGTAAGAACCTCCACCGATCAACGGCGGTCTTCAAAGTGGTGCCAGGTGGAGGATTTTATACGGATTTCTTTACTGCCTTTTTCCGTTGCCCGCGACTCACGTCACTCTCGGCCGATTGCGCCTTCGCGTTTTCCCAATTTAGCCTGTTCCAGGACTTTCCTGAAATTGGCGCATTTTCCGGAATCCGCTATATGAGACATAGTGTTTGCTATGCTGTTCTGTAACATGCACAGAAAACAAAACGCCTCGTTCGGGCACAGTGTAAGAGTTTAGCGAGATTCTCCGCACTTATAGCATGCGGTGGATTTGTCCACTTCCTCGCACTCGTTCTTTTTATGGCCATAGTCCAGGCACTTATAGCACCTGGTGACTATTATACGCCTTCTTATTGAGCAGCTAAGGAACCCAACTTCTACCCGGCTTACGGGCTCTAATTTTTCTGCCTTCTCGTGGTTCGCGACCACGATGGCCAGCTTCACGCCTCTTTTATTAGGTCCTAAAACTTTCACCTGTCCTTTCTCAGCGGGAGTTCCTTAGAGCAGCTTCAATCTCTTCCTTCACCGTTAAACCGTCTAGGTCACGGATTTCCAGAGTCTTCCTCTAGCCCTTCGCCGCTCTGACGGTCCCCAACCGTGCAATAGCCTCTAAGACCTTGGTGGAAAAAGCTCTCCCATTTGAACCTCCTCCTAGTTCTAGGAGAATGTTCCCTTCATTTGTCGGCCTTGCTCCGAGCACCGTCGTCTGGCAAGAACCAGGTTCTACTTATTTTCGAAGTTCGCCCAGGACAGAAGCATATGTCTTCCTTAACAAACTCTAACCAAAACCGTTGGATTTTTGGCTTTCCCAGATTCGACAACGATTCTCTCTGATCTTTGGGACCTTCACTCTCTCAGCCAAGGTCCCCACTGGTTTGCTTTTTTGGGGCTCCTGTTGCAGAGGAGATCGCTTCTGTCCAGCCCGCTTGTGTCTTTTGCATTCCAGGAACAGGCTTCTCGCCGCCTTGGCCTGGAAGCGTACCCTATAACTTTCCGCCTATACGGCCGTCCTTCCTCCATATCTTGCAGACCTTTATAGAATCTTTTGTCTGCCTTATCGGCTTCCGCGTGCTTTTCTATTAGTGCCGGCAACCAGACCTTAAATTTCTTCAAGCCAGTCTGGATGTCGGCCGCGACGTTCTTTTGAAGCGTCAGCCTTACGAGCATCAGACTCAGTTCTTCCATTTATAGAAAGATATCCCTCTCTTCTTCGAGCAGTTTCAGGCACTCTGCCTTATCCAACTCGCACGAAGCTATGACAGCTCTGCCGTGCTAAGGAAGAACTTACGTATCTCCATTTCATAAGAAACTGAGAAAATTGAGAAAAACCGTTTGCTTCAAGAACTCTGTTTTAAAATTAAAAATGTTAAAATTTAACTTCACTTCATAATGAAAAGTGTATATGCTCTTTCTAATTTTGTAAAAAAAAATGAATTATTTAAACAAACTCTATGCAAAACTGGACATGCGATGTCCACTTTTTAAAAATAAGAAAGAAAAAGTTACAGAAAGTGACATGCGATGTCTCGACCAAACGCATCATCGAGCTCGGGCCGCTGATCAGAAACAAAAACTTACATATATCCATATGCACACTGTGCTAAAATGTCTAAAATGTAACCGGAGATGGAGATGCGTGGTGCCTCGGCGAAGTTTCAGAAGGAAGAACTTACGTATGTCCGAGCTCGGTCCGAGTATGGAGATGCGTTTTTTTTATTTCTGACGGAAGGGTCGTGCTCGACTACCTTTCAGAAAAGGGAGACATCGCAAGTTAACTTTCGATGTTTTCCCACTTTTGGCATAGCAACCTCGCTGACCCGTACGTTTTTACGAGCACGCATAATACTGTGTGTAAGTTTTTATCAAGTATTTCTTCAATTTCTTCACATTTCGTGATTTTTTTTATTGTTTTTCTTGGCCATTAATTAACATTTTTAAATTCTATTAACATAGTTAGATGCAGTTTTTCTTCCTGCGTTTATCGATACCATAAACTCAATTTTGTCAAAAATGACACTTACGTAAGTTTTTTCTTAGCACCGCAGAGCTGTAGTGCCGTTACTAAAAGCACTGGAACAGTTGCTGACACTTGCCGCACTACCGCGACGCAGCCTACTGTGACCATACACAGTTAAAAGCGATGGATTGGTCTCTACTGAACCCGGTCCTCTGGCTCTTGTCGCCGGCGGTTCTATCCCACTACCCCCTGGGCGCCTAACATCGTCTAAGTTTAAGTCGTTATCATTCAAAAGACACCATCTTGGAAAAAAAAACGGTTGATCCACACAGAGCTCCGATATGTAGACAAGGCATTAAATCGCTAGGAGGACGCCAGGTGTCCTAGACCAATCGTTTGCGACACCTCCCAGCGTGTCACTGATGATGACAGTGAGTCCGACGCTCAGGCCCCCAGTGCTGCATCTGCGATCGACGCCTGCACATTCCAGACGCCAAATTGACGGCGGATTTGGTAACCATAGAGCCATTCATTCATCGGTACGGTAAACATCTCAGATTGGGTCGGTATTGTTGGTCAGGCCGGCAAAACAACCGGTCCATCGGCCGCCAACCCTAGATCAAGACTACTCCAATCCAACTTGGCATATTAAGTATGCAGGAATGGCCTATTCCTCCCAGAATCTCAAGTCGTCCACAGCTAACGAGGATGGTTAGCCCCCATTCTGGAATCCGAATTAACATCAACTCGCCAGACGACGGGAGTCAATGAGTTCTGGGAAGAGCTTAAAAGCTTCTCTAGTAATGGCGACAGAAGGACAAGCGTCTGGCCGGTCTTAAAGCCCCCTCACCACGACAAGGTGCCACCACGAGGAGGAATAATAATAATAATAATTCCGCGCATTTCTCCCTCCACAACAACTAAGTTTATTTAACTTTATATTTTGTGCTTTAATTTTACATTCACTATTATCTGATAAAGGTCTTTCATCTCTACTATTTGCCGCAAGTCCTCTGTCTCTTGCCCCTTTTCACTTTCACCACCATTTACGGTAATGGTTAATTGATTTTCATTGATAATTTGATATGCAACTCTGGAAAAACTTCCCGCAGATCCACCTGGCAATCCCACTAATCCACTGACT
This sequence comes from Ganaspis brasiliensis, assembly GCA_037103525.1. Taxonomy (NCBI): domain Eukaryota; kingdom Metazoa; phylum Arthropoda; class Insecta; order Hymenoptera; family Figitidae; genus Ganaspis; species Ganaspis brasiliensis. The sequence continues at coordinate 437,514 of JAZKLR010000126.1, forward strand.
CCGTTCTTATATTCACTTCGTATGCCTCGAGCATCTCAAGACGTGCAAAGCAAAGATAAGAATGGAGTCAGTGGTTTAGTGGGATTGCTGGGTGGATCTGCGGGAAGTTTTTACGGAGTTGCATATCAAATTATCAATGGAAATCAATTAACCATTACGGTAAATAGTGGTGAAGGTGGAAAGGGGCAAGACAGAGGACTTGCGGCAAATAGTAAATATGAAAGACCTTTATCAGATTATAGTGAATGTAAAATTAAAGCATAAAATACAAAGTTAAACAAACTTAGTTGTTTTGGAGGGAGAAATGCGCGGAATTATTATTATTATTCCTCCTTGTGGTGGCACCTTGTCGTGGTGAGGGGGCTTTAGTACCGGCCAGGCGCTTGTCCTTCTGTCGCCATTACTACACTGAGAAAAATCTATTGCGAATAACGCATGAATACGTACCGTTCGCATTTTGCAACACATACACTTTGCCTTTCTTGCTCAAAAACGTGCTTAAAGCTCATGAAAAGTTTCAGTGCACTAATAGTAAGAAAACATTTGCGGACTCTTCTCACAAGTGTTGCCGAAAACGCTCTCCAGCTTTCAGTGAAAAAATTGTAAAAAATCGGTGAGATTTTGGCATGAGTTTCTAGCAAACATGATTAGAATTTATATGCGCATGCGCGGCTAATTTCAGTTGTATCGTTGTTCGTTTAAAGGGACCGCGCCTGCGCACATCGTTTTAAGACTAAGTGGCAAAAAAACCATGTAGAAATTACACCGATTCCTTGCAACGCTGGATAAAAAGGTGAGGAGCATTTTTGGCACATTTGTGTTGCATTTGGTGTAAAAACTTGGAGATTAATTAGTAATATAGAGTTACTATTCTCACACGAAGCATTAATATGCATTAAACTCACGATTTCGTGTAAGAGTGTCTCCAGTTTTGTACGATTTCTGCATTAAATTATACCTTGTAAAAGTAGTAACAGTCCTTGGTGCAATAATAGCAATATATTTTTCTCAGTGTACACGAGCTGTTCGGCTTTTCCCACAAAGCGAATCTGGCGAGTTTGGACACCAGGGAACGAACGGGACCTCGTTAATTCGGGTTCTCGTCGTTCTTGTACTTGGTTAACTAGCTACCTGTAAGGATGATGTTAATTCGGATTCGAGAATGGGGACTAACCATCCTCGTCAGCTGTGAACGATTTGAGATTCTGGGAGGAATAGGACACTCCTGCCTACTTGGTATCCCAACTTGGATTGGAGTAGTCTTGATCTAGGGTTGGCGGCCGATGATCCGGTTGTTTAGCCGGTCTGACCAACAAAATCAACATTAACACTAATTTCTTACTTAAACTTTTAAGGGCATGTGATGGATTATGACGTCACTAGTATAGGCAAAATTTGTCCGTAACTTTTCTTTTCAAATATTGAATATTTTTTTATGAAACTTGGTAGAATTATTTAAAATGTCATTAGGAAGATCTCTTAGACCCGAATTTGTTTTTATTTTGGCCCAAAATTAATTTTGGGAAATTTTCGAAAAAATGCAAACTTTTATAAAAATCAATTTTGAGACCAAGTTCAAACAAACTCGGCTCTGAGAGACCTTCCTAATGACATTTTAAATAATTCTACCAAGTTTCATAAAAAAATATTCAATATTTGAAGAGAAAAGTTACGGACAAATTTTGCCTATACTAGTGACGTCATAATCCATCACATGCCCTTAAGTCTAAAAAATAGAGCGTGCACTAGAATCGTTGCGTTTTTTCGTATCATACATTTACTTAGAATTTTAAAACCAGTCAAGATAATTAAGTTTTCTTTGGCTTATTTTGAAGTTAAAAGTTTGAAGTTGTCTTAATCGCATTAAATTTCTATTAACGGATCTCTATTATGTATATTAAATAAAAAAGCTTTAAAATAGGACTATTTATTGGCAAATTTTATAGGCTTTTTCCAATATTCTATAAAAAATTTCATTTTGCTTATATCTGACATAGTTATCAACATTTTAGAACGGTCATGTTTGTAATCCCATTTTTTTAAGTGGTCCGACAATTTTGTCCGGTAGTGTAAAAGTTTTTATAATAACAACTGATTTGACGAGGGTCTAAAAACGGCATTATTGACATTCATCCTTTCATTATTTTTCTATTTAATTACGTGACTAATTTTCCTAATAAGACTTAGTCATAAAAGACTAATAAATATAGATAAATATTAAAAATAAAAAACATCATATAAATATGATATTGTCAGAGTTATTTAGCTTCAAACGTTAAGTACCCCGTCTTGACCCACTTTTCCTATAAGGTTATAATATTTTAACATATTATCTTCACAAGTCTTGTCACAATCATAGTTTTGTAAATATTCACTTTTTCCTATCAACTCTATGTCTACCTCGCCTACAAATTGTTTCAAGAAATCAAAATTTGCATTTCTTTCAGGTTTTAGTTGAATGCTCCACGTAGCATAGGAGAGACCGAGGAGGAAAGTAACAAAAATCAGTTTTTTGATGCTACCATTAAAACTATTTGTCGGATAAGTTCTGTAAACATATTAATCGACAGCTTGGACTTTCACCTATTGAATAAAATTGGAATTAAACATTAATAATAATTTGATAGTTCACTGCAGGACTTTTTAATCAGCTCTTTATTTGTTACGTTCCTCCTCACCCCTGAGGTGGAAAGTAACAGCACGAAGAAGGAAAGTAATACTTTAAAATTAAGGCTATCATTTCAAATATAAAACTGCTATTAATTTAAATTATTTTTATTATGAACATATAAAAAAACAAAGTGATATTAACTACATTTTGTACATAATTGGCAGATATTTTTGCACTTTTTTGAAATCAAGTTTTTTTGATCTACTTAGTATTCGTTGAATAGCAATGACATTAAAAAAGCATCGTTTCTTAAAAATTCAAATCAAAAGTCCAATATTTAATCTTTAAAATATAAAATAAACATATAAAATCACATATTTATAAAAAAGGAGGAGGTTTATAAAAATAAAGCATTAGATGAGGAGGAAAGTAACAACGTGTTACTTTCCACCTCACCCCTCTTTTCCTTGGATTTCAAAAAACAAGTTTAAATTACACAAAAGTATTTCGCATTTTTTAATTATGCACTAGCACGACTTAAAGATAAATAAAAAAGCTTCAAAAAAACGAAAAGTATATATAAAATATCTATAAAATCAAAAAAATATGATATTTTGAAAATTTAGACAAAAACTTACTTTTGACGTAATTTTTGCACAAAAGGTCAGTATCAGATATATAGCTTATGGTAGACCCCTAACATAATTTGGGGTAGGTAGAGGGGTCAAAACTGACTAAAAATTATTTGAGGACTGTCACTGTCCGCTCATTGGTTTAGAAGTTATAAGCGTTGTTACTTTCCACCTCTGTTAAAAGAGTAAAAAAAATTAAAAATTGGTGAAAATAATATAAAATTACTGAAAATAATATAAAATTACAGAATTTGTCTTTAAGCAAAAAAAAAAAATAATTAAAAAATCGTTTAAAAAATTGAAAATTGAAGACAATAACCTAAATTTCAGATAATAACTGAAAATTTGGGAAATTAATTAAAAAATAATGAAAATATTAAAAGATGGAGAAAATAATTGCAAAATAATAAAAAGAAATGAAAATTGAAAAAAATAATTGAAAATTAAGATTTATATTTGAAAGTTGAGTAAATTAATTCAGAAATTATGAAAATTATTAAATATTGAAAATAGTAATTGTAAAATGACAAACATAATGGTAAATTAAAAAAATTAATTTAAATATGCGATGAATAATATGAAATTAAGGAATAAATGATTAAATTGATATAATGTCAAGGCAAAATAATTCAAATTAGAAAAGTGTTTGAGAAAACTAAACAAAGTAATTGGAATTTTGGGAAGGAAAATTAAAGATTTAATGTTACAATTTAAAAACAATTACAATAATTAAGAATTGTAGAAAACAGTTGAAAAAGGATAAAAATATTACAAAATTGTATTTTAAGTAATTGAAATCATAATAGAAAAAAATTATTAAAAATTGAAGAAATTTGTAAATCACTTCAAATTTAGTATTTTTGAAACGTGGATTAATTGAACTTTTAATTAATGCAAGTATACATTAACTGGTATTTGAGGAAATAAAATTGCTATCAATGTAAAATTTAAGAACATTTTAAAAAGATGAAATAAGATTTAGAATTTTAAAAGAAAAAAACATCTATTGACAAGTCTCAGGCGTGGAGAGAATGAATAAATGAATTAATTAAACTTGTAAATTATGATATATAATTGGGACCCCATTTTCCTTTTTGCCCCAGGGCCCTTGCTTTCCTAGTTACGCTACTGTTTGTATCATAAATGAGAGAAACTTCTGTGTAATAGTAGGTATTTTGGGAAGTCACTAGAACTGTTTACTTTTGGTTCCGGAAAACAAAAGAAACAATTTACCTCACGTCAATAGCCAATCTGGTTATTTTGACTTTGGATTCGGATTTAGCGAAGAAAAATACGCTGGAATTCTTTAGCATATTGTTTTATAAGTAGGAATGCACTAGCGTAGTGTCCTGGACAAAAAAAAAATTTTTTTTGGTTTTGAAGTGCTTTTAATTTGTTTCAGATTATCGCAAAAATGAGAATCTGACGCTGTTGCCATGACCAGTCACCTGCCTTTTTTTTGGATGTCCGCGATGACAATAAAAATGAATTATAAAATATTATACAATAAAACATTTTTGTTTGTTTAACGTAAGGTGAATGATTGCAATTTATTATCTTGGAAACAAAAATTCTTGATTATTCTTACCAGATGAGTTTCCGGCGTATAGAGGATTGCCTGTAATTAAATTTTTCACGTTAATGCATCGTATATATAGTTATAAATTTATGCCAAGGAGAATGTGTTGACATAAATTGTAATTAAGCATACATGATTGGATACCTTTAGATTTGAAATTTTTGACGTTAAAAGTTCGTTGATTTTGAATTTCAATATATTATCCTCTGAAAGTTTTAATATTTGGTCAATAACATCGCTTAAGAAACTTTTCTTAATCAAATCCTTCTCCTCAAACTTCTTCTCAATGTCAGGGTTTATTGTTTCAAGAATTTTAATTTTTTCGTGAAGACGTTTACATTCATGAGCAGATACAAGTTGATTTTCAAAATGTTTCGATTCACTTGTAAGAGAAGAAATGCTATTTAATTTAGTTTCCAAAGCGTCTCTAATAGTGTGTTGCAGTTCTTCAGAATCATTCTTCGAAAATAATTTACGTCGAACGTTGTGCAAATGCGATTTTAAAGAATCAGACAAAATTGGATGTATTGCACGCAAAATGGATTTTTTTACAGGCTTAGAATTCGCAATGGCTCCAAAAATATTAACATCAACGTCTTTAGTGGTGACAAGACCACTTTTGGAAGCTTTTTTAAATAGTCCTATGTGGTTTTGATTGCTCATCAAAAATAGTATAAAATCATTCACAACTGAAGACATGTCTATGACTTTGTCAGGTGGAAAATGTTTGGCCAATAAATGTATGATGTAATTTGTTGTGACGGGAGAACCATATACAGTAGGCTGTACGTTGTAGAAAATAACTGAAATACTTTGAAAAGAATCTTTCATTTTGGGCGAAATAAGATTTTCGAGATCTTTTAAAATTGATAGAAAAGAATGACCATCATTTAGTTCTAAAGCTTTTATATTCACTATTAAAATAATTTTAAGAGAAATAATTTTTTGCAACAATTGATAGAGGTTATAAGTCTTTAACATTTTATAATGTTCTCCTTTGATATTTAATACTGGATAATTCCAGAAAATCATGTCAGAATTTGGATCTTTTGAAATCCACCTGGACAGAATTTCAGCTTCTAAATCTGAACTGCTTTTTCCTATTTGCGGGCCTGCAGAATCTTCTGACTTTGAAATAGTAAAAGTTTTTCCACCAGGCTTTTTATTAACGATTAATTTTGCTCCAATTAAGTAGTTGAGTATTATGTTCTTTCCAGATTTACTGTTACTAACACAAAGTGCTATATTCTCTTCTTGAGCTTCTTTTTCCATATAAACTGAGGAATTATAGATATAATTTGCTAACAGCTATATACTCTCCATACTTAAATTGCTTGACTCGCTGTTAACAATTATTACTGCGAATAGGAGCAATAGAAAAGTTTCTATCTCTTTACTCATAATTGAAAAACTGTAACACAGTTGCAAAATTATATATCAATCCAAGTGTTCTTAATAGATTCTGAAAAAAATGTGTTTAATTATTGTAAATGGAGATTAACGGCGTTCCACAGGGAAATTTTAAAAAGGCTTCGGGAATGCAACCATCAACGCTCTTTTAGTATAGTTTCGATTCTGACTTATTGTATTTATAATAATTAAGTATAGAAATTTTAGAGAGAACTTATCTTAAATATTTGAGCATTTTTTAAGTATGGTTGCTATGCTTTTAGAAATATTATATTTCATGAAAAAAAATACAAAAGGTATGCCATTAGTAATTTATTTTCTGAAGCAGATGACACAGTGTGAAGATAGTTGTATATGCGTCAGATTTTTTAAATTCGAAATATTAGATCCAAAATGCCAAGTCAAAAATGTAAAAAATTAACAAATCGTTTCATGAAAAGCTTTACACGTGAGGTTTTGGAGTGGCTGGACCCAAAAATCACGGATTTTCGTGTGAATTTTTTAATGTTTTCAATTTTTATCTGTCATATTGGATCCATCATTTTAAAATTTTAAAATCTGATACAAGATTCGTATTCAACAACCTCAAAAACTCTCAAATAGCTAGTTTCGTAAGGATTTGTAAATTTTTTTAATTCTTGATTTCCAACAAACGAAAAGTAGCAATTCCCGTAAGAATTTGTTAACTTACTCAACTTTTGATCCAGCATTTTGAATTTAAAAAAATGATAACGGCATCGTATTCGACCCCAAAAATCACATTATAAATTATCAATTATTTAAGCTGTGTGACTCAAGTAGAAGGGATTAAAATATATGTTACTCAATTTATTTTTTTTAGTGTTGTCAGATTGCCCAAGCAAGATACTTTTTCCCAATCAGTGTCTATTTTGTGGGTAAACAATTAGTGAAAACTTTCTACTTTTTTTCCATCATATGCAATTACCTTTACAAAATACCACTAGCTTAAGAAAAAAAATTTATTTATAGCAAACTTTTTATATTTCTCCCATGAAATGTAATTGATCTAACAAACTTTGCAAAATACTTCAAAAAATTTTCAAATACACAAAGTAAATTTTCGAGCACGTTTCATTAGGACACAACATTTTTTTGAGGATTGTTATATTGTACTCCAAGCTAAATGTTATTTTGTACTCCTATTGAAATTCAAAGGTTTTTAACTTTTAATTATTGAATAATTAAATTCACTGGATTAATTGAGTCTTTTAATAGAAACTTAATGTATTAAAATCAAATATTCAATAAGTAAAACTTAAGATCTTTAATTTTAGTAGAAGTACAAAATAACAATTATCTTCGGAGTATATGTATGTGTGCGTTTCGATAAAATTTTTTTGTGAATACGATAAGAACGCTTAAACAAATTTTAATAATAAAATTAAAAAAACTTTTAATTATCAATATCCCCAACAAATTTTTTTCTGTTCTCAAATGAAGAAACATAGTCTGCAAAATTTTGCCAAGTCGTAACACGCATTTAAATCCCCTGAAAGTCATCCCTTACAATTAGTAAAATAATCGAATATAATATTGAAAAAATTACTGATTTCCCTCAAAAAGTTTTGGTCAATTTCTAAAAAGGAGGGATATACTCAGGAAGATGCACCCTAATTTTTTCTCTTAGTAAAATAATAAAAAAGAATTTTGACAAAAACCAATTAAAAAAAAATTGTATTCATCTTCTTAAATTAAGGAATATATTTTGGAAGATGCCCCGTAATATTTTTAGATGATAAAAGCTGTTGATATCAGTATATATGTAGTATTTTTTAAAATACTTACATATAGTGGAAAATTGTACTGCAAGTTATTTACACTTCTCTCTCTCTAAAGCGACTAGAAAAAATTGTAATGTATCGTTCTTGTTGAAACAAAGTATGTTAGAAAAGTGGAGAATCGTTTTGTGACAGACACGTTAAATAAGTTTTTTATTATGTCGTTAAGAAGACGTCGCGAACCACGTACCGAATAATATAGTGTCAAACTACGAAACTTTATCCAATGATGAAAAACATCGTGTCGAAATGCGACACTTTAGCCAATGGTCAATAGGATTGTGGCTAACAAAACATTAGACAATGAGAAATCGTTACGTGTCGTTTAGAATGCACGTTAAATCAAAGTAAGTCGCATCGTGGCGTGCTATCAAATGTTTTTCAATAAAAAATTGTAATGCATCAAACACGTTGCAAAATGTGTAAGCAATATGCATTTGACACCTATGTCAAATGACACGTATGTTTCGACTTCAATCTTTGTGGAATTACTTAAAATATCATTAGGAAGATCTCTCTGACCAAAGTTTGTTTGACTTTTGGCGTAAAGTTAACTTTTAAAAAAAAATTATTTGAAAATGCTCAAAAATTAATTTTAAAGTAAAATTCAATCAAATTTGGGCCAGGAGACCTTTTTAATTATATTTTAAGTTATTCTTCGCAAAGTTTGGTGTCAAAATATTTAGTATATTTTAGGAGAAAGTTTGTGGACAAATATGCCAGTGACGTCATTATCCTTCACATGCCCTTAAAAACTCTCTAATATAAAATATAATGAATGCGTTGGAAAGATAATTTTTTAAGCTTTAAATAGGTACTAAGATTTATTTAGAAAAATATTTTTTTCCTGATGTATTTTGCATTTAAAAGCTTCAAATCCGAGTATCTCAAAACGTGTCGACTTCAATTTTGTTGCAAGTTGTGTTAAAATAAAGTTTAAATTTTGTACTTTTTACCACTTAAATATTATAATGGCTTTTTCAGTGCTTTTGGAGAAAAAAATTAAAATAAAAAGTCATTTTATTAAATTTGACATAAAGCACAAAGACAGAACGTAACCCTCTTAACAAAAGTGATACTTTTGTTCTGTGCTCTATGTCAAATTCAATAAAATAACTTAGTATTTTAAATTTTTTCTCCAGAACCAGTTGACATGTTTTGAGATAGTCGGATTTGAAGCTTTTAAATACAAAATACACCATGGAAAATTTTTGTTTTACAATACTTTTAAACGAATGGAAGACAATTAGTAGACGATTTCAAAATAATACGAATAGAAAGGTAACAAAAAAGATAATAAGAAAGATACTGTAAACTGGATAAATAAAAATTGATAAACGAATACGCAAAGAAAACAATAAAGCGTATTTTAGTAAACTTTATTATTACATAAAAAAAGCAAGAGAACATTTTTCTTATACGATTACAGGAAAATTCAATTTTATTTACAATTTCGCACAAGCAAAAAAGTTTAGACTGACTTTTATGTGTGCAAAATACAGAAACATCAACGTCGTACAATTTTCCTTTTTTATTTTTTCTGTATACACGGCTTTAGTCATTTTGTTGAAAAATTCATGATCTATTATTAAATTAATACATCATGATTTCAATTATAACTTTACGATAAACTATTTAAAATCTTGAAAGTCATGGATATTCCTTTTTCTAAGTAAATTCTATTCAATCATTTTAAAAAAATTAATGAAACTTGTCTTTGTTACTTTTGTTACCCACCTTGTTTGGCTTATTTTGTAGTTAAAAGTTTCTGCCAAATGCTCCCCGCTAAACTTGAATAATGAAAATTGACAAAAAACGAAAAATTCACTTGTCTTTATCACATCAAATCTCCGTTTCTATTAATTGAAAAAGCTTTAATATAGGACCATTTATTCGCAAATTTTTTAGGCTTGTCAATGGTCTACAAAAATTTTATTTTTTTAATTTCTGACATAGTTATCAACATTTTTTAAAGGTCATATTTGTAATCCCATTTTTTTAAGTGGTCCCACAATTTGGTCGGTAGAGTAAAAGTTTTCATAATACGCTACTGATGTTCCTAATAAGACTTAGTCAAAAAAGACTGATAACTATAGATAATTATTATAAATAAAAATCATCATATACACTACTGACTAAAATTGAGGGACCACTTACAAAAATGGTATTAAATACATGACCGTCTTAAAATGTTGATAACTCTGTCAGATTTTATCAAAATGAAATTTTTCATAGACCGTTGGAAAGCTTATTAAATTTGCTGTCAAATGATCTTATTTTGAAGCCTTGTTCATAAATAGAAATGGAAATTCAATGTGATAAAGAGAGGTGAATTTTTCGTTTTTTTGAATTTTTATTGTTCAAGTTTGGTGGGCTGCATTTTCTAAAAAAGTATTTGGAAAAATTTGAAATTGGGCAATATTAAACCTTGAACTTTTATCTTTAAAATAAGCCTATGAAAACTTTGTAACCGAAAATTATAAACTGAATACAAAACGGGAGTTTTCTTTTAAGTTAATTGTTGGGCGCCAGATCCTACACTTTACTTTGGATCAATAAAAAAAAAAATAATATCAATAATCGACTACCAAAAGACGATCGAAAGAAAAGAAAAGAAATAACAATTAACCTAGTCGACAATAGAAAACAATCGAAAGCTCGACTTAGGTTAAATCCGCAAAAAGGAAAGACTCGATATTCTCTCGTATTAAGATATCAACTCGGCTAGCACAGCCCCTATCTGGAAAATAGTAGAGGCGAGTGGTTCTATAATTATTTGAAAAGATTAACTTAGATTTTATTAAATTAAACAAGAGACCTCATTTAAATCAATAATAATTTATTTAAACATGACAAACATTTAACAATAATATAAAAGTTTTAAATTTTAATCTCTGACAATCAGGAAGGTTAATTTTACAAGTTGAATTACAATTACAATTGTTTAATTTCCAAATTCTTAAAATCGTGAGTTAAATAGAATTAATGAATTAAACAAATGATCTTTTTTTTTTAATTTCCAAGACTTGGCTAAATTAGAGTTATAATTACAATAAAGGATAAAAATTAATAAAAGATTTTGATGATAAATAATAACAATTTTGACAGATAGGAAAAAGAACTTTGCTGATGACATTTTAAGGTTAGGATGTAAGTTCAATTAAATATGAAAGATGAAGATAAATAAGAATTTGGTAAAAAAGAAATAATTATTCAAGATTATTTCGCAAGATTAAATTATTCTTAATAAATTAGGTGAATTTTAAATGAATCAGAAATAATCAATACAGAATTCTGAAAACTAAAAGGCATTTAAATGAAAGTTCATAAATTCGGATAATTCTTTAACAAAATTAAACTTTAAATAAATTAAATTTTAGAATTAAAAGTAAGCAAATTTTTATAAAATCCAATTTTAAAATAAGAAAAATAAATTAATGAAATTTATTTTAAGAAATTATATTCCCGAATCAAATTAGATAAGATCTTACCAATCAACTTTCTCAATTCTTTTGCGAAGAAACAAGGTAACAGGAAACTCAAGGGTTGGAATTCAAATCAGGATCCAGGATGATTAAATTGTAATTTTAATAAAATTCCGCCATTCTCGAAAATCCAGAAAAATATAATCTTAATTTTGATGTTATTGCCAAATCCTCAATCCTTCCAACAATCCAAAATTGAAATAAATCCTTTTCACAAAATTTTTGAGAATATTTTAATTCTTAATATGGAAAATACGCTCTCTCTCTATGGCTGTTACCAAAAAAATAAAAAAGACGAGTTTGTTATTTCCCATAGCAACCTAACGTTACCTTGTTTCTAAGCGAGTTTCTTTGTTTAAGATTAAGTGAAACTAAGTTTAACATCTTAATTCACTGGTTTTACAATAATAAATTTTAAAAAAAAATTTATAAAACGCAAAAGCTTGAATCTTGACTCCTCTATTAGTTCCTGGTTCTGAATTCAAACTCTTCATGGAACTTGACTCAATAATCGAATCTCCTACAAAAATTAATTCAATTAATTTTTAGTCACAAGATGGTAGATCACCATTCAATTCTTCAAAATTATTTTAGACAAAGAAGTCAGCCAACTGGTAAATCCAAGAATTTCAAGAAAGTGACGAAATTAGGAAATCCACATTTCATAAATTCAAATTGGATATAGTCCTGACCACATAAATCTTTCTAATAAAACAGATAATTGGTGAAACATTCCAAGGATTGATTGTTTTAAATGTTGACATCTAATCACAAGGCAGAACGGCAGCAAGGATAAGATCAGTCAGTACAGTATTATCAATTAAAGTCCTTAGGTACAACGAGAAGGAATCCAAACTCAAACGTGAAGATATTAACAAAATGTGAAAAATGATTATTTATCAGGAACTCAAGAACACAATAAAGCAGAAACAATCAGGACGTCAATAGGATTCTTCATAAATCAAATATTTTATTTTAAATTAGGTCTCAAAATTAAATCCATCAGGAAAAATCATTCAATAAATCTTCTTTAAACTCCAAATAGATTAGTTAATTTAGGCAGCAATTTTCCAAAAAGACAGAACCTCAGGAAATAATAATTTTTGTTGTGAGTTCAATAATAATTCCAATTTTCTTAAAATTCCAACAGTCACATTGAGTATTTTTGTGGATAATTAAATGTCTTGAATATCCAATGATCAATTTAATCTTCGACATTCAGGAATTTTGAATTGGATAAAATTGTCTTGCCACAGGAGTATATAAAATAAAGGAAAAACGAACGGAATTAATTCTTAAATTCTAATTTTATAGATTTTTATTGAGTCTTGGAATATCGGGTAGCCATATTATTTAGTAATAAAATAACTTTAAGCATTAATCGAAATTTTGGTTTATTTAAAAAATACAAATTGTGAGTTGTAAAATTATAATTCATAATTTTACAACGTCGCAACTTAAATATCTTGACTGGTTCTAAAATTATAAGTAAATGTATGATACAAGAAAACGCCACGATTCTAGTGCTTGCTTCACTTTTATCTGCACTAAATTCATGGCGAATGGGCGGAAATGAAATGCTGCGTTTTTAGTATTGTACATATTTACTCATAACTTTAGAACCAGTCAAGATATTTAAGTTTTCTTAGGCTTATTTTAAAGATCAAAGTTTAAAGTTTAATATAGCCTAATTTCAAAATTTTCTAAATACTTTTTAGAAAATGCAGCCACCCAAACTTGAACAATGAAAATTCTCAAAAAACGAAAAATTCATCTGTCTTTATCACATTAAATCTCCATTTATATTTATCAAAAGGGCTTCAAAATCGAAACATTTAACGAAAAATTTAATAAGCTTTCCAACGGTCTATAAAAAATTTCATTTCTATAAAATCGGACAGAGTTAACAACATTTTAAGACGGTCATTTTTTTAATCCCATTTTTGTAAGTGGTCCTACAATTTTAGCAGGTAGTGTAAATATGATATTGTCAGAGTTGTTTAGTTTCAAAAGTTAAGTACCCCGTCTTGCTCCACTTTCCCTATAAGCTTATAATATTTCAACATATTATCTTCACAAGTCTTGTCACAATCATAGTTTTGTAAATATTCACCTTTTCCTATCAACTCTATGTCTACCTCGCCTACAAATTGTTTCAAGGAATCAAAATTTGCAATTTCTTTCAGGTTTTAGTTTAATACTCCACGTAGCATAGGGAATAAGCATGTACTTTCCGTTGGCAATTTCATTATACAGATGCGTTCGTCCATTTGGAAGTCCATGAGAATCCTTCAAAAGTTCAAAAAGTAGAACTGTCGGAGAGGTCTTGATTTCAAAAACTTTGTCTTGGAATTTATAACGAGAGTTACCATGATGAGTCAAATACACGCTAAAATCCTGTATAACATTATTCAATTTTTCTCTAATCATAGGCTTCTCAGATGTAAAAAATATTTCCACTTGATTGAATTTCAGAGCATCTTTACTGTCAGACGTGATATTTGCAAATAATTTTATTTCCTCACCATTTAAAATCTTTCGAATAGATTCTTTATTGTCATTGTTGCTCCAAACAAAGAAAGAAAGATTCTTTTTATTAGTACTGCCCAAAAACTCAGATGTTCTTTTGTTTGCTAAAAGCTGGCCTAGACCCTTCCTCATTATAAAAATATCCTGGAATTTTATTAAATTTACTTGTATCTTTTTTATCACATCAGGAATATTAGTCATTTTTTGGTATTTTTCTGGCGTTTCCATTTCTTGTAAAGTATTGCCACCATAGGGAAAAGCAAACTGCTTAAAAGCAGTAATCCACTCGTCGTAGAATTGATGAACAATATTTGACAAAATAGCTTCATTTAAATTGGCCAAAGCATTGGTCAAATGCCAGTCACGACACAGCAGGTTACTGGAGCGAGCTAAATACAATTTGACCATAAACTCTTTATCAGAAACATCTTTCTTGTACTTTAAAATGTTCTCGTGCAAATCTTTCATTGTTCCGAATGTTCTGATAATTTTATCAAGGTTTCCTTGCATATAAGCATTAGAATTTAATCCTTCAAGTAATTTCGATAAGCTTAGTTTTACGTTCTCTATTGCATTAACAACGTCCAAATTGGCTATGAGCATTTGATTTTTACTCATACGGCTCATATCTCCTTGCTTTTTACTGACAAATTCAATCATTTTATTCACCATAGGCTCAGCACTTGTGTAAATATGATTCTCAAAATTTTTGAATTTCTTTATATTTTCACTATTTGCTTTTAATGCTTGATCGATTTCATCAATTTTGCTTTCATCTTTCATAATGATGCTGACACTATCTGATACAGTTTGGAAGGTTGTGGTGGTTACTTTAAGGTACTTTACGATGTCTCCGGCAATTTTACAGTCTGTCAGTTTCACCGTCTCTTTTTTGCTTTCAGCCTCTTTATTTAACTTCTGTATTTCTTTTGCAAGAAATTCATAAATTTCTAACTGTTGATAAGTGCCCAAATCAGATTTCCCTGTTTTTCCTTTAATCAAATCATCTAAATATTGGAAGGTTTTCTTTCCGTTAATTGATAACAATTTCATCTTTTTGGAGACATAGGATTCCTGCAATCGTGAAAATTTTGTACTCTTTTTTTTAACTTTTTCTGTTTCCTTATTTTTTGTCTCTTCATCGAATTTTTCAGTTTCTTCAATTCTTGCTTTTGGCGCCGATTTCTTATGTTGCTCAATCTTTTCACTTTTCTTACCTTCCTTATTTTTTACATCTTTCTCATCATTTTCGTCTTCCTCATTTCTTTCTAAGAATTTCTCCTTGCTCTCTGCTATTGCGTTCAAGCCCTTGGGTAGAGTACCTACTTGTTCCGATGCATTAGTTGAAGTAGTAAAGGCTTCAATAGAATCAAAACCAGAAATTGCAATTGTCCCTACTAATGCGAATGCTGGATTAATCAGTGTCAATACACCGCAACCAACTTTCATGACCCCAAATAAAATCTTTAGACTTACCGTTTCTTTCAACTGTAGTTTACATTTGAACAGTTCACCTTCTTTTTCGTGTGCTTTCTTTTTTAAGTCTGAAATCTCGTTAAGAAGATTGCTTATTTCTTCGTCTAAATTACTTTCCAAATCCCACATAGAGTTTCATAAATCCACATTTATCAGGTTCTCAGCTTCCTCAATTTTACTATATAATGATTCAGTTATAATATTTAATTCTTTCAAAACTACTTCGATTTCATGTTGATCCTTTATCTCTTCGATTAACTTTTGCCCATAAGATTCAAATTCTTTTGAAATATCAGGAATTACGGGATAAACTTGACCTTTGTGGATATTTTTAATTGCATCTGCAATAAAGAAAATAATTTAAATTTGAGAAAAATGCTTGAAAATCTTTAAAATAAATTTAAAAAAATTGAATAATGAAAAATTAGAGAAAATAATTGAAAATTGAGATAAATAATTTCAAATTGACAAAAATAATTAAAAATTGAGGAAATAATTAAAAAAACTACATAATATTTTACATAAAGGAAAGTTAAAGAAAATTTCAGAAAAGTACTTGAAGCTTTCAGAAGTTTATCAAAAAAAAAAAGAAAATAATTAAATATTAGAGAAAATAAATGAAAAAGATAAACATAATTTAAAATTGAAGAGAATAATTTTTAATTAAAGAGAAATAATTAAAATTTTTTGGAAATTTTGAAAAAAGAAACACTAAAGTAATTGAAAATTGATTGAAATAATTAAAATGTCAGATAAATAGTTTAAAGTTTTTGAAATTATAAAACAAATGGAAAAATTGAAATAATTAAAAAATGATTTTAAATTTTACAACTTGAAGAAAATAATTGAAATATCATACAAATAATGATAAGTTGTAAAAGTAAATGACATTGGAGTGAAATAACTGAAAAATTTATGGAATTATTTTTTAATAAAACAAAATAATTGAAATTTGAGAAAAATACATAAAGATCTTAGAAGTTAATTGAAAAAAGGAGAATAACTAAAACTAGGTGTGAATTCTGTCCATTTCATGGACACTTCGCTTCCAAGGAAGCAAAACAATTTGCTTCCTCATAGAGGAAGCAATAATTTAATAATATTTTAAATATTTTAAGTTAATAAAAACAAAAATCACAAAGTTTTCGCAAAAAATTGTATGTTTTGGAAACAATGAAATATTGTATTTTTAATAATGTGGTTTCTCTTTTTTTAAGGGGAGTCACCTGAGAAATTTCAACCCATCGAAATATGTTACTTATTGGTGCAAATTTTTTTTCTGGGATTATTTTGGGTGTAAAAGAGTGACATATTATCAAGATTAAAAAAAAAATTTTTGAAAAAAAAATTTTTTGATATAAAAAAATTGGCATTAAAAAAATATGAAAAATTGTAGGAGGAGATAGATTTTTACAAAAAAAAAAAAAATTTCAACAAAAAGAAATTTTTTTTTAATTTTGATAATATGGCATTCTTTTACATCAAAAATAGTCCCAGAAAAAAAATTGGCACCGATAAGTAACATATATTTCGATAGGTTGAAATTTCTCAGGTGACTCCACTTAATGAACCAAATTTGATGATTTTCCTTTCTCCCAAAAAATATGTTTTTTTAGCCAATCAAAAAATGGCTTAAACAGACTTTAGGTACATGTTTAAAGCTTAAAAAATCTACTTAGAAATTTTATTTATATCTATTTTTGGTGTTACTATAGCTATTTGAAAAAAACGACTTTTTAAAAAAGTATCTTTACATTTCTTGAAATATTTAAAAAAATATTAAAGACACATTAATTTAAGCTAGATATTCTTTTTCTACAGGTTCTGGCAATAAGTTTTAAAAAAAAGACGTCCCGATATGTTCATTAGGCTCTGAGCAATCAGCGTTTGAAAATCGCTCGGGTCCCGTAGACCCAATCTAGCAGTTACGTTAAATCCCGATAGTCTAGCAGTTGAGGGTTAATATTATTAGTAATATTATTATTATTATTATTATCATTATTTTACTAGGTGAAAATTATGTCCATTTCGTGGATATTTCGTTTCAAAGTTAGCAAACAAATTTTCTTTCTTATAGAAAAAGCAATATATTAATAATATAAAATTTAATTCGAAAAATTATTTAAAAAAAGGAATGTTAAGTGCAAAAAAATGAAAAAGCATCAATTAATTTACGAATAGTAAATATATATAAATAACATAAAATTGCTTGTGTTTATTTATTTACCTTTTATGGATCGAATTTTCTTTCTTATAAATTAATCAAACAGTTGTAAAATTATAAAAAAAACCAATGAAAATAATTAAAAATTGAAATTTTAGAAAATACTTCAAAATCTAAGAAAATAATTGTAGAAAGTTAGAATAATAATTCACAATCGAGGAAAATAATTGAAAAATGGTAAAATTAATTCAAAATTGGAAAAACTAATTGAAATATGCTCAAAATAATTTAAGATTGAGTAAGAAAATTGAGCAATATGAAAATAATTTAAATACGAAAAATTGAAAACAGTTAATAAATTTAGGAATAAATAATTAAACTGATTTAATGTCAAGGGAGAAATAATTAAAATTGAAAAAGTGATTGAAAAAACTAAACAAAATAATTGAAATTTGAAGAACGTAAATTTAAGATTTATATAGGGAAACAATTAAAAAATCGGCTGTATTTAATATTGTAGATGATTATAACGATCACTCCGAGTCAGGTCAAAAAAATTAAATACAAATTTTTTACGTTTCAACGGCATAGCCGTCCTCTTCAGAAACCGAAAAGTTTATTATATAATAATTATAAATGTTATTTTTCAGAAAAAAATAATATAAACAGTTTATAAGTCGTACACAAAATTATTATAAATTTACACAATATTTACCGTCAAAAATTAATAAAATAATTAACAAAAAAACATTTTTATAGACGTTTAAAAATTAGTAAGTAAACGTCTTGAACAACACGATTCACAATGAGTACTGTATAATTGTGGAATTAATACAGTCAAAATGTACGAAGAAAACAAGGTCATTAATATCGTTTAAAAGAATAAATAAATAGAAAGAGACGTCAAGGTGTAATTAAACAATAATGGAAACTATGAATATTTTCTTTCGTTAAGAAAATGTAGATAAAATTTACTTGGATTTTGTGTGTCATCTTTTTTTTTAATTGAAAATTTCTGTAAATTAATATTAATCATTTCTGATATTAACCGCTTACTCTTATTAGATTCCTTGTTAAGAATGTCAAAGTTATTCCAGTTAAATTAAATTATAATTCAATGAATGGTTATTAGTAGGAATAGTCAAAATATTATAGTTTTTAAGCATTGATTAAGTTCTCTCATACAGATTTTGTATATATGGTTAAAAGAAACCTTTTGTGTAATGTTCGATAGAGTCAATTGGATAATTATTACGTAAATGATTTTTTTTTACATAATCAATGTTTTTAGGATAAAAATTAACATGTGAGAATTTGATCGCTCTGTCATTTGAATTATACATAAAATCAATTTTTTGTGAAATTGGATGTTGTGACTCATAATTAATTGTTCTTTCAGAAAAGGTGGGTTTTCTGTAACAGTCAGTTATAATTTTTTTCTCATGCTTTTTTAAAAGAACATGAAAAAAACTAATTATACCATTAATTTCAATTTGCATGCCTAATCTGTAATCTAATATCATAACTGTTAAAAATGTCCAACATTTCTTGAATTTTATTTTCCAGTATGCATGTAATTATATCATCAACGTATCGATGAAAAAATATTGGTCTAAAAGATAATTTATTAATACAAGTAGTCTCAAGATCCACCATAAAAATATATGCAAACAATCCGGATATAGGTGAACCCATAGGGGGACCATAAATTTGTTTGTAATATTTATCGTTAAATTTAAAAAATGTGTTATTGAATAAAAATAAGCAAGCATCTAGTAGATTATCTAAGAGTATGTTCAAATTTCTAGATAAAGTAGAATAACGTTTTATGATGCAATCACATATATATGTCCCGATCCAAATTAGTAAACAATGATTTAACATCTAAACTAATTAAAATATGGTCTTTTATGGCCTCGGCAACCTTGGCCGTAAAGGCCTTTCGATCTGAACCTTCTCCTAATCGTAGAAGAAGGTTACCCTGCTTTGTGGGCATTGCAACCACCACCGTGGACTGACAGGTGCCAGGGTCCACCTCCTTTCTAAGCTTCCCAAGGACAGAGGCGTATGTCTGTCCCTGGGAAACCCGCACTAAGAGCGTCGATTTCTTGGGCCTCATAGGCTCCACTACTACTTTGGGAGGAACAATTGAAGGTACCTCCCTCCTTTTAACCTTTTTCGGAGCCTTAACCTTATCAGCTAAGGTCTCCGACGGCTTCTTGGGCTTCTTGGTATTTGGAGGTGATCCTCCACCGTTTTCTCTTTTCCTCTTACACTCCAAGACCAAAGCTCTTATTGCTTTGGCCTGGACGCGCTCTCTTACTTTTTACCTTTCGGTTTGATCAATTTCGCAGTTCTTCAGGCCAATATTAAGCCTAGAATCTGCTGCATCTGCCTCCAGATGTATCTTCCATAAATCGGGGATTCACTGGTTGAATTTCTTTAATCCAGTTTGGATCTCCGCCGCAACGTTCTTTTGAACCTTTAGCTTTTCCATCATAAGCCTCAGTTCCTTTTCCATGTCGAGGAAAATCCTCCCCTCTTTCTCGCGAAGATTATCGGCCTTCACCCTTTCTTCCTCGCAGTATGCGAGGTCTGCAGCTGTGGCATTGCTGAAAGCGCTGCCAACGCTACTAATACTTGTTGCACTTCCGCGACGCGACCTACTCTGACTATCCACCGTCAAAAACGATGGATTTGTTCCTACCGAACCCGGTCCTGTGGCACTCGTTGCCGGCGGTGCCTCACCACTGCCCCCTGGGCGCACATCGTCATCTATATTTAAATCGTCAGTATCCATATGAATCCCACGAGCCACTTTGGAGATCCGAGACCTAAACGGCCTTACCGAAAAAGAAGAGGTAGTAGTAGCCCTCGAGGAGCTCTTACGGACTCCTCGAGAAAAGAGGGAAGTCAAGGTCTTGGGTCCAAATATTAGAGGGGTAAAGTTAGCAATCGTGGTCGTGGACCAAAATGATGCTAAAAGGTTAGAAGAAGAAGGAAGGGTAAAGGTGGGATTTTTAAGTTGACACATTAAGAGGAGGTTGATAGTAACCAGGTGCCATAGGTGCTTGGCCTACGGCCACCAGAAAGCTGAGTGCAAGGGAGTAGACAGATCCTCGGCATTTTTTAAGTGCGGAGGATCTGGTCACACTCTTGCAGAGTGTACAAAAGAGGCACTTTGTTTCCTGTGCTCGGAAGAGCAGGGCATGACGGAAGTGTCCCATGTCGCAGGCTCGGGTAAGTGTGTCTGTTTCAGGAGAGTCCTGCAACAGGCGAAAAGAGAAGACGCTTTGAAGCGTAGCCGCTTCAGGGCCACCTAATTCGCAGAAAAACTCAGATGGAGGAAGTTTCTTCCTTTCGAAGCGTTTTTAGAGCGAATTGACGGTTCATCGAGTCCCTGGACCCAACTTGTGTGTGTCAAGGGCCTCCATGACTGTCAATGATAGTAGGTCCCGAGGACCGGAGAAAGTCGCTTCGGCGACAGAGTAGGGGATGTAAAACCACTCCTGATGGCGATACGCGCAGAAAGTGCTAGCCGGGAGTGGTCTTAAGGTCCCTAAAAAGGGTGTGTTTTTAGCGGGTCGGCAGAACATCGCCACCCCCGCATAACCCTGTAGTACGGGCTACAGGGTACCTGGCAGCAGGTTTTCACATCCTACGCAAAAAATTAAAATATGGTCATTGGAAACGGTAAAATCTTTAAGTTTATCAATGAAATCAAAACTATTACGAATATAAGACTTTGACTTCAGAAAGGAATCATTAATAATATTAAACATGTGATTTGAAAGAAAATATGTTGGCGAGCCAATAGTAGAGACAACAGGTCTAAAAGGAATATCTCTTTTATGAATTTTTGGCAGACGAAGGAGCTTTGAAAGATTCGTATTAGTCTGAGTAAGTTGAAGATAACTATATTTACTTGTGACGCGTCGTGAAGAAAAGCACCTAAGAAGCCAGACGGCAATTTTACAGGAGAGTGAAAAGAAGCGGCGCGCGCGCCATTGGATTCTATACAAATCGCTGATGCTTAAATCTTAAATACGTGAAAAATCTTCAATGAGATACATTTTGTATTCGTTTATTGAATGCGTCAAGTTTTGGATAATGACAACAGTCTTAGGCATTTCTCGCCTTTTGTTACTCATTCCCACTACTCTTCTCAAAGCATGTGCGCCCCTTTTGTGCCGAATGACAAATTCACTAGCCATTGACCGCGGTTCTAGATAACAAAAATGTACTGCATTTAATCCGTTACGCCCTGATAACCCCAACGCCTGGAACTCCACGGTTACCCTGTTTTCTAAAAATGTTTGCATAACTTACTAAATTCTGTTCTAATTGCAACAGAACGACATTACCCCTGTTTCCTCCTAGACCACCTTTTCCTCCCTGCCCACCATATCCGCCCATTTCTCCGTCCATAACAACTGAGATTTTGGACTTTGTATTTTGTGCTCTAATTTTACATTCACTATAACCTGATAAAGGTTTTCCATCTTTACCCTTTGCTCCATGTCCTCCGTCTTGACCCTTTCCACCTTCACCACCGTTTGCCGTAATGGTTAATTGATTACCATTGATAATTTTATTTGCAACTCCGTAAAAACTTCCCACAGATCCACCCGGAAATCCTGCTAATCCACTGACTCCGTTCCTATTTCCAATTTCTTTGCCTTGCGCTGCTCGAGGCTTTGAATGCTTTTGGCCATTATGTCCATCCAAAATAATCGTTCTGTTCCCGAAAATTTCCCAGACTGGAGCGATAATTGTTATTAACATTTCCTGCCCAGGGAACTGTAAGTCGGCGTCTATGGACACCTTCTGCGTTGCAAATATTTCAAGGAAATTGAATTTTCCTACCCACTGTTTTAGGTTTATTTCGCTAATAATGACGATTCCTCCAGAAATTTTCAACTTTAAGCCTTTCGGTATTTGATTCAAAGACACATTCTGAAAAAAATAAAGGTGATATGTAAGTAATGCAATAAATTTTGAATATAATAGCGTCATTAAATTCGTATCATACATGAGAGAAACTTCAGTGTAATAGTAGGTATATTGGGAAATCATTAGAACTGTTTACCTTTGGTTTCGGAAAATAAAAATAAAAATTTACCTCACGTCAATAGTCAATCTGGTTATTTTTTAACCAATCTGTTTACTTAATTTTCTTTTGCGTCGGATGTGAAAAGCTGCTTCCAGGTACCTTCTAGCCCGTACTACAGGGTTATGTGGGGATGGCAACTTGCCGACCCCCTAAAAACACACCCTAATTTGGGACTTTAATATCATCCCCAGGGAAAGACCGTTTCAGTGAAGTATCACCATCAGGAATGACCTTATATCCCGACGCTATCGCCTACGCGATATACTTACTGAACTAGCGGGAACTACTAATTTTGACGGCCATCGATATCTTTAACCCTTATACATGTTGTATGAAGGTCTTGATGATCCGACAATTCTCTTTGTAGATTGGCAGTACGCACACTCTGAATTTTTCCGTCTTTTAAACCGCTCCAGTTATGAATTAAAGCACCCGTGACCTGAGAGCGCTTGTGTTAGGTAGTACAAGACTGTTCTGTGCTTTCGATCTATCCAAGTGGCGAGTGTCGGTGTCAGCCTATGTGTCAATCAGAGATGGGTAAACGTCACGTCACACGGAGTTTTTGACGTATAATACATGGTATTCTACATTATGTAAAATACGTATTATACGTATAAAACCCCCCACTCCCTTAAACATACATTAATGTAGAAAACTCCGGAGGTAAAAAACATGGTTTTCTACATGTAGAAAACTATGTATAATACATCATGTATTATACTTACCTATAACTGGTATCCATCGACCTTTCTACTCCCCGCTCCATCTTGGTTGCCATCTTTCGACGAGTCTGCTTTTCATATCTCGGCAAATTTGGTCTTTGCTAGGTCTATTGTCATCTGTGTAACGGGAAGATAGTCTCTTTTTGAAAAGTAAAACAATCTGCTCCGTTGACCTTGACCTCGAATCCGTTTACTTCGATCCGGGAGAGTTCATAACCACGTCTGTCTGTGACCATGAGCGCTTCTGTTTTCTCTAGGGCCATTTGAAAACCTCTGGCATCCAGCCAGCTTTTTACTAGTCTCAGACATTTGTTTACTAACGTTCCAAGAGATTCTGCAGTTTCGGCAGTGCTTACGATCAACGCGTCGTCCGCGAAGCCGATGATCACCGCGCCTTTAGGTACACCCATTCGCAAGAAGTCATCATAAGAGACGTTTCATACGAATGGTTCTAACCTCGAGCCCTAAGGGGAACCTCTTTGCATCTCCTCCTTTAGAGTGCAGGTGTCTCCCTCGTATACAACCCACCTGTCGCTAAGATAATTATCCATTATCCGCAACAGATAGAGCAGTATTCCTTTGTTTCTCATCGACTTGATGAGATCTTCCCATCTCGCGGTATTAAACGTGTTGCGTATGTCTGTAGCTACCAACGCGCAAAAGCTCTTTTTTTCCCCAGACCCACTTTGTTCTTTCTTTTTCAGGCTAAGTCCACTGCCTTCTCAATGGCGTCTACAGTGGACAAGCCTTTGCGGAAACCAAACTGGTATTCGGATAGACTCTTCTCTCCGGTTTAGTGGAGCTGCATTCTCTGCAGAACCATGTCCTCTAGAAGTTTGCCCATCGTATCTAACAGGCATATTGGTCTCTAAGATGAGACTTTATCTAGAGGTTTGTTGCCTTTCCTTAGGAGGACCAGCCTCTGCCTTTTCCAGTCACGGAAGAAATCTCCTCTTTTTAGGCAGTTGTTGAAGCAATATAAAAAAGTCTGGGGTGAACCAACGATCACTTGTTTAAGGATCTCGTTGCCTATCTCATCGATTCCAGGCACCTTGCCTGGTTTCAATCTTCTGCTAGCTTCGCGATGCTCTGCAAGAGTGAAGAGTTTCTCCCTACCGATTTAAAAGTCACTCCAGTCCATCCTAGGCTATGGTTCTGCTGGAAGAAACATGACCTTGATTATTTGACGCACCCAATCGGAATTGTCCAGGCCGGGGGTTCACCCACTGCTCGTTTTCTGGAACTTGTCTACTCTCGACACTGAATTGCAGACCTAAATAGCTGCCCTGCCTGATGACTCCTGCTACCAGGAAGCGAGATCGTTCCTTTTGTTCTGCTTGCTACAGAACAGAGCGTCGATCCGCTTCTGACTGGTTGTCACCAGCATCAGGTTTTGGGCCTTCTTAGATGTGAGCAGGTTTATTTGCAGAAACTTTAGACCTTTGCCCTTTTAAGTTTCTGCAGTTCTTGTTTGTACACCGGGCACGCGTTACTACCAATCCAGTGTCCGAGGTCGGACTTTTCCAGGTCGGACCAGGTTAAAACTTAGGCTCATTTACCTCATAGGCCTCGGCCAGGTGACCCGGGACGCTGCATCTCTGACAGTTTTTAACCCTGTCAGGACCTTTGCGTCCGCTAGTCACGTCTCCGTATCCTAAACACTTTTAGCACCTCGAGACATGGATGTGTTGTCTAATTGCTGCATTAATCTAGCCAACCCGGACTTTGCTTATCTTCAGAAGAGTTTCAGTCTCCTCCCGGTAGGCGGACCAATGCCATCTTCATTCCGTCAAAACGAGCAATGAGACGAAACGTCGGGTGACGTTCTCAAGCTAAAGAATTTTTTTTTTTTTTGGGTTCTTGATAATTTTTTTGAGATTATCTTAAAGATTTTAGCCAATCTAGCAATTCTGACTTTGGATTTGGATTCATCGAAGAAAAGTAGGTAGAAATACACTACTATCCGCGAGAACATTCAAGCACCCTAAAAAAATTTGCTAGTAAAAGACGGAAACAATCATCAGAAAGCTTGGAATGTTCCACGGTAGTATAAGGAAGGTCGTTTTTTAACAAGATTTTTTGTTTCGTATTGGTTTTGAAATCGAGAACAAAATACACCCTATTTTTGTCCAGTTTGGAAAATGATCGACTTTGGAACCCGATTTCATACGAAAACAGTAATTAAAAAAATTTGAAAAACCTGTTGATTATTGCTTAATTCTTTTCAAATAAAGTCGCTTTGTAATTTTAAAAGAAAATTTATTAGTAATGTTTTTATTAATAATATTAGAAGACCATGCTATTTTCGGTTCTGACAGACGGATTTGAATAAATCAAATTTTAATTCACAAATAATAAATCCTATAATTCTATAAGATTGTTGGGGAAAACGTGACTGTTGGTTTTTTAATAAGTTCAACCATTTCTTTACGCAGATTTTTTTTGTCAAAACAAGTGCATGAAAGATTCCAAAGTGTCGCCATTTTTACTACAGAATTTTAACCCTATCACAGAACAGACCCTGGTTTAGTCCTTTATTGCAGCTAAAGTCCTTCCCGCAGAACCTTCTGACTTTGACATAATAAAATGTGTTTCAACACGTTTTTGATTAGCGAATATTTTTGTTTCAATTAAGTAATTAAGTATTATGTTCTTTTTAGACATACTGTTATTGACACAAAGTGCTAAATGCTCTTTTTGAACTTCTTTTTTCATATAAACTGAGGAAGTATAGATATCATTTGCTAACAACGATATACTCACAATACTCAAATTGCTTGACTCGCTGGTAACAATTATTATTACTGCGAATAGGAGCAACAGAATTTTTTTAATCCTTTTACTCGTCATTGGAAAAACTGTGACACAGTTGAAAAAATATATTTCAATCCAAGTGTTCTTAATAGACACTGAAAACCAAATGTGTTATATTATTCTAAACGGAGATTAACGGTGTTCCACAGGGAAATTTCAAAAAGGCTTCAGGATTGCAACCAACGCTTTTTAGTATAGTTGTATATACATCAGATTTTGTAAATTAAAAATATCAGATCCAAAATTTAGAAATTGCACAAAACTTTTGGTGGAAGTAATTTTTTCAATATTATATTCGGTTATTTTACTAATGGAAGACTTTTTGAGGCTGCTTTTACTTGTTATAACTTGGAAAAACTAAGGGCCATCTATCTAAGCATAATTCATTATCTTAGAACTTAAATAAAATTCTTTGGAAAAATTGATAATTAAAATTTTTTTTTTTATTATTCTTCTAAAGGTTGGTTTTTAGGGGTTATCATCACGTATTACCATCTAAAAATATTACGGGGCATCTTATATTTCTTACATTTTTATATAAAATTAGTCATTATTATTTAACAATATAATCTGTTTCTTCCAAAAACTAAACTTGTACTTGATTGACTCAATTTCATACGTTTTAACTGTTACTACCTATAAGGTTTCATTTTGCACTTATGTTTTTCAGCGTCTTTTAATTATTCTATAAAATGCTTGACAAATATAACTTTTTTAAAATACTCACTAGGGTGGTCCTTAAAATGAGAATTTTCGAATTTTAAAGTACTCACCCCCACATTTTGTTACTAATCGAAAAAGAAGAGATACGTATTTTTTTATTTTTTTTTATTCTAATATTTGATGGTGCCTCATCGACCCTGAAATTTCCCATGTATTTTGCATGGGGAAAAAACAATTTTTCGTAGATTTGCAATAAAATCATGAAAAATCAACATTTTTTTACCGGATTACTCTGTTTCTCTTAAAAAATGTTCAAACAATGACATTCAATAATTTATTTATGAATTTTTTATTATTAACTATTTTTTACAGGGCCGTAAAAATATCCCATAAATTGCAAAATTATGGAAAAATCGTTAAAAAATATTTCTTATCACATTTTACAATATTTTCCACTAAAATTCTGTTTAATTACATGAAAATTAACAACTAACAATTGTTGCATGTGTTTTTTAATTTGTTTAAACAAATTAATATTGTTTATTTGCAACTTTTCATCTAATAGAGCTAGAGAGCTGTAACTTTTTCCTAATTTTGCAACTATCTTAGCCTAGTGAAGCGCAATATTACTAAAAAAACTAAAATATACAATTACAAAAATTGTTTAAACAAATTCATATCGTTTATTTGCAACTTTTCATCTAATAGAGCTAGAGAGCTGTAATTTTTTCCTAATTTTGCAACTATCCAAGCCTAGTGAAGCCCAATATTAGTAAGAAACAAAAATATACCATTATAAACAATTTTTAAACAAACTAATATTGTTGATTTGCAACTTTTTATCTAATAGGGCTAGAAAGCTGTAACTTTCTTTATATTCGCAAGCTTTTATTTTTGGAAAGGTAAGAATGAATGTAAAACACAATAATTGTGCAGAAATTCTGCAGTTTACTTTTTAAACAAAACGCGACAAATTTCTTTACCATTACAGCATTGTTTCTGTTAACATTTTTTTATTTCAGTCTGAGAGTCTGGGAACTGTTTACTATATTCCGTAACAACTTATAGAAAGTGCTGTTATTGATCCTCATCTCTTACTATTAGATCATTATAATCTGTCATTAATTTAACATTTCACTCCGCAATATCAATAGTCACTTTTTAATCCTGGACATAATTTTTAAACAAACTTTTGTCGCAGTAAAAAAAGACAAACTTGAAGAGACAAATTGATAAATTCCCAAGAATTAATAACTTATCATCACTTACAATTCTCTTAATTTCATTGATAAAAAATTAGAAAATATACCATATTAATATGTTGAAAAAATTTGAATGATTGTTGATTTTACTTTGCTGTTAGTACTGGGCTTTATGTAGCTTAAAAAGTTGCAAAATTAAGAAAAAATTAAAACACTCAAGCTCAATTAATTGAAAAGTTGCATATAAACAATATTAATTTCTTTAAACGATTTTCATAATTGTGGTTTTTGTTTATTATTAGTATCGGGCTACACTAGGCTTCAATAGTTGCAAAATTAGGAACAAGTTACAGGTCTCTAGCTCTATTAGATGAAAAGTTGCAAATAAACAATATTAATTTGTTTAAACAATTTTTATAATTGTATATTTTTGTTTCTTACTAATATTGGGCTTCACTAGGCTTCAATAGTTGCAAAATTAGGAAAAAGTTACAGGTGTCTAGCTCTATTAGATGAAAAGTTGCAAATAAACAATATTAATTTGTTTAAACAATTTTTATAATTGTATATTTTAGTTTTTTACTAATATTGGGCTTCACTAGGCTTGGATAGTTGCAAAATTAGGAAAAAATTACAGCTCTCTAGCTCTATTAGATGAAAAGTTGCAAATAAACGATATGAATTTGTTTAAACAATTTTTTTAATTGTATATTTTAGTTTTTTAGTAATATTGCGCTTCACTTGGCTAGGATAGTTGCAAAATTAGGAAAAAGTTACAGCTCTCTAGCTCTATTAGATGAAAAGTTGAAAATAAACAATATTAATTTGTTTAAACAATTTAAAAAACACATGCAACAATTGTTAGTTGTTAATTTCCATGTAATTAAACGGAATTTTAGTGGAAAATATTGTAATATGTGATAAGAAATATTTTTTAACGATTTTTCCATAATTTTGCAATTTATGGGATATTTTTACGGCCCTGTAAAAAATAGTTAATAATAAAAAATTCATAAATAAATTATTGAATGTCATTGTTTGAACATTTTTTAAGAGAAACAGAGTAATCCGGTAAAAAATGTTGATTTTTCATGATTTTATTGCAAATCTACGAAAAATTGTTTTTTCCCCATGCAAAATACATGGGAAATTTCAGGGTCGATGAGGCACCATCAAATATTAAAATAAAAAAAAATAAAAAAATACGTATCTCTTCTTTTTCGATTAGTAACAAAATGTGGGGGTGAGAACTTTAAAATTCGAAAATTCTCATTTTAAGGACCACCCTAATACTCACATATAGTAAGAAGTTGTACTGCAAATTATTTACACTTCTCTCTCTAAAGCGACAAGATAAAAGTGTAATGTATTGTTCTTGTCGAAACAACGTATGTTATAAAAGTGGAGAATCGTTTTGTGACAGACACGTTAAATAAGTTGTTTATCATTTTGTGATAAAGACGACGCGAACCAGGTACCAAAAAGTATAATGTCAAACTACCACACTTTAGCCAATGATAAAAAACATCATGTCGAAATACGACACTTTAGCCAATGGTCAATCGGATTGTAGCTTACAATAGATTAGACAATGAGAAATCGTTACGTGTCGTTTAGAATGCACGTTAAATCAAAGTAAGTCGCATCGTGGCGTGCTATTAAACGTTTTTCAATAAAAAATTGTAACACATCAAACATGTTGCAAAATGTGTACGCAATATGCATTTGACACATGTATAAAAAAATTATATTTAAAAAGCCTAAAACCATTATGACGTAAATCATAATTGGCCTAAAAAAAATTTAGCACGAATCCCATTTAGCCTAATTCTCCTATCACCAAAAACTCATGTAGCATAAAACACATTTGGCATAATTCTTATTTGGCCTAAACCCCATTTAAATCTAAAAAACATTTTAAAATTATTTTTTTTCTTTATAGTATTCTTTTCAATATCTAGGTGTTTTTCAAAATTTGCAATAATTTTTTTTTGTCCTTTTCTAGTGAGTTTTCTTAAATTTCAAAAATTATTTTACTTTCTAGAATTTTTCTTCTTTACTCAATTAAATTAAACTTCGATGCATTCATATACCATAAAGCACACAGATTTGGCGCAGCAAAGTAAATAAATGTTTGGACTTTTTGCCGACAAATTTACGAGCAAACTTACTTATTGAATCTTCAGCAAATTAGGAATCAAAGTATCCGCTCAGTAGGTCTTTTTTAATGAGATGAAAAAGAAAGAAACTCTCGATATGCAGAAGTTTTTTGCTCATCTGGGTGAAGTCGTCACGTGGCTGAGAATCTGGTTTTGGCTTTGCAAAGATAAAACATGCCCAAAAGCGAACAAGAGGGCCCCGATCACTGTCCAAAATATCAGCTCAGATCGGGACGATCGACTCCTTTCTTCGCAGATCACGAGCCACGTGGATGCCTTTACCATTACAGCTGGACACCATTTACGGTTCTCTCAAGCATCTTTGTGTTTTTATCCGATCACGTTTGACGAATGATCGGTGCTCGATCACGAAACGATTAACTTTACGAACGAATAAATATCCAGCAGTACCTAACCGATGATGGCATGCTTTCAATGAAATTCAAGATGATGCTTGCCTACCATATATTGAAATCAAAATTTACGCAAAAAACGCCACTGCAATTAGAAGACTTGCATTTGACCGACATTTCTTTTCTTCGTAAAAATAATTATTTATTTTACTGACAAAAAAACATTTTTTTTGCAATTTATAATAATTTGTCCTTTATAGGAGACAACGGGACAAAATGAATGTGTAAAAGTTTGGAGTGGAACCAAAAAATTGTTTGATAATATTTTTGAAAAATATAAACTGTTGAGAATTTGTAACAGAAACGGGGATAATGACACGATCATTGTCGTCGATACCCAAATTAGCGTTAATTAAGAAATAGGGAGCGAATAGTCCATACCTTGTAAAATTGTGAATGGGCGAATTTAATTTTAATTGCAATTTTATAAACTATTGTAAAGTGACTTTTAATTATAAAATAAAATCAAGAAATTGTGATTATATTGTGTCAGACGAATTTTATATATTTAATTAAATAAATGGTGACTTTAATGTGAATTGAACAGTTATTTATCATAACAAGCCACGCGATCAAAACAGGGTTATGCCACAAAAACATGATTTGAAAATCCCATGACATTTTCAGGTTTTCCAGACCATTTTAACAAAATTTCCAGGTCCAAATATAATATTATTTTAATAACTCTTTGGTAGGAAAAAATATAAAATATTCAAATTAAATTAATAATATAATATCAATTGGGGTATCGAGTGACATTTGAAGAAAACTGAAGGCATTTTAAAGAGGTTTCAAGGTCAAAAATAATTTTTTTCTGAGTTTACTTTTGATGTAATATTTTTAATTTTGAGATTAAAGTTGATCAACAATTTCGTAATAAAAATGCAAAAAGAAATAATATATACATATTATTTTTCATTAAATTCCATGATCAAATACAAAATAAGAAGCAACATCAACATCCGCCCAAGGTCGTGAGAAACTTTGCATTGTTGTTATTGTTAGTCATTTAAAACTACAAATTTTTGCAAATTCAATAAATAATGAAAATTACGAGAATAATGACAAAATTCAAGAAAATATCTAAAAAACCGCAAAAAAAATTGACAATTAAAAACAAAATTCGAAAAATGATTAGATTAATAGGCAACTGAAAAAAGTAATGGAAAAATTAAACAAGAAATATTAAATTAGAAAATTAAGAAACAACAAAAATTAAGAAAATTATAGGAATAATTGTTGTAAATAATTACAAATTGGATTAAAAATCGAACAAATTGAAAATTCAAGAATGAAATTGAAATTTAAAGAATGCAATTAAAAATTGAAAAAAGTAATTAAAAAAACTGAGAATTATGAAATAAAGAAGAAAATAATTGAAAACTGAAAAATGGAATTAAAATTTGAAGGAAATAATAAAAAAATGAAGAAATAAATTGAAAATTTAAGAATTAAATTCGAATTTGAAAAACTAATTGATAACTAAAAAAAGGTGAGAGTTATTGAATATTGAATAAATTAATTGAAAATTTAAGACTGAAATTTCAAATTGAAAATACTAATTAAGAAGTGAATAAAGTAATTAAAACTTGAAGAATTAAATTAAAGATTAAGGAATTAAATTAAAATTTTAAGAAAATAATTGACAAATGAAAAAAAATTAGAAAACTGTCGAGAATAATCGACAACAGAATAAAAAAATTTTAAAAATTGAATGACAATTATAAAATTTAGGAAAAATAATTGTACATTAAAAATTTGTAGAAAGTAATTGAAAATTGCGGAAAAAATTTATAATTAAAAGAAATAATTGACAAATGAACAGAATAAATGAAAAATTAAAGAAAATACTTGAAAAAAACGAAAATAATAGACAATTGAAATTAAAATTCGAAAAATGACTAGATTAATAGACAACAAAACAAAAAAATTGAAGAAATGGTAGGAAATAATTGTTAATTGTGGAAAATAATTCATTATTGAAAGAAATAATTGAGAAATGACGAGAATAATAATTGGAGAAAATATTAAAAATTTAAGAAATAAATTGAAGATAAAAGAATTAAATTTAAATTCTAAGAAAATAAGATAATTAAAAGAAAAATTACTAAATGATGAAAATAATTAAATATTAAGAAAAATATTTGACAACTGAAAAAACAAGTAAAAAAAGTTCGAAAAATGTCGAGAATAATCGACAATAGAACAAAATTATTGAAAAAAATTAAAGAATAATTTAAAATTGTAGAAGAATATTAAGTTGTCAATTAAAAACTGAAGAAAATGATAGAAAAAATTGTAGAAAATAAATGAAAATTAAAGATGATAATTAAACAATTGTATTAAAATTTCAAAAAAATAATTGATAATTGTAAAAAGGAGAGAATGATTGAACATTGAATAGAATAATTGAAATTTGAAGAAAATAATTGAAAATGGAGGAAATAAATTGAAAATTAAAGAATTAAATTGAAATGTGAAGAAAATAATTGATAATTGACAGAAGAATTAAAAAATGACGAAAATAATTAAATATTTATATTAAAAATAACTCTCTATTGATGATTTAAATCAATAAAGTTTCACAGGAAATTAGTTGAAAATGACTAAATTGTCATTACTTTTTTTTTGTTGTTAAATAACATTTTGTTTTAAAAATACGTAAAGAATAAATTTTATTTGTTTAATAACTTTTAAACAAAATATATATTATTTAACAAAGCCCAACAAATAAAACTGTAGAGAATGTTTCAATGAGAAAAATGAGCTATTATTTTGTCAGAATTGGATGAAAATTGCAGTTGTTCATTCAATTTACAGAAAAAAACATAAAATGTCAAATAACTATTATTTCACAACAAATTTTAGCTAAACCAAATTTTTTCAAGAAAATGTAAAACTTGATATTTCCAAATTTGGTGAAATTGATTTTAATAATCGTTTTGTTTGGGGTGAAAAACGACTTTCTAGTTTTTGAGGTTATGTAAATGGAGAGAACTTTCTTAAATAAACCTTTGAGAATTAAATACAATAAATATTTAAAGAATTTATTCAAGATAAAATAGAATACATTATTTTTAAAATATCTTAATCGAGATTCGCCATTTTCGTCGATAAGTTCAACATAATTTTTCAATACAAAAATAATCTATAAAAATAAAGATAAAAGTAAAAAAGTTTCGTTTTTTTTCCTAAAACCAATCGTCTTATTATTATTATTATGAAGAGAATTACCTTTTAATACAGGAAATATACAGTTTTTCTCTAAAAAGCTGAAGGGACATCGAAAAACGATGCTTGATAATGGAAAAAGAAGAGAATATAAAAAATATATAAAGGTCCTTTGATTGAAATAACTTGTAAAATTGATTTTCTAACACTTTGGTGGACTATATAAATACCTGATTGCTTCGAAAAAGCGTGAGTTTTAGAAAGAAAACCTAAAATTTGATATTCAATGACAAATGTGACAGGTTAATCCGCCATGATTTACTTATAATCACGTGACTCACGTAACTCTCAGACTAGTACGTATTTTTTCCGCGCATGCGCACTTCTTTTGATTAATTCCACGCTTATTTAAAATCATGTTTTAAAAATATATTAGAAATGATTTTTCAATGTACCATTATTAGAATTATAATTAATATAAATGCAAAAATTATTATAATTAATTTGTTAATTCCAGTGTGAGGAAACGTTTCCAAAAAGAAAAACTTGTAAGTAATAAAAAGATATTTTCTATAGATATCATAAAAATGTTCAACTACAGACGATAAATATCTTCAATTATGAAAAGGAATTTATAATTATTGCGATGTGTAAAAATCAAACAATAAATAACACGCGCACCCTTTATCATTTAAAAGTTTAATTCCCTTCTTTAACGTCCCCTTTCTTCTGCAAGGTGCCATAACTTCCGATAATTAATTCACGTAAATATTTACAGTGCTGTAAGTAAATGTGCGATAAAATCAAAGAAGTTGTGTCGCATGAATTATCAGAATACGTGGAGTATAGTTATAAAAAAAAAAAAAACGTCAATTCGGAATATTGCACATTTTGCCTTATCTACTACTGCTTGGCTGTAAATAATAATTGCACTTTACAGCGACCGCTCTTGGGTTTACGGCCGATTATGAATAATTAATAATAACAACTGTCAGAGGATGAACGATCTGGGCTTGTTTTTTATTGTTGTAAAATTGAGAAAAATTGTGCTGCCCTTTGGCGCTTACGATATATAATAGAAGATGGCTATCGAACCTCAAAGTAATTCCACCTAATCGGAGTAACTCGACTTTGCACATTTTGCTCGCCTTTACTTGTTCGTATAAACCTGCTTCGGCACTTTAGTCCCAGCTATTCGTTTATGGGCCGCTCTAATCTAACTTTATGGTTTTTAAATGCCGCCCGGTGTTCGCGTTCAGGGAGCACGCGCCCTCTTTCAAGTGGCCGCGCTTGTGCCGATTTCAAATTACTTACATTCTCATGACGATTTCAGAGAAATGATTCCGAATGCTGATTTCAAAAAACACGATAACGCCTCGAGCTCTCGAATTCTTGGTTAAATTATTGTGGAAATTAATTCCAAACATGCTAAAAATTGTCACTTACAAAAGTGGAGAATTTTTTTAACATATACTTGGAAAAGTTTATTTAACTAGTCCAAATGTAAATTTATCCAATTTTCAGTTTCCAATTGTAAGTTAATTAAATTTTTAGTTTCCAAATGCAAATTTATCAAATTTTCAGCTTCAATTGTAAATTATTTTAATTTTTAATTTCCAAATATATTTATCCAATTTTCCATTTCCTAATAGGAAATTATTCAATTTTTAATCTCAGGACTGCCAGCGGACTTGCAGATTGAAAATATTGAGAAAAGTGAGTAAATAGTGAGTTTTTAAATGAAATAAGTAAGTAAATAGTGAGTTGTTACGTGAAAAAAAGTGAGTAAACAATAATAAGTTTGAAATTACTGATATTAATTTGGGGCCCGTCAACAGATAAATTCATTCTTTGAAGAAAATAATTCGAAAATGGCAAAAATAATTCGAATTTAAATAAAAATTGTAAAATGACAAAACTAATTGAACAATTGTTAAAAAATCAAAAAATGAAGACAAAAGTTGAAAAATTAAAATTAAATAATTGAATTTTGAAAAAAATAATAGAAGTTAAAGGAAAATAGTTGAAGAATGACAAAAAAAATTAAAATTTAAAAAAAGAAATTGAGACTGGTGTAAAGAATTAAAATTTTGAGTAAAATAATTGAGATATTGACGAAATAATTAAAATGTGAAGAAACTAATTGAATAATGACATAAATAATTGAAAGCTGGTGTAAAAATTGCACTTTTTAAACAATAGTTGAAAAATTGAAAAAATAATAATAGAAGTTTCAAGAAAATAATTAAAAATATCAAAAAATGTATATATGTAGAAAACAGTTGAAAAATAACAAAAATAATTAACATTTAGAAAAAAATTAATGAAAAATAAGAAATATATCATTTAAAAATGTAGTAAAAAATAAAAAATTTAATACATTAATTGAAAAATAGTGTAAAATAATTGAAAAAGTATAACGATGTAATTAAAATGTGAAGAAAATAATTGACTAATGACATAAATAAAAAGATAATTCCAAAATTAATAAATTTAATATTAATAAATTATTATTATTATTATTATTATTATTATATATCGATAATATCTTTTCAATAATAATTCCAAAATGTCAAAAGTATTTGAATATTGACAAAAACAATTGATAGCTGATGTAAAAAATTTAAAATTTGGAGGCAATCCTTGAAAAATAACAAAAGTAAATTGAAACCTGTGTACACTGAGAAAAATATTTTCTTGATTTAAATATAAGTATTTGTTTGAATGGTTTTGGTTGAATGAATAATGTTTTCAAGTTTAATTTCAATATATTAGAAATATCTGAAGTTTTGATTGAAATATATTTTATGTTTGTAGATAATTTTCTGTTTGTTTCATTAAAAACTAAATTTTATTCAAATTAAACCAAATTTGTGTTTGAAGTCTTCATACTTGAAGAAATATATTTTATGTTTGATTCAAAGACATGTACGCGTCGTGTCTAGTAGTTACGTGTGTTAGTCGCTTTTTTGGAAAAAAATGTTTACGATCGTGGTTTTCTTTTTATTAAAGTGATTTCTTAAAAGTGTAAGTGTTGTTATTTTATCGAAAAATTGAGGTATATCTGAAGTGAATAAAACTTTTGTGCACAAGTGAGTTTACTAAAGATATTGTTTCTTTTGTGCATTTTTCTTCAAAATTAGACTAATTCAAAGGTCCACATTTTCAGAATTGTGTTCATTTATAATAAAAAGTGTAATTTTCTTCGGTTTTTATAGTTAATATGTAAACACTTCAAGTAATCTCAAACATAAAGGACGTTTTATATAAAAGCAAGAAACAAAAATTAAACTATCGTGGAACATATTTTGTGTTTAAAATAAACAAATTTTGTGTTAAAAATAAAAAGAATAATATGATAAGGATAAGAATTTCTTTTATTTAAAATAAAATTTACTTAAGTAAATGAAATTTTTGTTTGAATCAAACAAAAAATATGTTTAAATCAAACATAAATGATCAACCACTAAATTTGTTCAAATCAAACTTAAGTATATGTTTGACTGTATAACAAAGTGAAATTAAGTTTAAATCAAACATATCATGTTTGATTCAAACAAAATTTTTTCTCAGTGTAGAGAATTTAAATATTCCGACAAATAATTTAAAGATTAAAGAACAGAATTGAAATTTAAAAAAAAAATTGAACAATGAGGGAAATAAATAAAAACTTGTGTTATAATTTCAATATTCATGACAATAATTTAAAGATTGAAGAAAATAATTGATACTTAAGAAAATTGAATTCAAAAACGCAAAAATACTTGAAAATTGACAAAAATGATTTAAAGTTAACAAAAGTACATTAAAAATGCCAAAAATAATTGAAAAAAGGTGTAGAAATGAAGTATTTGCAGACTGTAGTTAAAAAAATAGACGATGTAAACTTGGAATATTAAAAAACTAATTGATTTATAAGGTAAGTTATTTATTAATCAGAAACCCAATATCAAAAGACCCACTCCCTCATCCTGCAGCTGGAATAGACATTTTCCTAAAAAGGTGAGAAAAGTAAGTTTTTTTTTTTAAAAAGTGAGTAAAAGTGGGAAAAGTGAGTCATTGTCAGTCCTGTAATCTCCAAAGATACCCGAGATGAAAATTTGGGCCTACTTTTAAATCCTAAAATGTCTTACCCTCGACAACTCAAAAAATTTGTTTGCATCTATGGTCATTTCGACCCCAAAGTCCTCCATTGGGTTCAAAATTTGTCCGTTTTGTCCACTTTTAGCAAACGGAAGCCCAATGG
This sequence comes from Ganaspis brasiliensis, assembly GCA_037103525.1. Classification (NCBI taxonomy): domain Eukaryota; kingdom Metazoa; phylum Arthropoda; class Insecta; order Hymenoptera; family Figitidae; genus Ganaspis; species Ganaspis brasiliensis. The sequence goes on from JAZKLR010000126.1 coordinate 475,702, forward strand.
AGGCCCATCAAATTCTACCTTTTGGGGTTTTATAGGCCCACGATAGGACTTGGAGGCCTATGAATACCTCTCAGCAATAGTACTCCGAGGCCTAACGTAGGACTTGAAGTCCGATTTTTAGTAGACCTCGGGGGTTCTGTAGCCCCCGAGGAGGACCCAGAAGCCTTGATTTAATCTCAAATCCCTCATTGGCTGCAATACGATGTGGGGAATTCCCATATTGATTACCTGATTTACAATCATTTTCATTTTATGAAAGCTGCCTTTGTTGTTCGAGAGACAAAATTCAGAGCCTATAGTAGATCTTAATCTTTTGTTAAATCTAATGACCCGAAAGTGTCATTACTTTGCAATGTCTCTTTTTTACATTTGCATTTTAACAAATTTTTAAAGCAAAATTCATAATCTACTTTTTTTCCGATTCTGAACATATACAATTTTTCTTAAATATATGAAATTAAAACAAATTAATTATAAACATATTAATAAAAATTTGTTTAAACCAAAATTAAAAGAAACTGATATTCCCAGAATTTTTTTTTTTTTAAATAATCAGTGAAAATTTCACTGATTCAGTTTTAGAGAGTACCTACATGAAATTTAATATACAAGTTTATTTTAATAAAAAGTGCATATAAATTTAATATAATATACACTGTAAAAAGTACATCTTAATTTCAGAGAAGTCTGAAATTAAACCATTTGAAAATAATATTGTCGTTAATTTAAACTGAAGTTTCTGTGAAAATAAGACTTTCTTTTTACAGTGTACATAAAGAATTATAGATATTAGGAAATTAGGACATTTTAAAAAATAGAAACAAATAAACTATCAAAAAGTATTATTTAAAAAAAAGTTTTTATTATAATCACGAAACACTAAATATAATTATTTAAAAATAGTATAATTATCGCTGTTTTAAAAATTTTTAATCCGATTATAATTATAATTATTTTTTTTCAATGCTTGGTTGATTGTTTAAGTAAGGTGGATTCATGTATCCGTTATAATGAGGTGGAAACATGTATGGGTTATAAGATGGATACATGTGCGTAGCGGGTATTGCCTCATTAGTATAATAATAATTCGAAGCAAATGAATTTTGAGGATTTTGAAAATTTTGATGATCTTGAAAATTTTGAGAATTTTTAGGATATTGAGAATTTTGAGGATTTTGAGAATTTTGAGAATTTTGAGGATTTTGAGAATTTTGAGGAATTTGAGGATTAAATTGAGGTAAATAACCTTGAGGAATTTTTGAAAAATTATTGATTTGTTGTACATTACTGACTGACTGATTCGCTTCGGACTGTAGCAGAGGATCCTGAGAGGTTTTTTCTGTTTTTGGATTCGTTACATCTTTTTTTTTCCACCTTCAATTTTTTTGCACAGTGTTTAATTTCTGTTTCCTGCTCATACTTCCTTTTATTCGATGAAAATTTATTAATTACTCTAATGTACGCCGATTTTGTAAATTTTGCGTTATTTTCTAATAGACTAGTGGACCATTCTAGAAAATATATTTAAAAAATTAGTTTGAAGTAATTAAAAATGCATTTGTTCTAATTTAAAACAAAAACTTACCAAGCACTGCTTTAAATACTTTGTAATTTATCGCAGGTCGACTATTAGTTCCTTTTCCAGTTGCACTGAATTGCGAAATTGTTTCCCCATAAATTTCATTCAAAGCTAATCGTACTAATTTTTTCCAGTCATATTTTCCTTCAGTATGAGCATTCATTTCAATAAAAGACTTCATTGAAATAAGTTATAAAATTCTAATCTAAACTTGAAATCTTATCAATAAATTCAATGATATACATGCTTGCACTTTCTTATTTATTTTTTAGTTGTTTAAACAATTTATTTATACTTAGTGAATGGATTTTCAAAAACTGATTATAAATTTTATCTGAGTTTTATACGGACATTTCAAGATCCAAAATATGTGGGAATAATTCATCTTAAGGAACTTCAAAATTTATCCGATGTAAGCGAGTTTCTGATATAACAGGGTCCGACATAAGCGGTTATTTTAACATAGAAAACATCAAAAAATCCAAGGGACCGGAAATTTTTTTCGATGTAAGCGGAAATCTGATAAATGTGAATTTGATATATGTGGATTTTACTGTAATTTTAAAGTAATCATTATAATAAATGAGAAATTAATTGATAACATACAAATAAAATATTCAATTAAAACCTTCAGTTGTTTGAGAAAATTAATAATAATAATATGTACAGATTGTTTTAATATGTCATTGAAATACAAAATGGTAAATAAACAACGGTTTGTTAATTTAAAAATATGTTTCCAAATTCTTCATTTTTTTTTACTTACCTCCAAACATTAAGATTTTGGCCATTTCCTTAGTTTTAGTGTTGGACGAAACATCCACCCACTCCAAGTTCAATTCCTCGTTTACCTTCCGCTTGTTACAAGGTTTTGGTAAACGAGATGTTTCCATTATTGTGGTCATCTTACTGACCATCCACCACACTAACACACAACTTTTTTTTTTTTGACATTTTAAATAATTATTTCAGTTTTTACACGGCAAGGGCTTTTCTTAGGATCTGCTTAAGGCAAAAGTTGCCAACAAACTGACCTAAGACAGGTAATTTCGGAACATTTGAAAATCAGGTAAATGGCATTAGAAACGCAAATGACGGGGAAAACCAACTAAGTGTGACGTGTACTTGTACATCTTCTTTCCACCACCGGTTTGAAAAGCTACTGACAAAAATATTTTTCGAAAAATATAGGCAATAACATCGTATGATTTTATTATTGTAACAGTCACTTGTTTTTAAAAAAAACATCGATTGTAAGAAAAAGGTGTACTTTTGACTATTTTTTTACTCTGATTTGCTGTATGAATAATTGCTTTATCGATAAAAGGAATCTATAATAATAATCCAAAAGATTCATTGTTTCATTCATTGTTTCATTCTGTCCGCACCTGAAGTTTGGCACATAAATATTTTTTGTTTTAAATCAGATACTTTTTAAAAATAGCATTTCAATTGATTAAATTGTAAATTTATAAATATCAGTTCAAATAATATTAATTTCATTGATAAATAAATCTATAATTTTTTCAATAATTTTCAACAGTTTTCCATAAACAATTATTCTCTTTAAATTTTATAGTTAATCCTTAATATTTTTAAATTAATTTGTTCTGTTGACAATTATTCTCGACAGTTTTTTTAATCTTCAATTTACTTCTTTAATTTTTAATTATTTTCTTCAATCTTCAATTATTTTCCTTAATTTTTAATAAAAACAATATAATAATTTGTCTCTCTAAATCTGAATTAGTAGTTTTCTACAAATGAATTGGGGAAAAGTTAAGCACTATTAAATAATAGGATTTTTATTAATAGTTTGGTAAAAAACTACTAATTTTTAGTGGAAAGCTACTAATTAAAATTGTAGAAAATTACTAATTTAAATTTTGAAATTTCACTATTTCAATTAGTACTTTTCTACTAGAAATTAGTACATTTCTACTAAAAATTAGTAGTTTTCTACTAAATGATTAGTCAAAATTTTACTATTTAATAGTGGCCCACTTTTCGCCAATTCATTTGTAGAAAATTACTAATTCAGATTTAAAAGAGGTTATAGTCACTTTTTCTCTATCTAATTTTTTCATACAAAATATTAAAATTAAATTGCGAGTTTAGTGAAAAATAATCTACAGAGTTTTTCAGTTTAAATTAACATTCACAAAACTGTACATTTGTGACCTAAAATTATTTAAACAATTAAGAATTTATTTCTAATAAAGTTATTTCACTGCATTTATTTGTTTATTTCATGTAACTCAGCAACATTTAGTATGTTGAATTTCAATCTTTTAGGATCAGTTATACTACCTGGAATCTAAATTTTACAAAAACAATGGTAATTCATAAATAATGCCTTAAACTATATTAAAATCTCTTGTAAGTGCAAAGAATAACCAGTCTTCCTAGAAAATAAGCAATTATAATCTTAAAATGACAAAGATTAGTACTGTTTAAATGTAAACAAGGAATAAGATTTTACAATCTAACAGATTCTTGAGGCCCAACTGGGTTTGAAGTCCTACAAGTTTTACAAGATAAGAATCTTGGATAGAATTCTTGAGGCCGGGTAGAAGCTTTGGGCCTCAAAAACCTTAAATGCAAAAGTTTCTAAGGTCCAAAAGGGCTTCTTCAGGACTTCAATATTATTAACTGTGGGTTCGATAGGCCCCCGAGAGGTCTGAATTTAAGAAATTTTTGTAACTTTATGATTTTCGCAGGCTGGTGAGTATTCATTCCAGGAATAAAGGTTTAAATGTGGTGTCGAAAAGCCCAATGTAGGCCGAAATTTTCGTCTCGGGTATATACACGGAAAGAAATCTGGTAGAATTAAATCAGTTGATAGTTCGATAGATTTTTAGTATCAATAGACCAATAGAATTTTATTATCTAATGTGACTAATATTAATATGATTAAAATGAAATGTAAGTTTAATCAATTTTTAGTTTCTATGTGAAAATTTATTTAATTTTAAATTTCCTAATGGAAATTCCAATTGGTTTGAAAAGGAATTTTTTCCAATAACCATTTGCTTTTTATTTAAACTCATCTAATTATTATCAATTGATTCAAATGCAAATTTCACCAATTTTCAATTTCTTAATGTAAGTTTATCGAATTTCCAAATCATCAAAAAATTAATTTTGTCCAATCAATAAAATTAAAATATAAATTTATCCAATTTTCAATTTCCAATTGTAAATTAATGCAATTTTTAGTTTCCAAATGCAAATTTATCCAATTTTCAATTTCCTAATGGAAATTATTCAAGTTGTAATTTCCAAATATGAGTTTTTAAAATTTTCCAAAAAAGAAATTTTTTCTAATCACCAATTAGTTTTCATTAAAAATTCAACCAATTATCAATTGATTCAAATGTAAAGTTAATAATTTATTCGATTTTTTGTTTCCAATTGCAAATAAAACAAATTTTTAGTTTTCAAATGCAAATTTAACCAACTTTCAATTTCCTAATGTAAATTAATCCATCAATTTCCAAATTATCCAAATACAATTTTTGTCTAATAACTAATTAAATTCAAAAGTGAATTTATCTGATTTTTAATTTCCAATTGTAAATTAATCCAATTTTTAGTTTCCAAATGCAAATTTATCCAATTTTAAATTGAATAATTAAAATCATTCAATTTTTAATTTTCAAATGTAAGTTTAGTCTTTTACCAATTTGATCTAAAAGGGAATTTTTTCTAATAGCCAATTGATTTTTATTTAAACCAATTTAATTTAAATGGGTTTCTGGTGACCCGTATATGTATTAATTTAAAATAAAATTAAAATAAACTCATCCAATTATTATCAATAGATTTAAATGTAAATTTCATAATTTACGCAATTTTCAGTTTCCAATTGTAAATTAATCAAATTTTTAGTTTTCAAATGCAAAATTATCCAACTTTCAATTTCCTAGTGTAAGTATATCCAATTTGCAAATTATCAAAATATAAATTTTGTATAATAACCAATTAAATTCAAATGTAACATTATCCAATTTTTAGATTCCAATTGGAAAGTTGTCCATTTTCTAGTTTTCAAACGCAAAGTTCTGGAATTTTTAATTTCCAAATATAAGTTTATCCAATTTCCAAATCATCCAAATATGAATTTATTTTAATAACTAATTAAATTCAAAAGTAAATTTATCCGATTTTCAATTTTCATTTGTAAATTAATCCAATTTTTAGTTCCAAATAAATGTTTATCCAATGTTCAATTTCCTAATGTAAGGTCATCCAATTTCAAAATGATCCAAAAATTAATTTTGTATAATTTTCAATGAAATCAAATGTAAATTTATCCAATTTCCAAAAATTATCATTTTTTTAATACTTACCTCCAAAAGCCAATTTTTTCTAATAACCAATTTGTTTTGATTTGAACTCGTCCATCATAATTGTCAGTCGATCCAAATGTAAATTTATCCAATTTTCAGTTTCTATTTGTAAATTAATCCAACTTTTAGTTTCTACATGAAAATTGATCCAATTTTCAATTTTCAAATATAAGTTTATTCAAATTTAAAATTATCCAAAAATGAATTTTGTCTAATAACCAATTAAATTCTTGTGTAAACATTTACAATTTTCAATCGACTTATTTGTAAATTTATTTAACTTTAAACTTATCCAATATTCAATTAAACCAAATACCATCAATAACATTAAATTTATATTAAGAATTGATCGAACAGTAAATTTATCAATTTATTCAATTGGAAATTGATCTAACGGTAAATTTATCCAATTTTCAATTCATGGAATTGTAAATTTATCCAATTTACAATTGATCCAAATGTAAATTTATTCTGTTTTTCAATTGGTCCAAATGTAAATTTATTTTTATTGTTCATTTTTAATTAAAATTTATAGAAATTTATTCAGTTAATTAACCAAATCTCAAATGATCAAAAAATAAGTTTGTTCAAATTTGAATTAAAAATAATGTAAATTTGTTTAATTTCTCATTGTTCCAAGTACAATCTAATTTATAATTTTATATATAGACTTCCATTTTTAAATATAAATTTGTCAAAATACGAGTTTCCAAATATAAAGTTTTTTAATTTTGCTAGTTTGAAAAGCAAATTTTTTACGATTTACAATTGATCTGAATGTAAATTTATGAAATTTTTTATTGATTCAAATGTTTTATGCATTCTTTTAATTGAAATATAAATTTATCCAGTTTTTAATTTTGTCTTATTTACGATTGATACAAACATAAAAATGCCTAATCTGTAATTGACCTAACTGTAAATTTATCCAAATTTCCAATAAATCCTGATCTATAATGTTCCAATTTTCAATTGATCGAAATCTAAATTTATCCAATTTTCACTTGTTTCAATTGAAAATTTATCCAATTTTTAATTAATTCAAAAATGAATTTGTGCAATTTTCAATTGAGCGAAATGTTAATTTGTCCAATTTACTATTAACCTAGTAATCTAAATTCAAACTTGTTCAATTTCTAATTGAGCCAAATGTTAATTTATCCAATTTACTATGAATCGAAATGTAAATTTGTTCAATTTCCAATTCTTTCAATTGTAAATATATCCAATTTTCATTTAATTAAAATAGCTATTTAATCAATTTACAATTATTATTCTCTTTCTAACAAATGATCAAATTCAACCTATTTAATAACTTGGTTTTTTTACAATTTAAAATCATAATAAATATAATAATAACAATTAAATACTCAGAATGATTAAATTCTATACAATTTTTACAAAAATGTCCCTTGAAAAATTACGAGCAACCTTGAAGATTCGATGAACTATTATTCTTGAAAGATTGAACCGCACTTTACTCAAGTGTTTCTGTCGGTCTTCCGAGGTTGTTAAATAAATTAAAGGCCATTAAAAAAAATCGTGAATGTGAAGCTAAAAGCTGAAGTGCCAATTTATCAGAGCTCCTCGGTTCGGAGAAAATCGTAAAGTTCTGAATTCAAGAAGCAGCTTTTCTTCCCTATTTGAAATATATATTTTTTTTAAAATACATTTTTATACGTATATATAGTTTTACAGGAGAAAAATTACTTTATACAGGTTTATCTTACCACAGAAAATATTTTCTTATACGCGTTATCAGAATAGTAATTTTTATCCGTAATTTGTATTTTAACGTGTGAAAGGGGCTTTTCAGAATTAGCGGTTTGAGTAGCCTTTGGGCTTGAGCGTAAAATCGTTATGCGATCTGCAGCAGATGATTATCAAAGATTATATGTATATATACGGTCGGCTTCAAAAGGCTTTTGTTGCTTATCAACTTTCCTTTATTATTTTCTTTTAGTCAAGGAGACGGAGAGAAAGTGAACGACTTAAGACAATAATTACTTGTAACCACAATTAACTGCTGCCGGTTTCCAATCGCACCAAAACCGATCTCCATATTTGCTGTCAATTGCACTAATTACAGACACCTGTCATCAAACACGATTTTATCAGAAAAACAATGAACAGCGCTTTGTACTCGAATCAATTATTTTCTTTATTTAGTTCAATCATAAATTACAACAATCTCAACAGGTTATTGCTAATATTGTATTAGAAATTTATATTTAGATATTTTATTTGTTAAAAATCTAAAAAAGTTTTAGTTGAGAGGTCTTGGACCCTTTCAGATGATAAATTAACAAAGTTACAAGCATTCAAAGTTAGAAAAGTCAAAACCCTAGTTTTGAGAAAAACGAGTTTAAAGTTCAAGATTACCATTAGTGCTCATGGATTTAAAAAATTAAAAGTAGTTTTTAATTACGATAAAATAAAGATAAATGCATGCTTCGATGTAGGATATTACGTAGTTTGTTTTTCATCAATAAACAAAAATTCAAAAATCTGAAGCTTCTTTAAAAAAATGCGAATATCTTGGAAAATAAAATCGACAAAATGGGTCCTTTCATGCGGGCGTACACATTTATCAATTGAAAAGTATATTAATGTAATCTTTGTAAAAAATAGACGTTAAAAAAGGGAAATGTAATTATCAAATTAGATATTGAGTACAGTACCAGTCGGTAACAGTAGAGAATGTATACAATCGTTTACCGACAGTCGATAAATTTTGGCGGCAACATTCATTTTACGAATATTTCTTTCTTTTTTTTTAAATAAATATAAAAACCATTACATTAAATTAAAGAATGTCTTTTTCAATTGAAATTAAAGAAAATTTTTCTTTAGAATTAAACACATTGATATACACAATTTGTTTAAATTATATTTCCAATGTTATAAACGTTTAAAATTTTTTGTTTAATGGCTTTATTTGTGCTGATATTTGAGAGAGCATTTTTCCAAACTAAAAAGATGACTTCTCTTATTGCAATAAGGTTCGTTTGATTTGGTTAATTGGAAGGACTGGATTTTTCGATAATCTCCATAACATTCATATTTGCAGGATGGTATTCGAATAACGGTTTCACGAAGTATGAGCAAAGTTAACTTGATAATAATCCAGTTCCCTTCAAATTGACTCAATATTATACAAAATGTGATTGAAATTACTTTACTAAACGATTCGCCATCCACCAAAACACTTTTTATACTCCAACTGTTAAGGATGTCCGATTTTTATTACAATTTCTCGTTAAAAAACACATTGAAGAGCTTTTTTCCTTACTTTATTTCCATTCAAACTCTATTTTTAAAATAGAATATATAATTCAAAATTTAATTAAATTTCTATTTTTTTGCTTATTTATTTAGTTACGTTAAAGTACAATTATATTGTAGATGTTTTAGAAATAAAGAAAATAATTGAAATTTGAGAAAATTACTTGAAAATCTTAAAAATAAATTGAAAAAATTGAATAATAAAAAATTAAGAAAAATAATTCAAAAAAAAAATAATCAAAAACTGAGATAAATAATATAAAATTGAAAAAAATAATAAAATTAGAGAAAATAATTGAAAAAACTACATAATATATTTTAAATAAAGGAAAGTTAAAGAAAATTTCAGAAAAATAATTAAAACTTTCAGAAGTTCATTGAAAAAAAAGAAAATAATTAAAAATTAAGTCAAATAATTGAAACAAGATAAAAATAACTTAAAATTGAAAAGCATAATTTTTAATTAAACAGAACTAATTAAAAACTTTTTGGAAAATACGAAAAAGAACGAAAGTAATTAAAAATGGAAGAAAATAATTTAAAACATCATATAAATAATTGAAACTTGAAGAAAATAATTGAAATATAATACAAACAATGATAAGTTGTAAAAAATAAATGACATTTGAGTATAATAATTGAAAAAAATACAAAATTTTTTGTAAATAAAAAAAATAATTGAAATTTGAGAAAATTACATGAAGATCTTAAATCAATTGAAAAAAATGAGGATTAATAAAATTTGGAGAAAAGAATTGAAGAAAGTTAATAATAAATGGAATATACATTAATTAATAAAAAAAAATTGGGAAATTATGAAAGCAAATAAAAATAATTAAAAATTGAAAAAAAATTGAAATGTTACAAAACTACTTAAAAATTTTAAAAAATAACAATGGAGGAAAATAATTGAAAAATGATCAAATTAATTCATAATTGAACAAAATAATTGAAATATGCTGCAAATAATTTAAGATTGAGAAAAATATTTGAAATATATTAAAAATAAATTAAATATGAAAGCTTGAAAACAAAAAATAACATTTAAGAGAAATAATTGAAAAAACCATATAATATATGCGTTTAAAAAAAAAAATATTTACAAAATTACTTAAAAATTTTAATTAAAGAGATAAATTAAAAAATAGCAAAAATAATCCAAAATTGATGAAAATAAGAATTCAAATTTCAGATAAATAATTGAAATTTTTGAAAATGTTGCCAAAAGATTAAAAATAATTAAAAATCTGAGAAAATAATAGAAAATTACTGAATTTGTTTTTAAGCAAAAGAAAATAATTGGAAAATCGTTTAAAAAATTAAAAATTGAAGACAATAATCTAAATTTCAGATAATAACTGGAAGTTTAGGAAATTAATTGAAAAATAATGGAAATGTTACAAGGCGGAGAAATTAATTGCACAATTAATAAAAAAATTGAAAATTGAGAAAAATATTTAAAACTTTAGGAAATTAATTAAGAAGTTATAAAAATGGTTAAAAGTTGAAAACAATAATTGCAAAATGACTAAAATAATGGTAAATTTAAAAAATTAATTTAAATTTGCGGTGAATAGATAATATAAAATTTAGGAATAAATAATTAAATTGATTTAATGTCGAAAATAATTAAAATTGAAAAAGTGATTGAGAAAACTAAACAAAATCATTGAAATTTAAGGAACGTTAATGTAAGATTTAGGGAAACAATTTAAAAACAATTGAAATAATTAAGAATTGTAGAAAATAGTTGAAAAATGATAAAAATAGTACAAAACTGTATTTTAAGTCATTGAAATCATAATATAAAAGAATTATTAAAAATTGAAGAAATTTCTAAATCAATTCAATTTTAGTATTTTTGAAACGTGGTAATTGAACTTTATTAATCAAAGAAACTTAACATTAACTGAAATTTAAAGAAATGAAGACTGCTATAAAAATTGAGAACATTTTAAAAAGATGAAATATGATTTAAAATTTTATAAGAAAAAACATCTTTTTAAAAAATAATAATATAATCTAAAATTTTATAGTATTTTTCTGACATTTCAATTTTTAATTATTTTCATTTGCTTTCACAATTTTTCCAATTTTTTTTTATTAATTATCGTATCGTTTCTTCAATTCTTTTCTCCAAATTTTAGTTATTCTTATTTTTTTCAATTGATTTCAAAGATCTTCATGTAATTTTCTTAAATTTCAATTATTTTTTTATTTACAAAAAAATTTGTAATTTTTTTAAATATTACACTCAAATGTCATTAATTTTTTTTACAACTTATCATTGTTTGTATCATATTTCAATTATTTTCTTCAAGTTTTAAATAGTAAAATCTTTTTTCATTTATTTTCCAAAATTTACATCCTTCAATTCTTAATATTTTTCATTTGTTTTATAATTTCCAAAATTTTAAGCTATTTATCTGAGATTTCAATTATTTCATTCAATTTGCAATTATTTATATGATTTTTTATATTATTTTCTTCAATTTGTAATTACTTTCCTTCTCTTTCGTAATTTCCAAAAAAATTTAATTAGTTCTGTTTAATTAAGAATTATTCTTTTCAATTTTAAATTATGTTTCTTTTGTTTTATTTATTTTATCTAACTTTTAATTATTTTCTTTTTTTTTCAATGAACTTCTGAAAGTTTTCATTATTTTTCTGAAATTTTCTTTAAGGAGGTTAGTTGAAAATCACTAATCGTCGGGACAAGTTTGAAATTTTCAGCAAAAATAATTAAAATATTATTGCACATTTCTGTTAATCTTGAGATAATTTTACCGTATAGTTTCTGAGATCTTTTCTTCCAAAATTCACTATTTTTCTTAATATTTTGCATTTTTCTAATGGCTGACGCGAAAAAAATTAGTAACTTGAAATATATCATTTTATAACTTTTGATGTACAATTAGGTTTTAATTCAAAATTAAAACAAAAATAATTTAATATTCAAGGATCATATTACTCTTGCAAGACCAAAAGATTTATCGTTTAGTTTTTAAGTATTATTTATCATAAAATTAAAATGTTGCAAAAAAAATTTTTTATGTTGAAAACACAAAACAAGCGATTAAAAAAGTTGAATACCTCGAAGATTCGAATAAAACGACAAAATTTAAAACGAATTTTTTGACGTAAAAAGAGAAGTAACACAAAAATCTTGTAATAAAATATAAATTTATTTAGTTAAAGTTTCAATAACTGTTACTGAACAAAATATTTTTCAAATGATAGTCATAAACTTAAAATCGATAATTCTGTAGATGTTATTGAAATCATGGTTAGTTTGTCAGTTTTCTAAATGCTCTGTACTACGTTTTTCAAAAAATTACTATTTTTCTTTAAAATTTTAATACTTACATTTTTTTATGTCGAAACACAAGGAATATTGCTTAGAAATATAAAATTCAGTTTTACATAAAACTTTTTATTTCTTATTTGGCATTTTAAAAAAAAGTTTTTACCTTGACTAGCTTATTCAAACTATCCTCCTTAACTTTCCTTTATTGAAAATATATTATGTAATTTTTTCAATTATTTTCTTCAATTCTTAATATTGTTTTCAATTTTATATTACTTATCTCTTTATTCAATTGTTTTTTTTTTTCAATTACCAATGCTTTTTCTTAATTTTTCATTATTCAATTGCTTTCAATTTATTTTTTATATTTTCAAGTAATTTTCTCAAATTTCAATTATTTTCTTTATTTTTAAAATATTTCAATGAGTTTTTAAATTACTTTCCCCAATTTTTAGTTGATTTAATTTTTTTTTCAATTATTTTGCAAAATTTGCAATTATTTTGTTTAATTTCAATTGTTTTTTGCAATTTTTTTAAAATTCTAAAATTTTATTAATTTTGTCCTAAAAAGAAAGGTTTATTAGGGTTGACCCCCCTTATCTTAAGGGCCCCGCACTGAGAAAAAATTTTGTTTGAATCAAACATAATATGTTTGATTTAAACTTAATTTCACTTTGTTATACAGTCAAACATAATTAAGTTTGATTTGAACAAATTTAGTGGTTGATCATTTATGTTTGATTTAAAGATATTTTTTGTTTGATTCAAACAAAAATTTCATTTACTTTAAAAAAAGTATAATTTTTCATTTTAAACAAAGTAAATTTTATTTTAAATAAAAGAAATTTTTATCCTTATAATATTATCATTTTTATTTTTAACACAAAATTTGTTTATTTTAAACTCAAAATATGTTCCGCGATAGTTTAATTTTTGTTTGTTGCTTTTATATAAAGCATCCTTTATGTTTGAGATTACTTTAAGTGTTTACATATGGGAAAATCCACAGAACCGGTCGATTTTCACTTATAAAAATAAAAATTTTTAAATTACGAACACAGCTTTCATTTTTGGTTTATTTTATTTGAAAAGTATTTAAGAACAATTACCTTCTTGCGTGATCCATTTTATTTTAATGCCGTTCGAGTTAAAAGCCAAAAACGAAAATACCTATGTAATCTTTGTTCAGAAAATCTTAATGAAAAATGTGTACTTCTTTCTTTTGTTTTTTTGCATATATATTTGTAATATTTGCAAAACATTTTGAATAATAAAATATGATAAAATACAATTATTTATGTACAATTAATATTTACGATTAACATAATAATTAATAAATTATAATTTCATTTTAGCATTTATTTTTTTATTCTGTTAATTAAATTATCTTAACCAATAAACAGACATTATTGAAATTGATTTTGATACAAGTTTGAAAATCTATAATAATAATCCGCAATTTCATTCATTCTTTCATTCATTCTGTCCACACCTGAAGTTGGTCGTTTTTCTATTCAATTGTTTTTTAATAATGTTTTGCTTCTTGGTTTTGGAAATGGTTATGTAGTTGAAAATAGGTTACGTTTTTCGTTTGTGTCAATTAGGTAAGTCCATTGTCTTTCGTCTGATAACTGTTGCGGACTTATTTTTAAAAAAATATTGTTCCACAACACTTGAAACTTTAATATTTCCTGGTTTCATTGGTCATAATATTAAAGGGTAAATTGTATTTCTTTTAATGCAATTATTAATCAAAAGTTGTATGTTTACAACAGTATTTCGCGTATATGTATTCAAAAACTATTTGATATTTGATATTGGAACTTTATGCTTCTGGTAAGTTCCAATAGATAATATCAAATAGTTTTTGAATACTAATGTTTTTAAAAAATTGCAAAAATTTAAGGTTTTTGATTAATAATTACATTATAAGAAATACAATTTACACTATAATATTATGACCAATGAAATCAGGAAATATTCAAGTTTCAAGTGTTGTGGAACAATATTTTTTTAATAATATGTCCGCAACACTCCTCAGACGAAAGTCAATGGACTTACACAACTAAAAAATTGATAAATTTTTTAAATAAGATAATACACTGTTAAAAAAAGGAGTTGAAATTTAACTCTCTACGGGACTCTATAAAAGTCGCACGCCTTGAAGAGTTGAAGTAAAGAGAGTTAACGCTTAATCCTTCAGTCCCCACTATTCTTAAACATGGAGCGTATGAGCCTTACTCACCTTGGGGAGTCTACTTTTAACTCTAAAATCTCAACTCCCAACTCCAGCAACCGTTAACTCCCCAAATTTTTAACAGTGTAAAATTGTAATAATAGTATTAAAAAAGAAAACAATATTAAAATATATACAGATATATTTACACCTATTTACACATATTACACCTATATTTACACCTATTTCGAGCTTTTAATTATTTCTAAAAAATACAATAAAAATAATAATAAAGAATGAAATATTATGAATTATATCATTGAAAAATAAGCTATTCACAGTTTTTAAACATTTCTTAAGGTTTTCAAGTACGTCAAACCACAGACTTTCGACCAAAGGTGATCGTTTACCATAATTATTAATTTATGTACTTTAATCATATTTTCATTAGATTCAAGGCAAATATTTATTTTATTACTAAATAATACCACCTTAAAATTCTGGAATTAACCCCAAAGCACACATTTTTAATCTTATATAAGTTTTTTCTGGATGACATTAAAAATTAACACTTTTTACATATCTAAGTTTTTATAAAATATTCAACATATTAAATTTTCGCGAGGGTAATTTGCTCAGTTTATGAATTATTATTAAAGTTTAAAAATGTAATGAAAAAACCTTATTTTTCATTGTACAAAATATACTCAGAAATTTGTCGTTAAAATTATTGACAAAAATAGTTTTGAATTTAAAATAAATAACAGATTGTCAAACTTTAGAGTGTATTTTGTACAATGAAAAGTAACCTTTTTTCAGTACATTTTTAAACTTTCATAATAATTCATAAACTGAGCAAATTACCCTCGCTAAAATTTAATATGTTGAAGATTTTATAAAAACTTAGATATGTGAAAAGTAATAATTTTTTAATTGCATCCAGAAAAACTTATATAAGATTAAAAATGTTGTGTTTTGGGGTTACTTCCGAAATTTTAAGATGGTATTATTTAGTAATAAAATAAATATTTGTCTTGAATCTAATGAAAACATATTAAAGTGTATAGTGTATACATTAATAATTATGGTTAGTTTCAGTAATATTTATTAAGTAGGTTTCTAAAAAATAGACTCTTAAAAATGGTAAAAAGTGACAGCCTTTTGATCAACTTTAAATTGATTTTATTATTATTATTATTATTATTCTTATCATTATTCATTATATACAAAATTATATTAAATAAAATAAATATTTGGATGTTAATTAAACATATTTTCTTTACAATATGGGAATGAAATGTTTTCTTTCTAAATAAAAAATATTTGAAATATGCATTAAAAACGCCAATTTTTCTTAACACTTGCTTCTTTAATTACAATTTACGGCCGGAAAATAAAAAATTTATCTAAAACAACTTCAGAACTTGAATTTAAACACTTCAATAATACATATAATATGGGTTTTATTATTATTAGAATATGTCAGCGACGACCTTTGGTTGAAAGTTAGTGGTTTGACTCTTAAAACTTTTTTGCGCTATTAATTTTTAAAGAAAAATGGGTACTGCATTAAATTCCTTTTGAAAAAATTTAGTATTTTTATTTAAAAATTATTATTTTTTATTGCGTGAGTAAATTATTAAACTGCTTTAATATTCAATTTAATTATACATTTAAAATTAGAGACAATTGTAAATCTAATCATAATTCAACTAGGTTAACAGAAAATGAGATAGACTGAAATACAGTTTTTACTCTAAAAGAATTAACTTTTTTTGGATAGACTAAAATTATAAAATTAATCATAAAATTTGGATTTATTTTAGTTTTAATGCATGTAAATTTTTTACAATTAAAACGTTTTTATAAATTGGTTTAAGTTTGAAATTATTTTAATATGTATATTGTTAGAATTTGAAAATATTTAAAGTTGATATAATAATTAAAACATAGAATGATTAAAATTTGAAGCATTAAAAGTTTTTAATAATAATTGAAATTTATTAATATTAAAATTCAAATAATTCCAAGTTTCTAATAATTAAGAGGATGTGATGGATAATGAGGTCATTGACCTCATGACCCACAGACAAAATTTTTCAGCGGTTTTTCTCTAGAACTAGGTACTGAATATTTTTCAATGCAATTTTATCGAATTACCTAAAATATCATCTGGAAGGTACCCCTAACTTATTTGGAGTTTGCCCCAAAATTAACTGTTTGAATTTTTTCTAATTTTGAACAATTTTATAAAATTAACTTTTTAGTCAAAATGAGAACACACGCTTGAGTCAGAAAGATCTTCTGGTTGATATTTTATATAATTCTATACTAAGTTTTATATAAAAATATTTAGTAGTTTTATATAGAAAAATCGTTGAGAAATTTTGGCTTTGCGACACGTGACTCTACTGACATCACAAGCTCTTAAAGTTTGAAACACATTTTAAAATTGCATTAATAAAATTAAATTTAAAATATTTAGTTTATAAATATGTAAAAAGTTAAAATACATTTTGTTTACATTCTTGAGAATTAAAATGAAATTGAATTACATATATATGTCTTAAAACTTTGGTTAAATATTAAAATTTTGCTTAATTGAAGTTTAAATAATTAGAGTTTAAATCTATGAAAGATGGAAAATATTTTAAATTTGGAAAAATTAAAATCTGTGTTGATAAAAGTTTTGACGATTGGTTTGCACCTAGAGAAGTTAGTAATTGAAATTTATATTGTTTAAAGAACTTTTAAGAATCAGAAACTTAAATTAATAAACGTATGGAATAATTAAAATTTGTATAGAAGTTTGGATATAATGTCAGTATATTTTAAAATAAATAATTCATTACGTTTTTCTCGCTCGCATCCTTTTTGCTATAAACTTTTATTGTTTACTTTTGATGAATAATTTTTTTGCATTTATGGGGCAAAAGATGCTATTAAACATTCAACTCAAAAAAATCATACCTCTTTTAACAAACCTTATCTTTCTTATTAAACTGGACTAAAATAATAATTATATATTGTCATTAAGATATATTATAGACCTTTTTTGTATAAATAAATGGTAGAAACCTTGTGGCCTTTGGTCTTTTTGTAAAAAAATTTTATTTGAATTTAGGAAGTTAATTTAAATTCTTTATTTATTCTTCTCCAAATTTCGATGCATTTCGCTACGAACGTAGCTCATCAGGACTATAACAAAATCACAATGTTAAACTTACACTCGTCAGAAATCTTTTTTGTAGATATAATATAATAAAATATGGAGTATTACATACCACATAAAATTTAGAATTATTAGAATTTTAACATTAATAAAGCATTAGAATTGATCTGGAAATTGTTAATTATGGAGTGTTTTTATCAAA
Source organism: Ganaspis brasiliensis (assembly GCA_037103525.1). Taxonomy (NCBI): domain Eukaryota; kingdom Metazoa; phylum Arthropoda; class Insecta; order Hymenoptera; family Figitidae; genus Ganaspis; species Ganaspis brasiliensis. The sequence continues at coordinate 493,775 of JAZKLR010000126.1, forward strand.
ATTTAAGCTTGACATGCACCAAAAATATTTTTATCTGGAACCAGTAAGTTTTAATTCAAAAATAATTGTAAAAATCTTTTTTAACCTTAAATATTTTAATACTTATCACAACTTGTAATTTTTTCCAGATCAATTCTAATGCTTTATTAATGTTAAAATTCTAATAATTCTAAATTTTATGTGGTATGTAATACTCCATATTTTATTATATTATATCTACAAAAAAGATTTCTGACGAGTGTAAGTTTGACATTGTGATTTTGTTATAGTCCTGATGAGCTACGTTCGTAGCGAAATGCATCGAAATTTGTAGAAGAATAAATAAAGAATTTAAATTAACTTCCTAAATTCAAATAAAATGTTTTTACAAAAAGACCAAAGGCCACAAGGTTTCTACCATTTATTTATATAATAATTATATGTTAAATATGAATTTTCTTTAATTTATTTAGGATCTAATAAAATTAATTTAAGCTAAATTGGATTACTTTAAATATTTAAAAAAAAATTATTATTATTTTATAATTAAATCAATTATGTATTAGAATGTATATTAATAAAAATTAACTTTTAAAAAAATTCATTTGACGGAACAAATCATAGTTTAAAGAACAAAACTCTTTTTCTGATTTAATAAAACTTAAATAATAATTATGTAACAGTAAAAAATCAGTTATATTTTTATTTAATCTAATAATAAATTATCTAATATAAAGAAGCTCATATAATTTTTATATTTAAATTAGTAAAAAATGCAAAACGTCATTCTCGCGCGCTGTAGCGCGCGTATATTTTGCTAGTTTTGAATAATAAAATATGATAAAATACAATTATTTATGTACAATTAATATTTACGATTAACATAATAATTAATAAATTATAATTTCATTTTAGCATTTATTTTTTTATTCTGTTAATTAAATTATCTTAACCAATAAACAGACATTATTGAAATTGATTTTGATACAAGTTTGAAAATAAAACAAATGAATGGTTATTTCATTTTTCATATTTTTAAATACACGGAAAGACTTTCGATTTTAATACTTAATATTATAGTATTTATTTTTACAAAATTTCGATAGGAAACCAGGATATATCGTTATATTTTCAGAATTTACTATTTCTATTTAATATTTACTATTTTCGATAGGAAATGTTAAAAGAAACTTGAATCGACATTTTGTTGGGAAAATTGCTATTGAGTTTTGGAATTAGTAAAATCGAGATTAATAAGTAATTCCTATAAAAAGGCAAATAAACCGATCTTCATGATTATTATAGGTTACCTGTGGTAATTGACATTCCATATATTTTTAACACTTTTATATACATATAAACACAATTACCGTCACAAACGAAATCCTAACATAACCTAAACACTAACGATAATACGCACGCACATATATATGCTTAACGAATCGCACAATACATATAATGTTTGAAGGGAAAAGTTTTCTTATATACTAATCGACATAATACATTACCACTTTTGAGAAAAATCCACAAAAATCACAAGTTTCCATCTGTGAACAATAGTTCAAGTTTGACATCCGCCAAATTCAAACTTCACTTAAAAGTTTTTACATGATATAACCGGTTTATATTGAATAAAACTATCACGTAGAAAGTATTTATTGTGTTATTTTTCACCCACTTTACGACAACGTTAATGATTTAATCGTTTCTTTTAAGAGAGAAATTATATAATCCGAATAAGCAAATCAACAGTGACAAAGACGCGCACAACGGTTAAACTGTCATGGCCGCCAATTTTCCAATAGTTAATGGAATTTCAACAAAGCATTATTTTGAAATATAATCTTTTTAATAGTAAGATGTTCAAGATGAACTTATTTTATTGTTGCTTCCTATTGAATATAGTAATATTTTTAACCTATTTTTGTAAATATTTTTATAAAAATTATTATTTAATAAAAATTAAATAATTTTAATTATTTTTTTTAGATTATACTTTTTCCTAGTTTCATTTTCCTTTTAAAAAAAGCAATCTTTCCAGTTTTAAATAGTAAATTTTAATTTCAAAATATATAAATATTAACTTTTAAAAAAGTATATTCTTCTAGTCCTGTAGTATAAAATACCATTTTACAGTTATATCCTGATTTACAATCGAAATTTTGTAAAAATACATATTATAATATTAACTATTAAAACCAAAAGTTCTTCCGTGTACCTTCATTCAGTTAAATTTCTTTTAATTTTAGTTTTATTTTTAACTTTTTGACATTATAAATTGAAAATAGAATTTGGCGTTTGTATATAAAAATTATAATAATGTCTTTAAATAATCACACATGTTTTTAATTCATAATATTTGAATTTGAAGTTGTGCTCCTGAAAAAAGGCTAAGTTTTGAATCGTTCACGATCAAACATAGAGTGTTAATTATTGTAATATTTTCTTTAATTCTAATCGCACACTGTTCTATTATACCTAGATTTGTTCATTTGCTAAAAAACAACAAGTACCAATTTGAAAAATTCAAATCGAATAATCGCCGTAAAAAATATTTATAAAAATGTACAGGTATTTCATTATTTTAAAATAATGAGTAACGCTACTTTCAGCGACTACCATTTCTTTTTAATTAAGGGCACATATTTTTTTCTGCCTTCAATAGATTCTATACTAAGTAAAGTATAATTCACCATCATTTGGAATTGTTTCAATCTATGCCGAACAAGTTATACCCATAAGAATTAAAGTTGATACCTAGAATAACACGACAAATTTGACTTTTTAAGTAACTTAACTCTATTTTATTTTTTATATAAGACGAAAAGGTTTGCATTTATTCAATTTTCTTAGTTTAATTGGTTATCAGGGATACTATAAATTGGTAGAAATTTGAAAAAGATTAATATGATACTTCTAAAATAGAAAAATCTGTGAGTAACATGAAATCGACCGGTTCTGTTGATTCGTCCATATAAACTATAAAAACCGAAGAAAATTACACTTTTCATTATAACTGCACACAATTCTGGAAATGTGGAACTTTGAATCAGTCTAATTTTGAAGAAAAATGCACAAAAGAAACAATATCTTTAGTAAACTCACTTGTGCACAAAAGTTTTAATCACTTCAGATATACCTCAATTTTTTGATAAAATGATAACACTTACACTTTTAAGTTTTAAGAAATCACTTTAATAAAAACAAAACCACGATTGTAAACATTTTTTTTTTTCCAAAAAAGCGACAAACACACTAGCAACGACGCGACGCGTTCATGTCAGAACAGTATCGACGCCATATTGAATGCGCAAAGACCTCTGCGCATTCAATATGTTTGAATCAAACATAAAATATATTTCTTTCAAGTATGAAGACTTCAGATACAAATTTGGTTTAATTTGAATAAAATTTAGTTTTTAATCAAACTAACAGAAAATTATCTTCAAACATAAAATATATTTTAATCAAAACTTCAGATATTTCTAATATATTGAAATTAAACTTAAAAACATTATTCATTCAACCAAAATCATTCAAACAAATACTTATATTTAAATCAAAAAAATATTTTTCTCAGTGCGGGACACTGCCCCACTTTGCCCCTTAATAATTACGCCACTGACCCTGATGGAAAAAGTTTGATTTGTTTTGTGGTTCTGTGTGACCTCAAAAGGGGTCGAGAGAATAAAAAATCAAAACTAGTTTTTTTCCACCTTTTTAAAAACCTGTTAATTAATATTTATTGCTCTTCTACTTCCGGAAAACTTTGTCCAATCTTCATTAAAGTGAAATTGAGATTTCTTGTTTGAAAGATTGCTTGAAAACTGAAGGGCTAATCATGTCAGTTTTTTCATTCTATCGATACATAAAACAATGTCAGATTGTAAAACAGCTGAGGAACGTGGTACGATAGCGCATGTGGAGAACGTGAAATATCAAAGTAGAGATCCGGTCTGAAGAATCCTTGGAGACTTGATCGAAGCACCTGGTACATCGATAGTCTCCGCTTTTAATCGAAAAAACCCAATAAAAATCCGACGCATCATCGAAAAATAGTATACATATTTTTACCCGTCTAAAGTGCTTTTCCAAGGAACCCAGAGAACTCTCATCTCAATTAAAGATTCATTAATCTCCAGTCGAACAGAAGGCCAACTCAACTGTCAACATTCAATAAATGTACTATCATGAATTATCAAACCTTACGTATTTATTACCTTTATTACCTTCATTAAAGTGCTTTGCTTAAAATAGAAATCATGGTCCAAACCTATCATATTATATTTATTCCCCGTACTTATTCAATCTTATATACTGAGTTACGCGCCGATTTGAAAAATTTGCATATTATTAATTCATTTTCAATATAATTTTTTTTTATTTATACGTAAATGCCTATACTCTCATATTATTTATCACTTTTATTTATTCTTATTGATATTCATTCATATTAATATTTATCCTCGCATACGTTTTATAACGAAAAGAGGGCAATTAAAGAAATGTGTACAGTTTGTCAAAGACACCTGAACTTTTTGTATATAGCTGGCAATATTACAAAATTTATACAATGATAATTAATTATACCTGTCTTGGTAATAATGTTGCTTCTTCCCTTGGATCTCATTCTTTATAATACCGGGTGCAGAGTATATATGGTAAAACAGTCGTCGAGAAACTTATGGCCATACCCTAAGGCCCACTTTGTCTCATTCATCTTTGCGCAAATTACGCTTTCATGCATTACGCTTCCTTTCTTACGCCTCAACTCTTTTATTTCGTATATTTTCATCTTTCATTCCTCTTATTACGCTTCCTTCCTTGTGTTTCAACGTCACCTTTCTCTCTTACGAATAATACATTGTCAACAAGTATACAAAAAATGCACGAAACTTGCGAGCGATAATTAGCGCAATTACACGGTCTCTAAAGAAAAAATAAAGAGGAAGACTGCATTTAAAAAAAAAAGAGGAGGAAAAGAGAATATAACATCAATCTTGTCGTACTTCCGTGTCTACAGAAAACAAAAAAGTATCGCATGCACATTTCGACAATGTATGTAAAAATGTGTGTAACAATGTATATGTAAGAATACAGTCATTAATTGCGGAACAAAACAAAAATTTAAGAAAATGAAGAGAATTCGCATTATACTGACAACTTGTAATTAATGAGTCTTATTTTATATTAAAAAAAAAAACCAATATTTTGTGGTTATAATTTCAGAATAGCACCTTTTCCGTGTTTTTCTTTCGTTAATACAGATTAAAAATTATTATATAAATACTAGCAAAATATAACGCGCGCGATTAGTTTTCCGTAAATTTTAGAAATTAAACTATAATAATAAATAAAACAAATCGATGAATAATATTTATCCAATAAGGAGGGCTGCCAGTGGACTTGCAGATTGAAAATAGTGAAAAAGAGACATTTTAATTTAAAAAAGTGAGTAAATAATGAGATTTGAAGAGAAAAAAGTGAGTAAATAGTGAGATTTTAAATAAAAAAAAGTGGTCAAATAGTAAGTTTTTAAATAAAAAAAAGTGAATAAGCAATATAGAGTTTGATATCGTTAAATTGGGGGGCGATAGCAGGAAAAGCCATTCAAATTAAAAAAAAAAGTCGAAAATCGCAAAATTAATTGAAATATGTAGAAAATAATTAAATACTGACAAAAACAATTCAATTTGAAAAAAAAGTTGTAAATGACAAAACTAATTGAAAAATTGATTAAAAATCAAAAAATGATGACAAAATTTGAGACGAAATAATTGTAATTTGAAGTAAATAATAGAAAAGTTTCAAAAATAATTGAAGTTATAAAAAAAATAATTAAAGATACCTATATAAGTTATTTAAAAATGAAGAATTTAAAATGCAAAAAAATGTAAAAATATGAATTATTTTACGAATTTTTGATCAATTATAAAAGTTATACAGATCAATCGATTCGTTTTGAGATAAGGAATATGATTTTTGTATTCATTAAGTTGTATTTTCAGCATAAAAAAATTTTTTGGCAAAACACAATTTTTTTCAATGAAAAAAGGTGCTCAAAAAAATGTGGTTGGATATTTTCAAAAATCCTTGTGTTCAAATTTAGATATTCATGAGCTTAATAAGTCATCCAAATTTTATTGGAATCCGTTTAAGCGTTCTCAAGATATCTTGTCCACAAAAAACGCTGTACACACACACACACATACATCTGGACATTTGCTTAGGAATTAAAATTTTTGCTTTTTAGATGAAAATGAGTCGATTTAGACTATTTTTGGAAAATCGAAAATTTTAACGATCACAAAGCTTCCTCTATGAGGAAGCAAAATAATTAAAATTTAAAACAAAAGCTTGAGACTGATATAAAAAATTTAAATTTTTGCATAATAACTGAGATATTGAAGAAATAAGTAAAATGTAAAGAAACTAATTGAATAATGACATAAATAATTATAAAAGCTGGTGTAAAAATTGCACTTTTTAGATAATAGTTGAAAAATTGAAAAAATTAATAGAATTTTCAAGAAAATAATTTAAACTTGCAAAAAATAACTAAAAAATATCAAAAATATGTATATGAAGAGAATTTATGAAAAATGAGAAATATATTCAAAATGAGAATGTAAGAAGTAAAAAAATAAAAAATGTAATACATTAATTTAAAAACCGTATAAAATAAATGAAAAATTAACGATATAATTAAAATGTGAAGAATCTAATTGAATAATAACATAAATAATTGATGACTTTAAAAAATTCAAATTTGAAGAAAATACTTGAAAAGTTGACAAAACAATTGAAATATTGAAATAAATAATTTAAAACTGGTGTAAAAATTAAAAAAATTATAGGCAATAATTGTAAAGTTAAAAAAATATTCTAAGTTTGAAGAAAATAATTGAAAGTTGATGAAATTAATTGAAGTTTCAAGACAATAATTGAAATTTAAAGAGAATAATTCAAAAACATAATTGAAATTTAAATTAAATAATTGAAAAGTTTCAAAAATAATTGAAATTACAAGAAGATAATTGAACAATAACAAAAATAATTGTATTTTGAAAAAAGTAAATGATAAGTGGTGCATAAAATTAAAAATTTAAATACAATATTTGAAAAAATGACCAAACAATTGAAATTTTAAGAAACTGATTGAATAATGACATAAATATAATTAAATGCTGGTGTATAAATAAAAAATTTATAGGGAATAATTTAAATTTGAAGAAAATAATTGAAAATTTTAAAAATGCATTTGAAGTAGGCAGAAGAAAATAATTAAAAAAGTTGAAAATTATTATTGACTTTTCAGAAAGAAAATTACAATTTCATAAAATAATCTATACAAATAAATACCGAAAAATTTAATTGAAATAGTACAAAACAACTAAAAATTAAAGAAATTAATTCAAGGAAGAAGAAATTTAAAAAGTTTTAATTGAATTCAAAACAATTTAAGATTGAAAAAATCAATTGAAAGAGGAAAATGATTTAAAAGTAACCCGAGTCGAAATTTTGAGGCTACTTTAACGCTACATAGTCCAAAATTTTTAGGAAATAGAGGTTTAAAGTAGAAGCAAATTCAATACAATTTAGCTTCTACTTTGGTGCTATTATTGGAAGAAATTTCCTGTTTCCGCGATGAGAGCGTTAAAGTAGAAGCTAATATTCAACTATATTAAGGCCTCTTTTAACGCTCAAGACCCCCTTTTTTTGACCTTCTAAAGTCTAAACAAAGAAAGAATCTGTTTTTGCGAATAAAACTGAAATTAATATGAATGAAATTATAAAAAAAAATATAAAATAAATATTCAAAATTCATGCGCTTTTAGAATTCGTCACACTTAATACACACAAGCTGGAAATAGTCTAAACTTACTAAATAAATTATTATAACGCAAGTGGGGATTCGAACCCACGACATAACGACCTACGCACTTATAATCTAACGCACTAACCACTACGCTACCGACGCTTATAAACTTAATATTTAATTTTCTCAGTGTCCTTATGATACAAATTACGAATAGTTTTTTTAGGACTTTTCAACAAAATTGTTACATATCGCCAATTTCTGAATGTTTACGGAGATTTTTATGTATTTTTCATTTGTTTAAACAATTTATTATTGTCAAGTGACAGGCTGATATTGATTTAAATCATTGAAGCATTTGCATTAAAATCATGATTTAAATAAAAAAAAAACTTTACAATTCTCCGGATGTCTAATACTGCATGTAAAAAATCACAAACCATAAAAAAAAACCACAAATTTGTGGATAAATCTTAAAAATTTCAATTTTAATATTTTAATCTTTATAAAATTTAAATAATTGGGCTAAAATAGATAATCAAAATACCTACGATTTACAAATTTTTGGTATGAAGATAACAAAAAATAATATCAAATTTTTATATCTTTAGGTCATTATAATTTAAATAAATTCCAAACGTCAATAAACTCATATTCCAATTTTTTCAAACTTTTAAATGTCAATTAATTCAAATTTAAAGACACATTAGTTAATGCAAAATAATTAAATAATAATTATTATTTTTCATATTCACAATAATCCTTTTTTTAAGTCTTACAATATTTGTAATTCTTCTTTAGTTTCTAATTCAGTTTCTTTTTCGAAACTGTTTAAATTTTATCTTATAATTTCTTATTTTTACAAAATTTAAAGATTTTTTCTCCTTTTACTAATGGTATTTTTTTGTTGTTGTATTTGTCATTTTATTTTATTAATAAATAAATGATAAATAATAAATAATAATTATTATTTATTATTATTTCGTTGAGTTTCATAAGTTTTTTCATATTTTTAAAAATAAATACGCTTATTTTTTTATTAATGCACCTATTCAATTTGTTTTTAATTCTTGGATAGTTTTTGCGAGGTTTTTTGCAAACTTAGTACTTATTCTTTTATAGAATTTTTAGATTTTCTTTATTTTTCTAAATTTATTGTTGGACTTGCTTTCAGTGTAATATTATAAAAATGTTTTTGGTTTAATTTGCCCAAACTTTTTTTTTCTGAAGGATTTTTACTTTTCTTTTCTGGACTTTTTATATACATTTTTTTAATTTTATTTTCATCAATTTTAATTTTTTAAACAAATTATTGCTAGTAATTACTAATTCTTTACAAATACACCTAGGAAGATACAAATTTTTCCTAATTTTACAAATAAATTACTGGGCTCTGGTTAGAAAAATAAAAATTATTGACCATAAATTATTATTTTTATATTTTAAAACAATTTATTATTGTTAATTTATAACATTTAAAAACACCTAGCAAGTAGTAGTTTTTTAATTTGTTTACTTTTTATATTGAAAAAATAAGATATTTATCAAAATTAACGACAATCACCACTCAAAATTGTTTAAACAAATTATTGTTAATAATTGTTACTTTTTTACAAGTGCATCTAGAAAGATACACATTTTCCCTAATTTTACAAATTATTGGGTTTTGGTTATAGATTAAAATTTTTTCCTCTTAAGGGCTAATCAGAGGAACAATAATTGAAGAAAAAGTTAGTTTAACTCCCGTTTTTCTTATATGTTAAATAAAAAAGTATATTTCAATGGAAAAATGACTGAGTTTCACTTGCAGGTTTAAAGTAGAATAAAAATTTTCATTTCTTTATAACTGGGAATGTGGAGCTTTAAAAGAGCTGCTAATTTTAATGATTGGAAAAATGAAACATGTGTATAGACGTAAAGTAGAAGGAAATATTATTATTAGAAGTAAAGAAGAGGCTAAAAATTAAGAAGTCGTTAAGTAGAAGCTAAAGTTCCTCATGAGCTTCAAAGTAGCTTCAAAATTTCGACTCGGGAACAGAAATAATGATTAAATAATTATGCATTGAAGAAGATAATTGAAAAAATGAAGAATACAATTGTAATTTGAAGAAAATATTTTAAAATTAAAGAAAGTAATTCTAAAATAACGAAAGAAATTGAAGAGCTTGTAATTTAAAATTAAAGGAAAAAATCGAGAAAAAAATGGTGTAAACTGAAGAATATAATTGAAAGATATAACCTAATTTAAAATTTATTTATTTATTTATTTGTTTATAAAAGGGCTTACAATAATAAAGGCCATTTCGTACAGAATACTGAGTGACAAAAAAAAATTAATATTTATTTATTTATTTATTTATTTATACAAATAAATATTTATATATTTTTTTTTGTATAGGGTAAATGCGGGTAATTTCGGACAGTACCGATAGTCGGACACTTTCAGTTTTGAAGTTAAATAAATAATTATTTACTATCGGAATCTTCTCACAAAGTTATTTTATCAAATTTGTCAGAATTATAGAATATAAAAATTACCTGCAACGCCCTCTGGTGATTTGTAAATTAGTTAAAATGCAACAATAATTTACTCAACCGCGTTGTTTTGACATTTTGTCTGATTTCTTATGCCAGCCGTTAAGGAGGTAGAGATTTTTATTAGTACGAAATAAAGTTTTGTAGGTTGTAATATTGTTTAAAAATGTTACAAAGTGATTATGAAAACTCTAATTTTATGTTTAAAAATGAAAATAATATTAAAATGACTTTAAATTTCCAAATAATTGACGTAATTGACGTGTCCGACCTAACCTGTCAGATTTTAGAGTGTTTGTGTATAGTCGGACACTATATTACTTGTATTTTATATCGTATTATTTTAGATGCTGAAAAAGTAAATACCATAAAAACAACTACTTATAACCTATAAATTTGTTAACTTTCTAACATTTTCTGCATCAAAAGAAAAATAACCTAAATTTTGATTTTATACGAATTCCTCCTTTTCACTGAAGGATCACAACAGAACTTGACAGATTGTCTTCAAAATGTCATAGTGAGGTATAAAATTTTAAAACTAAAAAACTTTCTTTTTTTATTTAAGATTCACCACATGGGTTTACAAATTAAAATCGTGCAGCCTGAGGATTATTTCTGTAACTAAATTTGATAGATTTTATAACATAAAAGCAAGAAATATTTTATTATTTTAAAAAAGAAAAATGTCCGACTACTGATACAGTTGTGTCCGACTTTACAAGCAAGTGTCCGACTACTGCTGATATTCTGATTTTTTATTAAAATAGCTATATTTTATTAAATATTGATATGTTTGTAGCAAATTTATATGAAAATTAATCATGGATGACTCATTTAACGGTTCATGCAAAGCAATATGTTAAAATACTTTTCAATTTTAAGAAAAATATCATTATCTAAGATCGAATCCTTAAGTGTCCGACTACCCCCGCATTTACCCTATTTATTTAATATACAAATAAATTAATAAATGTTCAGTATTTGAAGTTCTGATTTATGACTTGTTTAATTAACATAAATAAATCAATTACTTTGGCAAATTTAACACATTAGTCTTGAATAAAGTTTTGAAAAATTGAGGAAAAAAGTTGAAAATTTATTTATTAATTTATTTATTCATGTGAAAAATGGAAGAGAAAAATTAAATATAAAATTGATATTTTAAGGAAATAAATAAAAATTATTAAAATAACAGAATATGGAAGATATAGTAATTTGAAAATATTGAAATTGTTATATGAAATTTACATTAATAATAATTAAAAATTAAGAAAATTAATTGACACAATAAAAAAATAATTAGAAAATGACTACACTAATTGAAAAATACTAAAAATTCTGAATTGATCGAATTAATTGGAAAAATTGAAGAATATAAATGTAATTTAAAGATGTTAAATAAAAGGAAACAAAACAATAGAAAATTAAAGACAATAATTGATAAATGAAAACAATAATTTAATATTGAAAAAAAAAATTTGCAGAATACCTATAATAAAAAATATTAACGAATAAAATTTATAAATTGAAGAATGTAACTGAAATCTCACAAATCAATGTAAAATTGAAAAATGCTTTTGAACTTATGCATTTTTATTTTTTCTGTAATTTCTTTATTTTTTGCTGATTTTTTCTTTCTTTTAGTAGTATTTCTAATGTAAATTTTAAAATAATTTCTTTTTTTTTGTTTTTGTAGTTATTTTTCAAACTAATTTCAATATTTCATTCGATATCATTTAATTTCTAAATATTATTGTTATTATCATTAATAAATCGAATAAATCCCAGAATTTGACAAGGAATTTAAAATGATTATTCGGTAAACATCCTGATTAACAAATTTCTCGAAAAATTTTTTTTTTAAATTTTATATTGCATAATCAGATTTATCCTTTTTTTTTTGAATGGACTGACATTTTTGGATGATTTTTGGGGAAGCCGATGTTTTAACCAAAACTCAATTTACAGAATGTGCAGTAGACCGAATTTTATTTATCCGAATATTTAAATTCCCGAAATTTGATTTGTCAGAATATTTAAAACTCGAAACTTTATTTTTCGAAATATTTAACTGCCTGAATATGCATTTTCCAGGAATTGTATTTATTAGACTTACTTTTTATCCGAAAATTTAAAAAAAAAAACTAAAACTTTATTTGTCAGAAAATGCACTTTTCCGAAAATGCATTGAGCAGAAATCATATTTATCAGATTTACCATTTGACCTCATATTTAATTTCCCGAAATTTTATTTTTCAGATTATTTGACTTCTCAAATATGAATTTGTCAGATATTGTATTTACCAGAGTTACCGTTTGTTTCAATACTTATATTTTTCAGAATACTTAATTTTTCGATTTTGCATTTTTTAGAAACTGTATTTATCAGATTTACCATTTTTCTAAATATTTAACCTCCCAGAACTCCAATTCTCAGAATATTTAACCTCTCGTATTTTCATTTGTCAGAATGTTTAAATTCTCGAATATATATTTCTCAGAAATTGCATTTATCAGATTCATTATTTGTCCGAACATTTAACTCACCGAAACTTCATTTGTCAGACTTAAAAACTTCCTGAATACTAAAAAATCAGAATTTGCATTTGTCGGACACACGGAATACACAAATCCTAAAAGAGCTCGCTGATTGGCCGGTAATATTTCCGGAAAGATTACCAGCCAATCAGCGAGCTCCTTTAGGATTTGTAAATTTCGTTTTAGTATTCGGAAAGTTTGAAAGTCTGCTAAATGGAGTTTCGGTGAGTTAAATGTTTCGACAAATAATAAATCTGATAAATGCAATTTCTGAGAAATATATATTCGAGAATTTTAATATTCGGACAAATAAAAATTCGAGAGGTTAAATATTCTGAGAAATGGAGTTTCGGGAATTTAAATATTCCGATAAATAAATTTCGGTCTATTAGACATTCTGTAAACTGAGTTTTGGTCAAAATGTCGGCTTCCCAATTTTTGTGGATGATTACCATTCAAATAAATCCAATTTCGAATTTTTGGCTAATTTCAATGAAATCAATGATTGATGTTATCAAGTTGATTGACGTCACGAATTATAAAGTACTTGCATTAATAAAGCGTAATTGTGTGAGTATTTTGAGAATGTATCAAACAACACATGCAGCTGCTGTCAGTAGCGATTCCTACAATGCCACAAGAGAATCAACCGCCCAATAATTACAGCGCTCTCTCGTCTCTCTCATTTACTTATAATTCATTTTGTGGCCTCTCTTTCTCTTTTTTCAACCCTTCATGTGTCCCGGCATTTTTCGCTCTCTCACACCCCTTTTTACGAAAGGTATCTCATTGACGTTCAGGCAAATGTTTCATATTCTTTAGACAAAGATTAATTAAACAGGTTAAATAAGTGGCAATCTCCATTTCATTCAGTACATTACAATTCATCTTGAAGAAATCCAAAATTAGGGTTTTTTGTTCCATCTATTCAGTAGAGATCGACATTTTAATTTGGCTAATGATCTTCTGGGATACAAATGACTTTTATTGCCATGCAGCACAATCTGCGTGCTACAGAGCCGGATGTAAATCAAAGAGTTAATTGAGATGCATGTTTTAAAGGAATTTTCATCTTGGTTTGTATTTTATGCCAATGAAGGGGGTAATTCTGAGATAGTACTGTAATTATGCTTGGTATTGTCATCATTTGTGGTCGAGTCCATACCAAGTGATCACACCAATTTCAGTCATATTGAGTAATATTTACGAAATTGATATTTTGGGTTCCTTTAGAAGTAAAAAAAATAAATTTTAATTATTTTTAAAAAATTCAAAATATTTTCGAAAATATTCAAATTCGAAATTTTATGTACTATTTTTTTTGTGTTATCATAACTTCTGTAATTTTGAAGCAATTGAGATCATTTTTTTTTAAATTACTCGTATTTAAATACTCTTTCAAGAAAAATTATAATAATTAAGAAATTGTTTATAATTAAATTTTTATTAAAAAAATTAAATTATTTATTTAAACAAAATCTAAAGTATATCATCGTTCTTTTTCAAAAAATTCATAAACATAGCCTATAATGTGCTTAAAAATTTAAGCCAAAGAAAAAGATGGTATGTATTATAGTTTTTGAGAAAAAAATTATTAAGTTATGCTAGCGCGGCGCGGACCGGTGTCACCGCTACTCAACGCGTAGTTCCGTAGTAACCGAAATGTATGTATATTTTTACATAATGTAAATATAGTTAGTATATTATATTTAAATTATAAGCTTCAGAAAGTCACACTGATCTTTTCATAGTACATGGACATCAAACTTTAGAATTAAAAAAATCGGAGAAAATAATTAAAGTAAAAAAAAGTAATTAAAAAATTGGTAATTTATAGAAAAATAATAAAAATAACTAAAAATTGGGAAAATTATTAAAATTTAAGAATAATAATTGAAAATTTGTTAAATCAATTGAAAAATAATTAATATAATTAAAAACTGGTGAAAATAAGTGAAAATAAGTGAATAATTAAAATAATTTAAAACTGAAGAAAGAAAAATAATGGACTGGTAAAATTATCAAAATTCGCGATGTTCAGGGGTGTTAATTTTTTTTCTTATGCAATTTTAGACCTAAAATTATGGGGTAATGTCAAAAATAGAGAACAAATAATTTGCGGAGTTTGAGAAATTTATTCTAAGAAAAACTTAAATTTTAAAAATTAAACCTCTTTCACAATTTTCATTTTTTCCATCGACAATTTTTTTGTGGGATTTTTAAATGATTTTCTACAATCCATCGTATGGATTTTGAAAAATAAAATTTCGAAAATGACCAAAAAAATATTGTTTTTTAATTTTTATGTAATACCATAATTCTACATCTTAATTGATGTAAGAAAAAAATGACACCTCTGAGCATCAAAAATTTTGTTGAGTTAAAATTTCACCTATCTCTCCCCTTAAAGAATGATAAAAATAGTTTGAAAATAGTTAAAAGAAGCAAGTTTACAACGACCATTAAACAATCAAATTGTTACTCCTCTTGACTTATACGAGTGGGCAAAATCCAGTTTAGAGAAAATTAATGTAGAATTTTGTAATTACGCAGAATATGAAGCTGAAAAACAATTGTTAAGTGAAAGATTTAATCGAGCTATGACCATTAAAGGTACACAAAAATTTCATTCCTTCGTACCCCTTGAGAATAAAATTGAAACAAAAATTTTTTCAAATTCTGTGCACAGCACAATTTGTAAAATAAAAAAATAAACATGACGATTAACTGTATTTATATTATGTAATAATATACATACATTTCGGTTACTACGGAACTACGCGTTGAGTAGCGGTGACACCGGTCTGCGCCGCGCTAGCATAACTTAATAATTTTTTTCTCAAAAACTATAATACATACCATCTTTTTCTTTGGCTTAAATTTTTAAGCACATTATAGGCTATGTTTATGAATTTTTTGAAAAAGATCGATGATATACTTTAGATTTTGTTTAAATAAATAATTTAATTTTTTTAATAAAAATTTAATTATAAACAATTTCTTAATTATTATAATTTTTCTTGAAAGAGTATTTAAATACGAGTAATTTAAAAAAAAATGATCTCAATTGCTTCAAAATTACAGAAGTTATGATAAAACAAAAAAAATAGTACTCAAAATTTTGAATTTGAATATTTTCGAAAATATTTTGAATTTTTTAAAAATAATTAAAATTTATTTTTTTTACTCCTAAAGGAACCCAAAATATCAATTTCGTAAATATTACTCAATATGACTGAAATTGGTGTGATCACATGGTATGGACTCGACCTTGTGTCTAATTGTAAGGAAAGAAATATATGTCTGATATGGTATATATTATTAGAGATTCAAACATTTGAAATCTGCTGTTCAAACATTTGATTATATACTCGGTATATGAAGAAAGGGATCTAAGAAGAAAAAAATTGTAGGTTATGTTCTGTGATAGTTTCACCTTGATTAAGCGTTCCTTTTTTATTATTTAAAATCAAAAACAGTTTTCATTGCATATTTTGAATGGAATAAAGAATTAAACATGAATGGTTGGTATAGAGAGTTGATACTCTTTGTGTATTTTTATTCAAAAAATCACAAATATAACCTAAAACTTTTTCCTCCTTAGGTCCCTTTCTTCATATTGTGTCACATTTTAATAATAAAAATTGTGAAGAACGTCACTTAAGTATAGGCAAAATTTCAGTGTGATTTTATACTTGAAATATGTTTATAATTTTAACATTAAATTATTATTTAAATTTAGTTAAATTTATTACGATAATTATTTTTTACAGGGCTCATACGATTTATAATAGAAAATTTAATGATGATTTAATTTAATAATCAACCGATTTGGGTTCCCTTCAGGTTTTACAATTTTTAAGGTATACTTATCTTAAAAATTATACCCAAACGTTTTTTTGAATTTCGGAAAAAGTTTAAAGATTATATTCTAAATTTAGAGAGTATTATTTATAGATATAAAGTTGAATTTAAAACAGAATTGATATAAACTTTAGTTTATAATTAAAAGAAGTCAATGAAATTTAAAAGAAATTAGATACTTAATTCTAGGTTATGAAAAATGTATATTTTTTAAACGAATTAAAGAAATTCAGAGATTTCAGAAAAAATTCAAACCAAAACGGACCAGGCAGTTTGAATTTTATCTTGGAATTAATTTTTTTTCAATTTCCTAAAATCAGCGAATATTTAAAATAATTAATTTTAAGGCGAAATTGAAAAAAATTTGGGTCAGACCAGGGCTGTAATTGATTTTAAATTATTGGGGCATTTGAATTAAAATCATAATTTACATCAAACAAACTTCACAATTCTCCGGATATCTAATACTGCATGTTAAAAATCGCAAACCATGAAAAAAACCCCAGAAAATTGTAATAAATTTTGAAAATTTCAATTTAAATAATTTATTCTTCTTAAAATTTAAACAATATTGTGCTAATACAGGTGATCAAAATACCTACGATCTAAAAATTTTTGGTATGAAGATAGCAAAAAATAGTATTACATTTTTATATTTTTAAGTCATAATAATTTAAAATTCAATATTAAATATTTTTGGTACAGTTTAAAGCAAAAGAAAAATCTGTAAAATCAGCAAAAAAAGTCTTCTGCCTTAAAATAAAACTTCTTTTTACTGTGAAATTCCAAACGTCAATTAAATCATATTCCAATTTATTCAAACATTTAAATTTCAATTAATTCAAATTTAAATACAAATTAATTAACGAATAATAATAATTAGATAATATTAATTATTTTCGATATTCACAATAATCCTTTTTTAATTCTTACATAATTTCTATGAAGATTTTTCTTTTTGAAACTGCTTAATTTTATTTTTCGCTTAATAATTTCTTGTTTTTACAAAATTTTAAGATTTTGTTTTCTTTTAATTTTGATTTTTTTAAAATTTTATTTTAATCTTAATAATTTCTTGTTTTTACAAATTTTTAAAAATTTCTTTTCTTTTACTTTTGACTTTTTTTTGTATTTGTCTTTTTATTTTAGAATTTTCTTCAATTTTCTTCTTTTTATGCAAATTAATATTTAATATTATCTTACACAATTTTGTTATTATAATATTCACTAAACTTTTTATTTCGTTGATTTTCTCAATTATTTACATATATTTTTAAAAACAAATACGCTCATTTTTTTGTAAATTTATTCAATTTGTTTTCTCATCTTGTCTATTCTTTGCAAACTTACTTATTGTTTCACCAAAGTTTTAGATTTTCTTTATTTTCCTAAATTTATTGTTGGGCTTGTTTTAAGTTAATAGGCATTACAAAAATATTTCTGATTTAATTTGCCAAACCTTTTTATTTTTACATGATTTTTAAATTTCATTTGTGGACTTTTTATTCATTTTTATATACATTTTTTTATTTTATTTTTATTAATTCTAATTTTTTTGTAGATTCTAAACCAATTTTTTTATTTTTTGTACTCTTAACATTTTTTTACAGTTTTCTAGATTAAGAAATTTTTTTTTTCCATTTTCTTCTCTCTTAATCTGAATTATTGGTTTTTTACTAATGAATTAGCTAAAAGTGACCTAATATTAAATAATAGGAGTTTTACTTATTTTTTAGTAGAACTCTCTAAATCTGAAGTAGTTAAAAATAACTAATAATTAGTAAAATCGTGCCAGAGTTTTTATTTCAGCAATTAGTTAAAAATAACTAAATATTAGTTAAAAAAATGACTAATTGTTAGTAAAAATATAACTAAAAGATAGTTAAAATTTGACTAATTGAATTAGTAAACAGAATTTTACTAAAATATTAGTTATTTTGACAAACCCTAAAAATCAATTCGACTAATAATTAGTTATTTTTTACTAAATGATTAGTAAAAATATAACTATTTGAATTAGTGACTAAGTTTTTGCTTTTAGATTAGTTATTTTTAACTAATTTAGATTTAGAGAGAAAACTACTAATTCAGATTTAGTGATTATAATTATTAGATTACTATTTATTTAATTTTCTTATTGTTTCACAGTTTTTTTAGTCCTTTCTTGTATTTTAATTCATTCTTTAAATTTTTTCATCATTTTTCTATTTCTTAGTAACAATTTTCCTTCTTTTAAATTGTTTAGTTTTTATCTTTTAATTACGAATTTTTAAAAACATTTTTCTCTGTTTTGATGTGCATTCTTTTAGTTTTGTAATTTTCTACTTTTTTGAAGACTTTCATTCTTTCATTTTATATAACGTAAATTTAATCCTGTACTTAATATTCTTATTTTAACATCGTTTTTTCTATTTAATAAAAAATTGATTCTTTTAAAATTGTTTAAAATTTTCAAAAATATTATTCATTCTTGTTTCCTTTAATTTGTAAAATAATTCTATTAATTAAAAAAAAAAAAAAAATTCGTAATTAGCCTTACTCTCTAAATCTGAATTAGTGGTTTTCTGCTAATGAATAAGCGAAAAGTTTATTATTAATTATTATTTTTTATATTATTATTATTTATACATAATATTTATTATTTTACTATTAAATTAGTAAGAATTTTACTATTTTTTTTAGTAGAAAACTACTAATTTTCAGTAGAAAATTACTAATTTTTAGTAGAAAACTACTAATTAAATTAGTAAAAAAATCTACTTATTTTAAAAGTAAAGTTTAACTATTTTAATTCGTAGATTTCTACAAAAAATTAGTAGTTTTCTACTAAAAAATTAGTAAAATTCCTGGCTAACTTTTCACTAATTCATAGTAAAAAACTACTAATTCAGATTTAGAGAGTATTATTTGAAAATAATTTCTACTTTTTAGTATATTTTTATAGCATTATTTTATTTTCGTGTTTCTTTGTTTTAAATTTTTCTTCATTTCTTTAATAATGTCCATCACTTTTTTTATTTAAAATTTTGAAGATATTTTTTTGAACTTTTCTTAATTATTCGCCATAATCATTTTAATAATATTTTAGGTAATTTTACACAGTTTGGTATGAAAATATTTATTACTTTTAAAGAAAGTTTACAGATAAATTTTGCCTAAATGCCAGTGACGTCATACTTCATCATATGCCCTTAAACTCATAAAAGCAATAAATAAATTTATAGTAAAATATATTAATATTATATATTAATATATTAATTTTGATACCCGATTTGCCAAAGTCGCAACTCATAAAAACTAAGCATTGAAATACCTGGAAAAATATTTCTTTTCATAGAATGTTTCAGAATATTTAATATCCTTAAGGGCTCACATAAAGCCGAGTTTCTAATTTTATTAAGAAGAACCATCTAATTGACTTAACTCAGAATTAAGAGTCTCTTACATTTTATGTGCTTAGGGTTCGTATTATTTTTTACATACGATATATTTAAGTCCTAATTATTTAAGTCCTAGATTACTGAAGTCGTAATTTTTTAAAATTCTTTTTAATTATTCTCGTTCGTATCAAAGCAGGAGGTTGCTCATGCTAATGACTTAATAAACGTCAATCTCTTTATACTGGATTTGAATTTGTGAACAGCACACATGGCATTCTTCAGTCAGGAAATGATCGGAGATTAGAGCCTCTATTTAATTGGAACGGGCGCATTTATTTGCATTTTATTACCAGCTTCAATCTTCAAAGTGATGAGAACACTTGGAAAATAAAAAATATACATCATCTAGATTCCGTCAATCTTTTACCACCATGATTCAAAATAAATAAATTTTTTTTACTATTCTTTTGTTATTAACTATTCAGTTTTTAACTTTGCAACATTTCACATTTTAAACCAAAATTCTTTTTCTTTTTACAACTTTCTTATCTTCTCACTTGTCTCAAAATTAAATAACTTGATTAACGAGTGGAAAATAATTAAAAAAAAAACGTTTGGCACGCGAATGCTTGATTTTCGATTGTCCATAAATTTCACAATCGAAAAATTCTTTCCATTAACAGCAGGTGTTGAATTGTATATAAATATCGAGTTTTATCAGATACATCGTATATCTCAAGATTGATGTAATGTGAATAGATAAAAAATTATTTATTATTCCTGAAAATGGGGAATTTTTTTTTTTTTTTTTCTGCACAAGGAATAAATAATTGACTCGAAGATAATTTGAGAATTATACAATATAATTTAAGAATGGCACATAAATCTTCTTGGGCACTAATTTCTTTCTTATTTCGTGCCGGTTTCCTGGAATTGACACTAAAATTAATAGAGCATATAATGTGTGCTGTTTTATTTTTTGAATAAGTCGTAAAGTCAAGTTCAGAAGCGCATAATATAGAAATATGGCTGATCCGTTTGAATTTTCGCTCGCTCAACTGAGACAATCGAGTCAGCAAAAACGTTAGAAAGCTCCCAACCATCATGCAATATTCACGAGCGTTAATTAATTGAACGCGATTTATCGAAGCGATATATCGGCAGAACCGCGCTTCTATATAAAATAACGGACCGGTTATTACAGTGGCGCGTATCGTTGAATTAATGTCGATTTACTTCTCCCAAAAACAACCGCACACAATGAATTTCAGCAAATAAATGTGATTGCGGTATTAAAAAAAAAATAAAAAATAAAAATCGGTATAAAAAGAAATTGATACAAAAAAGTTGGTATAAATATAAATTGACACAAAAAATCGGTTAACAATTTTCGTTTTAAATTCACATTTCAAATTAATAATAATGAGAAAGAAAAATTGTTCTTCAATCGTTTTCGTAAAAAGCGACAGGATTCGAGATGGTCATATTTAACAAATTTTTGTTATATGAGGAGAAACTTTACCGCAAAATTGTCCGACATTATTTCTCGTTATCGTTTTTGACTTAATAACGCGAACATTCGTTATAATAAAGTTTTTTAATTGCTACGAATGTAAATTTGTTTGGGGTATATTCACTATATTTATTAACTGCTCAATTAAATTATATTCTGTGTTTTACATCAAGCTTGTAAATGTACCTTTCATCGTCGACGTCTGATTTTTACAACCTCGCTAAATTTCTTTTATTAACGACTATTTATGATGTTTTTTTGAATTATTGAATGAATTTAATTTCTCTTTTGTTATTAATTGATTATTTTTACGCATATCTGCTACATGGTAAAATGATAATTTAAAGTTGTATCAAAGTTACTTAAATAGGGAAAAAAATTACTTTAGTAATAGGTGTAATTAGAAATTTTTGAAAAACTTCTTTAATCGAGAAGAGTTTCTAGGGAATTATTGGAAAAAGTTTCGGAAATTTTACTACAAAATTTTAGATAATTAGTGATAAAGTCACGAAATGACTATAAAATGAAATTGACAGATAAATAGTAAACAAAGTTACTAGAAAATTAAAATAAATTAAGTAGAAAGTAAGACAATGACTACAAAAAAAGGGCGAAAAAATTAAAAATTTAAAAAAAATTGCTACCGAATGAAGAAAAGTTACTGAAAAGTGACTAAATTACTAAAAATGAAGATGAAATTATAAATACAAAGAAAAAAAATAACTAGAAAAAAAGAAGGAACTGAATATTGTGTTATAGGTAATAATAATTAATATATATAGGTAGATATTAAAAGAAAATAAAATTTGATGTGAATTTTAAAATTAAACTAAACTAACTATAGAAAAAAAATATATTAACTAGAATTTCAAAAAATCTAAATATTAAAAAAATATTATACTATAAAGCAAAAATATATTTATCAAATAAAAGATAAAAACAAAATGAATAAATTTACCAGAAAGTTGAAAAGACAATAAACCAAAAGAAAAAAACTAAAATATATAAGGAAAAATTACTAGAAATAGAAAGCGACAAAATAACTATAAACTAGAGAATTCAACTAGAATTTTGAAGCAGAAACTAGACTTTTTTAATTCAGTTACTTGAATTTAAAGAATTAATCAAAATTATGAATGAATTAAAAAGTAACTAGAAAACGAAAAAAAAAACCAAAGGAAATAACAAAACATAAGAAAAAATTACTAGAAATAGAAAGTGACAAAATAACTAAAAGTAGGGAATTCAACTAGAATTGTAAAAAAGGAACTAGCCTTTTTTAATTCGGTTACTTAAATTTGAAAAATTAAATAAATTAATTCAAAAGTAACTTGAAATTAAAAAAAAAACTAAAAATAAAGAGAAGAACTAAAACATAGGGGAAAATTACTAGAAATAGAAAATAACAAAATGAAGTATTAGGGAATTCAAAAAGCATTATAAAAAAGGAACAGACTTTTTGAATTCAGTTACTTAAATTTAAAAAATGAAATAAATTAATAAATTAATTCAAAAATAACTTGAAAATAAGAAATGAACTAAAAACAAATGGAATAACTAAAACATAGGGGAAAATTACTAGAAATAGAAAATGACAAAATAACTATAAAGTAGGGAATTCAACTAGAATTGTAAAAAAGGAACTAGACTTTTTTAATTCAGTTTTTCAAATTTAAAGAATTAATTAAATTACTGGATCAATTCAAAAGTAACTAAAAAACGAAAAAATGACAATAAAACAAAAGAAAAAAACTGAAATAGAAGAAAAAGTTTCTGGAAATAGAAAATGACAAAATAACTATAAAGTAGGGAATTCAACCAGAATTGTAAAAAAGAAACTAGACTTTTTTAATTCAGTTACTTAAATTTAAAGAATTAAATAAATTACTAAATTAATTCAAAAGTAACTAGAAAATTAAAAAAAAAGAACTAAAAATAAAGGAAATAACCAAAACTTAGGGGAAAATTACTAGAAATAGAAGGTCAAAAAATAACTAAAAAGTTGGGAATTCAATTGGAATTTATAAAAAAGGAAGTAGACTTCTTAAACTCTGTTACTTAAATTTAAAGAATTAAATAAATTACTGAATTAATTTTAAAAGTAACTAGTAAATTAGAAAAGAACTAAAAATAAAGGGAATAACAGAACATAGGGAAAAATTACTAGAAATAAAAGGTTTAAAAAAAACTAAAATGTTGGGAATTCAATTAGAATTTATTGAAGAAGAACTAGACTTTTTAAACTCTGTTACTTAATTTTAAAGGATTAAATAAATTACTGTATTGATTCCAAAAATAAATAGAAAATTAAAAAATTTTCTAAAAATTCAAGAGTAAATTAGTGGAATTGTTTTACTATTAGGAAGTACTAAAATATTTTATAGATCCGAAAAGTAGATTGGAAAAAAGATACTAAAAGTTCAAAGCATTTCAGATAGAAAAACTGTCTATCAAGAAAAAAGAATAGTTTCCAAAAAAAAACGTAAATATAAATAAAAAAGTTACTAGAAGATTATAAATTTACTACAATACTAAGAAATTACAGAAGAAATATACGAAAAAGTTATTTAAAAAACAGAAAGTTGAATAAATAAATGTAAAATAATGTAAAGTTACTAGAATTTATTAAAAATTTACTAGAAAATAAATAAACATTATTGTAATATGAATATATAATTAGAAAAATAAAAATTGACAGAATAATCAGGAATAGTTGGAGAAAAATGAAATTGACATCTTTAAAATGAAAAAATCCCCAGATAATTAAAAAATAACTAGAAAGTGAAAAAAATTTACTAAAATGATACAAAACGATAAATTTTTGAAAATATTAAAAAAATATGAAAAATCAATGAATTAGAAAGTTATAAAATATTTTGAAGCTCAGTAATTTAGAAAAAAATTTTTTAGAAGTTCTAAGAAATCAAAAATTTAATTTTGAAAAATTCTTGAAATGTGGAAAAAGTTGTATTCTTTATATATAGTAGGTCAATTGATTTATTTTGAAGCAACTAATACTAAATTTTAATACATTAAACTTAAATTTATAGAATAAAAAAGTTTTCTTAAAAAACAAAGTTGACAAAAAAAAAAGTCTGATTTTCATAACCTGACTGAATTTATTGTATCAACTACTTAGAACATGTTTAAAATTATTATTAAATTTTTATTTAACTTAAGTTTTAAATTTTTATTTTAAATATTGTCATAAATTAAGAATTTTTAAATATGGAATTTTATACAAGCTTATAAATTTCCTGAAATATTTTTATTTTAAAAGTCCCCATAAGAAAATATTCTTAATTAATTAACTTGTAGGAAAAATTTATATAAAAAAGAGTTTTTTCTTCCTTTTCAAATTAAATTTAAATTAAACAATGTAAGAAGTGAGTTTTACAAAAAAGATATCGTTACAGTTTGAGTAACTTGATTTTATCAGAAGAAACTGATTCTTTCATTTTAAATATAAGTTTTACGCCTGAAACATATTTGGCAGTAGTTATTAAACATTATTTAAAATTTTTACGTCTTTTATTCTTGGTTGAATGGACTAAAAAAAATCTAAATGTGATGCTATAACGTGGTCATTATCCACATCGTACCTGTGCTAAATTCGCAGTTTTACACCTCGATATCTCGAAAAATGAACTTCAAAGTGCATAAAGGCGATAATCAAATAATAACTTGATCTTGTAATGATCCAATTCCAGTTGTGATCCTTGACTTTCTTTCTCAGGCTTTATCAATTAACATTTTGAATTTATATAAAAAATATGCATTGCTTAAGCAATATTTACAATCGTATTTAATTTAATTAACATTTTCATTTCTGTAATTTTTAATTCAATCCAGCTTTTCAGTATTTTTTTCATCGAATTACTTCTTTTTCACTATAATAAATTTTGTACGTTAAAATTAAATTCAGCAGGGTTTGGCCTAATTTTAATTGCTAATTAAGAGCAAGATGATGGTGTTAATTAAAACATTTACAATTTTAATAAAATGAATGGGAGTAGGTTTAATTAATAAATGAGAGCAAATTTTTATTGTTTAATTAACATAAAATAGTGGTCCATTCATGGAGTAAATTCCTTGAAATAAGAAACTAAATTTTATAACCATAATTTCAGAAATATGGATTTAATCACACAGGCATTTTTCTCTCCGAAGTAGGAATTGCTAGATTGATTTTACTTTTTGAGATAATCTAAAAAAAACATTCAAAACATAAATCAAAACCAAAAAAACATTTTTTTTGTCCAGGGCACTACGTTAGTGGATTCCTACGTAATTTTCTCCGCTCAATCCAAATCCATAGTCAGAATAACCAGATTGTATAACATTTTTGAGATAATCTCAAAAAAGCATAAAAACTCGAAAAGACAAAAATTTTTTATTGGGGACAATATGATAGTGTATCCTTACTTATTTTTTTTTGCTGAATTCGCATCCAAATTCATAATAACCAGATTGGCTGTAATTGATGAAATAACCTCAAAAACATCGAAAAAACTCGAAAAAAAACTCAAAAGTTTTTTTATTCATCCGGGACAATTTGGTAGTGTATTTCTACGTATTTTTCTCCGCTGAAGCAGAATCTAAAGCCAAAATAACCAGATGGTGTAAAAATTTTGAGATAAACTCAAAAAACTGCTCAAATACTCAAAAAAACCAAAAAAATATTTTTTTCATGAGGGACAATATGGTAGTGTATTTCTACGTATTTTTATACGCTAAATCCAAATCGGAGGTCATAATAACCAGATTGGCTAAAATTGGTGAAATAATCTAAAAAAACTGCTCAAAAACTAAAAAAAAAACCAAAAAAATTATTTTTAATTCGGGACATTATTGTAGAGTATTTTTACGTATTTTTCACTGATGAATTTGAATGCAAAGCCAAAATAACCAGATAAGGGAATTTTTTATTAGGTAAACTCAAAAAACTGTTCAAATACTCGAAAAAAGCCAAATTTTTTTTTATCCAGGACAATATGGTACTGTATTTCTACGCATTTTTCTACGCTAAATCCAAATCCAAAGCCAAAATAAGCCGATTGGTTAAAATTTTTGACATAATCTCAAAAATCTGCTCAAAAACTAGGAAAAACAATTTTTTTTGTCCGGGACATAATGCTACTATAATTTTACGTATTTTTCTCCACTGAATCCAAATCCAAAGCCAAAATAACCAGATTGGCTAAAATTGGTGGAATAATCTAAAAAAAAACTGCCTAAAAACTCGAAAAAAACAAAAAAAATTTTTTTTTTCATCCGGGACAATATGGTAGTGATTTCCTACGTATTTTTCTTTGTTAAATCCAAATCTAAAGTAAAAATAGATAAATTAGTTCTACTTTTTGAAATATTCTAAAAAAAAAAATTTAAAAACAAATGAAAACTCAAAAAATTTTTTTTTTTGCCAAGAAACACTATTCTAGTGTATTCCTACAAATTTCTCTCCCCTAAGTACGAATCCAAAGTTAGAATAATCAAATTGGATACATTTTTTATAGATAATCTCAAAAAATGCACAAAACACCCAAAAATCAGAAAAATAATTTTTCTTTTGCCCGGAACAATATCCTAGTGTATTTTACGTGTTTTTCTCCGCTGAATCCGAATCCGAAGTTAGAATTGCCGGTTTGGTTCAAATTTTTTAGATCATCTCAAAAAACTGATAAAAAACACGCAAAAATCTCTTTTTTGAGATTATTAAAAAAAATCTATCCAATCTGGTTATTCTGACGCCAGATTCGGATTCAGCGGAGAAAAATACGTAAAAATACACTAGCGTAGTACCCCGATAAAAAAATTTTTTTTGTTTAATTTGTGTTTTTGACAATTTTTTAAAAGTTTTTTTAAAAACTTGAATAAGGGTGTAGCGGAAGCTGCCGACACGTCGTTTTTGTAACTTTAAAAAGAAAAATGGAATATACAGTGCCACTCAAAAGGATTTGCCATTTGAAAAAAAAATTGTAAAATGACAAAACTAATTGAAAAATTGATTAAAAATCAAAAAATAAAGACAAAAATTGAAAATTGAAACGAAATAATTGAAATTTAAAGAAAATAAATGAAAAGTTTAAAAAATAATTGAAATTCCATGAAAATAATTAAAGAATGACAAAAATAATTAAAATTTGAAAAAAATAATTTGGGACTGGTGTAATAATTGAAATATAAAGACAATAGTTGAAAAATTGACAAAAATAATTCAAATTAGAAAAAAAAATTGTAAAATGACAAAACTAATTGAAAAATTAATGAAGACAAATATTGAAAAATTGGAACGAAGTAATTGAAATTTGAAGAAAATAATTAAAAAATGTTTAAAAAATAATAGAAGAATGATAAACCCTACGGCATGCAAGGGCATTACAAAAAGTTTTGTATCTTCATTAATAATAAAGATAAAACCTTCATCAAATATTTATTTCAAAGCTTAAATATTTGACTTAAAACGACACGTAAGAAAAATTTAAAAACAATTTTTTTTTATTGTTTAATTGCTTAAAATAAAGAAATACAAATTTTCACTTTTTTTAAAAAATTTCAAATTGATATAATTTTTGAAGAAATCACCACATTTCAATTCTATAAATGGCATTTGAAACCATTTTTTTTCTCCTTTAAAACGATTTGTTGAAAAATGCTCTACAATAATTTTTAAGAAAGATATGATCATTTGTTTATAAAAATAGCCCTTTTTTCAATTGTTGGCAACTTGAGAACAATTGACTTTTGGAAAAAATGTGCCTTTTTTTGCGTAGAATTAGGAAAAAAAAAATTTAAACATTAAAAAAAAAAGAAATTTTTTATACATTTTTTCCTTCTGTACTCCTGCTCAAAGACAAATAACCTTTACATATCAATACATATCGATAAAAAATTTTTTTTATTAATGTTTAAATATTTTTTTCCTAATTCTACGCACAAAAAGGCAAATTTTTTTTCTTACCAATTTTTTCCAAAAGTCAGTTGTTCTCAAGTTACCAACAATTGAAAAAACGGGCTATTTTTATAAACAAATGATCATATCTTTCTTAAAAATTATCGTAGAGCATTTTTTAACAAATCGTTTTAAAGGTGACAAAAAATGCTTTCAAATGCCATTTATAGAATTGAAATGTGGTGATTTCTTCAAAAATTATATTAATTTGAAATTTTTTAAAAAAAGTGAAAATTGTTATTTTTTATTTTAAGCAATTAAACAATAAAAAAAGTTTTTTTTTTAAATTTTTCTTAGGTGTCGTTTTAAGTCAAATATTTAAGCTTTGAAATAAATATTTGATTAAGGTTTTATCTTTATTATTAATGAAGATACAAAACTTTTTGTAATACCCTTATGCATGCCGTAGGGTGGGCAAATCCTTTTGAGCGGTACTGTATGAATGTGGAAGTAATGGCCTAAAACTTGTTAATTGTTTCAAACTTTTTTTTGGTTTTGATTTATGTTTTGAATTTTTTTTTGTTGAGATTATCTCAAAAAGTAGAATTAATCTAGCAATTCCTACTTTGGATTCGGTTTCAGTAAAAAAAAAAAATACGTAGAAATACATTATTGTAGTTTTTCGGGGACAAAAAAAAAATTTTATTTATCATTTTTGTAAAAATGATAACTTTGTAAAAAAAAAATTATATATACTGGTCGAGTCCATACCAAGTGATCACACCAATTTCAGTCATATTGAGTAATATTTACGAAATTGATATTTTGGGTTCCTTTAGGAGTAAAAAAAATAAATTTTAATTATTTTTAAAAAATTCAAAATATTTTCGAAAATATTCAAATTCAAAATTTTGAGTACTATTTTTTTTGTTTTATCATAACTTCTGTAATTTTGAAGCAATTGAGATCATTTTTTTTTAAATTACTCGTATTTAAATACTCTTTCAAGAAAAATTATAATAATTAAGAAATTGTTTATAATTAAATTTTTATTAAAAAAATTAAATTATTTATTTAAACAAAATCTAAAGTATATCATCGATCTTTTTCAAAAAATTCATAAACATAGCCTATAATGTGCTTAAAAATTTAAGCCAAAGAAAAAGATGGTATGTATTATAGTTTTTGAGAAAAAAATTATTAAGTTAGGCTAGCGCGGCGCGGACCGGTGTCACCGATACTCAACGCGTAGTTCCATAGTAACCGAAATGTATGTATATTTTTACATAATGTAAATATAGTTAGTGTATTATATTTAAATTATAAGCTTCAGAAAGTCACACTGATCTTTTCATAGTACATGGACATCAAACTTTAGAATTAAAAAAATCGGAGAAAATAATTAAAGTAAAAAAAAGTAATTAAAAAATTGGTAATTTATAGAAAAATAATAAAAATAACTAAAAATTGGGAAAATTATTAAAATTTAAGAATAATAATTGAAAATTTGTTAAATCAATTGAAAAATAATTAATATAATTAAAAACTGGTAAAAATAAGTGAAAATAAGTGAATAATTAAAATAATTTAAAACTGAATAAAGAAAAATAATGGACTGGTAAAATTATCAAAATTCGCGATGTTCAGGGGTGTTAATTTTTTTTCTTATGCAATTTTAGACCTAAAATTATGGGGTAATGTCAAAAATAGAGAAACAAATAATTTGCGGAGTTTGAGAAATTTATTCTAAGAAAAACTTAAATTTTAAAAATTAAACCTCTTTCACAATTTTCATTTTTTCCATCGACAATTTTTTTGTGGGATTTTTAAATGATTTTCTACAATCCATCGTATGGATTTTGAAAGATAAAATTTCGAAAATGACCAAAAAAATATTGTTTTTTAATTTTTATGTAATACCATAATTCTTCATCTTAATTGATGTAAGAAAAAAAATGACACCTCTGAGCATCAAAAATTTTGTTGAGTTAAAATTTCACCTATCTCTCCCCTTAAAGAATGATAAAAATAGTTTGAAAATAGTTGAAAGAAGCAAGTTTACAACGACCATTAAACAATCAAATTGTTACTCCTCTTGACTTATACGAGTGGGGAAAATCCAGTTTAGAGAAAATTAATGTAGAATTTTGTAATTACGCAGAATATGAAGCTGAAAAACAATTGTTAAGTGAAAGATTTAATCAAGCTATGACCATTAAAGGTACACAAAAATTTCATTCCTTCGTACCCCTTGAGAATAAAATTGAAACAAAATTTTTTTCAAATTCTGTGCACAGCACAATTTGTAAAATAAAAAAATAAACATGACGATTAACTATATTTACATTATGTAAAAATATACATACATTTCGGTTACTACGGAACTACGCGTTGAGTAGCGGTGACACCGGTCTGCGCCGCGCTAGCATAACTTAATAATTTTTTTCTCAAAAACTATAATACATACCATCTTTTTCTTTGGCTTAAATTTTTAAGCACATTATAGGCTATGTTTATGAATTTTTTGAAAAAGATTGATGATATACTTTAGATTTTGTTTAAATAAATAATTTAATTTTTTTAATAAAAATTTAATTATAAACAATTTCTTAATTATTATAATTTTTCTTGAAAGAGTATTTAAATACGAGTAATTTAAAAAAAAATGATCTCAATTGCTTCAAAATTACAGAAGTTATGATAAAACAAAAAAAATAGTACTCAAAATTTTGAATTTGAATATTTTCGAAAATATTTTGAATTTTTTAAAAATAATTAAAATTTATTTTTTTTACTCCTAAAGGAACCCAAAATATCAATTTCGTAAATATTACTCAATATGACTGAAATTGGTGTGATCACTTGGTATGGACTCGACCATGTATTGAGAATATTGAGAGGTGCTTTCAATGAAAACTGTTTTCTGAAGACAAGCGAGAAGATTTACACTGTAGGTTGCGTGTATTTACATGAAGTTGAGCACATGTAGAGATAATGAATGATGATCTGTCCTTAAGAGGCTTCTTAAATCGAGCCGGAAATGTTGAGATCGATCGATAATTGCAAGGCATTGCCTGTTAATTTTCGAGAAATGATTTATAAATGTCGCGCGCCACGTATTTCGGTGCCGTTGCAATTTAATTGCAATACATGTATAACGGTGTTTGAAAGACACAGCAGTGATAAAGATTCGCGCAGCCACGCTCATATACATTTCCGAGCTCGTAACTTTTTAACTTCCCTCCAGTTCTGATTCGTATCGTCTGTATCTCAGATCGAAACTTTGTCACGATAACAGTTTTATTTTCTGCCTCAGGTCAGAATAAAATCGGCAATCTCTAATGAACAGACTCCAGAGAGAATCTTTATTATCTTTTAAAGATGCAAGAGAGAGATACCGGACGTGATAAAATCATATTTGTAGTTTAATTTGTTTTAACTAATCGGCATATTCGTTCTAAAGTGAAATATTCACTCGTTCAATAAGAGCACGTAAAATTGCGCTGAAAGAGATTTTACAATAAAATTTTTAAAGAAAATGTATAATTGGTTTTTTAAGATAATAAAACTGAGAGATTATTTAAGATCTAACTGGGAAGACTAATAGAGTTACTTTAAAATTGTTACATTTAAGAAAAGAGAATTTAATATAGTGAATTAATTAATATTTAAAATTTAGTTCAAATATATTACAGTTTTGTTTTCTTGCATGTAACAGTTTAAAACTAATTCTATTATTAATTTCTATTCTTGAATAGCCTCATTTTCTAAATTTGAAATAGTTATTTTCTACTGATGAATTATAGAAGAAAACTGGTTATTTAGTGAAATTGTAAGAATTTGATTGATTTTTGGTAGTTATCTATAATAATAATTTTTAGCAGAAAACTATTAATAGAAACAATAAATTTTTTTTTTTAATCCAATTGTAATTTTATTTACTATTTCACTTAGTATAGTTCTGTTACAATTTAGTCGAAAATTATACTAAAAATTAGTCAAATTCTTATACAATTTCAATAAGTAACAAAATTTTCTTTAATTAATTAGTAAAAAATCAATAATTCGATTTTAAAGATCACTTTCCAAACTTATATACTTATAACATTTTGTAAATTCATTTTTAAAATTTATTAAAAAATTATTTTCAGTATGCAACAGCATTTCGGGAATACGAGTTGAAAATTATATTGAATACCATTTTTAAATTTTAATAAAAAATTTTTTAGTGTTAATCTCTAATTTTAATTCTCTAATTCTAACCAGTCTAAATTGGTTAAAAATAACGAATTTGGAAGCAGAAGCTCAGACATTAATTGAAATAGTTATATTTCTACCACTTATTTAGTAAAAGTAACTAATTGTTTATTAGTTAAATTTATTTTTAGTTCATGTCACAAAAAACTAATATTTTAATAAAATGCTGCTTATTAATTTAATTAGTCAAAATCTAACTATTTTTTAGTACTTTTTTTTACTAATATAATTAGTTATTTTTTACTTTTTTCTGAATCAAAAACTCAGTCACGATTTTACTATTAATTAGTTATTTTTAACTAATTTAGATTTAGAGAGTGCGAAGTAACATTACACACAACATGATGAAAGTTTGTGATAATTCTATAAAGGTTAAACAAAAAATAAAAAAACGTAAAAATTTGTTTTATGGAACAAAGTCAATTTTCCTATCCAGAATTAGAAATTGTCCAATGAAATCCGCTCTCTAAATCTAAGTTTATGAAAATTCTGCCACTAATTCAAATTCGCAGATTTTTTCATTAGTTTCTAAGTTAAATTTCACTATTTGAATTAATAGATTTAAAATGTTTACTAAAGTTTTAGTGAAAAGTGACGAAAATCTAGTAGAAATTTTTACTAATTTTAATTAGCTAAAGAAAAAAAAAATGTCAAAAAATTTGACATCAAAAATGATATCAGAATTAACATCAGAACTGATATTAGATATGGAATCCGATTTTGGGACTAAAAATTGGTATTTTGGGTCATTTCTGATGTCATTTCTTATATCATTTTCTATATCAATTTTATTTATTTATTTAATTATTGACAAAACTTATTGCATTTACAAATTTGATATTTTTCAGTTTCTTCTTTTGGATAAATTGATTGGAAATAATGACTTTTCTAACATTAGTTCCGATTTCATTTCTGATGTCATTTCTGATATCACTTCTGGCATCATTTCTGATTTAATTTCTGACATCATTTCTGACATTTCTGATATCACTTCTGGCATCATTTCTTATTCTATTTCAGACATAATTCCTGATGTCATTTCTGATATCATTTCTGACATCGTGACATCATTTCCTATGTCTATTTCGATCAATTTATCTTGAAGAAGAATCTAAAACATATCGCCAATTTCGTAAATGCAATAATTTTTGGCAATAAATGAATAAATAAAAATGACATCAGAAATGATATCAGAACTGATATCAGTTCTAGTCCCATATATCATATATCATTTCTGAAATCAATTTTAATGTCATTTCTGATATCATTTCTGATATCATTTCTAATATCATTTCTGATGTCATTTCTAATATCATTTCTCATATGACATCAGAATTGATATCAGAAATGATATCTGATATTAGGACTAGAATTGATATTAGAAATAATATCTGATATTAGGACTAGAACTGATATCATTTCTAATATAATTTCTGATGTCATTTTTATTTATTCATTTATTGCCAAAAATTATTGCATTTACGAAATTGACGATATGTTTTAGTTTATTCTTTAAGATAAATTGATCGAAATAGACATAATAAATGATGTCAGAAATTACATCAGAAATGACATAAATGATATTAAAAATGATATCAGAAATGACATCAGAAATGACATCAAAAATGATGTTAGAAATTATATCAGAAATTATGTCATTAATGATATCAGAAATGACATCAGAAATTATATCAGAAATGACATCAGGAATGATGTCAGAAATTATGTCAGAAATGATATCAGAAATGACATCAGGAATGACATCAGGAATTATGTCAGAAATGATGTCATTTCTGATACAGGTTCTGATTTCAGATTTTTCGACAGGACGTGCTATTTGAAGAAATGATTTAATAACGACCAATTTAAAATTATTGAAGAATGAATACAATCTGAAATGATTATATAAGGTGATGGTGTTTTTAGATATATTAATTGAAAAAGCTTTTAAAACTGGTGAATTATCTGGACAAAATTATGGCAATCTTGAGGGAGAAAAAAAGAGTAAAGGGTATGAGAACGATGTGGATAACGTCATTACCAACCTGACGCCATGGACCGAGTTTGTAATTAATATACAAGTGTGTTGTAACTCAATCGACAGAAAGCAAGCTTAGTGCATGGCTTCTATGGCTGCCCATGGAATGAAACACCATACGAACATAGCAGGCACGCGCCAAAAGTGGTCTCACTATCCTGCGTCTTGCCAATTCCTAATTTACCACTTCGTTACCTTTCTGATTCGCATCGCCAATTTGCTCACAAAAAATGTCGGATCATCTGCCAAAGGCTTAGTTTTCATCAGAGATATAAGAAAAGGAGTCGGGTTTCGTTTACAAATATTCGCAGGTTCTTCTAACGTAGGCTAATTCTTTTTTCCAGTTATTTTTTTTATTAATAATAAATTGTAAACTGTTGTGGTAAAAGCAAGATTAGGTTTCCGCAATGTTGCTACAATATTATTGATTAATTAATAAAATATTGCTGAGATGCAATATTGCCAAAATAACATTACAATATTGACATAATAATGTTACTGTAATTTTTTTTAAACATTGTTATCATATTTTTGTAATATGGCTTTAATGTTGCTGTGTAATTTTACTGCAATATTGCTACAACCTTGATATACAATATTGGTGCAATATTTCTGAAACAGGTCGAGTCCATACCAAGTGATCACACCAATTTCAGTCATATTGAGTAATATTTACGAAATTGATATTTTGGGTTCCTTTAGGAGAAAAAAAATAAATTTTAATTATTTTTAAAAAATTCAAAATATTTTCGAAAATATTCAAATTCAAAATTTTGAGTACTATTTTTTTTGTTTTATCATAACTTCTGTAATTTTGAAGCAATTAAGATCATTTTTTTTTAAAATTACTCGTATTTAAATACTCTTTCAAGAAAAATTATAATAATTAAGAAATTGTTTATAATTAAATTTTTATTAAAAAAATTAAATTATTTATTTAAACAAAATCTAAAGTATATCATCGATCTTTTTCGAAAAATTCATAAACATAGCCTATAATGTGCTTAAAAATTTAAGCCAAAGAAAAAGATGGTATGTATTATAGTTTTTGAGAAAAAAATTATTAAGTTATGCTAGCGCGGCGCAGACCGGTGTCACCGCTACTCAACGCGTAGTTCCATAGTAACCGAAATGTATGTATATTATTACATAATATAAATACAGTTAATCGTCATGTTTATTTTTTTATTTTACAAATTGTGCTGTGCACAGAATTTGAAAAAATTTTTGTTTCAATTTTATTCTCAAGGGGTACGAAGGAATGAAATTTTTGTGTACCTTTAATGGTCATAGCTTGATTAAATCTTTCACTTAACAATTGTTTTTCAGCTTCATATTCTGCGTAATTAGATTAGCGGCAAATTCGAAATCTTTAAAATATTAAATATTGAATTTAATTATAGATATCAACACAAATTCATATAATTTTTTCTATTATGTGAACTTATAAGATTGATTTGAAATTTTTTTTTACAAACATTGATTAAAAATAGTTATTTATAATAATCTTCAACTTTCATTCATTAATTCAATCTGTCAACACCTGCGAAGTTTGTCAGTACTTCGCAGTACTGACAAATTTTATGTTTCATACTTTATGTTTCAAATTTTTAATCATTTTTCTCCTTATAAAATTTTGTCATCTTTTAAATTTATTATAGTTTTCATTTCTTTCAACTATTTTCAAACTATTTTTATCATTCTTTAAGGGGAGAGATAGGTGAAATTTTAACTCAACAAAATTTTTGATGCTCAGAGGTGTCATTTTTTTTCTTACATCAATTAAGATGTAGAATTATGGTATTACATAAAAATTAAAAAACAATATTTTTTTGGACATTTTCGAAATTTTATTTTTCAAAATCCATACGATGGATTGTAGAAAATCATTTAAAAATCCCACAAAAAAATTGTCGATGGAAAAAATGAAAATTGTGAAAGAGGTTTAATTTTTAAAATTTAAGTTTTTCTTAGAATAAATTTCTCAAACTCCGCAAATTATTTGTTTCTCTATTTTTGACATTACCCCATAATTTTAGGTCTAAAATTGCATAAGAAAAAAAATTAACACCCCTGAACATCGCGAATTTTGATAATTTTACCAGTCCATTATTTTTCTTTCTTCAGTTTTAAATTATTTTAATTATTCACTTATTTTCACTTATTTTTACCAGTTTTTAATTATATTAATTATTTTTCAATTGATTTAACAAATTTTCAATTATTATTCTTAAATTTTAATAATTTTCCCAATTTTTAGTTATTTTTATTATTTTTCTATAAATTACCAATTTTTTAATTACTTTTTTTTACTTTAATTATTTTCTCCGATTTTTTTAATTCTAAAGTTTGATGTCCATGTACTATGAAAAGATCAGTGTGACTTTCTGAAGCTTATAATTTAAATATAATACACTAACTATATTTACATTATGTAAAAATATACATACATTTCGGTTACTACGGAACTACGCGTTGAGTAGCGGTGACACCGGTCCGCGCCGCGCTAGCATAACTTAATAATTTTTTTCTCAAAAACTATAATACATACCATCTTTTTCTTTGGCTTAAATTTTTAAGCACATTATAGGCTATGTTTATGAATTTTTTGAAAAAGATCGATGATATACTTTAGATTTTGTTTAAATAAATAATTTAATTTTTTTAATAAAAATTTAATTATAAACAATTTCTTAATTATTATAATTTTTCTTGAAAGAGTATTTAAATACGAGTAATTTAAAAAAAAATGATCTCAATTGCTTCAAAATTACAGAAGTTATGATAAAACAAAAAAAATAGTACTCAAAATTTTGAATTTGAATATTTTCGAAAATATTTTGAATTTTTTAAAAATAATTAAAATTTATTTTTTTTACTCCTAAAGGAACCCAAAATATCAATTTCGTAAATATTACTCAATATGACTGAAATTGGTGTGATCACTTGGTATGGACTCGACCAACAGTGCCACAATATTGCTGTAATGTTTCGATGCCAAGTTGATGAAATATAGCTAAAATAATGCTTCAATATTGCTAAAAAATGCTACAATGTTGCCATGTAATATTTCAGCAATATTTCTGACCAAATGCTACAATACTGAAGAAATGTTGCTAAAATGATGCTGCAATGTTGCAATGTCATGTTGCTAAAATATTTATGTAATATTGCTACAATGTTGCTGAAAAAATACTACAGTGTCCTTAAATTTATTGCTAAAATATTGGCCAAAATAATGCTGCAATATTGCTAGAAAATGCTACAATTTTGCCATGTAATGTTCCAGAAATATTTCTAAAGTACTGATACAATATTAGTTTAAAGTTGCTAAAATATTTATAATACATTGTTACAATACAGCTAAAGTAATGCTGCAGAATCGTTGAAATATTTCTGAATAATTGCTAAAATAATGATACAATATTGACATGTAATGTTCCAGCAATATTCTAAAGTATTGCTACAATATCGATGCAATGTTGCTACAATATATATATAATGTTGCTAAAATATTTATGTAATAGCGCTACAATATTGCTAAAATGATACTGCAGTATCGCGGAAATATTGCCAAAATAATGATGCAACATTGCTTAAAAATTCTACAATGTTGCCATGTTATTTTCCAGCAATATTTCTGTCTAAATGCTACAATAGTGAAGAAATGTTGCCTAAATATTTATGTAATATTGCTACAAGATTGCTGAAATCATAAGGCAGTATCTCTGAAATATTGCTGTAATAATTCTAAAATAACACTGTAATATTGCTACAAAATGTAAAATTTGCTACGTAATGTTCGAGTAATATTGCTGAAGTATTGATACAATATTGATGTAATGTTGCTACAATATTGCAGAAATAATACTGCAGTATCGCTGAATTATTGTCTAATACATAATGCTGCAATATTGCTAAAATAATACTACAATTTTGCCACCTAATTTTTTCGCAATATTTCTGAAACTTTGTTAAAATATTGCTGTAGTATGACTTTAATGTTGCTGCAATGTTGCTATGTAATTTTGCTAAATTATTACTGAAACCTAGCTACATTATTATTGAAACCTAGCTACATTATTGCTACAATGTTGTCATGTAATACTGCTATAATGTTTGTGTAATATTGTTACAAATAGCTGAAATATTACCTAAACATTGCTACAATAATGTCATGTAATATTATTGCTTAATTTTTGCTGCATTTTTGAATTTTTAAACATATTCAAGGGTATCCTTTTTTACATTCATTTTGCATAAAAAATTTTTCAAGAATCTCTTTAACCACGTAAAAACGTATTTTTTCAAAAAGTTTAAATTTTAAAAATTAATACTACACTGTGAAAAATGAGTTATAGCTACTATATGGATAGCTAATTTTTAGTTGTGGTAGCTAATATTTAGCTGTTTCAGCAAACAAAATTATCTGTGAAAGCTAATTAATAGTTGTGTTAGCTAAAAAAATAGCTATCCATATAATAGCAATTAAAGTTAGCTAAGGTAGCTAAGTCTTAGCTTTGGCTGCTAATTTTTTTTCTCCGTGTACGATTCGTGTAAAATTATTACTAAAATACACCAAAAATATCAATGGAAAATATAAAATTCAATAAAATGAACCGTAATGAAAGTGAAAAACCAGAAGAGTTAAGTTTTACTTTTAAACTTTATTTAAACTAAAATTCTTTTACCATTTATTATGTACTCGAGGTTTGAAAAAAAAATTTCTGGTTATCTTCTTTAGAAAAGGTTAATTTCTCTCATCTGATAAAGAAAAAAGATTCATTAATTTTCGGATCACTTAATCTTCCTCCGATAGAACTATCGGCACATCTAAAATACTAAACTGAAGAAGTAAATCTCGACATTTCTGAGAGGTGAGCCTTGTGGCTAAACTCGTTACAAGAAACACGTCTGAAAGGGCCCCGTTTACACTTTCAGGACCCAAGCACCTGTCCTGCTACGGTCTCACTTTTAAACGTGCTAACAAACGAGGATGAACCCCGTAAGATTTTTTTTTTTTTTACTATTTCGTGGTTTATGTTTACGGTTAGTGAACTGTTTGATGAAAACAATGTTCCTGCTTTTTGCTTTCAAAGTGCTTACATTATTCTCCTTTATCATTCCATTTTTCAATTCAGTCACACTTAGAAAGGGTAGTTGCTCCCCTTTAAAATATCTCTTTTTTTTTTTTAATTAAAATTTTAATTATTCCATAACAAAAATTTTACAGAAATGTATGTTCTAGAAAAACTTTCAGTGAAGATAATTAAAATTTTGGCAATTAAATTTGCAAAAAGTGATTCGAATTAAAAAATTTCGTCATGACGATTTTTTTCCCCAGTTGCCTGGAAACCAGAAAAAAAACTTACAACTTGAACAGTTACATATATTCATTGGATGAATACAAATTTTAAAAAATTTGCATGATTGTGAATTTCTTACAGCTACTTTTAAAATCTCTTTTTTTGGCAGATGTTTTCCGTAAATTTGATGTAATTTTTACTTGGCATGAGCGGAAATTTTGATTGGTTTAAAGGAAAAAATAAATAAAAATTAACACATGAACAAAAGCCGCATTCCTTTTTGAAATTGTAGCGTTTCTTTGAATCCTTTCGTAGTGAGTAAAATGGTAATGTAAATAGCGTTGGGCGGACACGCATATTTGTAAGAAGAAGGGTGGTGATCACCTGCCGCACAGATGCCCCCTACTACCTTGTTTTCTTGCAATGCAAACTTGCACAAAAATTCTGCATGTAATAGTAATAATGACAGTTATACACTCATTATTATTTACAGATTATAATCAATTATCAGAAACATTTCGGAAAATAA
This sequence comes from Ganaspis brasiliensis, assembly GCA_037103525.1. Classification (NCBI taxonomy): domain Eukaryota; kingdom Metazoa; phylum Arthropoda; class Insecta; order Hymenoptera; family Figitidae; genus Ganaspis; species Ganaspis brasiliensis. The sequence goes on from JAZKLR010000126.1 coordinate 534,428, forward strand.
TTTAACTTATCACGTATTTTAGAAAAATAAAAAGTACCGTCATGACGAGAAAATCTATTAAAAGATTATAAATATGGACAAACAAAAATGTACAAAATTTTCTAGTTCAGAAACAAAGAAAAAATCAAATTTGAGAAGAAAGTAGTTACTAATAAAATTTTAGTAATATTTTTTTATTTTTTTACTAATAAAAGTTGATTCATGTAGTTTGGGAATAATTACTGAACTGTTTTAGATTCTTTTTTACTTTACAGAAATTAGGATGAAATTTTGGTAAACCTAGAACCCTCTACTATCTACGGCACTGCTCTAGAGGAATAGTCTAAGAATATTACATAGTTAAATCAATATATCCTGCAGACAAGATGTCTAAGTCTAGCACTAATTATTCTACAAATCCTGGAATTCTCCTTGCGATAGGATATAGGTTTAATAATAGGGATGATAATAATAATCATAATAATAATTTTTCCCAACATTTTTTTAAAAAGTAACATAATTTAAAAAAAAGTAATAACAAGTATTGGGAGTAATAGAAATTGAACATAAAACTTTTTCCAAAATAACATACAAGAAAACTAATACATAATTCAAGTAACAGAAAATAATCCTAATTTACCAAAAAGTAATAAAATAACCCTGTATAGAAGTAACATAATTTATGAAAAAGTAATAAAAAGTATTCAACAATGTGGCAAGTGTAAAAATAGTTGCTATAAAGTAAAAAAGTTACTAAAGGTGACAAAAGTTACTTAAGGTGACAAAAGTTGTACTTAAAGTAACAAATTTTAAGAAAAATTATGAAATATTGCAGAAATTTGAAAAAATATTTCCAACTAATGTTATCAAGAAGTCTCAAAAATCACCAAGGAGGAACAAAAATTTTAAAGTTTTAAAATTATAATTCACCGAAGAGTAATGATTGACACTAAAAGTAACAATGGTTATTGTGAAGTAACAGAAATTACCAAAGAGGTATAAAAATAAACTACAAGTTAACATAACTCACGAAAAAGTAACAAAAAGAATTCAAAGATTGACAAAAGTAAAAGAAGTTGCTATAAAGTAACCAAAGTTACTAAAATCAACAAAAGTTACTAAAAATAACAAACGTTGTTACTTTACAAAAAGTAACAAAAATCAATTAAAATTAACAAAATTAAGCAAAAATAAGCAAGTCAAAAAGAAGTTTATAAAATCACTAAAAAGTAACAAAGGCACCAAAAAAGTAACAAAAGATACCAAAAAAGTTGCAACTGGTTCCAAAAGTAACAAGGACTAAAATTACAGGAGTTGATAAAAAGTATCTGAAGTTATTAAAGGACTGCAATAGATTACTAAAAAGTAACAAAAAAAGTTATCAAAAAGTAATAGAAAATATCAAAAATGTAAAAAAAGTTACTTATAAATTTAACAATATTTTTCTAAAAGTAACAAGGTTTACCAAAATGTAGGAACTGTTACCAGCTCTCTAAATCTGAATTAGTTAAAAATAACAAATTTGAAAGCGAAAACTCAGTCACTAATTCAAAAAGTTATATTTCTACTAATCATTTAGTAAAAAATAACTAATTATTAGTCAAATTAATTTTTAGGTTATGTCAAAATAACTAACATTTTAGTAAAATTCTGTTTACTAATTCAATTAGTCAAATTTTAACTATTTTTTAGTTATGTTTTTACTAACAATTATTAGTCATATTTTTACTAATAATTAGTTATTTTTAACTAATTGCTGAAATAAAAACTCAGGCACAATTTTACTTATTATTAGTTATTTTTAACTAATTCAGATTTAGAGAGAAGGTAAATTTTTTGGATATTAAAATCTTTGAATATTAAAAAGCAACAGGAGTTACAAAGAATTAACAAAAGTCATCAAAAAGTTACCAAAGTGTTTTAAATTAACTTAAAAGTATAATAAAATTGAGAGAGAATGAAGCAGATATAGTATGAAAAGGAAAATAAGTTATCAAAAAGTATTTGAAGTTATTGAGAAAAGACCAAAGTTACTAAAAAGTAACAACTGTTGTGAAAAAGCACAAAAAAATGAAAAAAAATAACAGCATAATCCAAGAATAACAAATTTTACTAAAAGCTAACAAAATTTGACAGAAAGTAGCAAAATTCAGTAAAAAGTTACAGAAATCACGAAAAATGTGTAAAAGTCTGCAACAAGTATAAAAAATCACGAGAAAGGAAACAACTGTTAAAAAATTTCAACTTTTTTTTATCAAAAAAGTAACAGACGTGACCAAATGTTACAGGATTTAAAAAAGCATAGATTAGTAAAAATTATCTGAAGTTATCAAGAAGTATTCGAAATTATCAAAAAGTTGCAGAAATTATCAAAAAGTTACCAAATTAATACAAGAGCAACAAAAGTTATTATAAAATTTAATTGAATGTTCCAAAAAATGACAAAGTTTACAATAATAAAAAAGTGATAATACAGTTGCAGTTGTTACCCAGAAGTAAAAAATTGCTATTAAATAGCAACAAAAATCTACCAGAAAGTAACAAAATACTATACTATTACAAAATAGTGACAGAAGTTACCAAAAAGTTACTGAAGTTACTAAAAGGCAACCAAAGTTACTATTAAAGTTAACAAAATTTTCCAAAAAGTAATACTGTGTTACACAAAGAAATAGAAGTGACCACATAATAACATTTGTTACGAAAAAGTAACAAAATGCTATCGAAAAGTAACAAACTCCTTTTAAAAAGTAACAAAATTCTGTCAAAAAGCATCAAAATTGTAAAATTGCCTAAAATGTCACTAGGAAGGTACGTCTGGCCTCATTTTGTTTGGATTTTGACTCAAAATCAATTTTTAAAACTTTTTCGGAAAATAGCATATTTTTCAAAAATTAATTTTGTGTCAATATCCAAAAGATTATTAAGAAAGAAATATAGGTGAGAGTCGGGTAAAATACTTAATTGAGTAAATTGGCAATCATTAATAACCTCGCCAAAAAAAAAAAAATTAGTCATAATTGTTTTTATTAATGAAGTATATTAGGGTAAAGATGATTTCTATAAAGTTTCATGTTTATCAGTTTATTATTAAAGAATTGTGAAAATTATGCTTTCCAACGATAATTTTTTCATTTTTAAATTTTCGAAAATATACACTTCTATCTTACAGACGTACTTATTTTTTTTAACATTAATCATCACACATTTAGCTATCTAAACACTTTGATTTAATTTATAAAAATGAGTTCAAAAATGAAAATAATTAGTTTATTTACATCGTGAGTTTTTGGGTAAATTGCCTTGGTTAAATTGCCTATATGCTGTAAAACTTCTAAGCAAAATATGTACGATACGGAAAATCTCTCGGCTTACGTATATTTTGATGTATAAATTAAATATCAAGTTGTTACTGCTTCTGTATAAAAAATCCGTGTTTAAACAAATTAATTATATAAATTATTGCATATATTAATAATAATTATAATAATTGTGCATTAAAGAATTTAATATATTTTTAAAACATGATTTTAAATAAGCGCGGGATGAATCGAAAGAAGTGCGCATGTGCAGAAAATATATACGATTGCGAGAGTTACGTGAGTCACATGACTATAAAGAATCATGGCGGATTAACCTGTCACATTTGGCATTGAATAAATCAAATTTTACTTTTTCTTTCAAAAACTCACATTATTTTGAAGCAAGCACGTATTTTTGTAATTTATTACAGTGTTTAATTTACTTTCGTAAGTTATTTTATAATTCTAGAAACTTTATTTATTTGTTATAGACTTTATTTCCATTTTATGTCAGACTACTTTGGATTAAAACTTTGGATTAAAACTTTAGTTTTATGAGAAAAAGATTATATTTTTGTACTCAAAGCTAGTTCTTCTTTTAATATTAACAAGGTAATCAATTATAGAAAACATATTTAATTTTTTTTTACTTTTATTCATATTTTTCCATATTTTTGTGCACAGGCAATTTACCCAGTCGTAAATCAAAATGGCGAATTTTTACAACAATATTTAAAAATAATTATTTTTTCTATTTTTTCTGAAATAAGTACTTACAATGACTACCTTATTATATTCTTAAAGGTTGTTTTCTAAATATTTGATGGTTTATATTTTTAAAAACTATAATTAAATACTTTTTTTCTTGCTCCAAACTTTACTATAGGCATTTTGTCCGACTCTCCCCTATTAAGATGAAAAGAAACAAAAATTAAAACAAACTATCCAGAAAAAAATGTTACTTTGGAAAATAAAAGAAGAATTTTTTTTTTTTTATAAAAAATACTAAAAATATTTAAATCAATCAGTTAGCTGCTGTACTGTAACAAAAAAGGTAACAAAAAGTCACAGAAAAATCGAAGAAATAAAAAAATTCAAATCAAAAAGTTAAAAATTGTAAAGAAAGGTTGATTCTACGTCAGAAATATCACAATCTGCAAAGATTCAAAGAATTTAATGATACTTGGTGAAATTGTAGTATAATATGAGAGGAATTAGTCAGTTAAAGGAATTTTTAAAATATTATAAATTGTAGGAGTTATACTACTTTGAATTTTGATGCAACATTTTCTTAATTATTTTATATCTCGGTCAATAACTAATTCATTTAATTATATTAAAATTACTTTTTAATTAAATGTTTTTATTGTTACTTAAAATTAATCATTATTTCCAAATCTATTAATAGAATAACAATTGTATTGGATTTTCACTTTATTTAATAGAGAAATTGAAAAGAAATCTTCACAGTAAATAGTTTCTAATTTTAAAAAAATGTCGAAAAACAAATGAAGGTAAAAACACAAATTCACGTAGTATTTTTCTTTGAGATGATGATACTAAAAGGACGATATCACAAGATCTAATAGTCTCCAGGATGATCTTTATTTTAAAATCTTGTTAAAATAAAGGTGAATATTATTAAAAAAATTTAAATTTTAAAATTGGGTCAAAATTGAAAACAAAATATAAATAAAGTGTTATTTTCAATTTTTTCTATCTAAATAATAAATTTTGTTTTTTGGTCTATAATTTTCTAAAAATACACAATTTTATGAAGAAATTGGTGGGTGACTCATCAAAATCGGTTAAAAATTGACCGAGATATAAAATAATTAAGAAAATGTAGCATCAAAATTCAAAGTATTATAACTCCTACAATTTATGATATTTTAAAAATTCCTTTTGCTGACTAATTTTCTTTCATATTATACTACAATTTCACCAAGTTTCATTAAATTCTGTGAACCACTTGCAGATTGTGATATTTCTGACGTAGAATCACCCAAAAGTAACAAAATTAACTAAAAATGATAAAAAAAATATGACCAAAAAGTGGCAAAAGCAGCAAACAGTATTATTACTATTATCTGTGTTACGTAATAATAAGGAAGTGAACACATGTCTTCCGCCGTTGATCATCTTTTATCACGAAAGAAGTGCGAGAAAAAATCCCCAAGTTGGTCGCCAAAAATTGGTGCTTGGAATTTAATTATCAAAAAAGCTGGCGCTCTTAACGACATCAAAATATAGGTCCTCGTGCTTTATAGCATAACGCTTAAATCGAGGAGCTTATCAGCGAGACTAGCGTTTACAGCGGCCTTTAGTTTAAATTAACTTGCTCCTCTATATCATGCCCTCAGGATAAATCGGCGAAATAACACGCTCTGCCATTCAATTACCGGCTTCCTGGGCCACTTACCCTTCTATTCACTTAAGGGAAGTTCTTAAAACCAAAAAACGAACGCATCTTCACATTATTTCTTTTCACAAATTTCCATTTATTAGGATCCTTATAATTTTCTCGTATAAAACTTCTGCACTTTAAACTCTCTCTGCGCGCTCTTTTTCCGCCAAAATCCCGAGCGTGAAATCAGCTCCTTTAACAGCGTTCTAACACGCAAATTATCAATTACTTTTGTAAATTTTCAATTTGTGAACTCTTAATTCATGACTTTTGCGCTTTTTGCTTCCTCGTGGAAAAAGCTTTGTATTCCTTTAAATTTGCAAATTTTTTAAAAGCTCATGAGGAACTTTAGCTTCTACTTAACGACTTCTTAATTTTTAGCCTCTTCTTTACTTCTAATAATAATATTTCCTTCTACTTTACGTCTATACACATGTTTCATTTTTCCAATCATTAAAATTAGCAGCTCTTTTAAAGCTCCACATTCCCAGTTATAAAGAAATGAAAATTTTTATTCTACTTTAAACCTGCAAGTAAAACTCAGTCATTTTTCCATTAAAATATACTTTTTTATTTAACATATAAGAAAAACGGGAGTTAAACTAACTTTTTCTTCAATTATTCTTCCTCTGATTAGCCCTTAAGAGGAAAAAATTTTAATCTATAACCAAAACCCAATAATTTGTAAAATTAGGGAAAATGTGTATCTTTCTAGATGCACTTGTAAAAAAATAACAATTATTAACAATAATTTGTTTAAACAATTTTGAGTGGTGATTGTTGTTAATTTTGATAAATATCTTATTTTTTCAATATAAAAAGTAAACAAATTAAAAAACTACTACTGTTTTTAAATGTTATAAATTAACAATAATAAATTGTTTTAAAATATAAAAATAATAATTTATGGTCAATAATTTTTATTTTTCTAACCAGAGCCCAGTAATTTATTTGTAAAATTAGGAAAAATTTGTATCTTCCTAGGTGTATTTGTAAAGAATTAGTAATTACTAGCAATAATTTGTTTAAAAAATTAAAATTGATGAAAATAAAATTAAAAAAATGTATATAAAAAGTCCAGAAAAGAAAAGTAAAAATCCTTCAGAAAAAAAAAGTTTGCACGGAAAAAAATTTAGCGTGGCGAACCACCGAATTTTTTAATAAAGCTATAATAATGAAATGTACTGCTATATTCTATAAATTTTTCTACTATTTTCACTGAACTGTTTTAATAAATTGCTATTTCTTTTGTTATTGTTGGAATTCGAAATATCGTATTTTAGTAAATTATGTATTTTTCTAAAATAATCAAAATAGAAAAACTTTTTAAATGTAACAGCGAAACTCACCTTTAGGTCAGCTATAGGTATAGTCAACTTTTTGATACGAACTTAAGTGATTTAGCGATAATAAAAATCTTCGAAACAAATAAGCAGTCAAAAACTGACAGTTTCAGTCTTAAACATTCACGTGGTTATATTTATTTAACCAAATAATAAAAACTGTTATTTTTATTGAAAAATTAAATTAATGAAAAGATTTATGTGATTATCTTTAAGTGAAATTAGTGAAAAGTAGTCAAATAAAAATAAAAAAGAAGAAGAAATATAAACGAGAAGAAATAAGTTATTATAAAATTACTCTAATTATGTACTTATTTATATTTATCTTTTTAAAACAATAAATACATTTTTTAACTATATTTAGTTTTATCAATTACTATGAATTATTACTTAAAATTTAGATTAATATAATTTTGCATAATGTGATAAATGGATTTTTTTATTTTAAAGTTTATTAAAATAACCTTTAATTTTTGTTTACAAACATAAAAGTTTTATTAAGTCTGTAATCAACGAATCATATGATTTAATTTTAAAAAATAACATTAATAATAAAATATTTAAAACTAAAACATTGTTATATTTAAATTAATTGATAAATTTGATTTAGATTTCAGTACCTATATACGTTATTTTTTTGTATATAATAAGTATCTTTTAAATTTCAAAATAGGTACCTAACGAAAAGAAAAACGTAAAATGAAAATTTAAAATTCAATTTTTAAACGTTAAAAACCTTTATTAAATAATATATATTGTGGTATTGAAAACTTATTAAGTTTATTTCCAATTTTAATAACCCTACTTTTAATCAAATTAATTGAAATGAATCAAAGAATAACAAAAACTATTTATCAAAATATTAGAAAATCTTATCAATTTAAACTTAAATAACATATTAATGACAAAACTAAATGCATACTTAAATTTATTTATTATTTTGAAAATAGAAATACAAATACAGAGTCATAATTTTGTCAACTTAAATTTTATCGTATTCACATCAATCCTTCTTGATTTCTTTTTTATACGTCACTATCATTTCACAGCATTTCGCTAAAGATAATTATAACATTTTTATTAATTAAATAATGTTTTAATAACAATTTCAATATTTATTATGTGTTAAAAGAAAAGTAAACAACACCTAACCACGAGAATATTTAAAGCTGAAATTTTCAAAACAATTAAAATTTTGAAAGGCAGTGCGACAAAATGAGATGAGGATGTTGATATGAGATGAATATTCTGCAATAATATTGAGCTCTTTGGCCGATGACTTTTCATAAACACAATTTTAAATAACCTTCTATAAAATAAGGTATAATTGCACAAACATATTCATTTCCTATTTTTCAACTTTTTGTTAAAATCAAGTACCTAGCTATACATTTTAAATATTTGACCCAAAGAATTTTAATTTCTTTCTTTTAAAGTGACAACTATATAAATTAATTATATACTTTTGCTAATATAGAAAAAATGAGCGACGATTATCAATTTCGCCAAAACAGTGATATTGGCAATATCGCTCGTTCGTTTTTGGCTAAATGTTTAGATATTATGGAGAAAAGTTTAACTGAAGCAGTTGTATTTTTTTTTCCGTGTGGGCAAATTAAACCAAAAACATTTTTATAATATTACACTGAAAGCAAGTCCAACAATAAATTTAGAAAAATAAAGAAAATCTAAAAATTCTATAAAAGAATAAGTACTAAGTTTGCAAAAAACCTCGCAAAAACTATCCAAGAATTAAAAACAAATTGAATAGGTGCATTAATAAAAAAATAAGCGTATTTATTTTTAAAAATATGAAAAAACTTATGAAACTCAACGAAATAATAATAAATAATAATTATTATTCATTATTTATCATTTATTTATTAATAAAATAAAATGACAAATACAACAACAAAAAAATACCATTAGTAAAAGGAGAAAAAATCTTTAAATTTTGTAAAAATAAGAAATTATAAGATAAAATTTAAACAGTTTCGAAAAAGAAACTGAATTAGAAACTAAAGAAGAATTACAAATATTGTAAGACTTAAAAAAAGGATTATTGTGAATATGAAAAATAATTAATATTATTTAATTATTTTGCATTAACTAATGTGTCTTTAAATTTGAATTAATTGACATTTAAAAGTTTGAAAAAATTGGAATATGAGTTTATTGACGTTTGGAATTTATTTAAATTATAAAGATATAAAAATTTAATATTATTTTTTTTTATCTTCATACCAAAAATTTGTAAATCGTAGGTATTTTGATTATCTATATTAGCCCAATTATTTAAATTTTATAAAGATTAAAATATTAAAATTGAAATTTTTAAGATTTATCCACAAATTTGTGGTTTTTTTTATGGTTTGTGATTTTTTACATGCAGTATTAGACATCCGGAGAATTGTAAAGTTTTTTTTTTTATTTAAATCATGATTTTAATGCAAATGCTTCAATGATTTAAATCAATATCAGCCTGTAAGTTGACAATAATAAATTGTTTAAACAAATGAAAAATACATAAAAATCTCCGTAAACATTCAGAAATTGGCGATATGTAACAATTTTGTTGAAAAGTCCTAAAAAAACTATTCGTAATTTGTATCATAAGGACACTGAGAAAATTAAATATTAAGTTCATAAGCGTCGGTAGCGTAGTGGTTAGTGCGTTAGATTATAAGTGCGTAGGTCGTTATGTCGTGGGTTCGAATCCCCACTTGCGTTATAATAATTTATTTAGTAAGTTTAGACTATTTCCAGCTTGTGTGTATTAAGTGTGACGAATTCTAAAAGCGCATGAATTTTGAATATTTATTTTATATTTTTTTTTATAATTTCATTCATATTAATTTCAGTTTTATTCGCAAAAACAGATTCTTTCTTTGTTTAGACTTTAGAAGATCAATAAAAAGGGGGTCTTGAGCGTTAAAAGAGGCCTTAATATAGTTGAACATTAGCTTCTACTTTAACGCTCTCATCGCGGAAACAGGAAATTTCTTCCAATAATAGCACCAAAGTAGAAGCTAAATTGTATTGAATTTGCTTCTACTTTGAACCTCTATTTCCTAAAAATTTTGGACTATGTAGCGTTAAAGTAGCCTCAAAATTTCGACTCGGGTTCCTGATCAAATGTCCAAATAATTTTCGTACATTCCCCCGAATTTCAACTTTACGAAAAATTGTTTCCCCGAATACCGTTTTACCGACTTGATTTTTCCTTAGTTTTTTTCTCCAAACATCGTTTTTTCCAAATTTAACATTTTTCGAAAATATATTGTTGGGTTAACTATCTTTTTTTCAAATTTAAAATTATCTTAGCAACCGTAGTAAATAAATAAAATTACAGAACTGACAGGTTTATTTTAATGTTTCTAAATTTTTGAATTGAAAATTTTTTAATAAATTTTAAGTAAATAAAGTTTTAGCAACGCATAAAAAAAATAGTAGAACAATATGAGGATAATTAAAAGAATAATAAAGATAAATTTTAAAAAAATGATAAAGAGGAATTAAAAATTTTAAGTGCTATTATTGAATTGTTTATATTTAAAATAAAATTAAAATTATAGTGATAGTAGACAAATACCTGCAGTATTATGCATAATAAAAAATAATATAAAAATAATAAATAATATATTGTTGGGTTAACTATCTTTTATTCAAATTTGAAATTATCTTAGCAACCGTAGTAAATAAATAAAGTTACAGAACTGATAGGTCTTTTTTAATGTTTCTAAATTTTTGAATGAAAATTTTTTCAATAAATTTTAAGTAAACAAAGTTTTAGCAACGAAAAAAAAATGTAGAACAATAAGAGGATTGATAAAAAAATAATAAAGATAAATTTAAAAAAAAAATGATAAAGAGGAATTACAAATTTTAAGTGCTATTATTGAATTGTTTATATTTAAAATAACATTAAAATTATAGTGATAGTAGACGAATACCTGCAGTATTATACATAATAAAAAATAATATAAAAATAAAATAAATTATCTTTATTAAATAGATTAAATAAATAATAATAAAATAAAAAATATTTTATAAAATTTTACGGTTATAGCAAATTTTTTTCTTTAGTTTGTAAACTCCGGTTTCTGTAAACTCCTGTTCAAAAATTCGAAGTGTATGGTAATAGTGTTTTATTTTTTTTAGAAAAAAAGGCATTAACCTCGATTTATAAACCAGAAGATATAAAAAAAATAACAGGTATGCCTCGTAGTAATATTTATTTTATTTAATAATTAAATATCACAAGGATATTTAAAGCTTAAAACTTGAAATTTTTTATATAAAACTAAATACATTAATCTGTAACCTAATTAATAATTTTAAAACAAATTGATAAATTGCATTAAATTTAAACTAAAATTTAATAATTTAATAGGTTACTTTCGGCGTTGTTATAATTAAAAGTAGAAGGGAGAATTCAATAAATTTATGTTTTTACAAAAAAAAAAAAAAATGAATAAATAAAATAATATTAGTTTAAATTTATTTAATTAACCACGACGGAATTAATTGGCTACTCAGTTTCAGTTAAATTGAAATAAAATTTGGTAGAGAAGAGCACTGCGAAAACAGATGTCTTAAACTTTTCAAAAATGTATTACAATAAGACATTTTTCGTGTCTTAGAAACCAAAAGTATCTCAATTTAAGATATTTTTGGCCAATTTAAGACAAGTTAATTTTTTTTTTGTAAATATACATTTCACTTAATTTCAAATTCCATTAGGCCCAATTTTCATTGATTCAAATTATAGTCTAAATTATTATTTTCAAAATTTGGATTGATAAAAGAGTTAATATACAATGAAATTTTTTTGTATAATTAGAAGTTTTTATATAATGGTTAATGTTTAAAATAATTTAAATATGTATTATTAGATTTTGAAAATACGTAAAGTTTATAATAGTTAAATTTGTTTAAATTAAAATTTTTATTAATTAAAATTTAAAAAATTAAAAGTTTAAAATAACTGAAGTTTATTAATATTAAAATATGAGTAACTTTGTAATTCCTATACTAATTAAAGTTTAAATTAATTTAAAACCGTATAAATAAAATTAAGTTTATATTTTATGTTAGTTTGTATAAATGGAGGAGATTAAAATAATTAGTAAAAAAAATTAAATATAAATCTTAAGACTTTAATAAATAAGAAGAATAGAAGAAGAATAGAAATAATCCTCAATAAGTTTGGAACGATTGAAGTTCGTATAAATTATAAAAGTTTGAATACATTTTGTTCAAAAACTATTCTTCCAACAAAAATATTTCAACTTATTGTAGTGTCTCTACCTACGCTATTTTCTTCTTTTAACTTTTATTTACTTTTTTTTATTATTTTTTCTTTTTTAAATATAAAATTGAATAAATTCGTGCTCTTTTGAAACATTTTTTATTTACTTTTACTTATTTGTCTATATAGTTGAAGTCGGCAACAATTTTAATTTGCATAGAATGAAAGTTATATTTATCTAAAATATTAAGTTTATTTAAATACCAAATTTCATTAAATTGAGGAGTACTTTTTCAAAAGTTGATAAATCCACATTTTGTTATTTCGAGAAAATTAAACAAATGCAGTTTCGCACCTAACCCCTAGAGTTAATTATAAAGTAGAAAAAATATATGAAATTATTTATATACGATTGTTTTTTGCACTTAAGGAGATTTATTTTTAATTAAAGTTTATAGTAATAAAGGAATTTAAAGGTTTTTGTAACTTTTTCTAGGAAAGAAATAAAACTTTTAAATCATCTTGGTTAAGTCCAAGTTTTTTTTAAATTGAAAATTCTTTGGTAATAAATTTTTTTCTTGAATTCAACAGTGACAGATCGATTTGTAAGGTTCCTAATATGTTAAATTTGTAATTATCTCAACTTTTTTGAAAAATGGATTTATCAACTTTTGAAAAAGTGCTCCTCAATTATTAATCTTATTTGTAGTTGCAAAAATTTATAGTTGTAAATGACTAGAAACAATCCAATGTTTTTATGTTGCTATAATTTTCAACAGTTTTGAATATACAATTATTCTCTTTAAATTTTATAATTATTCTTAACTGACAAATATTATTCTCCTTCAATTTTATAATTATTTATTAATTTACTATATTTAAATAATAAAAATATTTATTAATCTCGATTATTCTCACCATTCTTCGATTTTTTTCAATTGTTATTTATTTTTTTTTAATAGTTAATTATTAGCGTCATATTGTAATTTTATTTTTTAATTATTAAGTATTTTCCTGATATTTTCGTTTAATTCTTTAATTTTCAATTTAATTCTTTAATTTTTAATTATTTTCTTCAATTCTTCAATATTTTCTTTAATTTTCCATCAGTTTTATCGATTTTTCATTAATTCCTCAATATTCAATAATTCTCGGATTTTTTCAATTATTTTTTTCACTCATCAAAATTGTTTTAAAATTTCAAATCAATTGTTATTATTATTATTATCGCCTTTTTTCTATTATTATTTCACAAATTTAAATTTAATTCTTTAATTTTTAAATATTTTTTTCAAATTAAATTTTTTTTTTTGATTTTTAATCTAGTTGTTAAATGTGCAATTATTTTCAACAATTATTCTTTCAATTTTCTTAAATTTTCTTTTTCGAATTTTGTTTGTAATTGACAGTTATTTTCGTTATTTTTCACATATTTTCAGTCAATTTTTAAATTATTTTCGTTATTTTTCAACTATTTCTTTCAATTATTGATTGTTTTCCGCAATTTTCAATTATTTTCTAGAATTCTTTCAATGTTCAATTATTATCTTAAAAATTTTATAATTACCTATTCTTTGATTTTTTAAATTATTTTGTTCGGTTGTGTATTAATCTAGACATTTTTTTTAATTTTGTCTTCAGTTGTCGAATATTTTCGTCAGTTTGTAATTTTTGTTCCAGTTGTCAATTATTTCTTCAAATTTTAATTTAATTCTTAAATTTTCAATTTATTTCCTCAACTTTTTTATTATTTTTTTCAATTTCAATTATTTTTTTCGATTTCCAATCCGGTTGTTCAATTTGCAATTATTTCGAACATTTATTCCTATAATATTTCAACTATTTTGTTTAAATTTAATCGATTGTTATGTTAAATTATATTATATTATGCATCTTATTTAAATTAATTTTAACATTATTAGTACTTACTGTACAAAAGGGCGCTTTTTTATGTTTTTTATGCCCGTCTATGTATAAATAAATAAATAAATAAGGGAAGGGTCAAAACATAAAAAAAAAATGAATTAGAATTGAATTTATAACCTCCGAATTATTTAAAAGTATTAATTAATCCGATACATTAATTTTAGGAAACAAAAAATTTAATTAAACTTCCATTAAATAAAAGTATTGTTAGAATTAACATTTTTAATGAAAATTTCACATCGTCACAAATTTAAACTCAAATTTCCATAAAATTATTTTTTTTAATAGTTTTTAATAAGTTGTACAATGTAGGGGAGAGTGGCCATCAATGTACCAGTTTTTTCAATGAACCATTTCAATTTTCTCAGAAACAATTAAATAAAAATTCTCCTAATTTTAAATATAAATGAAGTTTGCGTAAACACACTACGTCCATAAATTTGAGACGTGTGGATTTATTCTTTACACAAAAAACTGGAAAAAACTGTTTTTGATGTACTGAAGAAAAAATTTACCTAAAATACGAACACGTTTGTTAATTGAAATAAGGCCATTTAAAAATAAATGTACTTACGATTTATTTTGTTTTGGGCCTTAACTACAATATTCTAATGAGATAAAGATTTTGAAATATTGGATTAAGTTATAAAAAACCATTTTTGTTGCAAATATCATGTTGATTCAATGTACCGGGGAACAATGAACCACCTGGAATTTCAGTGTATTTTCGATTTCCAGAGTGGTATGCTTGATTATAAAACTAGGCATGCATACAGCATGTTACAGCGATTGTTATCAGTACTTTTCTCAACATAGCAAAACTAGAATACCATTTTAGCTAGTTAACTTAAATTTGAGGTATATTTATGTTATACATTATCAATTAAAAAGTGTTAAGTAACAATTTTTTATAGTATTTGATAGAAAACAAGTTTTTTTACAAAGTGAAAATTGCAATATTATTATTGTTGAACATTTTTAGTATTTTTATAGAGGTGGTTCATTGTGTACCCAGTTTGTTGAAAATGAAAATAGCTTGTTACTTTAGAAAAATCCTAAATTTTATTATTTAATCAAAATAAATCGTGTAAAATATGTGTGCATTACCTAGATAAGTGTTGTAGTTTTATATTGATACAAAGAAGTGCTTGAAATTGGTGAAATTCAATAAGTACTATGACCTTGAAAAAAACCCGGTACATTGATAGCCACTCTCCCCTACATAAAAAATATTCAAGGGAGAAAAATGTTTGATTTAAAAATTTGTTATTGGTAAAAGTGACCACTTTGTGTAGAACCATCTAAATATACAGTAAAGTGTACATTGCATTTGAAATTATAAAAGTATTGTATACTGCTGATGTTGAGTTGAATCGATCTTGTGATCCTTCACGCTGTAAAAAAAGACAGCCTTGTAAAAAAGGCAACATATGACAACGAGCGTCGCGGCATAATCGCATTAGCATCATACGTCACAATAATGCGAGCACGTCAACGTATGTCGTGCTCGTCAGTAATTCGTTTGTGGAGGAAAAACGATATGCTTGACGTACTTTTAATCCATTATAAGCTGAGCAACTCCACTTTTGAATTAATAATGAAGATAGGCGCGTTTTAGTCGACACAATCAACATCTACCGCAGTCTAAAAGTGTCCTCCACTTGGTCAAAAGAAAACACACTAATCTAAGAGAGAATCAGACGTTAATTTATTAGAAGTCCATAACTTGTCTTTTCAACTAGAGTATATATTTAGAAAGGACATTACAATTGTTCTCCACCAAGAATATTATCCTTTTGCATGTATATTTATTTATATGCAATTTAGCAAAGTTTTCTAGCTTTAAAAATAACAATATGAATTAATGAATAACTTCTGAAATTGTAGTGGAAAGTCGGCCAAAATGCCTGTAGTAAAGTTTGGAGCAAAAAAAATTTAATTATAGTTTTGAAAAATATAAATCATCAAATATTTAGAAAACGACTTTTAGGAATATAATAAGGTAGTCATTTTAAGTACTTATTTAAGAAAAAATAGAAAAAATAATTATTTAAATATTGATTTGAAAATTCGTTATTTTGACTCATGACTGGGTAAATCGCCTGTGCATAAAAATATGGAAAAATATGAATAAAAGTAAACAATTTTTTTCTATATGTTTTCTATAATCAATTATTTTGTTAATATTAAAAAAAGAACTAGCTTTGAAAAATATAATCTTTTTATCATAAAACTAAAATTTTAATCCAAAGCAGTCCGACAAAAAATGGAAGTAAAGTCTACAAAAAATAAATAAAGTTTCTACAATTATAAAATAATTTACAAAAGTAAATTAAACACTGTAATAAATTACAAAAATACCTGCAAAATTCAAAATAACGTGAGTTTTAGAAACAATAAGTAAAATTTGATTTATTCAATGCCAAATATGACAGGTTAATCCGCCATGATTTTTTATAGTCACGCGACAACACGTAACTCTCGCAATCGTATGTATTTTTTCTGCGCATGCGCACTTCATTTGATTCATCCCGCGCTTATTTAAAATCATGTTTTAAAAATATATTAAAAATGATTCTTCAATGCATAATTATTATAATTATTATTAACATAAATACAATAATTAATATAATTAATTTATTTAAACATTGATTTTTTACACAGAAGCAGTAAAAACTTGATATTTAGTTTCTACATAAAAATATACGTAAGCCGAGAGATTTTCCGTATTGTATGTACGTATCTTGCTTAGAAGTTTTACAGTATATAGGCAATTTAACCAAGGCAATTTACCCAAAAACATAAGATGTAAATTAACTAATTATTTTCATTTTAAAATCCATTTTTATAAATTAAATCAAAGTGTTTAGATAGCTAACTGTTAAATTTATTTTACTTAAAGGATTAATTAAAGAAAAAAAATTATGTACGTCTGTGAGATAGAAGTGCATATTTTTTAAATTTTAAAAAGCAAAAAATTATCGTTGGAAAGCATCATTTTCACAATTCTTTAATAATAAACTGATAAACATGAAACTTTACAGAAATCATTTTTATCTTAATATACTTCATTAATAAAAATAATTATAATTAATATTTATTTTTGGCCAAGTTATTAAAGATTGCCAATTTACCCAATTAGGCATTTTACCCGACTCTCCCCTATTTTAGTCTATGTAATTTAAATCAATATTAAACTACAAAATCTGCCATTCTGTCATTTTGTATACAAAATCTACAATCCTTAAACTATTTTTTAATACATTGTATGCAAATTTTCAAATGGTCGGAAGTCATAAAAAATAAACTTTGATTTTTCATTTCCACTTTTCACGATGAAAATTTATTTTATTTTTAAAAATCAAAAACATCACAATAAAGACCGTTTAATTTCCTACAAAAAACAGACATCATTTTTTCCATTTCATACATTTGATTGAAAAAGCGGCAGTTTAAAAATTATATTTTTTACAAATTTTGGTATGTGCGCTTCACATAGAATGCCTCAATTAATAATAATTAATTATATGTGACGCGATATAAAAACAGTGACCTAAGAAGGAACATTTTTTAGGTTATGTTCAGTGATTGTTTTACCATGATTAATTTTTTTTTTTTTAATTATGTAAAATCAAAACCAGCTTTTATTGAACATTTAAGATGGAATGAAGACTTAAATATTTGGTACTTGGTTGGTATATAAAGTTGATCCTCTTTGTGTATTTTCATTCCGAAAATTACAAACATAACCTACATTTTTTTTCTTCTTAGATCCCTCTTTTCATATCAGTTCAAATATATTACCATATAATAAATATTTTGAAACCAAACTTTGTAGAATTACTTAAAATATCATTAGAAAGCTTTGACTGGCTCACATTTTTTAAAATTTGCATTAAAATTATTTTTTTTTTAAATTTGCGAATTTTTGAAAATTTAAAAAATCGATGTAAGACAGATTATTTTAATTATAACCTAGGTTCAGAGTGTATTTATGTAAATTTTTTCACTAGAATAAAAATTTGAAAAATGAATAGATTTACTGAACACAAAAAATATGTCAAATTATTTATTAATTAAAGAAAAAGTTTATGGAAAAATTTTGTCTAATAATTCACTTTTAAGTAATCATTTTTATTTTTTAGTTATTTAGTCTTAGCAGTAATTTTTAAAAAATCTTAATTTGTATTTATCACTTTTATAAGTATTTTTTGAATTTTTTTGATTTTTGATTTGATTTTTTTTCTTTTCAGTGAATAAATATTCACTGAAAAACAACCTAGTTGGATTAAACAGAATTCTGGTTAACCTAACCGGAACATTTTTTTTAAGTTTTTCATAAATTTCAATATCTTTTCTTCATTCTATTCTTATTAGATCACTTTTAACTTTAGTAATCTTTCCTTTATTTTAAAGTTCATAATTGTATTTTGTTGTTCATAAAATTTTTTAGTAAATTCTTCAATTTCTATTAGATTTTAAATTCTAGATTTTTAGTTTTTTTTAATTTTTAGCAACTGCTTTCTGGTTCTAGTTAAAGAATACTTTTTATTTTCAAGTAATTTATTTTAAATCTCTAGTTATTTTTTATTTTTTGGGTTCTTTTTTTCTAGTAATATTTTAACGTTCCTACTTTACAAATTTATTTTTTTACTAGGTATATTTTAAACTATAATAATATAATATCCAATTATTTTATCTTATTTTTTAGATGTTTTTTTTTTATTCTAGTTATTTATTTTCAATCGCTGTATTTGTTCACTCACAAGTGATTTTTATTTATACTTTTAGTAATTCATTTAAGTTTCTAGTTTTTTTTTCACAATTTATACTTCTTTTTCTCACTTTCCAGTTATTTTGTAATTTTCTAGTAATTTCTTTTACAATTTGAGTATCATGTTCATTTTATAGTTTCTTTCTGATTTCTAGCAAGTTTTTAAATTTGTTTTAAATTTAAAATTTTAAGGCATTTTTTTCTTTCTAGCAATTCTTCTCCATTTAAAATTTTTTTTCTCCAATTTCTTATTTTATATTTTAAGAAATTTCCCCCCTTTTCCAGTTAATTTTAATTATTTTTCTAATTATTTATTATTAATGAGTGAATACTTTTTTTTTATTTATTTTTAAACCTTTCTCCACTTGTACTTCTTTAATTTCTGGTTATATATATTTTTTGGTATTTTTTCTTTATCTTCATGTAATTATTTTACAAATTTACTAGTTAATTTATTGAAATCACATTTTGTTTTTTAGTTACTTTTTGAAGTTTCAAATATTTTTTCCCTTTTTAGTAATTTTCTTCAAGTTCTAGATATTTTTTAATTCTCTAGATTTGGGTTAATAAAAAGTTTGTTACTATAATTAAAATAAGTAAGTATTTCTACTAATTTTTAATAACGTTCGACTATGTGATTTAGTAATTTTTTAACCTATTTGATTAAAATCTTAGTAGAAAATTAGTCAAATTTCCACTAATTCAAATTTAAAGAGAAACTTCTAGTAATTTTTAAATTTTTTTATTGATTTTCAATTTTTACTTTCGTTTTTTTTATTTGTTATTATTTTCATATTAAAGTTACTTTTTGACTTACTGGTATAATTAAAACATTTTTTTTTTATAAATATTTCTTAAATTTATAAATATTTTTTCACTTTATAGTAATCACTAATCATGCTATTTTTAATATGTACTTTATTTCTTCAATTATATTGATTTTTTGGTTTCTAATATGAGGTGTTTTTATTTCATACTTATTATTTCAAATTAACTTTTTTATCAATTTTTAGTTATTTCTTTAAATTTCTGGGTAACATTACTCATTTTCTTCTTGTGGTTATTAAATTTCAATTAAATTAATTTTTTTAGATCCTTTCATTATATCCAGGTTGGTTTTTAAAATTTCTATTGACTTTTCATAATTTTTGATTTACTTTCCCAAATTTCAGGATATTTTCTCCCTTTCTAATCATTTCTATTCATTTTCCACTTCTTTCTTTCCAGATGTTGCTTTTAAACTTTCAGGAATTTTTCTTTTCATCAATTATTATTTCTCTTAAATTTCAAATAAATTTCTACCTTCTAGTAATTTTTATTTATTTTTTCAACTGCTTTAGTCTTTACAGAATTTTTTTTAACATTTCTAAAGTATATTGAACTCTATGCCCTATGTCACTTTTAAAGAATACAGAGTACATCAAAAACTCTTTATATAGGTTCCATAAACCGACCCTGAACAAAATCATTGACAAATAACGATAATTATCCTCGTTAAATATTTTTGTCACAAATCAAAAAACAGAAACGAGAATTTCTCGCAACTCTATAGATGGTATCACGAAGTTATGGCATTATTAAATGTTTTAATAAGTCGTGTGATTGTTTTTTTTTTTAATGATCTTACTTTTATGAGATCCAGTACTTTTAAGAGCAGTTTATTATTCGATTTAGAGTGTAAAAAGTGAATAATTCTTTGTATATAGTATTATAGGTTTAAGTTTGTATGGTCCCGGGTACTTTTTTACCTGAGCTGAAACTACGGTCGCTCCCGTGCGGTCATTTAGTATAACAGATTTTGCTCGGAGATTTAACGAGATGTAGCAGGTCCTCTTATTGGTTCCTTGGGCAACAGCCGCACGATGCGTGCGATCACGCTCCTGAAATGAAGAACAGCTGATTCTTCGTTAATGGCTCGTCTTCTGGATTCTTTCGTTAACGACTCTACTCCACCTTCCGCCTTCCCTTTACTTCTAAAACACGTTTTCAAGTAACCGCACAAATTACAATTCTATTCATGAAACACTTCTATATCTGTTTTATTCTTTTATATCCCTGTCTTCACCTTTCCCGCTCAATTTCGAAAATACTGATTATTATTTATTACACCCACTTGTCCAGCCTTTTTGTAATTATTTATTTAATTTGATTTTTATTCAAATTTTGAGTTAGAAGTAAGTTTAGGAGAATTTGAACATCGGAAGAGATGGTACTCCTTTTTCAAAACTTGATAAATCCATTTTTTGAAAGAAAGGAGATATATACATGATTTTCATACATTTCGCGAGAAATATAATTATTTACCTTCAAAAGTGAATAAATCTGTGATAGTTAGACCATACATCCAAGGTAGATAAATCCTAAAAATTCTAAATCTACATTTTTTCAAAGTGCAAGTATAATTTTTATATTTATGAATGTATAAAGTTAAAAATTTTCTATATAAATTTTCTAATTTTCTATATAAAAATAGAAAATTATGTAATAGATTTTAGTAGTCCACAAACATTTCAACGCATTTTATTTGTTGTATTAATTTACTTCAATATTTAAAAATCACGTATGCTGAAACAAAAGCATACGTTTTTTGTTTATTAAATAACGAAAATAATAAATAATATAATTTTTTTCGGTTTACCGATTAGTAATATAAACGTTCGCTTCAATGCAAAATTATTTTTAACTTATTTTTACTACTTATGTTTATAAAGACACACTTTTGTCGCTTTATTGAAAAACTTTTTCGAACGGATTTATCAAAATTTTAAAATATTATAATTGGATTCGTAATAAGTAACCCCGAAAACCCCTATATACCAAGTTTCATAAACTTTGTCAAAAATTTCGCATTATCGTCCGACATTTTGAATTTTAAAAAATTATTAACAGATTCGTAAACTGCGAGACAAAAAACCCATATGTACCAAGTTTCATTAATTTTAACACAAAAAAAGATTGGTCAAACAAATAATAATTTTTTACTTTTTTTTTTACAATATCCGCCATTTTGTCGCCACTATATTGAATTTGGTGAATTAACTAAAATATATTTTTAATCTTCCAACAGTTTGTACCACTTTATTACAAATTAAAAAAATGTTTTCGGTAAGAAATTATGATTAAACTAGGTGTGAATTCTGTCCATTTCATGGACACTTCGCTTCCAAGGAAGCAAAACAATTTGCTTCCTCATAGAAGAAGCAATAATTTAATAATATTTTAAATATTTTAAGTTAATAAAAACAAAAATTAAAAGAACATGAATTATTTTGATTAAAAAGATACTAAAACAATTTGATTAGTTAATTTCAAAAATCCCTAAATTGTATGTTTTGGAAACAATGAAATATTGTATTCTTAATAATGTGGTTTCTCTTTATTTAAGGGGAGTCACCTGAGAAATTTCAACCCATCGAAATATGTTACTTATCGGTGCAAATTTTTTTTCTGGGATTATTTTGGATGTAAAAGAATGACATATTATCAAGATTAAAAAAAAAAAAATTAAAATATTTTTTTTTTGTTGAAAAAATTAAAAAATGTTAAAACCCATACGATATTTGGTTTGAAATCTTAAAAAAGGCATATAAAAAAATTGGCATTAAAAAAATATGAAAAATTGTAGGAGGAGATAGATTTTTACAAAAAAAAAATTTTTCAACAAAAAGAAATTTTTTTTAATTTTTTTTCAAAAATTTTTTTTTTTTAATTTTGATAATATGGCATTCTTTTACATCCAAAATAATCCCAGAAAAAAAATTGGCACCGATAAGTAACATATATTTCGATGGGTTGAAATTTCTCAGGTGACTCCACTTAATGAACCAAATTTGATGATTTTCATTTCTCCCAAAAAATATGTTTTTTTCAGCCAATCAAAAAATGGCTTAAACAGACTTAAGGTACATGTTTAAAGCTTCAAAAATCCACTTAGAAATTTTATTTATGTCTATTTTTGGTGTTACTATAGCTATTTGAAAAAAACGACTTTTTAAAAAAGTATCTTTACATTTCTTGAAATATTAAAAAAAATATTAAAGACACATTAATTTAAGCTAGATATTCTTTTTCTACAGGTTCTGGCAATAAGTTTTTAAAAAAAGACGTCCCGATATGTTCATTTGGCTCTGAGCAATCAGCGTTTGAAAATCGCTCGGGTCCCGTAGACCCAATCTAGCAGTTACGTTAAATCCCGATAGTCTAGCAGTTGAGGGTTAATATTATTAATAATATTATTATTATTATTATTATTATCATTATTTTACTAGGTGAAAATTATGTCCATTTCGTGGTTATTTCGTTTCAAAGTTAGCAAGCAAATTTTCTTTCTTATAGAAAAAGCAATATATTAATAATATAAAATTTAATTCGAAAAATTCTAATTTCTACAGATTCTTATAAAATTTAAATGGCATATTAAATGCATTACTTTACATGTACTGTTAAAATTTTATTGAATTTTACCGTTCTGTTTTTAAGATATAAATTTATAAAGTTGAGAATTTTACATGAAAACAGTAACAAAACGAGCAAAATGACTATATTTTAATTAATTAAAAAAACACGGTTCTACACATTTTTTTAAAAAACTAATATATTTTAAACTCTAATAGAATACAACTTTTACAACAATATTTAATTAATTTACCGTTCCGTTGTTAAGAAAATGTTATTTAAGGGTAGAAATTCTTCACTTTTTTAAAATAATCAGGAAGAAAAATTATTAATAGCTTGAAATATAGATATAGATAGAATGAGCACCGCTTGAGGGTTTAAGCATCCTTAAGTGCAAAAAAATGAATAAACATCAATTAATTTACGAATTTTTGATCAATTATAAAAGTTATATAGGTCAATCGATTCGTTTTGAGATAAGGAATATGATTTTTTTATTCATTAAGTTGTATTTTTAGCTTGGAAAAAATTTTTGGCAAAAACGATTTTTTTCGATGAAAAAAGGTGCTCAACAAAATTTGATTGGGTATTTTCAAAAATCCCTGTGTCCAAATTTAGATATTCACGAGCTTAAAAAGTCATCCAAATTTTATTGAAATCCGTTGAAGCGTTCTCGAGATATCCTGGCGACAAAAAACGCTATACACACACACGTACACACACACACACACACACGTACACACACACACACACACACACACACACACACACACACACACACACACACACACACACAGATACATACATCTGGACATTTGCTTAGGAATGAAAATTTACGCTTTTTAGATGAAAATGAGTCGATTTAGACTATTTTTGGAAAATCGAAAATCTTAACGATCACAAAGCTTCCTCTATGAGGAAGCAAAAACAAGTTTGTTTAAATTTAGAGGGTATAAATGGTTACTTTTAATATTAATTTAAAAAAATAATAATGAGAATTTTTTAGTATCTTGACTTCAAGTGAAAATAAATATGTTACAAAATTGTCACTATCTTCTGCAAAGATTAGATTTTTTAAAAAAGATTAGAGTACTTAGCCTTTCTCGATTTCTAGTCGTGTAATCGAGCTTAAAGCTCGTGTTTCGCACGACTTCATTCACGGATCCAAATGTTTTGCGACTTCATTCATGTCTCCCTCAGGATTCATTCTCCAATGGACGGAAATTGCTTCTACTTTTACACCCTTCATTCATTTTCTTTCACCCCTCAATTGAAGGGAAAAACTTCTTTAAAGGATTACACAAACAGAAACTAGAAATCTATGACCCACAAGCTTGTAAATATTTTCCTTTTATGTAAAAGAGCTTCGTATTTAGTAGACTATATTACATATTTACTCTCTAAATTTGAATTAGTGGTTTTCTACTAATGAATTAGCGAAAAGTGAGCTACTATTAAAATAGTAAGAATTTGACTAATTCTTAGTAGAAAACTACTAATTTTGTATTAGAAAACTACTAATTAAATTAGTAAAAAAATCTACTTTTTTTTAAAGTAAAGTTTCACTATTTCAATTAGTTTTCTACTAAGAATTAGTAGTTTTTTACTAAGAATTAGTAGTTTTCTACTAAGAATTAGAAGTTTTCTACTATATGAATTAGAGAAAAATGAGCCATGAATTTGACTAATTCATAGTAGAAAACTACTAATTCAGATTTAGAGAGTATATTTATGATAACATATTTAATAATAATCAACTCAATCTAAAAATAAATTAGTAAAAATGTGGCTAATGTAATTAGTCATTTGACATAGTCGTAAAATAAAACTTAGTTATTAATAACAGATCTGGTAACTTGAAGTTACTAATTTAAATAGTAACCGATAATACAAAAAAACCCAATCAAAATTTCGTAAAATAATTCATGTTTTTCAATTTTATTTTGCATTTAAAATCCATTTTTTTTAATTTTCTCTAATTTACTTTTATATTATTAATTTATTGCTTTCTTTATGAGGATAAAAACTTTTTGCTCACACGTGTAAATAAAATGTCCACAAAATGAACATAATTTTTATCTAGTTTACTATTTGTAATCGTAAGTGTATTCAATTTCCAATTGGTACAGTCACTATCAAATTACTAATAAAAAAAGTCATTATTATTACCCTTTTGATTTTTTACATATATGTTCAGTTTGTAATAATTGTTTTTAGAAATTTCTAGACGTTGTTTTAAATTCTAGTAATTTTTTCCCTTTTATAGTTATTTTTTATTTGAGCAAAGTTTTAATTCTAGTAATTTATTCACATTTTTTAATTGTCTATCTTTATTTTGTAGATGTTTTTCTCTTTTAAATCATCGTGTTTAATATCCAGATATTTTTTTCTCCAATATAATACCCAGTTATTACTTTTTATCATTTTATAGATATTCAAAAATTTCTAGTTATTTTCTGTTTTTTCTAGTTATTTATTAACTTGCCAGTGATTTTTTGGAATTTTTTGTAAGTTTCTGTAAGTAGTGGCAAAAGTCTCATACAAATTGTATTATTAAGAATATATTAATTTACTTATTGTGTTGTGTTGGGTTACTAATTTCACTAATAATTAAATTACTAATCAAAGAGTTTATTATTACATATTTTATTATAAAATTAATGCCTCCCGTTTATAGAATGTTATTTTAACTGTCTAGTTATTTTTCAAAAATGCTTAGTTGTTCCCAACACTTTCTAGTTACTTTCTAACTGTTTAATAGATTTGTCCTATTTTTTAAATTTTTTAAAATTTTTTAACCTCAAATAATTTCCTTTCATTTATTTTTTATTTCTTTTATAGTTATTTTTCTTTAATTTCAGCATATTTTTTACTTTATACTAATTTTTGTTCATTTTCAGGTAATGTTTCTTCATTTAGCAGGTATTTAATTTTTATTTCTAAAAGTTGATTCAATTTTCACATTCTAGTGATATTTCTTTATTTTCTGGTTATCGTTATTAATTTATCTAGATATTTTAATCACTAATATAATAAGTTAGTTTCCTAATTTCATAGATAGTTTTTAACTTCTAGTTATTTATCTTCAATTCTAGTTATTTATTAACTTTTCAATTGTTTTTCATGTTTTTGCAAGCTTTTTAAATTTTTTTTTTCATCAATAATTTTCTTTACTTTTTAGTTATTTTGTCCTTATTTTTCTCTTACTTTTTTTTTCAATATCTTACTATTTAAGTAATTTTTTATTCATTATTCACTTCTTTTTTTCTTTAAATCCATGTTTAATTCGTAGTCATTTTTAAGAAATATCTTATTTTAAACCTAGAAATTTTTTCTTTAATTATTTCTTTCTATTTTCTTTCTATTATTTTCACCTTTCTAGTTATTTGTGTTTCTTTTCTAGTTATATTTTTTATTTTGTAGACGTCTTTTACTTTTCAAGGATTTTTAACATTTTGATTTTTATTCTAAAATTTTCTTCATTTTCCGCATTCTAGTGATATTTCTTTACTTTCTGTTTTCAATTTATCTAGATATTTTAATCACTAATATGTTAAATTAGTTTCCTAATTTCATAGATATTATATATTTAATTTCTAGTTATTTTTCTTCAGTTCTAGTTATTTATTAACTTTACAGTTGTTTTCCATATTTTTGCAAGCTTTTTAAATTTTTTTTTCCATCAATAATTTTCTTCACTTTCTAGTTATTTTGTCCTTATTTTTCATTTACTTTTTTTTTAATATCTTATTACCTTTTAAATTTATTTAAGTCATCTTTTTATTCCTTATTTACTTCTTTTTTTCTTTAAATCCATTTTTATTTCGTAGTAATTTTTAAGAAATATCTTATTTTAATTTTAGTAAATTTTCCACCTTTTCTAGTTATATTTTTTTATTTTGCGAACGGCTTTTACTTACCAAGGGTTTTCAACATTCAGTTTACTATTCTAAAATTTTCTTCACTTTCCACATTTTAGTGATATTTCTTCACTTTCTACTTATCGTTTATAATACATCTAGATATTTTAATCTAGAATATAAAAACCAGTTATTATTTTAATTCACATAGAATTTTAAAAATTCCTAGTTATTTTTTTCTAGTTATAAACTATCTAGTCTTTTTAAACCAATCTTTGTAAGTTTCAGTAGGAGAAGTTTTTTAATAACAAATTATATTAGTAATTAGATTATTCTACAAATTCAAATAGTAACAAGTTACTAATAAAAAAATCATTTGCTTCTACTAATTAAATTAGTAAATTTTCAGGTAAAACATTTTTTTATTTTTAGTTATTTCTTTCAATGTGGCGTGTTTTTTTCCATCTTATTCATTGCTTTCTCATAAAGAGAGTATCTTATTCCTCTATTTCTAATTTCTCAAATTTATTCGGTTTATTTTTGCCATAAAATCAGATTCGATATAATTAATCAGCTTTAGCAATACATTTTTCCAAGATTTTTGGAAAGTATAAAAAAGTTACAAGGAATTTTCTAAATAATGAACAATTAGTTCTGCCAAATTGAAAGCTGGTGTTTGAAATATAGATTTTTGAAAGAAGCGCAGTCGGTTTAAAGAGCAAGTTGGGCCTGACAGGTGCCACTGACCTGGCGGTAGGTCGAGTTTAAAAAATCATCCCCAAAGTCTGCCAAGTAGTGGCTTATTATCTTCATCCCGAATCCCCTTTAAACCGTCCTTTTTTTAAATGCCTGCATTCTATTCACAAACACAAGAGTCCAATTCGATGTTTATCTATAATTCCTGTTACGAAATTGATTTCAATTTGAGGAGAGGCCTCTTGATAATCTACCAAGTCATAACATAACAATCATTTCATCTTTCATTATGAACACATCATATTCATGATGGTACAAATATATATATATATATATATATATATATCACTAAATCTGATCAATAAAACTTTCACTGTCATTTCTTAATTATAAACTTTCTGGACATATTCAGTAGCTTACATTTAAATATCTAAAATTGATGCAGTCAGGTTATTGAATTAAGTATCATTAATCTGGATTTATTTAATGAAGAATCATTTAGTTCAATTAACCTGAATGAAATTCAAAGTTATGTGTATATTTCCTTCATTGAAATGAAAACAAATTTATTTAAATTTGGGTTAATGTACTTTAAGCAAACGTGTGAGAGATCCGCGCTTTATCAGGACTGTTTTAACGTATAAAGAAAGTGTATATATTATGATAATGCGAGTAGAAGGTGATAAAATAATTTTTTTGCAAAGAGTCCAATTTACATAACAAATTATGTTGTGAATGCTTTGTGATCATTTCCGAGTGTCTCTGCTATTTATTTTATTACTGCACAAACAGGTGTGTTTGAAAAATAAATAAATATCGATTTGCACAGGATGAATAAAATTTTCATAAAAATTTCATATTGCATTGATGCAGGTTGACTGTTGCTTTTAATTAGTGACAGAAAATTTATAGATGTACTTTTTATCGCCACGATTTAGGATCATAAAAAAAAGTTGCACTTTTACTCTAATTATGAGTTTTTCACAAATTACTAATTCTGGTTATTTTTTATTATTATAGTACTTTTTTTAGTAGTAATTGTTACCTTTATTGTTATTATTGTTTGTTTATTACTCTATAATGGATATTAGTTTATTTTTATTATCATTATCATTTCTCTTTTAATTTCATCAATTAAAAAATTAAAACATTCTGGAAAATTATCTTTACTTTCAAGTTAAGTTTTTAAATATCTACATATTTTTTTAGATTCCAGTTATTTTTTTCTCTAATTGCTTCTCTTGAATATCTAATTATTTATTCTTTTTCATATTTTTCCTATATTTCAAAAATATTTGTGAAAATTTCTAAATACTTTTCGTAAACTTCTGATTTTATCTTCAATGTTTGAGTTACTTTGTATCTTTTCAATTTTGTTCTTTTTTTTTTACTTATTTATTATTTATACTTTGTAGTATTTTTTTCCACTTTTAAGTTATTTCTTTTTCTCATTTTCTTTATAATTTTTTAAAAGTTCTTAAATGTTTTATTGAGTTCTTACGTTTCAAGTAACTTTTTATTTGTCTAGTTTTTACCTAAAATTTATAGTTTTTCTATTCACTTCCAGTTAGTGCGTTTCAATAAATATATTATTACTTTTAACTTACTTCCCACATTTAAACATTTTTGTTAATTTTTTGTCAAATTTTTTACTTTCTTAGTTATTTCTTTCTACCTTTAAGTATTTCTTTAGTCTATAGTATTTTATAAAAATTTCTAGGTTTTTTTAACGTTTAGTATCTTTTTCCTTTTTTGTTTATTTTCCTAAAAATTTCTAATTATTTTTTACATTTTCAAGTTAATTTGTTTTTTTTTTTAATATCTATTTATTAAACCCTGTTCTTCAAATGTTTTCTATATTTTAAAGATTTTAACAAATCTGACGTGCAAAACTGAAACGCCGTAACGTTTTTTTTATACTGTACTGCTTCATTTATAAAAATATAGAGATTGGAATTTTGAAAAATATCCATGGAAGGTACAAATAATAATGTCTCACCTTTTATTGATCAAATTTTTCATAATTACAATCTCTTTATTTCTATAATTGAAGCAATACAACAGTCAACATAACCTAAGTAACAAAGCAAGTTACGGGTTTTCAGTTTTGCACGACAGAAATTTCTACATCGAAAAAAATGTATTCTGAAATTTAGAATATATACTTGGCACTTATTTTAGATTATTGCAAATTTCAATTTAGTATATACTATTCTTAAAATAGGGATATATTCTAAATGCTTAGAATATTATTCTTAGAGAAAAAATATATTCCAAGTTCTTAGAATAAATCCTTATTTTAGCCTCAGTAAGTATAGAAGAAATAATTATTTAAAAATTGTATTAAATTGGTCGAAATTGTCAATTGTTTCCGAAAGTGGTCATTTAAAAAAAGAATGCCTAAATTATTATAAAGAGAATTACCTTTTAATGCAGGAAATAGAAGTTTTTCTCTAACATCTGCAGTGACATCGAAAAACGATGCTTCTTAAAGAAAAAAAAATGACTATAAAAAAATATATAAAGCACCTGCGATGGAAATAACTTGTAAAGTTGAATTTCTAACACTCTAATAATTTATATAAATATCTTTTTACTTCGAAAAGCGTGAGTTTTAGAAAATAAACCTAAAATTTGATATTCAATGCCAAATGTGACAGGTTAATCTATAGAGTTGCAAAATTCTCGGTAATTTAAAATCCGGTTACATTTTCAAGAATATAACCGAGAATATTCTCCTTCCGGAGAATTTATGAGAATTTTCTATGTTTGAATGAGCCCCACTATTTTAAAAAATAAACAATTTACTTAAAGAAAAATGGATAAATAACAAAATAATTATCATTACAAATTAACTATAAGTCAATGAAGTGTATAAATTATTATTAAATATAAAAATTATGAACAATTTTAAAGTGAGAGAAAGTAATTTAAATTTGAGAAAAATACTTTAAAATCTTAGAAATAAATTGAAAAAAATTAGGGTAATGAAAAATTGGAGAAAATAATTGAAAATTGAAAAAAATTATTCTAATTAAGATAAATAATTAAAAAGTTATAAAATTAATTCAGAAAATGATTAAAATGATAAAAAATTTAACAAAATTATGAAGAAATAATATAAATAATTTAAAAATTGCATAATATATTTTAAATAAAGGAAATTTAAAGAAAATTTTAGAAAAATACTTGAAACTTTTAGAAGTTAAATGCAAAAAAAATTATTAAAAATTAGAGAAAATAAATAAAAAAAGATAAACATAATTTAAAATTGTGAAAAACAATGTTGAATTTAAGAGAAATAATTGTAAAACATACAGAATAATATATAGGTACATAATGTACATGAAAATCGTTGATATAATTGAAGATTGAATAGAAAAATGAAAATTTCAGATAAATAATTAAAAACTTTTTGGAAATTATGAAAAAGAACGTAAGGAATTGAAAATAATAAACAGATAATATAGATAATTGAAAATTGAATTAAATGATTAAAAATTATTAAAAATTAAAGAAAATAATGGGGAATTTGAGAAAAATATTTTAAAATTTTAGAAAAGAATTTAAAAAAATAAGAATAATTAAAACTTTTAAATAATTGGAAAATGTTTTTAAAATTTGAAACTTGAAGACAATAATTGAAATATGATGAAAACGATAAGTTGAAAAAAATTCTGTTATTTTTCTTTCAATTATCAACTATTTTTTTCAAATTTAAATTTAAATCTTTAATCTTCAGTTTAATTCTTTAATCTTCCATTTATTTCTTTAATTTTCAATTATTTTCTTCAATTTTCAATTGCATTCTACGTTTATCAATTAATAGATTCAAAATTCAATAATTCTCGCATTTTCTCAATTATCGAATACTTTCTTGAAATATCAATACAATTCTTCAACTTCTAAATGATATCTTTAATTTTCAATTATTTTTTACAATTGTTTCCATTATTTTCATCAGTTTTCAATTGAAAATTTATTTTTCTATTTCAATTTTATGATTATTCATCATTTAAAATTTTTTTTTTCGAATGTCGATTATTCTCACCATTATACGAATTTTTTTCCAATTTATTTCTTCAATTTTTAATTATTTTCTTTAATTTTCAAATGTTTTCTTTAATCTTCAATTTTTTTATCGATTTTCAATTAATTCCTCAATATTCAATAATTCTCTTATTTTTTCAATTATTTTTTTCATTCATAAAAAATGTTCTAAAATTTCAATTTAATTATTCAATTCTAGAATTATTCTCTTCAATTCTCAGTTATTTTTTTTTAAATTTAAATTACACTTTTAAATTTTCAATTATTTTCTTTAATATTAAAAAATTATCGCCTTTTTTCTATTATTTTTTTCGATTATCATTAACTTTCTTTAATTTTAAATACAATTGTTCAATTATTTTCTTTAATTTTTAATTTTATTCTTCAACTTTTATTTCCATTCTTCAGTTTTCAATTGTTTTTTTTCTATATTCATCAATTTTCGGCTTTTTTTAATTAATTTTTTTCAATTTTTAAGTATATTCTATAAATTTCAATTCAATTCTTTAATTTTTTATTGCTTTCTTCAATTTTCAATTACTTTTTTCAATTTTAATTATTTTTTTTCGATTTTCAATCCAGTTGTTAAATGTGCAATTATTTCCAACAATTATTCCTATAATTTTCTTAATTTTTAAATTTGCAATTGTTTGCTTTAAACTTAATATTTCTTGTTTAATTTTTACATTTATTTTTTTCAGTTGTCTATTAATCTAGTCATTTTTTGAATTTTGTTTTCAATTGACAATAATTTTCGTAATTTTTCATATATTCTCTTTAATTTTTTTAACTATTTCCTTCAATTATTAATTATTTTCCGCAATTTTCAATAATTTCCTACAATGTTTTCAATTTTTATTTATTATCTTAAAATTTTATAATTATTAATTTATTATTATTTTTTGAATTTTGTATTAAATTCTTAAATTTTAATTTTATTTACTTAATTCTTTTATTATTTTTTTCGATTTCCAATCCAGTTGATTAATTTGCAATTATTTGCAACTGTTATTCCTGTAATTTTTCAACTATTTTGTTTAAATTTAATATATTTATTGTTTATTTTTTAAAACTATATATAATTCTTACTATTAACATTAAAATTCAAATTATTAAAAAAAAATGATTATATTCACGGTTATATTTTCGTTCTCATTACCGTTCTACAGGTAATATTACTTCTTCGCAACTCTAGGTTAATCCGCCATGTTTATTTATAATCACGAGACTCACGTAACGACTAGCAATTTTTTCCGCGCATGCGCACTTCTTCCGATTAATCCCGCGCTTATTTAAAATTACCTTTTAAAAATATAGTAAAAATGAATCTTCAATGTACAAATTATTAGAATTATTACTACAAATGCAATAATTAATATAATTAATTTGTTACAACACTGATTTTCTACGCAAAAGTATCATTATGACAATTCTCTGCAATTTTAATCAAAATTCGGTCATAATAAAAGCAGGTAACAAAAAAATATTTTTTTTCTTGTGTAAAAAAACAATTGTCAAACACATCGATTTCTTGTGCACTTTGAAAACTGCACCGTTGTGATAATATTTGTACACCAAGTGAGTGCAGACGAGGAAAAAGTTTATTTTTGAAGGACCTTGAAAAAATGGAAAAATTTATATATGAATTACGTATATATGGAGGGCGAGTGAGAGGGATGTAGTTTTATATAAAATTAGTGCAAAGCAAAAGTTAATATCGCGCACGCGTGGCCTGGTTGCACCTGACCAATCGAGGATGATGGTTCGAAGGTTCTTTCATGGCCTGAATTCGTTTCATTTTGACCGATAAAGCAAGGAAGGATCTTAATGAGGCGCTACCACTCCTCGATTCTACCCTAATGAGAGGTTTTCCTTTTCCGTTAGGGTTGCGCTGATTGTGATCGCTCTAGCATATATACATATACAGTGTGTATGGGCACACACATGTTCCAGGGTAAAAGTATATATATCTGCATGCTCATCGAGTTTAAGACTGCGTCCTTTTTTCTTCCTTGTTGGTACTGCATACGCAGGTGTCGGTAATCGGCGCACGCGCGCACATCCACCTAAAGTGCCACGTAATTAGACAACCAATTACACTTGCTGGTATACTCTCCACAGACAATGAGACGAGAGCTGATAACAGAAAATCGCTCCGATCCATTCCATCAAGATATTTTGCAAGAATTTCTTTCACGATTAGTATCACAAGTGTTGCGCAACATTTTTCTTTACAATTGTACCGCATTTTTCTGAAACGATGTAATTCTTGTAATTGGAGATGGAAAATGTATGCTCGGAAAGAAAATAATGGGTGAAATATTTCCTGGGGATAAAATTGTGATATTGATGAACAGGGCCGGATTGGGAATTAAAAGCGGCCCGGGAAAAATATTCAAAGCGGCCCCTTTCTATATAATTGAAAATTTTTATTAACATTTAAAACTAAAATATAAAAATATTAAATTATTTTATTTAAACTTATCAATAATTTAATTATTTGGAATTTCTTGAACAGTAGCATTCTCTACTGCCATTTGTACGAAAGCAGCAGTAATTTCTTAGTTTAATGAACACCTCAATCTGGTTTTAACCAATTTTAAAGGACAAAAAATGGACAACTTCTATTAAACAAATATAATAAAAAAATTTTGAGAGAATTTCCTGTCTTTAAAAATTGCTCTGAATGTATTCCTATCTACCTTAACCCCTTCAATCAAGAAATGGACAATTTTTATTAAATAAATACAATAAAAAGTTTTTTAGCGAATTCCCCGGCTTTAAAAATCGCTCAGAATGAATTTCTATCTACTTTGCCCCCTTTAGCATAAAAAAAGTCGGCTTTCATTCACCTGAAAATCATTTTTTCAATATTTGAATACCCAATTACTTTCTTTAATTTACAATTATTTTCTTCAAATCTCAATTATTTTCTTCTATTCACAATTATTTAAATTAATTTTTAATCATGTTTTTCAATTTTCAAATATTCTCTTTAATATTCAATAATTTTCGGCTTCTTTCAATATTTTTATCAATTTTCAATTGTTTTCTTCAATATTCAATAATTCTCATTTTTTCAATTGCTTTTCCAGTTTTCAACTATTTTCTTCAATTTTCAAATATTTTCGGTTTTTTTCAATTATTCTTTTCAGTTTTCAAATATTCTCGTTTTTTCAATTATTTTTTCAGTTTTCAATTATTTTCTTCGATTTTCAAATATTGTCGGTTTTTCAATTATTTTTTTTCAGTTTTCAATTACTTTTTCAGTTTTCAAATATTCTTATTTTTTCAATTATTTTTCAGTTTTCAATTATTTACTTGAATTTTTAATTATTTCAGTCAGTATTCAATAATTCTCGATTTTTTTTCAATTATTTTTTCAATTTTCACTTGTTTCCTTCAATAGGCAATTATTTTCCAAGAACTTCAATCCAGTTCAATTTTTTATATTCCAATTAAATTTACAATTATTTTCTACAATTACTACAGTAATTTTCTTTCAATTTTTATTCTTAGTTATTTCTGTTCTAAATTTTAATTTACATTCTTAACTTTTAAGATAATTCTGTTGAAATGTAAACTTTTTAATGTTGCAATTTTTCGAATTTTTTGCAATTGTCCTTTATTTTCGTCTTTTTTCAATTATTTTCTTTCATATTATTCAATTATTAATCATTTTCTTGAAATTTCAATTCAGTTCTTTAATTCTTTAATTATTTGTATCCAATCACAATTCTTGTCTTTTATTGATACTTTTTTTCATTTTCAATTATTCTCTCAATTTGGAAGTATTTTCTTCAAATTTTAATAAAGTTTAATTTTTCAAAAAGCAATTAAACTTTCAATTGTTTCTAGAACTATTCCTGTCATTTTCTTTCTTTTTTAGTTTTTTTTTAATTTCATGTTTATCTTTTTCTGTTTAAAATTATTTCTGTCAGTTTTTAATTTAATAATCTTGCCATGTTTAGAATTTTTTCCAATTGGCAATTATTTTCTTCAATATTTAATAATTCTCGGCTTTTTTCGATGATTTTTTCAATTAACAATATTTTTCTTGAACTTTCAATTCAATTTTTCAACTATCCTCTTAAATTCACAATTATTATTTTCTTTAATTTTGAATTTTTTTCTTCAATTTTCAACTATTTCTTCTAATTTGAAATTATTTTCTTCGATTTTCAACCAACTTTAACTTTTTGAAATCCCATTCAATTTTCAATTATTTGTTATAATTATTCCTACAGTTTTCTTCAGTTTTTAATTGTCAATTATTTTTTTAAATATTCACCAATCCCGGGAAAAATATTCAAAGCGGCCCCTTTCTATATAATTGAAAATTTTTATTAACATTTAAAACTAAAATATAAAAATATTAAATTATTTTATTTAAACTTATCAATAATTTAATTATTTGGAATTTCTTGAACAGTAGCATTCTCTACTGCCATTTGTACGAAAGCAGCAGTAATTTCTTAGTTTAATGAACACCTCAATCTGGTTTTAACCAATTTTAAAGGACAAAAAATGGACAACTTCTATTAAACAAATATAATAAAAAAATTTTGAGAGAATTTCCTGTCTTTAAAAATTGCTCTGAATGTATTCCTATCTACCTTAACCCCTTCAATCAAGAAATGGACAATTTTTATTAAATAAATACAATAAAAAGTTTTTTAGCGAATTCCCCGGCTTTAAAAATCGCTCAGAATGAATTTCTATCTACTTTGCCCCCTTTAGCATAAAAAAAGTCGGCTTTCATTCACCTGAAAATCATTTTTTCAATATTTGAATACCCAATTACTTTCTTTAATTTACAATTATTTTCTTCAAATCTCAATTATTTTCTTCTATTCACAATTATTTAAATTAATTTTTAATCATGTTTTTCAATTTTCAAATATTCTCTTTAATATTCAATCATTTTCGGCTTCTTTCAATATTTTTATCAATTTTCAATTGTTTTCTTCAATATTCAATAATTCTCATTTTTTCAATTGTTTTTCCAGTTTTCAACTATTTTCTTCAATTTTCAAATATTTTCGGTTTTTTTTCAATTATTCTTTTCAGTTTTCAAATATTCTCGTTTTTTCAATTATTTTTTCAGTTTTCAATTATTTACTTGAATTTTTAATTATTTCAGTCAATATTCAATAATTCTCGATTTTTTTCAATTATTTTTTCAATTTTCACTTGTTTCCTTCAATAGGCAATTATTATCCAAGAATTTCAATCCAGTTCAATTTTTTATAATCCAATTAAATTTACAATTATTTTCTACAATTACTACAGTAATTTTCTTTCAATTTTTATTCATAGTTATTTCTGTTCTAAATTTTAATTTACATTCTTAACTTTTAAGATAATTCTGTTGAAATGTAAACTTTTTAATGTTGCAATTTTTCGAATTTTTTGCAATTGTCCTTTATTTTCGTCTTTTTTCAATTATTTTCTTTCATATTATTCAATTATTAATCATTTTCTTGAAATTTCAATTCAGTTCTTTAATTCTTTAATTATTTGTATCCAATCACAATTCTTGTCTTTTATTGATACTTTTTTTCATTTTCAATTATTCTCTCAATTTGGAAGTATTTTCTTCAAATTTTAATAAAGTTTAATTTTTCAAAAAGCAATTAAACTTTCAATTGTTTCTAGAACTATTCCTGTCATTTTCTTTCTTTTTTAGTTTTTTTTTAATTTCATGTTTATCTTTTTCTGTTTAAAATTATTTCTGTCAGTTTTTAATTTAATAATCTTGCCATGTTTAGAATTTTTTCCAATTGGCAATTATTTTCTTCAATAGTTAATAATACTCGGCTTTTTTCGATGATTTTTTCAATTAACAATATTTTTCTTGAACTTTCAATTCAATTTTTCAACTATCCTCTTAAATTCACAATTATTATTTTCTTTAATTTTGAATTTTTTTCTTCAATTTTCAACTATTTCTTCTAATTTGAAATTATTTTCTTCGATTTTCAACCAACTTTAACTTTTTGAAATCCCATTCAATTTTCAATTATTTGTTATAATTATTCCTACAGTTTTCTTCAGTTTTTAATTGTCAATTATTTTTTTAAATATTCACCAATCCTGGGCTTTTTCACTCTTTTATACTATTTATTTATTTATTAATATAGTAATTTGTAAATTATTTATTATCAATAATTTTTTTGAAATCTCAATTTAACTCCTTAATTCCTCAATTTTTCTGTCTAATTCACAATTATTTTCTTCATTTTTTAATTATTTTGGCATTTTTTAATATTATTTTCTTCTTATCAATTTGTGATTATTTCTTCAAATTTCAATCCAGGTCAATTTTTTAAAATTAAAATTTTTTTCAATTATTATTATTATTTCTGTAATTTTTTTCCTTTTTTAATTTCCAATTGTTTTTTTAAAATATTATATTTGTTCTTTAATTTTTTAAATTATTTTTGTCAATTGTCGATTTATTAATCTTGTCATTATTCCAATTTTTTTCATTTGTCAATTATTTTCGTCATTTTTTAGTTATTTTAGGTCGATATTATCAACTCGAGAACATTTTTGGATGGTCAAGAGATTTTGAGATCAATATCAATATTGCTCAAATATGATATCGTCTTGATATCGTAAAGCACTAAGAAATAATGGTCAAGAGAACAAAATAATTTAAAAAGTTAAAGATTAGTTATAAAATTTTTTGAGAATTATTGAGGATTGAAAAAATTGAAGGAGATAATTGAAAATTGAGGAATGTAATGGAAATTTAAAAAATGTAATTAAAAATTGAAAGAAGTAATTGAAAAAGTCTAGAATTCTTGAATATAGAAAAAAATAATAATTGAAAACTGAAGAATGGAATTGAAAATTGAAGAATGGAATTGAAAGTTGAAGACAATAATAAATAAGAATTGTAAAAAATAGTTGTAGAATTGAACAATTTAATTGAAATTCTACAATTTCTGTGATTGAAAAGAACATAGAAAGAAGCCGAAAATGATTGAATGTTGTAAAATTAATTGAAAATAGAAAAGAGTAATTGAAAGTTAAATGAAATTTAATTACATAAATTAAATTATTAATTAATACCACCGCCACCGGCGGTGGGCCGCCGGTGGCGGCGGCCCACCGGGATTTTTCCCGGTATCCTCAATGGCCAATCCGGGCCTGTTGATGAAGTTTTATGATTTTATTTTTGGAAGAAATCAAAAAGTAGGATTCAAACTGATTTCCCGGATTAATTTTCCAACAGATTTCAAAATTTTTTTTCTTAAAAAGTCCACAAATTTCGAAGATCTGTCAGAGCAGATTTTGAAACTTTTTACTATAAACAATTTATGTTAACGGGTCAGAATTCCTGAAATCAGCATAAAACAATAAAAGTTTTCTTTCTTATCGAAATATTGAAAAAATTATTACACGGAAAGACTTTCGATTTTAATACTTAATATTATAGTATTTATTTTTACAAAATTTCGATAGGAAACCAGGATATATCGTTATATTTTCAGAATTTACTATTTCTATTTAATATTTACTATTTTCGATAGGAAATGTTAAAAGAAACTTGAATCGACATTTTGTTGGGAAAATTGCTATTGAGTTTTGGAATTAGTAAAATCGAGATTAATAAGTAATTCCTATAAAAAGGCAAATAAACCGATCTTCATGATTATTATATTATTATAGGTTACCTGTGGTAATTGACATTTCATATATTTTTAACACTTTTATATACATATAAACACAATTACCGTCACAAACGAAATCCTAACATAACCTAAACACTAACGATAATACGCACGCACATATATATGCTTAACGAATCGCACAATACATATAACGTTTGAAGGGAAAAGTTTTCTTATATACTAATCGACATAATACATTACCACTTTTGAGAAAAATCCACAAAAATCACAAGTTTCCATCTGTGAACAATAGTTGAAGTTTGACATCCGCCAAATTCAAACTTCACTTAAAAGTTTTTACATGATATAACCGGTTTATATTGAATAAAACTATCACGTAGAAAGTATTTATTGTGTTATTTTTCACCCACTTTACGACAACGTTAATGATTTAATCGTTTCTGTTAAGAGAGAAATTATATAATCCGAATAAGCAAATCAACAGTGACAAGACGCGCACAACGGTTAAACTGTCATGGCCGCCAATTTTCCAATAGTTAATGGAATTTCAACAAAGCATTATTTTTTTAATAGTAAGATGTTCAAGATGAACTTATTTTATTGTTGCTTCCTATTGAATATAGTAATATTTTTAACCTATTTTTGTAAATATTTTTATAAAAATTATTATTTAATAAAAATTAAATAATTTTAATTATTTTTTTTAGATTATACTTTTTCCTAGTTTCATTTTCCTTTTAAAAAAAGCAATCTTTCCAGTTTTAAATAGTAAATTTTAATTTCAAAATATATAAATATTAACTTTTAAAAAAGTATATTCTTCTAGTCCTGTAGTATAAAATACCATTTTACAGTTATATCCTGATTTACAATCGAAATTTTGTAAAAATACATATTATAATATTAACTATTAAAACCAAAAGTTCTTCCGTGTATGTTTGATCATGAAAATATTTTTCCCAAACGAAAAAAATTTTAAACAATTTTTACAAAAGTTATTGCAAAATTAACATTTTTAATACTTTTTAAATAAAAGCTTATATTTCATAAATGAGTTCACCGATTTAGGGTATCTTGGATAGAATCAAAGCGCATAAAATAGACTTCCAATTACAGTTCAAAAATTAAAAAAAAAATTTTTTTTCTTTATTTGTTTATAAACAATTAATTTTTTTAAATGTTCTGGACCTTTTAAAAGTCGGTAAAAGATATTAAAATATACTTAAAACTCTTAGGAATCAAAATCCATTGAGAAAATTGACGAGCGATTATTTTTTTGGGCATTCCATGAGAAATTCGGTTAGCTTTTGCTTATACTTCGTCATTTGGTAATATTTTGGGTACTGAATAAGTGATTAAAAATGTTGCAAAACTTTTTAGCGTACTTATTTTGTACCTAGAATACTAAAGAAAAACAGAAAACTAAAAAATAATATCTATTTACGATAGAAAGAATTTCTCATGGAATGCCTCCAAAAAATAATAGCTCGTCAATTTTCTCAATGGATTTCGGTTTCTTAGAGTTTTAAGTGTAGTTTAATATCTTTTCCCGATTTTTAAAAGGTCCAGAACATTCAAAAAAATTAATTGTTTATAAACAATTTAGAAACAAATTTTGAAAAAAAAAATTTTTTTTGTAAATTTTTGAACTGTAAGTAGAAGTCTGTTTTATCCCTTTTGATTCTATCCAAAATATACTTAAATCGGAAAACTCATTTAAGAAAAATAAAAGCCTTTATTTAAAAATTGTTTAAAATGTTCATTTTGCAATAACTGTTGTAAACAATTTTATAGACATTTTTCGTTTAATAGAAACATTTTTAGCATCTAACATAATAATTTTTTCAATATTTCGACAAAAAAGAAAATCCTTTTTTTTACGCGTGCTGATTTCACGAATTCTGACCCTAACGTAAAGTGTGAAAAAAATTAAGATTTTTAACATTTATCTGTCTCATACACTAAAAAAAATTTCCCATGTTTAATACTTCATATGAATAATGTCCTGGAAAATAGAAAAAAAAACAAGAGTTTGTTTTTTAAAAATATTCTTATAAACAAATAATATAAACAAATTCAATATTTCAACGCTTATATGAGTAGAAAAAATCTCCTTTTCACTCAATTGTTTCTTTATTAAGCAAATTAATGTATTTTATTAAAAACAATTTATTTGTCAATAAATTTTCGTTTTTTTTATAAACAATTTATATAAACAAATGCACTATTTGGTCATTTATAGGCTAAAACTTTTTGCGATTTCTCGTAATTTTGACTTAAACCTACAAAGTGAACGTTCTATTTTATAAAACTTGATTTTACAATACCTTTTTCATAAACAATGTTTATAAACAAATAAATTAAAATATCATTTTTGTGACAAAAAATAACGTTTTTTAATATTAGGCTTAGATTTGTCAAACTAATGTTTATTATTAAGGACAATTTGTTTTGCAATAAATATCAATTTTCTATAAACAATTTATATAAACAAATGCAGCATCTGAATATTTATAAGCTAAAACTTTTTGTATTTTCTCGGAGTTTTTACTAGAACATACAAAGTGAAC
This sequence comes from Ganaspis brasiliensis, assembly GCA_037103525.1. NCBI lineage: Eukaryota > Metazoa > Arthropoda > Insecta > Hymenoptera > Figitidae > Ganaspis > Ganaspis brasiliensis. Next base: position 576,624 of record JAZKLR010000126.1, read on the forward strand.
GTTTTTTCTATAAAACTTGATTTTACAATAAATTTACATTTTTCATAAACAATCTATACAAACAAATAAATTAAAATATCATTTTTGTGACAAAAAATAGCGTTTTCTTATATTATGCTTAGATTTGTCAAACTAAAGTTTATATTGAGAAAAATTTGTTCTGCAATAAAAAACCCTTTTTTATAAACAATTTATCTAAACAAATTCTTATTTGGACATTTATAAGCTAAAAAATTTTGCATTCTCCGGTAATTTTGACCAGATTATACAAAGTAGAAGATACAAATTCTTTCAGTAAGAATTCCGTTTGCAATAGATTTACGTTCCTTTAATAACAATTTCTGTAAACCATCAATAAAGTAAAATGACATTTTTGTAAATACATTTTAAAGTATACTAAATTTGTTTATAGAAATTGTTTAATAAAAAAAGACAACATTATTTCATAATAAATTTTTCTTCATAAAAAAGTTCAGCATTCCAAAATCAAAGCATAATATATAGACAATAGGAAATTTTTTATTCAAAACTGTCACTTTACTTTATTTGTTTATACAAATTATTTAAAAAGTAATGTAAATTTATTACAAATTGTAATAAATTCACGTTTTTTTTAAATATAATATACAAATTGCTTAAAAAATAATGTAAGTTTATTACAAATTGTAATAAATCCACGTTATTTTTTAAACAATTTGTATAAACAAATAAAATAAAATGACAGTTTTGGGTAAAAAATGTCATATTGTCTATATTATTATGCTTATATTTTGGAATGCTAAACTTTTTTATGAAGAAAAATTTATTTTGAAATAATATTTTTTTATTAAACAATTACTATAAACAAATTAAGTATACTTAAAAATGTGTCTAGAAAAATTACTGAAAGAATTTGTATGTCTTATTTTGTATGTTCTAGTCAAAATTACCAATTGCAAATAAAATTGTTTACAAATAATTGTTTGTCAAATCCTTAGATTTGAAAAATATAATACAGAAAAACGCTATTTTTGACACAAAAATGATATTTTAATTTATTTTTTTGTATAGATTGTTTATGAAAAATGTAAATTTATTGTAAAATCAAGTTTTATATAAAGAACGTTCACTTTGTATGTTCTAGTAAAAATTCCGAGAAAATGCAAAAAGTTTTAGCTTATAAATATCCAGATTCTGCATTTGTTTATATAAATTGTTTATAGAAAATTGATATTTATTGCAAAACAAATTTTCCTTAATAATAAAATTTGGTTTGACAAATCTAAACATAATATTGAAGAACGCTATTTTTTGTCACAAAAATGATATTTTAATTTATTTGTTTATATAGATTGTTTATGAAAAAGGTATTGTAAAATCAAGTTCTATAGAATAGAACGTTCACTTCATATGTTCTAGTCAAAATTACGAGAAAACGCAAAAGTTTTAGCTTATAAACGATCAAATAATGCATTTGTTTATATAAATTGTTTATAGAAAATTGATATTTATTGCAAAACAAATTTTCCTTAATAATAAAATTTGGTTTGACAAATCTAAACATAATATTGAAGAACGCTATTTTTTGTCACAAAAATGATATTTTAATTTATTTGTTTATATAGATTGTTTATGAAAAAGGTATTGTAAAATAAAGTTCTATAGAATAGAACGTTCACTTCATATGTTCTAGTCAAAATTACGAGAAAACGCAAAAGTTTTAGCTTATAAACGATCAAATAATGCATTTGTTTATATAAATTGTTTATAGAAAATTGATATTTATTGCAAAACAAATTTTCCTTAATAATAAAATTTGGTTTGACAAATCTAAACATAATATTGAAGAACGCTATTTTTTGGCACAAAAATGATATTTTAATTTATTTGTTTATAAAGATTGTTTATGAAAAAGGTATTGTAAAATAAAATTTTATAGAATAGAACGTTCACTTTATATGTTCTAGTCAAAATTACGAGAAAACTCTGAAAGTTTTAGCTTACGAATGATAAAATAGTGCATTTGTTTATATAAATTGTTTATAATTGTTTATATTATTTGTTTATAACAATATTTTTAAAAAACAAACTGTTGTTTTCTTTTTATACTTTCCAGGACAATGCGCAAATTTTTTTTTCAGTGTTTGATAAATGTACCAGATAAATGTAAAAAATCTCAATTTTTTCACGCTTCACGTTAACATAAATTGTTTATAGTAAAAAAATTTTAAAATCTGCTCTGAGAGATTTCCGACAAATTTATTTGTGAAATTTTTAAGACAAAAATGTTGAAATCGTTTGAAAATTGCATCCAGGAAATCAATTTGAGCCTTACTTTTTTTATTTTTTCTCACTGTGCGAAATTGTATGTTTTTAAAGTCGCTGAATTTGAATTTATAGTAAAAATTAAAAATTCAAATTCGCAGCTTCAACATGTCGACAAAAAAAAAGTTTCTTACTTTTATCCGCATTTTTATGCATTATTTTTGTCTCGTCAATTTACTCGGAACTTATCGAAAATGTCGAATCTCAATCAAGATATTTTAAAAATAATTTATTCTATGCTAGCCTACATAAATTCTTTAAATAATTATCTTATTTAATTCTCAAAGGTTTTTGCTTTAATGTGAGATGGTTTATACTTTCAAAAAATATAATTAAATAATTTTTGTTTACGTCAAACTTTTACATAGGCATTTTTTCCGGTTCTCCCCTACAAGTGAAGATGAAGCTTCTGTATTGAAAACCGAAAAGTCGTTGGTTCAAAAGATGAAATTCAGCCGCGGGGATTCGGGTGCAATTGACCCAATTACATTCTACGAAATGTCCCGGATTCGAATACCAACTGCAATTTTTAAAAAGTCCTGATTCTCACTGAGAATGTATATTTTATTTAAAGTTCCTTTTTACAAGAAATGATTCAATATTTTACGTCCGATATATAATTAAACGCAGTATGCAACGAATTCGTTAATTTTATGTGACCAAATGAATGCGTAAAGTTAATTCAATGTGACCAATGCGTGCGTTCATTATAACATCAACATCTCACGTGCAACCTTAAAATGTAATATCCAATTTTAATTATAAAATCAACGTCTTACATGGAACTATAAAATTAATATCAAGAGCGTTAATTGTACAATTATTATTATCGAACCTTAATTGTAAATTATCGTACGGTAATTATACAAATTTATCATCCTTTAATTATAAACTTTAACATTGTACGGTGATTATGACATGGATTGTTATTAATAAGATTAATGTCAAATGATAAAATTGAACTTTATATATCCAACTTTATAATTTTGACACGACGGTGATTTAAGGAAAATAGAGTTTATATAATAGCTATTCTAAAAAATGACTGTGTGAGTGTCGGAGAGTTTTAATCGAGAGAAATCACTTAAGTGGATGTACGCAAAACATTCCAGGTTTGGCATATATAATAACTCGGATGGCAAATGATACCCAATGTGGTTCCATGGCGACGGTAACATTCGGCCAATTTCCATAATTTCATGCATACACCATACTTACACGCATCGGTATCTCGTAAGTATGACGGCCTTGCTCTTGGTGTAATGATTCCGTCGCATTCGCCTTTTTCGACTAAAAAACTCCAGCGTAACAATTTATTCTTTAACTTTTCACCAAATATTCGCCTTATTACAAATTACACGAGATAACACTTAAATTGAAATTAGTGTATATTCATAAGTTGGAATTAAAAAACGGCTTGGGAATGTCCAGTAATTTAAGAGATTGCAGCTCAAGCAACACATGATTGATAGTTGCTTTATGTGTAACATATAATATTCAATTAAACTTCACATATATAATATTCAATTAAACTTGAGATGCAACATTATAAAAGATCACGGTAATCATACAATATTAAATATCGCAAGAACAAATAATATAATTAGAAGCTGCACAGCAACTTTATTGTTGAAACTCCCGAAAGATAAGTGGCCCACCTTGAAGACTTTTTATGCCTGATCGAATCTTTTTTTAAATATCACCCTCTTTTTGCTAATTTGATCACCTTCAGGTTGTGAATTTGATGATGATAGATATCTTTATGCATCCAATTCCAAATATCAATGTTTTTAAATTTTAATTCTTTCAATTGTGTGGTCTGATACTCGGAAAACAATTTAGTTAGATAAACCTAATGTTTGATGTGGAAACAACAACAGTTTGGACTGCATCCAAAAACTTATTATTTGCATCAAGTAGTGTTTTTTGCACGTTTTAGGTACGGCCAACAAAATGTTAGGCATGTCAACTAGTCTTTACTTAAAACAACCAAATGAAACAATAATAAAGTTGAAAAGTAATAGAGTTTTGCAGATGTTCCTAACAATTTGTTGCTACATCTAAAAACGTATTATTAGCTTCTACAACAACCAAATTTTCTTCCACGTTTTAGGTACTGCCAACAAAATGTTAGGCTTGTCAACTAGTCTTTAGTTAAAACAACCAAATAAAACAATAATAAAGTTGAAAAGTAATGGAGTTTTGTAGATGTTCCTAACACTTTGTTTCTACATCTAAAAACGTATTATTAGCTTATACAACAACCAAATTTTCTTCCACGTTTTAGGTAGTACCAACAAAATGTTAGGAATGTCAACTAGTCTTTAGTTAAAACAACCAAATGAAACAATAATAAAGTTGAAAAGTAATAGAGTTTTGCAGATGTTCTTAACAATTTGTTGCTACATCTAAAAATGTATTATTAGCTTCTACAACAAGCAAATTTTCTTCTACGTTTTAGGTATGGCCAACAAAATGTTAGCCATGTCAAATAGTCTTTAGTTAAAACAACAAAATAAGAAAATAATAAAGCTGAGAAGTAATGGAGTTTTGTAGATGCTTCTAACACTTTGTTCCTAATACATCCAAAAACCTATTGTTTGCTTCTACATCAACCAAATTTTCTTCTACGTTTTAGGTACGGCCAACAAAATGTTATCCATGTCAACTAGTCTTTAGTTAAAACAACTAAATAAGAAAATAATAAAGCTGAAAAGTAATGGAGTTTTGAAGATGTTCCTAACACTTTGTTGCTACATCTATAAACGTATTATTAGCTTCTACAACAACCAAATTTTCTTCCACGTTTTAGGTAGTACCAACAAAATGTTAGGCATGTCAACTAGTCTTTAGTTAAAACAACCAAATGAAACAATAATAAAGTTGAAAAGTAATGGAGTTTTTTAGATGTTCCTAACACTTTGTTGCGACATCTAAAAACGTATTATTAGCTTCTACAACAACCAAATTTTCTTCCACGTTTTAGGTAGTACCAACAAAATGTTAGTGATGTTAACTTGTTTTCAGTTAAAACAACCAAACAAGTCAATAATAAAGTTGAAAAGCAATATAGTTTTGTAGATGCCTCTAACACTTTGTTCCTAATACATCCAAAAACGTACTATTGCTTCTATATTCACCTAAACCTTTTGCCACTCTATCCAAACCATTTTCTCCCAATTTATATTTATCCAAAACAAAATTCCCATCAAACCATAATAAAAAACAATCCCCTATACTATCTACATTAGTAGTATAGTGTGTTTTTTTAAAAAGTACGGCAGTACAGTTTATTAGTATACAAACTTACAAATCCATACATATCCATTCCCAACAAATTCTTTATCCATTTTCACTGTTTAACTACTCTAAAAGTTAATTCTCAAAGCGCGTGCCATAAAGTAAATATTAAATCTACTAGTTTTTCGGATGGACCACCGGGAAGAGTTTTAATGAGGGTAATAATGAAAGTGTGTATCTATATATATATTTTTGTTACGACATATGTAGAGTAAACTGATTAACCGCTTTACTCTGACATGTTTGACACAAGTGTGTGTTTTATATATATGTGCATGTGAGTACGTTGGCTAAAGGGTCTATACCAGACTTGGCATGACTGTTGAAACAAGGATTTGACCGTTACATAGGAACGCACACGAGAACTCGAAACCCATGCATTTCGTTCAGGTTTATACCTTCTTATCCCCTGCTTGCCAGATGACACGCTGCAACCACCACCGTCCTCTGCCCACTCACGTGCGCAAAAACACACGCACACAGCCAGAAAAAGATAAAAAAGAAAATGTGTACGTTCCCACTGACTGTGGCGTGTGTCCGACGCGTGCCTCCCAAATCGTCCTTCCGGTGAATCGACCCATTGCTGCTTCCGGGATTTCCCATAAAAAGGGAACCGCTCGCGATAACGCGACCTTTTCAAAGGTCGATGAGTAATCACTTTCTAAAATCATTTCTGCCAATGAATCCTAGTAAAATGTCTGTGTAGCTTGTAAGGACACTCTAATTATATAAAAATATAAATATAAACAATTTAGGTGATTCAAAATTATAAACATAATAAATTTTAATGAAATAGGTAATTATATTGTGGGATAATTAAAATAGTTACAATTTTCGAACAATAAAAACATTATTTTTAATTTTGCGAAATTCGCCTTTATATGTGACGCTCCACGGTGAAAGGGATCTTAGCTGCAACAGGCAAATTTTACAGCAGAAGGAAAAGAAGAAGCAAGCACGCATAGCTGTGTGTATAAGTTGCTGATGATTGATAGGTAATAACACAAAAAGTAAAAGAGGTAAATAATTTTTTCCTTTTTAATGTGAAAGAAGAACTCAAAATCTATCGAAAGACATCAAAACCTCAAAATCCATTTTTTGGAGCTAAGGTCCCTTTCACCGAGGAGCGTCACATATTTAAAATATAACTTTATACTTAAATTTAAAATTTACATATTTTTATAATCCTATTAATTATAATTAAAGATTATAAAGTTTTATTATCACAAAATATTAAATTTAAAATTTTGGATAATACTTTATCGGTAACATTTAAAAAGAATTTCGTATTATAATTCCGCTAGCAAGATTAACGCGCGCACGACAAATTTTGCCTTGTTGTTGGTCATTTAAAAATATACATTTTTGCAAATTCAAATTTAATGAAAATTACGAAATAGAAGAATATATCTGAAAAATGAGGAAAATAATTGACAGTTGAAAACAAAATTCGAAAAATGGCTACATAATTACACAATAATTGAAAAGATTAGTTTCAAAAATTAAACAATAATTATATTAAATTTAAACAAAATAGTTGAAAAATTATAGGAATAACTGTTGGAAATAATTGCAAATCGAAAAAAATAATTGAAATTGAAAAAAATAATACAAAATTAAGGAAATAAATTAACAGGTTAAGAGATAAATTGAAAATTTAAGAATTAAATTAAAATTTGAAAAAATAATTAATAATTAAAAAAAAATTACAAAATGACGAAAATAATTGACAGTTAAAAATAAAATTCAAAAAATGGTTAGATTAATACACAACCGAACAAAATAATTAAAAAAATGAAAGAATAATTATAAAATTTTAAGATAATAATTGAAAATTGAAAAAATTTTAAGAAATAATTAAAAATAGTGGAAAATAATAAATTGAAAGAAATAGTTGATAAATGACGAGAGTAATTGAAAAATTGAAGAAAATATGTAAAAAATGACGAAAATAGTTGTCAATTAAAAACAAAATTTTATAAATAGCTAGATTAATAGACAACTGAAAAAACTGATTGAAATAATTAAACATGAAATATTTAATTTGAAGAAAATAATTGCAAATTAAGAAATTTAAGAAAATTATATGAATTTAATAATTGTTGGAAATAAATGCACATTTAACAACTGGATTGATAATCGAAAAAAATAATTAAAATTGACAAAAATAATTGAAAATTGAAGTAAGCAATTAACAATTGAAGAATGGAATTGAAATTAAAAGAATAAACTTAAAAATTGAAAAAAAAAAATAATTGAAAAAAGCCGAGAATTGTTGAATACAGATGAAAACATTTGACAACTGAAGAAAGCAGATAAAAATTGAAGAAACTGAGAATTGAAGAGAATAGTTCTAGAATTGAATAATTAAATTAATTGAGGAATTAATTGAAAACCGACAAAAAATAATTGAAAATTAAAGAAAATATTTGAGAATTGAAGAAAATAATTAAAATTTAAAGAAATAAATTGGAAATTAAAGAATTAAATGGAGATTTCAGGAAAATAATTGATAATTAAAAGAAAAATTACAATATGACGAAAACAATTAAATATTGACGAAAATGATTGACTAATAAAAAATAGATTAACAATTGAAAAAAACTCGAAAAAAGGTGAGAATAATCGGCATTCGAACAAAAATATAATAAAATTAATGATTAATCATAAAATTGAAGAAGGATAATAAATTGTCAATTGAAAACTGATGAAAATTATGGAATAAATTGTATAAAATAAATGGAAATTAAAGAAATCAATTGGAAATTAAAAAATTGTATTAAAATTTTAAGAAAATAATTGATAATTGAGAAAATTCGAAAATTATTAAATATTGTTTAAAATAATTGAAAAACGAAGAATGCAATTGAAAACTGAAGAAAATAATTGAAAATAGAAGAAAATAATGAAAAATTAAAGAAATAAATTGATTAAAGCAAACAAAAAAAAACTTTTTTGACCGAGACACTACATTAGTCTATTCTTACGTATTTTTCTCCTCTGAATCCTAATGCAAAGTCATAATTGCTAGATCGGCTCAATTTTTGTAAATAATCTTAAAAAAATCTATTTTTTCGTCTTTTTGAGCAGTTTTTTGAAATTATCTAAAAAAAATTAAACAAATTGGTTATTCTGACTTCGGATTCAGATTCAGCGGGAAAAAATACTTCAGAATACACTAGCGTAGTATTCCGGCCAAAAAATTTTTTTTTGGGTTTTAATTAGGATTTTTTTAGATAATTTAAAAAATTTTAGCTAATCTGTTAATTTTAACTTTAGATTCATATTAGTCGGAGAAAAATACATAAGTATACACTAGTGTAGTGTCACGGCTAAAAAAATTTTTTTTTTTTGTTTTTGAAATTTGTTGAGATTTTGTTTTTTGAGATTATCTCAAAAAATTTAGGCAATCTAGCAATTCTGACTTCGGATTATGATTCAGCGGAAAAAAATACTTAAGAATACACTAGTGTAGTGTCTCGGCCAAAGAAGTTTTCTTTTTTCTGTGTGCCTGTGTAATTATAAAATTTAAAGAGAATAATTGTATATTGAAAACTGTTGAAAATTATAGAAAAAATTGTAGATTTATTTATTAAAGAAATTAAAATTATTTGAACTGATATTTATAAATTTAAATCAGTTTAAATGCATTTTTCAAAAAGTATCTGATTTAAAACAAAAAATTTCTATGTGCCAAACTTTAGGTGTGATCAGACAAAAATTGAATGAAGGAATGAAAGAACTTGCGGTTTAGTATTATTATATTATTATTATTATAGAATAATCAGAAACTATGTCAGAAATTACCTATATCAGAAATGACATCTGAAATGATATCTGATTTTGGGACTAGAAATGATATCATTTCTGATGTCATTTCTGATGTAATTTCCAATGTAATTTCCAATGTAATTTCCAATGTAATTTCTGATATCATTTCTGATGTCAGAAATGATATCATTTCTAGTCCCAAAATCAAAATTAATTTCCGATGTCATTTCTTATGACAGTAGTAGTAGCTTAAGGAAAATTGTGCGTACAAAAAATACCTTTTATTACCAAAAATCTTTCTAAGTTTCAGAAAAGAGCAATTATCATCATTCTGATTCGTTTCAATATAATTACACAAATGACAGAAATTAAAACCGATAATTACTATACCAAAGAGCATCACAAGTATCATTTTGAAATTTCCGTAAATTGCTACCTTTGGAAAATGAAGGGAAACACCAGAAACTAATGTTTGTTTTTTCCGTGTCCTAATTTGGAGAGCATTTTTCTTAATGATGTCCTTGAAATATAAAACAGCTGGCAGATATGCGCACCTGATAGAGGAAAAGTCCTTTTTGCTCAACTTTTTGTAGGATTTTCTTTTCTTTCCTGTTATTTTTTTTTAATGTATCGGGTAACCTTGACAGTCTGTGATGAACACGCGTCGGTCGCGCGTTCAAAGGGGATCGTCCTTATAAGTATCCGTTCTCCCTTTTCTTTGACTCGTTCGTTTCCTTCTTTCTTTAGCGGCAAAACTGCTTTCCTCTCGAAATTCTGGAGTACTCCGACAAGATTCTTGAAGATTATCGAGAATCCCAACTATTTGAGCGACTGTACGGGACCTCGATGCCGCCTTCTTTTTTTATCCCCTGCCATTTATGTGTCCAACACTGGGGCAGCTTGGAGACGGTACTGAAGCGTGTACGGTACATAACCGGATCACCTGACACGCATTAATTCACCAAGCCAGGAAAAACCTGCAACGGTCCCTTGTAATTGTGGCGTTTAATAAAGAAATGACACGAGATATTCGGGCCACACAATATACGCGTGTGCCGAATGCGAAACGATCAAGAGCAACCAAAGAAAACTGGATGCACATACAGGAGTATATACAACACTGAGCATTAGTGCCTTTCACTCAATATCGCAAAAAGTCCAAGAATTGTCATTACTTTCTTACCCATTTTCGGATTTTTCGAAAACTGGTTTTTCACTCAAATTTAATTCGATTAATTATTTTCATAGTTCCGGCTTCTGCACCTGGTGATTCGGTTAATGATAATATGAAGATTGAATAGGTTTTCTTTCAATTTGGAATAGGTATTGTTCTGATGGAAACAATCTGAGTTGTTAATATGTAGCAGAATGTTGGCAATTGTATTTAAAAATTTTATATATGTTATAAAGCATTACATTATGATGTAATTTACACTGCATTTCATTTCATTACAATGCATTTCATTTTATTACATTGTATTTCATTTCATTCCATTGCATTTCATTTCGTTACATTGCATTTCATTTCTTTACATTGCATTTCATTTCGTTACATTGCATTTCATTTCATTACATTGCATTTCATTATATTGCGTTTCATTACATTCCATTTCATTACATTGCATTTCATTACTTTGCATTTCATTACAATGCATTTCATTTTATTACATTGCATTTCATTTCATTGCATTGCATTTCATTACATTGCATTTCATTACAATGCATTTCATTTCATTACATTGCATTTCATTACATTGCATTTCATTTCATTGCATTGCATTTCATTACATTGCATTTCATTACATTGCATTTTATTACATTGCATTGCATTTCATTACATTGCATTTCATTACAATGCATTTCATTTCATTACAATGCATTTCATTTCATTACATTGTATTTCATTACAATGCATTTCATTTCATTACATTGTATTTCATAACATTGCATTTCATTACATTGCATTTCATTTCATTGCATTGCATTTTATAACATTGCATTGCATTTCATTTCATTGCATTGCATTTTATTGCATTGCATTTCATTACATTGCAGTTTATTACATTACAATGCATTTCATTTCATTACATTGCATTTCATTACATTGCATTTCATTTCATTGCATTGCATTTCATTACATTGCATTTCATTACATTGCATTTTATTACATTGCATTGCATTTCATTACATTGCATTTCATTACAATGCATTTCATTTCATTACAATGCATTTCATTTCATTACAATGCATTTCATTTCACTACAATGCATTTCATTTCATTACATTGTATTTCATTACAATGCATTTCATTTCATTACATTGCATTTCATTATATTGCGTTTCATTACATTCCATTTCATTACATTGCATTTCATTACTTTGCATTTCATTACAATGCATTTCATTTTATTACATTGCATTTTATTTCATTGCATTGCATTTCATTACATTGCATTTCATTACAATGCATTTCATTTCATTACATTGCATTTCATTACATTGCATTTCATTTCATTGCATTGCATTTCATTACATTGCATTTCATTACAATGCATTTCATTTCATTACAATGCATTTCATTTCATTACAATGCATTTCATTTCATTACAATGCATTTCACTTCATTACATTGTATTTCATTACAATGCATTTCATTTCATTACATTGTATTTCATTACATTGCATTTCATTACATTGCATTTCATTTCATTGCATTGCATTTTATTGCATTGCATTTCATTACATTGCAGTTTATTACATTACAATGCATTTCATTTCATTGCATTGTACTTCATTACATTGCATTTCATTACATTTCATTTCATTTCATTGCATTTCATTACATTGCATTTTATTTCATTGCATTGCATTTCATTACATTGCATTTCATTACATTGCATTTCATTACATTGCATTTCATTTCATTGCATTTTATTACATTACAATGCATTTCATTTCATTACAATGCATTTCATTTTATTACATTGTATTTCATTTCATTCCATTGCATTTCATTTCGTTACATTGCATTTCATTTCTTTACATTGCATTTCATTTCGTTACATTGCATTTCATTTCATTACATTGCATTTCATTATATTGCGTTTCATTACATTCCATTTCATTACATTGCATTTCATTACTTTGCATTTCATTACAATGCATTTCATTTTATTACATTGCATTTCATTTCATTGCATTGCATTACAATGCATTTCATTTCATTACATTGCATTTCATTACATTGCATTTCATTTCATTGCATTGCATTTCATTACATTGCATTTCATTACATTGCATTTTATTACATTGCATTGCATTTCATTACATTGCATTTCATTACAATGCATTTCATTTCATTACAATGCATTTCATTTCATTACATTGTATTTCATTACAATGCATTTCATTTCATTACATTGTATTTCATAACATTGCATTTCATTACATTGCATTTCATTTCATTGCATTGCATTTTATTACATTGCATTGCATTTCATTTCATTGCATTGCATTTTATTGCATTGCATTTCATTACATTGCAGTTTATTACATTACAATGCATTTCATTTCATTACATTGCATTTCATTACATTGCATTTCATTTCATTGCATTGCATTTCATTACATTGCATTTCATTACATTGCATTTTATTACATTGCATTGCATTTCATTACATTGCATTTCATTACAATGCATTTCATTTCATTACAATGCATTTCATTTCATTACAATGCATTTCATTTCACTACAATGCATTTCATTTCATTACATTGTATTTCATTACAATGCATTTCATTTCATTACATTGCATTTCATTATATTGCGTTTCATTACATTCCATTTCATTACATTGCATTTCATTACTTTGCATTTCATTACAATGCATTTCATTTTATTACATTGCATTTCATTTCATTGCATTGCATTTCATTACATTGCATTTCATTACAATGCATTTCATTTCATTACATTGCATTTCATTACATTGCATTTCATTTCATTGCATTGCATTTCATTACATTGCATTTCATTACAATGCATTTCATTTCATTACAATGCATTTCATTTCATTACAATGCATTTCATTTCATTACAATGCATTTCACTTCATTACATTGTATTTCATTACAATGCATTTCATTTCATTACATTGTATTTCATTACATTGCATTTCATTACATTGCATTTCATTTCATTGCATTGCATTTTATTGCATTGCATTTCATTACATTGCAGTTTATTACATTACAATGCATTTCATTTCATTGCATTGTACTTCATTACATTGCATTTCATTACATTTCATTTCATTTCATTGCATTTCATTACATTGCATTTTATTTCATTGCATTGCATTTCATTACATTGCATTTCATTACATTGCATTTCATTACATTGCATTTCATTTCATTGCATTTTATTACATTACAATGCATTTCATTTCATTGCATTGCATTTTATTGCATTGCATTTCATTACATTGCAGTTTATTACATTACAATGCATTTCATTTCATTACATTGTATTTCATTACAATGCATTGTATTTCATTACAATGCATTTCATTTCATTACATTGTATTTCATTACAATGCATTTCATTTCATTACATTGTATTTCATTACATTGCATTTCATTACATTGCATTTCATTTCATTGCATTGCATTTTATTACATTGCATTGCATTTCATTACATTGCATTTTATTACATTACAATGCATTTCATTTCATTACATTGTATGTCATTACAATGCATTTCATTTCATTACATTGTACTTCATTACATTGCATTTCATTACATTTCATTTCATTTTATTGCATTTCATTACATTGCATTTTATTTCATTGCATTGCATTTCATTACATTGCATTTCATTACATTGCATTTCATTGCATTGCATTTCATTACATTGCATTTTATTACATTGCATTGCATTTCATTACATTGCATTTTATTACATTACAATGCATTTCATTTCATTACATTGTATGTCATTACAATGCATTTCATTTCATTACATTGTACTTCATTACATTGCATTTCATTACATTTCATTTCATTTCATTGCATTTCATTACATTGCATTTTATTTCATTGCATTGCATTTCATTACATTGCATTTCATTACATTGCATTTCATTGCATTGCATTTCATTACATTGCATTTTATTACATTGCATTGCATTTCATTACATTGCATTTTATTACATTGCATTTTATTACATTGCATTGCATTTCATTACATTGCATTTCATTACAATGCATTGCATTTCATTACAATGCATTTCATTTCATTACAATGCATTACATTTCATTACAATGCATTTCATTTCATTACATTGTATTTCATTTCATTACATTGCATTTCATTTCATTGCATTGCATTGCATAGCATTTCATGACATTGCATTTCATTTCTTTACTTTCCATTTCATTTCTTTACATTCCATTTCATTACATTACATTGCATTTCATTTCATTACATTACATTGAATTTCATTACAATGCATTTCATTTCATTACATTGCATTTCATTACATTGTATTTCATTACATTGCACTGCCTTTCATTATACTGCATTGCATTACAATAAATTGACTAAATACATCAGTAGTTTTTTGTATTTTAACTAATTAAAACAGTAATATTACAGCGTGACTAATTAAATTAGTAAAACAATCATTCTAATATCTTGTTTTTTAGTATACGTAAATGATATTCTCATCTTATATTTAAAAAATAGAGATATAATTAAAAATTGGGAAAATAATGGGAAAAATAAAAACAATTAAAAATTGAAGATAATAATTGAAATTTGAAAAAATAATTTAGAAAATTACAGAATATGTACAAAAGAAAAGAAAAAAATTACAAAATGAAAAAAATAATTAAACCTTGAAAAAAGTAATTGAAATTTGAAAAAAATGTCGAATTCTGGAAATGAATTGAAAAATAATGAAAAAAATTAATAATTAGCCAATAATTATCATTCTGACAATGGGCTGAGAAACAAAATAAATAATTAAATACATTGGTAAAAATAATTGAAAAATGATAAAAATAAATGAAAATTACAGAAAATAATTGAATTTTGAGAAAAATAATTGAAAAAACGATAATAATTAAAATTTTGTGAAAATAATTGAAAAAGAAATAATAATTGAAAATTGAAGATAATGATTGTAATTTGAAAAAGAATTGAAAGTTGGCAAACGTAATTGGAAGATGGTAAGCATAATTGAAAATTGAAGAAAATAATTGAATTTTGAGAACAATAATTGAAAATCTTAAAAATAATTAAAAACTGAAAGGAATATATTTAAAATTTGAAAAAAAAAATTTTTTGGAAATTAATTGAAAAATAATGAAAATAAATAAAAATTGACCGATAATTACCATTTTTTACAATGGGCTATGAAACTATAAATGAATAAATTAATAGTTAAATAAATTGACAAAGATAATTAAAAATTATATCAATTATAAAAATAATTGAAAGTTAAAGAACGTAATTGAATTTTCAGAAAAATAATTGAAAATCTTAGAAACTAATTGAAAAAACTAGAATAGTTAAGAATTTGTGAAAATAATTTAAAAAATATAAATAATTGAAAATTAAAAATTATAATTGAATTTTGAAAAAAATAATTGAAAAAATTACAGAATTTATCCACGAAATGAAAGGAAATAATTACAAAATGATAAAAATAATAAATAAAAACTGAAAGAGATACTTGAAATTTGAAAAAAATTGCAAATTTATTTTTTTTTTATTTATATACATAAACGGGCAAAGTACCAAAAAAAAGCAGAAAATAGACGTTTCGTACAATGATTGTACTGATATTAAAAATTACAATAATACATTATAAAATAAATATTTTGTAAATTAATTAAAAATTAATTGAAATAATTAAAAGTTGGTCGGTAATTACCATTTTGACTATGGGCTGTGAAACTAATTAAAGAAATGAAATTAAATAAATTGGGGAAAGTAATTAAACAATGATAAAAATAAATGAAAATTAAAGAAAATAATTGAATTTTGAGAAAAATAATTGAAAGTCTTAGAAATTATTTTAAAAAAACACAAAATATATATAAGAAATAATGGAAAATAATTGAAATTTCAGATAAATAAGTAAAATAATTAAGAAGTGCATAAAATAATTATAAATATGATACAATAAATAATTAATGAAAATTAACAAGAAATAATTCAAAATTATTATCAATAATTCGAAAATTCAGGAAATTAATAAAAAGATAATGAAAATGGTTAAAAAATGGAAAAAATACTTGCAGAATGATAAGATTGATTTTAAATGAAAGAACATGAAAGTGGAAGCAATAAAACAATGTTTTTAGTATTGAAAAATATTTGATTATTTTTAAAATGATTATTGAAGACAATATTTGAAAGTACTGAAACAGATAATTGAACTTGCATTAATAAACCGATTCTGAAGAAGTTGATTGCAATTTTTGGAAGCCAATAATTACAATTTGATGACAATAATTACAATTCGAAAAATGATTATAATTTTAAAAATAATTTCATTGTTCTACTTTACTATACATTACATTACATTATATAGCTTACATTAATGTTATAACGACGTAATTTAATTTAATGTAACTCATTAAATGTCAAAAGATTACTCTCTCCTTGAGGGCATGTGATGAAGTATATGACGTCACTGGTATAGGCAAAATTTGTCCGCAAACTTTCTCTTAAAATACTAAATACTTTGACACCAAACTTTGTGGAATTACTTAAAATATCATTAGGAAGGTCTCTGTGACCCAAGTTTATTTAAAATAGCTGATTTTCTGAAAATTAAAAAAAATAATTTTAACGCAAAATTTAAACAAACTTAGGTCAGAGAGACCTTCCTGATGCTTTTTTAAATAATTCTATAAAGTTTGGTGGCAAAATATTTATTATTTTAAGAAAAAGTTTACGGAAAAATTTTACCTATACTAGTGACGTCACTCTCCATCACATGCCCTTAAGGAGGAATGTACCGCGACCAAAATAAAACTTTGAAAGATGATTTTAAAATATTTTATTAAACCAGTACTAAATACACTATCTAATGACTTCATTTTTTATTCTTGTTCTGACTGTTGTACAGTCGCGCTTGGCGACTTGTGCCTTATTATTTTGAGCTTGCACTATGAAATCAAACAAAGTTTTTATTTAATTTATTTTTCAATTTGTTTGATTTGATTTATTTCACTAGTCTATTATTTTATTTATTTTTTTGTTTAGTTATTTCTCAATAAAATATTTTGGCGCCGGATATTTATTTTTATATCGTTTATTGGTTTATAAAATATTAAAACATTCAATAATTAAAAAGTAAACATTAAACATAATCTGGAAGAATGCGTCATATGACTTAAATTTTCTATGTTAGTCTCAAATTATTTTTATTATTTATTTTTTGCCCTAATACTTTTAAGTCTTTGTACGCGAATAGACATGGTTTATAATCAGCACGCGGAATGGTATGGTTTAGAACATTCATCTGAAATAGTATGGACCTCCAAGATTTTTTGAAATAGTATGGTTTTCAGTCAAGTTCAATTAATTTTTGCTACTATCTCAATTATTTTACAACTTTGTGTAATTAAATTATTTACATTTATTAATTCGTCGTAATGTAAATATTACCAGGACCTAATAAATTAATTTCATAATAATATATTAAAATATTTTTTTGTAAAAGCCTCGGACGACTTCAACTTGTCGCATATTCCTCCTTAAGCAACGAATTATTAAAATTCCCAAGATTTTTTGTTTTTGTCATCGCCCGTATCATTTTCATGGTAAAGTATATCATTTTTTGGTGAAATTGTGTACGTGAACGGTTGACTTCTTGATTGTCCTAGGATGATCCCTTTGTCTAAAGTTTCAAAATGTAACAGAGCTCAACGGGGGCGCAACAGTTTTACGCTTGGCCTCCCTTATGAATCGTGGTGCTTCATTTAATCACCCCGTAGGGGATGTACGACCACCATACACGCATCGAGCCCTCCTCTTTTCTAAAACCAGGTGTTCTCGCCTAACGATTGGCGGACCAACGGCACCTTTTGGATCCTCGTTCCACAGGCACCGATGGTAGTGGTGATTGCTCGCCAGACTTGAAACACAGTTGCACTGCTTATACACCTCTAGAGTAGATTCCACCAAAAATAAACAACAAAAAGAAAGAAAAAAAAAAGAACTCTGGCCGAGGGTATCGAACTCCTTGCAAAGTGCTAAGGGTCTATTCCCCTCTGAAATTTATTTCAAAACAGTGCTTTGCCATTTATATCCTATATATATATATATTATTTATTTTATGTAGGAACTGAATTAAAATATGTAACATGTATTGTACATGTTACTTACATTGTACATTTGGAATGTAAAAAAACATGTTTTAGATAGTGACGATTCTTTACATTTTATGAAATAGGATGAATACAAAATTTTACTCATTGAACCGAATTGCAAAAAACGAATAATTTCCGAAATGTTTTTTATTAAAGGGAAGGGAGACAATAGCTTGAATAAGCTTTCTGAATCTAAAGTTATAAGTATTTGAATTCTGAAATTGTATAGTGAGAATGAGTGTAACTTTGTTATTGTAAATAATCTTTCCGTCAGTTTGACTCTGAGACCTGTTGGTTACAGTCGGTTACAATTTTAATTTAAATTATTAAATTTTAAACACGTTTCAAACATAAAGATAAATATTTTACGAGGTAAAATGTTATTTTAAATTACAAAAGTATTATTGATAATAATTATAAATTTTAGTAAATAAATAAAGTTTTCTTTTTCATATCAACTTATGCACGGAAAGAAATCTGGTAGAATTAACTCAGTTGATAGTTCGATAGATTTTTAGTATCAATAGACAAATAGAATTTTATTATCTAATGTGACTAATATTAATATGAAAACATGAAAATATTCTGAAGAGCTTGAGATAGGAAGAAACCAACAGCCATTGTATAAAAGTGACACTGGGGTGTCTTCCTGTCGATTTTTAAGCCGACAGAAAAGTAATAACGTTTAAATTGAAATAAAATAGTTTTCTTTTATTGGATAGAAGAACAAAATACAAATCGCTGTTGATTCCACGACGAATTTTAGGGAAGTGTTTTCACTATGGCTGTATCACATACTGTATGACATTTTGAACATGGAAGGGATACAATAAACAATTTCGTAGGTTTTCTTTCTCCTTAGGAGTTTCTCGGTATTTGATAAGTTCTTTAAGTGGACACGCAGAACGCAGTTTCTTAAGTGGACCATATAATATAAACAGACGTTGCGTCGAATGTGCAACGTGAAACTATAGAGTCGAAGACACTTTCATGCTAAATAGTATTTTCAAAAGAAAGAAACAATAGTTTATTAATAATACAAAATAATGATGATATATATAATTGTTACATATAAATTGAATATACAGAATAATGTGAACACGTAATCAATAAACTAAATTGAATCAAATTGTCCTTTAATATTTTTACAGAGTTCATGATTTATACAGCCATTTATATGATTTCCATCTATTTGATATTAAAAATGCTCGTAGGCCTTATTACAATTCCATCACACGCCAGCTAATATTATTCTATCGGCCACCACTGATTTTCAGGCCAAGTTTGTACAACACAAACTAAGCTTTATATACATGTATGAACACACACACGCAAGCAATACACTGGCTGATGGCCTGATAACTGATCCGTCAGCCAATGTAATGCTTGCGTGTGTGTGTTCATACATGTACATAAAGCTTAGTTTGTGTTGTACAAACTTGGCCTGAAAATCAGTGGTGGCCGATAGAATAATATTAGCTGGCGTGTGATGGAATTGTAATAAGGCCTACGAGCATTTTTAATATCAAATAGATGGAAATCATATAAATGGCTGTATAAATCATGAACTCTGTAAAAATATTAAAGGACAATTTGATTCAATTTAGTTTATTGATTACGTGTTCACATTATTCTGTATATTCAATTTATATGTAACAATTATATATATCATCATTATTTTGTATTATTAATAAACTATTGTTTCTTTCTTTTGAAAATACTATTTAGCATGAAAGTGTCTTCGACTCTATAGTTTCACGTTGCACATTCGACGCAACGTCTGTTTATATTATATGGTCCACTTAAGAAACTGCGTTCTGCGTGTCCACTTAAAGAACTTATCAAATACCGAGAAACTCCTAAGGAGAAAGAAAACCTACGAAATTGTTTATTGTATCCCTTCCATGTTCAAAATGTCATACAGTATGTGATACAGCCATAGTGAAAACACTTCCCTAAAATTCGTCGTGGAATCAACATCGATTTGTATTTTGTTCTTCTATCCAATAAAAGAAAACTATTTTATTTCAATTTAAACGTTATTACTTTTCTGTCGGCTTAAAAATCGACAGGAAGACACCCCAGTGTCACTTTTATACAATGGCTGTTGGTTTCTTCCTATCTCAAGCTCTTCAGAATATTTTCATGTTTTCATATTAATATTAGTCACATTAGATAATAAAATTCTATTTGTCTATTGATACTAAAAATCTATCGAACTATCAACTGATTTAATTCTACCAGATTTCTTTCCGTGTGTGTTTTAAATAAATCGAATTTCAGAGTGGAACGGAAGGAAATATTATGAATTTGGTGACTAAGATGGTGAATCAATTCCATTGGATTTTTTCTTTTGTTTTAATAAAATTTTTTTGACAAAGTTGACGATGAAGCTCATGTAAGTAGTTTTGATAATGTGATATTGTTCAACTAAGCGTATTAATGTTAACATAATTTGATTTAATTGATTTTAATTGACTTAATCCAAAAAATTTTTGTATATTATAATTGCATTACAGACTCGACTTTTTACATAATAAAAATAATTCTTGAATTGTCCTGAAGAGGAAGTCATATGGACTTCGAAACGTCGACATTTTGAACATCTGAATAAAGAAATGTGTATTTTTGTCTGAAGCTATCGTTTTTCTCTCAAATAATATCAGATTTAAATAATTTTGATAATTCATATGAATTAATGGTGTTGGATTTTATATCTAGAAATTTGTAAATACTCAATACTCGTTTAACTTTTCTCCGTTTCTTGTAGAATGTCTGTTTCTGTCCTGGAAAAAATCTTAATTAATATTGTCAATGAGTTGTCAGTTTTTAGAGTTCAGTTATAATTATAAGCAGTCATTCAATTCACACTTACTTTATACATTCTAAAATTATTTTTAATGTTAAAATTTATAGTTTCCTTTTGTTTTCATGTATTATTTATGTAAGTTTTTATGTGTTTTTGAGAAAAAGAAAGAATTACACAAAATAATGAACAATATATTTTTATAGGTATGTTTAATTATGAATGTATTTGACGACTTTGTACTATGAGATGTTTTTATACTATTATGAAAAGTGAAATTCTTTATGAATTTTTGTTACTAATTTATGCTTTAATTACTGGTATAATCTTTATTTCCTTATTAAATAATAATATTCTCCGTACACTCCTGAAGTTAGTTAGCAAGTATTTATATTTATTCATCTTTTTCTGTCCACGTTTCAAAGTCTGAAGTGAAGTTAGTTAGTATTAATATTTATTCATCTTTTTCTGTCCACGTTTTAAAAACTGAAGTGAAGTTAGTCCCTGCTATTTTATTTTGTGCTGGTTTTTAATTGTCATTGGTGTAAAAAAAAAGTTTCGAAAAATGCTTTAAAAATTTATTATGGTTTTCTACGAAGTCAAATATAAAAATATATATAAATATAAAATATATACACATGCAATTAATTTCCTAAATTTTCAGTTATTATCTCAAATTTTGATTATTGTCATCAATTTTCCATTATATAACGATTTTTTAATCATTTTCCTTTGCTTAAAAATAAATTGTGCAATTTTTCTTGATTTTCATCAATTTATAATTATATTCATTATTTTGTCATTACTTTTAAAAGTTTCAATTATTTATCTGATATTGCAATTATTTTCATCAATTTTCGTTATTTCTGCGATTTTTTAATTATTCTCTTTAATTAAAATTTTTTAAGTAATTTTGCAATTATTATTTTTTTTAAACATATACTCTATGATTTTTTCAGTTATTTCTTTCAACTTTTATTGAATGTTTTTAATTTTTCATATTTAAATTATTTTCATCATAATTTAATTTTCTTTCTCAATCTAAAATTATTTTTAGCTTTCTTCCAGACTTTTTTCCAATTTTTAGTTTTTCTCATTTTCTAAAATTATTTTCTAAGATTTTTAAGAATTTTTCTAAAATTTCAATTGTTTTCTTCAATTTTTATTTATTTTTATTTGTTTTCATAATTTCAAAATTTGTTTATTAATTATCGTAAATTTCAATTACTTTTAGCTTATTTCTTCAATTCTTTTCTCCAATTTTTAGTTATTTTCTTTTTTTTATTGATTTCTAAGATCTTCATGTATTTTTTTCAAATTTCAATTATTTTTTCTTTATTTAAAAAAATTTCTGTAGTTTTCTCAATTATCACACTTAAATGTAATTTATTTTTTTTTTTTTTGTTTGTATCATATTTTAATTATTTTCGTCAAGTTTTATAATTTAAAAACATTTTTCAATTATCTTCCAAAATTTATTTCCTTCAATTTTCAATTCTTTAAATTTGTTTCATAATTTCAAGAATTGTTAACTATTTATCTGAATTTTCAATTATTTCATTATTTATATTATTTTTTATAATATTTTCTTAAATTTTCAATTACTTTCGTTCTTTTTCTCGTTCTTTTTTATAATTCCCAAAAGTTTTTACTTATTTCTCTTTAATTAAAACTTGTTCTGTTCAATTTTAAATTATTTTTATTTTTTTTTATTTTTTTTCTCTAATTTTTAATTATTTTCTTTTATTTTAATAAACTTCTGAAAGTTTAAGTATTTTTCTCAAATTTTGTTTAACTTTACTTTATTTAAAATATTTTATGTAATTTGTTTAATTATTTTCTCAAACTTTAATTATTTTTTTTTAATTTTAATTTATTTATCTCAATTTTTAACCATATTTTTTCAATTTTCAATTATTTTCTCTAATTTTTTATTATTCAATTTTGTTTTAATTTACTTTTAAGATTCTCAAGTATTTGTCCCAAATTTCAATTATTTTCTTTACGTTTAAAATATGTTTATGATTGTTTAAATTACTTTCCCCAATTTTTAATTGATTTCATTTTTTTTTTTTTTAATTAATATTCAAAATTTGCAATTATTTTGTTTAATTTCAATTATTGTTTGCAATTCTTTTTAATTCAAAAATATTATAAATTTTGTCGTAAATAAATATTTATGTTATTTATATTAACTGATTTTTAAATATTATATTTATATAAAAAAATTATTTTATATTATTAGACTCCCTGAAGAGGAAATCATTTAGATTTCGAAACGTCGGAAGTTCTTTTTGGGCATTAAACTTTTTGTCCGAATGACTTCATTTTTATTCATTCTTACTATAATAAACAAATTATTATTTCTTCTAATGCTTTCTTTTACTGTAAATGACAAAATAGAATAATTTTAATAATAATTATAAAAGTAATAATCATCATTATTAATATTATTATTATTCTTATTCTTACATTATTATTACTACATATAATATAATCATAATTATAGAAAAGTCAAAAATACAAAGTTCCATAAACTAGATTTATTAACAAATATTACATTAAATGAAAAAATATTCTTTATTCGGTAATAATTTAAAAGCATCGGTAAAAATTACCAGTACAAAGTAAAAATTTGTCACATTCTTCATTCGTTTGGAGTAATATGCTTATTTTACAGGAACTTTCTCGGCGAAAAGAAGAGCAGTAAATTAGTGAACGCGTAAAAAATTCATAAGGATTTATTTTTCGTGAAATTTGCGAATTAAACGGTACTCGAGTTTGTCAGAGGTGGCTTGAATTTTTTTTCTTGCTTTTTAATCGACGCTCTTGCAAATGTGTGCGGGCGTATAATCAAGCGACGGTTGAGAGTAGCAAGCAGCTGCATTAATATATCTTCTTACCTTCAAGTATATGCAAGTACACATATCTTCAATGTGACGAAAAGAGTTAGCCCATCTTTATCTGCACAGTCGGTCAAGAAAACTTGACCAATGTTTAAGAAAGTGTTAATCAAATTTGAAAATCAACTATTTTTTTTACATACAGCTTTAAGAATTATGTATACAATAAATGAGTTATTAATGTAAAAGGATTATTGGTTTTTAATAAAAATATAATTTTTACCGAAAATGTCATAAAATGCTATTATAAAGATATGAAATTTGTAAGTTTACAGAGAAACGTAAATTTTGATTAGTAGAAAGTTCACAAAATAGATATTTAGAAATGGAAATTCGTATTTATAACATGAGAACTATATCAAGAAGAATTGAACATGTGAATGTATAATTTATTAATAAATAATGATACTTTCTTGGTTTCTGAAATAAAGGGTTAGCAATATATCTGTAACATTGATTTTACTCCCTATGAATACAATTCATATTTTGCAAAGAATAAAAGCTTTATAAGAAAATATTCTCATAGAGAAAATCGACATATTGAGTGAAACAATATTTAGTAGAAAACATCGCTCTCTAAATCTAAACTAGTGGTTTTTTTATCAATGAATTAGCGAAAAATCGGTTAGTATGGAATATTAAAAAATTTACTAATTTTTAGTAGAAAATTACTAATTTAAATTAGTAATTAATTAGTAAGTTAAATTACTAATTACTAATTTGAAAGTGTAATATCTACTACTTGAAAAAGTGAATTTTACTATTAAATTAGTGGATATATTTCACTTCAAAATTAGTAATTTTCCATTTTTAATTAGTATTTTTCTACTAAAATTCAGTAAATTTTTTACTATTTGATAGTAACGAATTTTTCGCTAATTCATTAGTAGAAAATCTATAATTCAGATTTAGAGGGCAGAATTTCTTTTACAGTTTTTTTTTGGTAAATATATTGATATATTTATATAATATTCAAGTTTTACTTAAAATCGTATAGTAAAGGTTCATGGAAGTAGTTTCATAATTAAATTGAAAGAATATTTGTATAATATGAAAATAATATAATTTACAGTAATGTCAATCAATATTCTTTCATTTAAAAAAGAGCAGAATTTGCGAAAATCCAAAATTAGAATATTAGAATTTTATTTTACGGAATAAAGATAAACTGTTAAGTATTAAGTGCTAAGGGAATGAATTAAGGGGTTAATATTGAAGAAGAGGGAAGTCATAAAGGTCAGGGTTCATTGAAATAAGAAATATTACTTTGTGTCCTATTTTCTCCCTATTACTCCCCCAATTTCAAACACCGACTCAAGTGAAATTTATACTTCTTATAACGTGTTATTAAACAATCTTGACAAGGGACTATAGAAGATTTAATTTCAGTAATCGAAACCTAATTTAGACAATTGAAATAATTTACTTCTATATAAGGATTTAATTTCTGGTTTTATTTTTTTATTATTTTACGTTGATTTCAGGCCCGGATTGGCCATTCAGGATACCGGGAAAAATCCCGGTGGGCCGCCGCCAGGCGGGCCGGTATTTTTGTAGGTCTAATTAATAATTTAATTTATGTAATTAAATTTCATTTAACTTTCAATTACTCTTTTCTATTTTCAATTAATTTTACAACATTCAATCATTTTCGGCTTCTTTCTATGTTCTTTTCAATCACAGAAATTGTAGAATTTCAATTAAATTGTTCAATTCTACAACTATTTTTTACAATTCTTATTTATTATTATCTTTAACTTTCAATTCCATTCTTCAATTTTCAATTCCATTCTTCAGTTTTCAATTATTATTTTTTTCTATATTCAAGAATTCTAGACTTTTTCAATTACTTCTTTCAATTTTTAATTACATTTTTTAAATTTCCATTACATTCCTCAATTTTCAATTATCTCCTTCAATTTTTTCAATCCTCAATAATTCTCAAAAAATTTTATAACTAATCTTTAACTTTTTAAATTATTTTGTTTTCTTGACCATTATTTCTTAGTGCTTTACGATATCAAGACGATATCATATTTGAGCAATATTGATATTGATCTCAAAATCTCTTGACCATCCAAAAATGTTCTCGAGTTGATAATATCGACCTAAAATAACTAAAAAATGACGAAAATAATTGACAAATGAAAAAAATTGGAATAATGACAAGATTAATAAATCGACAATTGACAAAAATAATTTAAAAAATTAAAGAACAAATATAATATTTTAAAAAAACAATTGGAAATTAAAAAAGGAAAAAAATTACAGAAATAATAATAATTGAAAAAAATTTTAATTTTAAAAAATTGACCTGGATTGAAATTTGAAGAAATAATCACAAATTGATAAGAAGAAAATAATATTAAAAATTGCCAAAATAATTAAAAAATGAAGAAAATAATTGTGAATTAGACAGAAAAATTGAGGAATTAAGGAGTTAAATTGAGATTTCAAAAAAATTATTGATAATAAATAATTTACAAATTACTATATTAATAAATAAATAAATAGTATAAAAGAGTGAAAAAGCCCAGGATTGGTGAATATTTAAGAAAATAATTGACAATTAAAAAAATAAAAACTGAAGAAAACTGTAGGAATAATTATAACATATAATTGAAAATTGAATGGGATTTCAAAAAGTTAAAGTTGGTTGAAAATCGAAGAAAATAATTTCAAATTAGAAGAAATAGTTGAAAATTGAAGAAAAAAATTGAAAATTAAAGAAAATAATAATTGTGAATTTAAGAGGATAGTTGAAAAATTGAATTGAAAGTTCAAGAAAAATATTGTTAATTGAAAAAATCATCGAAAAAAGCCGAGAATTATTAAATATTGAAGAAAATAATTGCCAATTAGAAAAAATTCTAAACATGGCAAGATTATTAAATTAAAAACTGACAGAAATAATTTTAAACAGAAAAAGATAAACATGAAATTAAAAAAAACTAAAAAAGAAAGAAAATGATAGGAATAGTTCTAGAAACAATTGAAAGTTTAATTGCTTTTTGAAAAATTAAACTTTATTAAAATTTGAAGAAAATACTTCCAAATTGAGAGAATAATTGAAAATGAAAAAAAGTATCAATAAAAGACAAGAATTGTGAGTGGATACAAATAATTAAAGAATTAAAGAACTGAATTAAAATTTCAAGAAAATGATTAATAATTGAATAATATGAAAGAAAATAATTGAAAAAAGACGAAAATAAAGGACAATTGCAAAAAATTCGAAAAATTGCAACATTAAAAAGTTTACATTTCAACAGAATTATCTTAAAAGTTAAGAATGTAAATTAAAATTTAGAACAGAAATAACTAAGAATAAAAATTGAAAGAAAATTACTGTAGTAATTGTAGAAAATAATTGTAAATTTAATTGGAATATAAAAAATTGAACTGGATTGAAGTTCTTGGAAAATAATTGCCTATTGAAGGAAACAAGTGAAAATTGAAAAAATAATTGAAAAAAAATCGAGAATTATTGAATATTGACTGAAATAATTAAAAATTCAAGTAAATAATTGAAAACTGAAAAATAATTGAAAAAATGAGAATATTTGAAAACTGAAAAAGTAATTGAAAACTGAAAAAAAATAATTGAAAAACCGACAATATTTGAAAATCGAAGAAAATAATTGAAAACTGAAAAAATAATTGAAAAAACGAGAATATTTGAAAACTGAAAAGAATAATTGAAAAAAACCGAAAATATTTGAAAATTGAAGAAAATAGTTGAAAACTGGAAAAGCAATTGAAAAAATGAGAATTATTGAATATTGAAGAAAACAATTGAAAATTGATAAAAATATTGAAAGAAGCCGAAAATTATTGAATATTAAAGAGAATATTTGAAAATTGAAAAACATGATTAAAAATTAATTAAAATAATTGTGAATAGAAGAAAATAATTGAGATTTGAAGAAAATAATTGTAAATTAAAGAAAGTAATTGGGTATTCAAATATTGAAAAAATGATTTTCAGGTGAATGAAAGCCGACTTTTTTTATGCTAAAGGGGGCAAAGTAGATAGAAATTCATTCTGAGCGATTTTTAAAGCCGGGGAATTCGCTAAAAAACTTTTTATTATATTTATTTAATAAAAATTGTCCATTTCTTGATTGAAGATTAGGGAATGATTTTAAAGGGTTGTTTTTGATGCTGAAGGGGTTAAGGTAGATAGGAATACATTCAGAGCAATTTTTAAAGCCAGGAAATTCTCTCAAAATTTTTTTATTATATTTGTTTAATAGAAGTTGTCCATTTTTTGTCCTTTAAAATTGGTTAAAACCAGATTGAGGTGTTCATTAAACTAAGAAATTACTGCTGCTTTCGTACAAATGGCAGTAGAGAATGCTACTGTTCAAGAAATTCCTAATAATTAAATTATTGATAAGTTTAAATAAAATAATTTAATGATTTAATATTTTTATATTTTAGTTTTAAATGTTAATAAAAATTTTCAATTATATAGAAAGGGGCCGCTTTGAATATCTTTCCCGGGCCGCTTTTAATTCCCAATTCGGCCCTGGTTGATTTTTTTTTGGTAAAAACTCAGAAAAAATTAATGTTAACACGAAATTAGTTTCTTCGATTTGTTTTAATTTGTTTAATGTATTTAAAGCAATTCGGTTAAATAGAGATTTAGTTAAATCTAAATTTAGTTATAATGCATATTCGGTTATCGTACAATATTAAAAATTCTGTTATATAAAAACTCGACGAATACAAAATTCTGTCAAATATTTTTTAGGTTATGTCAAAATAACTCAGATTTTAGTCAAATTCTGTTTACTAATTCAATTAATTAGTCAAATTTTAACTATGTTTCAGCTATTTTGTTTTCTAATAATTGGTCATATTTTACTAATAATTAGTTATTTTTTTTACTAATTACTGAAACAAAAACTGTACCACGATTTTAGTAATAAATAATTAGTTATTTTTAAATAATTGAAAATTCAGCTACTTAAAAATTCGGTTGAATGAAAACAAAGTTTTAAATTATTACAATTAAATTAATTTATTAAAATATCATAAATTTAATAAAAATTCCGATAAAAGGAAGTTCTACGAAATTGAAATTCCGATTAATAAAATTCCGTGAAATGAAAATTCTACCTAAGGGAAAATTCCGCCTTATAAAAATTTCGTTAAATGAAAATTGCCCATGAACAAAATTCGATTAAATAAAAATTCTGTCAAGTGAAAATTAATTTATATAAAGAAATTTCGACAGATAGATTGACTCGGTATTAAAAAATTCGGTACATTAGAAATTGAGTCTAATAGTGTTGCATCTTTCTGAAAAATTCACCGTGATTGAAAAAATAGTGATTTTCCTTTTTTTGACCTCATTTGACAATTCGGACATTTGGGAAAGGATGTGGAGTACGACCCTGAATAAGGATACGGTTCGTCGCCAGGCGGGAAAAGTCGTTAGAAACCTGAGTACCACTACTTACAAGTAGTCAAGCGCTTTGAGAGGGAAGTTGAGTTGAAAAGAGGAATGAGGGAAAGGGAGTTAAAGAGAGAGGGTGAGAGTGTGAGTATTAAGAGGGAACGAAAGAGAAAAAGAGAGAGAGCAAGATGCGCGCGTGCTCTCTGTGAGAGACTGGCGCGTGCCGGCGCGTGCCCCAAGCTTCGTTCTCTTTCCATTGGCGTATCTTTTCCTTCCATTATTAAGAAAAAGAAAGAAAAAAAAAAAAAAAAAAAAAAGAGTTGAAAATTTCCGATTAAAGTGCCAAAAAACTTTCATATTTGGTAAAAGTATAATTTGTAAAGTAATTTAAAGTTATAGGGAAAATTTATTTGTGTTCATTTTACGAGTGGTTTTAAATCTGAATTAGCTACTTTTAAATAATTTAACAGCATGGATTTTTATATTAAGTGATGTAGGGAATGTTTTGATTTATTTTTAGTCGAAAATTACTAATTGGTAGTAGTAAACTACTAATTCAATTGGTGAAGATACTAACCCGTTTGGTGAATTTGGACAAACTACTCTCTAAATCTAAATTAGTGGTTTTTTACTAATGAATTAGCGAGAAATCGGTTACTATTAAATAGTGAAAATTTTTAGTATTTTTTAGTAGAAAACCACGAATTAATAGTAGAAAATACTAATTTTAAACTGAAATATCTATTAATTGCAATAGTGAAAGATTACTTTTTCAATTAGTAGATATTTCACTCTCAAATTAGTAATTTTCTACTCTCTAAATCTAAATTAGTTAAAAATAACTAATTTGAAAGCAAAAACTCAGTTACTTATTTAAATAGTTATATTTCTACTAATAATTTAGTAAAAAATAACTAATTTATTAGTCAAATTCATTTTTAGGTTATGTCAAAATAACTAATATTTTAGTAAAATTCTGTTTACTAATTCAATTAGTCGAATTTTAACTATTTTTTAGTTATGTTTTTACTAACAATTAGTCATTTTTTGACTAATAATTAGTTATATTTAACTAATTGCTGAAATAAAAACTCAGGCACGATTTTATTAATTATTAGTTATTTTTAACTAATTCAGATTTAGAGATACTAATAATTATGGTAGTTTTCTACTAAAAAATAGTGAAATTTTTACTATTTGATTTACCGATTTCTCGTTAAGTCATTAATAGAAAATCACTAATTCAGATTTAGAGAGTAGTTTTCGACTAAGAAATTAGTAAAATTTTTACTATTTAATAGTACCTCACTGAATTAGTAGTTGTGTACTAATGAATTAACACAAAGGGAGCTACTATTTAATAGTAAGAATTTTACTAACTTTTTAGTACACTGAAAAAAAATATAAAGTAACTTCTTTTAAAAGTAAAACCTAAACTGACCGGAATTTCTGCGGATATCTGACATTTTTTACAATTTTCGAAGTAAAATAATTAATATAATATAAATAAATAATAATTAATAATAAATTAATAATTTTAATTATTTTACTAAAAGTTACTTCAAAATAGTAAAGTTTACTCCGGAAATAGTAAAAATTGCAAAACATGCGCAGAAATCCCAGTAAGTTTAGGTTTTACTAATTTTTTAGTAGAAAACTACTCATTTCTACTAAAAACCTAGTAAAATTCTTACTATTTGATAGTAGCTCACTTTTCAATAATTCATTAGTGGAAAAACGCTAATTCAAATTTAGAGACGAAAATTAAATAAATGTTAAAAGCTCATTATAGGTTAGGTTCACTTTTTTCATTTTTTGTTTACAATTTTCTTTAATGTTACTTTTGAAGTACATATATATAGCAATACTTCTGTAAAAATAACATTCTTTATTTACAAAGAAATTTCTCATTTCTAAATAATTGGTAAGAATATTATTTTATATATTAGCAAATAGTAGGAATTTACAATTATTGCCTTACTAATTAAATTAGTCATTCTGAAATAACGACTGTTTCAATTACTTAAAATGGAAGA
Organism: Ganaspis brasiliensis; assembly: GCA_037103525.1. Taxonomy (NCBI): domain Eukaryota; kingdom Metazoa; phylum Arthropoda; class Insecta; order Hymenoptera; family Figitidae; genus Ganaspis; species Ganaspis brasiliensis. The sequence goes on from JAZKLR010000126.1 coordinate 608,537, forward strand.
AACTACTAATTCGTTTAGTAAAATACCGAACTACTAATTAAATTGGTAAAAATTCTACTATTTATTCAGATTTTGAGAGTACTGATTTATTTTGTATAGATATTAATTTATTGAATAAAGTATCTGAACTTTACTAAATAAATTAGTAGTCAGTTTTTTACTACCAATTAGTAATTTTATACTAGAAAGAAATCAAAATAAAATCTGCACCACAGTTAGTCAGAAGTTTACTAATTCATATTATTACATATAAATTAGATACAAATTTGTAAAGATACAAACTTGTTTTAGTAAAACTACTAATTTATTTAATAGAGCTATTAATTTGTTTGGTGAAGCTATTATTCTAATTAGTAAATATTACTACTAATTAACAAATTTTACTATAAAAATGAATCAAAATTATACCTTTACTACAAATTGTCAAAACTTTACAAATTCATTTAATGAACGAATCAGTGCTGGTAACTTAGTAAAAATTGACTAATTAACTAATTTAGATCTCTACTCTAAAAAATTTTAATTAGTAAAAATTACTAATTTCACAGTGAAAACTGGTTTACTATATCAAATAGTAATCTTTATACTAATAGCTTAGAATAAAATTACTAATTCAATTAGTTAAATTAATTTTTAGCTTATGGTAAACCTATAAATAGTACATCTCTGTCTAATAAATATTTTAGTCACTTTTTATAATTAAATAGTCAATTTTGATTATTAAATCAGTTGTTTTCTTACTAATATTCAGTTATTTTTTAGTTTCTAATTAGAATGTTGAAATTCCATTCATTCTTTTATTATTAACAATTTTCTACTAATTCAGATTTAGAGAGTGAATTTAAATTAGTGTAAAATGTTAATTAGTATATATTTTAACTAACTATTAGTAAAATTTTAATTGCAGATTTAGTATTTTTGCATTTTAGATTTTCACCAAAGTTTTAGTAACAAGTTGCTTTAAGTTGACAAAAATGTATACTAATTTGAATTCGTAACTAACTTTTTACTATTTTAGATTAAGTGAGTATGTCGAAATAAATAGAAAGATTATTAATTATTAAAAATTTATCCGACATGTAGATTTCTTAAAATATTATTTCAAATCAATTCCGACCGATTTTTATGAAATTATACGCCATATTGAATCCGCCATTTTGTTTTTTCACAATCTGAATTTAGTTTAGAATTCAGCGATCTCCAGAACTCAGGTATAACGAAGTTCAAGGTTCAAATCGATTCGTATAATATTTTTAAAAGAAGAGTTCATTTTGTATTTTTTAATATCCAAAATTCGGAGTTTGAAAAACTGTATTTTATATTCGAATTCAGGAATTTATAAAAATATATCAAATTTTGAATTTAAGCAATGTTAATTTAAATTTTTCAATTTTATTGATCTTTAACTAAAAAACCACATTCTAATTGGAAGAATATTAAAATTCACATAGAATTTTTTTACACTGATGGTTTAAAAGCAAATTTAAAAGTAAAACATCTCCTTTAAGCCGGTGGTGTAAACAAACTCTTTAATTTATCCAAAGCTCTATCCACATAAATTTTAATGAATTAAATTTAAATTATTAAACTACGATTTTAACCTAATTTAACCTAAACTTTATGGTACTCTGAAAGTAGAAACCAGTTTTACTAGCTGTCGGTGTAAATAAAGTCTTTATAAAACAATCTAAAAAATATTCTTAACCTAAAAAAGTGTTCTTTTTTTAAGAACATTGTCTTGTAAAGCGGCTGAAGTGGTTACTTTCTAAATCTAAATTAGTGATTTTCTACAAATGAATTAGAAAAAAATGTGTTACTGTTAAATAGTAAAAAATTTTACTATTTTTTAGTAGAAAACTACTATGTAATTTGAAAATGATTACTAATTGAAAAAGTAAACATTCGCTATTTCAATTAGTAGATCATTTACTTTCAAATAAATAATCTCCTACTAATAATTAGTAGTTTTTTACAAAAAGTTAGTAAAGATTTTTACTATTTAATAGTAAACCATTTTTCTTTAATTTATTAGTAGAAAATCACTAATAAGGTTTAGAAAATACTTTCATTTTTGTTTATACGAGTGAAGAATGCATTATTTTAAAATATATTTTATTCAAATTGAGAATACATTCTTGGCGTCTTTTAACTGGAAAAATATTCTCGGAATAAAAATATATAATTCTCTTTTTTAGTCTCTTTTGGGTTAAAAAAATTAATCTGATAAAAAGGGTATTTATGAAGCCTAATGACAGTTATGCTAAAAATACAATGTTTTGTATTTTGAAGATTATTACTCCAATTACTAGCACCCAATTTCACTCAATTGTTTTTTTTTTGTAAAAAATTCAAATTTAGAATTCAGTTTAAAACATTTTTAAATTGAAATTAGAATTAAAAAAAAACACTGTTTTTTGCTTCCTCATGAAGGAAACTTTGTATTCGTTCAAATTTGCAAATTTTTTAAAAAGCTTCAAATTATAGCTTTCATCTATCTAGGAATGTGTTATATGAGTTCCTGATCATACGTTTGGATGTATGCATGTATCTGTATGTATGTGCGTATGTGTCGATGTACTTTTTTTCTTGTGAATACGATAACTCGAGAACGCTTTAACGAATTTAAACAAAATTTGATATGGTTATTTTTACTACTAAAATCTGAAATCAGACACAAGGGTTTTTAAAAATACCCATTACAAAAAATTTTATTATATTTTGATTTTTTAAAAAATTAGTTTCTTTCAAAAAAAAATGTTTTAACCTATAAATTTAAATCAAATTCCCCGTTTCAACGCAAATCGATTTACCTATATTTTATATTTTGTCCACGTTTTAAACTTAAATAATAAATCGCAATTTTCAAATTTTTAAAAAATGACTATTGCTTCCTGCATGAGGAAGTAAATATTTTTGCTGACGTGGGAGCAAAATATTTATGAAATAAACATAATTCTCGGCTTGTTTGTACTATTTCGAAATTCTTGGAATACGCCACTGAACTATTGGCCCGAAGGTAGGGAAATCAAGGATGTGTGTGTGTGTGTGAGTGAGTGTTCCGGTTAATGTATCCTTACTCGCTTCTTCAGCAGTGGTGCGTGCCTGCTAGGGTTAAGAGTCGTGTCTGAAATCCACGCGACTCTATTTGCAAAAAAAAAGAAGCCTGAAAATAAAGAAGACGAAAAAAAAAAGAGTTCAACTTGAACTGTTCGCAGCAATATCTTTTAATCTTTCCACTTTCTCAAAATGACACTTATAATAGTAGTTATTAAAATTGATCGTCATTTCTCTTATGTTTTAGCTTCCAGTTAATAATTTCTTCCTGCACGAATATACATAAAAATGACCGTCACGCCGATTCGAGAAGATGAATGGAGAACACCAAAAGTCATGGAATCAAATATAAAATACGTATTAATAATTTATCTCTCTCTACGCCCCGGGCTGTCTTCGACGTTGAGACTGGATTACGCTTTTCTTAAATTACACTCTTAACTGTTTTAATAAAATGAATATCAAACGATGATGAAAGATAAATTTTAGACCAGGTTCAAATAACGAGATTTTTTCACTGCGGATAAAATTTGTTGGCAAAAAAGTTGCGAACTTGAGTAAAAAAAGGAAATTCTTTTTTGAAAAATATTTCTTGAATCTTGTTTAAGAATAAAATGTTCTTGAGTTTATTTGTATTTTCAGAATTAAAATAAGAAGCAAATTCTTAAATTGAGGATATTTTATGCTTTTATGAATAAAGGTTTGACTTCTTTCAAAAGTGGGTAAAATTAATTTCAAGAATATTTTTATTTTATGTGAAAAACCATTTTCTAGATTGAGGTTATGTGAATGAATTTAACATCCTTAAAATATTACATTCATAAAATAAGAATAATATATCAAGAATATTTCAAATAGGAGAATATAGATATTCTTAAATAGAAGTCAAGAAGTATTCTTAAAAGAAAAATACATTTTTTGAGTATTTAGAATAATAAAAAAAATTCTAGCCGCTAAAAAATTTTCGTATTTCTTGAATTTATCAGGAACTTGTTCTTGATTTTTTTAGGAACTTATTTTTGGATTTCTCATTTGCCTCTTTCTAAAAGGTTAATGCTATAATTCTCGTATAACTTCTAAATGGGGAAAAGTAGGGTATAATTGCCTTCGTAAAAAGTTTAAATAAAAAATAATATTTAATGATATTTTTAAAATTCCAAGTAAGCAAAATAACTTTCTTTCTCATAGGGGAAGTAATAGATTAAAAATAATACGAAAAAAATTTTTAGTTTGGTTAAAAATAAAAATAGTAATTAATTCTATCAATTTCCGGGGAAATACATATTTTATATAGACCAATTAGTTCGTTTCTTAGAAAAATTTGCCAAAGGAACAATGATAAAAAAAAAATTAGAAATGTTACCTAAGGAAAAACATTTTTAATGTTAAAATAAGATCGGAATCTATAGTCGATCAGTAATGATTTAATTGGATAAAATCAATTAATAGTTTATGTTGATGCCAAATGCTATTTTGAATATTACAAGATTTATTTTTACAAATGTAATGAAACTATTAATTAATTTTATCCAATTAAATCATCATACTGTTTGACTATAGGTTCCAATCGAATGTAGGTACCGTTACCTTAATAAAAAAATATTTTTGCAAATCGTCTTTAGATAAACTTTGATTGTTAAAGGTAACTTTGAAATGATGACAAAAAATACAAAAAATTTTCCATAACTTTAGGAATACGCAACATTTTTGTGATTGTGTCTTTGATTCGATGATAGATCGATTCAAACTACAACCTCAAGTTGGAAACGGTCGTTTTTTACGTATAGCTTTTACCTGTCCGCGCAACCCCTATTTGAATTTGTAATTTTTTAATTCCCATAGGATCTTGAACGGGGGCTTTGACCATCCTGGTAACCACCTGCGCTCCTCATTCGCCACTAAGATTAAGTGCTTTTCGTTTCCTTTTAAGGCGCGTCAGCTACACTAACACTTCAGCCTCTAATAGTCGTATTTTTAGGCAACAATGAATTATTAATAACCCTTCTGTACGATTCTCAACTTGATTCTTTTTTTATTCCTCCTTTCATATACAAAAATGTACGATTAAATAGCCCGTATTTATACATCTAGTTTTCTTTAATTGCAAATAACTTTTGAAATAATAAATATTTTTTAATATTCTTGATGTGATTTAGAAAAGAATTTTCTATGGAATTTAAAAAATGTACCATATTATGGTTGCACAATTTTTTCCTTAGATTTTGCAAGAGGTGAAACATGATTTTAAAAAATGCAAAAAAATCTTAATCTCATAACACAGCCCCACAAAAAAAAAAAAGTGTCATGTACTTGTGACCGGAATACCTTAGCCCTATGTATTTTGACGCGCTGAACACGTATCCGAAGTCCATTTTTCTCCATCACGTCAGGATTTTTTTCTAACCTCAAAAAACATGTCGGATTTTGAGAGGTAGGCGATTTTTTAAAAAAATTTATGGATTTACTTCAAACTTGGTATCTAGGGGTTTTTTGGGTCGCTGATTACGAATCTGAAGTTAGATTTTCAAAATTCAAAATGGCGGATCCAATATGGCGGACGAATTTTTAAAAAATTTGAAGATTTATCAGGAATAAGATGCAGAATGGAACAATGTACTTTCTTATTTGGCTTCTGCACCAAACATATCCAATCTGTTACCAAGGAATATTTTATGATAAAATTGTAATAGAAGTCATATTTGAAAATGTGAGAAACTCGCTTCGAAATCACACTCAGCAACTTAAAAACCTGAAGATACCAAATTTCATAAAAATTTCGAAAATATGACGTCAGATTCGCAATCAGCGACCTAAAAAACCCCCAGATACCAAGTTTGAAGTAAATCTTCAAATTTTTTCAAAATTCGTCCGCCATATTGGATCCGCCAATTTGAATTTTGAAAATCTAACTTCAGATTCATAATCAGCGACCCAAAAAACCCCCAGATACCAAGTTTGAAGTAAATCCATAAATTTTTTTAAAAAATCGCCTACCTCTCAAAATCCGACATGTTTTTTGAGGTTAGAAAAAAATCCTGACGTGATGGAGCAAAATGGACTTCGGATTCGTGTTCAGCGCGTCAAAATACATAGGGCTAGGGTATTCCGGTCAAAAGTACATGACACTTTTTTTTTTTTGTGGGGCTGTGTAATTACTGAGCAGTGGCGTAACTATTAAGGGGCAAAGTGGGGCAGTGCCCCGGGGCCCTTGAACTCAGGGGGCCCTCAGTCAACCCTAATAAACCTTTCTTTATAGGAAAAAATTTATAAAATTTTTGGAATAAGAAAAATTGCAAAAAACAATTGAAATTAAGCAAAATACTTGCAAATTTTGCAAAATTGAAAAAAAATTTAAATCAACTAAAAATTGAGGAAAGTAATTTAAAAAATCATATAAATGTTTTAAAAATAAAGAAAATAAAATTGAAATTTGAGAACATTAATTAAAAGTATTAAAAATAAACTGGAAACAATTAAATAATGAAAAATTAAGAAAAATATTTGAAAATTGAAAAAAAAAAATTGAAAAATGAGATAAATAGTATAAAATTGAAAAAAATAATAAAAATTGAAGAAAATAATTGAAAAAATTATATAATATATTTTAAATAAAGGAAAGTCCCAAAAAAATCGCGCAATTATAAAAGCAAATGAAAATAATTAAAATATAAAAAAATTGAAATATAAAATTTTAGAATTAAAAGAAATTGCAAAAAACAATTGAAATTAAACAAAATACTTGCAAATTTTGCAAAATAATTGAAAAAAAAAAATGAAATCAACTAAAAATTCGGGAAAGTAGTTTAAAAAATCATATAACTTTTTGAGAAAATTACTTAAAAAAAAAAAAATTGAAAAATGAGATAAATAATATAAAATTGAAAAAAATAATAAAAATTTGAGAAAATAATTGAGAAAATTACATAATTTATTGTAAATAAAAGAAAGTTAAAGAAAATTTCAGAAAAATAATTAAAACCTTCAGAAGTTCATTGAAAAAAAATATATAATTAAAAATTAGATCAAATAAATGAAACAAGATAAATATAATTTAAAATTGAAAAAAGTAATATTTAATTAAAATTAAACAGAACTAATTAAAAACTTTTTGGAAATTACGAAAAAAGAACTAAAGTAAGTAATTAGTTAAAGTAATTAAAAATTTAAGAAAATAATATAAAAAATCATATAAATAATTGCAAATTGAATGAAATAATTAAAATTTCAGATAAATAGCTGTCATGTCACCATGACTATTAATTAATTAATTAATTAATATTTAATTAATATTTTAATCACATTTTAGTGCAATAAATAATACAAATTTGTGTTGTTTTATGTTTACACAATTAACTTTTATTTAGTGAAGCGGACAAACAATTAGTTAAGTATAAATTATTAAATCATTATATTTGGTTTGTTTAAACAAATAATTGGATTGTTTAAACAAATTAAAATAAGAAATTAAGTAATGTTTATCATTCGACAATTGCTTTATATTGAAACCACACATATTGACGAGTTTATTTAAATAAATAAATTGTTTAAACAAATAAACAAATTGTTTAAACAAATTGAAATAAACAATTAAACGATGTTTATAATTTATATAGAAATAACCTTGAAATAAATTACAGAAATAATTATCAATTTTATCTTGATTGTTTAAACAAATAAATAAATTGTTTAAACAAATTGAAATAAACAATTAAACGATGTTTATGGTTTCTATAGAGATGACCTTGAAATTAATTACAGAAATAACGATTGATTTTGTCTGATTTGTTTAAACAAATAAATAAATTGTTTAAACAAATTAAAATAAACAATTAAACAATGTACATGGTTTCAATAGAAATAATCTTGAAATTAATTACAGAAATAACGATTGATTTTGTCTGATTTGTTTAAACAAATAAATAAATTGTTTAAACAAATTAAAATAAACAATTAAACAATGTACATGGTTTCAATAGAAATAATCTTCAAATTGATTACAGAATAATAATTGATTTTGTCTAAATTTGTTTAAACAAATAAAATTGATTGTTTAAACAAATTTAGTTAACTGAACACTAGATGTCTACTAGCAAAATAATTAGTTATTAAATATTTATCTCTTTATAAAATAACAAATGTAAACTTATTGTTTAAACAAATATAATTCTTGTAATAAACGAATTCATAATCAGCGTTATCAACAATTATGTTATTTTCTCAACGCACATCTGTTTTAAATAATTACACGAATAAATCATGTATTTATTAATTTGGTTAATTGAAAAGATAGAGATTGTTTTCCTCTTGGTAAATCTGAAATGGGTTCAACGCAAAGAAGAAGACGTGCAAGGCTGCAACACATAGAAGAAAACCTACACAGATACAACACACAGAAAATGACGCGCAACGGGCCCGCTGTGCCTTCAGCATCTCGTACTCCAAAAACTGTGCCTTTTTTAGACAAAGGGTCTGTGCCTCCAGCATCCTCGTACTCTAAAAACTGTGCTTTTTTCAAACAAAGGAACTGTGCCCTATTATGCAGCATAACGAAAAATGTGCCGAAAACGAAATAAGGTGCCTCGCTACTCAAAAACTGTGCCTTTTTCTAGACTATAAATATCGAGCGACTTTTTAGTCAGCAGTTCAGTTTGAGTTCAGTTTTCGATTCAGTTCAATCATCAAGAGAGATCGAAACAAGTATTTTCCGGAGTCATTCAACTAGTTTAATCAGAAGTCGGATTAAAACAAGTGTTTTTTTGAAGTCAATTATTAAAGTTGAAATTTGGATTCATAAACGAGAGCCGTTGGAAGAAAATTGCAGTACCAGCTACTATCGAGAACAAGCCTTACGCAGTGCCAACCGTAAACTCTTTGCTGAGGACAACAATTGCAGGAATTTACTACCTCTATTCACGGACACGCCATTTGAGTCGGAAGGTCTCCTAGCCCACTTAAACTCATAAAAAGGTAACAATAATTCAAAAATCCCAAAAAGATAGAAAAACCAAGAATCTTCGAAAATAATGTATATGAAGAAATTCTAATAGTAAACTCTTGTTACAGATTTCGAATCTTCAAAATCTATTAAAACTATTTGGAAAACAATTTCAAATTTACAATTAACCAAAAGATTTCTTCTTATAATAAATATCGTTTAAATGTACCTTTGTGTATTTATTTGACTGGCCTCATCCCTGCGACGGTTATTTAGTTAACCTAGCTAAATCGAGGAACATTAGGGAAATAGTTTCGTTCTTAGCTTTAGAAAATCTATTAATTCCTTTTTTTGAATAATAATATTAATAATAAAATTAACAATATTAGGGACGTAACATAGCTCAAAGTTTTGAAAATTATAAAACAAATGAAAAAAATTAAAAATTGAAGGATATAAATTTTGGAGAATAATTGAACAATGATTTTACAATTTGAAACTTGAAGAAAATAATTGAAATATGATACAAACAATGATAAATTGATTAAATTGTAAAAAATAAATGACAATTGAGTGTAATAATTGAAAAAATTACAAAATTTTTTGTAAATAAAAAAAAATAATTGAAATTTGAGAAAATTATATCCAAATCTTAGAAATCAATTGGAAAAAAATGAGACTAACAAAAATTTGGAGAAAAGAATTGAAGATAACTAATAATAAATGAAATTTACGATAATTAAAAAAAAAAAATTTGGGAAATTATGAAAATAATTATGAAAAAAATTGAAAACTGAAAAAAATTGAAATGTAAGAAAAATATTTAATTTTTTTAGAAAAATTAACAATCGTGGAAAATAATTGAAAAATTATCTAATTAATTTATAATCGAAAAAAATAATTGAAATATGCTGCAAATAATGTAAGATTGTGAAAAATAATTGAAATATATTGAAAATAAATTGAATATGAAAGCTGGAAAACAATAATTAAAATTTGAGAGAAATAATTGAAAAAATCATAGAATATAATATGTTTAAAATGAAAAATATATTTACAAAATTACTTAAAAATTCTAAATAAAGAGATTAATTAAAAAATAGCAGAAATAATCCAAAATTGATGATAATAAGAATTGAAATTTCAGATAAATAATTGAAATTTTTGAAAATTTTGCCAAAAGAATGAAAATAATTAAAAATTGGAGAAAATAATATAAAGTTACTGAATTTGTTTTTAATCAGAAGAAAATAATTGGAAAATCGTTTTAAAAATTGAAAATTCAAGACAATAATCTTCATTTGAGATAATAACTGAAAATTTAGGAAATTGATTGAAAAATAATAAAAATATTAAATGGCGGAGAAAATAATGACAAAATAAAGAAATAAAAAAATGAAAATTGAATTAAAAAATTGAATATTGAGATATATATTTGAAACTTTAGTGAATTAATTCAGAATTTACAAAAATGATTAAAAATTGAAAATACAAAATAATAATTGCAAAATGACAAAAATAATGGTAAATTTATAAAATTAACTTAAATAAATTAAATAATGAAATTACTTTTATGTCAAGGCAAAAATAATTCAAATTGAAAAAGTGATTGAGAAAAATAAACAAAATAATTGAAATTCGACTAACCTAAATTTCAGATTTAGGGAAACAATTTAAAAACAATTTAAATGTTTAAGAATTGTAGAAAATAGTTGAAAAATTATAAAAATAGTACAAAATTGTAGTATAATTTAAGTAATTTAAATCATAATATAAAAGAATTATTAAAAATTGAAGAAATTTTTAAATCACTTCAAATTCAATTTTTTTGAAACGTGCGGATTAATTGAACTTTTAATCGATGCAATTTCACATTAACTGAAATTTAAAGAAATTAAGATTGCTATAAATTTAAAATTTGAGAACATTTGGAAAAAGTGAAATATGATTTAAAATTTTAAAAGAAAAATATCTATTTAAAAAATAATATATAATTAAGGTCCCATTTTCCTTTTTGCCCCAAGGCCCTTGCTCTCTCATTTACGCCACTGTTACTGAAAAAAATATTTTTAAAATTATAATAAATTAATTTTTTCAAATTTTTTGGAAAAATATTCTTAAAATATTGGTCTGTTATTTTTCAGATCGGTAAAATGACATTCAATTTTTTCAATATTTTTATTCTCACTTAAGCTTCAGGCAACATGTAAGAAAAAAATTGTGCAACAGACGTGATAAATTTTTTAAATTCAACAAAAAATTATCTTTTAAATCACCCCAAGAACATTAAAAAAATTCTATTATTTCAAAAGTTATTTGAAATTAAAGAAAACACTGCAATTTGCACTTTTTTCACAATATATGCTTAATAAATTGACAAATCGACTTTATGCTGGGATCTTTTTATTCAGAATTTAGAAAGTTTTAAACCAATCATTTATTTCATCATTAAAATGATAAAAATGGATTAATTTTAATTATTCCAAACAGGTGGCCACGTACTAGTGGACGTTATTTTAATTATTCTTCATTTATTAAAATTCCCTAATTTTCAAAATTTTGGTAAATAAGGTCATGAAAAAATAGTTTGTATATGCAAAAAAAATTTTTTTTTTAACGAAAACGCTAACAAATTTTTTTAAAAACTCTCTAGTTTTACCAAAAATTGATATTTACATTTTTTTTCTGATTTTACTAATGTTTTACATGCTCTTAATTAGCAATTTCAAAAATTCTTAGCAATTTCAAAAATTTGAAAATTTTGAAAATTAATTAAAATTTCTCAAAAAATCGTTTTTAATTTTATTGTAATTTTTTTTGTAATTAATAGATAAGAAATTTAAAAAATTGTTTAAATTTACAAAGTGTCGGACATTTTTTGAAAAATCAAAGAATGCGATTTACTCAAAAACATGATCTTTTATTTTTTTAAAAATCTTATTCTTGTTATTAAATGTAAAAGAGAAGTTTTTCCAATAGGAGTAGTATATCCACTAAGACATCGTAAAAGTTTAAATAATTTTTTTTTGTTTGAAAAAACAAAAAGACATTATTTTGGCTAATTTAAAGGTATCACCTGGATTTTTTTTATTTGCTTTCTAAATAAATATTTTTTATCTAGAGAAATGTAATTTTCAATTTTTCTTTATGTAGTAAATACAAAAAAAATTTCAAAGAAATAAAAAATATTGTTTTGAGAAAATTGAGCATTTTTATTTTTCAAAAAATGGATATTTTAATTCAAAATTTTCACAATTTCTAAATTTGCAGTAGCGAAGCAACTAAAACCCAAAGTAATGACTTTTAGTATTTTGAAAAAAAAATTCTTACGCCTTTCACGATGTTTCAGCGCACATTAAACCTATTGGAAAAAATTCTTTTTGTTATCTAGTAATTAGAAAAAAAATTTCAAAACAATGATAAATGATGTTTTGCTGAAATTCGAGTTTTTTGATTTTTAAAACAATGGCCACCATTTTGTTACTTTTCAAAAAATTTCAAATTTTCAAAATTGCTAAGAAAAAGCATAAAAAATATTAATAAAATTAGAAACAAAAATTGAAAAATACTAATCTATGTAAAAACTATAGAGATTTTAAAAAACTGTGTCATCGTTTACGTTCGAAAACCACTTCTTTGTCCTAAAATTTTTAAATGCTCGTAACTCTACAAAAAAAAATTTCGCAAAACAAAAAAAATACGTGTCTCTTTATTTGTTCTAAAAAACAATAAAAAACATGTTAAACATGATTTTAGATTTTGAAAATATTCGGCCTGTATATGCTTCGAAATGGAAGCAGCCAGATGTCAATATTGTTATATTATCATATAAACGAAAAAAGACATTGGTATTATACAAATTCAAGAGACTATCGACAAAGAGATACTACGTGACAAATGAAACGTTACATTATTTGTAAAGTTACTATATTCAATCTAGTTTGACGAGAAATTTTTCGACATGGGATGTTTGCTTAGTATTCTTTTTTTTTCAAGACAAGAATTAGTGAGCAACTTTTATCGAGTAAAGTATCATTTTAACACAAAACTTACCATGAAGATTGTTATATTTATTCAAACACCGGTAAATGTTATTTTTCGCAACTGCTAAAATTTAGAGACTTTTAGGTTCTAATTATAAAATATTTTATGTTTATAAATTAATCAAAGTGTTCATGATTTATTTTTAAACCCTGCCCAATAACATGTAATTTTTCGCATGCTTTTGAGCGGAAATTCATTTCTCTTCAATTTTAACCGAAAAGCAATATTCGGATTTTGTAACCAGAACTCGGGTTATTATATTTATATTTTTGCGTGTATTGAGAAAGAGAAATGTTAGGCAATCGTTGGAAAAAAGAGAAGTTACAGGTGTCCTTAAAAAATGCCCGGGTATAATTAATAGTTGTCATTTTAATTATTTAAAAACTTTAAACTCGATTCAGTGCGATTTTTGTATTTTATGTTTCAATTATAATTTAAATTAAAGTTTTCACGTGAATCTGCCTTGAAAAATAATAAATGAGAGGCTTAAGTGTACATGCGTAAAACAAGTGGCCTGCCTGATCTTCAATCGTTTGCAAGCAGGCTTCATTTATAAATGTATATAGGATACTTACATACGTAAGTGCGATCTGCAAATTTCCATTCGACACGGTGTCAGTTTTTCATATTGATCTGTCTGCTTATGTAATTAAGTGCGCTCTTTAATTGCCTCTTGATTGGCGTGTGTGTGCATTACTCTTGCTATTGAATTAACTCTACACCTGCTCACCCATATATGATTTTAATCTCACTTATAAGACGCAATTTTTTTCCAAAATAAGGCCAAATGCAGTCACGATAATGATTCGCCTGTTTAACAAATTAATTTGCAATGAGTTTCTTTCTTCTGCAACTTTTTCTCTAATTTTGCTTTATTAAATTCATTATATACCACAACTTCAAAATGTGCGCTTCATTTTGAGAAAATATTTACATATATTGGTCAAAATAATATCAAGATTTAGATACTTGGTTTGATTTCAAAACTTGTCTAAATAACAATCAGAATGTACTTTTGGGAATTCCGAGATAACAAAAGGTGTTTTTGGATAATACTGTAAATTTTTTATTATTCTTTTTCAAGTTGTTAGAAACTTGGTTTAACATAATTTTTATTATTTTCAATTTTAGGGAACATTAATATTTAATCTTATCATTTTTACTTTATGTTTTTAATCATTTAATAATTAATAATAATTTAATAATTTTATTTGGCAATTTTTACCAAAGCAATTGTTACCATAGCAACTATTACCGTAGCAACCGTTTCCATGGGAACCGTTACCAATTTTTCATAGTGACTGTTACCATAGCAACTATTTATATAGCAACTGTTACTATAGCAACCGTTTCCATGGGAACCGTTACCAATTTTTCATAGTGACTGTCACCAGAGCAACCGTTGCCCTGGCAACTGTTACCATAGCAATTGTTACCATAGCAACTGTTACCATAGCAACCATTTCCATGGGAACTGTTAAAATTTTCCAAAGTGACTGGTGCCATAGCAACTGTTTATATAGCAACCGCTACCATGTTAACCGTTTCTCTAGCAACCATTTATGGTTGTTACCATGGTAATAGTTTACCTAGCAACCGTTTCCTTAGCAACTATTTATAGTTGTTACCATGGTAATAGTTTCCCTATCAACTGTTACCATAGCAACTGTTACTATAGCAACTGTTACTAAAGCAACCGTTTCCATGGGAATCGTTACCAATTTTCTATAGTGACTGTTACCATAGCAAATGTTTATATAGCAACTGTTACCATAGAAACCGTTTCCATGGGAACCGTTACCAATTTTCCATAGACTTTTACCATAGCAACTGTTTTCATGGCAACCGTTTCCTTAGCAACTATTTATGGTTGTTACCATGGTAATAGTTTCCCTAGCAACTGTCACCATAGCAACCGTATCCTTAGCAGCAACTTATGTTTGTTACCATGGTAATAGTTTCCCTAACAACTGTCACCATAGCAACCGTTTCCATGGCAACCTTTTAATAGTTTTACCTAACATTAAAAATATTCACAATAATGTCTCCCGCTTTCTAAATCTAGAAATTCACCAAATAAAATAAACGAAAAAAATAATGAACTACAAAATTAACAAAGGGAAGCATGTTAAGAAATGGAGCCTCAGGCGTGAAAAGAGTTGAATTCAATAATCTGGAGCAATTTTAATGTCAGGGCAGAAAGTGGAGCTCGGAATTCGGTCATAATTGCGAAATTTCCCGTCTGACGAAATGGCCCTGCAAAAGGGACAAAAGTTTAAGAATATACGTATATCTGTAAAGGCTCGCGTGTTCCTCTCCGAGTGGGTCGAGGTTTCGAGAACGCGAGAGATTTCGCACATCCTCTCTTTTTGAATGACGCGAAAGTTAAAGATCCCTTTTCAGGCTCATTTATGTTCCGGTCTTCATATAAAACATTCATCGAGATGCAAAAAGAAGTGACAGGAGTAGCCACAAAACGTTTTCCTTTCCCGTTGCTTTTTAAGATCCTTACCATAAACTGGTCACACCCTCTTCCTTCCGAACAGTTTTCTTTTCCTTGTACTCTTTGTTAAATAATGTTCTTCTCCTCGGCCTCACAATCAATTCATAAATTGCTCACGTTTATTCGTTAAACCACATACTTTGAATGACCATCTTTATATTTATTATCGATTGGGAATATAAAAGTGGAAAAGGGATACGGAAGATTTGTGTGGTTTTTGCTAGTTGTGGGTCAAGTGTGTTTTTTTTTTTTTTGCAAACATTAACTGGTATAAAGAATGACCTAATTTTGTTTCACATGGATCTGTAAAATCCATATTAATGGTATTCTTAAACCTTTAACGTCCAAATGTACAATTTTTTGTCCTGAAGTTAGACACGACATTTTAGCTGTTTAGCAATTAAAACTTATGGAAAAAATTCTTCAATAGCCTCATCTTATGGTCCAAGAATCGGTCTTTTGAATGGTGAATTAAACAGTCTTGTCAATTTTCAAATGTAAAAATTATACGCGTGGATTTATAAACAAAAATATGAAATTTTTAGGTTTAATTGCTCAAATGTTGCGTCAAACTTCGTGACCAAAAATTGTACATTTAAGCAGTAAAGTGTTAATAAAAATCTACAAATTTTTATAATTATTTTTGAAGGAAAAAGAGAAGGAATTCAAGTGATAAAATATAATGACAAAGTACCTGCCGAGAGAAATACAAACTTTTTTTTTATTTGCTCATCATTAGTCACGATTTTTCAAATCCATGACAATTTTTCAAGATATGCAGTCCATGTTTACCTGGCTCATTTAGTTAAATTATACGTAACGTCGATTTTAAGGAGGCTTTTTGAGCGATAACAATAGGTTTCCATGTACGCTCTGATAAGCGAAGCTTGCATAATCACCGCGAGCTTATTATATACATCGCACATATACATGTATATATATACACCTTGCTTTGCATCTAGATATTTGAATAATGGGACTAAATATTGATATTACTTTCAGGTATCCACATAACCTCATCGGATCATAAGGAATAAATTATTTCAAAAATGGAGAAAAAAAAATACTGACAAGTCGAGAAATAAAACATCTTCTAGTTATTATACAGACACACATCTGTTACCCAGTTTTCCTTCGAGCGTCGATGCATTGCAATGGTAATTGACTCTATTGTAATCTTTAGTGAATGATACCTTTTATACAGATAGAAGGAGCTGCATATGTGGCTAGAATCGAATTCAAATGTGGTACTCATAATTATATGCGCGAATGTCAGTAAAAAACAACTATTGTTGGGGAATAATGATAAACTTGGACGATTTGGTTGAGGTTTTCCAAGTTTTTTTTTTTTAAAGTAAATGAAAGAAGTTTTAGAATAAAATTTTTTATGAATCATTATTATATAATTAATAATTTAGTTTATGATGTTTTCTGGTTTTATAAATTATTTCTATTTTTTTTTTAAGTTGATTATAAACGTTAATTTATCATAAACTGTATGGTTATAATTAAATTGAATGAATATTATTTAAATTTAATATGTACTTAGAGTGTAATTACTATTAGTATCTACTGTTTTTAATGTATTATATTTAATAGTGACATTGATGTATTTTCTGTTTCTTTAGAATTGTTTCTGCACTTTTGTTATCGATTATGTTAGTAGAAATTAGGAAAATGATGCCTGCTTTAGATTTAATTATTAAGTAGAATTGTTATTTTGATACTTATTATTATATTGTTATATATATGTGTCTTAGGTACCTTTCTCCGGAGTGCGTCACATATTTATATATTTTCTATAGGTATTTCACCTTTTGTTTAATAGTTTACTCTTTATTATTATAGTATGTAATCCTGTTATTGGTCCTTGGACTATTGGATTTATTCTATAAACAAATAAATAAAAATAAAAAATAAATATATCTTGTATTTAAACCTAATTATATTAATTATTCTACACAATATTGTTATACAATAATTATTGAAATTCCTTTTCGTTTTTAAATTAATATTAAGAAACTCTCTAAAACGGAATTAGTATGTTTTCTACTAATAAATTAGAGAAAAGTGACCTACTATTAAATAGTAAGAATTTTACTAATTTTTAGGGTTCCGGACATAAACGGTCAAAAAATCATAGCATTTTTTAAAAAAAACTGAAATTATACAGAAAAAAAATTTCTGGCTAAAGAGATACAATATTTTACAGTTTCAGATTATTTTTTTGTACAAAATGTTTATTTTTCTGTTTCTTACTTTAAAAGTTTAAAAATAAAAAAAAATGGAATAAAAAATTTTTTTTACTAAAATTAAAAATTATATAAAAAAGCTTAGTTTATTTGCTTGGAAGTCTTTAAGCTTGTAAAAATGCATAATCTTATATTTAAATTTTAATAAAAGTAAAATTTAAAGAAAAATGAGCTACTATTTAATGGTAAAAAAATTAATAATTTTTAGTAGAAAACTATACGAATTAAAAAGTGCAATATCTACTAACTGAAAATGTAAACATTAATTATTTCCATTAATAAATTATTTACTTTCAAATAAGTAATTTTCTACTAATAATTGGTAGTTCTCTATACTAATAAAAATTAGTAACTTTTTTATTATTTAATAGTAGCTCATTTTTCTCTAATTCATTAGTAGAAAATTACTATTTATTCAAATTTAGAGAGTCGTATAAGAATAATAATATATAATGAAAAATTACAATATAGAGATAACCAGATACAATATGTGTAGGGGAGAGTGGCTATCAATGTACCGGGTTTTTTTCAAGGTCATAGTACTTATTGAATTTCACCAATTTCAAACACTTCTTTGCATCAATATAAAACTACAACACTTATCTAGGTAATGCACACATATTTTACACGATTTATTTTGATTAAATAATAGAATTTAGGTTTTTTCTAAAGTAACAAGCTATTTTCATTTTCAACAACCTGGGTACACAATGAACCACCTCTATAAAAATACTAAAAATGTTTAACAATAGTAATATTGCAATTTTCACTTTGTAAAAAAACTTATTTTCTATCAAATACTATAAAAAATTATTACTTAACACCTTTAATTGATAATGTATAACATAAATATACCTCAAATTTAAGTTAACTATCTAAAATGGAATTTTAGTTCTGCTATGTTGAGAAAAGTACTGATAACAATTGCTGTAACATGCTGTACGCATGCTTAGTTTTATAATCAGGCATACCACTCTAGAAATCGAAAATACACTAAAATTCCAGGTGGTTCATTGTTCCCTGGTACATTGAATCAACATGACATTTGCAACAAAAATGGTTTTTTATAACTTAATCCAATATTTCAAAATCTTTATCTCATTAGAATATTGTAGTTAAGGTCCAAAACAAAATAAATCGTAAGTACATTTATTTTTAAATGGCCTTATTTCAATTAAAAAACGTGTTTTTATTTTAGGTAAATTTTTTCTTCAGTACATCAAAAACAGTTTTTTCCAGTTTTCTCTGTAATGAATAAATCCACACGTCTCAAATTTATGGACGTAGTGTGTTTACGCAAACTTAATTTATATTTAAAATTAGGAGAATTTTTATTTAATTGTTTCTGAGAAAATTGAAATGGATCATTGAAAAAACTGGTACATTGATGGCCACTCTCCCCTATTACAATGTAAAGAATAAATTACTATTGTTATAATGAAATAAATACTGCGTATATAAAAACTGTATATGAACAATGATTATTATTTAATTTGATTTAATGTATTATTTATATTTAATTTATATAATATTTGAATCTATATCACTCAAAAACTACTGATTTCAAAATAAAAACTCGTTTATCAAATCGAATAGTTATTCTGCTCTCCTATAAAAAGCTACTAATTCAATTAGTCAAAGTAATTTTGAGGTTCTGTTAAATCACTAAATAAGTTAGTAGATTTTTGTTTCTACTACATATTTTAGTCACTTTTTATAATTAATAAACTCTCTTAATCTGAATTAGTGAAAAATCGGTTACTAATAATTTAAATTAGTAAATATTTATACTAATTGTTAGTCACATTTTACTAGAGCAATAGTAAAAATTTTAAATCTACTAATTTAAAGAGTGAAATTTGACTAAAAATAAGTGGAAAATTCTACTAATTTGAATTAGTGATTGATTTTTCCGAGATTTTTCACTATTTTAGATTTAAAAAGTAAATTTGTTTCATGAATTGGTAGGTTTTTGATAATTAGTTACTCTTTAAATTTGAATTAATTAAAAATAACTAATTATTAGTAAAATCGTGTCTGACTTTTTATATCAGCTATTAGTGAAAAATAACTAATTATTAGAAACAAAAAACAATACTACTTCCTCTATGAGAAAGCAATAACTAAAAAATTGGTTAAAATTTAATTGAATTAGTAAGCAGAATTTTACTAAAATATATTATTAGCTATTTTGACACAATATAAAAATGAATTTAACTAATAATTAGTTATTTTTTACTAAAATGCGTTAAATGTATATTAACATCTATTAAATAAATGGATATAAATATCCACTATTATAATAAAATTATTATTTTAAAAATAAGGTTATATTATATAGTTAAGATTTATTATCTCCAGGCATTTAAAGGTCATATTGGTCAATGGTAAAAGAAATATGTCAAGGAGCACATGATAATACTTATTATATTAGTTTTACTCAATTTGTTCTCTTTTATACTTTTTTATTTTATAATAACAGAAATATACGACAGGTATTGACAAGGTATTTAAAGTAAACTGTTTTTAAAAGGAAATAAAACATCATGATTTCGTATTAATTATATTTATTAACTGGTTATCACACGTATTTTGGCATAATACAGGTATATGTACAATATTTATTATGCGTAATATATGTGTTTTTAAAAGATTTAGTAACTACTTTCCAAATAAAAAAAAAACATATGTAGGTCAAAGTTTTAAGTTTCTGTGTCAGTGTCAGTGTCACTAAACAGATTTCTGTACTTATTAATCAATGAAAGTATACTATTCTTAAAACAGCTTTATTGATTTGCCTAAAAAAAAGTTGTAAGAAAAAGAAAAAGATTTTTTTTCATATAATTTAAATATATTGGGAGAGAGTCGGTTAAATTGCTTTATGTGGGTAAATTGACATTCGTAAATTACTCGGTCAAAAATAAATATAAGGAATAATTGTTTTTATTAATAAAATATATATTGAGGTAAAGATGATTTATTGATTTTTACGAACATGTTTATCAGTTTATTATTATTAAAGACATTTTTAAAAAAATTGTAATATTATACACTTAATAATCACTCCAAGAAATTTAGAGAGCAGGTTTATATTCAGCTATTTGTTAAATTGGTCTCACAATGTTTAATCAAAATCTACTACTTTGAAAACAAAATAACATCTCGTTATCTCAAATTACTCCAAGTTATGATTAAGTCAAATTTACAGAGACTATAAAAAACTTTAATTTAAAAAAAAACCATTTCTATTTATAAAATGAGTTTTATAGTGTCCGTCTATGCCTTATCAAGTAAAATTTGTAATTTACGTAAATTTTAATTAATTAAAGAGATTTCAATCATCATAAAAGATATTAAAATAAATAAAAGCAATTCCTGAATGTCTTAAAACCCGCGTTTGTAGAAAACTGGTTGTTTAGAAAACTATTCCTAATAGAAAATTATCTACACATCAAATTATCAGAGATATAAAAATATGTATATAAAAAGTAGGTAAACATAAAAAATATTATTATACCAATGTATACAAAAAACAAGATATATCAAATTCTATACACTGAAAAAAATTAACAGTATAATCATAACAAAATAGTTTTGTTGAGTATGATTTTTAATTTATTTATGTAGCATTATGTATTCACGAATTTCAATGATTAAATTTTATTTAGAAACTTAAATTTGAATTTAAACAAATAAATCGATATTCAAACAGCTAACGTCAAATTCGTAAAACTATTTTTAACCTTGAATTTCATTTTTGGAAGCTAATTTTTCAAACCAAATAAAACTGTAAAATAGCTCAAAATCCATTGACAAAATTTAATAGGATGTAAAACAAGGTCTAACTTAAATATTAGGACCAAAATTGAATTTTTTAATTTTATTGCACCTGAGGAGTTTAAATTTTCAAAATCACAGAAAATCCTGCAAAGTTCAACATTCAAGGTAACATTTTTTATATTTCTACATAAATAAATTAAAAAGTCAACGCATCATATGAAAGGACATTGAAAGTACTTCATATTAAGTAATAATACATTTTTTAATATTTCCAAAATTTCTACAGAAAATTATAATTAAAATATTGTTAATTCTGACATTTTACAGGTAAGCTTAAAAATCTTTTTTACCTATTTTTTTGAAATTTTTACATAGCAATCAATTAATATAAGTAAATTAAACTATTTTGAACGAATATAAATCAAATCATTTATACTATCTAAATTATTTCTGCGATTTTTTATTAAGTTTTCACAGCTGTCAAAATAACCTTTTTTCCGTGCACCTCAACTTAAAAATTAAAATTCCAAAACAAATACAATTAATTTTATAAAACTAGCAACATAAACGCGCGCCCAAGCGCGCGACAAACTTTTCATTGTTGTTGGTCATTTAAAACTATAAATTTTTGCAAATCCAAATAATGGAAATTACGAAATTGAATAATATGCCTGAAAAATGACGAAAATAATTGACAAATGAAAGAAAATTAAAAAAATGATTACATAGTTACACAATTGAAAGGAATAGTTTAAAAAATTAAACAATGAATATATTAAATTTAAACAAAATAGTAGAAATATTATAGAAATAGCTGTTCGAAATAATTGCAAATTAAACAACTGAATTGGAAATCGAAGAAAATAATTGAAATTGAAAAAAAAAAACATTGAGGAAATAAATTGAAAATTGAAGAATTAAATTAAAATTGGACAAAATAATTGACAACTGGAACAAAAATTACAAAATGACTAAAATATTCGACAATTGAAAACAAAATAAAAAAGTGTCTAGATTAATACACAATCGAACAAAATAATTTAAAAAATCAAAGAATAATTATAAAATTTTAAGATAATAATTGAACATAGAAAAAATTGTAGAAAATAATTGACAATTGCGGAAAACAATTAATAGCTGAAAGAAAAAGTTAAAAAATGACAAGAATAATTAAAAAATTGATGAAAATATGTGAAAAATAACGAAAATAATTGTAAATAAAAAAAAAAAAAATTCGAAAAATGACTAGATTAATAACTGATAAAAATAATTGAAAAATTTAAACAAGAAATGTTAAATTTAAAGAAAATAATTCCAAGTTGAAAACAACTGGATTAAAAATCGAAAAAAATAGTTAAAATTAAAAAAAATAATTAAAAATTAAAGAAAGTAATTAAAAATTAAAGAATTGAATTTAAATTTGTGGAATATACTAAAAATTGAAGAATGAAAATAAAAATTGAAGAATGGAATTAAAAATATTAAAGAAAATAATTGAACAATTAAATTTAAAATGAAAGGAACTTAATGATAATCGAAATAATAATAGAAAAAAGGCGATAATAATAATAATAATAACAATTGAATTGAAATTTTAAAACAATTTTGATGAGTGAAAAAAGTAATTGAAAACAATTCGAGAATTATTTAATATTGAGAATTAGTGGAAAATCGATAAAAATAATTAAAAATTAAAGAAAATATTTGAGAATTGAAGAAAATTATTTAAAATTAAAGAAATAATAAATAAATAAATAATAAATTAAAAGTTAAAGAATTAAATGAAAATATCAAGAAAATAATTGACAATTAAAAAATAAAATTACAATATGACGAAAATAATTAACAATTAATTGAATAAAATGAGGAAAACAATTGCCAACAGAAAGAAAAATTTAAAATCTGTCGAGAATAATAGGCAACAGAACAAAATATCTTTAAAAAATTAAAGAATAATTATAAAGTTTAAAGAGAATAATTGTATATTGAAAACTGTTGAAAATTATAGCAACATAATCCATGTAAAACATTATATTGTTTCTGGTAATTTGAAACTATAAATTTTTACAAGTTCAAATAAGAATAATAATTTAATAAAATTTGTTATTCGAATAAACTTAATATTTTAGATAAATATAACTTTCAGTCTATGCAAATTAAAATCGCTTCTGACTTCAAGAAATAGACAAATAAGTAAACTATTAAATACTAAAAAATAGTTAAAATTCGACTAATTGAATTAGTAAACAGAATTTTACTAAAATATTAGTTATTTCGACATAATCTAAAAATGGATTTGACTAATAAATGGTTATTTATTACTAAATGATTAGTAGAAATATAACTATTTGAATTTGTGACTGAGTTTTTGTTTTCAAATTAGTTATTTTTAACTAATTCAGATTTAGAGAGTTTAATCAGTTCAAATTTTGAAAATAATAATTTAGACTATACAGTTTGAATCAATGAAAATTGGGCATAATAAAATTTAAAATTAAATTAAATTTATATTAAAAAAAAAATTAAAATTATGAAAAGTTTAAATGTTTAGTTATTAATAATTAGAATAATAAAAACTCAAGGATTTATTAAAATTTAGATAATTTAAAGCCTAATAACCAATAAAATTTAGACGAATTTAAACTTTAATAAATTAAAACTTAAATATATATTGATTCTTAATTATTAATTTAGTTTTTCATTAAAAATCATTATTTCAAAGTTTTAATAATCTCAATTTCCAATGATCTAAATATCAATTAGTTTTATCACAAGAACATTTCAAGTTAATTTATACTGATAGAATTAAATTTTAATTTAAAGTTATATTTTTCAAACGTAACTGATTTAAAACAAAAAAATATCTAAGTGACAAACTTCAGGTGCGGACAAACAAGAATGAATGAAAGAATGACTGAATCTTGCGGATTATTTTATAAAATATTTGTCCAAAAAGAATTGTAGGGATATTAATTATCATTATTACTAATTATCAGATTTTTTTAAAAATAGTCCGCAATGACTTTAGGTGAAATATAATGGATTAACCCTAAATTGTTTTCTAAGCATGAAAAATATTGTGCAAAATGAATTATAATGACATGAAGTTGTTCTTTATATTTAACAAAAAAACACCTAATCCACATTTTAATCTTTACATTTATCTATAAACTTTAAATATAGAAAATCTTTTTTAAATGCTACAAATTAGCATGATCCAAGTTATAGAGGTGTTAAAATTTTTAATGCTTAATATATTTATGAATTTTAGAGATTATAAAATGTACTTATATAAACAATGGTAAATAATTTTAAATCTAAGAAAAATTGCCTAATTTTAAATAAAATGTAAAAAATGTTGAAATTATCATTCCTCTGGCTCAGATCAAAAATTAATATGAATATCAATTACTTATAAACTGTCAACGAAAAATAAACCTAAAAATCTTGACAACCCGAGTCGAAATTTTGAGGCTACTTTAACGCTACATAGTTAAAAATTTTTAGGAAATAGAGGTTTAAAGTAGAAGCAAATTCAATACAATTTAGATTCTACTTTGGTGCTATTATTGGAAGAAATTTCCTGTTTCCGCGATGAGAGCGTTAAAGTAGAAGCTAATATTCAACTATATTAAGGCCTCTTTTAACGCTCAAGACCCCGTTTTTATTGATCTTCTAAAGTCTAAACAAAGAAAGAATCTGTTTTTGCGAATAAAACTGAAATTAATATGAATGAAATTATAAAAAAAAATATAAAATAAATATTCAAAATTCATGCGCTTTTAGAATTCGTCACACTTAATACACACAAGCTGGAAATAGTCTAAACTTACTAAATAAATTATTATAACGCAAGTGGGGATTCGAACCCACGACATAACGACCTACGCACTTATAATCTAACGCACTAACCACTACGCTACCGACGCTTATGAACTTAATATTTAATTTTCTCAGTGTCCTTATGATACAAATTACAAATAGTTTTTTTAGGACTTTTCAACAAAATTGTTACATATCGCCAATTTCTGAATGTTTACGGAGATTTTTATGTATTTTTCATTTGTTTAAACAATTTATTATTGTCAAGTTACAGGCTGATATTGATTTAAATCATTGAAGCATTTGCATTAAAATCATGATTTAAATAAAAAAAAAACTTTACAATTCTCCGGATGCCTAATACTGCATGTAAAAAATCACAAACCATAAAAAAAACCACAAAATTGTGGATAAATCTTAAAAATTTCAATTTTAATATTTTAATCTTTATAAAATTTAAATAATTGGGCTAATATAGATATAATTAAAATACCTACGATTTACAAATTTTTGGTATGAAGATAGCAAAAAATAATATCAAATTTTTATATCTTTAGGTCATTATAATTTAAATAAATTCCAAACGTCAATAAACTCATATTCCAATTTTTTCAAACTTTTAAATGTCAATTAATTCAAATTTAAAGACACATTAGTTAATGCAAAATAATTAAATAATATTAATTATTTTTCATATTCGCAATAATCCTTTTTTTAAGTCTTACAATATTTGTAATTCTTCTTTAGTTTCTAATTCAGTTTCTTTTTCGAAACTGTTTAAATTTTATCTTATAATTTCTTATTTTTACAAAATTTAAAGATTTTTTCTCCTTTTACTAATGATATTTTTTGTTGTTGTATTTGTCATTTTATTTTATTGAGAAATAAATTATAAATAATAAATAATAATTATTATTTATTATTATTTCGTTGAGTTTCATAAGTTTTTTCATATTTTTAAAAATAAATACGCTTATTTTTTTATTAATGCACCTATTCAATTTGTTTTTAATTCTTGGATAGTTTTTGCGAGGTTTTTTGCAAACTTAGTACTTATTCTTTTATAGAATTTTTAGATTTTCTTTATTTTTCTAAATTTATTATTGGACTTGCTTTCAGTATAATATTATAAAAATGTTTTTGGTTTAATTTGCCCAAACTTTTTTTTTCTGAAGGATTTTTAATTTTCTTTTCTGGACTTTTTATATACATTTTTTTAATTTTATTTTCATCAATTTTAATTTTTTAAACAAATTATTGCTAGTAATTACTAATTCTTTACAAATACACCTAGGAAGATACAAATTTTTCCTAATTTTACAAATAAATTACTGGGCTCTGGTTAGAAAAATAAAAATTATTTACAATAAATTATTATTTTTATATTTTAAAACAATTTATTATTGTTAATTTATAACATTTAAAAACACCTAGCAAGCAGTAGTTTTTTAATTTGTTTATTTTTTATATTGAAAAAATAAGATATTTATTAAAATTAACAACAATCACCACTCAAAATTGTTTAAACAAATTATTGTTAATAATTGTTATTTTTTTACAAGTGCATCTAGAAAGATACACATTTTCCCTAATTTTACAAATTATTGGGTTTTGGTTATAGATTAAAATTTTTTCCTCTTAAGGGCTAATCAGAGGCACAATAATTGAAGAAAAAGTTAGTTTAACTCCCGTTTTTCTTATATGTTAAATAAAAAAGTATATTTCAATAGAAAAAATGACTGAGTTTCACTTGCAGGTTTAAAGTAGAATAAAAATTTTCATTTCTTTATAACTGGGAATGTGGAACTTTAAAAGAGCTGCTAATTTTAATGATTGGAAAAATGAAACATGTGTATAGACGTAAAGTAGAAGGAAATATTATTATTAGAAGTAAAGAAGAGGCTAAAAATTAAGAAGTCGTTAAGTAGAAGCTAAAGTTCCTCATGAGCTTCAAAGTAGCTTCAAAATTTCGACTCGGGAAGTAATTATTATGGGTAGTTAAAAGATTTCTATTTTGGTAAGTGTCTTAAAATCTACCAATTTTTTAAATATTTAATAATTGTAAATTGCTCTTTGCTTTAAAAAAAAAAACAAATTGCAAATTAGCATGATCCAGTTATAGAGGTGTTTAATATTTTAATGCTTAATATATTTACGAATTTTAGAGATCATAAAATGTATTTATTAATTTTTCATTTCCGATGCACAAAAAGGAATATTTTTAGAGAATCACCCATACATTTATATATATAATATATATGTTTCCAAATGTAATGTACACGTAAATAATAGAATACCTCCTTCCAGAATCTATAAAATGGAGTTGAAATCACTTAGCTCTTCTGATTTGATCACAACCTGGAAAATTTCATGATAAAGATTGGACGGGGGATTTCGTGACACGAGTGCGTCGGCGCTGCGCGGCACATTTTATTGGCTAACAATCTATCTGGGAACCTCCTCTATAAGGCAACAGGCTAGACTTTCTAGCCGCTATATACTATATACTATATAGTATATACCTTCTTCACAAATTCAACATCCTGATTCGACCCGAGTGAATCTGTGAAAAGTATAGATTTAAAAGAAAGAAAAAACATTCCTAGAACCGGTATGCATTTCTTTTTTACATTTCCATGATTTTTCCTTTTAATAATATCTTTTTGCTATTATCAGGTATCTCGGCTTATCTATAACTGGTAGCACGCGATTCTTTTACGCCTGACCTTGAAACGCAACCAATTACCCAAGCGGAGCATCAAGCATATCGTTATGCATCCAATTCGTCGATTTACCGATATAAACAGGGCGAAAAATTTGGGGCATAAATTGCCGAAAGCACTTGTATCACGATCTCATTCAAACTGGTTCACCAGTCAGTCGTGATTAGCATTCGTACCATGCACAAAGATTATGGTCATGATTTTCCTTTTTTTCTTTCGTCTTAATTTTCATTTATGCCATTCATTCTTAGCAGGTTAATAATTCATGTACTTCAATAAATTTTTATACATTGTCACAGTCTGGAATAACTTTTGAGCTGTGAAATATCGTAAAAATTAATATTAAAAGGAAACTTAACTGAGATTATACATTTATGTTTATTTGTAGATGCACATAGTCATCGGATTTTGTCATGAAAGTTTAATGAGATTTTGAAATTGAATTTCAATCTTGAGAGATTGGAGTAATGAATAATAAAAAGTAAAATCAGGAAATAATATGCCAAGAAGTCAAAAACCATCAAAAAGTGAACAGATCATAGGTTTTGGAACATCAGTTGATTTTACACAATCTTCATTACATTCAGAATTACGCATTTTCAACATTTAAAACATTTAAAATCAAAAAATGTATAAACAATTTTAAAATTGTTTTGAATGGTGTTAAAAACTAAAAATCATCATTATAGGTCAAATGTTATATTAGAAAATAATAAAGAATTAAAATCATCGACGGTGTCGAAATATTTATATTGCAAATGTATCAAATTGAGACAGTTTATATAAAGAATCGTCCATAAATTACGCCACACAAATTTTTATGATTTTTTACCCCCTCTCCTGTGTCACACGTTTTACATGGGTAACTTCAAAATTTAAATCAAAGATATATATCATAGCTTCAAAATCTTTAAAATAAAGATTGTCATATTTCTCTAGATCTTCCCTCTACGTTAAAGTGTGACGTAATTTACACAGAAAAAAATTAATTTTGAGAAAAAAATTTTTTTCCCTAAAATAAGTGCCAAAAATGATTAATTGCAGAATAAATTTTTTTCTGTGAAGAAGTTTAGGATTTCATGAAGATAATAACTAAAACTAAAAATCATCGATAATAATGCTACTACATATTATAAATGTATACTAGTGGGATCAGATTGACTATTTGATGCAACTTTTTATCTTATTTAATACAATTTAGGATGTCTAGAAAAAGCGCAAATGTGCATCAAATTGAGATGACTTGTAGTAAAAAAGTCAAAAAATTACTCAAAAACCGTGAAAAACCCCAAAAAAAAAATTTTCAGCCGGGACAATATGTTTGTGTATTCCTACGTATTTTTCTCCACTGAATCCAATTTAGAAGTCAGAATAATCAGATTTGCAAACATTTTTGAGATAATCTCAAAAAATTGCTCAAAAACCGTAAAAAACCGAAAAAAAAAAATTTTGGGCCGGGATAATTATATGCTTGTGTATTTCTGCGTATTTTCCTCTGCTGAATCAGAATTAAATGTCAGAATAAACAGATTGGCTTAAATTTTTGGGTTAATCTCAAAAAATTGCTCAGAAACCGTAAAAAAAAACCCAAAAAAAAAATGTTTTTCAGCCGGACAATATGTTTGTATATACCTACGTATTTTTCTCCACTAAATCCGAATCAGAAGTCACATTGGCTAACATTTTTTAGATAATCTTAAAAAATTGCTTAAAAACCCGACAAAAAAACACAAAAAAGTTTTTTCGGCCAGGATAATATGCTTTTGTATTCCGACGTATTTTTCTCCACTGAATTTGAATCCAAAGTCCGAATAACCAGATTAGCTGAAATTTTTGAGATAATATGAAAAAATTGCTCAAGAACCCGAAAATAAACAAAATAAAGTTTTTTTATTGTCCGGGACAAAAATGCTTGTGTATTCATGTATCTTTCTCCGCTGAATTCGAATCTGAAGTAGATAATAATTAGATTAGCTAAAATTTTTGAGAAAATATCAAACAGCGATTATTTCGTGTTTTTCAACAGTTTTTTAAGATTATCTTAAAAATATTAGCCAATCTATTATTTTTTACTTTGGATTCGAATTTAGCGGAGAGAAATACGTAAGAATATAGTAGTACATTGTTCCGGACAAAAAAAAATTTTTTCTTGTTTTTTTCGGGTAATTGAGCAATTTTTTGAGATTATCTAAACACAATTTCTAACTTCGGATTCGGATTCAGCGAAAAAAAATCACAGTGTTTAGCGCACATTAAACCCATTGGAAAAAATTCTTTTTGTTATCTAGTAACTACAAAAAAAATTTCAAAAAAAAATTACGTTTTTGAGAAATTCAAGTTTTATAATTTTTAAAAAAAATGGCTGCCATTTTGTTAATTTTCAAAATTTTCAAAATTGCTAAGAAAGAGCACCTAAAACGTTAGTAAAATCAGAGAACAAAATTGAAAAATATCAATTTTTGGAAATTGATTTAATTTCAAAAATTTTTCAATTTTTTCAATTCAATTTCGAATGCTTAGAAAAAAAAATTTTTTCTCAAAACAAAAAAATACGTGTCTCAATATTTGCCCTAAAAAACAATAAAAATCATGTTAAACATGATTTTGAATTTTAAATATATTCGGCCTGTATGATTTGAAATGGAAACAGCCTTTACCAAAGTAAGTAAAGACAAAATTAGTTTTTTAATTCTTCTATGAAGATAATTTTTTGTATCGAAATGAAGCTAAATACTTTTCTGAATTGAAAATGATTTTGATTCAGGTTTTATTATTAAAATATAATAAATAATTGTTTTTTTAGTGAAATAATGTTATTGTACCAATTTGTGAACATACATAAAAAATGCATGTCGATTGTCATATTTTTCTTGATCTGTCAAAACAAACGACACGGTCAAAGTTTATATTTAACTCGAGTCGAAATTTTGAGGCTACTTTAACGCTACATAGTCCAAAATTTTTAGGAAATAGAGGTTTAAAGTAGAAGCAAATTCAATACAATTTAGATTCTACTTTGGTGCTATTATTGGAAGAAATTTCCTGTTTCCGCGATGAGAGCGTTAAAGTAGAAGCTAATATTCAACTATATTAAGGCCTCTTTTAACGCTCAAGACCCCCTCTAAAGTCTAAACAAAGAAAGAATCTGTTTTTGCGAATAAAACTGAAATTAATATGAATGAAATTATAAAAAAAAATATAAAATAAATATTCAAAATTCATGCGCTTTTAGAATTCGTCACACTTAATACACACAAGCTGGAAATAGTCTAAACTTACTAAATAAGTTATTATAACGCAAGTGGGGATTCGAACCCACGACATAACGACCTACGCACTTATAATCTAACGCACTAACCACTACGCTACCGACGCTTATGAACTTAATATTTAATTTTCTCAGTGTCCTTATGATACAAATTACGAATAGTTTTTTTAGGACTTTTCAACAAAATTGTTACATATCGCCAATTTCTGAATGTTTACGGAGATTTTTATGTATTTTTCATTTGTTTAATCAATTTATTATTGTCAAGTTACAGGCTGATATTGATTTAAATCATTGAAGCATTTGCATTAAAATCATGATTTAAATAAAAAAAAACTTTACAATTATTCTCCGGATGTCTAATACTGCATGTAAAAAATCACAAACCATAAAAAACCCACAAATTTGTGGATAAATCTTAAAAATTTCAATTTTAATATTTTAATCTTTATAAAATTTTAATAGTTGGGCTAATATAGATAATCAAAATACCTAGGATTTACAAATTTTTGGTATGAAGATAGCAAAAAATAATATCAAATTTTTATATCTTTAGGTCATTATAATTTAAATAAATTCCAAATGTCAATAAACTCATTTTCCAATTTTTTCAAACTTTTAAATGCCAATTAATTCAAATTTAAAGACACATTAGTTAATGCAAAATAATTAAATAATATTAATTATTTTTCATATTCACAATAATCCTTTTTTTAAGTCTTACAATATTTGTAATTCTTCTTTAGTTTCTAATTCAGTTTCTTTTTCGAAACTGTTTAAATTTTATCTTATAATTTCTTATTCTTACAAAATTTAAAGATTTTTTCTCCTTTTACCAATGATATTTTTTGTTGTTGTATTTGTCATTTTATTTTATTGATAAATAAATTATAAATAATAAATAATAATTATTATTTATTATTATTTCGTTGAGTTTCATAAGTTTTTTCATATTTTTAAAAATAAATACGCTTATTTTTTTTTTAATGCACCTATTCAATTTGTTTTTAAATCTTGGATAGTTTTTGCGAGGTTTTTTTGCAAACTTAGTACTTATTCTTTTATAGAATTTTTAGATTTTCTTTATTTTTCTAAATTTATTGTTGGACTTGCTTTCAGTATAATATTATAAAAATGTTTTTGGTTTAATTTGCCCAAACTTTTTTTTTCTGAAGGATTTTTAATTTTCTTTTCTGGACTTTTTATATACATTTTTTTAATTTTATTTTCATCAATTTTAATTTTTTAAACAAATTATTGCTAGTAATTACTAATTCTTTACAAATACACCTAGGAAGATACAAATTTTTCCTAATTTTACAAATAAATTACTGGGCTCTGGTTAGAAAAATAAAAATTATTCACCATAAATTATTATTTTTATATTTTAAAACAATTTATTATTGTTAATTTATAACATTTAAAAACACCTACCAAGTAGTAGTTTTTTAATTTGTTTACTTTTTATATTGAAAAAATAAGATATTTATCAAAATTAACAACAATCACCACTCAAAATTGTTTAAACAAATTATTGTTAATAATTGTTATTTTTTTACAAGTGCATCTGGAAAGATACACATTTTCCTTAATTTTACAAATTATTGGGTTTTGGTTATAGATTAAAATTTTTTCCTCTTAAGGGCTAATCAGAGGAACAATAATTGAAGAAAAAGTTAGTTTAACTCCCGTTTTTCTTATATGTTAAATAAAAAAGTATATTTTAATGGAAAAAATGACTGAGTTTCACTTGCAGGTTTAAAGTAGAATAAAAATTTTCATTTCTTTATAACTGGGAATGTGGAGCTTTAAAAGAGCTGCTAATTTTAATGATTGGAAAAATGAAACATGTGTATAGACGTAAAGTAGAAGGAAATATTATTATTAGAAGTAAAGAAGAGGCTAAAAATTAAGAAGTCGTTAAGTAGAAGCTAAAGTTCCTCATGAGCTTCAAAGTAGCTTCAAAATTTCGACTCGGGAATTTTTCGTTTTCTAAGTAAACAGGAATCATGAAACATAAATCAAGACGAAGTATATAAAAGGTAAAATTAAAAACATATGTTTTTTTATATTATTTGTATATTGTGTGGTTTTTATTTTAAACATTTAAACTTAGTTGTGCACAAATTGGTACGTGTCTTCAAATAGGAACATTTACCTTATTTTAGGGAAAATTGTTGCATTAGAGTTAAACATTGATAAATTGTAAATTAGGAATAAATAACTCTAATTTTTGAAGTAACCTTTTGTTTCAAAATAAAAAGTATAAATATCTTATTCTTGCGATTAAATTTTGACAGTCAGAGATACTAATTGAATTTGTAGTTTCTGACTATTTCAAGCATTCAATATGAATCCGCCCTATCTGAATTAGTCAAAAATATCAAAGAATTAGTGACTAATTCATATTTAGAGAGTACTATCAATTAAAGGGTGCTGATCAACATCCTATACCTATAGTAATATCAAATCATCTATTTGATGCGATTTATGATATATCCACAGCTCTAAATCACTAGATTTGTATTTCAATTTAAAAAGTAAGTTATCCACAAAACTAATATTAAAATCTGCTAAAAAGTTCTCTGTACCATTAGAATTTACCTTCTCTGTGATGAGTGCGGAACAAATGAAAAATCAGCATTAACTGTTTGAGAGAGTGGAGCATAGGTGTGGGAGGCATAAGAGGTGCTTTCAAGAGAGAATTGATTGGAGTGAAATGGAAAAGGTGGCGGAGCGATAAAACAGGAAGGGGAGGGTGGCTGATGAGAATCGGAGAATCAGACTAGATAGCAGGATAGCTCGTGAGAAGAAGATCCCCCTCCACGTGTGGGCGGAGCGTACAGGTAGCGTGCACACGTGAAACACCGATGCCATGTGTGCTACCCTGTGTGAGTGATTCGAAGAAAAACCGAGCAGGTAAGGGAACCGACCACTCGCCTAACTGGGGTCAGTCAGGGTCCTGCTCTTCATTGGGACGTACATGTTCCTTCTATCTCTCAGGCCCAAGACGATCCTTAAAAGTCTTAGCTCTCAGTCACCCTTATCACCTATAAAGACATTCAAGACAAAAATTATATTTCAATTTTCGGTGAACAATCACAGGATTCTTGATTCTCATAAAACCAAAGGGATCCTACTGGTTGAAAGTGTCCTTATCGACAATTTGTGAAAGCACTTGAACATTTGAGTTATACACTTTTGTTACTTGAGTGAGAATTTTACAATTTTGAGTTTATTTGACGATCATGTGTTGTTTCGTGTAAATTGTAAGAAAGAATAGACACGTGCAAAAACCGGTTGTCGGCTAGTGTTGAAGGTACCACTGTGAGTTTTGTTATCAAGTTGTTCAAGTTCAAGTTTACAGTGTCCACTTCGTAATGAGACACTAACTCTGTGGATTAGTCTTGTTTCGTGGAATGACCCTGAGGAAGAAATTTTAACCCTTCGAGAAAGCATATATGCGAAACGTCATGTGCGGTGAGTGTTGCAACATTTCTTGTACTACAATAGGTTTAGAAATTTTCAGTTTTTTTTCTACACGGGAATATT
This sequence comes from Ganaspis brasiliensis, assembly GCA_037103525.1. Taxonomy (NCBI): domain Eukaryota; kingdom Metazoa; phylum Arthropoda; class Insecta; order Hymenoptera; family Figitidae; genus Ganaspis; species Ganaspis brasiliensis. The sequence continues at coordinate 643,470 of JAZKLR010000126.1, forward strand.
ATAACAATTGTTCATTATAAAACTCGAGGGAATGATAAAATACTATTTATGAAGTAAATATCCCTGGGGAATTCTAGGGGATTTATTAAATTGATAACTACAACCTTTGTACAGAGTTAAAAGTTTATTATACATTTATAGTCACTTTCAACGTGTTTCGAAAAAGTTATATCAAAAGATTTAAAATTTTCTTCAAAAGCTAAATTTTGTAGATTCTTTTCACAAAAAGGTAGAAATTGAAATCATAAAAATTGTATCATTGCAGTGGCCTGAAGATAAAATCTGCAATAACTTGAAGTTAAAAATGGCACCCAATCATTGTCAATCAATTTTCAATTCTTCACTGCAAAAAGTACTGTCTTGTAAGAGTCTTATTTTAAGACATTTTGGTGTCTTTATTGTATCTAAGACGCAATAATTATCTTAAAATGATACATTTTTTGGGACTTAGATACAAAAAATACATCAAAATGTCTTAAAATAAGACACTTAGAAGACAACAGTTTTTGTAGTCTTGTTGGAATTTAACTAATCTTAAATTTAAAACTAGACTAAAAGAGGGTTAATTTTATTTATTTTACTAAAATCGAAATTTTTAGTTTTTACACTCCAAAAACAAGATCTTATTTTACCCCATTTTTGTGTCTAAGACGCAAAAAATGTTTTGTTCTGAGACACTTTTTGCGCCTTAGTTAAAAATATACGACAAAATAAGACATTTTTTTTAAAGTGTATATAATTAATTAACTAAAGTGCTGCACAAACTTTTAGTAAAATTTATATCCAATTTTGATTATAGAGATTAAAATCTAAAAGAAAGACATACGGACATATAATTCTATTTTAAACATGTTTATAGACTGTTGAAATAAAAATCTAAAGATGTGTAAAAGTTGAATATAATTAAAAAAGAAACTTAATGAAATGATTTCTTAAACCGACAGATATAAAACAATTTATGATTCAAAATATATTATCGTATTATCATTATAATATGATACTAGAGTAGAATTTATTAACCATAATTTACATCAATCAAAATTAAGAATAACTTAATAATTACAATAAACTAAATAATAAAAACCTGCTTAGAAGGATTGCACGATAATTATAGCTGGATTTTTGTCAAAATTACTTAAAATATCCTAGAATTGGAAATTCTGCGGAATTTCCATAAGGGTTTTTTCTTTAGAATTTTAACATGATCAGAGAAAGAATTTTCCATTCTTTTCATAATCTAAAATTGTAATATTTTAAGTTACATTTTCAAGAAAATATTACGCCAAAAAAAAAAAACTGGTTTAAAATTGAAATTACATTTAAAAAGTATATAAGAGTTTCAGTTTTTTTTTTTTCAATAACTTCTCTAAAAAATCTATTTTCATAAGAAATTCCTAATGAAATTGAATTCAATTGATATATTTTATTAGTTTGAACTTAAATTATTTAGGCATTCAAATTTTTCATTATATTTCATATTTTGATTTCTCACTTTTGACAATATCTTTAGTTTCCGTCAAACATAAATAGTCCATTACTAAATTACAGTATTTTTATAAAGTACAATATTATGTCTAATATGATTAATCTAATTTTTTTAAATTAATGTTAACAAAATAATAAGCATAATAATAATATTATTATTAATAATGTAATATAATAACAATAATAATAATAGAAAAATAATAATAAAAGAATATCAATATTCAATACCTGGTCTATAAATGTTACATTAAAACACATGTGAGGATGATATTTTTCAGATAAATGCACTTCTGTAATAAACTTAAAAGACCATCTGTTAGTACAACTGAATTTTATGTTGATTTTTGTAGAAAAGCCCATTTTCCAAATGATATCTGATAATTTGGAATAGTTCTTCGTTATTAAATTGTGACATATGCGTCAGATTTTTTATTAGTTTTTTAAACTATTACGTAAGATAATAAACCAGATACCCAAATAAAAAAAATTCACTACTCATAAATAATTCAACTATAATAATGAAATAATATAGGTGAAATAAAATAATATAAAAATACAATAAACTATCGCAATAATTCAACTGAAAAATTATCAAAATTAAATTAAAATTGATCAAAAAATTAAATAACAAAATATAAAAAATGAGAATATTTTTTTAAATATATGGCACTAATTTTTTGGAATATTTCTTTTTTTCCAATCACAGTCGATTATAGGCAAAAAATTTATCATTTTCTTTTCTCATCATTGTAAAAATTATTGTATTACTGTTTTTTTACGACTTGTGCGGTAATTAAAATTTAAAAATTTCTTGCATTGATTTTAGGTTAGTTGCAAAAATCGTGATGGTGCATATATATTTTATGATAGAAAATCTTAGTTAAATGAGTTATTTTTATCTCAAAATATTGGTATTCGATATGCAAATTCAAAAGATTATATGTATATCATTAAATTAATGCGAAGCAAACTTCCAATTCAAATGGCTTATATTGACATGAATTTGCATACAACATACTATTAGTCTTCAGTATCTTCAATGCACAAAAAATATATACAAAAATGTACTTTGTTAAATTTGTAATATTCTATTATAATTCACAATTAAACGTTAATTGAAAAAGAAATAAATTTATTTATTCTTCTTTACTTAATTCTTATTATTAATTAACTATTTATAAATCAATATTTTCGTTATTTAAATAAAAATTACTTGTATCAAATCAAATTTATGGACCATTCATCATTTATATTTGATTAAAGAACTGTTTATTGAATATTTATCAAATAAATATTTATTTGAAATTAATTAAACCTATTACATTTGATCTGTGATTTATTTCAATTTTCACGTGTATTTAAATAATAATTGCATATATAAATGTAGTCTAATTAAAATTATAAAATCAAATACGTGTCACATAAAATATATACAAATATTAACTCATCAGAATATCGAATTGATAAAATTATTTGTCAGAATCATTGAAAATTAGATATTCAGGGCTAAAATTATGAAATTCGACCTTTACCACCTGTGACACAAAAATCTTCAGATTATAAATTTAAATAAAATCAAATAAATAAATATAATCCTAGTTTCGAAATTATAGTTTTATCATTAAATCAATTTTTGTTTTTGTTAATATGTTACAAAAAATCTTGTAATGTTAATTACAAACTTTATTTAAAAAGAAAAAAAGAAAAAGAAAAACTTTTGTAACCATATGTACAATAAATTTTACAGTAATTTGCTGCTTAAGTAACCTTAAAAGCTTTCATTGTCTAATTAGCAGATTGTTGTCGATAAGCGCAACTATACCATGAAAGAAAAAAAAATAGAATTCTAGGCTTAAAAGTCAGTTCATTTAAAAAACAAACGAAAATCACCGATAAACGTAAATTAAATATTCTTTATAAAAAGATTTTAAATTTAATTTAAATACAAACAAAATCAGTTTTTTATTCCATACATCTGTACATTAAGGATAAAATTTGCTTTAATAAAAAAGATAATCAATTGAATTTTTTTTATATTTAGAATAAAATACGGCAAAAGGTATGTTTATAAAAAAAATTCCTTGATTTTGTGGTTCAAAATTCAAATTACGTTTCAAAATAAAATTTCCATTTACAATTCAAATTACGATTCAAAATTGGAATCACGATTGAAAATTCATTTTTTCTATGACCGAGCTATGCAAAAATATATAAATTTTTATCGGTAATGAGTATTAGCTTCAAATAGAGTTGGCATGTGGCTGTTTTTTTTTTTTTTTTTTTTTTTTTTTTGGAAACATAGGTTTCAATTCTTCAAATACGTAGAAAGTGAAAAATTCTGATTGAATTATGTAAAATTTCCTACGTCGCTATAATGTGGAAATATACTTTTTTTTTGTGAAACCTGTTTGAATTAGAAGCCATTATACACTTTTGTTTCATTATTATATTTGAACAACCACACTCGATCAAAGTTTGATATTATTCACGAACTTTATTAAGCAAACTTTAACTGGAGCATGAGAATTTTAATCATAAATCAATACACTTTACATTCGTCATCCATGATAATAATAAAATGAAGAAAGCGCCCACACGTGAAGGAATAAGTCAATTAGATTCACTTGAGTTATATAATTGCTACAGTAACACAACTAACCAATGTCTAATTTACATTTTCCTCAATTTTATTCCTTCTTACCTCATTTACTTCTTTATTTTCATTTACTCTTCATTTACTTTTCGTTTTACATAAAAATATTGTATTTAATCAAAAAAATATGTTTGAATTTCGGAAAAATTGATTAAATATAGTTACGAAATTTTAAATCGGTAAATTTCGAACATTCTAATGAAATTAATCATAGTTAATTATATCTTGTAACGTTAAATATAAATTTTTTTTTTCAATCTACATAGATTGAAAAATTTATTAAATCGTTACTTATCAGTAGGTTATTTTATCAAATAAGATAACCTTCGGAATAAAGTATTGGATTTTAATTGTTATAACAAGTGCGAAATACTAACTTTCGCATTGTTTTCACAACCAGAGTGAAGACACAAATTTTATTATCACTTGTTTAAACTGAAGGAAATCAAAATATAGCATTATATGTTTTATTAGTTCAATTACGATTAAATTTCTTGATCAAGGACAAACCAATCATTTCCGTAAATTTAAATTTAGATTCCACGATTAAATCCACGTGATTAATTGCGCACTTATAAAAATATATGACTCTTTCATTTTTAAAAAAAATGTAACTTTTCCCTCTATATTTGTTTCAATTGTCCAGGTTAATGTATGGATAAAAAATTGCTTTACAGTAAATATTAATTAACTGAAATGTGTAAATCTGAAGCAGGAAAAGTAACTCTATAAATAATGCATGAACGATATTTGCAAGTTAGCAATAAAAGTTTTACATTTCATTCATATACAAAATGTAACACTCTGAAGCATTAAAATCACTGGTGAATGTATATTTTCATTTCTGGTAGCCCAAAGGTTCGATATTATTGAAATAATAAAAAACAAAAGAATAGAAATTGAAAATAAGGGAAATTTAATTGGGGTTTTTTTTTTTATAAACAAGGGATGAAAAAATTGTAAAATCAATAAAGCGGTAAAAACGTGAGTTTCCGGATTTTGGGAGACGTCCCTTGTCTATATTGAGGATATTGCTATTATTTTTATTTTCATTATTAAACCTCGTCATTTACAAAGCCGTCACGACATAAAGGTCGTTGGACAATCACGTCCCTCCGAGCTCCAGATATAATCTTTTGCTCAACCATTTCAGACGATGCACGCACCTTGATATAACCCAATACTCACGCGTTTTTTGTTTTTTCTCTTTCGTACATCCACGAATACGTCGATCGTTCTTTTGATAAAAACAGTGTCCACTGCTATCAACCAATGAAATTCTCATCCTTAAAACATTTCCTTTTATCTAAATGTATCGATAAGGGCGAAATTCCCTGATTAAATCTTCTTTATTTTATTATTACTCAGGATATTAAATGATTATTGTAAAAAGCAATTTTAATAGAAGGCTAATTGACGGCTTTCATTAATTGTTATTCCCAACCGAATTGGTCCGATTTTGGTACTGAATATTCGTCAAATTTTGGGCAGTCATAACAGTCTGATATTGAAACTATAGGTCCATTAGGTTGTCAAACCTAAATTTTAAAATTTTTGGTAAATTTTTATTTTATAATGTTCCACTGTAAAAACAGGTGTATCTTTATTTTTAAGATATGACATTTAGAAAGCGTGTTACAGTTCACTGGTTAATAATTTTGTGAGAAGATGGTTGAAATTAAGATACCCAGAAATGACTTAATAGTGACCTCATAAATGTCTTAATAGTGACCTCATAACTGTCTTAAAAGAAGACACCTGCTTTTGCCGAGACTATTTTAATTTTTTAATGTCGTATGCGTTTAATAATGTTTGAGATGTGTGTTGATTATTTATAGAAACAGTGTCGCGATCCTGGTACATCAAACCGGAACTGCATTGCAGTCCTGTGGGAGTTCCGGCGGGAGCTTTGTCGCCCCCAGCGACTCTCTCACCGCCGAATAGTCCTAGTGTCCTTCCATCATCACCTTGGAGTCCAGGTGGAGTTGGAAGTAGTAGTTCAAGCAGCACTATTTCCAATCCATCGACACTCAGTCAACCTTCTCAAGATCGACTCAGTGCCTTCAGCATCGTTCCTGGATACAACTCGGATCATCAGCGGTTTCCAAATCAACCCCTTTCTGCGAGTTCTGCCTCTCGAGGTACGTCAAATTATATGTGTACTTAGAAAAGATATTCTATTTAGAAAATATTTGATTTCATTAAGAAAGAGATGGTTTATGTATCCAAATATAAGTTATGATGATTAGCATACCATCAATACCTGTATCCAAATGTACGATTGTCTTAAAATTATATTGGAAAATGTGTTCCATCTGTGCCTATATAAGATACAGGTATAGAATTATAGATGTTGATATATAATATATACAGATAAAGATATACATATAAATGTATACCGTCCATTTCATAAGGATATGATTGTTCTATCCGTAGGAATAATGGTTCCCGCATCTATATTTACATTTGTAGCTTATTTAACTTATATGGATGATATAATGATAGATATTTCCCCATTAGTAATTAATATATGGACACTGTAAAAAGTGTCTGGTTTAAACGAATTGTTCATATGGATTTGGATGTATATTTAGAGCCATTTTAAACAAGACCTGAAAGCATCAAAACGTTGCATAATGGTACCGATTTTTGGAAGAATGATGAGAAATGATCTAACAAGTATAGATTTGGATATATGTATGCATTCATATAAATATGACATTCATCCATATGAAATGACGGAATATGATTAATTGATTATATATCCACATCCATATGAGCAATTGCTATTTAGTACAGACAATGTACAAAATGTTTGGTTTAAACCAATTGCCCTACGAAATGTCCGGAATATGATTATATAATATATATACATATGGACAATAGGTTTAAACCAGACATTTTTTACAGTATCTATACGATATTAGTAATTGTCCATTTATGGATAGGGATACGTAATCATATTCCATATGGATTCCATATGGATTTCATATGGATGAAAGTCATATAGATAAGAAGACATTTATATATCCATATCCATATGATATGAATATGATATGATCCATATGAAATTGACGGCATCTGATTATATATCCACATTCATATGAGCAATTACTATTTAGTATTGACAATGTAAAAAATGTTTGGTTTAAACCAATTGCCCTACGAAATGTTCGGAATAGGATTATATATGCATATATGGACAATAGGTTTAAACCAGATATTATTTACAGTATCTATACTATATTAGTAATTGTCCATATATGAATAGGGTTACATAATCATATTCCATATGGATCAATTTCATATGGATGAAAGTCGTATAGATAAGAAAATATTTATATATCCATATCCATATGATATTCACCCATACAAAATAGTTCGAATATGATTGCATATCCACATCCATATGAACAATTGGTTTAGACCAGACATTTTTTACAGTACCGATATGAATTACAAATGAAAAATATCCATATAGTTATGTCATCCATATAAATTTAATAAGATACAAATGTAAATACGAATGTAGAAACCGTTATTCTTACAGATAACACAACCAATATACTATTGATGCCAAATCCTTTGTTTTTAATTATTACCATTTGGTAAAAGAATATCACAACAATTTTCAGTACAACTGATTTTCTGAAACAACTATCTTTTTCCGTAATCAAAGTTATTTTCCATTGTACAACTTGTACTTTTCCTAAGAAACCTAACAGTTTTATGCTGCTTAAAATAGGTAACTTCCATTATTAGTATTTTTTCTACAAAACCTGTGTATATTTACCGAAAGACTTTTTGTGTAACTCGGATAACAATTGACACGCCTACATCAAGCGTGATATAACGAATTCTTCATATAATTCATTCACATTACTAATTTCATATAAGTCCGAAGTTGATTCTTAACCTGTTCAGTTCTGAAACAGAACTTCGGGATCAGTTGTAATATAGGTAAAACTTGATGGCAATACCAATTGTGGAATAAAAATTATGAATAGGTTTAAATAAAACCTAATTAATTTAAACCTAACCTAAATTGAACTAACTAATTATAAACTAACTGTCTAAAACTCGAGTTAATAGTATTAAGTAAAAATTGATGCAATCATTAGTATGAATAAGTGGAACTTGAGGAAATTACTAATTGGAATAACACGGTCAAATTATCAATTTGAACATGTTGAACATGTGGAAAGTAATGATTTGAATAAGTAGAGTGTGTGGGGGGAGGGATTATACATTTGAGTAATGTGAACAAATCATGTGGAGGAGAGAGAATAAAGCGGCAACAGACGAAATATGTGTAATTTGTGGTTCTTAATCCTGGAGTACTGTTTTTTCAATGACTTGATTCTTATGTTACAGAAATGCATTGCGGTTTAATGTACGGGGGATATGCGGCCAGTACTGCATGGTGGGCCCACCATGCTGCTGTGGGCCTTCTGCTACCTCATTCCCTCATTCCCCCAAGAATCCCCTCTCAACAGACGAGCATCAACAGTTCTCCGGTTCATCCTGAACCTCTAAGTCCCGCCAGGGCTACCTCACCCCGAAGATGTACACCGGAGAAAGCGAAATTCGGTCAGTATTTTTCACTCTCTTCCTCTTCTTTTTCTTCTTCTTCTTCTTCTTTTTCATCATCTTTTTTTTTCTTCTTCTTCTTCTTCTCCGGTGTTTTCTTTTAAAGAATGTAATTTGCATTTCAACAGTGTTTGAACAATTTTTCCCGATTCCTCTAGCTGTTTTTGTTTTCTATGCGGGTAGGCAGTTGACTTCCCTTTGGTCCTCCTTACACCTTTCTTGCTCGTTTTCTCCCTCTGGCACGCTCGCATGTCGCCCACCTGTCGGCAAGAGGATCGAGAAACCACCGTAAATTCATTTCAGGACAATGCCTTCTTCTCCCCGGCTATTCTTCTAAAAATTCACCTCAGGATACTAATCCTCTTTTGTGGTGTCTACCTTGTTACATATAATTTCACTCCGCCAGAAACACATTCTTGCATTTCAATTAGAAATATTACCAAAGACTCTCATTTCAAACTCTGTTATTTATTTCACGTCCTATGTTTAAAACCATCGTACATTGTAGGTTACTCTAAAAGTTTGGGCAACGCCAGATTTTTACATTTTCCTCTACACTGAATATATTCAAATAGAATTTTCTTTAATTTTAAATCAATTTAATGTAATTCTATAAAATTCATCGCATATATTATTTCTTGGAATGACAAATGTTAAAATAGAGGAAGAATTTTAATTTTTGGTTTTAAATAGACTGCCGAATTTTGAGGGGAAAGGAAAAATTGAAGAAATTTGTTGAAAATTTGATTACAGATGAGGAAGTTCCTTTAAATCTGAGCACGAAGCCGAGTGATGTGTCTTCGACGAATATTCGGAAGAGTGAAATCTGGTCTCCTGGCTCTGTCTGCGAGAGGGAAGCTAGGGAGACGAGGGCACCCGCTGATCGACATTCCCCCTCGGAAACGACGCCCCTAATAACTAGACCAATTCACCACTCGCCCTTGACGCCACCCTCGTCATCGGAGAGAACCTTTCAGGTAAGTTTCCAAACTTTTTTCCATCTCATTCATTTTTCATCGTGTTCCCCTCAAACCGATAATACACTCCGCTCTGTCAAATATACCTTTCGTAAAGAAGCTAAAAGCGACCCAACTTTCGGTATCATCATTTCTCTCATTTACGCCATATGGCAAAAATTGTTTGTTCTTCGAGAAAAATTGGTGAAATGATGGAGAAAAATTAGTTCGAGAATTATTGATGATATTTTTGTAAATTTTATTGAAATATTTCACTTTTTTTGATTCATGAGAGAATTTTTGTTGATTATGAGTTTTTTTAAATAATTTTGTAAAAGCGGACTAATTGGTTTAATTTTATAAGCTTGTGCTTTTATTTTTATATTTCAGTGATTGGTACTAAAATAGTTGTAGGTTTTTCTGTGTTTTTATGTTTTGAAAAAAATGTTTAATGAAACAGAACTCAGAACAACATGGAATTAAATAAAATCAAAGTACGTCATTTTTAAGTGAATAAAATTTGTGAAAATGGTAATTAAAAATTGGAACAGTATTTTTGAATGAAAAAATAGGAAAATAACTAAAAACGGTAAAAATCGACTAAAATTTATTAAATAAACGGAGAAAATATTCATTTCATTTAGAATAAGTTTAAAAAACGCAAGAACGAACAAAATCATTGAAAACTGAAGGAAAGAATTAAAAATTGCTTAGGGGGAAAAATAAGGTGAAAACAATTAAAAGTAGAAAAATTAATAGAAAAGCAAGAAATATAATTTATAAATTTTGAAAATCACTTTTAACTTATGAAACTAAATAAAGAATTAAGCTAAGATAACTAAAATGAAGGGAAGTAGGTAGAAAGTATAAATAAAAAAACAAAAATTGTAGGGTATCGCTAAAAAAAATAAAAGTACCAAAAAATACAGAAAAGTTCATGATAAATTTGCAAAATTAGTTTGTAATCAAGAAAGAAGACAAAAAATTTTAATAATTCAAAAAATTAAACAAACAAAAATTAAAAATGATTAGAGATAAAAAATAATTTTTGAAAATTAAGTAAATAGTGGATTAATTTAATTTGAAAATTGGAAAAATAACTAGAAACGGAAGAAAATGAGCAGAAATTATAAAAAACTGGAAAATGAAGAAATTAATGGCAGAAGATGACTAAAGTATCAAAAATAATTAGAAATTGAAGAAAGTAACTAGAAAAATTAAATAAAGTTTGGATAAATTAAAAGAAATTCTAAAATATTGCAGTAATTTAAAAAACTGAAGGAATTTATCAAATAATTACACGGGAAATGACAGAAAATCACTAGAAAATGGTACGGTAATTAAAAATGTAAAAAAGTAACTAGACATAGGAAAAACCACTAAAAATGAAAGAAAATAACAAGAAAATGTAAAAAATAACCAGAAAACTGAAAAAGTATCTAAGAAATGAAGAAAACTGGACAAAAGTAATTAGAAAATTGAAAAGTAACTAGAAATAGATGACAGTGACTAAAAAATGAAACATAACCTATGATTTAAAAAAGTACCTAAAAAACTGATTAGAGTATTAAGAAATTAAAAGAAGTATTTGATAAAATGGGAAAAATAGGAAATGAAAGAAAGTAACTAGAAAGTGGTAAAATAACTAAAAATGTTTAAATTACATAGAAATAAGCAAAAATAACCAGAAAGTATAAAGAAATTGAAAAAAGTATCTGAAAGATTAGAGAAATTATTAACTTTTCTAAAATTAACTATAGATAATGAAAAAAGGAACTACAAAATGGCAAAAGTAACTAAAAATGATGGTAAATAACTAGGATATTGTTTGAACTATTATAAGAACTCTAAAAAAGTATTTAAAAGATTAACGAAAATTATTAGAGCTAAAGAAAATATTTCAAAATTAACTAGAATATCAACAAAATTATCTAGGAAATCAGAAAAATATCTAGAAATAGTTAAAAGAGATTAGAAAAAAAACGAATCCATTGATTTGGACAAAGTAACTGAATAAATAAAAAAATGTCTCTGAAAATGTAAAAAATGAACTAAAATGAAAAAAAGTAATTAAATTATGTATAATTAAATAGAAATAAAAGAAAGTGACTAGAAAACTAAATTACTAACAAGTCTAAATTAACTAAAATATGAAAAAAGTAATTAGAAAATGAGAAAAATGTCTAAAAATGGTAGAAAATGATTTAAAATTGAAAAATAACTAGAAATTTGAATAAAATAACTAGAAAATTGAAAATAGTTTTTGAAAATTACAGAAAATATCTAAAAATAAAAAAAAGATAATATTTTTAATACTGGAGCAAGTGTTCCAATATAAAACTAGAAAAGGGAAATAACTAGTAAATGGTCAAAATTACTAGAAGTAAAAGAAAGTAACTAAAATATTTTTAAGTTACTAGAAATGGAGGAAAGTTACCAAGAAATGGAAAAGTAACTAGAATAACTAGATATGAGAAAAAGGAGTAAAAACTGATAAAAATAAATAATTAATTGATTAAAGTAACAAAAAAATTTAAGCAAATTTCTAAAAAATTTAAGAATATTCTAAAAAATTAAATAAATATAATTACTTTACAGCCGAGATTTAATTTTTCAAATTTGCATTTAATCCAATTTAAAGTAACCCGACTTTTTACTGAACAGAATTTTTAATTAACAAAATTTGCGCATTTATTAATTGCTTCTAATTTTAAATGATTCGAATATAAAACTTCCGAAGGTTTCAGTTGACCGAATCTTTTTCGTTTGTCCGAATTTTCAATTTCCTGAATTTTTATTTGCAGAAATTGACATTTGATGGAACTCTTAAGATTATGAAAATGTGGACAAATGGAAATTCGGTTCAGTAGAAACCTAGTCATTTAAATATTTGACTAACTTAAAATTCTATTAAACGTGAATTCCGCCCAATTAAAATTCGGTTAAATCAGAATTTTTTAACTAAAAAGTTGGCTGCAGACAAATTCTGTAAAATGGAAATTATGTTTAATGGGAATTCTGTTACATACAAAAATTTGATAATCCAAAAATGCTATTTCGAACAGATTCAAGTTAATTAAAAATGTTAAATTCTATTGACAAAAATTCGTAAAATGAAAATTCATCTATAAATAACTTCTATAAACTGAAATTCTACCGAATAAAATTTCTAACCAATGAATTTCGTTCATTATTCATATTTCCCAATCAATTTTATTTTACCTTATTTCCTTAAGGTATTTCTCCGATGAGCAGTCCCTGTCAAAAGTTAGTATTTCAGTTAATAGCGATTATTAATTAAAATAATTGATTTTCTTAAAAAAATGATCCACTTTTTAAAAAATTTGACGAGGTGAAGTTGTAGAATTTGTTTTTCTCAAGAAAATAAGCTATTATTTACTTAAATTAAACCATTCCCACATAACACGTAATATTCCAGGAACATTCCTGGAATATTTTTTTGTGACATTCGGAACATTCCAATGGAATATTGCAGTGACGTTACTGGAACGTTTCTATGTCCGACTCAGGGCATATTTCAGTGGAACATTCCATAAATATTAAATTGTAATGTCTCTGGAACATTACAATATAACATTGCAGGAATATTCCATTGGAATATTCATAAGTTTTTTAAACCAAAAAAAAAAAATTTAGTCTTTAAATTTATAAATTCTTATTAGAATTATTTATCATTTTATTTTTACATCTTAAAACAAATTAAAAATTCTAAACGCGACGGGAGGATTCGATCCCTTAACCTAAGACCTATCTAACGATTAACGCTCGCGGCTATTTTATCGGTATGAAAATTCTACAATAAAGCTGGATGAACTTCAACTATTTTAGATATGTATTAAAAGTATATCTACTCGGTTTAGATTCTTATTTTCATACCGATAATAGCCGCGAGCGTTAATCGTTAGATAGGTCTTAGGTTTAGGGATCGAATCCTCCCGTAAAGTTTAGAATTTTTAATTTGTTTTAAGATGTAAAAATAAAATGATAAATAATTCTAATAAGAATTAATAAATTTAAAGACTAAATTTTTTTTTTTGGTTTAAAAAACTTATGAATATTCAAATGGAATATTCCTGCAATGTTATATTGTAATGTTCCAGAGACATTACAATTTAATATTTATGGAATGTTCCACTGAAATATTCCCTGAGTCGGACATAGCAACATTCCAGTAACGTAACTGCAATATTCCATTGGAATGTTCCGAATGTCACAAAAAAATATTCCAGGAATGTCCCTGGAATATTACGTGTTATGTGGGTTTTTAAAAAAATTGTAAGAAAAGGTGGACTTGTAAAAAACGTATCTTTGAAAAACGTTAAAAATTTAACAACATTTGTTCATTTTTGAAACATTTTCATTAAAAAAAACTATTGGCCGATGCCCGATTAACTATTAATAGTAAATAATAAGTCAAGAAATCAATTATTTCAATTAATAATCGCTATTAACTGAAAAACTAACTTCTGTCAGGGACTGCCCATCGGAGAAATACCTTAATTACTAATAGAATTTTAATCCTTTTAATATTTTCTATTTTTCTTTTCTCCTTCCTTTCTTGAACAATCACTCTTAGCTTTAGAAAAATAAAACCTAAAAATCAAAAAATAACTAAGCAAACCTGCTATTAGATTCACATGGCAAAAACTTTTTTTGCAACACACTCGAGAAAAATCAAAAGTAGAAGTAGGTCCCTGGGGTCCCGTAGAGCCCAGTGGCGGCAAATAGACACCAGCAGTAAAAGATCAAAGATAAAGCTCGCGATACTCAGAGTTTCGAGGAAGGTAACAAGATATCGGTCCTAGAAATCTCACTTTGCCTTCCACAACCATAAGATGTATCTTTTGCTACTTGGGTTTGACCAAATACGCCTCTGTTGCGAAATTAATTCTTCAATTTCCTAAAGTGTTTGCTGGAAAAAGAAGGAAATTGATATTTTTCAAGTTAAGAAACCTACTACTCGTTTATCCTTTTCCATGTTTATGGTCTGCGCACTGGCTAATTTTTGATTCTAACTATAAAGAAATACTGCTTTTAAATCTGAGAATCAATTGGAAAAAGTTCTTTTATTAGAGACAAATTGTTAAGGACTTTATCTGCAAAATAATAAAGGCTATCATTCTAAAGCGTGAATTACCCTGGCATAGTTATTTTATGACAGACATGTGGTGCTTCCACTGCAAATCGTAAAACGCTTCGATTTTCCATGAATTCTCGCAGTTAAACTTCACTTTATTTATTCATAACATGACAATATTAGAAAACCTATTAATACTGAAGGACTGCAAATAATATTTTCTCTATATCTTACCGCTTTTTTAAAAAATGCAAAAAACTGAAATTTTCTGAAAATTGCATTTGATTATATTTATCACTTTAACTCGTTATAAAATGAAAACTTAATGTCATTTTTCCGTGAAACTTAAAGGAGTTAATATCCAAACTATTTTGATGATGATATTCTTTAGATAATGCTTAATTTGGAAATGGAAAAAAGTTATTAACTTTTGTGTTGTTCATTGTTGCACTAATGTTTGATAGTTTTCAAGCTTCTCGTTTATCGAGGGAATTTTCACGAAACACAAAGTGTCAGTGAATAAAATACTCATCGATATCCAATAAAGCTTTCTGGGAAGTTTGATTTAATTATAAATTACCGTGTACAAAATATAAGCAATAATATATTCGCGGCGCAACGGACATAGGCTGAAAATTGTGATAATTTAGCGCTGTGGGTAACCTTTTTTTATTTGCTTAAATTTTTAATTGAATAGAATTTTATTATTTTTTTCTTACTCATTGTTACACTGGTATTTGGTAATTTTTAAGTGATTATAATATGTAAGAATAAAATTCGGAATTTGATAAAATTCAATAAAAGTAACAAAAAACCTGAATTACATTATTTATCTTTGTCATGAAATTTTTATTTTAGGATTTATATAAGTGACGTCACAATTTGAACGTAACATTTGAGTAAACAGTGTTAACTCAATATGTAAATTACTCATTTTCCTATATACAACGGGAAAATTACAATTTATAACGGGCAAAGTGAAAGCATAAAAAAACGTGCAATTTTTCAACCTTTCTTTTTAATCTTTGATATAGCAGTTAGAAAATAATTATGGATGGATTTTAAGTAAAATGTTGAACATGAATAATTTTTCGTTGCGTGCAGGTGCCGATACGTGATGACGACAGATCACATAAGTTTGCATATAAAAGTACATGCAAGTACACTCACATTCACACACAAACACACACACACAGATAAATCTTCATGTACACCAATACATATTCAAATAATTTCGTCTTTCATGACAATTTATATAATTGCCTGCACTTTTGTCCAAGATAAAATTCGTCAAATTATCGTAAAAAAGTTTTCTCCTCTTTTTCAATACAAAAAAAAATTTTAATTCGTTTGCAATCGATAACTCGCGACTGCCACATTCAATGCCAAGGTTTTTATTATTGATTTAGTCTGATTAAATTTATTTTTATTGTATTGTTTTTTTATTTGTTATTTTGCACTCTTTATTAAGAAAATTGAAATTAGTAATCAGCAACCGATTCTTTGTCTCGAGACACAACCGGAAGTTTACACGGAAAGTGTTACTCTCCACATCCTTTCTTTCGCACAATGCGCACTTTTTCTTGGGATTCATTTCTACAGTTCTAGCAAGCATTTTCACACGCAGAATAATATCCGATATATCTTCCTGGTGGGATTAAAAAATAATTTTAAAAAAGAAAGGGAAAAATACCGAGATAATTATATTAATAGACAAATAAAAATGCATATTTGTTAAGGAGGTTCTCTTCATTGACATAACCTCAAATTAAAAAATGTCTGTTCTCATCAAATAAAACTATTATTATTATCTTTTAAAATTTTTTCGGCATTAAGTCGAATAATATTTTTATTCGAGGTGAAAAACAACTTTCTAGTTTGAGGTTATGTAGATGAAGAAAACCTTCTTAAAAAGTTGAAAATTGATATTTTTTTACATTTTAAAGCAATAACAAGAGTGTTATAAATCGATCGAAAGCAGTTGCATGATTCATATTAAGTTTTTTTTTACTGATAATTACATAGAAATAGAAGACATGCATGGTGCGTACATACGATTCTGTGAACACGTATGGTTCATTGTTCAATAAAGCGGAATGGATACAGTATTGTCAAGACTGGCGCCTGTGTGACAATAATACGTCGAGAAAACGGTGCTGCGTAAATACAGACTCGTCCGGTATCAATTGATCGTTTTCTCATTAAAACCTTTTTCGTTATTTCAAAATTTTTCGAAAAAAAAAAAAAATAATAATATTGAACAAAATGGAAAAATTTGCTCAAAAATGAATCCCTGTTTTTTGTTTCAGTGTAAACAATGCGGAAAGGCTTTCAAACGATCTAGCACATTAAGTACACATTTACTTATTCATTCCGACACGAGACCCTATCCTTGCGATTATTGCGGCAAAAGATTTCATCAAAAGTCCGACATGAAGAAGCACACATACATTCATACCGGTAAGTGATCGTTTTTCTTTATATTTAGATTGTTAATTGGAAATTTTGTCACTTACGGTGTTTATTATTTGGATGGTTACAGTCATAGTACTACAGAAAAAAAGTGTATAAAATAAATGAGTGATTCTACTGAAAGCGACTTTTTGGATATTCGGATTAATTTTAGAAAATCTATTCAGAAATAATTATTATTAATATTCATAGTTAAAATTTAGCGTTTACTTAGTATTATAAAAAACATAAGTTATTTGAAGAAACCGAATTAAAAAAAATACTGAAATACTTTCATCTCTGAAGCCTTTTTGTTATATTTCCAATACGACTCTTTTTTATTACATACATATAATTATTAATCACTATATTAAGTTTTTGAAAGTTTTATTGTATTATTTTTAATTTTTAAAGATTAGTTTCAGAAACTTAAATGTTTTTCTATTTTTATCTAAATTTATATAACTTTTGAGTCCGCACATTACTGGATAATTAAAATCTTTGCTCTCATATAATTTATTGTTTATTAAATTTTTTATTTTTTTATTTAATCAGTATATATTTATTTAACTATAGTCTGTTATTATCTATTAAGTGAACCAATCCGAGAAAATTATAGTTTAAAATCCGGGGAATCAATGAATTTGACGGAAAATTTAAAATGATTATAGACACTTTGAAAAAAAAACTTACTTTACCGAACTGTAAATCAATAATTAGAATATTCTTGTGTTTGAACAAGATAATTAAAAAACTGTCCGAAAAACCATAAAATAGGTGTTGGTAAAGCATTTTAGATTATTATCAGCTCTTGTTGGCAATTAAGCAAAAAATACGAGCGAAATAAAAATTCATTTACACACTGTACTTGTCCTAAAGTCGACGTATGTTATAGACACTTGTATTTATCGCTCGTTCAAAAAGCATTGAAGGGCACCGGTAGAAATTACAGGTTACTTTTTCCGGTCGCGCAATATAACGACCTAATGTTTCTTACAAGAGTAGCTTCACTAACTTCGAAAGTGTTTTTAAATTATGCACGAGGCGCGCCTCGTTAACGTTACAGCTCACTTACACCAATCATTAAGTTTTCTCAAAATTTGACAAAAAATAATAACACGCTTGGCATGTTAAAACAGCCAAGAGTGAGAGAAAGAGAGAAAAAAAAGTTTTACTTAAAAAAAAAAAAACTTTTAAAAACTGTTCCATTCTTATGCATTATTAACACCTGCCGAATACGTATTAAAACTGTCGGGTAATTTTTTCCATGAATTCGGCAAAGTTTGAGTATCAAATATATTGGACCCTTTCAGTAAAAACTTTTCTAATAATTACCCTTAGTTTTTCATAATTGAGTTTCGTTTATATTATTGTGCCAAAGGAACGAACTATTAACTATTTAGTCTAAAAACAAAAAAATATGAAGAACTTGTTTAAAAGATGTTACCTCGTTTTATATTATTATTGTTTCAGTGAGATGAAAAATTAATACATATATTTAGAATTAGTACTATTTGAGGTTAGAAAAGCGTAAATATAAAAAAGCGATACTCATTTTTAACACATTTTGATATTATTTAAGAATGGCAATCTTATTATCAGATTATTATCAGATTATTATTCTTATCAGAATATTTATTAGAATATTTCTACGACAGTTTTTCAAGCAGCCATAAATATATCAAAGACGGTCTTATATCTGTATCTCTGACCTGTCAAACAATTACTGCCATTTTTCTTTTTGCTGCGCGCGCACCTTATGCAAAAATTTCTCTCAAATTCTTCAGAGGTAATATAATTATGTGTCTTATGAATTTGTACTTTTACCACTTTTTATCAAAAAGACAACTGTTGCGCCTAAAACGTCATTTAAAACAATTTACGAGTTTTTATAACCAAATCTCGATTAACCTTAAATTTTATTGAAATTAATGATAATCAATCGAACAGATAACAATAAAAAATTTCTCAGAAAAAACAGAGGAAATTTGCACTTTAGGTAAAATCTCAGTAATTAAACTTTTTAATTAAAATCCAAGTTAATTTTAGATCCTTTTGTATGCAATTGACGATTAAAATTAGAATACAGGATGTGAATTGCGCAATGTTGAATGTGAATTGATAATAAAATGAAGGTGGTTTGAAACCCTAGTTTAGCCCCAGATCCGCCTTCTTCAACTGAAGAAAGGGGTTTGAGAATTCAAGGGGGTTTAGACTTATGAAAACCTTATGCGATAATTCACCCCTACACGACAATCAAACAAAATATATGCGGGGATTTATCAGTAATTCATGACTTAGGGACAACACCGGCAATTTGTAAAGTTCTACCATTGTATTAGATTACAACTGGCTTTAAAGTGTTTCACTGTTTTCAAATAATCAATTAAATCAACTTTTCAATTGTAACTTGCCATTTAAACGCACTTTTTCAAACTGATTTTTGAATTCGTAGGTGAGTTTTAACTAAAATCAACACTGATCATGAAAAATATTAATTTTCTGTAAAAAAAGTATTTAGAGCTTTTTTTATAAAATCAGTTTTAATTGGTAATTAATTTAGGTTAAAAATTTCCAGTTGTTTTAACCAGTTAAGTTACCGTAATTTTTACCTAAAATAACGATACATTTTCTGGTTATCTAACTCTAGTTTTTTTTTATTGATACCAAATAAAAATATTTAGGTTTTTTAAGATTTTTTCACTTATAAAAATATTATTTATTTCATTGAAACTTAAATTTCCGGTACATTAAGCTTTAAACTGTAATTTCCGGCAATTTGAACCGGAAAATTATTTAAATAGAATACTTTAACCAGAAATTAGAACCGGATTTTCTAGCGAATTAAACTGGAATTTATTCAGCTGAACAGGTTTATTATTTTTAATAATTTATTTCAGTGTAAAAACGAAAAATAAAACAAAAGAAATGTGAAGAAAACAACAAAAATAAAAAAAAGTACAATATAAGAAAAAAAAGAGGATAGAAAACAACAAAAATATAAAAAGTAAAACAAATGAAACAAAAGTAAAGAAAACAAAAAAAAAAGCAAAAATAAATAAAGAAAACAAAAGAAGGTTTCTTGAAGCGAGAAATTAGGTGGAAAATGAGACACAATGAAACAAAACAATACATCATAAGAGTAAACTATTAGTTATACCGGACAGCTCTAACTGATTCTTTACCTGAGTCTATAATCTTGGCAACCCTTTGGCACCTTAATCGCGATACGGCGCGGCCTGGCGCTAACTTCAGAGTGAAGTCTCGTGGCCCGACAAGTCGAGCGTGTCCAGGAATGACCGGAAGGAAGACACGATAGGAAATGAGCTGTTTGCCGTGTGCTAAGTGAGCTTCCGGCGAAAAAGCGTGTGTGGCACGTGACTGACACGAGTTGCCGTTGGGGTGCATGTCGCCGGCTAATTAAATTCAAAAAGGGGTTCACTCCAGAAACGAGAACACCCTGTGTCTAAAAAAACCTCTTTTATTTCATCACTTTCTTTCAATTTCTTGCAACTGCATCTGCAACGAGGAATTTTTCATGTATCTATTGAAGAAGAAAAAAACAACTATCCGTTAAAAGAAAGTGAATTATTAAGACAAAAAGGTATTCCTTATGTAGGATCCGGTATATGGGTCAAAATGAGATCACAGATTGCAATTGAAAATAACATGAACTGATTTATTAAAAGATTAGAAATAGAACGAACAGTTTTAGACAAACTCACATCGTCGCCATCTTGACGAGAATTCCCTTCCCACATCACTCCCATTCCCAGTCCTTCTGCCCAACACATGAAACGTGGATTCGGAACAATTCCGCGGTAAACTGAATTCGAATTAAATATAATTTCTATATTTATTTGAGAATTATTCTTGGCGCGTGTTTAAGAATCTATTGCTTCTTATTTTAAGAATATGCTTCTTATCTTAAGAATACTATATATATCTTTAATAGAAGAATATTTTATTCCTAAATAGACGTCAAGAATAATTCTTAACGCTTTTTCAGTGAAAAAAACGGGGTGAAACCCTATTTAGAAATTAAGAATAAACGAAATCGTTTGAAACTTGATGTTTCTGAGTTTTTGGGATTCCTGACTACAAACATAAGTCCCTTTTTAAGAATTCAAAATGGAGGATCCAAAATGGCGGACAATTTTTGAAAATATGAAGGAATCGTTTAAAATTTGATGCTCCTACCCTTATGGGATTCCTAATTATTACTAATTATGATTCTTAATTACAAATATAAAGTCCTCTTTTACAAATCCAGGATGGTGGATCCAATATGGCGGACAATTTTTAAAAATATAAACTAAATCGCTTGAAACTTGATGCTGCTTATTTTTTCGGATTACTGATACTACAAAAATAAAGACCTATTTTTTAAATTCAAAATCTTGCGATAGTGCAGTTAAAGCATTCCTAATATAAAAAATATATTTTGTATTTTTAATTTCTGATAGGCTGATTAAAATCATAGTATTAAATCATATGCTCATCATATAATAATCATATGATTAAAATCAAGTATTGAAATACTTATGAAGCAAATAAATAAAAAAAAAACGAAATTTAGTTCACTTTCTTTTTTTTTAGGTTAACAAGGCAAACAATAATAGTTCTGTAATTTGAAATGTTTAGTAAAATTTTTCTCTCTCGAAATATCGCAAATATTCGCAAAAAAGTCAAGTAGATATTTAATCTTAAAACCCTTGAATATTAAAAAAAACTAAGAAATAACGCATCGACTATCTTGAAACATAAATAAAATGACTAATATTTATAGACAATTATTTTTATTTTTTAATTTCACATACCTGGTTTCATTATCAATTTTAATAATTTGTCATTAAATACCAGTTTATCATTGCTAAAAAACTAAAATATAAATAGATACCTAATTTTGAAAATTAATACTATGGTAAAATTTTTAAATTCTTCCACATTATACATTTTAATTTGGTCACAAATCTTACCTTCATTAATAAACAAAAATTGAAAATAAGTTGTCTTTACTAAGTTTTATAATAAAAATTCCCATTTAAAAAGAGCCTAAGGTTATGTTTTATCATACTTTCGACTTATCATCTATTAAAATAATAATTAAAAATTGTTAATTTACAAATTTTGTCATTTTTTGACAAAATAATTTTTCTTAGTTTCTTTAAATTAAGCCGCAATTTGAAATTTAACCATTTTTGATTGCAGATAGAATTAGAATCCTAATTGGTCATTAAATTGACTGTCAATTGGATATTAAATTTTGATTTCCATTTCTTCTTCATCTTCTTCTTCAAATTTTGATTTCCATTTGGCAATAAACTCGGAAGCGAAACCTAATTAAAAATAAGACACTGCCAATTGCTATTATAGTTTTTTAATTATCCAATTTCTAGTTTAACCTTGAAAAACATGTGTCGATAGGTAGTGACATTTTAAAGCTCGATAGAGGTAATCAGCCGTGTTTGTCTTATGGCAACTTGTGGCATAATCACTCCACTTCTTTTACTTGAAAGATAAGACAATTTATCCCTAAATGCAAAACTGGGTGATTCTATTGCCAACGATGCTTGCAATTACGTTTCTAGGCTAGAGCAATTACTATCTTTCTTGTTTATTTCAATGTCGTAGTAATGACTCGTGTCGTCGCAAAAACCGGTTCAATTTATCGTAACCAAAGTATTCTGCTTTACTGTCCTGCCCGCGATAACTTAACTGTTATTTTTCTGATAAACAAGGCTTATTTTAAACAAACTCCTAACTCATTGCTCGAAAATAATGCAAACTTTCTAGGTTTTTAAATCGCCATTTTTAAACACTTATTCGTTCCCACGTTACTTTCAATCTCACTCACCAATTTTTGATTTTGTTTTATTTTTTAGGTTATGTTTTTCGAATTAGATTAAACATGATACATAAAGTACTTTGTATTAAATGTATAATATTCTATTATATTCTGTGTATAATGTAAAATATAAATAAAAAGTAGTATATTAATTTTGCAATTTTATAAAATTAATACTTTTTCAACATAAACATAATTTAAACATATTTTAGTTCTAAATACGGTAAATGCGGTTTAGCATATGTAAAAATTGAAGAAAACAGTTTAACATATGCAGAAAACAAAATTGATTGTTTATTATTTGTCCAGTATAAATATTTAATATCCTTATTTATTTGAAAAAATGTCTCTTTTACAAACAGTAAAATATATATTACGTATTTTTCGATTCAAATTGGAAAGTTTATAAACTTTTTTTTTTCTTGAAAATCGAAGGAAAAATATTTTTCTACAATTTAGTCTTCAATGCCAGTCAAAGGTTACAACAAAATATTTAAGGAATAAACAAATTATAAATTTTACAATTCAATTTCGATTGATTTGCTTTTTTATATAAAAATTCAATTTATACAAATTTCGATTAGTAAAATTTCAGTTTTATTTGGTTATAAAATGACTTAAGTTAAATTTTATGCAATTATTAATCAATTCAAAGTTTAAATTATCCAAATTTCAATCAATCTGAACTTTAATTCACCCGATTTCTGAACAATCAGGACTCCAAATTCACCAACTTTAATTTATTACAATTTCAATTTTTCCAATTGCCAATCGAACCAAACTAAATTTTATCCAATTCATAAATCCGAATTAAAAATTATTATTGAAATTTTAATCAATCTAAAGTTCAATACACCCAATTAATAATTGACCCAAACTTTAATTTATTACAATTTCAGTTCAATCTAAACTTTAATTTATTCAATTAATAATTGATCTAAACCTTAATTAATTAATATTTCAATGGAAATTCATCCAATTTCCAAAAAATCAGAACTTCAATTTTTTTAATTCTAAATCGTTCCAAAATAAATTTTATTTAATTATTAATCAATTTAAACTACAATTTATCCGAATTTCAAAAACTTCAAATTGTTTCAATTATTAATCGAATCAAAATTTAATTTATTTAAGTTTTAATCACTCCAAACTTCAATTTATCAAAATAAAAATTGTTTCAACCTTAAATTTACATAATTTGCATTAGACAATTTATATAAATTTTAATAATTAGGAACTTCAATTTAATGATTACAAACTGTAATTTACCCAATTATTGTTCATCGATCCAAAATTAATTTATATTATTATTGAGCGATCCAAATTGCAGTTTATCCAAACCTCAATAATTCCGAATTTTAAATTATATGATTTTTAATAAATCAAACTTCAGTTTAATCAGATTCAAATCAAACTTAACTTCAATATAAATTAAATTTTTAATCAGTCAAAGCTTCAATTTATCCAAATTTTAATTAATCCAAACTATAATCTACCAAATTATTAATCAATCCAAACTCAATTTATCTTATTATTAAGCGATTCAAACTTCAGGTTATCCAAACTTAAATAATTCCAAATTTTAATTGATCCGATTTTCAATAAATCAAACTTCGATTTAAACAGATTCAAATGATCTTAACTTTTATTTATTAAGATTTCTATGGGTCCTTGCTTCAATTTATCCATTTACCCAAATTTTAATCAATCTTAATTTCAATTTATTTAAATTTTAATCTCTCCTAAGTTCAAATTTACATTAACTTCAATTTCTCTCTGCTTTTTTATTTAAATCTCAAGTAGTAAAAAAATGTCTTCTTATAATAAAAACCTCAATCTAAAAATCTAAAATTTTATTTTACAAAAATACAAATTGTACAGAAACATATAAAACTAACAAGACAGTATACTTTTTCTTTTTTTTCTTTTTACAAAAAAACTATAGCTTCTTCTTTTTCATATTCCTATTGTTCTTTTCTTTTGCTTCAGAAGTATATAGTGAAGCTATTTTTTTATGCAAGAACCTACTTATCAAGAGCTTTTTTATTCGAAACTATGACCCTCTCTTTGCATGATTTACCGGAAAAAAGCGTGTACAAAGATGCATCCGCAAAAGAGTTATAATGAACGGTCACTGAACCTATCGAACTATAAATAATGGAAAACACACTAGACTCGAGTCTCGCAAATTGATTTCCTTCCCCTTTTGTCTCTCTATGCAAAAACTTTTGTTTCCAACGTTCAATAAGAAAAAGAAGGGTTGCTTTCAAGTTCGTAGAATTTCACTTATTGAAACTCTGCCAGATCAGGCTGTGTATTTTCTTTTTTTTTTTACCCTCTCGTTTCTACACTTTCTCTATTAGCTGTGAGTTGAAAACAATAGTCATCAGGACTTCCGAATGCTCTTTACAATAAAGATCACTTAACATAGTTTTACTTAGTTAACTACTTAACAAGAAACACAAATGTAGATCAAAGAAATTTAAATTGGTTCGTTTCAATGCGACTTTTCCTCAGAAACGCTTTATCCGATTTTTTTTTTTAAAATGATGACTCAATAAGCGGCGAACATGCACCTTTCTGCAATAGGATTTTTTTATTATTTGGTAAATTTACAAATTATCAATAACAATAATGAAATAGATATTTAATTAAAAAATAATACTATAGTTTTTGAAAAATATTATTTTTTATATAAAGCTACTCTAATATCTCTCAATAATTCAATTATTTAAATATTGATATAATGATTTTCTATACAAACAATCATGTTATTTCAAGTGTCGTAATTCTCAAGTTCAATGCTGAATATGCAAATCTAATATTATAATTTTACAGCTGAAAATATTTTGGCAAGGTCTTGATTTCCCCTTCCAGAATAAAACTCAATTTATCAAGAAATTTGTTTAAAAATACTCTTCTTAAATTTAATTTTCTTTGAGCTAAACCTTCAATAATGATTTAAATCACAAATAATTAAATTTTGTTCAATTTTACAAAAGTATCCATTACTGATACTGGGAGCTGGCAAAAATTATATTTTTTGTTACTTAAAAATTTTAATTTAATTATCAGAATTATCAAAATAACTAATATGTTAGTAAAATTCTGTTTAATAATTCAATTAATCAAATTTTAATTATTATTTCCTTGATTCGTATAAATTCGATAAATATCTTAAAAATACCAAATACTGAAACTATTTTCTCGATTTATGAAATAAAGGTAAAGATACACAATTATAACCTAAAGAATGTATAATATAGGGGTAGTTATGGATTTAATAGGTCTAAAGAAATCGTTTTGGTATGCAGATGTATAATGATTAAGATGAAATGTAGAATTGTCGATTCGATCGTTAACAAAAGTGGAAAGTAGTATTATTCCTGTGGGTTCATTAAGTATGTTCTACATAATTAAGAAACTGAGAATTGTGTCCTGTAAGTCTATCATTAAAATGAGCTCTTAAAGCGAACCTTTTGGTAAATATTTAAGTCATCGGTAAGGGTCCGTTAATGAGTTGTGTGAATCGATATTTTCTTGGGTCGCTGACACCCTGAACAAATATTGCATTAAACCCTTGCTTGTCACTCTAATTATTGGCTCAACATTAAAACGTTAATTTATCATCGATAATTAGAACCAAAGTCTTCAGCATTGTCATTAAGTCTCGTTAATTTAAAAATACCTTTCACGTATAATAATAATATTAACCAATAAAAATTCTAATCAAATATACATTTTATACTAAAATCAATTTTTAAGGTAGTTACCAAATAATCAGTTGATAACATTAAAATTTATATAATCAAACTAACAGCGTGATAAATAGAATTTGTATAATATTCAAATTTACATTGATAAACAGAATTTTAAAAATTCCGGTTATCAATTGATTATTTGGAAATTTCGTTTACCAATGTTTGAATATTATAAAAATTCTGTTTATCAATGTGAATTTGAATATATAAAATTTCTATTTATTGCTGTTAGTTTGATTATATAAAAAAATTCTAATTTCTCTTATCAATTTAAGTGTGATTATTTAAGGAATTCTAGTTTTATCAATTTGAGTGTGATTATTTAAAAACTCCAATTATCCTTATCAATTGAAGTGCGCGATTACCTAAAAATTCTAATTACCCTTATCAATTTGTTTAAAAAATATTTTCCTCAAAATCAACACTAAAATTTTCCATGTTTGAGCAACTGCAGTCCAATTTATCAAAATAAATAAAAAACTCTTGAATCAATTTTAAAGAGACAAATCAATTTCCGATAAATTAAGTTTTATAAACAAAATAAATAAATTGTGAGCAAAATAAATTGAGTAGAGTAAATAAACTGTCGTTTTAAAATGTAGGGAATAATTTATTATAATCAATATGCTTTGTTAAACATTGGAAATTGACTTGCAAATCTGTTATGATAAAATCTTTTAGCATAATTACAATTTTTTTTTATCAAAAATTGTATAATTACAATCTATTAGTATACAGATCTGCTATCACAGATTTTAATAACAATAATGAACATTTGATAATTGATCTTGGAAGTTGTATTTTAAATATATTAAAATTTTTTATCTGTCACCTGTACTCGTGAAATGAAACCACACTCTAAATTATTCATAATTCCCAATAAAACAGAAGCGCCTTCCTTCTCGCTTATCGTCAGTTTTCATTTAATGAAAAAGGATTTAAAAATGCAGCAATTTCTTTGTAATGAGAGTGAAACATCGATCGAGCAATTCCAGACAATAAATTTATGGATTTACTCATAACCATTGGAAACGTTTTTACGAAGAACGATCCATACACATAATGATTTATTAGTTGATTCAGCTGCGTTTGACTAACCTTGACGGACAATTTTATATCCAACTCGTGATAAATCGACTTAATTTAATTTCATTTGTTATGACATTTTTATTACTCTTGGTATTCGCAATGTTTGAATTTTTAATTAGTTTCTTTTCTAAATAATTTACCTGCAACTAGTCAACATCAACTGAAATTAAGAAGGGACTAATTAAAAGTTACAATTGAGCGGTTTTTGGTAGCAATTAATCTTAATTCTTTTTTAAACTTTCTTCTCTATAATCTTCCATGACTCAAAGAATGTTTTTTTGTTTCGTTTTTCAGGTGAAAAACCTCACAAGTGTGTTGTGTGCGGAAAAGCGTTTTCTCAAAGTAGCAATTTGATAACGCACATGAGAAAGCACACTGGATACAAACCCTTCCAGTGTGGACTCTGCGAGAAGGCTTTCCAAAGAAAGGTCGACCTTAGAAGACACCGTGAAGGTCAACATCCGGCAGCACCTGCTCTAGACTACAGATCTCTTCAGGTACCTCCCCCCGTTAGGCTCTCCCCCCTTCCTCATCATTTTATCACATGATTCCCCTGCGTTGCATAAGTTAAAAATTTTTTAAATATTATTCAAAATTTTATCAAATTTGTAAATTTACAAAGTCAATCTTCAAGATTGAAAGGAGCTAGGTCACAGACAATTTGTAAAATAATTTATTTGCTACTCAGTGAGTTGATGAAGTCTCTGTTATCGAATCAAACAAAATCAACAGATGATAGTATTTTTGAAGAATCTTGGAGAATTTTTTTAGGAAAAAATTCTCTGGGAATAATAACTTGAAGAACATGATACAGGATCAGTGTTTGGGAGAAAATGATCTAGGATCAGTGTCTCCAATAGAATGATCTAGGATCAAGCTCAAAGTGATATTGCTGATGTTGATTTCGTTTTTGATATTGATTCGATTCGGAGAATTTTGTGTGAATGGGAACCTGCAAACCTGGAAATTGAGAGTCTAAAGTGTAGTCCTACTTTACTAAAATAATGTAATATTCTGCAATTTTGTAACATACTGTGAATATAGTTTGGTTATGATAACAAACCGGTTTGTTGATTTAGAAGCAACAAAGTGTTTTTGATGAACAAAATTTTCCGTGTATCAACAAAATTTGGGTTACGACAACATTTTTTCTGGTGCAATAAAATTTTGTTTATATCAACAAAATATTGGTTATAACAACCAAATATCCATGTACCAATAAAATTTGGGATGTGGCAAACAAGATTTTGACTAAACTAATAAAATTTTGATTGTATCAACAACATTTTGCGATTACAAACACAATTGGGTTTAAAACAACAAAATTTTGCTTAAAGAAACAAAATTGTGGTTTTAGAAACATAATTTTCATGAACCAACAAAAATTTGGTATAACAACAAAATTTCCACATAGGAACAAAATTTAAGTTACAGGAACAACATTTTTTCTGATCCAACAAAATTTTGCTTATATTAACAACAAAATTTTAGTTACAACAACAAAATATCCATGTAGCAATAAAATTTGGATTGTGTCAAACAAGATTTAGACTAAACTAATAAAATTTTGATTGTATCAACATTTTGCGATTACAAACACAATTGGGTTTAAAACCACAAAATTTTGCTTGAAGAAACAAAATTGTGGTTTTAGAAACATAATTTTCATGAACTAACAAAATTTTGGTTATAACAACAAAATTTCTACATAGGAACAAAATTTGAGTTACAGAAACAACATTTTTTCTGACCCAACAAAATTTTGCTTATATTAACAACATATTGGTTGTAGCAACAAAAAATTTACGGCACTAACAACATTGTGGTTACAACAACAAAATATCCATGTAGCAGTAAAATTTGGGATGTGGCAAACAAGATTTTGACTAAACTAATAAAATTTTGATTGTATCAACAACATTTTGCGATTACAAACACAATTGGGTTTAAAACAACAAAATTTTGCTTAAAGAAACAAAATTGTGGTTTTAGAAACATAATTTTCATGAACCAACAAAATTTTGTTTATAACAACAAAATTTCCACATAGGAACAAAATTTAAGTTACAGGAACAACATTTTTTCTGATCCAACAAAATTTTGCTTATATTAATAACATATTTGTTATAGGAACAAAACATTTACGGTACCAACAAAATTTTAGTTACAACAACAAAATATCTATCTAGCAATAAAATTTGGGTTGTGGCAAACAAGATTTTTACTAAATCAATAAAATTTTTCTTGTATCAACAACATTTTGTGATTATAAACACAATTGGGTTTAAAACAACAAAATTTTGCTTCAAGAAACAAAATTGTGGTTTTAGAAACATAATTTTCATGAACTAACAAAATTTTTGTTATAACAACAAAATTTCTACATAGGAACAAAATTTGAGTTACAGGAACAACATTTTTTCTGATCCAACAAAATTTTGCTTATATTAACAACATATTGGTTATAGCAACAAAACATTTATGGTACCAACAAATTTTAGTTATAACAACAAAATATCCATGTAGCAACAAAATTTATTCTTAACCAATAATATTTTGCTGGTGCAAAAAAATATTTACAATTACAAACACAATTATACTTAAAACAACAAAATTTCGTTTGAAGCAACAAATTTTTGCCTACAACAACAAAATTTTTATGTACCAACATAATTTTGTTTGTATTAACCAAATTTTAACTGTAATAAAATTTTTGTTGTAACAACAAGATTATGCTTGTTTCAACAAAATATTAATAGTTGCAACAAAACATTTACTACACCAACAAAAGTTTGATTAGTACAACAAAATTTCCCATGTTGCACTAGGTTATTTCGAAAAAATTATGATTGCAGCAAAAATATTTTGGTAATAACACAAAATTTTCCAAGTATCAACAAAATTAGGGTTATAGCCAAAACTTTTTCCTCTGTTAACAAAATATTCTTTTGAACCAACAAAATTTTGCTTTTATTAACATAATTTTGCCTAAATCGATAAAACTTAGCTGGCAGGAATAAAATTTAGGATATAACAACAAAAATTTCATTTACAACAAAACTTTGTACCAAAAAAATTTTGTTTGTATTAACAAAATTTTCTCTGTAGCTACCAAATTTTTCCTGTAACAACACAGATTTTTTTTTAAATTTAAAACACAAAATTTCGAAATTTCGAAAAACACAGTTTTTTATTTATAAGTACAAAATTTTGCTTCTAACAACACAATTTTTGTTGTACCAAAAAAATTTTCTATGTAGCTACCACATTTTCTTGTAACAACACAATTTTCCTTGAACCAACAAAAATTCCCTTATACCAACAAAATTTTGATTAAAACAAACAAAATATCATTGTTTTGAAGAAAAGTTTGCTTTCATTAACAAAATTTTGCCCGGTTTAACAAAATTTTGGTAACAGTAACAAAATTTTCCTTGTGCCAACAAATTTTTTGTTGTAACAACATAATTTTTGCTATGCCAATACAATTTTTTTTGTAATCGCAAAATTTTTATAATAACGAAAGTTTCCTTGTATCAACAGAATTTTTCTTCTATCAATAATATTTTAATTAGAACAATAAAAATTTTCTAGTACCAACAGAAAATTGCTTTTGTCTACAAAATTTTGCTTATAATAGAACAATATGATTATAGAAACAAAATGTTTATTGCACCAACAAAAATTTGATTGTACTAACAAGATTTTTATTGTAACAACAAAAGTTTTAATA
This sequence comes from Ganaspis brasiliensis, assembly GCA_037103525.1. NCBI lineage: Eukaryota > Metazoa > Arthropoda > Insecta > Hymenoptera > Figitidae > Ganaspis > Ganaspis brasiliensis. Next base: position 675,134 of record JAZKLR010000126.1, read on the forward strand.
CTAAATTTTTCTTGTAACAACACAATTTTTCTTCTCTTACAAAATTTTAATTATAACCTCAAATTTCTGTTAGTACCAACATTATTTTAGCTTGTAGCAACAAAATTTTATTATAGAAACAAAATGTTTATTGTCAACAAAATTGTTGTTGTTTGTCCAACAAAACTTGAGTTATAGCTACAAAATTTCACTTGTACCACAAAAAGCTTGTTTATAACAAGAAAATTTTCTTTCTGATAACAACATTTTGGTAAAAGTAACAACATTTTCCTAGTACCAAGAAAAATGTTACAGCAACAAAATTTTTGCTTTTAACGGCAAAATTTTGTCATTGCAACAACATTTTGCATTATAAACCCGTCATTAAGACATCCAGATAAGAAAACAATAAATATTTGCTGTTTTTATATAAATTGTTGATATATTCAAAAACACAATTTGTTCTTCAACTTTTTGTCATCAAATTCAAACTGTATTCCAAGAATAAAAATTCAATAGTCACGATATTTATTGTGTTAATATACGTCATTAATTATAATCAGGAAGCGAAAAATAAGAAACCATTTGTCGAAACACTTGATCATGAGTCATGGCAATACTTACAACTTTCTTCCTTAATGTGTGCGATTTTGAGACAATTATTGTATGCAAATTATCACGAGTGCTTGCGAATAAAATGCACATGCAATATGCTGATGGATCATTTTATATCAAAACACATTGATGATTGATCACTTGGCTCGTCACATCAAGATTGCCTTGATGATTTAAAAGATTTCATCTTCACGCTACTCGTCAAATCTGTTATTCAGCAGATGCTCCAAAGGGGTTTATTAATTCGATATCTTTTGGTATATATCGATGCTACCAACATCCTGATATATATACATAGGGTGTTTCCAAGAATCGCAAACTTATTGAAAAACCATAGAGTCATTATAAAGAAAAGGTTGTACCCAACATTATTCATTTAATAAAGTTTTCAATATTTTTTGATTTACAACAGTGACCGTTGGTTTTTCAATTCCTCGTGATGAAAAATCATGAGTACTTGATAGATATTTTGCATATGCCCAATCATCTTTTATATCAGACGGAAAAGGAGTCTGCACCTGTTGAAAGTACCCTGTACTTATCGTTTGCCTTACAAAAGATCACAAGTAGCGAAATACCCTAATTCAAGTTTCCAAGGTCTGCTGGTTGTAAAGGTACTTATAAAGTGAGAGAGAATGAAAAAAGAATGAAAATGGGAATTAGAGGAGCGGAAATTGTCCGTAAATAAAAATGATCCGTCGAAGAATCTTAAACCGTCCAATATGCAAATATACGAATAGTGACACGTGCGTGACAAAAGTCTTGTTTAATCTCAGTCATAAAATATTTCAATTATTATTACAATGCCAGTTTTAATATTTGGAATATTATCTCTACAAATTTTTATAAATTAATTATAATAGAAGAGAAACTATTATTGTAAAGACATTTTATTAAATTTTGGAAAGTTTCACACAAGTTTTTTTTTCGAACTAATCACATGTCAGTCATTGGCAAGCTTATTTCAACATTTCCAAATAAAGCTGAATATCATAATCAGCATTTTTCACGCACGTGTTACCAAATAGATATACGATTATAATTATAGACTAGAGTGCCTTTCGGTGTCAACACTTACCTGAACTATTTAATAAAATTTGTTATTATATTTATACTAGACATACACAGCAACGCAATAAAGCAAAATTCACGTTTGATTCAAGAATCTTTTTTTTAAAATACTTTTTTTTAACGAAATCGATTTTGCTTTTTTCGTCTAAAGTTCCAATTGTTTTCAAAATTCATGGATTATATTTTTCCAGTGAATTAACATTAAAAACTTTAATCATTATCATCCAAGTTTTACAAATAAGATACATTTTGTTCTTTAAATCCTTTAAAGGATTTAAAACTTTTTGGAAACTATATTTTTTAAAAGGAAAAACGTCCTTTTTGGAAAAAAAATTTCTAATGTTAAAAGTTGTTTATTTACGCACATTTTTAATCAATAAAACTTTTCTCTCACATCGTGTCTTTAAAATTTTTGTTAAATTGATGCGATTTTAATTTATAATAACTCATCTTTAGAAATAGATTATCTACAAATTCACGGAATCAATTTTTCGAAAACTGCACCTTTTTTCATAAATATATTTTTTTTTATTAACCCTTTCATGCCCCCGGCAATCACAGCAATTGGATTTTTTTGAAAACTGTTACTCTGGAGTTTTTTGGGTCACTGATTACAAATCTAAAATCAGATTTTCAAAATTCAAAATAGCGGACATTTTTCATAATTGCTCAAATTCGCTTGAAATTTATTACTCAGGGGTTTTTTGAGTCGCTGATCCGCCATTTTAAATTTTTAAAATTTGACTTCAAATTTGTAGTCAACGAAAGGGTTAACAAATAAAGTGCAATTTTTTCAAAATAAATAACCATATTTGAAAAACGGTACAATTTTTTAAATGTGAGAGAAAAGTTTAATTACCTTCCTAAAAATATAGTTTTCCAAAATTTTTGATCCTTTTAAACGACACTGGGATTTTTTTCCTGATAGCTTGTATTTAACCAAGAGAATCTTAAAAATTCAGATCCGCGTATCAAAATAACATAAAAAGTGGCCTTTTTATTAGAGTTTTTAATAAAACCAGTAACATGATGAAAAATTAAATACCAGAAAATTAATCACCAAATTAATATCCATGTGATTAATCACCATTTTTTTTACCTTCGAGAGAACATTTTTACGTTTAAAGCAAAACGATAAAATAAAAATAGATACTTAAAATTTGTACAAAACAAAAGCAATAACTTTGTAATGTTTCTTGAATAACAAAAGAATTGCCTTGCGTGCTTAATTACTACCATGCACATTCTTACATGTATTAATTACATGTTATAGTCCATCGAAGCCAAAGCCGTCCGTGTTGAAAAGATTGTTCCAAACGAACAAATAAAAATCATTTTTCGAAATTTCAAAAACAACGACTATTTTCGTTAAAATCTACGTAAAACATTATATTTAAAAAAAAAAGATATTTTCAAAAATTGTCCCTCCATCGAAATTGTAACCCCCTTGTAATTTCCGATAAATGCAATTAAGATAATTTTTTTTATATTTAATTGGTGCCAAAGAGGAGTTTGTAATTTACAAACGGGGCAAAATTGTATTATTTCTGTGCTCAGCACTTTGAAGACTCGTGAACAGAATAATCAATAAATAGAAAAAACATATACATTCTTTGTGCAAGAAAAATTTGCATATAATGCCAGAGTATAGTTAAAATTAATTTTTTTTTTGCAAAAAATGGAAATTTTTGTAATTGGTTTGTTTGCCAATAATTATGTGAATTTTTCTTTATAAATTAGGTAATAAAAATCCGATCTCTTGTATAAAGTGTGCACTATAACTAATTGAATTTTTTGTAAATTCACCAAGATGCAAAAGATGTCATTATAATACAGAAATTTGTACAGTTGTATTATTATTATTATTATTATTATTATTATTATATTTCACGAGAATGAACAATTTCACGTTTTTCAGCACTTGTACAAAATAAAAAGCACCCGATTTAATAAGAAAATTATTTAAACAATTGCACTGTATTTTTTGCACGCATTACGATTGTATTTGCGATCTAAAAAGCTTAGATTGAAAAGGGGTAAGGGGGGCTAAAAAAAGACAGGGTGGTTTTCATTGCAAAATTTCAACTGTCCGGCAAAAATTCATATCGGCTAGAGGACCAAAGATAATTTAAGAATGGCTCGATCGATCGGTAGGACTCGAATTTTTGTTCAAATAATGCATTATAAAAGAAAACAAAAAAAAAAAAAAAAGAAGGAAAATGATTTTAGAATTATGTTATTTTATATCAAAAATATTTTGCTGTTTCGGAGCAGTTTAAAAAATAGAATCAAATTATTTTGTAAAGAAAATTTAACAGATTTGTTATTTTTATAAAAAGGGTTAGATACTTTATATTTTGAATGTGTATAAAGAATATTTTTGAAGAGAATGAGAATAATTCAAAAATCAAATGTGTATTATAAATTAGAGGTATATTTTCGAAAATAAATGATAAAGATTTGGAGAAAAAATCGCAAACCACCGAAGTTTCGAGCCAAATGTGTGTGTAAGTACACACAAAAAGATTGTATCATACCATTAGCATAATTAGTCGTGTAAGTAACTTAATTAAGTAGGTAGTTAAGCGAAAAGAGAGACATCAGTGCTTCATTGAGAACTTGCGATTATTTATAGTGTATATCTGGCAATCGACGATTCAGTGACCGCCATTCAATGGTTTTTATTAAATATATTCATTTATTGTACACCAAAGTGTTAAGAATTTAATGTCTAAGTTTTTTCTCTCGATTTTAACCGCACTTCCTGTGTAAATTATTTTAAGTTGGCGAAAGCTCAAAAAACTGCGATAGCGTATACAGAAAAAAAATTGTTTTAATCAGTGAGTGAGAGAGTGAGTGCGATTATTGAATTCTGCGGTTTATCGATTTTAAAAATATGTTTATTAGAGATAGAGAAAATATTGAATAAAGCGATTGTTTTTTCTTATAAAAGTGTTTTCTGTTTGTTTCCTATATCCTTGAAAATTGCTGATTTGTAGTTCTTGACTGTATTTAGAAAATTGTACATTATTTTATATTTTTTGTTTGTTTATATTTTTTTTTTGTATTTTCTTGATGACTTATGTATTTGTTATTGTAATAAGCTTCTTTTAAGAAAAGTATTTTTTTTGTACCTTTTATTTTAAGCGCTATTTTATTATTATTTAGAAGTAATAAATAGAGGTTCACAAATGGCTTAAGTGGATAGAGTAGTCTACTTTAAAGAAAAAAAGATTCTGGGTTCGAATCCCCAAAGATGAGATATTTTTTGCAAATTGTAATTTTAATTTGAAGAATATTAAAAAAAAATTCTAAACTAAAATTCCATCTATATTTTGTGACTTGTTACAAATCTACCTTTTCTAGAAATCGTAAAAATAAAATTGAAGTAATTAAACTTTTTTATAAATTTTGTATCTTTATCTTTTTTATAATTTTTGTTTAACTGTATATTTCTATTTTTTATTCAAAATTTTATTTTGCAGTAGAGTATGTTTGGATGAAACTTAATTTTCGTAGTTAAAAATGAGTATTTTTACAAAGTTTAAACTTTATTAATATTTAAAATGGCGTATTCAATATGACAGATACATTTTTAAAAATTTGTCAAATTTAGTTGGAACTCGTTATTTTGGTTTTTTTTTTGGGGCGCTGATTACGAATTTAAATAAGTTGGTTTTTAAACATTCTAAATGGCGGATCCAATATGTCCGAAAATATTTGAAACTTCAGATATTAGTGAATATTGATTAAATATGCTAATATATTTGATTTCGAGTCTTAAAATACGAATTTGAACTAGTTTTTCAAAAATTTAAATGGCGGATTAAATATGGGTTCAGGAATTTTTTAATTTTAAAATTTTAACTATATTTTATGAATATTTTAAAAAAACTATTTAAAAAATTAGGTTTTTTCAAGGCGGTGAATACGAATTTGTTGTCAGTTTATAAAATTCAAAATAGCGAATTAAATATGGGTTTAAGAATTTTTTAATTTTACAATTTGGTCCAAATTTTATGATTACTTTTAAAAAACTATTTAAAAATAAGGTATCTTAAGGCATTTAATTCGAATTTATTCTTAGTTTCAAAAATTCAAAAAAGAGGATTAAATATGGGTTCAAGAATTTTTTAATTTTAAAATTTGTACCAAATTTTATGAATGTTTTTCAAAAACTATTAAAAAATCCGGTTTTTCAAGGCATTAAAAACGGATTTATTGTTAGTTACAAAAAATAAAAATGACGGATTCAATATGGCGGATGAATTTTGTCGTATTGAGTTAAAAACCGTAATTCGGAGATTTTTGGAGTCGCCGATTACGAATTTGAATATTTTAGTTTTTAAAAATTCTAAATGGCGGATCATATAGGTCCGAAAATATTTGAAAACTTATGATATTAGTGAATATTGATTTAATATGCTAATATATTTAATTTCGAGTCTTAGAATACAAATTTGAAGTGGATTTTTCAAATTTTTAAATGGCAGATTAAATATGGGTTCAAGAATTCCTTAATCTTAAAATTTTGACCAAATATGAATATTTTAAAAAACTATTAAAAAGTTAGGTTTTTCAAGGCATCGAATATGAATTTATTATTAGTTTATAAAATTCAAAATAGCGGATTAGATATGGGTTTAAGAATTTTTTAATTTTAAAATTTGGACCAAATTTTATGATTATTTTTAAAAAACTTTTAAAAAAATTAGGTATCTCAAGGCATTTAATTCGAATTTATTCTTAGTTTCAAAAATTCAAAATAGAGGATTAAATATGAGTTTAAGAATTTTTAATCTTAAAATTTGGATCAAATTTTACGAATATTGTTAAAACACTGTTAAAAATTAGGTTTTTCAAGGCATTGAATACGAATCTATTGTTAGTTACAAAAATTAAAAATGGCGGATTCAATATGGCGGATGAATTTTGTCGAATTTAGTTAAAAACCGTTATTCAGCTATTTTTGGAGTCGCTGATTACGAATTTGAATATTTTGGTTTTTAAAAATTCTAAGAGGCGGATCCAATATGTCCAAAAATATTTGAAACTTAAGATATTTGTGAATTTTCATGAAATATGATACTATGTGGGATTTCAAGTCTTAGAATACAAATTTGAAGTTAATTTTTAAAAAATTAAAATGTTGGATTAAATATGTGTGTAAAAATTTATTAGCCTTTAAATTAAGACATATTTTTATGAATTTTTTGTTAAAGTTGGGTTTTTGAAGGCACTGAATACGAATTTATTGTCTATTACAAAAATTCAAAATGGCGGATCCAATATAGCGGATGGATTTTTTAAAATTCTTTGAGTTTAATTAGAACCGGTTAAATGGGGTTTTTTGAACTCGCTGATTAAGAAATGAAATCAGTTTCTAGAAATTTAAAATGATGGTTTCAATATGCAGGACCAATTATTAAGAAATTCTCAAATTTAGTTATTTGTATATGATTTTATATTTTTATTCTTTTTATATAGAATAAAATTATTAATTCACTATTTAATTTATCTTATTGTGTTTAAAAAGATAAAATGAGTTGAATATAAAATTTTTATAACATTATGTTTTTTTATAAAGATTTTATTAACTGAGAATTATATTAATTATATTGGTAATATCATTTTTATTGTTATTAATTACATTATTATATTTTTATTTTTTCCTTAGTTTAATATCTATATCAAACTAAGAAAAAATTAAAAATTTGATAAAAAAATAATAAACAATTGATGAAACTAAAAGTTTGTATTGAAAATTATTTAGAAATAAAATAATAGTTGAGTATTTTTTTATTATTTAATAGAATTATTTAAAAAATTGTTTAAATTACTTAAAATTTTTATTAATGAAAATTATTTAATTAAAATAAAATATTAAGTTTATAATTTGAATTTGATATTATTTATTTATTATACTATATATTATTAATAATATTTTTTTATTATTATTATTATTGATATTTACTAACATATTATATTAGTTTACTGTTGTATTATTTTATTATTATATTATATTATTTTAAAATATAAAATATTAAAATATTTTTTTTTATATTTTTGAATTAGGGTTGAGGTTAATATAATTTCATTTTTTCCTTTCATTATACATTTGATAATAATAATAAATTTAATGATAGATTTGTAAAATATTGTTTAATTCAAAGGATTAGGTCTTCAATAATTTATTTTATTCTATTGGGTTAATAATATATAAAACAAATTTTATATGGTTTATAATTTTAATTATATGAATAAAGTTGGGGATATTTCCTTCTTATTTTTGATATATTGGTATATTATTAAAATTATCATGAATAATTGTTCTATGTTAATGAGAATTCAGAAAATTTTAATTTTTTTTATAATAAAAAATTTAGTAATATATGAATTGTATATTAATGTATATTTATTAAATTCATTAATTGTAATAAGGTCATTATTTTTTTTTTTTTTTTTTTTTTTTATTGCGTAGGATGTGAAAACCTGCCTTCAGGTACCCTGTAGCCCGTACTACAGGGTTATGCGGGGGTGGCGATGTTCTGCCGACCCGCTAAAAACACACCCTTATTTGGGACCTTAAGACCACTCCCAGGTAGAGCCAGTTTACTGACGTATCGCCTTCAGGAGTGGTCTTATATCCCACCTCTATCGCCTAAACGATATCATTCCTCGACCTACGGGAACTACCTTTGTTGGCGGCCATCGAGATCCTTAACCCTCATAACATGTTGGATGAAGGTCTCGATGTGCCGCCAATTCTCTTTGGATCGAGTCATTAACAGGACCATGTTCTCCGGTGTAACTTCGCAGTTTACACCGGCGAACATAACCCGTCTTTCGTCGTTCCATCGTGTGCATGTAAAGAGTGTGTGCTCTGCGTCATCCTTTGGGGATTTGCAGTACGCACACTCTGAACTTTGTCGTCTTTTGAAGCGCTCTAGGTACGAGTTAAAACACCCGTGACCTGAGAGCGCTTGGGTGAGGTAGTATGAGACTACTCCATGTTTTCGATCTATCCAGGTGGCGAGTGTAGGTATGAGCCGATGTGTCCATCGACCCTTCTCATCCCCGCTCCATCTTGCTTGCCATCTTTCGACGAGTCTGCTTCTCGCATCTCGGCGAATTTGGTCCTTGCTGGGTCTATTGTCATCCGTATAACGGGTGGACATCCTATCTTTGAAAAGGAGGAAAATTTCCTCCCTTTCTTGCGCCAAAAGATCTGCCGGCGGGACGCTGGCAAGGACCTGAGCAGCACTCGCAGATACTGTCCTATAGGCAGAGATTATACGCTTGGTTATAATCCTTTGCACGGACAGTATCTTCTCCAAGATGGTCTTGCTTCTGTCTGTTCGCAGGGAGGGAGCCCACACTGGTGCTGCATAAAGCAGCTTTGAGTGGAACACACTCGCCACCAATCTCCTTTTCTTTTCAAAAGGCCCACCGACGTTCGGCATTATACGGGCTAAATTTAGTGCACATTCTGCAGCTTTGTGGGAAGCCACAGCAATGTGGTGCTTAAAGTTCAAAAACTTGTCAAGTTGTACACTAAGATACTTTATATGCGTGCTCCACTTGACCTCGAATCCGTCTACTTCGATCCGGGGAAGTTCGTAACCACGTCTGTCTGTGACCATGAGCGCTTCAGTTTTGTCCAGGGCCATTTGAAGGCCTCTGGCATCCAGCCAGCTCTTTGTTCGTCGCAGACATTCGTTCACCAAGATTCCGAGCTCTTCTGCAGTTTCGGCAGAGCATACGATCAACGCGTCGTCCGCGAAGCCGATGATCACCGCACCTTCGGGTAGACCCATTCGCAAGAAGTCATCGTACGAGACGTTCCATACGAATGGTCCTATCCTCGAGCCTTGAGGGGCACCTCTTTGCATCTCTTCCTTCAGAGTGCAGGTGTCCCCCTCGTATATTACCCACCTGTTGCTAAGATAATTATTCATTATCCGCAACAGGTAGGGCGGTATTCCTTTGTTTCTCATCGACTTGATGAGATCTTCCCATTTAGCGGTATTAAACGCGTTGCGTATATCTATAGCTACTAAAGCGCAGAAGCTCTTCTTCTTCCCCGGACCCAATTTGTCCTTTCCTTCCTTGGCTAGGTCCACTGCCTTTTGTATGGCATCTACTGTGGACAGGCCTTTACGGAAACCAAATTGGTAGTCGGATAGACTATTCTCTCCATTTAAGTGGAGCTGCATCCTCTGCAGAACCATGTCCTCCAGAAGTTTGCCCATCGTATCTAACAGGCATATTGGCCTGTAAGATGAGACATTATCTAGAGGTTTGTTACCTTTTCTTAGGAGGACCAGCCTCTGTCGTTTCCAGTCCCGGAAGAACTCTCCTCTTCTTAGGCAATTGTTGAAGCAATCTAAGAGAATCTGGGGTGAAGCAACGATCACTTGTTTAAGTATCTCGTTACTTATCCCATCGATTCCAGGCGCCTTGCCTGGCTTTAATCTTCTGCCGGCTTGGTGGAGCTCTGCAAGAGTGAAGAGTTCCTCCTCACGGACTTGACAGTTACTCCAGTCCATCCTAGGCCATGGTTCTGCTGGTGGAAACAAGGCCCTGATTATTTGACGCACCCAATCGGGATTGTCCAGGCCGGGGGTCTTTTGCTTCGTTACCAATTTCTTGGTGACGATTTTATAGCCCAGACCCCATGGGTCCTTCTCGACATCCTCGATCAGGGTCTTCCAACACCTTCGCTGTGAAGCTCGAATTTCCTTTCTGAGGATCCTCTTGGCCTCTATATATGCGTCCTTTAGCATAGGATCTCCCTTAGAGCGGGTGTATATCCTTCTTGCTCTGACGCATGCTTTTCGCAAAGAGGCCAGCTCCTCTGACCACCAGTATACATTACGTCTTCTGGGAGTGGTACTTCTACGACGCGGCATTGACGCGTCGCATGCGGCGATTATCATGTTCATCACCGGCCGCACCTCCCCATCCAGATTGTTCGGTCTCTTCACCCATCCAAGTTCCTCAATGAGGCGGGATTCTTCAAGGGACCGACCGAACCTTTCGACGTGTAGTTTCTTAATGTTCCACCTAGGGCCTTTCTTACAGGAAGCAACCTGCTTGTTTGCTCTAGGTGTGTCTCCTCCTGAGACTGAAAACTTAATATACTGGTGATCACTTTCGGTATGATCCTCAGAGACGTGCCAGTCTGTAATGCGCTTGTTTAGGAGAGATGTTGTTATCGTTAGATCGATAATTGATCCGATATTATGGTCTCTCCTAAACGTCCATTTATGGCCCTGGTTAACAACCATCAGATTGTTCCTGGAGACCATTTCTGCGATTAGAATTCCTCTATTGTCGAGCCTTGTCTCGCCCCAGTCTGGCGACTTCGCATTGAAGTCGCCTGTGACGAGAACATCCAGCCTGGATTCTCGCAGGCTCGACTCGAGTTCGTCTATCTCCGCTTCGAAGGTTGTCAGTGGGTCGTTGAGTGAGAAGTAGCAGCTATACATGCGTATACCTGAAATTTCCACCCACACGAACCCACTGCTCGTCTCCAGGAACTTGTCTACCCTCAAATCGGGATTGTAGACCTGAATGGCTGCCCTACCCGATGAATCCTGGTACCAGCAGGCGAGATCGTTTCTTTTGTTCTGCTCACTACAGAACAGAACGTCGATCCCCTCCTGACTGGCTGTCACCAGCATCAGGTCCTGGGCTTTCTTCGCTGTGTGCAGGTTAACCTGCAAAAACTTTAGGCTTTTGCCTTTTTAAGCTTCTGTAGTTCCTGCTTGTACACCGGGCAGGCGTTGCTACCAGTCCAATGTCCGAGGTCGGATTTTCCCAAGTCCGAGCACGTTATACACTTTGGCTCGTTTACGCTACAGGCCTTGGCGAGGTGACCCGCGCCGCCGCATCTCCGACAGTTTTTAACCCTGTCGGGGCCTTTGCATGCGCGAGTCCCGTGTCCGTATCCTAAGCACTTTTGGCACCTCGGGACTTCGACGTGTTGCCTAATTGCTGCATTAATCCAGCCAACCCGGACTTTGCCTATCTTCAGGAGAGTATCACACTCTCCTTCTGGTAGGCGGACCAATGCCATCTTCATTCCGCCAAAACGCGAGATAAGGCGACACGTCAGGTCCGGATGGGCGTTCTCAAGCTTAGCCCTTAGAGCAGTAACAACGTCTTCTTCCGTGGTTGTCTCGTCGAGATCTCGGATCTCGACGGTTTTTTTGTTAATTAGGGCGGACACTTCCGCCTTATTCTGCAATACCGCAGTAAGAGCTTCAGCAAGTTCTGAGGTCTTTCCTCCCTTTTTTACGACAATGAGGACCTCCTTCTTGATGGTCCTCCTGACTTTAAGTACCTCTGCGCCGAACTGGTCCGGATTAATGGACGGATTTATTATTATGTTTTTTATGTAATTATTAAATAAATTTAATTTTAATTTTTGAAAGAAATAAAATTGAGAGGTTAAAAAATTTATTTTTATTGAGAAAGAAAAATAAATTATGATTATTTAGAATTATAATAAGAATAATAAGAATTCCCCAATAATTAGATTTTATATAAAAAGATTTATGTTATTATGTTTATTAATGGATTTAATATTTATATTAGGATATTTATCAATTACATCTTCTGTAGGGTTTATATATTTTTATATAAAGATTTTTTAACTTTAATAGCTTTTGGTGGAGATATTAATTATTTTAATATAAAGCTTATAAATTTCATTAATATTAAATTAATAAATTTAATAATTTTAATAATATTATTTATTAGGGGGATATTAATTTATTGGGTGATTATATTATATATAAGTGTAAATTGCACAAAAAATTTTGAATTTCTTAGAATTAGATTATTTTTATTATAAATAGCGAATCCAATATGGCGGAAGAATTCTGAATTTTTTTTGTCGAATTTAACAAAAACTGGTTACAGTGGGCTTTTAGGTTCTCTAATTACGAATTTGAAGTCAGTTTTCAAAAACATAAAATAGGTTATTGAATATCACAGACAAAAAGTTTCTAAAACTTAAGATTAAAACGTTTTTTGACAAAACTCTATTCTGTGAAGGATTTAGAGTCACCGAATACGAATTTGGAAAAAGTTTTTCAGTATTAAAAATGGCGGTTTTAATATGTCAGTCAACAATTGAAAAAACTTATGATGATATCAACTAGTTTATATGATTATTTGTTTATTATCCAATTTTACATTTCTATTATTTTCATTATTAATTTTTATTATTAGAGAGAGAGAGAGAGAGAGAGAGAGAGAGAGAGAGAGACCTTCCCATTATTATAAATTTAAAATTATTCCAAAAATACTAAAAAATTAATTTTAATTTATAAAAAGAAACGAAACAATAATGATTATTAACAAGAACTTGTTACAAGTGGGCTTTTAGATTCTCTAATTACAAATTTGAAGTCAGTTTTCAAAAATATAAAATAGGTTATCGAATATCAGAGACAAAAAGTTTCTAATTCTTAAGATTAAAACGTTTTTTGACAGAATTCTATTTTGTGAAGGATTGATTCAGAGTCACGGAATACAAATTTGGAAAAAGTTTATCAGTATTAAAAATGGCGGTTTTAATATGTCCGTCAACAACTGAAAAAAACTTATGATGATATCAACTAGTTTATATGATAGTTAGTTATTATCCAACTTTACATTTCTATTATTTTCATTATTAATTTTTATTATTATTAAAGAGAGAGAGAGAGAGAGAGAGAGAGAGAGAGAGATACCTTCCCATTATTATAAATTTAAAATTATTCCAAAAATACTAAAAAATTAATTTTAATTTATAAAAAGAAACGAAACAATAATGATTATTAAGAAAGCGTCAGAAAGATGATTAAAAAATGAATTTAATTGATATACACGTAGAATGGAGAGTCTTACTCAATCGATAAAAAATCAATCGAGGCAATGGGCCAGGTCCAGTTTTAAACGCGTTTCGACGGTGTCGTCGTGCACATTGCATAGTAATTGGCCAATTTGCAATTCTCGACGGAGAGGAGCACCGATTCGCAAGATAAGCTGCTACAAGCTGATCTCGTCGATTTCTATCAGAGCTTACCAATTTATTTGATCGCCAGAATATAACTGGTAAGTTTTCTCTTTAAAGGTGAAACATCGAAACTGAGAAATGGCTCAGTTATTTGTACGATTTGCCTTAAAAACTTGTCCCTCTTAATTAAAGTAATTGATTAATAATTAACCAATATGGAAATCGTGCTAATTATCTCACGAATAAAAAACAATTAACAAAAAAAATTTTCAATTATTAAAGTAAAAAGAAATGATTAAAAAAATACTATAAACTGACAATGATTCAGGTATTCAATATACTGAAAAAAGGGTAAAAACTCGTTTTTAGATTTTTTTAAGCTCATTTGTTTTTAAACTTTTTATTTAACTGACTAGCCAAAAATACGCGCGCTATAGCGCGCGAGAATTACATTTTTCAATGGTTTCAATACAAAAATAAACCGAACTTATTTAGATTAAATTAATTATACTATCAAATTAAATTTTTTCAATTATTTTTTATTCATTAAAATGTGCTATAAATTAACAAACACAAAGAAATTTTAGAGAATAACTCCGATTTTCTTCCTAAGTTAAAATTAAAAAGTTTCCATAGTACGTTACAAAAAATTAGAATATTTTTTTAAATATTTTTTTGAACAAAATATTTTTTATTAATACAATTTTCTATGCAAATTTAATTTATTTCAAACTTCTATTGATATGAAATCTTTATTTTTTAAGTTTCTTTAAACAATACGAAATTCGATTAGTAACAAACCATTCTCAAAAATTTCTATCGATATAAATTTTAATTTTTCCAAATTAAAAAAATTCTCAGCTTCTATTAATCTAAATTATTTAAAACTTCAATTATAATCAAAATTCATTGTGATATAGGTAACCAAAGTTTTAAGATTTATAAATCAAGTTTAAGATTTTTAATTTAATTCAATTTGTAAAAGTGAAAGATTGAAATAATTAGTGTTTTTTAGAAATTAAAATAAAAATGAGTTCATTCTATTTTATTTCCATCTTTATCTTTTACAAATTAAATTATATTAAACATTTTAAACTTGATTTTATTAATATGAATGCAAATTGTTTCAAATTTTAATTAGTTTACTCTAAAAACAAGTGTCTCGAAAGTGTCTTAAACTATGATATTATGGTATCTTTATTGTATCTGAGGCTCAAAAAGTGTATTAAAATAAGATATGTAAGAATTATTTAAATTTGTATAATAATAATAATAATAATTTTAATACACTATTGTTAAAAATAAAATATAAATTTATTACTTAATTTAAATTTAAAATTCAGGAGAATTAATAAATAATTAAGTAACATTAGAAATCATATATAAAAATACATTTCATCAAAAGTTATTGATTTAAAACAGAAAAACATCTATAGTTGTGAACAGAATGAAAGAATGAATGAATAAAGTTTGCGATTATTATTATTACTAAGCAAAAAAAAACGCGCGTATTTTATTGGCTAGTATATAGTTTAAATGCAAAAAATAAACTATAAACTTATTTAGATAAAATTAATTATCTATTATCAGATTAAATTTTGTGAATTAATTTTGATTTATTAAAATTTATTACAAATTATTTATTACAAATTAATAAATAGAAAGAAATTTTAAAAAATAAATTAAATTTTCTTCCCAAGTTAAAAATAAAAAAATTTATTGTATGTTACAAAAAGTAAGAATATTTCTCTTTCAATAGTGTTGTGAACAAAATGTATTTAAACTTTTATGCAAACTTAATTTATTCCAAACATCTTTTGATAATAAGAACTCCTTATTTTTAATTTTTTTTACGCAATTCAATTAATAACAAACCATACTTTAAAATTTTTATCAATATTTTTTCATTCTTCCAAATTAAAAAATTCCCAACTTCTATATCAATTCAAATTGAAAATATTTCAAACTTGAATTAATCAAAATTGAAATATAACTAAAGTTTTAAAATTTATAACTCATTTTTAATTTAATCCATGGGAACAATTTTTCCAATCTTTCACCTTTACAAATTAAATTAAATTACAAATTTTAAACTTGATTTTATTAATACGAATTTTAATTGCTTCAAACTTTAATAATTAGTATAAGAAGTATGAATTTTTAAAATTTTAGTAATATTAAACTTAAATTACTTAAAACTTTTAATTGTTCAAATTTGATTAATTCATGCTAGAATTATTATGAACTTCAAATATTTTCAAATTCTCACAGTTTATATTTTAGATGTTCAAACTTAAACCCATATAATTATAAGAATTTAAAGAAATTTGGAAATTTTAAATCGATCCAAACTTTAATATAATTCAAATCAATTAATATTTCAATTTATCGATTCTAAATTCTTTTATTAATTCAAACTTCTATTAAATAGTTACTTTTCTTTAATTTTATGAAATTATTTTAAGTA
This sequence comes from Ganaspis brasiliensis, assembly GCA_037103525.1. Lineage (NCBI taxonomy): Eukaryota > Metazoa > Arthropoda > Insecta > Hymenoptera > Figitidae > Ganaspis > Ganaspis brasiliensis. The sequence continues at coordinate 691,276 of JAZKLR010000126.1, forward strand.
CTTGATTTTTGTGATCAGCGCTTTTTTGTGAAAATTTTGGGATCTTGATCTTGATTTTAATGAATTTTTAGCCTGACGGGCTTGGCAAATCTATAATATAGTGAAAACTATATTTCAGTTAATCTTATTTTTTGTTTTTACAATTCAACTGATTAAAATTATAATTGATCCTAATTTAAAACCATAATAAAATTAGAAATTAAATAAGTTTAATAATTCACCAATAAAAAATAAAAATTTTGAGATAAAAATACAACATTTATTTAGAAAAATTTAATTTGGTACTTATTTTTATTTAAAATAGAGAAGAAGATCTCAAGTTAAAAAAAAAAGGTTAAAAGAGGAATAAATTATAAAGAAGGTATTTAAAAATCTTAAAAAATATTTGAAAACAGTGCTCGCTTTTTTCTAATTATATCATGATATTTCATTCTTTATTCTTATTTATATTGTCTTTTTTAGAAGTAATTAAAAAACGAAATATTATTATAAAAATTATTCATATATTATTATAAATTATAACATAAAATAAAAATTTTTTGAATCTTTATTAAAATCTGTAAAGTAGCTTTAAATAAGACACGTTTGTATTGTAATACATTATTATTATTGAAAATAAACTATATAAATTTGTCAATTGATTTAAAATTTAGATTCAGGAGAATCAATAATTAAATAAATAAAATTAGAAATCTTCTAATTAATATAAAAAGACATTTTTTCAAAAGTTATTATTGATTTAAAACAAAAAACATCTATTGTGCCAAACTTCAGGTGTGGACAGAATGAAAGAATGAAAGAATGAAGTTTGCGATTATTATTATTAATTTATGCATTTGATTCTATTAAAAGTAGATAAAATGATAATAATTATATTTTTGTAAAAGGTAAATAGAATAAAAATTAAAAAATACATAAACACAAAAAGTATTCTATATAACATTGTTATATTTCTAATAAATTGGTTAAAGTAATGGGATAAAATTGTTAAAGACTTGAGGACGAGCTTGAAACCGGTCCTAATGATCTGATTCTCTCTTAGCGCCGAATTCCCATGCAAAAATCGTTTTTTCTCTTGGTAATCATCAATTTGATCCTTGAAAATGCAGCTTCAAATTTGCACTTAAGAAGAATAATAATTAATTAAATGGACCATCACCATTTTTTCGTATACATTTTTATCTTTTATAAAAAGACATTACACGTCCCGAAAATGCTTTATATTGACATTCGTTGTATTTTAAAAGGGAATTAAAGTTAAAAGAACGTTTTCTCGTGAATTTATTAGCCTGAATTATAAAAAAATAGGATGAGATTTTTGCAATTTATGAAGTTATTAACAGGACTAAGTATCGTGTTTTACGCCATTAAAATGAAAGTATCATAAAAACGAAAAAGTAAATTTCCGGTTTACGCGTAATAATCGTTAAGACAGATCGTTGCAGATTCAATCTCTATGGTATTGATCATTGATCTTGGTAACGGTATAAAACTCACGTTCATTACGCGAAATTCGTTAGACGTCATACCGATACACCATATGATTCACTTTTGATCAGGTGAAGCCTATAATTACTAGCTATATGTTAACTGAGAGTGTGCTTGTAAAAAGAGATCGAAATTGTTTATTTTTTTTTTATTTTTTTTTATTTACTCTTGTCACATATTGAATATTCATGAGAGCCAGTCAACGCAACAAAATCCAATTTTTTCATTAAAAGCAAATATAAGATGGTCAGGATTCAATTATAAATATATTAAAAAGAGGAGAAAAGATTAATTTTTGAAAATGTGTTTTTGCAACGATGGAAATTTATTATTGTGATATTAATAACATATTTTAAAATTAAAAATGTCGGATTCAAGTTGGTGGAAAAAAGTTACATTTTTAACAAATCTAGTGAGCTTAGTAATAAATTTATTATTTTGACATTCTCAACATTAGTTTATGATTTTTCAAAATTGAAAATGGCAGATCCAATATGGCGATGAAAAGCTACATTTTTGATAACCATAATGAAATTTGTCAATAACTTTTTAAATTACGATTTTGAATTCTTAGGAATTTATTGTTTTGACATTAAAGACATGAATTTTGAAAATTTAAAATGACGTACTGAATATTCAACAATGAATTCAATCATCGACGAGAAATTTACATTTTTGGGAAACCTAATGAACTTGGTAATAATTTTTAAAAATACATTTTTATATGTCGATAGAAATTTATTATTCGATTATGATTTTTTAAAATTGAAAATGGTAGTTCCAAAATGGTGAAGAAAGTGACGATGTAAAATTTGATATAATAATTTTACAACTCACAAAATTTTCTTATTTATTATAATTTGAAATTTTATAATTTTTTTTTATTTAACATACACAAATCCACAAAAAATTGTCACTTATTAATTTGAAATTTTGTTTAATAAAATATTTTTCTTTAGATTCCATTTGATTTAACTTATAATAATTTATCTAAAATATTTATTAATCAATCAACTTTTTTTATAAATTAAGCTTCCAATTCTTTGTGGTTGTCAATTTGGTTCTTCTTCTATTTGTCTTTTATTTATTTATTTTTTGTAAATTGATCCAAGAAAGATCTGGCGCCCTCCAATTTGATTCTTACCGTTTTGATAACCGCTTTTCTGGTTTCGTAAGTTTCAAATTAATTATTTATTTAATTACTTTGTCCAAAATTAATACATTTTAAAGTAAGTATTAATTCTTTAGTAAATTTACTTTTAACGGTTACAAGGAAAATGTTCATTTTTGTCAACCATAATGAAATTTGTCAATAAATAATAAAAATACGTTTTGTATAGATAAAAACTTATTACTTGGACATTATCAACATAAATTGGAAATTTGTATTTCTCTGACCTTCCTAAGATGATATACTTCGATTTTTAAAATTAAACATAAGAGATAGAAGGATACAATTTAAATTCATTATTCAACATCAGTTCACGATTTTTGAAAATTTTAAATGTCAGATCCAATATGTCGGACCAAAAATTTGGATTTTTTAAAAATCCATTGAAATTCATGAATAATTATTAAAAATTTGCTTTTGCCTCTACAGTATAATGTATCATTTTTATAATGAAGAAGATAAGTTCATAATTTTTCAATTTTCAAAATGGCGGATTCAATATGACGAACGAAAAAGTGACTTTTTTGACACTTCTAATGAACCTCTGTAATAATTTTATAAAAACATAAAATACGTTTCTGAGTGAATTGTAGTTTATTATTTTGATACAATAAACACAATTATTCAATATTCATAATGTCGATCGAAAAAATTTTACTGTTTGAATAAATTGTGTTTGGAACATGAACATAAAGTTTAAATAAAACCTCGTGAATCGTATATTCTTTACTCATTTAAATATCTTTTGTCAATAATTTATTATGGTTAAATTTCCAGCTACAGGGACTAATGAACAAAAAACTGATAATCAGAGACAGTTAATTTAAAAAAAAAGCTGCTTGTTTTATAAACGTATGCAATTTTTTAGAGCGATATCAAGTTGAAGGAACATTTAGTTCAAATGAGCAATAAGTTCCTATCATAAAACCAGTGGTCATGCATCAGAGTATGACCTAATCAGTAACAAGGCACAGTAAAACCAGTATCTACCAAGAGAGGTTACATCGAGGGAAATGATGGCGGTGAGCGTTTCAATGGTTCCGCGAAAGAGGGATTCTTATATTAGTAATATAATTAGCAGTCGTAAAAACCACGGGAAACCAGAGCAGATCCGGTCGATATATGAAATGTTCGAACCAGCAATACAGCCAATTTACATAATTTTCTCAGATTATTTCTTTTAAACTTAATAAGAAGATTTTTAATCTTTCTTTAGATTAAATTGTGGCTAATTTGGAACATTTACAAAATTTTTTTTATTATAACCAAAAAAGCTTCAAGCTAGGAATATTTGACTGCAAATTTTAAAAGCTTTCCAATGATCTATAAAAAACTTATTTTTGCTAATTTCTAACAGAGTTATCAACATTTAAAGATGTTGCTCTTTAAAACGATTTTTGTAAGTGCCCGAGTCGAAATTTTGAGGCTACTTTAACGCTACATAGTCCAAAATTTTTAGGAAATAGAGGTTTAAAGTAGAAGCAAATTCAATACAATTTAGCTTCTACTTTGGTGCTATTATTGGAAGAAATTTCCTGTTTCCGCGATGAGAGCGTTAAAGTAGAAGCTAATATTCAACTATATTAAGGCCTCTTTTAACGCTCAAGACCCCCTTTTTATTGATCTTCTAAAGTCTAAACAAAGAAAGAATCTGTTTTTGCGAATAAAACTGAAATTAATATGAATGAAATTATAAAAAAAAATATAAAGTAAATATTCAAAATTCATGCGCTTTTAGAATTCGTCACACTTAATACACACAAGCTGGAAATAGTCTAAACTTACTAAATAAATTATTATAACGCAAATGGGGATTAGAACCCACGACATAACGACCTACGCACTTATAATCTAACGCACTAACCACTACGCTACCGACGCTTATGAACTTTATATTTAATTTTCTCAGTGTCCTTATGATACAAATTACGAATAGTTTTTTTTAGGACTTTTCAACAAAATTGTTACATATCGCCAATTTCTTAATGTTTACGGAGATTTTTATGTATTTTTCATTTGTTTAAACAATTTATTATTGTCAAGTGACAGGCTGATATTGATTTAAATCATTGAAGCTTTTGCATTAAAATCATGATTGAAATAAAAAAAAAACTTTACAATTCTCCGGATGTCTAATACTGCATGTAAAAAATCACAAACCATAAAAAAAACCACAAATTTGTGGATAAATCTTAAAAATTTCAATTTTAATATTTTTTTTTTTTTTTTTTTAAAGCTTTATTTTTTGTCGCATCTACATCTAGGTAATTAGCGACAGGAACATTGTTACTTAGGTATTATACATAGTAGTGTGAATGTAAGAAAAAAAAATGATTATCTAGATGAAAATTAGTTGTTTATGGTTTGGACCGATATTTTTTTTTTTTTTTTTTTTACACTGGAAGATTATATTTCCGAGAGAAGATTTGCTTGTTTAAGGTACTTAATTGTCTTATGGATCTCGGTGGGATTTCCAAGTGATTCCTTGAGAGAGTTTGGCACTTTTAATTTGGTTCTGATTTCACTGAATTTTGCACAGTTGAGCACTAGGTGTTTTACGTCGATCAGGGTGTTACACTTTTCACAGTAGGGAGGATTTGTCTTATCGAGGATGTGTTTGTGAGTAATTTTGGTGTGCCCTATTCGGAGTCTAGTCAGCGCAGCTTGTTCTTTTCTGTTGAGGTTTTTCCAGTTTGGGTGTTGAGGATTTATTTTTTTAATCGGGTGGTTTTGGTGGGGGTAGTTTTTGTTGTGGGTTTTTTTATAGTTCCGTATTTTGTCTTTTAGGTGGTTTATGGAGTCTGCTAAAGAGAGTTTGGTGTTTTCTGGTTGAATTGGGAGAGAGGTAGCAAATTTGGCAAGTGTGTCTGCTTGTTCGTTCCCATTGATATTTTTGTGGGAGGGGATCCAGATGGCTGTGATTGTTTTGTTTGCTTGTATGCACTCGGTGTAGGTCGTTTGGATTTTTTGTATTCTAGGGTCATCAGTTTTTTTTTGTATTATTGATTGTAGACTGCTAAGTGAGTCGCTGAATATTAGGAAGTTAGTTCCTTGTGATTTTTGACATATTTCGTAAGCTATTTTCAGTGCGTGTAGTTCTGCTGAGAAAACGCTGTTTTCCTTGGGTAGTCCGAAATAGTATTCCTGACTAGGCGAATAGATAGCACAACCACATCCGTTTTCTGTTTTGGATCCGTCCGTAAAAAGATGTGAGTGATTTGGATATTTTGTTTTAATAGTTTTGAATAAATTTTGACATTCTAACTCAGTGATTTCAGATTTTTTAAATTTTGTTAGTGAAAGGTCAATGGTTGGGGATTTTAGGGTCCAAGTTGGCAGTGAACCGTTTGTATGGATTGGTGGTATGTTGGCTCGAATTACAGTGAGGTAATTGTTTATGATGTGCTTTATTGGTTTTGGGAGTTTATCCTCCGTCTGTATTTCAGTGTTTGGTAATTTTGGGAAGATTAAGTTGTGAGAAGGATTTTCTGGGGTTGAAGCTATTTTGGCTGCGAATTTAAGAGTCAGTTCAAGTCTTCTGTCACTGAGTGTTGGTTCGCCGGTTTCTGTACACGTACTTATTTTAGGACTGGTGTGAAAAGCCCCGCAACAAATTTTCTGGGCTGTGTTATAAATTGGATCCAGTAGAGAGAGGGTTCCTGGTTTTGCGGAGTTATAAATTATTGATCCGTATTCGATTTTCGGTCTGATGATTGCTTTGTAAGTGAGCTGAAGAATTTCTTGGTCGGCACCAAAATTTCTGTGAGCGAGAACTTTGAGGATGTTCATCCTTTTTTTACAGTCGTCCTTGAGCTTGAGGATGTGTGGCCTCCATGTTAGTTTTCGGTCAAAAGTTAGTCCGAGTAGTTTAGTTTGTTGAACGTTCTGGATTTCTTTTTGTTGAAGGTAGAGTTTAGGGATTGTATTTGGGGGCTTTTTACGGGAGAAAATAATATATTCTGATTTTGTTTCAGAAAATTTGTAGCCGTTTTCGAGTGCCCAGTTACTTAGTTTATCTAGTGTTGTTTGGAGGGTTGAAATAATTGTTTTAAGATTTTTTCCTTTGTAGAATATTGTTAGATCATCAGCGAAAATGGTCGATTTTACTGGTTTTTCAATTTCTTTAGTGACGTTATTAATTGAGACTAGGAAAAGAGTGGTGCTCATTACTGAGCCTTGTGGTATTCCGTTTTGGAGACAAAATTTATCGGAGAGGACTCCGTTGACTCTCACTTGTATATACCTCTGATGGAGGTAGTTTTTTATGAAGGCTAATAGATTTCCTTTGATGCCAGCGTTCTGAAGGGTTTTAATAATACGATGTCGCCAGGCCATTTCGTAGGCCTTTTCAATGTCGAGACATACCGCCACTAGTTGGTGTTTGTTATGGAAGGCTTCGCTGATGTTGGTTTGAAGATTTGTTAATGAGTCTAGGGTAGATCTTTTTTGTCTGAAACCGTTTTGTTGAGGGGTGAAGAAGTTGTTAGTTTCTAATGCCCATCGTAGGCGGTTATTTGCGATTTTTTCGAATAGTTTGGACATAGTACATGTCAATGATATTGGTCGGTAATTGGATGGAACGTGGGGATCTTTTCCGTTTTTGTGGATTGGTACGATTATCGCATTTTGCCAAGAGGAAGGGAAAACCTGATTTGTCCAAATTGTGTTGAAGATTTTTAGTAAATATTCTTCACCGGAGGGAGGGAGGTTTTGGAAGAAGGAGTAGGGGATTCCATCCGGTCCTGGACTTTTGCCTTGTGCTTCGTGGATTGCAGAATTGAGTTCATCCATTGTGAATTTATTGTTGATAACTGGATCTAATTCAATTTTCGTTTTCATTTCGGTAATAGGCTTGGCTTCTTCAGATTGTTTATTCAGCAGGAATTGTGGATGGAGATTTTCGTTGCTTGAATTTTTTGCGAAGTTGGCTCCTAGGTAGTTGGCTATTTCTTTGGTGTTTGTAATGATTTGTCCGTTTGGGTCTTTTAGTGCGGGTATTTTATATGTTGTGTTTGCTCCCATGATTTTTCTAACTTTGTTCCAGATGGCTGTCATAGGTGTTTGGTTATTTAGTGTTGATAGGTATTTCGTCCAAGATTCCCTGCTAGATTGTAGATATGTTCGGCGAGCAGCTGCCCTGAGTTTCTTGAACTGAATTTTGTTCTCTAGGGTATTTTGTTTTTTAAATGAGTTAAAAGCTTTGTTCTTTTTTGACCTTGCTTTGTGGCAATCTTCGTTCCACCAAGCTGTGTGGGTTTTTTTTGGTTTTTGTGTTATTTTACCTATTGCTGTTTCTGCTGCACTGTCGATTAGGAATGTAAATTCATTTATTATGTCGTCAATAGGGAGGGAGTTAGGTTTGGCAAGGTTCGGAAGGTTTACAATTTGTAGGTCTATTATTTCTTGGAATTGTTGCCAGTTAGCTTTTTTAATGTTCCATTTAGGAAGCGTAACTGTTTCGTTTGAGTTTGTTGACGTTTTAATTATGATAGGGAAGTGGTCGCTATCGTGTAGTTCTGGGAGTGTTTCCCATGTAAATTTGTGAGCAATTTGTAGACTACACATGGTGAGATCTATTATAGAGGATGTTCCGTGAGCGAGGCTGAAGTGGGTTGGTGAGTCATTATTTAATATCAGAAGATTGGAATCCTCAATGCAATTGCTTATTTTTCTACCTCTTGGACAAGATGTTTCGCTTCCCCATAAGGTATTATGAGAATTGAAGTCTCCTAATAAAAGAAGAGGTGCGGGTAATTGTCGTATTAAATCTTCGATTTCTTGTTGTTCGAAATCGTAACTATTAGGTAGATAGATGTTGCAAATATTTAGTGGGGTAGGGGTATTTATTTGTATGGCTATGGCTTCCATGCTGCTTTGGATGGGAATTTGGGTTGCGGAAATATCGTTCTTGATATAGAAGGCTACTCCACCACTGGCGTGATCACAGTTAGTTCTATTTTTGATTATTTTTTGGTAGCCCCCGATATCGCAGTGAGATTTATCGTTGAAGTTAGTTTCTTGCAGGGCAATAATTGAAGGGTTTTGTTCTTTGATTATTATCTGGAGCTCTTTAAGATGGGTCCGAAACCCATTTAGATTCCATTGTATTATGTTCATTTGTTAGTTAATTTCAGAGCTTTCGTCTGATTCGCTCATTGACTCGTGACTCGTGAGAATGTCTTCGTCCTTGGGTTTTGTTTGTGATCGATTGGTTTGTGGAATTTTGTTGGTTAACTTTTTTAATTTCTTTATTACTTTAGTGAATCGAATTTTGATTCTGTGTTCGGTAAGTAAGGGGTAGAGGTTTTCTAGTGTGAGGATTAGTTCTTGGCTGTTGTCGGTGTAGTCACTAGCTATAGTTGAGATGTCAGTTGCTCCTTGAGAATTTTCGATGAGTAATTTAAGTTGGTTGAAATTTATAGCGTATTTTGTGGGGTTGTTTTCTAGGGTTTCTTTGGTTGGTAGGAGTAGTTCCTCGAGAGAGGGAAGGGTTGGTTTTTGACTGTCATCGTTAATTTTCGATTTTTTCGCTGGTCTAGTAGATTGTTTTTTTGAGGTGTTGTGTGCGCTTGTGTTAGGTTCAACGGGCGTTGTGATGTCATCGGATTTGCTGGATACTGATATGGGACGCTTTTGTGTTAGGTTTGAGGCATCTAGCGTGGGGAATACTTGAGGATCGAGTTCGGTGGGCGAGTCTCTTTGCGGGTTAGAGGGATTTTCGTTAGCTATTCCTTCTAATTCGTCAGGTTTGTTTTGGTTATTCGCACAGTGCTTGGCTAGATGGCCTTCTTGTTTACATATGAAGCATGTTGTATTTTCAGGTGCGATAAAGATTCGATATGACGTATCTTCGAAGGTTACTAGTAATGAGGGGGGAAGTTTACTAACACTCTCTGGCTGGACGAATAGTTGGCGTCGGAAGCTTAAAACATGAGAAAATCCTTCGTCTGTTATACCAGCTCTTAGGAAATTAATTTTGGATGCGATTTTTATACCATTTTTTTGGAACTCGTTTTCGATGGTTTCGTGAGGGATTACTGGTGAAACGTTTGATATGATGATTCTTTTTAGGGGGCTTATAAGAGGGCGCAGCTCAAGATCATGCTGTTCTATTTTTACTGAGGTACACCTACTAGTCAATTCCTTAGCTACTTCTTTACTAGAAAGAAATAAGCAGACTCTACCATTTGATATTTTAGATGCGAATCTGATATCATTTTTGTTGATGATTTTTCCGATGGCTGAGATGTAGTCTTTCAGTTCGATTCCATCAGCTGATTCGATAAGAATTCCTTGGTCTTTTTTTGGGAAGGCCTCGGAGGTGGCTGTAGCGTAGGATCTTCTTGATTGGGTGGACATTTTGGTTGAAGGCTTAATAGCCACCCGTTGCGGGTGGGCTTAAGTATTTCACTAACACTTTTTCCTATTTATTTTCACTTTAGCACTCACGTAGAATACGAAAATATTTATCGGAACGCTCGGACTGTAAAGGCTCGTCGTAAACACAACCGCACTCTTCAGTAGTCGAACAGATACTGATTAATATTTTAATCTTTATAAAATTTAAATAATTGGGCTAATATAGATAATCAAAATACCTACGATTTACAAATTTTTGGTATGAAGATAACAAAAAATAATATCAAATTTTTATATCTTTATAGGTCATTATAATTTAAATAAATTCCAAACGTCAATAAACTCATATTCCAATTTTTTCAAACTTTTAAATGTCAATTAATTCAAATTTAAAGACACATTAGTTAATGCAAAATAATTAAATAATATTAATTATTTTTCATATTCACAATAATCCTTTTTTTAAGTCTTACAATATTTGTAATTCTTCTTTAGTTTCTAATTCAGTTTCTTTTTCGAAACTGTTTAAATTTTATCTTATAATTTCTTATTTTTACAAAATTTAAAGATTTTTTCTCCTTTTACTAATGGTATTTTTTTTGTTGTATTTGTCATTTTATTTTATTAATAAATAAATTATAAATAATAAATAATAATTATTATTTATTATTATTTCGTTGAGTTTCATAAGTTTTTTCATATTTTTAAAAATAAATACGCTTATTTTTTTATTAATGCACCTATTCAATTTGTTTTTAATTCTTGGATAGTTTTTGCGAGGTTTTTTGCAAAGTTAGTACTTATTCTTTTATAGAATTTTTAGATTTTCTTTATTTTTCTAAATTTATTGTTGGACTTGCTTTCAGTGTAATATTATAAAAATGTTTTTGGTTTAATTTGCCCAAACTTTTTTTTTCTGATGGATTTTTACTTTTCTTTTCTGGACTTTTTATATACATTTTTTTAATTTTATTTTCATCAATTTTAATTTTTTAAACAAATTATTGCTAGTAATTACTAATTCTTTACAAATACACCTAGGAAGATACAAATTTTTCCTAATTTTACAAATAAATTACTGGGCTCTGGTTAGAAAAATAAAAATTATTGACCATAAATTATTATTTTTATATTTTAAAACAATTTATTATTGTTAATTTATAACATTTAAAAACACCTAGCAAGTAGTAGTTTTTTAATTTGTTTACTTTTTATATTGAAAAAATAAGATATTTATCAAAATTAACGACAATCACCACTCAAAATTGTTTAAACAAATTATTGTTAATAATTGTTATTTTTTTACAAGTGCATCTAGAAAGATACACATTTTCCCTAATTTTACAAATTATTGGGTTTTGGTTATAGATTAAAATTTTTTCCTCTTAAGGGCTAATCAGAGGAACAATAATTGAAGAAAAAGTTAGTTTAACTCCCGTTTTTCTTATATGTTAAATAAAAAAGTATATTTCAATGGAAAAAATGACTGAGTTTCACTTGCAGGTTTAAAGTAGAATAAAAATTTTCATTTCTTTATAACTGGGAATGTGGAGCTTTAAAAGAGCTGCTAATTTTAATGATTGGAAAAATGAAACATGTATATAGACGTAAAGTAGAAGGAAATATTATTATTAGAAGTAAAGAAGAGGCTAAAAATTAAGAAGTCGTTAAGTAGAAGCTAAAGTTCCTCATGAGCTTCAAAGTAGCTTCAAAATTTCGACTCGGGTGGTCCCTCAATTTTTGTCCGAGAGTGTACTATTTTGAAAAAATGATGTAAAAAAGTTAGAAGAGCCGAACTATCTAAACTCAACTAAATTGTATAATCAGGGCCGGTTCAAGGCTGTCACGGGCCTGAAGCACAAAAAAATTTCAGGGCCCCCCTAAAAAAAAACAAAAGTTTCTGCATTTTTATCTTATCAGTCCAGCGAATAATCATCAAACAATGGAGAAAATTTTCAAAGAATCTTAACAAAATGTAAAAAAATGAATTACAAAATTTTATTAAAACCAGTATTATGAATGAACAGATCAGAAAGTTAAGGATAATTTACATTAAAATGGGAAAATAAAAGCAAAAAGATGTAAAACATGTACTAATTGAAAAACCTGCAAAAAATAAATAAATTCTTCAAAATTAAAAAAGTTTAAAAAATCGATGAAAGTAAAAGAAAGAAAATTAAGAAATAATGGTAATAATGCGTTATGAAATATTAAACAGTAAGGAAGATTGATTAAATTGCTTTTTTAAAATCAAAATACTACGCAATAAATAGTAAAAGTTTTTAAAACAAAAAATTGAAATTGCAAAAGAGAGGAAAAAATGATTTTCGAAAAGTTAAAATATTTGCCGACATGTTTTTTTAAATGAAGAAAATAAATAAGATAATCAGTCAAAAAAACGGAAAAATGTTACTAAAGATAAAAAAATACTTTAAAAACTTGTTTTGAAAATCAAGCAAGAAGCAATAATTTTTTTAAAATGAAGAATTAAGTAAAAACAATTAAACAATTTTAAAAGAAAAATCAATATTTGTAAGAAATAGAGAAATTCTGATCAAATGAGAAAATTTATTATAAGATTAAATTTACGAAAAATCAAATAAAAGAAGAAAAGTCTTTAAAAATTATAAAAATTAATAAGTTATGACAAATGACAAAAAACCAAATAAATATTTTTAAAATCATAAAATTGAAAAAAATTATATTTTACAACTTCCAAATTATAATAATAAATAAAATTAATCACTGGAAAAGTAAATAAATTTTTCTAAATATTGTTAAAATAAAACTGTATAAAATTACCTGAAGTAATTTTTGTAAAAAGAATAAAATTAAAAAAAAAATCAAAAAATAAAAAAGTATTATTAAACGCATAAAAAAAGAAAAAGTTTTAAAAAAAATGAAAGTTACCTAAGTGATTTTCTAAAAATACAAAAAAGCAATATAAAACATAACCTATACCAAAAAAATTGTTTGAAAAAGAAAAGATTCCAAGAAAGATTAATTAAATATTTCAAGAAAGTTATATAAATTAGTGTGTAAATAAGTCTACAATTTTTGCTATAATTTTCAACCATTTTCAATTTACAATTATTCTCCTTAAATTTTATAACTATTCTTTAAATTTTTTGATTATTTTATTCTGTTGTAGATTATTCTCGAGAGTTTTCGAATTTCTTTTTCTTTAAATTATGAATTATTTTTTAAAGTCAATTCTATTATACAATTTTCAATTAAGTTAATTCAATATTCCAAAAAACTTGACTTTTACAATTATGAACTATTATTTCAAATTACAGTTTATTTCTTCAATTTTTGCTTATTTTCTTCAAATTTCAATCACATTTTTCAATTTTCTAATATTTTTTTTGAATATCAATATGCTTTTTTAATTTTAAGTACAATTGTTCAATTATTCTCTTCAGTTGTAAATTACGTTTTAAAAGTTTCATTTCTCTTCTTCAATTTTAAATTTTTTCCTCAATTTCAATTATTTTGTTCGATTCAATTTTTTTCAATCCAGTTGTTCAATTAGCAATTATTTCCAACAATCATTTCTATAATTTTCTTAATTTTTTAATTTTCAATTATTTTTTAAATTAAATATTTATAATTTGATTTTTTAAATTATTTTTTTCAGTTGTGTATTAATCTAGCCACATTTCGAATTTAGTTTTTAAATGTCAATTATTTTCGTCATTTTTCAGAAATTATCTTCAATTCTGCTATTACTCTTGTTATTTTTCAATTATTTTTTTTTATTTATTAATTATTTTCTTTAATTTTTAGTTATTTCTTACAATATTAAAAATTCGTATTTATTCTCTGAAAATTTTAGAATTATTTTTCAGTGTTTTCAATTATTTTCTTCAGTTGTGCATTATTCTAGTCATTTTTTGATCTGTTTTTCAATTGTCAATTATTTTCTTTAATATTTTAAAATCCTTGCCTTTCGACAATTATTTTTCTCCATTATCAATGAGATTCGTTAATTTCAAAATTTTATTTTCTTCAATTCTCAATTTTTTTTTCAAATTTGAATTCCATTTTTTAGTTGTAATTGTTTTTTTTATATATTTAATAATTTTTGGTTTTTTTCAAATACTTTTTTCAATTTTTAATTATATTCTTTAAATTTGAATTTAAATTTTCAATTATTTTATTCAATTTTAATTATTTTTGTCGATTTTCAATCCATTAGTTCAATGCGCAAATTATTTCCAACAATTATTTCTATAATTTTCTTCATTTTTCAAAGTTTAATTATTTTCTTTAAACATAAAGTTTTTGCTATATTTTATCAATTTTTTTCAGTAGTCTATTAATCTAGTCATTTTGTAGATATTTTCTTCAATTTATTAATTATTCTCATTTTTCAATTATTTCTTTTAATTATTAACTATTTTTCGCAGTTTGAAATTATTTCCTACAATTTTTTAAATTTCCAATTATAGTCTCTTAAAGTTTTATAATGATTCTTTGAGTTTTTCAATTATTTTTGTTTTTGGTTGTGTATTAATCTAGCCATTTTTCGATTTTTGTTTTCAATTGTGAATTATTTTCACGTTTTGTAATTTTTCTCCATTATTATCAATTTTTTTGTAATTTTAGTTTAATTTTTAAATTATAAATTTATTTTTTCAAGTTTTTATAATTTTCTCCAAATTTTTATTATTTTCTAAAGTTGTCTATTATTTTCTTCCATTGCAATTTTTTTTGTTTTGATTTTTAATCCAGTTGTTCAATTTGCATTTGGTTTCAGCAATTATTCCTATAATTTTCTTAATTTTTTAATTTTGTAGTTTAAATTGAATGTATATAGTTTAATTTTTTAGATTATTTTTAACAATTGTTCATTTATCTAGCTATTTTTCGAATTTTGTTTTTAATTGACAATTATTTTCGTCATATATTCTTTTCCATTTTGTAATTATTCTCGTAATTTTCATTATTTGCATTTCCAAAAATTTATAGTTTGAAGTGACGAACAACAATGTAAAGTATTTCATTAATGTTGCTGTTAATTAATATTTTACTATACACATGTAATAATTGCAACTTTGATTAATTGAAGCTTGTAAGTTTGAAAAAATTTAAATATGAGTTAATTGACGTTTGTGATTTATATAAATAATAATGGCTTGGAATTAATTAAGTTTAATATAGTTTTCGACTTTCTTTCTATCAACATTTTTTTTAGATTAAATTTAGATCATTTTAAATTCAATTTTTCATATTATTATTAAAGAATACAAGATTGAAATTAAAGTTTTTAGGATTTATCTACCTTCCCAGAGTTTCTTAAAAATTTGCGGATCGTTTTCAAAATTCATAGATCATTTTAAAAATTCTCGTCAATTTAAAAGTTTTTTTCACGATACATTAAATTCTGGCACGTGCTTCATGTGCTTCAAGGTAGATCCTCCCTTGTGTATAATATAATAAGATAAATTTACAAAGTTTTTATACTCTCTAAATTTCTTGGAGTGAGTTTTCACTCCACTAAGAGTGGAAATTGAGCCACTCCAATCAGAGTTAAAGACCCACTCTAAAAGAGTGAGATCTCACTCTTAAAGAGTGAACTTTCACTCCAATTTGAGTGGAAATTCGCTCCAAAATTAGAGTGAGAGTTCACTTTTTGCTTGGAGTGAAAAATTCACTCTATAAGAGTGAGATCTCACTCTTTTTGAGTGGGTTTCTCACTCTTGATTGGAGTGGCTCAATTTCCACTCTTAGTGGAGTGAGAACTCACTCCAAGAAATTTAGAGAGTAATAAGAAACATTTTT
This sequence comes from Ganaspis brasiliensis, assembly GCA_037103525.1. Lineage (NCBI taxonomy): Eukaryota > Metazoa > Arthropoda > Insecta > Hymenoptera > Figitidae > Ganaspis > Ganaspis brasiliensis. The sequence goes on from JAZKLR010000126.1 coordinate 707,081, forward strand.
CTGTTTCTGATTCTAATAAATTATATATTAGAAAATAATAATGTGTGCTTTAACTTACCTTTTCATATTTCTCCGCATGTAATTTTCAACTCAAGATCTTTCTTGTACAATGTAGTAAATTGAAAGAACTTGAATTGAAAATTACACACGAAGAAATATGAAAAGGTAATATACATATGGAGGGAAACATTATAGCGGAGATTAGACATGTCAAAAGTATCATATTCTTCACCATAATTTTCCTACTCGTCTTCACTTTCATTTAGATCATTATCATGAATTATAAAAACAACATTCTTAGGGAAGATTTTTATACCGTTTCGAAACTATACCCGTAGGAAATAGCTCAGCGACAGAATAAGTCAATTTCAAATACACCCTCATTCTGAATAATAATTTTATACTAATTTTTATGAGGTTCGCTATATATTTGAGACTGTTAGAAGGAATTCTGAGAAAAAACTTGATTCAAATTCAAATTCATCTATTTATTTCAAAAGAATCATTTACATTAAGGCTTTTAAGCTTATTAAAATTTGTATAACTGAAACTGTCAAATATATATCCTATCCTATTTTAGATGTAAGTCAAAAGTCCAAATATATTTAAGTTTTTAATTTATATAATTCTCTGTTGCTAATTTATTTAATTTTATAACTTTTGTAGATTGAAACATTGAAAAAGACACACAACTAGTGTCAAAACGTCAGTTCTTATTTTTTAAAAAAGAATGTAATTAAGTGATCATATGACCAAATAAAACGACAATTTTCACATGAATAATGACGATCAAGTAAATTACTTATAAAAATTTCAAGTTGATCTTTTCTAATTTTGGAATTTTTATTTTATTGAGATTATTATTATCATCCCTGAAAAGTCCATGGATGAGTGACTATACGGACTGACAATTGTCATAAAGAAATATATTATCTTTGAAATATAAATGCACTTAAAGTCGACCGCCGCACTGAAACACAAGAGACTGAATACCATCCCTCTTTTTTCATTAATATTACGTGACTCTAAATCAATACGCATGGGAAAGAAAAACATTATGGTGTATATATTTTTCTTATTTATAGGCATAAAGTCATCCAAAAATAAGATTAGTAAATAAAATACCTTTTCAAAAATTAGTTTCAAGCTGTGAAAAGTATTACATTCACATCTTCAAAATAAGGGTGAATTTTTAAAGTTGCAAAGAGCAAAGGAAATGAATTAAAAGAACACGTAAAAATATTAAAAATAACGAAGAAATGAGAATATAAAATAAAGGAGAAATAAAATGTGACTAAAGAACGAAAATAAATGGAAACTAAAATAATAAAATATTTAGGAATATAAAATAAAAGACAAATATGAAATTAAATCAACTTATTAAATAGTGTAATCATTTAATACACGTGCCTCTACACAAAGCAAATAAACTACGTGACTAAAATCAATAATAGAATGTTTCCAGTGAAGAATTAAAATGTCAATGTTACAGTAGATTATACGACTTCCATTAAATTCAATTTAATAAAAAGGATTAAATTGTAGAAACAACATATAACGGAATGTCACTTAATTTTTAGAAATATTTCTCATAATTTTGAGTCAAAAAACATGGTTTAATAAAGATTTTGAATATATTTATTTATTATAAAATTTTTTTAGATATATAAAGTGCTAATTTTGATAATAAGCTAATAACAATTTTATCACGACGTTTTATCGACATTTGCTATTTGATGAAATTAAAAATTTATAATTGTATTACTCTGATAAAAGTTTATATAATTTCTAATATAGGCACATTTTCCAAACGAGTTTGAAACAGTTTTAAAATAGTTTCAAGAATTTGGACCTAGTTTCGAAAAAGAATCAAATAATTTGTAATCAATTCCAAACAAGTTTCAAATTAGTTTTAAATATTTCGGAATGAATTCTAACAATTTCAAACTAGTTTCCAACAAGATTCGAACAATTCCGAACTAGTTCCAAACAAGTTTCAAAAAAGTTCTAAATTAGCTTCGAAATATTGTCATATTTTTTTAAACTAGTAACAAATAGATCCAAACTAGTCCCAACCTGTTCAAAATAGTTACAAACTAATTTTAAATAGTATCAAATTATTTTCAAACAGTTTTTAACTAGTTATAAAAATCTTCAAGTTAGTTTTAAATAGTTTTAAATAACTTTAAACTGTTTCTAACAATTGCTTACTAGTTTTGAATAAGATTCAAACAATTCCGGATTTTTTCAAACAAGCTCCAAAAACTTCTGAACCAGTTTTAATTTATTTTCAAACTTTATCGAACTAGTTTCAAAGAGTTAAAAGCAGTTTCCAATTATTTCTAACAATTTCAGACAAGTTAGTTATAACAATTGCCATCGAGGCCCGAACAAGATTAAAAAAATCCGTACTTAATTCTAAACAAATTTCAAATTAATTTTAAATAGTTCGGAACTAGTTTTAACAATTTCGAGTTATTTTCCATTCAGATTCAAACATTTCCAAACTAGTTTCAAACAAGATTTAAAAAGTTTTAAACTAGCTTCGAACTATTGTCAAAATTATTCAAATTAGTTACAAATAGATCCAAACTAGTTCCAACCAGTTCAAAACAGCTGTAAACTAGTTCCAAATAGTATAGAATTATTTGCAAACAGTTTTATAACTGATTAAAAATATTTTAAAATTAATTTTAAACAGTTTGAAACAAGTTTCAAACAGTTTTGAATCTGCAGACTCAAGTATAATCTAAAATTATTTCTAACAATTTCGGACTAGTTTCGAACAAGATTCAAACAGCTTTGCATTAGTTTCAAACAATATTTAACAAGTCCCAATAATACTTAGCTAATTTCAAACAAGATTTAAACAGTTCCGAAAATCTTGAAAATAATTTTATACTTTTTCGAACCACTTACAAATAGTTTAAACTAGTTTCAAACAATTGGAAGTTATTTTTTTCAAAATAGTATCAAGTTGTTTAAAACTAGTTTCAACAATTTCAGATTTGTTCAGAACAGGATTCGAACCAGTTGGTATTCCAAATTATTTTCAAATAAAAGTTCCAAAAAATTCTGAACAAGTTTTGAAATATTTTAAAACTTTGTCAATCTGATTACAAACAATAAAACAAATAGTTTTAAACTAGTTTCGAACATTTTAAAACAGTTTCATCCTAGTTCTAAACAAAAATCAAACAGTACTAAAGTAGTTTCAAACGGTTCATACAGTTTCAATCTGGATAGTTCTAACAATTTGGACCTAGTTCCGAGTAAGATTCAAACAATTCAGAATTTATTCCAAACAAGTTTAAAACTAGTTTTAAATAGTTCGGAACTAGTTTTAACAATTTCGAGCTATTTTCCTAAGACTTCAACAATTCTGAACTAGTTCAAAACAAAATTAAAAAAAGTTTAAAATAGCTTTAAACTATTGTCAAAATTATAAAAATTAGTTACTAATAGATCCGAACTAGTTCCAAATAGTATCGAATTATTTTCAAATAGTTTTTAAGTAGTTATAAACATTTTTAAATTAGTTTTTGACAATTTCGAATAAATTAAAACTATCTATAACAATTTGGAACTAGTTTCGAACAGGATTCAAACAGTTTTGTATTAATTTCAAACAGTAAGAAACCAGTTCCAATAATATTGAGCTAATTCCCAACATTATTCAAGTAGCTACCAATTAGTTCCTAACAAGTTTCAAACAGTTTAATACTACTTTCAAAATTTTCGGACTAGTTCCGAACAAGTTTCAAACAATTTGAAATTAATTCCTAATAAGTTCCAAACATTTTTGAATCATTCCCAACAAGTTTCAAACTAGTTTTAAATAGTTCGGAACTAGTTTTAACAATTTCGAGCTATTTTCCATTAAGATTCAAACAACTCAGAACTAGTTTCAAACAAATTTAAAGGAAGCTCTAAACTAGTTTCGAACTGTTTTTAGAGTTTTCCAAAGTAGTTACAGAAAGATCCGAACTGGCTAAAACCTGCTCAAATCAATTCAAAACGAGTTACAAATAGTATCAAATTATTTTCAAACAGTTTTTAACTAGTTATAAACACTTTCAAATTAATTTTCATTTTTAACAATTTCAAATAATTTAAAACTATTTCTTATAATTTCGGATTATTTTCGAACAAGATTTTAACAGTTTTGCATTAGTTTCAAACAGTATTAAGCAAGTCCCAATAATATTGAGCTAATCCCAAACAAGATTCAAATAGTACCGAATTAAAATTTTCAAAAATTTACGACTAGTTCCGAACAAGTTTCAAACAATTTCAAATTATTTTCGAACAAGTTCCAAAAAGTTCTGAACAAGTTTCGAACTATTTTCAAATTTTACTGAACTAGTTATAAATATTTTCAAACTAGTTTCGAACATTTTAAAACAGTTTCCAAATTAAATTTTTAACAGTTTGGACTAGTTTCAAATAATTCCGAATTATTTTGAAACAAGTTCCAAAAAGTTTTGCACGAGTTTCGAGCTATTTTCAAACTATATCGAACTAGGTTCAAATAGTTTTAAGCTGGTCTCAAACAATTTAAAACAGTTTCGAATTAGTTCTAACAATTTCTGACTAGTTCCTCAAACAAAAATCAAACAGTTCTAAAGTAGTTTCAAACAGTTCCAATCTGGTCCCAACAATTTTTGTGCGAATTCCGAAAGATATTTAAACAGTTCCGAATTAGATATAATATAGTTTTAAACTTGTTCGAACAAATTCCAAACTAGTTTCGAACTGTTTTAATACTTTTTTGAACTAGTATTGAATAGTTTTAAATTAGTCTCAAGCAGTTTCAAAGTAGTTCAAAGTAGGCTTGAATTAGTTCCATACAGTTTTAAAGTAGTTTTTAACCATTTCGGACTGGTCTCATAAGACTTTTAAACTAGTTCCGAATAACTTTCAAATAGTTTCCAACAGATCGTAAACAGTTCTGAGCTAGTTATAAATAGTTTGAAAATAGTTCCGTTTTTTTTAACTATTTCCGAAAAAGTTTCGAACAGTTCCAAAGTGGTTTCAAACAGTTTTAAAATTTCACTGACTCGGAGAAATCGATAAATTCTGTTACACTTGTGAAGCTTTAAACTAGCTTTGAATAGTTTCGAATTAGTTCCGAACTTTTCTAAAACAGTTTCGAACGATAGATACGTATAGTTTTAAACTAGTTTCAAACAGTTCAGAACTAGTTCAAAGCAGTTTTGGTCTAGTTCAAAATAATTTTTAACAAGTTCTAAACATTTAAGAACAGTTTAATATACTGTTCAGAACTACTTCTTTACGCTTTAAAACAAATTTGACTATTATTTACTGATAAATTATTGGCAAGTGATCCACCTTTGCGCGGAGCAATATTGGATTTATTTTATATTCTAGATTATAAATATAACAATTATACAAAATTAAAATGCAATTCTATTACTTTCTTACAAATTCTGTTTTTCTTTGCAAGTAATCTATAAATTACTTTAAAAGTATATATCGATGGCCCGTTAATAAAATGTTTATTGAAAAGCCAGTGGAATAAAATGCTAATTCAAAAGAGCGTGCTATATAATTCTTATTCAATTGGTAGTGTAATAAAATGCCAACTGATTTTCAGTACAACAAAACGTTATCTCTGAATAATTATTTAAACATAAATATCATTATTTTTAACTGCAAATTAATTCCGTATTGTATGTAAGATGTAATTTACAATAAATAATATGTATTTGATGGTATAAATATGAAAATTACATTTATATTTGCATACAAAATGAATATTTAATTTTTTAATATAGCATTTTGTTGCACTGAATATCAGTTGTCATTTTATTACACAAACAATTGAGTAAGAATTATATAGCACACTTTTTTGAATAATCATTTTATTCCACTGGCTTTTCAATAAACATTTTATCAACGGGGGCCGTCTATATAATAGACAATACAAAAGTTTGTTAAAATTAAAGTATGAACACGAGAATTTATTCTCTGACTAAAATTAGGTACTCCTCTTTATAATTATGTCTTACAATTCCTCTTTTGAAAACCAGTCTTGCTTGATCATATCGGCAGCTTTCTCAGCAATCATCAGAGTTGGAGAATTTGTATTTCCACTGACAATTTTTGGCATTATCGAGGCATCAACGACTCTAAGATTCTTAATTCCATGAACCTTAAGTCTCGGATCTACAACAGCTTCAGGATCATTAACTGGACCCATTTTTGCCGTTCCCACTGGATGATAGAGTGTGCTACAAGTGTGCCGAAGATGACACTCCCAGTATTCATCCGATTCAGGTTTTGTGTGTTTACATCCAGGAATATTTAATGTTACCAATTTCATTCCCAGTTCTTGAAAAATTTTCGTTTTCAAAAAACGACGTAAAAATTTGACAGACTTTTTCATTGTTTCCATGTCGTAAGAATGACTCAGTTGATTAGTTATTATCCTCACTCTGTCATTTGGATCTGAACTTCGTAATTTTATTTCACCTAAACTCTTTGGATTCAGGAGAGTTGGAAATATGAAAATGTAGTCTTCAGCTTCGAGTAATTTTCTTAATTCATTCGCCGTTTCCTCATTCATATTAAATACATTGGTCAAAGGTTCCAACATAAAAAAGTAACCTTTTGGTATATGAAAATGATGGTACTGAATATCCGGATACTTTGCTGATTTATCATTAACATTTACAAATCCTAGAAAATTTGCTCCAGCTGTTGATGCCAGATCGCCTGTTTAGCAAAAAAGATGGTTTAATTTATTTTCAAAAGAATAAAATTTAAAAGTATACATAACTTTTTCTTATGGTAAAATGCCTATTTAGGTTTTAAATAACCGCGGGATTAATTAAAAGAAGTGCGCATGCGCAGAAAAAAGGCGTATGAGTGCGACAGTTACGTGAGTAACGTGCTAACCATGTACTAATATTTAATGAATCATAATGGATTAATCTGTCACATTTGGCATTGAATATCAAATTTTAGGTTTTCTTTCTAAAACTCACGCTTTTTGGAAGCAAGCAGGTATTTATGTAATCTATTATATAGTGTTCGAAATTCAACTTTACAAGTTATTTTAATCTTTTCTCACAAAAAGAAAGAGGTTAATTAATAAAAGTGTTAATTCCATTTTTAAAATGTAATTAATATCCCAAAACTCACCAGTCTTATGAATGAGATATTTGTAAGTTTCGTCTAAAATATAAGAAGGCTTAAATGGAACTCCAGTTTTATTGACGAAAGACATTATCACTCCATAGCTAATAATGTGATCTTCCAAATGCTGTCCCACTGGTAAATCGACTAGACTTTTAATTTTCATTTCTTCAAGATGAGCACGTGGACCGATTCCCGAAAGCATTAAAATTTGAGGAGTTGCAACAGTCCCAGCCGATAAAATTATTTCCTTAGAAGCCATTGATTCAAAAATTTGGCCATTTTCCATTCTCAGGCGAACACCTACTGCTTTAGTTCCAGACATTATAATTTTCTCTGCTCTTGTCGATCTTAAAACATACAAATTTTTCCTGTCCTTCGCTATCGAGAGAAAAGCTTCTCCGACACTGAATCTCACTCCATTATCAATTGTACCCTCGCTTTTTCCATAACCCATCTGTGTCTTTCCATTAAAAGTATCTAGAATCGGAAAGCCAAGTTCACGAGCCGCCTGGAATGATTAAAAGAGTGCATTACAGTAAAACACAAATATATAGAATTTGAAGGGACCAGGAAAAATATCCGATATTGGCGGGAATCCGATACATCGGGAAAAACACTATAACCTAAAAATGTTCATTGTATTACTTAAATTTAAACAAAATAGTTGAAAAATTATAGGAATAACTGTTGGGAATAATAGCAAATTGAATAACTGGATTGAAAATCGAAAAAAATTATTGAGATTGGAGAAAATAATAAAATATTGAGGAAATAAATTGAAAATTTAAGAATTACATTAAAATTTGAAAAAATAATTGATAATTAAAAAAAAAATTACAAAATAACTAATTGACAATTGAAAACAATATTAAGCTAACAAAATAATTTAAAAAATCAAAGTATACCCGAGTCGAAATTTTGAAGCTACTTTGAAGCTCATGAGGAACTTTAGCTTCTACTTAACGACTTCTTAATTTTTAGCCTCTTCTTTACTTCTAATAATAATATTTCCTTCTACTTTACGTCTATACACATGTTTCATTTTTCCAATCATTAAAATTAGCAGCTCTTTTACAGCTCCACATTCCCAGTTATAAAGAAATGAAAATTTTGATTCTACTTTAAACCTGCAAGTGAAACTCAGTCATTTTTTCCATTGAAATATACTTTTTTATTTAACATATAAGAAAAACTAACTTTTTCTTCAATTATTGTTCCTCTGATTAGCCCTTAAGAGGAACAAATTTTAATCTATAACCAAAACCCAATAATTTGTAAAATTAGGGAAAATGTGTATCTTTCTAGATGCACTTGTAAAAAAATAACAGTTATTAACAATAATTTGTTTAAACAATTTTGAGTGGTAATTGTTGTTAATTTTGATAAATATCTTATTTTTTCAATATAAAAAGTAAACAAATTAAAAAACTACTACTTGCTAGGTGTTTTTAAATGTTATAAATTAACAATAATAAATTGTTTTAAAATATAAAAATAATAATTTATGGTCAATAATTTTTATTTTTCTAACCAGAGCCCAGTAATTTATTTGTAAAATTAGGAAAAATTTGTATCTTCCTAGGTGTATTTGTAAAGAATTAGTAATTACTAGCAATAATTTGTTTAAAAAATTAAAATTGATGAAAATAAAATTAAAAAAATGTATATAAAAAGTCCAGAAAAGAAAATTAAAAATCCTTCAGAAAAAAAAAGTTTGGGCAAATTAAACCAAAAACATTTTTATAATATTACACTAAAAGCAAGTCCAACAATAAATTTAGAAAAATAAAGAAAATCTAAAAATTCTATAAAAGAATAAGTACTAAGTTTGCAAAAAACCTCGCAAAAACTATTCAAGATTTAAAAACAAATTGAATAGGTGCATTAATAAAAAAATAAGCGTATTTATTTTTAAAAATATGAAAAAACTTATGAAACTCAACGAAATAATAATAAATAATAATTATTATTTATTATTTATAAGTTATTTATCAATAAAATAAAATGACAAATACAACAACAAAAAATATCATTAGTAAAAGGAGAAAAAATCTTTAAATTTTGTAAAAATAAGAAATTATAAGATAAAATTTAAACAGTTTCGAAAAAGAAACTGAATTAGAAACTAAAGAAGAATTACAAATATTGTAAGACTTAAAAAAAGGATTATTGTGAATATGAAAAATAATTAATATTATTTAATTATTTTGCATTAACTAATGTGTCTTTAAATTTGAATTAATTGACATTTAAAAGTTTGAAAAAATTGGAATATGAGTTTATTGACGTTTGGAATTTATTTAAATTATAATGACCTAAAGATATAAAAATTTGATATTATTTTTTGCTATCTTCATACCAAAAATTTGTAAATCGTAGGTATTTTAATTATCTATATTAGCCCAATTATTTAAATTTTATAAAGATTAAAATATTAAAATTGAAATTTTTAAGATTTATCCACAAATTTGTGGTTTTTTTTATGGTTTGTGATTTTTTACATGCAGTATTAGACATCCGGAGAATTGTAAAGTTTTTTTTTTATTTCAATCATGATTTTAATGCAAATGCTTCAATGATTTAAATCAATATCAGCCTGTAACTTGACAATAATAAATTGTTTAAACAAATGAAAAATACATAAAAATCTCCGTAAACATTCAGTAATTGGCGATATGTAACAATTTTGTTGAAAAGTCCTAAAAAAAACTATTCGTAATTTGTATCATAAGGACACTGAGAAAATTAAATATTAAGTTCATAAGCGTCGGTAGCGTAGTGGTTAGTGCGTTAGATTATAAGTGCGTAGGTCGTTATGTCGTGGGTTCGAATCCCCACTTGCGTTATAATAATTTATTTAGTAAGTTTAGACTACTTCCAGCTTGTGTGTATTAAGTGTGACGAATTCTAAAAGCGCATGAATTTTGAATATTTATTTAGTATTTTTTTTTATAATTTCATTCATATTAATTTCAGTTTTATTCGCAAAAACAGATTCTTTCTTTGTTTAGACTTTAGAAGATCAATAAAAAGGGGGTCTTGAGCGTTAAAAGAGGCCTTAATATAGTTGAATATTAGTTTCTACTTTAACGCTCTCATCGCGGAAACAGGAAATTTCTTCCAATAATAGCACCAAAGTAGAAGCTAAATTGTATTGAATTTGCTTCTACTTTAAACCTCTATTTCCTAAAAATTTTGGACTATGTAGCGTTAAAGTAGCCTCAAAATTTCGACTCGGGATTTTTATAAAATTTTAAAATAATAATTGAAAAGTAAAAAAAAATTGTAGGAAATAATTAATAATAATTGAAGGAAATAATTGAAAAATGACGAGAATAATTGAAAAGTAAAGAAAACATGTGAAAAGAAAACGAAAAAAAAAAAAATTGAAAAAATTCAACAAGAACTTTTTAGACTATACCTAAGGATTTTGTTTGCAAGTTTGAAACAAAGGATTTAATATATAAAATAAATTGTAAAGACTGTGACTCGGTGTACATTGGGCAAACAAAACAACTTTTAAAAGAAAGAATTAAACAACATAAAGGACAACAAAATAAACAGCTCTTTGTAAGCATGCAAATGATTTTAATCATAAATTTGACTTTTCATCTACAAATGTTAAAATTTTACAACATGGAAGTTGTCTTATTAAGAGATTAATTTTAGAAATGTTTTTTATTGTAAAAAATTAAAATTCCATAAATTTGAGAACAGATGTTCAAAATTTAAGTCCAATTTATTTAAATTTAATAGCAAGTTCGAAAAATTTTCATTCAATTCCTAAATAATTGTATTTTTGTTTTCATCTTAATGGCTATAAATAAATTCAATTAGTACATAGTTTTCATAAACAAGAAATTTAATGTGATTCTCGTCTATTCTTGGTTATAATTTCATTCAGTAGACAAAGTGCTCTCGGTGCTTAAATTGATTTTTAATTTAAATAAAAAATTATTGTGGAGATTTTAAAATGTTTTTTTATAAAACTAGTTTTGTTCTCTGTTCTAAAATAAAATTAAATTTACGTTAAATCATGACAAATATTTATGTAGTGACGTTGAAACCTTTGTGATTTTTATTGCCAGAGATTTTTTTCTTTTATGGATTTTAATTATTCAGGTATTTATTTTAAAATATATTCTGTTAAAAACAGTTTTATTAAGTAAAAAAAATTTTTTTAAACTCAATAATATATGGAATTTTCATTTTCCAGAAATGTCTCCGAATGCTAATGTTTTTACATTTTCTTATGTGAGATTTTTCATATTTAATTAATGGTATGTTAATATTATTTTAAATAACTGTTTTTTTGTATGAGGAATTTTTAGTCTTAAAAATTTTTTTGTATTTATAATTTTTTGTAATAGATTTATACCTTAATTTGTATTTGCCACAATCTAAAATATTATATTTGTTTATAGTTTCTGAAGAGGACGTAATATTTTGCGTCGAAACGCGTAAAACGCATATTTAATAATAAAAAAGTCGTATACGCCAAAACAGAGGTCAAATAATTTTTATTATTATAAGCTAAATAAGAAATATTAAATTTAAAGAAAATAATTGCAAATAGAAAAATTAAGAAAATTATAAGAATAATTGTTGGAAATAATTGCTCATTTAACAACTGGATTGAAAATCGATAAAAATAATTAAAATTGAAAAAAATAATTGAAAATTGAAGAAAGAAATTAAAAATTGAAGAATGGATGATATTTAAAGAATCTACTTAATAACTGAAGAAAAAGTAATTGAAAAAAGCGAGAATAAATGAATATAGATGAAAACTGAAGAATAGAATTAAACATTAAAGAAAATAATTGAACAATAATTGAATAATTGAACTGAAATTTTTAACACATTTTCTTGAGTGAAAAAATTAGTTGAAAAAATCCGACAATTATTGAATACATATTGAGGAATTAATTGAAAATCGATAAAAATAATTGAAAATTAAAGAAAACATTTGAGAATTGAAGAAAATAATTCAAAATTGAAGAAATAAATTGGAAATTAAAGAATTTAATAGAAATTTCAAGAAAATAATTAATAATTAAAAGAAAAATTATAATACGACGAAAATAATTAAATATTGAAGAGCATAATTAACTATTAAAAAAAATAATTAACAATTGAAAAAAAATCGAAAAATGGTAAGAATAATCGGTAGTCAAACAAAAAATATTTTTAAATAAATTTATAATAATAAAATTAAGGTACATCTCTCGGTTAAATACAGGCTATCAGAAAAAAATTTCAGTGTCCTTTAAAGGATTTAAAACTTTTCTGAAACTATATTTTTGTGAAGGGAAAATGTCCTTTTTAGGAAAAAAATTTGTAATGTTAGAAATTGTTTATTTACACACATTTTCAGGGAATCAATCTTTTCTTTCACATCGCTTTTTTACAAATTTTTAAAATTGGTGCGATTTTGATTTATAATAGCCCATTTTTTTCAGAAAAAGATTATCTACAAATTTACGGAAGTGGATGTTTAAAAAACTGAACCGTTTTTCAAATAATGGCAGTTGCTAACTTGTAACTTTAAAATAAGAAACTTAAATTTTCTACGAACTATATTTAAGTTTAGAATTACATTTCGAATGTTTTTGTAAATCTTAAAATTTATTGTATGAGAATTTTGAATTTTGGCCCTTTTTCCCCTAAATTGTGATATTTTTTGTTTCAACGTATTCAAAAAAAATTTTCTTCCTTTTAAAGAAGAAACAACTTAAAAAGATAAAAGAAAAATACAATTTTTATTTCATGATAAATGAAAATCACAATTAATTCTAAACTATTTTTTTTTTAATATATATATATATATACATATATATGTTTAGGTGAATTAATCCATTATTTTTTTTATTATAGAATATTTTTTCTAAAAGAATCATCACTAAAAAGTAAAAAATAACAATTGGAAATGTTAAATAAAATAAAATCAAAATCAAAATATCTTATAATTAAAATTTAGAATTTTTATTATTTCTTGCAAATTTTTGATAAAATATATATACTTTACTGTCCAATCTGTTCAATCTAGGAATAATTTTATTCATCTACAAGAACTATATTGTTATGAAATTACAATTTAAGAAATTATAACAAGAAAAAGACTTTTAAATTTGAAAGGAAAAAAAATTAAAATCCATGAATTATAATTGTAGGAATTTTTTTGTGAATTATATTCTTCATAGCATATATAAATCAATCATTTCGTATTAAGACAAGACATGATTTTCTGATTTATAAAGATGCATTTTTAGTACGAAAACAAAATTTATGGCTAAAAACCATATTTTTATGAAAAGAGGTGATTAAAAAAATTTTATTGTGTATTTTCGAAAATCGCTGTATTCAAGTTTAGATATTTATGAGTTTAATAAGCCTACCAAATTTTATTTAAATTCGTTAACACGTTCTTGAGATATCCTAGCGACAAAAAGTTACTAAATACACACACAAACAGAATAATATACCTTTGAACATTTGCTTAAGAATAGAAATGTATGCTTCTTTAGATCAAAATGAATCGATTATATCTATTTTTGGAACATAGTTTTCTGAGGAACAGAAAAATGATGATAAACTAAGAAAATTTAATAAAAAATTGAATTTACGTAAAACTAAATTAAATTATGTTTAAAACGTTAGATAAATTAAGAAATTATGATAGAAAAGAAAAATCCGAGTAATACAATACATAAAAAAAGAAGGAAGGAAACACATTTCTGTGAAAGAGAAAAATGATGATACAATTGAGGGGCTGGATGCAATAAGGGGATACGCGCAACTTTCGTTGGCCCCGCGTACAGCGAGTCTCCGGCAGAAACGGGGGACTTCGAAAGACCTCTATATCCCTTTATTGCATCCAGCCCCTCAATTTTAAAATGCATTTAAAGCACAAAGAATGATTAAAAAATTATGAAAGAAAGGAAAGCTGGAAGAGAAATGAAGAAAATGTAACAAGTCTAATAGTTTGAAGAATAAATAAGGAAAACATTCAATAAAAATATTTAAAAAAAGAGTTTTGAAAATGGATAAAATCTTTATCACAAATCTAAACAAAAAAATATAAAAAATTACAGAAATATGTATAATATTTGGTGAAGTCTGCTGAAGTTAAAATACCTTCTCATTTGAGATGAGAATGCAAAAATAAAGAAATAAATAAAAAATTATAAGAACACTCTAAATTAGAATTAGTTAATTTCTACAAATGAATTAGCGAAAAATTGGTTACTATTAAATAGTGTAAACTTTTACTCATTTTTAGAAGAAAAGTACTAATTTTAAAGTAAAATATCTACTAAAATTAAAAGAGTAAATCTTCCCTCTTTTAATTAGTAGATATTTCATTTTAAAATTAGTAGTTTTCTACTAATAAATAATTAGTAGTTTTTTACTAATAAATAATTACTAATTTTTTACTAATTACTAGAAACCGATTTTTTGCTATTTCATTAGCAGAAAATCAATAATGCAGATTTAGAGAGAAAAATGTTTAACTGTATCGAAAAAGTGAAATTTCTTAGAGATTTCTAAAAAAAATGATTATTTATCAGTATGCAAAATAAATAAATTTTGGTTATTGAAATAGGAAAGTAGGAATAGATAAAAATATGAGTTAATTGACATTTGAGATTTATTTAAACTATTGTGTCTTGGAGATATTAAAATTTAATATTATTTTTCAATTTCTCTCTGTCAAAAAATTTAAGACCGAGTATCTCTAGCTGGATTTTTCAAATTTTAAAGAAAACAATACTGAAATTGAAATATTTGAAATTATATGTAAGTTTTCGGATCTTTTTAGAATTTCCCGGGCTTTTTTCATGATGTACTAAATTCCTGTCAATTTCCCAGATTAAAAACTAAAAGAAGAAAAAAAAAATTTTTTTCTAAAGAATCGCTAGACACCTGTGAATTATAATTATAATAAATATTAATGAAATTAATTATTCCAATTTTCATTAAATTACTTATCCGCACAGGAAGAAAATTAGTTATAAATTTCTTTTAAATATTTTAATGTTTTACAATTTAGGGACGAATTTTTTCCAAAGAAGAACAGTTCAGATCAGCAATTATATGAATTAAAAAAAAGTTATAATAAATTTGCTACAAACTATATTTTAGAATTACTTAGGAATATGCTTCCAATGTTCATTCTAAAGCTTAAAATTTCTGGTTTGAAAATTTCGCTTTTTGACACTTTTTCCCTAAGTTGTCAAGCATTTCAGTAAAATTTGTAATTTTCTTTCTAAATCTGAATTAGTTAAAATTAATTAATTACACAGCCACATAAAAAAAATGTGTCTGTCTGAGACACTAAATGAGTGTATTCCTACGTATTTTTCTTTGATGAATCCGAATCCGAAGTCAGAATAATCAGATTGGCTAAAATTTTAGATAAACTCAAAAAAAATTTAAAAACACAAATCAAAAGCAAAAAAAATGTTTCTTTTTTTTCGGGACACTATATGTCTGTGTATTCTTACGTATGTTTCTCCGCTGCATCCAAATTTGAAGGCAGAATAACTAGATTGGCTAAATCTTTCGAGATAATCTCACAAAATTGCTCAAAATCTCGAAAAAAATTTTAAAAAAATTTTTTTACCCGGGATTATATGCTAGTGTATTCCCGAGTCGAAATTTTGAAGCTACTTTGAAGCTCATGAGGAACTTTAGCTTCTACTTAACGACTTCTTAATTTTTAGCCTCTTCCTTACTTCTAATAATAATATTTCCTTCTACTTTACGTCTATACACATGTTTCATTTTTCCAATCATTAAAATTAGCAGCTCTTTTAAAGCTCCACATTCCTAGTTATAAAGAAATGAAAATGTTTATTCTACTTTAAACCTGCAAGTGAAACTCAGTCATTTTTTCCATTGAAATATACTTTTTTATTTAAAATATAAGAAAAACGGGAGTTAAACTAACTTTTTCTTCAATTATTATTGTTCCTCTGATTAGCCCTTAAGGGCATGTGATGGATTATGACGTCACTGGTATAGGCAAAATTTGTCCGCAACTTTCCTCTTAAAATATTAAATATTTTTTTATGAAACTTAGTAGAATTACTTAAAATGTCATTAGGAAGGTCTCTCAGACCCGAGTTTGTTTAAATTTTGTCTAAAAATTGGGTTTTAAAAAAGTTTGCAATTTTTCAAAAAATTCCCAAAACTAATTTTGGGCCAAAATTTAAACAAATTCGGGTCTGAGAGACCTTTCTAATGACATTTTAAGTAATTCTACCAAGTTTCGTGAAAAAATATTCAATATTTTGAGAAAAAAGTTACGGACAAATTTTGCCTATAACAGTGACGTCATAATCCATCACATGCCGTTAAGAGGAAAAAATTTTAATCTATAACCAAAACCCAATAATTTGTAAAATTAGGGAAAATGTGTATCTTTCTAGATGCACTTGTAAAAAAATAACAATTATTAACAATAATTTGTTTAAACAATTTTGAGTGGTGATTGTTGTTAATTATGATGAATATATCTTATTTTTTCAATATATAAAGTAAACAAATTAAAAAACTACTACTTGCTAGGTGTTTTTAAATGTTATAAATTAACAATAATAAATTGTGTTAAAATATAAAAATAATAATTTATGGTCAATAATTTTTATTTTTCTAACAAGAGCCCAGTAATTTATTTGTAAAATTAGGAAAAATTTGTATCTTCCTAGGTGTATTTGTAAAGAATTAGTAATTACTAGCAATAATTTGTTTAAAAAATTAAAATTGATGAAAATAAAATTAAAAAAATTTATATAAAAAGTCCAGAAAAGAAAAGTAAAAATCCTTCAGAAAAAAAAAGTTTGGGCAAATTAAACCAAAAACATTTTTATAATATTACACTGAAAGCAAGTCCAACAATAAATTTAGAAAAATAAAGAAAATCTAAAAATTCTATAAAAGAATAAGTACTAACTTTGCAAAAAACCTCGCAAAAACTATCCAAGAATTAAAAACAAATTGAATAGGTGCATTAATAAAAAAATAAGCGTATTTATTTTTAAAAATATGAAAAAACTTATGAAACTCAACGAAATAATAATTATTATTTATTATTTATAATTTATTTATCAATAAAATAAAATGACAAATACAACAACAAAAAATATCATTAGTAAAAGGAGAAAAAATCTTTAAATTTTATAAAAATAAGAAATTATAAGATAAAATTTAAACAGTTTCGAAAAAGAAACTGAATTAGAAACTAAAGAAGAATTACAAATATTGTAAGACTTAAAAAAAGGATTATTGTGAATATGAAAAATAATTAATATTATTTAATTATTTTGCATTAACTAATGTGTCTTTAAATTTGAATTAATTGACATTTAAAAGTTTGAAAAAATTGGAATATGAGTTTATTGACGTTTGGAATTTATTTAAATTATAATGACCTAAAGATATAAAGATTTAATATTATTTTTTGCTATCTTCAAACCAAAAATTTGTAAATCGTAGGTATTTTGATTATCTATATTAGCCCAATTATTTAAATTTTATAAAGATTAAAATATTAAAAATGAAATTTTTAAGATTTATCCACAAATTTGTGGTTTTTTTATGGTTTGTGATTTTTTACATGCAGTATTAGATATCCGGAGAATTGTAAAGTTTTTTTTTTATTTAAATCATGATTTTAATGCAAATGCTTCAATGATTTAAATCAATATCAGCCTGTAACTTGACAATAATAAATTGTTTAAACAAATGAAAAATACATAAAAATCTCCGTAAACATTCAGAAATTGGCGATATGTAACAATTTTGTTGAAAAGTCCTAAAAAAACTATTCGTAATTTGTATCATAAGGACACTGAGAAAATTAAATATTAAGTTCATAAGCGTCGGTAGCGTAGTGGTTAGTGCGTTAGATTATAAGTGCGTAGGTCGTTATGTCGTGGGTTCGAATCCCCACTTGCGTTATAATAATTTATTTAGTAAGTTTAGACTATTTCCAGCTTGTGTGTATTAAGTGTGACGAATTCTAAAAGCCCATGAATTTTGAATATTTATTTTATATTTTTTTTTATAATTTCATTCATATTAATTTCAGTTTTATTCGCAAAAACAGATTCTTTCTTTGTTTAGATTTTAGAAGATCAATAAAAAGGGGGTCTTGAGCGTTAAAAGAGGCCTTAATATAGTTGAATATTAGCTTCTACTTTAACACTCTCATCGCGGAAACAGGAAATTTCTTCCAATAATAGCACCAAAGTAGAAGCTAAATTGTATTGAATTTGCTTCTACTTTAAACCTCTATTTCCTAAAAATTTTGGACTATGTAGCGTTAAAGTAGCCTCAAAATTTCGACTCGGGATTTCTACGTATTTTTCTCCGTTGAATCCAAGTCCGAAATCAAAATTGTCAAATTAGATAACATTTTTTACATAATCTCAAAAAAGTGATTTTTTCGTGTTTTTCAACAGTTTTGTAAGATTATCTCAAAAAGTTTAGCCAATCTAAATTTATCCTAAATTTATTCTAAATTCAAATTTGGATTCAGCGGAGAAAAATACGTTGAAATACACTAAGATATTGTCCCGGACAAAATTTTTTTTTCGGGTTTTTGAGCAATTTTTTGTGATTATTTAAACACTGTTAGCCAATCTGGTTATTCTGCCTTCGAATTCGGATTCAGCGGAGAACATTACGTAAGAATTCACAAGCGTAGTGTCCCGGAAAAAAAGAAAATTTTTCTTTTTGAAATTATATTAAAAATTTTAGACAATTTGGTTATTCTGACTTCAGATTTTGCTTTTTGCAAGTGGTCAGCCTCTCTCGGTAAGTTTTAACTAAAAATTTGTTATATTTAGTGCACATTCTCAGTGCGGACAATTAATTATTATACTTGATTAATAAAAACAGTCATTAACTTAAAATAAATACAAATCAATAATAATAATAATCCATACTTCTATGAATACATCATCAAACGAAGAACTCGAGTAGTTATATTTTCGAATGCGTAATGGACCTCCAGTTCCAAAATACTTTTCACCATTCCTGGCTATGAATTCTGGAGAATAGCCCTCGGATTTTTTGAAATACGGCAAAACTTGGTCAAAACTCCAACCAGTGTTTCCCATTTCGGACCATTGATTATAATCTCTATCATTTCCACGAATATAGAGCATAGCATTTATACTGGAACTTCCACCAAGTGCTTTACCTTTACCCCAGTGACAACTTGTTCCTTTCTGTCCCAGACAATAATTATCATTTGGTTCGGTTCTGTATCCATGATCTTCCTCAGTGCCCTGTAAGGCAAACAGAAGTCCCGGAATTTTAGTGGAAGCAGAAGGATTTTTTCCCTCCTCAACCAAAAGAATTTTCCAATTTTTATTTTCCGAGAGTCTACTAGCCAGAGCAGAACCTGCAGTTCCGCCTCCGACTATTATAAAATCGAAAACGGGATTTTCGGAGAGAATCTCTGAAGTTCTATCCTGAGGGTACATATTATCTGTATTCAAAGAGCATTGCGCAGCTAGAAGAGTTTGTACAAGATGGGTGAAAAGCACACTTGAAGGACTACCTGCAGCTGCGGCACAACTTTGTGCTATGCAATTTTCCATTTTTGATTTCTGTAAATAAAATTATTTTGAGATGTATTTAAATTCGGTGCAGTTAAAGTTCTACACGTTTAAACTCTACAATGATACATTCTAAACGTTAAATTTTACATATGTGACGCTCCACGGGGAAAGGGACTTTAGCTGCAAAAGGCAAAAAGAAGCGAGCGCGTATGGCTGTCTGTATAAGTTACTGACGATTGATCGCTAATAACAAAAAAAGTAAAAGAGATAAATAATTTTTGTTTTTTAACGTGAAAGACGAACTCAAAATCTATCGAAAGACATCAAAACCTCAAAATCTATTTTTTGCGGCTAAGGTCCCTTTCCCCGTGGAGCGTCACATATAAATTTAAATTCTAGAATTTAAAATTCTACAAACTGAAACCTCACAATAAAGCTCTGAAATAAGATTTTTCATCAAATATTAATATTAAATCACACAAGTTAAATAAAATTCTACTATTTAAAATTCTACAAAATTTAAGGTATTAGTCGCGTAAAATGATTTTCGTCAGATTTTTTTAAAACTTTGTATCTGTATTCATGAGGTATTTATCTATGAAATGAGATCTATCCTATTAATTTTGACCACATCTGAGCTTCAAAATATTAATTCAAAGTTTATACCTTTTACATGCAATAGCACAAAATGCATGTAAAAAATGTCTCTTATATTCAATTATAAAAAAACAAGTCGTCAGTTTTTCAAATAAAACTACTAAGTTACACATTGAGATAAAATAAATCCTTTAAAAAAAAATTAATTTTATTGACCACGCCGTATAAAAAATACAATAATTTAAAAATTCATAATTTTTCATTTTCACGTGGTTTCATTGAAAAATGTCGAAAACGTGTAAGCAATACATCACGATAACTTATAGTACCTGACTCAAAATCGTGAAAATTACATATATTATATTAGAAAAGGTCACAAGGAACCAAGTGAGTTGATATAAAAGTTTATTTTTTGTTCTTTTTATTTTGCGGGAGTTTTGCGGGAGCATTTACGCGACTAATACCTTAAAGTCTACAATGTTAAATTCTACAAATTTAAACTCTACAATGATAAATTTTACACGTTAAATTTTACATAATTAAATTCTACAATAGGATTTTTTATAATCAATTAATATTAAATCCTACATAGTTATACGTAAATTCTACAATTTGAAATTTTACAAATTTAAACTCTACAATGATAAATTCTAAACGTTAAATTCTACATATGTGCCGCTCCACGGTGAAAGGGACTTTAGCTGCAAAAGGCAAAAAGAAGATCGCTAATAACACAAAAAGTAAAAGAGGTAAATAATTTTTTATTTTTTAATGTGAAAGAAGAACTCAAAATCTATCGAAAGACATCAAAACCTCAAAATTCATTTTTTGCAGCTAAGGTCCTTTTCACCGTGGAGCGTCACATATAAAGTTAAATTCTACAAACTTAAACTTTACAATGATAAATTCCTACAAGTTAAAATCTAAACAATAAAACTCTGAAATAGGATTTTTTATAAAATATTAACATTAAATCCTACAAGTTAAATTCTACTATTTAAAGTTCTACAAATTTAAAGTCTACAATGTTAAATTCTACAAATTTAAACTCTACAATGATAAATGTCACACGTTAAGTTCTACATAATTAAATTCTACAATAGGATTTTTTATAATTCATTAAAATTAAATCTTACAACTTACATATAAACAATTTGAACTTTTACAAATTTATACTCTACAATGATACATTTTAACATAGTTAAAATCTACACAATAACCCTCAGTCAACCCTAATAAACCTTTTTTTAGGACAAAATTTATAAAATTTTAAAATAGAAAATAATTGCAAATTAATTGTAAAAAAATTAAATCAATTAAAAGTTGGGGAAAGTAATTTAAAAAATCATAGAAATGTTTTAAAAATAAAGGAAATAATTTAAAAATGAGAAAATTACTTGAATATCTTTAAAATAAATTGAAAAAAAAATGAATAATGAAAAACTAAGGAAAATAATTGAAAAAAAAATTAAAATTTGAGATAATAATATTGAAAAAATTACATAATATATTTTAAATAAAGAAAAGTTAAAGACAATTTCAGAAAAATAGTTAAAACTTTCAGAATTTTATTAAAAAAAAAAAAAAACAATTAAAAATACTAGGGAAAATAAATAAAACAAGATAAACATAATTTAAAATTACAGAGTTTAATTTTTAATTAAACAGAAATATTTAAAAACTTTTTGGAAAATACGAAGAAGAACGAAAGTAATTGAAAATTGAAGAAAATAATATAAAAAGTAATATAAATAATTAAAAAAAGAATGAAATAATTGAAATCTCAGATAAGTAGTTTAAAATTTGGTAAATTATAAAAGAAATGAAAAAAATTGAAAATTCAAGGATATAAATTTTGGAAAATTGAAAAATGATTTTACAATTTGAAACCTAAAGAAAATAATTAAAATATTATATAAACAATGATAAGTTGTAAAAAATAAATCACATTTGAGTGAAAACTACAAAAATTTTTTTAAATAAAAAAAATAATTGAAATAAAAAAAAATACATGAAGATCTTAGAAATTAGGAAAGCGAATGAAACTTCTTAAAAATTGAAAAAAATAATTGAAATATGATATAAACAATGATAAGTTGTAAAAAATAAATCACACTTGAGTGAAATAATTGAAAAAACTACAAATTTTTTTTTAAATAAAATAAAATATTTGAAATTTAAAAAAAAATACATGAAGATCTTAGAAATTTGGAAACCAAATGAAACAAATTAAAAATTGAATAAAATAATTAAAATTTTAGAAAGATACTTAGAAATTTTAGAAAATATTTTTAGAAAATGAGAATAATAACTAACAATCGAGGAAAATAATCGAAAAATGAGAAAATTAATTTAAAATTGAAAAAAAATTGAAATGTGCTGAAAATAACTTAAGATTGAGAAAAATAATTGAAATTTATGATAAAAATAATTTAAATATGAAAGATTGAAAACAATAAATAAGATTTGAGATAAAAAATTGAAAAAACGATAGAATTTATATGTTTAAAAAAAGAAAATGATTACAAAATTACTTAAAATTTTTCATTATAGAGAATAATTAAAAAATAGCAGAATTAATCAAAAATTGATGAAAATAATAATTGAAATTTCAGATAAATAATTGAAAATTTTTAAAATTTAAGCAAAAGAAAATAATTGAAATATTGTTTAAAAAATTGACAATTGAAGATAATAACTGAAAATTTAGGAAATTAATTGAATAATAATGAAAATATTAAAAGATAGAGAAAATAATTGCAAAATAATAAAAAGAAATGAGAATTGAACAAAATAATTAAAAATTGAGGTATATATTTGAATGTTCAGGAAATTAATTAAGAAATTATGAAAATGATTAAAAATTGAAGAGAATAATTCCAAAATGACAAAAATAATGGTAAATTATAAAAAATTAATTTAAATTGCGGTGAATAATATAAAAGGAAGAAATGAATAATTAAATTGATTTTATGTCAAGGCAAAAATAATGAAAATTGAAAAAGTGATTGAGAAAACTAAACAAGATAATTAAAATTTGAGGAATGTAAATTTAAGATTTAGAGAAACAATTTAAATACAATTAAAAGAATTAAGAAATGTAGAAAAAAGTTAAAAAAATGATAAAAATAGTACAAAATTGTATTTTGAGTAATTGAAATCATGATAGAAAAGAATTATTAAAAAAATTGGAGCAATTTTTAAATCACTTCAAATTTAGTATTTTTGAAACGTGGATTAATTGAACTTTTATTCAATGCAAGTTCACATTATAATTAAAATTTGAAGAAATTAAAATTGCTATAAATTTAAAATTTAAGAATATTTTAAAATGGTGAAATATGATTTAAAATTTTAAAAGAAAACAACATCTTGAGGCAAATGTCAGGTGTGGACAGAATGAATGAATTAAGCTTGTAAATTATTATATATAATTCGGGCCCCATTTTCCTTTTTGCCCCAGGGCCCTTGCTCTCCCAGTTACGCCACTGTATTCAATCCTGCAAAGTTAAATTCTAACATTTAAACTCTACAATAGTAAATTCTACATTTTGAATTCTACACATTAAAACTCCGCAACAAGATTTTTTGAGAAACATTAATTATTAAATCCAACGTATAGTCAAATTCTAAAGTTTAAAATTTTACAAGTTTAAACTCTTCAATGATAATTTCTATGCTCTGTTAAAATCTACACATAATTTATATTATAAAATATAATGTATTATATTAATTATAACAATATTTATATTTCTAATATTATTTTTATTAAATAAACGTGTGAAGAATTTATCATTATAAAGTTTAAATGTGTAGAATTTATCTATATATGTGTAGGATTTAATATGAATGTTTTATAAAAAATCTTATTGTAGAGATTTTAATGTGTTGAATTTAACGTGTAGAATTTATCATTGTAGAGTTTAAATTTGTAGAATTTTAAATTGGAGAATTTAACAATGTAGGATATTAATATTTTATAAAAAATTCTATTGTAGTACTTTATAGAGTATAGAATTTGACGTGTAGAATTTATTATTGTAGAGTTTAAATTTATAGAATTTTAATTGCAGTATTTTAAATTGGAGAATTTAACTTTGTAGGAGTTTTTTTTACTAATAAATTAGCGAAAAGTGAGATACTATTAAATAGTAAGAATTTGACTAATTTTATTGAAAAACTATCAATTTTTAGTAGAAAACTACTAACTAAATAGTCACAGGTGTAAAAATATTTCTCGAGTAAATTTTTAACAGTAAATATTTCATTTCGGTAAATTAATAAATGAATAATTAGAACTGTAAATTCAGATAATTTTAATAATCAAAATTGATTAAATTTATTGAATTTAACCGGAATTTATTTAAACTTAACAGGTTTATTTATTTATTATTGAATCAATAACTTTTTTAGTTCTGTTAACTACTTTTTCATAGTAAATACAAGTTTTTAAATTTAGTTGAGGATTTATGTTGAAGTAAGCAAGGTAGTTGAAAAGTAGACAAATCTGTAAAGAAAAATTCTAAATTAATTAAAACTAATAAGAAATTGTCAAGAAACTGGAATTATATTATTATATAACATTATGCTTAATTTAATTTATAAAAAATGTAGACACCAATGTTACGTTAAAATGACTTTATTTAAAAAAGATTACTTTAAAATGTTATAAGTAAAATTTTACAGACAGTATGACATTAATTATTGCGAGTCATTGAATTTAGTAATTAACACGTAAAAGGTAGAATAATTTCAGATTGGAATATTTACATACATTTGTAAAAAGTCACTATCTGTTTTTAAAGTCAACTAAAGTTTATGTAACTACTTAACCATAATCTTTTTAGAGTATTTGTGTTGAATCGCGAAATGGATAAGATTTTTTCAGGTTTAATAGGCTATGTATATTTAGACTTTTTATTTAAAAAATGCGACGTATTAATTTCACTCTTTTTCAGTTCTAACATATTTATATTTTTTCTCTTTTTTTTAAACTGAAAAAAATGTTAAACAAATTACAAATAATAATAATAATAATAATAATATTAAAAATAAGTTTGTCTTTAAACTAAATTTTGCAATTTTATTTATCGAATATTACAAAATACTATTTAATATATTTAAAATAGTTTTCTATTTTATAATTTATTTATTATTAGATACATTTATGTTAACTTAATTTTAAAAGAACATGTAATTTAAACAGTACTATTAGAAATTTATATTTTTAAAAAGAAAAATATTGTCAAAGGTATTTTAAATAAGGTAATACATATTTTAAATTTTATGCGTAGATAGATTTAATTTTTAAATATTTGTTT
Source organism: Ganaspis brasiliensis (assembly GCA_037103525.1). Taxonomy (NCBI): domain Eukaryota; kingdom Metazoa; phylum Arthropoda; class Insecta; order Hymenoptera; family Figitidae; genus Ganaspis; species Ganaspis brasiliensis. The sequence continues at coordinate 732,738 of JAZKLR010000126.1, forward strand.
ATTTTTCTTGTGAATAATTTTTATAGAAAGAGGGTTACTGTCTTTATTTAAAACATTTGTTTGACTTTGTACTGTCATTTAAAAATAAGTGCATTATACACTTTTAGTAAGTGAATATTCACGTATGCGTAAATACATATGCACTTATTTTTCTACACGTGGACGAATTTTGACTTCCAATAAGTGAATATTTACTTATTCAAATTTAGAGAGTAATTAATTATTTAATCATAGCTTAATTAAAATAATAATGATTGTTTATGTAAATGAAGTTGTAACAAATTAAATATACTGGAAAGAGTTTTATGAAAAATAAAATTCAAATATAAATAAAAATTTAATTTTTATTTTGAAAAATTGTGACAAGAAGATGATTAATGATTCACTTCGTTTCACTCTTTAAATTTTGCTTGTACTTTAATTTTGAGAACTTAATTTAATTTTAAGAACTTAAAAAACTGCAACTTAAGAACAGAGAAATTAGAAAAACATCAATTACTTATTCTAACCTGATATGAACATCGCCAAGATCTTTTTGAGTAACTTGAAGTATGTCGTTTACTCAATTCGATACCGATTTCAAAATGAATTCCAACAAATATCGCAATCAAGATTTATTTTTCAAACTTTCTCCTTTATAAATTTTGCAATTTTTCCAAAATCTTTAGACGCTTTTTAAGTATTTTTTTTCATTATTTACCCTGTTTTAAAAAATGTCAAAAAAGGAAAAAAATTAAATTTTCATACTTTTAAGGTTCCATTGTCTCAAACATACAAATTTTCATTTTGATATTTTCTCATTTATTATCTAAAAAATATTCTCAATTTGTAATAGAAAAATTAAGTTTTTGTTGTCTTTTAATATTTAGGTATAATTTGTAAACATTTTAAAACAATTTTTTCAATTTCTCAGTTTGTAAAATTATGTACTTTTAAAATTCTTAGATTCTTAGAAGAATTAAACAGTGTAAGTAAAAAAACAAGTTTACTTTCTAATAAGACTTCTTTGACAGGAATCACTTAATCCATTTTTTAAAATTACACTCTTAATACACTTTTTGTCTGCTTGTTCATCATCGAAACAAAGTGCACTGAAAAGATAACGTCCCAAAAAAAAAAAAATAATAAATTAGGTTTAGTTGATAAGATTTAACACTGCGCTGTTTTTCAATGCATCAACTCTTCTCGCAATGACAATCAGACGAGTACTGAGATTATCTATGAAACCAGTCTGATGTTTACTTTCTACTTCACACGTGATTTTCTTTATAGACCTACTTGCCGATAAATTCAAGACTCAAGTTTTTGCCGTCGAATATGTAAATTATTGAATTCGTAAGTATGAGAATTTACATTTGAAAAAGCTGCATTACAAATTATCATGAACTGAAATAAATTTTTTTCTTAAAATTCACAACGTATTTTTTGGTTTAAAAAAACGAATCTTATCATGTAAGAATAAATAAAATAAAAAGAATACCAGGTCGTTTTAAATAGATTTTTCCAGCAAAAATTAAACTAGTTACAAATAGTTAAACTATACAATTTTAAAATTTTGTTAATGACAGTTTTAAATAGTATTTTCTATGTTTCTTTACCTTATCTGTATTTTTTGTATGAATATAATTAAAAAATCACAAGTAAAGTTTAATAATTTGCAAAAAAATTGAAGAGGCTTTTTTCTGAAAATCATTTGGAGGCTATCGATAAATAATCGACGCACAGATGATGAGCAAATCGAGGTCCTGTTTACCCACGTGCCTTTCCTCAATAAAAAGTTGATGCACCGGTTAAGATCGAAGGCAGGATCCAATTCGTGAATTACTCGGCAAAATGGTGAAGAGTATTGATGGATTCATCAATGCTGCATAATTGAAAAATCTTCGATATCAATTTCGATAGACTGCATTGATGATTACGCTGTTTGAGCATTAATTAATCATCAATTCGTACCATTAACCTGCATTTGTGCCTTGGCAGTTACTTAATATATGATCCTTTAAAAATTAAAACATTACAATTAAAATTTTAATTAATGTTGCTAAACTTAAAACAAAAAGAGTCTAAAAAATGGTATCTACTTACGGAAAGAGATGTTCTCAACTTGAGTGCGTGTTATAACTTAAATTATCTATCAATTAAAAAATATTGTTTGTTAAACTAGTAGAAAAGAAACATTAATTTATTTATTGAAAATATATTATCGATTTCACTGAGTCAAATAAAACGAAAAAATCTTCACTTTTTTAACGTTTCAACAGCTATGCTGCCCTCATCAGAAACTAAAATTTATTAATAACATGTTTAACAAAAAAATTAATTTACAAATTATGCATATAATAAAATGAAATGGTGTCAACAATAATTACCGTAAAAAATTAACAATAAATAAATTAAATATAAAGACAATGACAAATTTTTGACAACAAGTGTCTCGTCCGTTTACTAAAATTAAACTGAGGTAATTTGAATATTATTGAACTAATCAATGCGATCGGATTATTATAAGTCATTGTGTACAAAATATAAGGGTACATTCTTGATTGTCGAAAGTTAAAATAAAATTAAATTTAAATTCTACTTTAAAAAAATATTACAAACTTAAAAATTTGTTTATAAATTATATGAAGTAGATTATTTAAAAAAACACATTTTTTACATAAAAAAATATATTACCTAGTCAATCAAAACCTTGAGAAGGAAATCAATAAATTAAAGAAAGTAATAAAAAGATAGTAAAAAAATTTGTTTCTTAAAATTTATTGTTTTTGATAAAATTATTGTGTTATTTTAAAAGTAATGTTAATATTCATTTCGATATCTATATTTACGTTCATTAAGAAAATGAGTATAGGTCTTACTAAGATTCTTTGTGTCATCTTTTTTGTTAATTGGATTTCTCTGCATGTTGATGTGAATCATTTCTGAAGTTAATCTTTTATCTAGATTAGATTCTTTGTCTAGAATTGAAAAATTATCCCAGTCAAAATCATGTTTTAAGTCATTTTTGTGAATATTAAACACCGAATTTTGATTTTTTGACGTTCTGTGTTCATTAATTCTTTTCAAAGTCCTTCTTTTTGTTTCCCCGACGTAAGATGCTGTGCAATTTTTGCAATTAATTTTATATACTGTATTGTTTGTTTCTGTTTTTTTATTTTTATCTTTTCCTTTTTTTATTAAAGAATTTTTGTTTTGTTGATTTTTTGTAGGAATAGATGAAATTAAATAATTTTTTAATGAATAAGCTGTTTTTTCAAAAAGGCCATTGACATATGGTAGGAAAACTTTAGGTGATCTTTGATAAAGAAGTTTATTTACATTATTGTTAATATTTGATTAAATTATGTTAATACGTTTATAAATAAATTTTTTAATTAGTTGTTCTGGATAATTATTGTTTAAAAGAATCTGTTTTATGGTTTTTATATTTTTTTCATGAAATTTTTGATGTGAAAGTTTTATGGCTCTATCTGTTAGATTATAAATAATAGCAATTTTTTGAGCCTGAGAATGTTGTGATTTAAAATTTAAAATACGTCCAGAAAACGTGGGCTTTTGATACCAATCGGTGATAAGTTTGTTATCACTTTTTATTACTAAAACATCCAAAAAGTTGAGACTATTGTTTTTTTCTATTTCATAAGTAAATTGAAGTCTATTGTCATAACTATTGAAAATATTAATTGTTTCATGTAATTTGTTTTTTGGTATGCATGTAAAGATATCATCAACATATCGAACAAAAAATTTTGGTGTGTAGGACATTGTTAAACATTGTTAAACATGTTATTAATAAATTTTAGTTTCTGATGAAGGGAAGCATAGCTGTTGAAACGTTAAAAAAGTGAAGATTTTTTCGTTTTATTTGACTCAGTGAAATCGATAATATCTTTTCAATAATTATTAACTGAGTGATAAATTCATAATATTATGGAAATAAATTCATAATATTACAATTAATTTATTCAGTCGTTTGTTATGATTAACCTTCGCGCTACCAAAAGCCACCCTGGGTGGCCAAAAAGTTTTTTAATTGTATGTAGCAAAAAGAACTTTAATTCATATAGGTTTTTTACTATTATTGCTGTTTATCAACAAATAATGTATTTTACTAATGTCATGATGAATTTTTCATTTGCTTAAACAATTTATTGTTGCGAAATTGTAACATTTTTAAATAAACGAAAAAAGTAAAAAATTCAAAAAAAGTTTCATTTTTTGGTTTTTGTTAGTGCTAAATAAATAAAATAAATAAGATGTTCCGTAAAACGAGTAATAACAGTTATTAAAACATTGTTTAAACAAATAAATATTGTTTACCAACTCTCTAAATCTGAATTAGTTAAAAATAACTAATTATTAGTAAAAAATAATAACTAAAAAATAGTTAAAATTTGATTAATTGAATTAGTAAACAGAATTTTGTTAAAATATTAGTTATTTTGAAATAACCTAAAAATGAATTTGAATAATAATTAGTTATTTTTTACTAAATGATTAGTAGTAATATAACTATTTAAATAAGTGACTGAGTTTTTGCTTTCAAATTAGTTATTTTTTACTAATTTAGATTTAGAGAGAACTTTTTACCCAAATCACCTACAAATATGCAGTTTTCTTCTAATTTTGCAATTATTTTTTGTTTATGCTATTACGGGTAAGGAATAAAAATTAAATTATTATTTAAACATTTTTTAAATAAATTGTTATTGTTAACTCACAACTTTGTACAAATTGAACCAACAAATTAGTAGTTTTTTTCTAATTTTGCAATAAACCGATCTTTATATGATTCTCTCGAAATCTGAATTAGTTAAAAATAACTAATTTTAAAGCAAAATTCAGTCGCTAGTTCAAATAGTTATATGTCTACTAATAATTTAGTGAAAAATAACTAATTATTAGTCAAATTCATTTTTAGGTTATGTCAAAATAACTAATAATTTAGTAAAATTCTGTTTACTTATTCAATTAGTCAAATTTTAACTATTTTTTAGTTATTTTTTTACTAACAATTAGTCATTTTTAAACGAATTATTAGTTAATTTTAACTTATTCAGATTTAGAGAGGACGGCTATAAGAAATAAATATTAAATTATTTTATTGCGAATTATTAACTTTTTTACATTTAACCTACAAATATGCAGTTTTTCCTACTTTTCCTACTTTTGCAAATATTAGTTCTTTACAAAATTACAGACAAAGATTTTAACAATAGTAATAATTTGTTTAAAAAATGTTTTAATTATAATTTTATTTTGCATTATTTTTTCGCAATTAGATGAAAATCGATAAATTGCAAAATTAGGAAAAAACTGCATATTTGTAGGTTCACTGTTATCAAAGTTGCTAGTTAACAATAATAATTTGTCTAAAAAATCTATCATAATAATCGACAGGTTTAATTTATTTTTTTATTCTGTGCACACCTTAAGTTTGGCACTTAAATATTTTTTTGTTTTAAATCAGTTACTGTTTAAAAAATGCATTTAAATTGATTAAAATTTATAAATATCAGTTCAAATAATTTCAGTTTCATTAATAAATAAATCTATAATATATTATATAATTTTCAATAATTTTCAATATACAATTATTCTCTTTAAATTTTAAAACCTATTCTTTAAGTTTTTTAATTTTTTGTTCTTTTGTCGATTATTTCCATCTCATTTCGAATTTTTCTTTCAATTGTCAATTATTTTCCTCTTTTTTCAATTATTTCCATTAATATTTAATTATTTTTGTCATTTTATAATTTTTCTTTTAATTATCAACTATTTTCTTAAATTTTCAATTTGTTTATTTATTTATGATTATTCCTTAATTTAAAAAATTTTGCTGTTTGAATGCCGATTATTCCTACAATCTTTCGATTTTGTTTTCAATTGTTTATTATTTTTTTTAATTGTTAATTATTTTCATCAATATTTAATTATTTTCGTCATATTGAAATTTTTCTTTCAATTATCAATTATTTTCTTGAAATTTTCATTTAATTCTTTAATTTCCAAATTATTTCTTCAATTGTTTTCTTCTATATTGATTAATTCTCCTCTTTTTTTAATTACTTTTTTTCAATTTTAAAGTATATATTCTTTAAAATAAATAATCCATTCTTCAATTTATAATCTATTTCTTAAATTTTCAATTACTCTTTCAATTTTAATTATTTTATTCGATTTTCAATCTAGTTGTTAATGATAGAACGTCCAACGTCCTTTCGGCAGGACAAAAAAGCCTTCCGCGAGTACGTACGAAATCGCGTTATAAAATTAACATGGATTCAGATAAACAAAAAGTAGTATATATGGTTGGAAAGGTAAAGAATTAAGCTTTCAGCGCATGTAAACATGGAACTTGTAAATTCAAACCCCGAAGCTTGGTAGCTAAAAGAAGTTAAATTTTCCAAAAATTCACATAATTTTTAGTCACAAAAAGTCAGTTGATGCGTGTTAGTTGCTGCGGCCAGAATAACGTGTAATTGGAGGTTAGATTTCCCGCAGCAACTAAAGCACATACAAACCCAAATGTTTGCTTTAGTTGCTGCGGGAAGAATAATTTAAACTTAAATAATTATAAATTAATAATAGTTAAAATAAGATTTTTGATGGAATTGTATTAAGTAAAGGTTAGAATAATTTTATCACACATTTTGAAATAGGTACATATTCTTAAATAGAAATTAGTAATATTTTTCTGAAAACCGCAGCAACTGAAGCATCCGCAGCAACTAACGCACTTACCCTACTTCTTGTTTAATTTTTTCAATTATTTTTTTCAATTATCTATTAATCTCGTCATTTTCGAATTTTGTTTTCAAGTGACTATTATTTTCGTCATTTTTCACATATTTTCTACAATTTTTCAACTATTTCTTTTAATTATTTAAAAATTTTATAATTATTCTTAACTTTATTAAATTATTTTGTTCGATTAAGTATTAATCTAGCCGTCTTTTGAATTTTATTTTCAATTGGCAATTATTTTCGACTTTTTGTAATTTTTTTTCAATTATACATTATTTTTTCAAATTTTAATTTAATTCTTAAGGTATTAGTCGCGTAAAATGATTTTCGTCAGATTTTTTTAAAACTTTGTATCTGTATTTATGAGGTATTTATCTATGAAATGAGATCTATCCTATTAATTTTGACCACTTCTGAGCTTCAAAATATTAAAAAAAAATTAATTTTATTGACCACGCCGTATAAAAAATACAATAATTTAAAAATTCATAATTTTTCATTTTCACGTGGTTTCATTGAAAAATGTCGAAAACGTGTAAGCAATACATCACGATAACTTATAGTACCTGACTCAAAATCGTGAAAATTACATATATTATATTAGAAAAGGTCACAAGGAAGCAAGTGAGTTGATATAAAAGTTTATTTTTTGTTCTTTTTATTTTGCGGGAGTTTTGCGGGAGCATTTACGCGACAAATACCTTAAAGTCTACAATGTTAAATTCTACAAATTTAAACTCTACAATGATAAATTTTACACGTTAAATTTTACATAATTAAATTCTACAATAGGATTTTTTATAATCAATTAATATTAAATCCTACATAGTTATACGTAAATTCTACAATTTGAAATTTTACAAATTGAAACTCTACAATGATAAATTCTAAACGTTAAATTCTACATATGTGCCGCTCCACGGTGAAAGGGACTTTAGCTGCAAAAGGCAAAAAGAAGATCGCTAATAACACAAAAAGTAAAAGAGGTAAATAATTTTTTATTTTTTAATGTGAAAGAAGAACTCAAAATCTATCGAAAGACATCAAAACCTCAAAATTCATTTTTTGCAGCTAAGGTCCTTTTCACCGTGGAGCGTCACATATAAAGTTAAATTCTACAAACTTAAACTTTACAATGATAAATTCCTACACGTTAAAATCTAAACAATAAAACTCTGAAATAGGATTTTTTATAAAATATTAACATTAAATCCTACAAGTTAAATTCTACTATTTAAAGTTCTACAAATTTAAAGTCTACAATGTTAAATTCTACAAATTTAAACTCTACAATGATAAATGTCACACGTTAAGTTCTACATAATTAAATTCTACAATAGGATTTTTTATAATTCATTAAAATTAAATCTTACAACTTACATATAAACAATTTGAACTTTTACAAATTTATACTCTACAATGATACATTTTAACATAGTTAAAATCAACACAATAACCCTCAGTCAACCCTAATAAACCTTTTTTTAGGACAAAATTTATAAAATTTTAAAATAGAAAATAATTGCAAATTAATTGTAAAAAAATTAAATCAATTAAAAGTTGGGGAAAGTAATTTAAAAAATCATAGAAATGTTTTAAAAATAAAGGAAATAATTTAAAAATGAGAAAATTACTTGAATATCTTTAAAATAAATTGAAAAAAAATGAATAATGAAAAACTAGGGAAAATAATTGAAAAAAAAATTAAAATTTGAGATAATAATATTGAAAAAATTACATAATATATTTTAAATAAAGAAAAGTTAAAGACAATTTCAGAAAAATAGTTAAAACTTTCAGAATTTTATTAAAAAAAAAAAAAACAATTAAAAATACTAGGGAAAATAAATTCATGAGGTATTTATCTATGAAATGAGATCTATCCTATTAATTTTGACCACTTCTGAGCTTCAAAATATTAATTCAAAGTTTATACCTTTTACATGCAATAGCACAAAATGCATGTAAAAAATGTCTCTTATATTCAATTATAAAAAAACAAGTCGTCAGTTTTTCAAATAAAACTACTAAGTTACACATTGAGATAAAATAAATCCTTTAAAAAAAAATTAATTTTATTGACCACGCCGTATAAAAAATACAATAATTTAAAAATTCATAATTTTTCATTTTCACGTGGTTTCAGTGAAAAATGTCGAAAACGTGTAAGCAATACATCACGATAACTTATAGTACCTGACTCAAAATCGTGAAAATGACTTATATTATATTAGAAGAGGTCACAAGGAAGCAAGTGAGTTGATATAAAAGTTTATTTTTTGTTCTTTTTATTTTGCGGGAGTTTTGCGGGAGCATTTACGCGACTAATACCTTAAACTTAAAATGTAATTCCTAATTCCTAAATTTTCAATTTATTTCCTTAATTTTTTATTATTTCTTTCAAATTCAATTATTCTTTTTTTCGTTTTTCAATCAAGTTAAATTTGCAATTATTTTCAACAGTTATTCTTATAATTCGACGCCTCCCTTCAAGAAAATTTTGTTTCGAACGTCAATTCAATATAATTCTATGTCAAAACAAATTCAATATGAAATGAACTCGAAAAATTTTGCAATGTGATTCTTAATCAATCGTCGGTTCAAAATAATGTTATGTAAATTTCAGTGTAATAGAATGAAAAGTGAAATTATTATTCAATATGATTCCTTTAGAATCATAATTATCATATTTATCTTAAACCAACGATTGATTAAAAATTATTTTGCAAAAATTTCCGAGTTCAATTCCATATTGCATTTGTTTTGACATAGAATTATATTGAAATGACGTTCGAAACAAAATTTTATTAAAGGGAGGCGTCGAATTTTTCAAATATTTTGTTAAATTTTAATATTTTATACTACTCTTTCCAATTGTGTAATTATGTAGTCATTTTTCAGATTTTGGTTTCAACTCCGAATTATTTTCTCAATTTTTCAGTTATATTCTTTAATTTCGTATTTTTCATCATTTGAATTTGCAAAAATTTATAGATTTAAATAACCAACAACATTGCAAAGTTTGTTGATAATATTTAAATAATAATATAATTTTTATTGCTTTTTTCGTAATTAGATAAAGATTACTAAATTGCAAAATTAGAAAAAAGACTTCATATTTGTAAATTTAATGTGAATAATGTTGCTAGTTAACAATAATAATTTGTTTAAAAAATGTTTAAATAATATTTTAAGTTTTATTTCTTATCCGTAATCGCATAAAGATCAGTTAATTGCAAATTTAGGGAAAAAGTGTATATTTGTAGGTGATTTGTGTAAAAAGTCGGATATTCGTTTTTCTGAATATCATATTCAACTTAATAATTTCGTACTAACAGAAAAAAATTTGACAATTTTGTATAATTCCCTACTCTTCTAGCTTATTTGGAAATATTACAATTTTGCAACAAGAAATTGTTAAAATAAATGAAAAATTCATCTTAAAATTAATAAAATACAATAATAGTTGATAAACAGCAATAAAAGTAAAAAAAAAAAAATGGATTTACGTTCCTTTTTTCATCACAAAAAAACTTGTTATTTTATTTGAATAACTGTGATTTTTACAAATATCCGTATAGAGTTTCTGTGTATAATTAGACTTTCTGCTAGTCAGTTTAAAAAAAAAATACGAAACGAAGAAACCAAGACGTTTATAACGTCATAAATAAAATAATGCTTATAATGTCATAAACATTTTTCGTTTATAAAAACGAATAATGTGCATTTTTATGCAAAGACGAAAGAGAGTAAAAAATGTACTCGAATGTCAAATGTTAAAAGTCTGACATCAAAGAAAATTGTAGCCTTTTTTATTGTCAATAAAATTGAAGATAATATAATAATATTTAATATATAATATTATATGCACAAAAATTAAAAACTTTTCCTTCTGTTTAAAAGAATTGAAAATATTACAATCATGTTTAGTTATAAGGAAATGAAGTAATTTGAGTGACTATTTTATCACGTAAGAGGTAAAAATTCCGACAATCATGACAAGTATGATGATTAATGATAAATCTTAATTATTCTCATTAAAACACAAAGATGATGGCAACTTGATGGGATATTTGTTGTGATAATAAATCGACCCCGTTGACTTTATCTCGGAATTTGCACGATAGTTTCTGTGGTAGTAATAATTTTTTGAAGTGTTTGCGGTTACGCGTGTCAAGTATTTCCTTTTCCATCAATCGACCACATCCTAGGGACTGTGTTAAAAAGCACCACCAGCTGACGGCACATGTAAAAAATCTATCTTTAAAACGAACATGATTATCAAAAGGCTATTTACCCTTTTTTCCAAGTTTCCATCCAAAAGAGACAGGATGTCAGGTGGTCTTTTCAAATTTCAATACTTTTACAGTTTCCACAATCAATTCTAAGATTCATATTCTTTTGCCTCGCTTCTCAGGATCAGAAAATCCCAAATGAAATTCAACCTTCGACTGCACACATTATACCTTTTTTTAAAATGTATATAATTTTATTTAAATATTCTTTATTCTCGAAAACTGATGTACATAAACGGTCCATTAAAATCTTTTGTTCAGGTTTTTCAAAAGTTGCTTCTACTGTGAGATAGATCTGTAAATAACATCATGAAAAAAAAACGATTTTGGATTATAACTTATAACTGTTTTTAACTAATTTTGAGGTTATGAAAAATAAATACAATTTTTAAAAATGACTTGATAAAAAACAAGGGAAAACAGTAAACAAATAATTGATTTTAAATAAGAAAATGTAGAAAATAAATACAAATTTAAATAGATATTTATTGGGTTTATCTATTTTAATATTACTTTTGACATTTTTTCGATTTTTTTTTCAAATTTTTAAATTTCAATTTACTAAATTTTCATTTATAATTTTGTTTTCAATTTTTTTTATTTTTTTTTATATTTTTTTTCATTTTTTTTTTCATTTTTTCCTCCCAACTTACTAAATTTTCATTTATACCTTTTTTTATTTTTAAACCCCATTTTTTAAATCTTATTATATAAAAAATTTATTTTTTTATTATACAAATTATTCTAAATACACTTTCGTATATTTACTTTGTTACGACTTATTTAATTTTAATTTCAATTAAATTGACGGGCAATTTGTACATATTTAAAATTTTTAATCAATTTTATTAATTAATAAAATTTACTTTCAAATCCTATTTTTAAAAATTATTAAAATTTTTAGTTAATAAATTATAAATTTATTGTAATTCATAAAATCTTATTAATTATAAACTACATATTGATTTGAATAATTTTTAAATAAAAAATTTTTAAATTATTTTTATAAACATTTTTTTAAACAAAAATATATAAATTTTAATATAAATAAGTTTATTTTATTGTGGAAAATCAATTACTTAACAAATTCCCCTGAATAATATTAAATACCGCCAAATTTATTAATTTAATTATTAAAATTTAATTTATTAATAATAAATTTAAATTTAAATAATAGGGTATCTAATCCTAATTTAATCTGTAAAATCATTTAAAATTACTTAATTATTATTTTTATAAAACAATTTATTTTTATTAAAATTTTTTATTTTACTAATTAATTTTAATTTTTATATATTTTTAAAATTATATAATTTCTAATATATTTTTATTGAATTAATTAATTTTATATTCTTAAGTTTAACCGCAAAGACTGGCACTTAATTATTTAATAATTATAAAATTTTACAAAGTAAAAATGTCTTTTATTTCTTAATTTTATTAATTAAAATTCAAAATTAATTTATTTAACTAATTATTTTATAAAAATTTATATATTAAAATTTAACCTTATAAAATTAATTTAAAATATAAATTAAATTTATTTAAAGTATTTTTATAATGAAATTATAATGTTTTTTTTTTAAACTATATAATCTAATAAATTCTTAAAAAATCAATAATTTTATTCAATTAAAATTAATTTTTTACTATTTATTAAAAGTTAAAGTCCTTTCGTACAATTACTTAAAAATTATTTAAAGATAGAAGCCAATCTGGCTCACACCGATTTGAACTCAAATCATGTGAGATTTTAAAAGTTCAACAAACTTAATAATTAAATTTCTTCATTAAATATTTATCTTAATTCAACATCGAGGTCATAAACTTTTTTATCAATAAGCTCTCTCTAAAAATACTATGCTGTTATCCCTAAAGTAATTTAATCTATTAATATTCATTATTATCACTCTTTTTATTAATTTTATTTATTAATAAAAAAATTAATATAATTTTTTTTATACCCCCAAAAAACTAAATTTAAATATATTAAATTTTTAATTTTAAAATTTAATATACTTATTCTATAAAATTTTACAGGGTCATCTCGTCTAATAAATTTATTTAAGATTTTTTACTTAAAAATAAAATTTAATTTCTTTTAAAATAATAAAGTTATTATTTTATTAAATCATCCATACAATTCTTTAATTAAAAAAAAATTTATTATGATACCTTTGTACAATGAAAATATTGCAACTATTTAACTAATTCATTGAGTAGATTTGACTTTAAATAAATATTTTTTAAAGACATGTTTTTATATAATGCATATAAAAATTATATACAAATCATCTCTTTCCTCGTAAAGGAAGTACTTTTTCTTCAAATAGTGGTTAAAATTAATTAATACTGACAGCTGGAATGTAAAGTAGTTTCTGTTTTTCTAATACGAAAACAGTCGAAACTAAACTGACCCTACAGAAACATTGGAACGAATAAATTATCTGCTCCAATCCAAGACGCGTGCAAAATCCACCCCGCATTAAATATGTATGTACAACGATGCAGATAAGACGCACCTGTGGTACGTACCGGCACATGAGCCTCTCCTAAAAAAAAGAAAGTGCGAAAAAGAAGAGAAAAAAAAACCAAAAGAATAAAAAACAAAAACAGGGTGAATTGAAAGAAAAAGAGGAACAATCGGGTTTAAAGTGCACACGAGAAACATGAATTTATTCCCTCAGGATTCTATAATAGTGATTTTTGATTTTTTACATTTCGCACTTTTTTTAACAGATTTGATTTTAATTTTTATTATAATTTTAAGTCCCAAAGCTAAAATTGGCTGGTATTTGATAAAAAGAAATGTTTTGTTGAGAGAACGCAAAGAAAAGGAGCAATGTGGCATCTATCCTGACTTAACTGAATTTTTGAATTACAATATTCATGTTCTGATAAATTTTCTCTACTTTATACTTTCCTTTTTCAATTAATAATTTTACTTTTGCAATTTTTCTTACTTTTCTATTTTCTTCCAATTTACAAAAAATGGAAAAATATTAAAAACTTGATTATAATAAAAAATCAAATTTAAATTTATTCGTATAAAATTTCGAATATTATTGTATTTTATATTTATTTTACATAATGTAATTTATCGCTTATTTTAATATAAAATAAATAGTATAGTAAAAAAATTATGATAATAAGATAAATAATTTTTCAAATTTGGCGCTAAATTAAAAGTGACGCTGCACCGCAGTTTCCTTTCCGCTTGAAATTTTTGTTTTCATGTTCATAACCTAAAAATAGGTAAATAAGTGACTCTTTAACGCGCGACAACAAGCCATTATCTTTAAAATTGAACAAACTATCTAAGCTAATAAGTTACTTTTATTAGGTGATTATATAAATATTTCTTTTATTTTTTTATAACATATTTGTTATTTATCAATATTTTCCTTTTTTTGTTTTATTTAACTTGAACTTGGTATCCTAATTTTGGTATACATTTTATCTGTTATTCAATTCGAGACGAAGAGTTTAGGTTTTTTTTGTTCAATAGATTTTTTTTAATTCAATAATTAATTCCTACACTATGTTTCCGCTGTGTTCAATTGGAAATTTGCAACAATTCATAAATCTAAAATTTGAATCCCCCAAAAAGGGATTTTTCGATTTATAAAATTATAGTTTAATCTGCTATACGAAATTGTATTTTTTTTAACTTATTGAAAATTAAATGAATTATATCTACCATAAATTAATATTAAGTATCTTAGATCAAAGTATAAGTTTTTTAAAAATCATTAATAATAAACCTTTTACTCTTAATAAATTTTATAATTTTAGTTCCCCAAATAAAACCCATTAATTATGACGCTGAAGTTCAGAACGTTCATTTGAACAAAATTTATTTCTCTAGAAAATATTTTTGAAAATAATTTTTGCAACGCAAAACATAAAAAAGTAAATCAATTCTTTAAATATCCAAATCAATTTTTTGGTATGCAAAACTTTATTTTTGGTCAAATTTGAATTTAGAAAATGTTAAAATAATAATTTCGTTCATTTGAACTTTCAGAACTTCAAGTTTATTATAA
Source organism: Ganaspis brasiliensis (assembly GCA_037103525.1). Lineage (NCBI taxonomy): Eukaryota > Metazoa > Arthropoda > Insecta > Hymenoptera > Figitidae > Ganaspis > Ganaspis brasiliensis. The sequence continues at coordinate 747,829 of JAZKLR010000126.1, forward strand.
ATTGATTAGTTTGAATAAATTTTTTATTACAACATTTTTACTAACAATTCTATTTACATATATAAAGACAAATAAATATATTTATACCTAATTTATTCAAACAATTTTTTAAACCTAAAATTTAAACGATAACAAATTTATTGAATATTTTTTATCCTTTAAAGAACCATTCTTTATCTTTAAATTGATTAAAATAATTTATCTTTTTAATATTTATTACTCAAATTGATTGATTATTAAGTATAATCTAAATATTTAAAAATTTGGAATAATTTAAATTCTTTTATTTTATGTGAAATAAACATTCCTTTAATTTTTAATATCTCTTTATACATATTTTAATATTAAATGCCTTATTTATTTTTATTATACTTAATAATTTTATTAGACTTTTTCCTTATATTTTTAATTTTCCTAGACAAAAATGAATAAACAAATATGTATGTATCGCTGAAAGTTCATATGCAATATAATCTTTTATTTAAATAAAAGATTTGATTTTTGTTTTAAGATTATTTGCATTCTCTGAAAGTGATTGAAAAAATATATTCAAAAGAATATTAATCTTGAAATTTAAAATTTAATGTTCTCATTCGTATAAAATAAAGTAATAAGTAAAGTAAAAGCAATCAGGTTATACTAAAATACTAAAAATAAAACCAAATCAATTTTATAACCTACTTTATTCAAACAAATTTATACGTTCGAATTTATTTTTTTAATTACACAATTATCTATAAATAATAAATATTTATTCTTTCTACCTTTTTCGCAAATATTTTTTCTACTTTATCATTTAAAGAATCAGATTCTGAATCTGATTTGTACGTGGCAATCAAGTCCATGGTTTTTAAAATGATATTTAAAAACAACTTGAAGTTAGTTCCATATTAAAATAAACATCAAAACAACGTAACTCCAACAAGATATGAAAAAATATTTAATTTTTTAAGAATCTGTGAGTTTTATTAAATTTGATAAACATATTTTAAAAGTACATTAAATAATAAGACTAAATGTCAAAAACTAAACATATATGTTGATTTTTCATTTTTACAGAACTAAGAGAATATTGAAATTCATCGTTTATCTAAAAACTATAAAATTGGAGTTATGCTCTTTTACCTTTCATTAAAGGTTCCTTTCTCATTATCAAAAATCAGAAAATGTTTTTATTAAATATTTTTTAAGTTATGACGACTTGACTTTTGTTTCCGCTCTCCTGAAAAATTCTCCTTTTGCTTCTTATAGATACCTTTCTTTGGAGAGCGTCACATATTCATTCATTTATCTCTTCGAGGAACCTTATCATAATTTACTTTATTATTTATTTTCCAATTTTTTCTCAATCAATACCAATAATTTTAAGAAGTAAAGACTTTTTAAAAGCGAATGACAGGAAAAAAGTGTTATAAAACTGACGTTTAGCAAGAAGAGGTTTAATAAAAGAAGGTGATTGATTTTATAGTGAAGTAATTTAATGAGGAAGGCGAGATACGCGTAACCGATGAGTAAAGTCTAAAGTGGTTTAGGGAAGTATTGAGAACTGGAATCATCAGATGGTAAATATTCTCTAATCGGCACCTTCGCAGTGAAGGTTCGAGGAAATGGTGTGAGGCGTGTATATATGTATATATATATATATATCGGAAAATACATAATATGAATGGCAGTACTTGAGGGCCATAAAGTTGAGCAGGCATAAGCTCAGCCTGACTCGAGAACCGTGAGGTAGATGAAAAATCGCGAATTTCGCTGAAAGGGCATTCGATTATACGGATTATAGGATACCATGAACCGGTCGAAGAAGGGAGACCTGCACGCGGTGCGTGTATAATAAACGGGGGCATTGATTTCCAATCTCTTCCGCGAAGCTGCAAATTGGGTTTACTGCTCCAGAACCGCGAAAACTTACTGCCATCGTGTTGCCTCATTATCATTATCACAGTCTCAAAATATCCCAATTACTATCACATCTTACTCACACACGATCATATAAAAAGTTCCTTTTAACACTACAAACCATGTAAATTATTAATTTAGGAAATTCATTTAATACTGATATTTATACATAATTATGAAAATGACAAAAAAGTTATTTGTGCTTAAGGTATTAGTCGCGTAAATGCTCCCGCAAACCTCCCGCAAAATAAAAAGAACAAAAAATAAACTTTTATATCAACTCACTTGCTTCCTTGTGACCTCTTCTAATATAATATAAGTAATTTTCACGATTTTGAGTCAGGTACTATAAGTTATCGTGATGTATTGCTTACACGTTTTCGACATTTTTCAATGAAACCACGTGAAAATGAAAAATTATGAATTTTTAAATTATTGTATTTTTTATACGGCGTGGTCAATAAAATTAATTTTTTTTTTAAAGGATTTATTTTATCTCAATGTGTAACTTAGTAGTTTTATTTGAAAAACTGACGACTTGTTTTTTTATAATTGAATATAAGAGACATTTTTTACATGCATTTTGTGCTATTGCATGTAAAAGGTATAAACTTTGAATTAATATTTTGAAGCTCAGAAGTGGTCAAAATTAATAGGATAGATCTCATTTCATAGATAAATACCTCATGAATACAGATACAAAGTTTTAAAAAAATCTGACGAAAATCATTTTACGCGACTAATACCTTAAACGTTTTTTTACATTTCGCATTTCGATTTTTGTTAAAGGATATTTTACAAGGCTTTTTTTCGAAGTAATAATAAGATGTAATTAAGTAATTAATAAAATCCTCTATTTATTTGGAGGAGACTACATGTTTCGACACACTTTGTGTCCTCATCAGGTTCCATATAAATAACAGATTTTAAATAACAATATTTTTTTTAAAGAATAACATTGGTTAAGGAGACCTGGAAAATTAAATGTAAATTAAATCTAAATCCTATTCTAAAAAGAACAGACGTTCTGGTTAACTTCAGACGTGTAACTCCATTTCCGAGTCTCCCATTGGACAGTAGATATCAAGCCTCACTATCGATAGTTTTCAGTTTCGATTTTTTGTTTTGCAGACGACCCGAGTCGAAATTTTGAGGCTACTTTAACGCTACATAGTCCAAAATTTTTAGGAAATAGAGGTTTAAAGTAGAAGCAAATTCAATACAATTTAGTTTCTACTTTGGTGCTATTATTGGAAGAAATTTCCTGTTTCCGCGATGAGAGCGTTAAAGTAGAAGCTAATATTCAACTATATTAAGGTCTCTTTTAACGCTCAAGACCCCCTTTTTATTGATCTTCTAAAGTCTAAACAAAGAAAGAATCTGTTTTTGCGAATAAAACTGAAATTAATATGAATGAAATTATAAAAAAAAATATAAAATAAATATTCAAAATTCATGCGCTTTTAGAATTCGTCACACTTAATACACACAAGCTGGAAATAGTCTAAACTTACTAAATAAATTATTATAACGCAAGTGGGGATTCGAACCCACGACATAACGACCTACGCACTTATAATCTAACGCACTAACCACTACGCTACCGACGCTTATGAACTTAATAATTAAATTTCTCAGTGTCCTTATGATACAAATTACGAATAGTTTTTTTAGGACTTTTCAACAAAATTGTTACATATCGCCAATTTCTGAATGTTTACGGAGATTTTTATGTATTTTTCATTTGTTTAAACAATTTATTATTGTCAACTTACAGGCTGATATTGATTTAAATCATTGAAGCATTTGCATTAAAATCATGATTTCAATAAAAAAAAAACTTTACAATTCTCCGGATGTCTAATACTGCATGTAAAAAATCACAAACCATAAAAAAACCACAAATTTGTGAATAAATCTTAAAAATTTCAATTTTAATATTTTAATCTTTATAAAATTTAAATAATTGGGCTAATATAGATAATCAAAATACCTACGATTTACAAATTTTTGGTATGAAGATAACAAAAAATAATATCAAATTTTTATATCTTTAGGTCATTATAATTTAAATAAATTCCAAACGTCAATAAACTCATATTCCAATTTTTTCAAACTTTTAAATGTCAATTAATTCAAATTTAAAGACACATTAGTTAATGCAAAATAATTAAATAATATTAATTATTTTTCATATTCACAATAATCCTTTTTTTAAGTCTTACAATATTTGTAATTCTTCTTTAGTTTCTAATTCAGTTTCTTTTTCGAAACTGTTTAAATTTTATCTTATAATTTCTTATTTTTACAAAATTTAAAGATTTTTTCTCCTTTTACTAATGGTATTTTTTGTTGTTGTATTTGTCATTTTATTTTATTAATAAATAAATTATAAATAATAAATAATAATTATTATTTATTATTATTTCGTTGAGTTTCATAACTTTTTTCATATTTTTAAAAATAAATACGCTTATTTTTTTATTAATGCACCTATTCAATTTGTTTTTAATTCTTGGATAGTTTTTGCGAGGTTTTTTGCAAACTTAGTACTTATTCTTTTATAGAATTTTTAGATTTTCTTTATTTTTCTAAATTTATTGTTGGACTTGCTTTCAGTGTAATATTATAAAAATGTTTTTGGTTTAATTTCCCCAAACTTTTTTTTTCTGAAGGATTTTTACTTTTCTTTTCTGGACTTTTTATATACATTTTTTTAATTTTATTTTCATCAATTTTAATTTTTTAAACAAATTATTGCTAGTAATTACTAATTCTTTACAAATACACCTAGGAAGATACAAATTTTTCCTAATTTTACAAATAAATTACTGGGCTCTGGTTAGAAAAATAAAAATTATTGACCATAAATTATTATTTTTATATTTTAAAACAATTTATTATTGTTAATTTATAACATTTAAAAACACCTAGCAAGTAGTAGTTTTTTAATTTGTTTACTTTTTATATTGAAAAAATAAGATATTTATCAAAATTAACGACAATCACCACTCAAAATTGTTTAAACAAATTATTGTTAATAATTGTTACTTTTTTACAAGTGCATCTAGAAAGATACACATTTTCCCTAATTTTACAAATTATTGGGTTTTGGTTATAGATTAAAATTTTTTCCTCTTAAGGGCTAATCAGAGGAACAATAATTGAAGAAAAAGTTAGTTTTTCTTATATATTAAATAAAAAAAGTATATTTCAATGGAAAAAATGACTGAGTTTCACTTGCAGGTTTAAAGTAGAATAAAAATTTTCATTTCTTTATAACTGGGAATGTGGAGCTTTAAAAGAGCTGCTAATTTTAATGATTGGAAAAATGAAACATGTGTATAGACGTAAACTAGAAGGAAATATTATTATTAGAAGTAAAGAAGAGGCTGAAAATTAAGAAGTCGTTAAGTAGAAGCTAAAGTTCCTCATGAGCTTCAAAGTAGCTTCAAAATTTCGACTCGGGGAATTAAAATCTTTTAATTAAATATTGTAACTTCAAGTTTATTTTACAAAATTTCTTATAATGTTGGCAATCTAAAATAACAAAAAATTTTATTAAAATAATTAATACATAGAAATTAGCTTTGGCTTTGACTTCCCTATGCGAGAACCCTTTCGACCAACTTCAGAGGTGTGTAAAGCGTTTTATCGGGCTTCTGATTGGCTAGCAGATTTTCGATATTTTTTGTCAACAATAACATCACAGTTTAGACGTTTATTTGTACTATTTTTCAATGTATTTAAAATTTAATTTTAAAATTCCAATGTATTAAAATTATTTATTGAATAATTGCATTTTATGAAATAATAATAAATTGGAAATAAATTATTTCTTTTTACTGGAATGCACGTGGTGATTGTCATCGGATTTCTTTTCGATCAAGTGGAAATGGTGAAACTGGTAATAATAATAATTAGTTCTTTATTTTGTTTTATTGTAAGTTACTGAAAATAAAAATATTATACTTTCAAGTTTAAGGTTGTTTTTTGTTATTATTCTCCAGTTAGGTAGCACAGTGGGATAAAATGACAAAATTTGGTTCAAATTGACTTTTAGACCGCAATTTTAAACCAAATTAAAAAATTCTTCTTTCCTCTAACGCAAAAGTAAATTCTAAAGAGATCTGTGAGAGTCGATTTTTTAGTTATTGTTTTATACATTTTTAATGTTAATGCAAAAAGTTTAAAAAAAATGGTTTTTTACAATTTTCGATTTCTTTTGCACAAAATTTTTTTTGCATACTTTATAATGAATGCATTTGATGTTTGGGGGTGTGTCAATAGTAAAAAAGAAGTTTTTGCGCTTAAAAATTGTAATAAACAATTTATGTAAATAATTACACTTTATGAATTTTCTTAAACAGTTCACATTATAAACAAAATAACAAGCGCGCCACGGCGCACAGTGGTCTGAATCTGTAATTTACTGTTCAAAAATATACACAGTCTCTAATTATTAATATAATTTAACTTTTTTTTAAATTAAAGCTTATTAAATTCCTAATAACTCTGTGGTTACCGATTTTTAAACAAAAATTTTGTTAAATTGTTATTATTCTTGAAATTTAATAAATAAACTAAAATTTGTCTTTTTGGCTCGTTTGTTGTATCTAATTTATTGGTATATGTTTAAATTTTTATAAAACTATAAATTGACTTCCTGTTAACCAAAATTTTATAATATAATGATATTGTTAACCTCCTTACTGTTATAAACAAATTAAGATGATAACATTTTTTAACGATTTCTCCATAAACAATACGAAGAAAATTGATACTGGAACTGAACCATGGATCAATAATTATAGTTGTTGTTTAAAATTGTTTAAAAAATAATTTGTTTAAACAAAATTTTTATAAACAATTAAAAAAATTGATATTTTTTTAAAAATCATTTAAGTTATTTGATTGTTCTGGAAAAATTATTTAAATTGTTTACAAAATAATTTGTTTAGACAAATTTTTATTAACAAAGCGACTGAAATTCAAAAATATTTAGAATACATGGCATTATTTATTTTTCTAGAGGAGATTACTAAGGGAATATGAGTTTCAATCCCAACCTTTCATTTTATTTATTATTATTATTAATAAGTATTAAATAAAAAAATAGCAAAAGATTTTCAATTATTTGAAAAATGATTTAAAAAATTAATTAAGATCTTCAATTAAATAATAAAGTGAACCATTTTGGAATGTGAATCATGTTCACATAGAAACATTTCGCATGCAATCGAATACCGTCATTTATTTTTAATAGTTCTGGATCTTTTTTATATCTAAAGGATAAAAAATAAATAACTCACTCCAAGTTAGTAAACAATTTATTTAAACAAACTATTTTTTAAACAACTTCTAATATCAACAAATTTTTATTTGTTTCCCACCCCTCTTTCCAATATTGATATTTTTGATAAAACAAACTCCCTAAACATGGACTAAGTTGAAAACATTCTTTTTGTTAACCATTTATTTATAACAAATAGAATTAGGCAATTTTTTAAACTAAAACAAGTTCTGTTAGAGATGTTTTCCGCACAGTCGAATGGTCTCTTTTATAATAATTTTTTATTTTTGTCTATTTGTTTATAACGATTTGTTTAAAATAATTATTTTTTAAACAATTTTTGACGTAAAAAATCTTTATTTAATCCACATTCCTCTTTTCAATATTGTTTTCTTTGAAATTGCTTTCTCCTAAACATGAGAATTAATTGTTCTATTATCAAAAGAAGCAATTAATATTTCAGCTGACTGAATAGATAATTTTATATATTTTAATCAGGGATATAATAGTTAATGTTAAAAGAACATATTTTGGTTAACTATTTTATAAATAAATATTTTTTTTATCTTAAAATGTTCAATTATATATCATATGTTCTTACATTCTGTAATATCATGTCTCGTATAACTAATAACAATTTATTTAATTTTTCCTGTTATACGTAATATATTATTCAATATATAATATATATTATTATATCAAATTAATTTTTCATTATTGAATTATAATAATTTGTATATACACAGCAACAATATGACAATAAATCATTTATCTAATTTAAATTTAATGGACATTATTTAGACTTGTTTATTAAAAACACAAATTGTAATAAAGTTCAGAAAAAACTGCAAGGTTCAAGGTTTATTTCAAAGTAAGTTCATTAATATAGTATAATTTGCTCTAACAATTGTGTCAATTAAAATTTTATGGTTAATATTTTTCTATACTTATTCCAAGCGAGAAATTGAAAAATAGCAGTACTACAACTTTCTAGTTTATTTAATAAAAACGTTGGCTAAAACTAATATTTTGTTTAAACAATTGATATAACATATTACAATAATTCAAAATAATTACTAATGAATAATTTTTCCTTACTTTTAGTTATTAAAAACACCAAGAATTTCTAAACGCAAAAAAAACTGTAGGTTTCTAGGTCTATTGAATAAAAAGTTGATAAATAAGAAGATCATTTGTTTAAACAAATTAATAATTGCATGGAATAATCAGCAAACGTTTATAATTTGGTTTTCCATTTAATATCTTGCAAAATCTACAAAACAAATACAAAAAAATATCTTATAGATTTAAATTTTCGCGGTAAGTAAGAACTTTCAAAAATTGCTGCTAGGTGGATAGGAATCAGTTTTTCTGCAAGTGAGTTATTCATTTTCGTATATAAGAAAGATATCGCTACTCTCTAAATATTATAAGCATATGCTTTCTTACTGCAGTTTTTACGGTTTTCGCTGAGATAAATTGATAGCAAATTTATTCAAAGATTTTACAGTCACGGTAGGTGAAATATTTTATAATATATTATATTATATTACGTACATTTTTTTTTAATTTTTAAAAATTTTTTTACATTTCTTTTTTTTAATGAATGATTTTTGGTTTTCATTGATTTTTAAAGTTTTATTACAATGGACGTTTTCAGAATCCCAAAAAAAACTTTGAGCGCAAGTGGTATATCTACACTTGGTTATACCGCGTATCTACAAATTCCTTAAAGGCTATATTGCAGGGCAAATTGCACTAAAAGTAGTCTCTAAAAGATTTGTAGATACGCGGTATTAACGAAGTGTAAATTCCTGGTATTGAAGTAGCTGCGACGATATAATGCAGCGATTTTAAACTGTAATGAGTTCAAAATATTCAGCACTGGTTTCCTAAAGTTCGTCATGGAAATAAATTGCTTTAATCATAGGACTCAGTACCGTTTTCCGAATCCTGATTTTTATGCGTTCAGTTTAATATTTTTATCATATGCTTAAATATATATTACCATAGAGACACATGAGCAATAGAAAAAGTGGTACATTGCTTGATACAATGCTTTATCTTGATGTTAGAATATTAATAAAATAGTTCCAGACAGCACAACATCTTATAGTAATCTCACTGCAAGCTTATAAAAACGGATTTGTTTAGTATTAAGAAGCATTGAAATGTACAGTTTTTTTAATGCCATTCTATGCTTCCCAGTTAAAAATTTCGTGTGTGTTCCCGCGTGTGTTCCTACATGGGTTTCCATATGTGATCCTGTGTATCAGGAAACTTTGACATGAACCCTCGAGGGAACAATGTACCTAGGATCCCATGTGGGATCCCACATAGGATTTCAAATTGAATTTTTAAAAACTTCTAACATGCTGCGCAGTAGTTTTCCAAAGCACTTACCGCTGCGCAGTAGATTTTTTTGTTCTTGTAAATATGGTATGTAACAGTTACTGGCAAATGAATTATTTTTTAAAAATATTCTTTTTGTAGATTTATTTAAATTGTTTAATAAATTAAGGATTCCGTAAGGGAACACATGCACATGGGATCCTATTTACAGTGTTCCCTCGAGGGTTCGCGACAGTGTTCTCTGACACACAGGATCCCATATGGGAACCCATGTAGGAACCTTTAAGGGATCCTATATTTGGGAACACACGTGGGAACACACGCGAAATTAAAAATTTAGAAGCAAAAGAAATTTAAAAAAGTTATTATCATTCACTATATTTACAATTATTTTATGATTATCTTTATTATAATTACACTCATTTTATAAATTTAAAATAATTATTTAATAAACTAATGTTTTAAATAAACTTAATAAAATGAATTACTTCTTGAAAGAACATCAATGATAATGATCACATAATGTAATTTTTGAATTACAATAGAAACAAACATCCTAACCGCAAATGACATTTACCAGTATGATACTTTGAATAAGAAAATACAACTATTGAATTAATGTAATAAGAAAAAAGATGAATAAATTAGAAGCTTACAGTAAAATAAAATGAAATTGTAGAAAATTATTATTATTACTTACTTGTCACTAACCATTACTACGTAACTGGAGAATGGTAAAACATAACCATAAACACGAAAGTATAATATTTTTATTTTACAGCAACTTAAAAGGTTAATTAATTATAAACATTATACATACAATAAAACCAAATATAAGGAACTAAAAATTATTATAACTTACTAGTTTCAACATTTACACGTGACCGAAAAGAAATCCGATGACAATCACCACGTGCAGTACAATAAAAAAAATATCAAAACCTTAAATGACATAAATAATTATTATACCTTAAGAAAAAAATAACATTTAAATAATAGAACTAAAAAACAGATAAATAAGTTACAAATAAAATAAAAAGAAATAAAAGATTATTACTATTATTATCATTACTAACCTGTCAGAAACGAATGCCAATGTAAACAGAACATTATTTTACTTAAAACACCATAACCCTAACAACTTCACTAAAATCACTGTCACTTCTTAAACTATCACTCCTTAATTATTACAATTTAATTTATTTTTAATTTATTATTATTTAATAAAATGCAATTATTTAATATACAAATATTTTAAATAAATTGAAAAATACTAAAAATAAACGTCTAAACTGTGATGTTATTGTTGACAAAAAATATCGAAAATTTCTATGTATTAATTATTTTAATAAAATTTTTTGTTATTTTAGATTGCTAACATTATAAGAAATTTTATAAAATAAACTTGAACTAACAATATTTAATTAAAAGATTTTAATTCGTCTGCAAAACAAAAAATCGAAATTGAAAACTATCGATAGTGAGGTTTGATATCTACTGACCAATGGGAGACTCGGAAATGGAGTTACACGTCTGAAGTTAACCACAATTGAATTGGCCGTACCAAGGCCACAAACCAAGAAGAAGAAGAAGAAGAAGAAGAAGAAGAAGTTAACCACAACGTCCGTTCTTTTTAGAATAGGATAATTGGTTCTCCAATAGTTATTCCTATAATTTTCTTAATTTTTAAATTATTTTTTTTTAATTGAATATTGGTCTCCAATAGTTATTCCTATAATTTTCTTAATTTTTAAATTATTTTTTTTGAATTGAATATTCATTGTTTAATTTTTTTTTCAATTGTGTAATTTTCTAGCCATTTTTTAAATTTATCAGCAGTTTAAAAATTATTTGGGAATACTAAAGAATATTTCGGAATATCAGTAATAATCGAGAATATTGAATATATGCTGGAATAGATGGGATATATCAAGGAATTATATGAGAATATCTGTAAGATGTGCGAGGAATATCGGAGTTGACTACCCCTCGGTTTACATTCATTAATTTCATTAAATATTTAAAATTTGAAAGTTATTTTAATTAATGTTATTTTGATTATTGTCGAATTTAAGATTTTGTTAAATTAAGATTTATTTCTATTTTGACTTTGTATTTGATTAATTGAAATATTGAGATAATATTATTATTTGAACTTCCGGTTTTTATCTGCCAACTTGTCAGATCAGACAATTATTTGTTTTGTGCGATAAACATTAAATGTTCGCACTTTTATTTTATACGCACCAACACTGTTTGACTCCGATGTGGAGTTTTCCACATCATAATGACTCGTTGAGGAGATGGTTCTGGTGGTCATTATCGTCGTGGGATTGTCCGTATGTGAGTCTTGTTCTCTCAAGAGTGTCAGGACCAGAAGATAATGTCGTCAGTCGTGTTTATAAACTGTCAAAATACTAGTGGCAGCCATCTTGTTTCAGCGCTTGACGTCAGCGCCGCCACCTGATTAACACTTCTCGGTCTATTGCCGCTCGATTTTTCCATCCACGGGTAATGCAACTTCGCGAACTTTGAAATGTGATTTGTGAGAGCGCCACCGTGGCGCATGTGTCGCCGCACATGATCTTGTCGACGACGCATTCTCGCTGTCGTATTCTGAACTTGTGTGTTCGACCTGTTGGTCGTGTATTGTTTATTAAAAGTCTTAAAAACTTTATAAAAATGTAACAAAATAAATATCGGGGCTACATTCGTGGCTATTTGTACCCTATCAAGTGAGCTTCATTATTAACGTTTGTGTATTAATTTGATGGAGTCGGTTCTCCGACTATATTTTGTAAATTTAGAGTCAGTGTTCAGTGATCGTCTTTTGTAAATGGCCGTTCCATGCGGCCGACTATTTTCATGTTCTTGTAATCTTTTGATAGGGTTAAAATTGAATAAAATTGTTATTTTTTAACAAAAGGGTTTAAAATTTTAAATTTAGTTTGTGCTGCTCCTTATTCCCAACTCTCCAGAAAACTGGTTAGTCGTGGCTTTTGTTATTTAATTAAACAATTAAAGTAGTTTGATTATTCTTTTATTTAATAATTGTTTTCTTTGTTTAGTTATTTATCATTCAAATAACCTAACGCTAGGTAATTATTTTTATACTTTTTATTTGTTTTAATAAAACTCGAATTTAAAATTTTTAAAATTAAACATTAAACATAATTTAGAAAAATATAAAAGGTAATAAGCTATAAAATAAGAATGTAATTTTTTATCAAAATTGGTTAAACAAAGATACAAATGGTAATCTTTTTTAAATTTAAAATAATTTTGTTTCATAACAATCGTAAATTCTGTATTAAAAAAATGTTTCGAATACTTGACATTGGATGATTTGAAATGTATTAGAACAATTTCATAGCTCGGATAAATCGATTTTTTCACACTTCAATCAACATAAAATTATCATTTTAGCTTATGTTCATACAATTTTAATTTTGTTTTTTAAGTTGAATTCGTATTCTTTAAATTTTATAGCGCATATTAAAAGTGATGTTACGCGTTCAATAGAATTTCACAATCCATAAACAAGCATTCGATTATAAAATGTGAGACATTGATTTAAAATAATCTTTGCAAATTGTTAAGTGTGAAGCTATTAGGGCTTGTAATAAATTGCTGGAAAATGTTAATGTAAGTTGAGGTGAATTTTAAGTATACAACATATAAATATAAAGTGTTTACATATTGCGGACTTCACGGTTATATAAGTTTTTTAGTAAATGTAAAAATAGCTTCACCGAAGAGTAATTTAGCAGTCAATGAAGCGACGAGATTAATTGATTTCATCCCAAGGTTTTTTAAGAGCTACAAAATAAAGTATAACTACACTTGCCCACTTATTACACGCGTCTGGTAAATGCACTCATTCCAACAACTGGATCGAGTGCTTAATTAGTAAGTAATCAGTGTTGCTCAGTTAGTAATTATCCTCGCTTCATCATTAACACTGCAATGAGCACGATTTTAAATGCCGTTGACCTATACTGACACTAGACGTGTTCATCCACAAAATTTATAACATATTTTATGAATAATTTCCTTTATGCCACTGATGTGTTTTCTCAGTGATAAAAAAGATAGTTAATACAAACAAACCACCTACAAAATTACAAGTTTAATTTTTTTCTTTTTTGTGAATGTTTGTGAATGGAATTCTTTTTTTTTTAATACAAGAAAATTACTAAAATAGGGAAGAATTATTACTGCAAGTTCAAAAAAAAGGAGTAATTAAAAAATTACTAAATGACTAGAAAGAGACAAAATAGGGGAGACCACCCGACAGTAGATAAACATTTTTCTGATAGGTGTAATTATTTCAGGTTAAAGTTATTAATAAAATACTTAATGCTAAAATGAAGCTAATATATTCAAGTAAGTAATGCAAAAAGTAAAATAAGCCTAAAATTAACCTCTTTCTTATTTTAAATACTTCTTTAACACGATAAACAATCACTGAAAAAGCAACCTCCTGCCAACAGTAGTTATGCGAGAAATACAAGAAATTTTTACTTTTCGGAAATACGACTACCAAACCTAAAAGCTAAAAAGAGCGGGAAATTTGAAATGAAGAAAACTAAATATCACATAAATTTTTGTATCTCTTGTGTAACAACTAATTTATTTATATAAGTGATTTCTAAAATTTTTGTACTGATAATAAATTGATTCTGATCATTTTATATGAACTCAAGCTAAATTAAAAAGTTTTTCGAGTGGAAAAAATGCTTTCAATACATAACCTCAACTTCTGACAGTTGTGCCGCGATTCTGAAATGGATCATCTACTGTTAGAATTTATACTGATTTATAAAAAGTGCTTAAATATTTTTAAATAAAGAAAACTAACAATTGGCAATGACCCATATTGTTTCTTAAGATTCCAATTTTGATAATAACGCGTTTGTGAGGCCGGAAAAAATTTTTTTTCGTAGAAATCGTAAACATACGGAAAGTCCATTTTTTTAACCTCAAAAAACGTTTATTTTATAAACGTCAATTATTCATATAGTTTCAAAAAAACTTGGTTAGGTAACCTTATTTTATTCCTAAAATCTTATTATAATGAACTGAATTAAACTTTTAAAACCGTACTCTAGAAAATTGAAATTATCTACTGCATATTTGACATTATCTACTGTTAGACGGTCTCCCCTAAGTTAAAAATAAAAAATATAAATTGCAATTTTAAAAAATAATTTAGGATTAAAAAAAAATCTGTAGAGAAAAAGTAATGAGAAAATGAATAAAATGACTAAATGCTGATAAAAAATAAGTATTAAATTTTAAAAAATAACTAAAGTAAAAAATTTTTAATATCAAAATGAAGGTAAAATATAAGTAAAAAAAATTCTAAAAACAGTACAAATAAAGAAAGTAACTAAAAAATTAGGTAAATTACTAGAAAGTGATCAAATAAGTAGAAATTGAAAAAAATAACTAGAAATTTTTGAAAATAACTTAGAAATAAAGAAAAAATCTGTTAAGAAAAATTAACTAGAAAGTGAATACAATTATTAAAAGCCAAAGTAATAAGCTGATAAAAAATAAGTAGCAAATTTGAAAAAATAAATGCGTATAATAAGGAAATTTTAATATGAAATGAAAGTAAGATAAAAGCAAAAAAAATTGCTAAATAGTAAAAAAAAAAGAACTAAAAAATGATAAAAATTACTAGAAAGAGACAAAGTAAATAGAAAATTTGAAAAATATGTTGGTATTGAAAAAAAATCTCAGGAACTGAATGAATGCTCGGAATTCAATCAAAACCACTGGAAAATGGGGAAAAAAGAACTGGAAAATGGAAAAATAACTTAAAAATGATGAAAAAGGAGTTGTATATTTAAAAAATAAATTTCTGGAAAGTAAAAAATGTTGATATTTTAAGAGTAACTTAAAAGGACAAAAATATCAAAATAGAAGATTAAAACTACAAAAGAAAAAAATCATTAAAAAGTGACGCAATAAGTAGAAAGTGAAGGAAATGAATATAAATTTAAATTTTCAAACATAACCTGAAAATCAAGAAAGAAATAAAAAATCCTGAAAAATTGAATGATTATTTAAAATTAAATTAAAACTGAAAAGTGGAAAAAAGTACTAAGAAATGAAAAAAAGAACTGAAAGTTGACGGAAAATATGTAGTAAATTTGAAAACATAACTGAAAAGTAAAAAATTTTGATATCAAAAGGCGGTATCTTAAAAGTGAAGAAAAGTTACACTGAGAAACTTTTGATTTTAATATCTGCTTTATTGCTTATTATTATGTACAATAAAATTTAAGAGTTTAGGGATAATCGAGATGTGGTTATAAAAACTAATACACTGTTTAAGAAAAGACGTTTTAGATGCAACAGTTGTCTTTTTGATAAAAAGTAGTAAAAGTGTTATATACTTCATAAGACACATAATTATATTACCTCTAAAAAATTTAAGAGATATGAAAATAAAGAATTGCAAGAATTATGAAACGTGTGTTAGAAACTTAATAGCATGGGGTGCGCGCGCAGTAAAAAGAAAAATGGCAGTATTTGTTTGACAGGTCAGAGATACAGATGCAAGTTCGTCTTTGATATTTGTATAGTTACGTGTAACGAACAACCTATACTATGATATATATATTACGCACACTTTTAAGCCTTAACTACAAACATATATAACATTTCGATGACGTCGAATAATCGCGCGCGTAGCTATAGAAAAGAGTGTTTTAACTTTCCTTATATACTAACTAGCAAAAGTTTCATGTGGTTTGAGAAGTGATTTTTTACTAAATTGAAGTGAAAATGGTAATAATAATTAACATCTGTGTTCAGTATTCCGGATGATACGAAATTTTTCTAGAGATCGATTTTTTTTAAATATATTTTTGAATAAATATTGTGAAGTGGTAGAATAGCTCATGAGACATATGGCTGCTCGAAAAACTGTCGTAGAAAAAGTCTAATAAAATTTTAGACATGCCATAATAAATAGATCAAAATGTGTTAAAAATGAATATCGCTGTTTCACATTTACTTTTTTCTAACCTCAAATAATACTAATTCTAATTACATATATTAATTTTTTTTCTCACGAAATTACAATAATAGAAAACAAGGTAACACAATCTCTTTTTTTTAAAAGAACTATTGGCTGATTCCAGAAGAAAATCGAAATTGATGTCCTTAATGATTTCTGAAAATCAGGATTGTTGGTTATGAAAAGTTATTTTTTTTAATAATACTACTATACTAGATGTACGAATTTATGAAACAAATTTATTTCTTATATGATAAACAAAGAAGATATGTCCAAGAGAGTACCCTGAAAATCATTCCCTCACTATGTCCCAACTGCTGAATTCGAAGAGAATTATTAACTTAAAACGTAAAATTCCTTACTAATTGTTTGTTATTTTATTTTTTATTTATATAAGATAGTATTAACTGTATCTACACGAGTTTATAATTTAAAAACAGCGAATGGAAGTATTTTTAAATATACTTCAAAATTTGTCCTTGAAAAACTTATCATTCCCTCACCGCTTTGAAACAGTGTGATTGCAGCAAAGTTTTAATGCCTACCAAGTTCCACCTTAAGTTTTTTGAAAAATGGCAACATTGTTATTGACAACCTATACTGCAGCGAACGTTTGTAGAAAGGATATTTTGTTAAAACTAATTTATCAATGAGATTTTTAAAAAATACATTTCTTCACGTCATTCCCTCATGTTGATTTATAAATAGGTAAACACATTTGAATTTACTAATCATAGTGTATTTGCACATGTTTCCAGTGTTTATATCGCATTGTTCACAGTGCATAGGGAAGTAAGGTTATGTTTCTGAGGTTATGGTCATTTTGTTTCGATTCGTCATTCCCTCATCATCATTCCCTCACTAAATTTTACCTTTATATTCCATTGAAAAATATCAAACTCAAAACAGTTGGGGACCATTATAATATTTTAATCAAATAAGCCATAAAATACGGCTTGAGAAAAAAAAATTCAATAATGAGTAAAAAAAAAATTGATGAACTCGATGAAGCCATTTTCGATTTTTTTCTGGAATCAGCCTATTATGATCGAACCTCGACTATCCCTAAATTCTTACGTTTTATTACAAATATAGAAATTGAAAAAAGCAAAAACTGTAATTAAAAGTCTCTCAGTGTACTAGAAAGTGGAAAAATAAAAAAAATTTGAAGAAAATGAATCCAATTTTTCAAATAACTTGGAAATGGAGAGAAATCTGAAAAATGTTTGAATAATTTAAATTAAATAAATTCCTCTAGAGAATTAGATAAAACAATTAGAAAATGTATAAAATACTAAAAAAATAATAAGAAAATAAAAGACATAATTAAAAAAAAAGGAAATGTTACTAAAGGTGATTAAATGACTGTAAAATGAAAAAATAATATAACTAGGAATTTATAAAAAATAACTAGAATGACTATATTATCAATTAAAGGCAAAAAATATATGAGGAAATAAAACAATCTTTTGAGATTAAAAAAAGATAATCAGAAAAATTACTGGAAATTAAAGTAATAAGATTTTGAATAAAATTGACCAAAAACAGAAGAAAAATTATTTAATGCATAAAAAAGTGGAATGGGAATTTGAAGAAATTATTAGAAAGAGAAAAAATACTTAAAAATAGAATAATTAAAAGAAAGTACCTAATACCTAGGTAAATTTTAAATTTTCGAATTTATTTTCAACCGAATTCAAATCGACCCGAATTTTCACTCAACACATTTATTGGGGTGACAAATTTAAAGTTTTTTTTAAATTCTTGAAAAAAACTAGAAGTTTGAATGAAATTAAAAAAATCACTTGCAAGTGACTAACTATCTCGGATTAAAGATTGATAACTTCAAAATAATGAAGACACAAAAAAATAAGGAAAAATAATTACATATTACATTATAGATTAAAATATCTGGACAACTATAAACAATATTATAACTATGAAAAGATAATTAAAGAGTAAGATAAATAAATACATTATGGAAATAAATCTAAAAGATGTTAAAGGACTCCTAGATAGAAAAACTGGTAAATAAAGAAGAATGAAACATTACTAGATAGCATATAAAATATTTTGAAATTTAAGAAAAGCGACTAGTATATACTAAAAATGTACTAAATGTACTAGAAATGTACTAAAAAAACAAATAAAAAAAATTCAAAATTAAATAGAAATTTGTCTAATCTTTATTTTTAAAACCTTGTGTGTCTAATTTTAGAATTTAGTAGTGAATATAGCCACACCAAATTTTATTTAAATCTTTTCAGCCGGTTCCTAGTTATCATGTTTACAAAAAATAAAAAAAAAATAGAAAGCTTCTTTCATGAACTCAGAGAAAAAATATATTAACTTAGAGCCAACTAGCTTTTTCATTTATATCAAATTAATTTTTATCTGTGACAAAAAAAAATGTTATTTAAGTCAAATAACTTTTTTATTTGAAACAAAGAACAAATTTAGTTTGCTCTAAGACAAAGATATTTTTATTTGGCAAAAATAAAATTTTGGGTGTATGAAAGCAATATTTATGAAGGTTGAAAAAGAACTCATTAAGAAGGGAAGAAAAATGCGAAATTAGAATTAGAAATAAGAAAGAAAATTATAAAATAGAGAAAAATTACAAGAAATTTTCAAAATACTTAGAAATGTAAGAAATATAATTTAAGATTTTTAAGAAATTACCAGGAAGTTGAAAAAAAAACTCTAAAATGGAAAAAATAAGCAAAAAGTGAAAAAAATTATTATGCGATTAAACCCTCCCCCTGCTTCTAATAGTAAGTATGAACTCCCCACTCTAAAAAATTTACTTCCACTCGCTTTCTACATTAAAATTATACTCGTTAAACAAACATTTTAAATCTAATTTAAATTAAACCAATTTTATTATATTTATGTTTATTATATTACACTAGCAAAATAAAACGCGCGCAAGTGCGCGATTAGTTTTTTATTCATTTTAAAAATTATAAAATACAATAATAAATATAAAAAATCGGTAAATACTATTTATCTAATAAGAAAAAATAAATATTTTAAATATAATATTTAAAAATCAGTTAATATAAATAAAATAAATATTTATTTAGGACAAGCTTTATAATATTTTAGAATTAAAAAGAATTGCAAAAAATAATTGAAATTAAACAAAATAATTGAAAAAAAAATGAAATCAATTAAAAATTGGGGAAAGTAATTTAAGCAATCATAAAAATGTTTTAAACATAAAGAACACTGCAAAAACAGGTGTCTTAAATTGTACAAAAATGTCTTAAATTAAGACATTTTTCGTGTCTTAGACACCAAAAGTATCTTAATTTAAGACGTTTATGTCCAATTTAAGACACTATGTTTTTGCAGTGAAAATAATTAAAATTTGAGAAAATACTTGGGAATCTTAAAAGTATATTAAAACAAAATTGAAAAATGAAAAATTAGAGAAAATAATTGAAAATTGAAAAAACATGGT
This sequence comes from Ganaspis brasiliensis, assembly GCA_037103525.1. NCBI lineage: Eukaryota > Metazoa > Arthropoda > Insecta > Hymenoptera > Figitidae > Ganaspis > Ganaspis brasiliensis. The sequence continues at coordinate 767,875 of JAZKLR010000126.1, forward strand.
TAAAAATTAAGATAAATAAATTAAAATTAAAAAAAAAATAATTAAGATTTGAGAAAATAATTAAACAAATTACATAAAAAATTTTAAATAAAGGAAAATTAAACAAAATTTGAGATAAATACTTAAAACTTTCAGAAGTTTATTGCAATAAAAGAAAATAATTAAAAATTAGAGAAAATAAATGAAAAAAGATAAAAATAATTTAAAATTGAACAGAACAAGTTTTAATTAAAGAGAAATAAGTAAAAATTTTTGGTAATTATAAAAAAGAACGAGAAAAAGAACGAAAGTAATTGAAAATTAAAGAAAATAATATAAATAATGAAATAATTGAAAAGTCAGATCAATAGTTAATAATTTTTGAAATTATAAAACAAATTTAAAGAATTGAAAATTGAAGGAAATAGATTTTGGAAAATAATTGAAAAAAGTTTTTAAATTTTTAAACTTGACGACAATAATTAAAAAATGATACAAACAATGATAAGTTGTAAAAATTAAATGACATTTAAGTGTAATAATTGAAAAAACTACAGAATTTTTTTAAATAAAGAAAAAATAATTGAAAATTGAAAAAAATACATAAAGATCTTAGAAATCAATTAAAAAAAAAAGAAAATAAATAAAATATTGCAGAAAAGAATTAAAGAAATAAGCTAAAAGTAATTGAAACTTACGATAGTTAATAAACAAATTTTAAAATTATGAAAACAAATAAAAATAAATAAAAATTGAAGAAAACAATTGAAATTTTAGAAAAATTCTTAAAAATCTTAGAAAGTAATTTTAGAAAATGATAATAACTAAAAATTAGAGAAAAGACTGGAAGAATGCTAAAAATAATGGAAATTTACGATAATTATAAATTTTTTTGGAAATTATGAAAACAAATAAAAATAATTAAAAATTGAAGAAAATAATAGAAATTTGAGAAACTTACTTAAAAAAAAATTTTAGAAATTAATTTTATAAAATGAGAAAAATTAAAGAAAAGTCTGGAAGAAAGCTAAAAATAATTGAAATTTACGATAATTAATAAAAAACATTTGAAATTCTAATAACATATAAAAATAATTGGAAATGGAAAAAAATATTTGAATTTTCAGAAAAATACTTAAAAATCTTAGAAAATAATTTTAGAAAATGAGAATAATAATTAGCAACCGAGAAAAATAATTGAAAAATGATAAAATTAATTCAAAATTGAAAAAAATAATTGAAATATGCTAAAAATAATTTAAGATTGAGAAAGAAAATTGAATTATGATGAAAATAATTTAAATATGAAATATTGAAAACATTCAATAAAAGTTGAGAGAAATAACTGAAAAAATCATAGGGTTTATGTTAAAAAAAAATAATAATTACAAAATTATTTAAAAAATTTTAATTAAAGAGAATAATTAAAAAATCGCAGAAATAACGAAAATTGATGAAAATAATTGCAATATCGGATAAATAATTGAAATTTTTAAAAGTAATGACAAAATCTTTATAAATAAAATCAGAGTTTTGTGTGTTCATTGCACAGAATTAAAAATTTCTGTTATATTTTTTCTTTCTATACTTTAAATTTTCCGAAAATACAATCGACAAAAATATGTATGTATGTATGTATGTATGTATGTATGTATGTATGTATGTATGTATGTATGTATGTATGTATGTATGTATGTATGTATGTATGTATGTATGTCTGTCGTCAAAACTTTGACCAGGCATCACGTAAAAACTTATTCACCGATTTAAGTAAAACTTGGCAGTCTTTTAGGTATTAGCCTAACTTAAAATTCTATCCATATTAGATTAAAAAATATTAATATGAACTGAAATTATGACATTTTTTGAAAAATTCAAAAACCCAAGAATTTTGATTTTTTGTTACATTTTAATCAATTTGACTTAAACTTATTACATGGTTATTTTTATTGTTTCTGATTAAAATTTTATCGTCAAATAAAAAAATTTCAAATTTCAAATTCAAAACATTCGAGTAAAACATTAAATTTTCAAAAAATCAAAAACATAATTACTACAATTAATGGTGTTTAACTTTGATACTGGTTTATTTTTTAGGACTTCAATTCAGATTTTTTTATTTAAATTATAAATTAACTTAGTTAAAAAAATGTTCATTGTAAAGGAAGATTGATCAATTTTTCAAAAAATGTTAAAAATAAAAAAATTCTAAAATTATTTATGGAATGGATCCAATGGAAGTTTCTGGAAAGTTTTCAAGGGATGTTTTCTGGAAGTTTTCAAAGGAAGTCTCCGAAAAGTTTTTAGGAAGTTCCTAAGGAATGTTTTCGGCAAGTTTCCAAAGCAGGTCTTCTGGAAAATTGCAAGGAATATTTCCGGAAAGTTTTCAGGAAGTTTACAAGGGATGTTTTAGAGAAGTTACCAAAGAAAGTTCCCATGAAGTTTCCAGGACATTTTTAAGGGATGTTTTAGAGAAGTTTCCAAACGAAGTCTCCGAGAAATTTCCAGGAAGTTTCCAAAGGGACTTTCCGAAAAGTTTCCAGGAAGTTCCCGAGGAATGTTTCCGGAAAGTTTTCAGGAATTTTACAAGATATGTTTTAGGGAAGTTACCAAAGAAAGTTTCCGGGAAGTTAACAAGGGATGTTTTAGAGAAGTTTCCAAACGAAGTCTCCGGGAAATGTACAGGAAGTTTCCAAGGGAAGTTTTTGAAAAGTTTCCAATAAGTTTTCAAGGAATGTTTCCGGGAAGTTCCCAGGAAGTTTCCAAGGTGTGTTTACGGGAAGTTTCCGAGGGAATGTTTCCGGGATGTTTCCAAGGGAATCTTTCTAGGTGCCAATTTTCACTATGATAATCGTAATTAGCACATCAAAATATGTAAGTAAAGAAGTTTAAAAGAAATCTAGAATATGTGCTAATCGGATATATATTCAATAATGGATATTGCAATTTAATAATTTTTTGAAGAGAACTATGTTGCTTAGAAAAGTTTGTTTCAAACACTCTCTGCATTAAAATAATTTTTGTCAGAATATATTTTTTGGCAAAAAAATACTTTCTGTCAGAAAATACTTTTGGTCAAAAAATACTTTCTTTCAGAAAATACTTTTGGTCAAAAAATACTTTCTGTCAGAAAATACTTTTGGTCAAAAAATACTTTCTGTCAGAAAATACTTTTGGTCAAAAAATACTGTTAATAACAGTTAATGTTAAAATACTAGTAATGAATATAATTATAAATTGATGAAAATCAAGAAAAATTACAGAATTTATTTTTAAGCAAAAGAAAATAATTAAAAAATCGTTATATAATGAAAATTTATGACAATAATCTAAATTTGAGATAATAGCTGAAAATTTAGGAAATTAATTGCATGTGTAGGGGAGACCGAGGAGGAAAGTAACAGAGGTGGAAAGTAACAACGCTTATAACTTCTAAACCAATGAGCGGACAGACATAGTCCTTGAATAATTTTTAGTCAGTTTTGCCCCCTCTACCTCCCCCAAATTATGCTAGGGGTCTACCGGAAGCTATATATCTGATACTGACATTTTGTGTAAAAATTACGTCAAAAGTAAGTTTTTGCCTAAATTTACAAAATTTAATATTTTTTTGATTTTATAGATATTTTAAATATGCTTTTCGTTTTTTTGAAGCTTTTTTATTTATCTTTAAGTCGTGCTAGTGCATAATTAAAAAATGCGAAATACTTTTCTGTAATTTAAACTTGTTTTTTGAAATCCAAAAAAAAGAGGGGTGAGGTGGAAAGTAACACGTTGTTACTTTCCTCCTCATCTAATGCTTTATTTTTATAAACCTCTTCCTTTTTTATAACTATGTGATTTTATATGTTTATTTTATATTTTAAAGATTAAATATTGGACTTTTCATTTGAATTTTTAAGAAACGATGCTTTTTTAATGTCATTGCTATTCAACGAATACTAAATAGATAAAAAAAAACTTGATTTAAAAAAAGTGCAAAAATATCTGCCAATTATGTACAAAATGTAGTTAATATCACTTTGTCTTTTTATATGTTCATAATAAAAATAATTTAAATTAATAGCAGTTTTATATTTGAAATGCTAGCCTTAATTTCAAGTGTTACTTTCCTCCTTCGTGCTGTTACTTTCCACCTCAGGGGTGAGGAGGACAGTAACAAATAAAGAGCTGATTTAAAAGTCCTGCAGTGAACTATCAAATTATTATTAATGTTTAAATCCAATTTTATTTAATAGGTGAAAGTCCAAGCTTTCAATTAATATGTTTACAGAACTTATCCGACAAAAAGTTTTAATGCTAGCATCAAAAAACTGATTTTTGTTACTTTCCTCCTCGGTCTCCCCTATATATTTTAAACTTCTTTAAAAACCATAATAAATTTTTAAAGCATTTTTCGAATTTTTTTTTACACAAACGACAATTAAAAACCAGCACATCAAAATAAAATAACAGGGACTAACTTCACTTCAGTTTTTAAAACGTGGACAGAGAAAGATGATTAAATATTAATACTAACTAACTTCACTTCAGACTTTAAAACGTGGACAGAAAAGATGAATAAATATAAATACATACTAACTAACTTCAGGAGTTTACGGAGATTATTATTAACTAGCAAAATAGAACGCGCGCAAGCGCGCGATTAGTTTTCCATGCATTTTAGAAATTATAAAATACAATAATAAATATAACAAATCGGTAAATAAAATTTATCTAATAAAAAGAAATAAATATTTTAAATATAATGTTTAAAAATCAATTAATATAAATAAAATAAATATTTATTTACTACAAAATTTATAATATTTTAGAATTAAAAAGAATTGCAAAAAATAATTGAAATTAAACAAAATATATAATTTGCAAATTTGGCAAATTAATTGAAAAAAAATAATGAAATCAGTTAAAAATTGGGGAAAGTAATTTAAACAATCATAAAAATGTTTTAAATATGACGAAAATAAATCATTAAATTCAATTCATTAAATCAATAAAGAAAATAATTTTAATTTGAGAAAAATACTTAAGAATCTTAAAAGTAAATTAAAACAAAATTGAATAATGAAAAATTAGAGAAAATAATTAAAAATTTGAAAAATATTATTAAAAATTGAGATAAATAAATTAAAATTAAAAAAAAATAATTAAAATTTGAGAAAATAATTAAACAAATTATATGAAAGATTTTAAATAAAGGAAAGTTAAACAAAATTTAAGAAAAATACTTAAAACTTTCAGAAGTTCATTGAAATAAGAGAAATTAATGAAAAATTAGAGAAAATAGATGAAATAAATTGAACACAACAAGTTGTAATTAAAGATAAATAAGTAAAAACTTTTTGATAATTATGAAAAAGAACGAGAAATAGAACGAAAGTAATTGAAAATTGAAGAAAATAATCTAAATAATGAAATAATTGAAAAGTCAGATAAATAGTTAAAATTATCTGAAATTATGAAACAAATATAAAGAATTGTAAATTGAGGGAAATAAATTTTGGAAAATAATTGAAAAATGTTTTTAAATTTTAAAACTTGACGAAAATAATTGAAATATTATACAAACAAAAATAAGTTGTAAAAAATAAATGACATTTAAGTGTGATAATTGAAAAATTTACAGAATTTTTTTAAATAAAAAAAAAATAATTGAAATGTGAAAAAAAAGAAAATAACTTAAAATTGGAGAAAAGAATTAAAGAAATAAGAAAAAATAATTGAAATTTGAAAAAAATACATGAAGATCTTAGAAATCAGTTAAAAAAAAGAAAATAACTAAAAATTGGAAAAAAGAATTGAAGAAATAAGCTAAAAGTAATTGAAATTTACGATAATTAATAAAAAAATTTGTAATTATGAAAACAAATGAAAATAATTAAAAATTGAAGAAAACAATTTAAATTTTTTACAAATTCTTAAAAATCTTAGAAATTAATTTTAGAAAATGAGAATAATTAAAAATCTGAGAAAAGACTGGAAGAATGCTAAAAATAATTGAAATTTACGATAATTAATAAAATTTTTTGGAAACTATGAAAGCAAATAAAAATAATTAAAAATTGAAGAAAATAATAGAAATTTGAGAAAAATGCTTTAAAGTTTTAGAAATTGATTTTTTAAAATGAGAAAACCTAAAAATTGGAGAAAAATCTGGAAAAAAGCTAAAAATAACTGAAATTTACGATAATTAATAAAAAAAAATTTGAAATTGTGATAACAAATGAAAATAATTAAAAATTGAAGAAAATATTTAAATTTTCAGAAAATTACTGAAAAATTAAAAAAAAAAAATTTTTTTGGAAAATAAGAATAATAATTAACAATCGAGGAAAATAATTGAAAAATGATAAAATTATTTCAAAATGGAAAAAAATAATTGAAATATGCTGAAAATAATTTAAGATTGAGAAAGAAAATTGAATTATGATGAAAATAATTTAAATATTAAAAATTGAAAACATTCAATAAAATTTGAGAAAAATAACTAAAAAAATCATAGAATATATGTTTAAAAAAAAAGTAATTACAAAATTACTTAAAAAAAATTTTAATTACAGAGAATAATTAAAAAATCGCAGAAATAACGAAAATTGATGAAAATAATTGCAATATCGGATAAATAATTGAAATTTTTAAAGGTAATGCCAAAATAATGAATATAATTAGAAATTAAAGAAAATAATAGAAAAAATGCAGAATTTATTTTTAAGCAAAAGAAAATAATTAAAAAATCGTTATATAATGGAAAATTGATGACAATAATCTAAATTTGAGATAATAACTGAAAATTTAGGAAATTAATTGCATGTGTATATATTTTAAACTTCTTCAAAAACCATAATAAATTTTTAAAGCATTCTTCGAAACTTTATTTTTACACAAATGACAATTAAAAACCAGCACAAAATAAAATAACAGGGACTAACTTCACTTTAGTTTTTAAAACATGGACAGAAAAGATGAATAAATATTAATACTAACTAACTTCACTTCAGACTTTAAAATGTGGACAGAAAAAATGAATAATTATAAATAGTAATTAACTTCAGGAGTTTACGGAGATTATTATTATTTAATAATAATAATTTCTATTTCAATTCTAATATATTGACACACTTTGCTATTTGATAAAACGCATAATTATGTAGAAAAGTGCATAAAAAGATTTATGTAGTGATAATAATTTATTCATATTTAATCGAGGTTGCAGCTTGCGAGGAAATTTCGTCATTCGTATTTAGTGCGGAAGCGTTTCAGGACGTGACATCTGCATGTTAATTGCATTAATTGCATAAATTCGCAGGACATTGAATGCAAGGGCAGAAAGGGAGGTAGAAGTAATATTTATAATTGAAGGGCTGGTCTCTTGCATACACCTGTCGTACTGCAATCTCAAAAGATTCTCAGATGCTGCCCTCTGATTTCGAGCATGTTAAGAAATTACATTGGCCAACTTTACGCACACAAGCACACCTTTAAAAATGCGCTGGGCTGGCCCTTCTTTAACCATTTTTCGTGCTTGATATAAATCTCGATAACAAGCTTAATTTATATATCAATGATTCTCCCGACCCTCACAATTTTTAATACTTTACCTTTTTTTTCCAAATGATTTCGTGTATTCAACGAATGAATATAATTACTGTGACATAAATAATAAGAGTAATAATAATATTGTTAATAATAACATTAATTATGATTATTAGTATAGTATTATAAAAATGGTAAGAAAATTAATACTAACACGAGTTCAAAAGAACGAGTTTTTTTTGCTTTTTAAAACGTAATTTAAAAATAAAAAAAAATAAAAATAAAGGTATTTTTCATTTGTATAATATTCAGGCCTGAAGCGTGCGTATTTTATTTCTTAAAATTTTTCTTTTGAATGCAAATATACTTGTGCGTGACGAGGATCATGCTGTTATTGAATATTTTGATAACTTTTTATTCAAGAATTATGGACGGAATTTTAACGTTTTTGTTATAATTATTTCTTATTATTGTTTATCTATTTGTATCTTTCAAAGTCATTCTATAATTTTTTGAGACAATAGCTAATTTTTAATTTTGCATTATTAAAATAATTTGTATTTCTTTTTATCACTTTTAAATTAAACAATATAAAACAAAATCGTTACATTTTGGCGCCCGAACAGGGGCATGAACGAGCTGTCCTAAAATCAGAGATTTCCTTTTAAGAATTTGTAATACACACATTTAAAAAGAAATCTCCAATTCATTTTTTCCAAATCTTTTTACAACCTAATCTACAAATTTTTGATCCGATTCACAATTGTTAAAAGAGATTCAGAAAATTTCTCATCAATAGGACAGCCATAGGAAATCACTGATTAAAGACCGATCCAAGAAATGAAAAACGCCTTATTGGATTAAATCTCTTTTTACAGAGGTTACGTTAAATTCTCCAATTATTTCCCTGCATTATTTATTTCACAATTCATCTCTTGAAATCCAGTCTTCTTTGATCATATCAGCAGCTTTTTCTGCGATCATAAGAGTCGGAGAATTAATATTTCCACTGGGAATTTTTGGCATAATCGAGGCATCAACAACCCTCAGATTTTTAACTCCATGAACTTGAAGTCTTGGATTTACAACAGCTTCTGGATCTTCAGTAGGACCCATTTTTGCAGTTCCCACTGGATGGAAATCTGTGCCGCACATATGACGAAAATGGCATTCCCAATATTCATCGGAATCAGGTTTTGTGTGTCTACATCCACCAATATCTAGTGACACAAATTCCATTCCAAGCTGTTTGAAGGTCTGTGTTTTTAAAAAATTACGTAAAAATACTACAGATTTTTTCATCGTTTTCATGTCATCAGGATGACTGAGTTGATTAGAAACTATTTTCACATTATCATTCGGATCCGAACTTTTTAATTTTATTTCACCTAAACTCTTAGGATTTAAAAGGATTGGAAGTACAAAAATGGCATCTTTGGTTTCTATTATTTTTCTCAATTGTTCTGTCACTTCATCCGTCATGTGAAATGCTCGAGCGACTGATTCAAGTCCGTATATCTGCCCTCTTGGAATATGAAAATGCTGAAATTGAATATCTGGATATTCGGCAAATTTATCGTGAACATTAACAAATCCTGTAAAATGAATTCCACCTGGTGATACTAGATCTCCTACGAAAAACAAAACATAATTACTATTTTATAGGTTAGGTTCATATTTTTTCGCTTTTGAAAGTTTTAGTAGGTACAAAAAAATTGTTTTATTTAAAACTTACCTGTTTTATGAACTAAAAATTTATAAGCCTCGTCCAATAGGTTACTGGGTGTAACGGGAACTCCAGTTTTATTAAAATAAGTCATTAACAGTCCATAGGTCATAATATGATCTTCCAAATGTTGCCCTACTGGTAAATCGACTACACTCTCAATTCCCATTTCTTTAAGATGTTCACGTGGTCCGATTCCCGAAAGCATTAAAATTTGAGGAGTCGCAACAGTCCCAGCCGATAAAATTATTTCTTTAGATGTCCTTGGTTCAAAAATTTCTCCATTTTCCATTCTCAATCGAACACCTACTGCTTTAGTTCCGGACATTATAATTTTCTCTGCTCTTGTCGATCTTAAAACATACAAATTTTTCCTATCTTTCGCTATCGAGAGAAAAGCTTCTCCTACACTGTATCTCAATCCATTATCAATTGTACCCTCGCTTTTTCCATAACCCATTTGTGTCTTTCCATTAAAAGTCTCCAAAATCGGAATGCCAAGTTCACGAGCTGCCTGGAATTTTATTCAATGAAATTATTAGGTTATTAAAATTAGATGAAAAATAAATACTAAAAATCAGATTCATACTTTTATGAATACATCATCAAACGAAGAACTGGAATAGTTATATTTTCGAATTCGTAATGGACCTCCGGTTCCAAAATACTGTTTTCCACTTTTAGCTGCAAATTCTGGAGTATAACCCTCGGATTTTTTGAAATAAGGCAAAACTTCGTCAAAACTCCAACCAGTGTTTCCCAATTTGGACCATTGATTATAATCTCTATCATTTCCACGAATGTAGAGCATTGCATTTATGCTGGAACTTCCACCAAGTGATTTGCCCTTAGGCCAGTGACAAATTGATCCTTTATGACCTTGACAATAATCATCATTCGGTTCAACTTTATAACTGTAAGCTTCCTCACTGTTCAGTAATGAAAGCACAAGTCCGGGAATTTTTGTAATAGGTGAAGGATTTTTTCCCTCTTCAACCAAAAGAATTTTCCAATTTTCATTTTCCGAGAGTCTGCTTGCCAGAGCAGAACCTGCAGTACCACCTCCGACTATTATAAAATCAAAATTCGGCTTTTCAGAGAGAATTTCTAAAGTTCGATCTGGGGGATATAAATCATCTGTTTTTAGAGCGCATTCTGCGGCGAGAAGAGTTCGTATAAGATATTTGAAAATCACACCTGATGTTCCATCTGCAGCTGAAGCACAACTTTGTGCCATACAGTTTTCCATTTTTGATTTCTGTAATTAAAAATAAAGAAATTTCACTGATAATAGCGATTTTTTGAAACCTGGATTTGTTTTTTTATACTAAACAAATTTAAGTTTTTAAATTTTGGAGTTGCGTGACTTTCAGTTTCGATTTCATTAAGCCGCCGCGTGCAGAAACCGCACCGGTACTTAAAATGCATTTTTTGCATGCGGTGCATTGTTAATTTCAATATCTAAACCGCACTCACAAAAACAATCTATTATTCCAAAATTTAATATATTTTCATAAGGTTAATTGACATATAAATGATGTTCAGATTAAACATCTAAAATGTTAAATTCAAATATCTGAAATATTATAAACTATTATTATCAAATTCAAGTTACTTGTAAAAAGACTATATGACAACTTACGACAATTTATAATTTTTCAACACAAATTTTGTTCTGAAATTCTAGGGAAGACGACAATGACAGTCGACGCATAAAAATAAGAGATCTACGCGCATAAGCTTCAAAACTTGATATCTTTAATTCATTCGTGTCTAACGTTGCAAAAAGATAGTAAATGTTAAACGTTAATATCTGCATGTTAACCGTGAATATATTTTTTTCAACTATCTAATTTTAAACATTCATTTTCATAATATGGCTTGTTTTGTGAGAGTGTAAAATTTTTGACAAAATTGAGACAACTTAAGGGCATATTATAAAAAATCACTGACAAACAATTTCCGTGATTTTACTCTTAAAATAGTAAATATTCTTTTCTGAAACATGGTAGAATTATCTAAAATAAAATCTAGAAGATCTGTTTGGCCCGAGTTCGAATTAGCAGTTAATATGACAAAAGTGAGTTTGAAAATTTTTTGAAATTCACCAAATTTTATTGACTTTAATATATTAAAGTCAATAAAGGTAATTTAGGTAATTCTACAAAAAATCATTAAAAATATTTGGTATCTTAAGAGTATCGAATATTTTCTCTTTTAACTTTTAGAATCCTATATAAGAAATAAGGCAGCATTAGGCTACTCGTCATTTCTCCAGTCTAGACGTGAAAATTAATTTATTGACAAATTGTAATTTTTTTTATAAAATTGGAAAAGTGATTATGGGAAAATATTAAAAAAAGTAAATTGTTGTTGGAAAATTAGCAAAGTAAATTATTGATAAATTGGAAAATTGGCAAATTAAAAAATTGCTTAAACTGGAAAATTGAGAAATTGGCAAATTAAAGAAATTGGTAAATTTAAAATGGTCTATCTGACTTTGCTTTAAAATTAATTTTTAAAAACATTCTTTATTTCTCTGAAATTTAAAAAAATTAGCTTCGAGACAAAATCCAGACAAATTTTGATTAGGCAGACCTTAATGACAATTCAAAAAATTGTACAAAGTTTCGTGATAAAATATCCAATTTTTAATTTTTAAAATATATGTGCGCTAATGGTAATCTTGAACTTAAAATTCGTTTTTCTCAAAACTAGGATTTTGATACTTCTAAATTTGAATGTTTGTAACTTTGTGAATTTTTCATCTAAAAGGGTCCAAAACCTCTCAAAATGTTCAAAATTTAATAAAAAGTGTGATCATATAAATAAGAAAAAAAAAATAAAAATAAATAAATAAATAAAAATAAATAAGAAACCCTACTGATATTCATTAAGTGTTTTTATTGGACTATTTTAATTTTTTGAAAAAGTATATTGAAAAAAAAATCTATCAAACTAATTGTTATTCTAGGTTATTCAAAATTCTTTCCTTTCAGTTAACTCTAAAATTTAAATAATTCTGTTTTATGAAATTAAGAAAATTTAAAAAATAAAATCGTTCTGTTCATGAATTACTCAACTTTTTTGATAAAATTCTTTCTTGTTAATATTAAGGGCATGTGATGGATTATGACGTCACTTGTATAGGCAAAATTTGTCCGTAACTTTTCTCTTAAAATATTGAATATTTTGTAATGAAACTTGGTAGAATTACTTAAAATGTCATAAAAAGGTCTCTCAGACCCAATTTTGTTTGAATTTTGGCTCATAATTGATTTTTAAAAAATATTTCATTTTTTCGAAAAGTTCTAAAAATTAATTTTGGGCCAAAATTCAAACAAACTTGGGTCTGAGAGACCTTCATAATGTCATTTTAAGTAATTCTATCAAGTTTCATGACAAAATATTTAATATTTTATGAGAAAAGTTACGGACAAATTTTGTCTATACCAGTGACGTCATAATCCATCACATGCCCTTAAATAACAGTTATTAGTTTGGCACTATTAATTAGTTATATTCTTTACTAATTGGAATAGAGAAAACTTGTTCACTATTTTACTGTTAAATTAGTAATTTTTTGCTAATTCAGATTTAGAAAGTACTTATATACATATACAGAACTTCTTTTTAAATTTGAACTAGTGATTTTCTACTAATGAATTAGAGAAAATGAGCTACTATTAAATAGTAAAAAATGTTTCTAATTTTTAGTAAAAAACTATTAATCAGAAAGTGAAAATATCTACGAATTTATGAATTTATTTCAATTAATAGATATTTTACATTCAAATAAGTAATTTTCTACTAATAATTAGTAATCAAATTTAGAAAATTTTTTTATAATAAACTTTGAAATCGTTTACTTACTTGACAATATTCAAGTCGTTCTTGAGGATTTTTAATAGTATTTTGTAATGTTTGTTATTTATAATTTACAATTATTAATTTTAATTTTCAGAACAATGGCAAAATTAATTCTTTACTAATCCTCAGTTTTTACACTTTGATAACTCTTTAAACACACTCTTTAATTTAAAAAACTAATTTTATTTTTAACATTCTAAAATTTGTCATTAATGTGACTGTCCACTTCACTAGTTTTTTTTCAAATGCTTATAATGTTACGTATAACGGTCTTGGAATTCAAACGGTAATGTTAAAAAGTAAAATATATATAGATATATATTATGAAATATAGCCTACTAACGACATATTTTTTTAAATTCCCTACACTGAAAAAACGGTATTGATCTTTGTAACTGCATGAAAATTGTTTTTCAGCTAAACAATAAAATACGTGTCGTCTAAAATTCTTTGAAAAACGACTTTTTGGAGATAAAATTAATTTTCAGTTCCGACCATGTCTTGGTAACTTTTTTCACTAATTTCTTAAAAAGTTCATTCAAAAATGCACAAGTTAAAAAAAAACTATTAAAATTGATGTATTTATGAAAAAGTTATGAGAATTAAAAAAAACATCAAAAATTTTGAAAAATTTGTATCTTGTGAATGGATTTATAAAAAAATTTGAAAAAATTCATTGAGCTCTTTTTCATAGGATATAAAAAAATATAAAAAAATTAGCCAAATAAAAAATGTCAATTTCGATGGCATGTCGAGTTGGCAAGGAATACCTCATATATAGATATGATTATAAATTAAAGAATGGTTTATTTTATAAATATGATTTTTAAAAATTGTCAATTAGACGAAAGTGCATTGATAGATGTGTTGTACTCTGGATTATAAACTAAACATGTTTTGTTAATAAATGCGAGTTTTCTTTCTCAGTCAATTATTTTTTTAGTTTATTCCTTATTCTCGTCAATTTTAGATTTTTTTTTTCAATATTGTGAATTATTTTCATGATAATATTAAAAGATTTTTGGCTTTTTCAATTAATCATTTTCTTTAATAATAAAAAATTATCGACTTTATTATTCTTACTTTCAATTATTTTTTTCTACATCAGTAAATTTCTTTTATTTTAATTACAGTTGTTCAATTATATTCTACACATTTTAATTTCATTCTTCAATTCCATTCTTCAAATTTAAATTATTCTTTTCAATTTGAAATTCAATTAATTTTTTTCAATTTTCAATTAATTCTTCAATATTAAATAATTGTCTGATTTTTAAAATAATCATAAAAATTGCTTGAAATTATCAATTCAATTGTTCAATTCTATAACTATTTTTTTCAATTCTTAATTATTTTTTTTTTCAATTCAATTCTTCGGTTTTCAATGATTTTTTTCTGTATTTAATAATTATGTGATTTTTTAAATTACTTTTTAAATTTTGTTGACTATATTTTTTAAATTTCAATTACATCCTTCAATAATCAATTATTTTCATCAATATCAATTTTTTTTTTCAATTCAGTTACTCTATTTACAATTATGCCTATAATGTATAATTTGCCCAATTTTTCAATTATTTAGTTTAAATTTAATGTTTATTGTTTAATTTTTAAATTATTTTATCAAATTGCTTATTATTTTGGACATTTTTCGAATTTTGTTTTTAATAGTCAATTATTTTCTTCATTTTTCAAATATTTTCTGCAATTCTCGATTTTTTTTTTCAAATTTCAATTCCTATTTTTTGCAATAATTCTCTTGCATATTCAGTAATTCTCGACTTTTTTCAATATTTTATTATATTTTTTAAATTTAAATTCTATTCTTCAATTTCTAATTATTTTCTTAAATTTTTAATTGTTTTCTTTAATTTTCAATTATTTTCTTCAATTTCAGTTATTTTTTTACCTTCAATCCAATTGTTCATTTTAAAATTATTTTTAAGAATTATTTATTTATTTATTTATTTATTTACATAAACGGGCAAAAAACAAAAAAGAGCCCTTTCGTACACTGGGTACTAACAATTATAAATTATGTGATTGCAAATATCGCAGATAATATAAAGTAATTAATGAAGTCAAATATCGAGCTGTTAACAATATCTGCTTACGTAGTAAGCATTATTATTCCTATAATTTTTTTAATTTTTCTTTCTGCAATTATTTTCTTGAAATTTAATTTTCATTGTTTTATTTAAAATAAATTTTTAATTGTGTATTAATCTAGCCATTCTTCGAATTTTATTTTCAATTGTCAATTATTTTAGCCTTTGTTTTTGTATTTTTTTTCAATTATTAATCATTTTTTCAAATTTTAATTTGATTTTTAAATTTTCAATTTATTTCATTTTTTTATTACTTTCCTCAATTTCAATTATTTTCTTTGATTTTCAATCCTGTCTTTCAATTTTCATTTATTTCCAATAGTTATTCCTATAATTTTCTTAATTTTGCTTCCTTATAGAGGAAGCTTTGTGATCGTTAAGATTTACGATTGTCCAAAAATAGTCTTAATCGACTTATTTTCATCTAAAAAGCGTAAATTTTCATTCCTAAGCAAATGTCCAGATGTATGTGTGTGCGCGCGCGCGCGTGTGTGTGTGTCTGTGTAGCGTTTTTTGTGTACAAGATATCTCGAGAACGCTTTAACAGATTCCAATAAAATTTAGATGACTTATTAAGCTCATGTATATCTAAATTTGGACACAGGGATTTTTTAAAATACCCAACCAAATTTTTTTGAGCACCTTTTTTCATGGAAAAAAAATCGTTTTTTGACAAAAAATTTTTCTATGCTAAAAATACAACTTAAAGAATACAAAAGTCATATTCCTTATCTCAAAACAAATCGATTGACCTATATAACTTTTATAATTGATCAAGAATTCGTAAAATAATTCATATTTTTACATTATTGTTTTACTTAAAATAAATTTTTAATTGTGTATTAATCTAGCAATTTTTCGAATTTTATTTTCAATTGTCAATTATTTTAGCCTTTATTTTTGTATTTTTTTTTCAATTATTAATCATTTTTTCAAATTTTAATTTGATTTTTAAATTTTCAATTTATTTCATTTTTTTATTACTTTCCTAAATTTCAATTATTTTCTTTAATTTTCAATTCAGTCTTTCAATTTTCATTTACTTCCAATAGTTATTCTTATAATTTTCTTAATTTTTAAATTATCTTGTTTGAATTAAATATTTATTGTTTAATTTTTTAATTTATTTTTTTCAATTGTGTAATTTTCTAGACATTTTTTGAATTTATCAGCAGTTTGATGATTATTTGGGAATACAAAAGAATATTTCGGAATATCAGTAATAATTGAGAATATTGAATATATATTCTGGAATAGATGGGAATATCTGTAGGGTGTACGAGGAATACCAGAGTTCACTACCCCTCGGTCCAATAACTGG
This sequence comes from Ganaspis brasiliensis, assembly GCA_037103525.1. NCBI lineage: Eukaryota > Metazoa > Arthropoda > Insecta > Hymenoptera > Figitidae > Ganaspis > Ganaspis brasiliensis. The sequence continues at coordinate 784,412 of JAZKLR010000126.1, forward strand.
AGCACAATAACTGGATCTTAAATATTTTTTGAGTCTAATAACTGGAGCAAGTGGACTTATCTTTTTATTTTCCTTATAGATATTTTTTAATTTAAAGTATATTTAACTCTAATAAAATTTTTCACATCTACAGAAAAAAACCTACATATGTATTCCAACTAATATCTTTCATAAATACATGAGCAATTCTCGAAAAAGTAATTAATATTCGACGACTTACCGCACTAAATGTCCAATAACTGATGCCTCTATCCTATTTATTATTCTAATAAATGATGAAATGTTGGTAAAAGAAATAAAGAATTTCGCAATATTTGCAAAGAATGAAGCTGATGATGATCAGATGAAGCTAAAATGCGAAAGGAATGTTGCATGGAATTAAGTCGACAAGAGAGACTGAACACGAGATGTTTACACACCACACATGAAACAAATGTTCACGCCAAGGGCGACGATCATCTCAGGTTTTAAGGAGCACCCTTCGCAGAAGTGAATTTGCGTGCGAGAACGCATTGAGGATGCTCCTGCCGATTCAATGAGTCGTAAAGGAGCCAACTCACGAACAAGATTCAAGATCCGAGGTTTTCCTTTCTGTCGCGCGACACGTTTTATGGACCTTGTAATTACCATCCATTGCATAATAAATACTCGATTCACTTCTAACTCGAAAGACTACCCAAGAATCTGGTTAACTTTTTCAGCTTATACATAAAATTTACGTTTTTGCCATTTATGCACTTCTTCACTTTTTATACCATATATTTTTTTATCCTGTGTATCTTATATTTTTTCATCTTAATATATACAGACTCTTGGCTTGATTTTTTTCATTCCAATACATATTATACTATTTTTTTCATCCACTGTATCCTCTGCAGGCTTGATTATATTTATATATTCAGAAATTTGAGAAAAATATTGCTAAAGTGATGAAATGACTGTAATGAAAGATTGTATCTCATTTAAACTGTCCGAGGCTTGAGTTAATCAAACGTGTAATCGATCCTCAATAAAAATCCACTTTAACATCTCTTTTATAATAATTATTTGGAAATCCAAAAAGGCAACCTCGAATTACACTTTCTGTGAATTTATCTTGCGCTTGTAATATAATTTGAAAGTGATAATCACAAAATCTGACACATGCGACATCACTTTCAAGAAGCAAGCCTTTCATTAAATTGGGACAATTTTCGTGATAAATAGTCGTTCTAACTTATATTCACACTTGAGGATCCGTTCAAGATATGAGGGACGAGAGACCATTTATGGTGACCACCTGAGACGAGAAAATAACAGTGCAGACAAAATTGTCAGTGAAATATCATCCATAAAGTATTGACAACTCGGCCGATCAGTGATTAAAGACAATTAAATATCTCTTGTAATTTCACTTCGAATAAGAGCAAAATCAAGTTACGAAAATTATTTAGTGTGGGGAGACATATTATATGTAAAATTTAAAAGAGGTATTTAAAAAGAGGGCAAAGTGTTTATGTTTTATACACCCAGAAATAAAAATACAAACAATATTTTTTATTTAATTACAAACACACACACACCCGAGTCGAAATTTTGAAGCTACTTTGAAGCTCATGAGGAACTTTAGCTTCTACTTAACGACTTCTTAATTTTTAGCCTCTTCTTTACTTCTAATAATAATATTTCCTTCTACTTTACGTCTATACACATGTTTCATTTTTCCAATCATTAAAATTAGCAGCTCTTTTAAAGCTCCACATTCCCAGTTATAAAGAAATGAAAATTTTTATTCTACTTTAAACCTGCAAGTGAAACTCAGTCATTTTTTCCATTGAAATATACTTTTTTATTTAACATATAAGAAAAACGGGAGTTAAACTAACTTTTTCTTCAATTATTGTTCCTCTGATTAGCCCTTAAGAGGAACAAATTTTAATCTATAACCAAAACCCAATAATTTGTAAAATTAGGGAAAATGTGTATCTTTCTAGATGCACTTGTAAAAAAATAACAGTTATTAACAATAATTTGTTTAAACAATTTTGAGTGGTAATTGTTGTTAATTTTGATAAATATCTTATTTTTTCAATATAAAAAGTAAACAAATTAAAAAACTACTACTTGCTAGGTGTTTTTAAATGTTATAAATTAACAATAATAAATTGTTTTAAAATATAAAAATAATAATTTATGGTCAATAATTTTTATTTTTCTAACCAGAGCCCAGTAATTTATTTGTAAAATTAGGAAAAATTTGTATCTTCCTAGGTGTATTTGTAAAGAATTAGTAATTACTAGCAATAATTTGTTTAAAAAATTAAAATTGATGAAAATAAAATTAAAAAAATGTATATAAAAAGTCCAGAAAAGAAAAGTAAAAATCCTTCAGAAAAAAAAAGTTTGGGCAAATTAAACCAAAAACATTTTTATAATATTACACTGAAAGCAAGTCCAACAATAAATTTAGAAAAATAAAGAAAATCTAAAAATTCTATAAAAGAATAAGTACTAACTTTGCAAAAAACCTCGCAAAAACTATCCAAGAATTAAAAACAAATTGAATAGGTGCATTAATAAAAAAATAAGCGTATTTATTTTTAAAAATATGAAAAAACTTATGAAACTCAACGAAATAATAATAAATAATAATTATTATTTATTATTTATAATTTATTTATTAATAAAATAAAATGACAAATACAACAACAAAAAATACCATTAGTAAAAGGAGAAAAAATCTTTAAATTTTGTAAGAATAAGAAATTATAAGATAAAATTTAAACAGTTTCGAAAAAGAAACTGAATTAGAAACTAAAGAAGAATTACAAATATTGTAAGACTTAAAAAAAGGATTATTGTGAATATGAAAAATAATTAATATTATTTAATTATTTTGCATTAACTAATGTGTCTTTAAATTTGAATTAATTGACATTTAAAAGTTTGAAAAAATTTGAATATGAGTTTATTGACGTTTGGAATTTATTTAAATTATAATGACCTATAAAGATATAAAAATTTGATATTATTTTTTGTTATCTTCATACCAAAAATTTGTAAATCGTAGGTATTTTGATTATCTATATTAGCCCAATTATTTAAATTTTATAAAGATTAAAATATTAAATTGAAATTTTTAAGATTTATCCACAAATTTGTGGTTTTTTTTATGGTTTGTGATTTTTTACATGCAGTATTAGACATCCGGAGAATTGTAAAGTTTTTTTTTTATTTAAATCATGATTTTAATGCAAATGCTTCAATGATTTAAATCAATATCAGGCTGTAACTTGACAATAATAAATTGTTTAAACAAATGAAAAATACATAAAAAATCTCCGTAAACATTCAGAAATTGGCGATATGTAACAATTTTGTTGAAAAGTCCTAAAAAAACTATTCATAATTTGTATCATAAGGACACTGTTAAAATTAAATATTAAGTTCATAAGCGTCGGTAGCGTAGTGGTTAGTGCGTTAGATTATAAGTGCGTAGGTCGTTATGTCGTGGGTTCGAATCCCCACTTGCGTTATAATAATTTATTTAGTAAGTTTAGACTATTTCCAGCTTGTGTGTATTAAGTGTGACGAATTCTAAAAGCGCATGAATTTTGAATATTTATTTTATATTTTTTTTTATAATTTCATTCATATTAATTTCAGTTTTATTCGCAAAAACAGATTCTTTCTTTGTTTAGACTTTAGAAGATCAATAAAAAGGGGGTCTTGAGCGTTAAAAGAGGCCTTAATATAGTTGAATATTAGCTTTTACTTTAACGCTCTCATCGCGGGAACAGGAAATTTCTTCCAATAATAGCACCAAAGTAGAAGCTAAATTGTATTGAATTTGCTTCTACTTTAAACCTCTATTTCCTAAAAATTGTGGACTATGTAGCGTTAAAGTAGCCTCAAAATTTCGACTCGGGCATCTTGCCTTCGTGCTCGGAAATATTACCTTAAAGTTTGCTTAAATTAAATAGAAAATGAAAAAGTTACTAAAAAGTTTAAAAAACAAATACAAAATTGGTGGTAATTACTAAAATATGTTAAAAAATAACTATAGGAAATGTAAAAATTACTAGAAAGTAAATGAAGAAAAAAAATGAAATGAGGAATTTAAAGGAAAACGTAACAATAATGGAGAAAAATTACTTGAATGTGAAAAAACAATTGGAAATTTACAATAACTGGAAAATCAAGAAATTAATTACAATTTGTCGAAAAATAACTAGAAAGTAAAGAATGAATACTAGAAAGTATAAAAATAACTAAATTAAAGAGGTACAAGAAAAATAATAAGTGAACAAAAATAAAAGGGAAAAACTATTTATAGACATTAATAATAATAGGTAAAAATAAAAGAGAATTATTACAAAAGGAAAAAATTATATTAAATGAACTGTAACAATTAACTAGAATCATGAAAATTACTAAAGTTTACTGAAATAACATGAGTATAAAAAAATTTGTTGAAAGCTACAAAGTAACTATATATAAGTTGATGCAAATGGCTAAAATTATATTTAAAAAACAACTAGAAAATGTAAAAAAATTACTAGAAAATAAAATAATAACTCGCTGTTGTTTTAAAGTAACTAGATAAGAAATAAAATCTACAATAAAGCAAAAGAAGAACGAATAATTAACAAAAATAAAAAACTAAAAAATTTGAAGAATTATTATAAGTAAAAATATAACTAGAAATTTACAATAACTAGAAATTAAAGAAAATACCTGCAAATTGATAAAAATTACTTTTGACAAATAATAGCTCATTTTTATTGATGAAACATTATCTACAATTTTATTTGTTGTGTTTTGTTAAATAATATTTTGTTGAAAAGTTATTAAACAAATAAAATTTGTTCTTTGCGTATTTTTTAAATAGAATATTACTTAACAAAATTTAACAAATAAATTTGTAGAGAATGTTGTAACGAGAAAAATGAGCTATTATTTGTCAGAATTAGATGAAAATTGCAGTTGCTCATTATATTTAAAGAAAGAACATAAAATAAAATGTTAAATAATTATTATTTGACAACAAATTCTAACTCAACTTAATTTTTTCTGAAAAATGTACTACTGGATTTTTCAAAATTTGGTGAAATTAATTAGAATAATATTTTTATTTGGGGTGAAAAACGACTTTTTAGTTTGAGGTTATGTAAATGGATAGAACTTCCTTAAAGGTGAATAAGTAAATAGAAATTTAAAAAAAAAACAATAAATAAGAAAAATGTAAGTGTGAAGTGAAAAATGACTAAAAATCAATAGGAAATAATTATATAATAAGAATAAATTTTTGTATATTTTTGAAATATCTGTAAATATGAAAAAAATGACAATCAAATAAAGAACAATTACTAGAAAATAAATAAGTTATAATAATTAAATGAAGGAAATTACTTAAAATAAAAGAAAAATGCTAGAAAGGGACAAATCTTGTAACAATTAAAACTTATGAAAATAACTAAAATTTTCTAAAAATAAATAAAAAGTGAAAAATTACTTAAAAGTTACAAAATAAGTAAACGTTGATGAGAGAAACTTGAATATATTAAAAAATAACTCGAAATTGTAAAATAATAAATAGAAGTTGTTTAAAAGTTATTATTAGTTAAGAAAGAAAACAACTATGAAGCATAGGAAGAATGAAAAATTAAAGAAAAAAAACCAAAAAGACGAGTTACTTAAAACTGACGAAGTTACTATAGATATTTACACGAATAAGTTAAAAGTAAAGAAATAAATATCTATCTATATAAAATTAAATTAAATTAAATATATTAAATCTATAAATTGAATCTAAAAATTGATTAAAATCACCAGAGTTTATCGAAAAATAACTAGAAAGAGAACAAAAACACTAGGAAATATAAGAACAACTAATTAAAGGAAGAATTTAGAAATATTGAAAATAAAATGAAGTAAAAAATATTTAGCAATTAAAAAAGATAATTAGAAAATGGAAGAAAATTGCTAGAAATAAAATCTAATTTTTAAAAGTATACATAAGTAATTAGAAATTAGAAATTTGATTAAAAAATAAGGAAAAATTACTGAAGAGGGTTAAAAAGATTATAACGATTAACTATTATAAATTTATAAAAATTACTAAAATTTATCGAATTAATTGCAAAGAGTAATATTTAAAAAATGATTCAAAATATCTAGGAAAGGAAGAAAGAAATTTCTAGAATGTGAAAAAAGAATAACAAAGTTATAGAACGAAATTGCAGAAAAAATTGAACTATAAAATGAGATAAATGTGGCATAACTATTAAGGGGCAAAGTGGGGCAGTGTCCCGGGGCCCTTATTGAGCCCAGGGGCCCTCAGTCAACCCTAATAAACCTTTTTTTTTAGGACACAATTTATAAAATTTTACAATTAAAACAAATTGCAAAAAATAATTGACATTAAACAAAACGATTGCAAATTTTGCAAATTAATTAAAAAAAAAAGATGAAATCAATTAAAAATTTGAGAAAGTAATTTAAAAAATCATAGAAATGTTTTAAAAATAAAGAAAATAATTTAAATTTGAGAAAAATACATGAAAATCTTTAAAATATATTGAAAATAATTAAGGGGTAATACTACTTTGTAAATTTTTTTTATCCATTTTTTTTTATTGTCTTAAATGCTTCCTTGCCCATTCAGAAATGGTATTCAAAAGCGTTTATGTATGAAAAATTTTTTTTAAATGGTCCAAAAAGTCGATTTTTGTTGTTAGTCATTATGCCAATTTGCATGTAATTTGAGAATATGCTTAATTACTCGGTATATCAATTTTTAGTTTTTTTTCACGGCTTAACAAATGTTGTCGGCAGTTAAAACTTGTTGACCTTTTAGTTTTTTATTGAATTAAAGTCTCGAGTACTCGAACTTTTATGATAGAAAAATACAATTTTGGAATATTTCAGTACTTGAAACTTTGAAAGCGTTTTTCTCAAAACTATATTTTTCAAGTCGGGCGACACATTAGCGCCTACAATTTTTAACCGATCTTGCTCAAATTTTAACTGTAGCTTCATAACGACATTTTCAAGTGAACTACGTAGGATTTTTTCGAAAAATTAAAATTTGCCAATTCTGTGGTTGACTTTCAAGCAATTTTTCTAGCAAAATTCGTATTTTTTCTTAATATTGACGCCATTTTTTTTTAAATCGACATTTCTTAAAAATCCTACGTAGTTCACTAGCTTTTAGCATCTTGTTTCAAAATAATTTTGGGTTTTTGTTCTAGATTAAAAATTACGACCTGTAGTATGTCGCCCGTGCAAGGTCCTCGAAGATAAGGGGTTTAAACTAATCAGCCACTGTGCCGCCATTTTTATTTTAAAAAAATGTTTTAATTTATTTTTACATACTTTAAGCTATGTATTTTTATATGTAAAAACCCAGACTTTAAGAAAATTTATAGCTTTGTTACAAAAAATTCAGAAAAATGACTATACTTTTACTGCGCGCAAGGTAGTATTACCCCTTAAATAATGGAAAATTAGTGGAAATAATTGAAAATTATAAAAAAAATTATTGAAAATTGAGATAATTAATATAAAATTGAAAAAAATAATTTTAAATTTGAGAAAATAATTGAAAAAATTAGATAGTATATTTTAAATTAAGGAAAGTTAAAGAAAATTTAAGAAAAATACTTAAAACTTTCAAAAGTTTATTAAAGAAAAAGAAACTAATTAAAAATTAGAGAATGTAAATGAAACAAGATATACATAATTTAAAATTGGAGAGAGTCATTTTTAATTAAACATAAATAATTAAAATTTTTTTGGTAATTACGAAAAAGAATGAAAATAATTGAAAATTGAATGAAATAATTGAAATCTTAGATAAACAGTTCAAATTTTTGAAAGTATAAAAAAAATGAAAAAATTGAAAATTAAAGAATATAAAGTTTGGGAAATAATTAAAAAATAATTTTACAATTTGATACATGAAGAAAATAATTGAAATATGATACAAACAATGATAAGTTGTAAAAAAAATCACATTTGAGTGAAGTAATTGAAAAAATTACAGAATATTTTTTAATAAAAAAAAATAATGATAATTGAAATTTGAGAAAAATACATGAATATCTTAAAAGTCATTTGAAAAAATGAGAACAACTAAAAATTAGAGAAAAGAATTGAAGAAAGCTACAAATAAATAAAATTTACGATAATTAATTAAAAAAGTTGGACATTATGAAAATAAATTAAAATAATTAAAAATTGAAGAAAATAATTGAAATTTCAGAAAAATACTTCAAAATTTTAGAAAATGAGAATAATAATTAACAATCGAGGAAAATAATTGAAAAATGATAAAATTAATTCAAAATTGAAAAAAATAATTGAAATATGCTGAAAATAATTTAAGATTGACAAAAATACTTAAAATTTATGATGGAAATAATTTAAATATGAAAGAATGAAAGCAGTAAATAAAATTTGAGAGAAAAGAGAAATAATTGAAAACATCATAGAATATAAGTTTAAAAAAAGAAAATACAAAATTACTTAAAAATTTTAATTAAAGAGAATAATTAAAAAATTGCAGAAATAATCGGAAATTGATGAAAATAATAATTGAAATTTCCGATAAATAGTTAAAATTTTTGAAAATTATGACAAAAGAATGAAAATAATATAAAATTACAGAATTTGTTTTTAAGCGAAAGAAATCAATTGAAAAATCGTTTAAAAAATTAAAAATTGAAGACAATTATCTAAATTTGAGGTAATAATTGAACAATTAAGAAATTAATTGAAAAATAATGAAAATATTAAAAGATTAAGAAAATAATTGTAAAATAAAAAAAGAAATGAAAATTGAACAAAATAACTGAAAATTGAGATATATATTTGAAAGTTCAATATAAATTAATTAAGAAATTATGAAAATGATTAAAAATTGAAAATAATAATTGCAAAATGACAAAAATAATGGTAAATTAAAAAAATTAATTTAAATTTGCGATGAATAATATAAAATTGAGGAATAAATAATGAAATTGATTTAACTTCAAGGCAAAAATAATTAAAAATGAAAAAGTGATTGAGAAAACTAAAAAAAATAATTGAAATTTTAGAAAGGTAAATTTAAGATTTAGGTAAACAATTTAAAAACAATTAAAATAATTCAGAATTGTAGAAAATTGTCGAAAAATAATAAAAATAGTACAAAATTGTATTTTAAGTAACTGGAATCATATAATAGAAAAGAATTATTAAAAATTTAAGAAATTTTTAAATCACTTCAAATTTAGTATTTTAATAACGTAGATTAATTGAACTTTTAATCAATTCAAGTTCAAATTAACTGGAATTTGAAGAAATTGAAAATGTCAGGTGTGGACAGAATGAATGAATTAATTAATTAAACTTGTAAATTATTTTATATAACTAGGGCCCCATTTTTCTTTTTGACCCAGGGCCCTTGCACTCCCAGTTACGCCACTGTAAATTACTAGAATTTAATTCAGATGATAATTTAGTGTGATAAAATTAAAAATTAAAAGACAGTATAAACCGTAAATAACTATTTTCGAAAGTTATCAAAATTTTTTGATAAATAACGAGAAAATACAAAAAATGTACTAAGAACTGGAATGAGTTTTAAAATTTGATTTTAAATAACTATATAAAAAGAAAAAAAATTACTAGAATGTGAGAAATGAATGATTTGAAAAATAACTATAAATTTTAGAAACATTAGTAGGTACAATGTAAAATAATACATTGTATAAGTTTATTAACAATAATAATTCGAAAACGTAGAAAAAAACCTTTAAGTGAAAAAAAACAATGATAAATTAAAAAATATAAAAAAATATAACTATATTATAATTATCAGGGGCGTAGCCAGGGGGGGGGGGGTGGGGCCCCCCAATAAAAAAATTCTATTGAAAAAAGGTCTTTTTACCCAAAAAATTTTTCAAAACCCCCCCTGAAACGTAAAAAAACTTCAAACCCCCCCCCCGAAATTTTTTTCTGGCTACGCTTCTGATAATTATATTATATAATATAATATAATATAATTAGAAAATATAAATTAAAAAATAAACAAAAATTGTTAAAAGTGACAATCAACTGGATATGAAGAAAAAAAAATTTTTAATCATGTTATTATAGTACTAGGTGTATTAAAAAATCACTATAAAAAATGTAAAATACAATTATACTTATTGATGAATGTTACTAGAAAGCTTTAAAAATAATCAGTTCATGTAGAAGATTAAAAAAAATGAATTTTATCATTTCTTAATGCACCTGTATAAAGTAGACAAAATTTTTAAACAAGCATTAAATTCTGATAAATCTATTTACCATAAACGAGGGCCAATTACCATTTTCTGAAAAGACCTTTACGTGGGAAATTTGGAGAAAAATCAGCTACACGGATTCACCTGAAATTGTACAAGTGTATTTCTATAGAAGACCACCTTTTGAGACCCTTTTTGACAGTAAAGACTCTTGAAAACGGAGGCGAAAATGCAAACTGCATAAATTGATTTCTCCTGTCGAGTTTCTATTGTCGTTTGATTTATTTATCTGGTAAATGCTTTTATTTTGAGGGGAATTTTGAAAATTTTTAAATGAGCTAAATTACCACAAAGTAGCCTATTCAGGCGTGTAAATGAGAATACAAGCAGAGTTAAAATATTATGACAGGCGTGAACACCGTGTGGCTCGAAAGGTTCCACTTTGTGTTCAGTTTCCATTTCTCGCAGGTTAGCAACAGAAAATTTTACTTTTAAGGACTTCTCTTGTTATGCAAAACTGTCACAATCAGAGTCATCTCAAGAAAAGAAAATAATTTCTTTGTCATGGTAATACTCGAAAGTTACTGCATTATCATTTCTTTTCTTTCGTTAATTATTAATTCTAAGCGATTATTATAGAATAGAAAAAAACCCTGCCAAGTTTGTAGCTTTGGTGTTTGTTTGGGATATGAAAATTAATTTTATTTTAAAAGCCAATAAATTTTAATAATAAGATGTAAAGAAATAGTAAAGAACCCAAACGATGAATTTTTAAATTCGCTGTAGTAATTGTCAATTAAAAAAAAAATCGAATTAATTGTAGAATATGTTTGAAATAGAAGAAAATAATTTTAAATTCAAGACAATGATTGAATAATGTAAAAACCATTGGGAAATTGAAAAGACTAATTTAAAAAAGTGAAAAACTTGAAGGATATAAAATTGAGAGAGAGTACAACAAATTAAGATTTAAGATAATAATTGAAAATTTAAGAAATTAATAAACAAATTGAGTTATATATTGAAGAAAGTGAAAAGTTGATGTATATAATTGAAAGAAGAAAAAACAAATTAAAATTGAAGATTTTAATTAAAAATTAAAGAAACTAATTAAATAAATTGAAGTACCCAAATATAAACAAAATAAAAGAATTTAAAATTATTGAAAATAATGTAAAATTCAAAAGAATAAAAGAAAATTGAAGAAAATATTTGAAAAATGTAAAAAAATAATTAAAGATTAAAGAAAACCATTGAAAAGTTGAAAAAATTTATGCGAATTTCATGATTACAAATAAAAATTAAATGAAATTAATGAAATAATAGAAGAATTCAATTTAAAAATCGAAAAAACCAAAAATAGAAAATTTAAAAAAAGAACTTATTATTAAGTAAATAATTGAAATTCGTCAGAACAAAGTGAATATTAGGTAAAATGATTGAAATACTACTGTAGAATGTATTTTAAAGCAAAAAAAATAAATAAATAATTTACATTTGAAAAAATTATTTAGAAATAATTAAAACAAAATATTAAAATTGAATAAGAAAAGTAACAATTTTGATGAATACAATTAAAATTTGAAAAATCTGCAAGAAATTGAGAAGAACTAATTAAATTTATTTTAAAAACTTAGATTGGAAAAATAATTATTGAAAATCAAAGAAAATAATTGAACAAATTGAAGAGTGTATTTGACAATTGATTTATAATTCATGAGATTCATTGTAAATTCAAAAAAATAATTAAAATTTGAAGGAAATATTTGAAAAGTTAAAGAATACTACTTGAAATTTCAAGAATATAATAAATTGTAAAATGAAGGAATCGATCGAAAATTAAAGAAGTTATTTCTAATAGTTTAAAGAGAATATTAAAACTGAAGGTAATTGAAAGAATTGAAGTATATAATTGAAAATTGAAGAAAAATGAAAGAAATGATGAAGATAATTGAAATTACAAGAAAATAATTAAACAATGAAAAATATATTTGATAATTGAAAAAAATAATTGAATAATAATTTAATTATATAATATAATTGAAAACACAAGAAAATAATTAAAAATTCGAGAAAATACTTAGATAAATAGAAGGATTCAATTTATATTCGAAAAAATTGTTGAAAATTGAAGAAAATAATTGAGAAATGTACAAAATTATTTGTTTATATTTATTTATTTGAGAATCAGACAAAAGCATGAAAAGATTAAAAACAACCATTTAAAAAAATTTAAGAGAAAATTAAAACAATCATTGAAGCAGTAAAATAATATAATTTTAAAATTCAAAAAAATAATTAAGATTTGAAAAAACAAAAAAAATATTTAAAATTATGGTATAAATTTGAAGAAAGTAATTTAAGATTGAGAAAAATAATTGTTTCTGATAAAAATAATAAACAAATTTCGAGTGAAAAACATAATTAAAAATTCAAGAAAATAATTGAAAACTAAAAAAAGTTATTAGAAAATATAAAATATAATTGAAAAGCAAAAAGAATAATTAAAAAAAAATTATATTTTTGTTAGAAATTTAGAGAAAATAAATAAAACTTGAGGAATATAGTTAAGAATTTAAAAATAAAATTGAAATTTGAAGAAAAATGAAAAAATACATAATTGAAAAATTAAAAGAAGAATTTTATGATTGAACAAAATAATTGAACAATAAAGTTAAAATAATTAAAATTTTTCAGTTATACAATTGAATTGAAAATTTAAGATAATAATTTAAGAAAATAATTGAAAATTGATCAAAATAATTGAAAAATTATAAAAATCGTTGAAAAATGTTAAAACTTATTAAAAACCGAAATACATCATTAAGAAATTTAAAAATAGGTACCAATAAAATTTTAAAACCAATAAACGAAGATAAATAATTTGAAGACAACAGTAAGTAAAATTTTTATAATTTTTTTATATAAAAGAAAGTGAAAAGTAAAGAAAGTGAAAAATAATTGTAGCATGTAATGAAAAATTTTAGAGAAGAAATGAAAATTAATGAAATTAATTATAAATATAGAGGAATGTAATTCGATAAATTTTATAAAAATATAATATGAAATATAAAAATAAATGTAAAATATTTTACTGAATAAAACTTAATAAAACTGCTCTAAATATTTATATTGAATAATTTGGGAAAATTAATTATCACTAGGTAAACTTTTTTACAACAAAAATTATTTCAACTTTTTTATGCACAATATTATTTCCAAACTTCAATGTATTTAAATAAATAAAATTAATTTTAATTATGTTGTTTATAGTCCTAATAAACTTTAGAAATAAATTAATTTTATCACAACTTAATACACATAATTAATTATTAATTACATTAATGAAAATTAACTTAATAAAAATTTTTATGTTTGTTTTGGTTAATTTACAATTAATAATAAATTACAGATTTAATTTATTAATTTTGACAAAATAACACCAACATTTGTTTAAAAAAATTTTTTACAAAAAAATAGAAAATTATTAAAAATTTTATTAATTCAACCCTATACACGTGAAAATTTAAGTATTAATTAATTTAACATTTATTTAACGTAATATAATTTATCGCCTTTTTTAATGTAAAATAAATAATGTAATTTAAAAAAATACTAATAATGAAATAAATAATAAGTTTTTAAATTTCGCGCTATTTTGAGAGTAGCGCTGATAGTTTTAAGAAAAGTTCCGCATTATGAGGTTGGTATCGTTTCATATTTATAACCTAAAAATAAGTGACACTTTAATGTACGAGTATAACAGCAGTTATCTTTAAAACTGAACAAACTATCCAAGCTAATATGATATTTATATTACAATTATATTATAATTCTTGCATTTTTACATAATTATTTATTATTTAACCAAATTTGCTATTTCTATTTTACTCGACTTGAGCTTGGCTTACTCATTTATTTGATACATTTTACCTGCTATTCAATTTGAGATTCAGAGAGAGAAATGATGACAAATGGTAAAATTCGGATAAATAAAATTTTGACAATTGTTAATTAGTATAAATAATAAATGTAAATTAGGACTAACAGAAGTAATAACATACATAAATTCATACAAATGAACATTATGCCGAGTGTCAATTCCAGGTAAATAAAAATCCATACAAGTGTGTTAAATATTAAAAAATTTTGTAACAAATGCGCGTCGATTAATTAATCAGACATTAACTTTCGAATTAATTGGTGTAGTTGGACAGAGCTTATCAGGATCTGGAGCCAATTACTTTGGCAAATAAGATATTAAAGGTTTTGCATTCTTAATCCGTGAAAGCAAGATATCAGTACTCAGTGCAGATATCAAATACTAACTTTGTCCCAGTACAAAAATTGATGATAATCTAGAATCGCAAAAAATGTTAATTAATAATACTGAAAATGAAACATAATATCTTTTTTTTGAAAAGAAAGTCTCAAGATCGACACACTGCTAATTACGAAATCAACGGAAGGATGCTGTCGATGAGTAATGACTCTGAGGACAGTCAAGTAAGATTCAAGTTTTCGGTCATCTCCAGAGTTATGCTTATCAAACTGTCCCGATTATTTTGCCGACTTTAATCACACCAATTAATCTTCCGCGACTTTCCAAAACGAACTTTATTAACTGCCGTCGAAACTCGTATAGAATCCTCTGTGTGAAATTTGCCACCAGAAAATGTAAAATTAATAAACCCTGATATAATTACAAAGAAGAAATGTTTTAATCCAATCGCAGCTGCTCGATTTTTCGGATTAATTTCGAATTCAATTTATTAGCGCGATAGGCTAATGACAATGATACATTGTTTCAAAAACCGAAAGTACACATAAAATGTATAAAATGAAAGTTAATTATTTCGATAAGAACTGGTTCCTCAGTGAACTAAATTTTATTATTATTTATCTCCTCGAGAAACTTTTGTTCCCGTGTTTAATAAAAAAGAAAAAAGATCCAAATTTTTTAATTAAGAGTCTTGATAAGCAATTAACAGTTATCATCCGGAGCATTTTGGTTTCTCTTTGGTAATATTTTCAATAATTACAAATAAAAAGTACAATAATTAGTTTGAGAATGAGGAAATACACAGGTAAAAATTCTTCCGAGAGTAATTGCAGAATTTTATTATACAAGCAGTAACATTTAAAAATCTGTTAAGGGATTTTTTTTCGTAACAAAACTGCTTCTTTGTAAGCAAATGAACGATTATTACGACCACCGTTTAACGAGTGCTCGGGAGGTTAATTCGATGGAAGCTCGTGCGCATCATATGGGTAGAAGGTTGAAAAAAAAATCTTTATGAGTCTCTCGAGGTTGGGGAATCCTTCTGGAAAAAAGAGCACAGCCTCCTTCAGTCTTTTTTTCCTTTTTATCCATACGGGACTCGACCCGCTGCAGATAAAGGATAGACGCAAAGTGAGGGTGTTCTCGGTAATATCGGTTACGGGTTTTAATTAACAACATAGGCCCCATATAAGATCTGACGCGTGCGGTTATATTCTTTCCATACATTTGCACAATGTGCATGGCCTCGAGGCCAGTTGGCCCTCGAAGGACCCAATTATCTTGCGTTAAACGTATCAACTGTTCTATCACGATGCTCTATTAACATTTAATTACTGTTATTAACCAACATAGATATTAGATAACAGATATTACTTACTAAAATTAAGTCTAGTCTGGTTTTTAAAATCATTCTTAATGTTTTTAAATGCCTCTTAAAATAGAATTTGCAAAAATGGGATTAAAAACATGACCGTTTTAAAATGTTGATAACTCTGTCAGATATTTGCAAAACGAAATTTTCTATAGATCATTGGAAAGCTTATAAAATTTGCCGATAAATGGTCCTATTCTGAAGATTTTTGGATTAGTAGAAACGGAGATTTATTGTGATAAAGTCAGGTGAATTTTTCGTTTTTGTGGATTTCATTGTTCAAGTTTGGTAAGCTGCATTTTCTAGAAAATTAATTGAAAACTTTTGAAATTCAGTTAAATTGAACCTTGAACTATTAGCTTTAAAATAAGCCAAGGAAAATTAAAATATCTTTACTGGTTCAAAAGTTATAAGGAAATGTATGGTACGAAAAAATGCAACGATTTTAGTGCTCGCTCCGCGAATAGGCCGAGAAGGGAGGAAACGAAATAATTGTTGCGTTATGTTTGTTACTTACATTTACATATAACTTTTGAACCAGTAATGATATTTTAATTTTCTTTTGCTTATTTTAAAGCTTATAGTTCAAGGTTCTATTTAGCTGAATTTCAAAAGTTTCCAATTATTTTTCTAGAAAATGCAGCTCACCAAAATTGAACAATGAAAATTCATAATAAGCGAAAAATTCACCTGTCTTTATCACATTGAATCTCTGTTTCTATTAATCGAAAAAGCTTTAAAATAGGACCATTTAACGGTAAATTTTATAAGCTTTCCAATGGTATATAAAAAATTTCATTTCGCTAAATTTGGAGCAACTTCGGAGGAGTTTGTGACTGCTTTTAACAAAAAATTTGCAATTCCTTCAAAATTTTCTGTTTTTCCTGTGTGAGATTGTAAAATTGTGAAATTTATTAATTTTACAATTCACAAATTTATTTCTTATAAAAATTAATCAAATCCAGTAACAAATATAATTTACTTTTTAACTTTCAATTTAATTAATCTCCATGGATCTGCGAAATTCCAAGACTTGGTCCATAATTTACTAATAAATTAAGAATTAATTCTATACATTTTTCCCTTTATTTTATGTTATCCCGCTTCGAGTCAACTCATAATATCCAAGAATTCCTAAAATTCATAAATTTATTGATGATGGGATTACTAAAATTGATATTCCTGATAGAAACTATCATCTTGATTCTTGAGATTTGACCGAAATCTACTTTCCCGACATCTGAAATTTTCAATTTTTAAGAATTTATTCAACTACTGCTGTTCCTGCCTTTTTGGAGTATAGTTAAAATTTCCTAGTTTGCTAGTGGAATTTTATTTAAGAACATTTATTTAATATTGACTGAAATCGAGTTCCCGTTCATTTGAATTTTACCATCTAACCTAAAAATTGGACTACTGATTTTATGAAGAATTTTATTGATGTTTGATATTGATTCTGGATTTTTAGATTATCGCTGAATTTGAATCTTCCAGTTTTATGATTTCATTATTTATGTTTTATAATTTGATTATCTTCCGATCGTACCTAAGAATCATGTCTTTGTGTCATTTTATTGGGATTCTGGGATTTACGTTGGCTGATTTACTGATCAAGAATAATTTGCAAAATGTTCAATAATAATTTACCATCTCATTGATCGAATTAATTTTGATAATTAATTCCGAAGATTAATTTAATTTTGTAAAATTCGTTAAGAAGATTTAAATTTAGACGCCATTTTCCATCGACCAATAGGATTCAAGAAACTACCGGATGTGTTATTTTTTTATAATAGATTAATTCAGTTGTTCTCTTGATTAATTTAGTGTCCCGAAATACTTTCGTTAGTGAATAGCCTAACGCACAATGAATCGTAATCGCTAATCCTTAATCGTAAGAATGAGAGGAAGCAGGACAGACATATATCTCTGTCCTGCTTCCTCTCATTCTTACGATTAAGGATTAGCGATTACGATTCGTTGTGCTTTAGGCTAATTTTCTTGATTGGAAACTTTCCGTTTATGTTAAATTCTAATCTTTTCTTTTAATTCAATTATTAATTTTTCATTTAAAGTAAATAAATTTATTAACTGAATTTGATTATCTAAATTTTTAAACTTTGAGCTTAATTAATATTTCGATCCCTTCGATGCATCTAACAAATTAATTAACCAATCGTTATCAATATTGACTAATAAATATTGATCAAGATTTTCTTATTTAACCAAGCCTTGGAATAGTGAAAAGATCCTTGGAATTAGAAATCAAGAATTCTAACCTCAATTATTTTACCCTTTTAATAATTCAAGTAGTTAGATTTAAAATATATTAATTTCAAAATTGTTGATCTCTATATTTGTGACTAACAATTATTCAAAATTGTAAATTTCCCTATTTATTAACTATTAATTGTTTATCCTATTTATAAATCGACAAAACTTGCTTGCTCCATTGATGATAATGAATTGTGATCATTAATTTGGTTCTATTATTAAGATAACAAATTTTCTTAACCTCAAAAGTAAGATTTGTCATCTAGAATTTATAATGTAATTGATGTTCCCTATTATAATGATCGATAAATAAATGTTATTGTTTAATTGTTGTGTTTTATTTTTCGAAATTTAATTTGTCTTTTCTAAATTTAATTTGTTTTTGTTCTTGAAATTTAATTTGACTTAAATTAATGTGACATTGAACTACCATTATCCGGATTTGGGACTAGCTGGCTGAGATAATTATAGAAGATTCCATTTTTTAATTATTCATAATATTATTTTTTAAGTATCTTTTCTTCTTGTAGTTTCTGATTGAGCTTCCAATTATATTTTTGGTTGAAAATCTGTTTGTTCGTCTATATTATTTATTGTATTTTCTTTCTTTGTCCCTTTTTGCTTTCATTCAATTTTTTTTAAATGACCCAAGAAAGATCTGGCGCTCATACCTTTGAATAATTTCGAGAATCTTTTATTTGTAATCAATTTATATAATTATTTTGGTTACACCTGTCCCTACTGCGTCTAATCAACCAATTTATCCTTCTTACTTGATTTCATAGATTGGAAATTTTGTTAATCCTAACAAATTTTAATTGGTTTATTAAATGTTTTCCATTTAATTTTTAACTTCCGAAATAATTATTTAATTTAAATTTTTGTTTAGTCAAATTTCTTAATTTTTCTTTAGTTCTCGCAATCTTGGAAATTTCGGTCAAAAGAGCAATCGTTTTTTCCCTTATTTCGTCATTTTACTTCTGTATTCCCTTTTTCAATTAATTCTTGTAAATATAATTATTAGGAATTTCAATAATTTGTTCATAAATACAGGCCTCGAAATATTTTTGATTTTTAATTTTATAAAATAAAAAATGTAAATTGAAAATTAAATGACTTTGAAATATATGTATTAAATTTTGATCTCTTTGTTTTATTTAAAGTAATTTAGTTAAATTAAAATAAATATTGAACCACTCCCCTATGCCTTAACCAGATTGGGACTGAGTTAATCGATTTTGATTTTAAATATATAATTTTATTTTTGAGTCCTGAAAGGATTTGACGCCCAGGTAAGTTAATCTACTAAAATTCAATTGTGATCTTTAATTTAATTTATATTCATTTTTCTGATTCTTAAAATAGTACGGTCGAAATCACGTAAAATTATTGTTCAAGTGACTAAAATTTCAAAGTTGTAAAATTAAAATTTTAAAAATACGAGCACGTAGAGAACGTAAATGCGTAAGTCTTTTTCTTATTTACAACTTTTCTCTCTGGTATAATTGTTAATAATAAAAATTAAAAACTGAAAAAAATGTTAGAAAATAAATTTTTAAATAAATATATCATAATATCTTGGTCAAATATTATTGAAAATGAATAAAATTTGTCACATATATTTATTAGTAAACACTAATGATGCCTTCAAGCACAATGTGGAATAACAAAGTAACAACTTTGATAACATATTAGTTTTCCAACTTGTGTCGTATCTTTATCATATGAAAACATTAAGAGTCAAAGTTTTTTTTTATTAATAAGGAAGTTTTTCTGAATGTTTGATACTTATATTCTTAGAAATAAAGAATTTATAAGAAAAATTGTGAAACGGTATTTTCTATCGTTCCATCAGCCAAATATTGTCAAGTGATGTACGCATGCGCGAAACAGGCGTGAAAATCTTAAATCTTATCTAATTCTTCATTTTATTTTCAAATCTAGTCGTCGTTTTGTAGATTTTGAGATTCACATTAAAATGAAGAATTAAAAAGATTTCAAAGTTTCTGGATTAATTTCAAATAAAAAAACCAAAAAGAGAGGAAGATCCATTATTGGCAAAATTTAAATACATAATCATTGATTCTTAATGTTTTAAAAAGATCCCTAATGTTGTAAATTGATTCCTAATGTTTTAAAATGAATTAATGAAGAGATAAGACTTCTTTTACGAAGAATGAAAATCGGCTTGAACTGTATGCTTGAATCAAGAATATTATTATTTTTGGATCGAGAATATTCATTCTTAGAATAATTTAAATTCTTGGATCGAGAATAAAAATCTTTGATTCAATAGTAATTCTTTATCCAAGAATGTATTCTTGGATCAATAATAAAGTATTCTTATAATCCAAGAATAATAACCCCATGTCCAATTCCAGGAATATTATCCACTTGATCCAATTAAAAAATCTCTACTACAAAAGAAAAAAAAAAAAAAGAAAATTACCTCAGTGAAATGTGAATGTTGTATGTAGATTTCGAAAAAAAAAAATTAATGGGTTGTGGTATTTCTTTCAGTGTATAGAAGTGACAATTTTGATTTTATGAAAATAAATCCTTTGAAAATAAAAATCAAGATGGGGGTTGTGAGTGCAGGTTCTATTCATACGGGCAAAGGTATACGTTAGCATGCTGGTGACCAGCTGCACTTTAGATGACACGCTATTACGGAATTAAAGTATAAGGAATGTAATTGGAGAAGGTAACTTTTCAACCTAATCCAGGATTTATGGTAACTTTCTACTCTTAAAAAGAATTTTAAGCCTAAATACATATTTTTTGTCTTATTATTTCTGTGTTTTGATAACACAACTAATATGCTATATGGTTGATGTATCTAATTTTATGTATATGAGTCATATTATAAAAAAATAATATTTAAATTAGTATTTTTATATCATTCGTTGATTAAAAAATATAATAAATCTTATTTTTCCTTACATTTAATAACTTGTTTTTCGTATAATAATAAGTTCAAGAACGTATAAAAGAAATTGACGAAAAAGTTCCAATTATCTTTATAAATGGGTGATTCTTCACTAAGTGGTTATTTTTACTTCCCCACTTAATAACTTTTAACCTTACCCGAGTCGAAATTTTGAGGCTACTTTAACGCTACATAGTCCAAAATTTTTAGGAAATAGAGGTTTAAAGTAGAAGCAAATTCAATACAATTTAGCTTCTACTTTGGTGCTATTATTGGAAGAAATTTCCTGTTTCCGCGATGAGAGCGTTAAAGTAGAAGCTAATATTCAACTATATTAAGGCCTCTTTTAACGCTCAAGACCCCCTTTTTTTGACCTTCTAAAGTCTAAACAAAGAAAGAATCTGTTTTTGCGAATAAAACTGAAATTAATATGAATGAAATTATAAAAAAAAATATAAAATAAATATTCAAAATTCATGCGCTTTTAGAATTCGTCACACTTAATACACACAAGCTGGAAATAGTCTAAACTTACTAAATAAATTATTATAACGCAAGTGGGGATTCGAACCCACGACATAACGACCTACGCACTTATAATCTAACGCACTAACCACTACGCTACCGACGCTTATAAACTTAATATTTAATTTTCTCAGTGTCCTTATGATACAAATTACGAATAGTTTTTTTAGGACTTTTCAACAAAATTGTTACATATCGCCAATTTCTGAATGTTTACGGAGATTTTTATGTATTTTTCATTTGTTTAAACAATTTATTATTGTCAAGTGACAGGCTGATATTGATTTAAATCATTGAAGCATTTGCATTAAAATCATGATTTAAATAAAAAAAAAACTTTACAATTCTCCGGATGTCTAATACTGCATGTAAAAAATCACAAACCATAAAAAAAAACCACAAATTTGTGGATAAATCTTAAAAATTTCAATTTTAATATTTTAATCTTTATAAAATTTAAATAATTGGGCTAAAATAGATAATCAAAATACCTACGATTTACAAATTTTTGGTATGAAGATAACAAAAAATAATATCAAATTTTTATATCTTTAGGTCATTATAATTTAAATAAATTCCAAACGTCAATAAACTCATATTCCAATTTTTTCAAACTTTTAAATGTCAATTAATTCAAATTTAAAGACACATTAGTTAATGCAAAATAATTAAATAATATTAATTATTTTTCATATTCACAATAATCCTTTTTTTAAGTCTTACAATATTTGTAATTCTTCTTTAGTTTCTAATTCAGTTTCTTTTTCGAAACTGTTTAAATTTTATCTTATAATTTCTTATTTTTACAAAATTTAAAGATTTTTTCTCCTTTTACTAATGGTATTTTTTTGTTGTTGTATTTGTCATTTTATTTTATTAATAAATAAATGATAAATAATAAATAATAATTATTATTTATTATTATTTCGTTGAGTTTCATAAGTTTTTTCATATTTTTAAAAATAAATACGCTTATTTTTTTATTAATGCACCTATTCAATTTGTTTTTAATTCTTGGATAGTTTTTGCGAGGTTTTTTGCAAACTTAGTACTTATTCTTTTATAGAATTTTGAGATTTTCTTTATTTTTCTAAATTTATTGTTGGACTTGCTTTCAGTGTAATATTATAAAAATGTTTTTGGTTTAATTTGCCCAAACTTTTTTTTTCTGAAGGATTTTTACTTTTCTTTTCTGGACTTTTTATATACATTTTTTTAATTTTATTTTCATCAATTTTAATTTTTTAAACAAATTATTGCTAGTAATTACTAATTCTTTACAAATACACCTAGGAAGATACAAATTTTTCCTAATTTTACAAATAAATTACTGG
This sequence comes from Ganaspis brasiliensis, assembly GCA_037103525.1. Classification (NCBI taxonomy): domain Eukaryota; kingdom Metazoa; phylum Arthropoda; class Insecta; order Hymenoptera; family Figitidae; genus Ganaspis; species Ganaspis brasiliensis. The sequence goes on from JAZKLR010000126.1 coordinate 807,381, forward strand.
GCTCTGGTTAGAAAAATAAAAATTATTGACCATAAATTATTATTTTTATATTTTAAAACAATTTATTATTGTTAATTTATAACATTTAAAAACACCTAGCAAGTAGTAGTTTTTTAATTTGTTTACTTTTTATATTGAAAAAATAAGATATTTATCAAAATTAACGACAATCACCACTCAAAATTGTTTAAACAAATTATTGTTAATAATTGTTACTTTTTTACAAGTGCATCTAGAAAGATACACATTTTCCCTAATTTTACAAATTATTGGGTTTTGGTTATAGATTAAAATTTTTTCCTCTTAAGGGCTAATCAGAGGAACAATAATTGAAGAAAAAGTTAGTTTAACTCCCGTTTTTCTTATATGTTAAATAAAAAAGTATATTTCAATGGAAAAATGACTGAGTTTCACTTGCAGGTTTAAAGTAGAATAAAAATTTTCATTTCTTTATAACTGGGAATGTGGAGCTTTAAAAGAGCTGCTAATTTTAATGATTGGAAAAATGAAACATGTGTATAGACGTAAAGTAGAAGGAAATATTATTATTAGAAGTAAAGAAGAGGCTAAAAATTAAGAAGTCGTTAAGTAGAAGCTAAAGTTCCTCATGAGCTTCAAAGTAGCTTCAAAATTTCGACTCGGGTATATAAATAAATATTTTATTCTTTGTACAGTTATTCTTTGTTATTATGTTTATTAATATCGTGATTGAAAAATATATTTTTTTAACATCAAAGGACATGAAATGGTTAAAAATGCCTCAAATCTGCACTTTTTTAGGTTCTCCACATAGGACTCGTGAGATTTAATACATTTTTTTTTAAAAAAATCATATTTTTAAAATATTTTTATCTGTTCTAATCGACAGTTTATCTCAAAAGCTTCGTTTTTTGTGTATTGTTTTCCAGTTTTTATTAATAACTTTTGCGAAAATCATTTTTAAATACTTTCTCCACCCTTTTGTTATTTGGAACAGGAGTTTACATGCTCATTGTTTTTCAGTAATTTTAATCATTTTTATATTGAATTTTCACTGAATATTAATGTTATTGAGGTAAAAAATTTGATTTAAGTCCAAATTAGTTGAAGAAATAGGATATTTAGTTTTATAATTTCAAAAATTAATATTAATTTCCTGCGTATTTTAATGACATGTAAACTCCGGTTCTTCAAAAATAATTGAATTGTTTATATTTACAATAAAATAAAAATAATAGTGGTATAAAGTAGTCAAATCTATGCAGTATTCTGCAAAGACCTTTATATTTTATTAAGTTTTTCTGCTATAATAATTTATTTTCTTTGATTCGTAAACTCCGGTTTCTGTAAACTCCGGTTCATAAAATTCGAAATACATAGGAATAGTGTTTTGTTTTTTATAAGAATATCATTAACCTGAGTTTTTAATCATAATATTGATTAATTTCTGTATAATTATTTTCGTAATTATACTTTTTTTAATTTGTGATCAAGTGTTTCAAGAATTTTCTTTGATGTCCTACAAACATCCTCTAAAGAAGCTAACATCCTTAGGATATTCGTTTAAGGTAAAAAATTTAATATTTTAAAAAAATGTTTGTAACCTTTAAAATTTAAAATTTTTTATATAAGACTGAGGGTGTTAATTTAAGCTCAAAAATTTTTTGAATTATATTTTAAAATAATTGTTTATAAATTGTACATAAAAAATATTTAAGAAAAAATATTTTTTACTTAAAAATTTAATGTTATTAAAAGTTACTACTTTGTGGAGAATCACCCAAATATATTTATATTTTTTGTTTTGTTGTGGTTTTAGAATATTAATATTATAAAGAGAATTACTTTTTAATACAAGAAATATAAAGTTTTTCTTTAAAAATTGAAGTGACATTGACAAACGGTTCTTTATAAGGGGGGGGGGGGGGGGCGAGCATAAAAAATATATAAAGCTGCTGTGATTGAATTAATTGTAAGGTTGAATTTCTAACTCTGTAATAGATTATATAAATATGTACCTGTTTGCTTTAAAAAGCGTGAGTTTTAAAAAGAAAATCTAAAATTTAACATTCAATGCCGAATGTGACAAGTTAATCCGCCACGATTCTTTAATCACGTTACTCACGTGACTCTCGCACTCATACGCATTTTTTCTGCGCATGCGCACTTCTTTTGATGAATCCCGCGTTTATTTAAAATTAGACGGAAAAAAAAGAAGTTCAGAAAGCTAAGCGTTTAAGGATTAATTTAAAAAAAGTTGTACACGTCTGGGAGATTAAAGTGCGTATTTTCTAAAATTTCAAAATAAAAAACTGGAAAGCATCATTTTTACAATTCTTTAATAAATTCTTTAATAATAATCTAAAGAGCATGAAACTTTATAAAAACCATCTTTACCTTAATATGCTTTATTGATAAAGACAATCATGTTTAATATTTATTTTTAACCAAGTTATTAACGACAATTTACCCAAATAGGCATTTTACCCTGTTCTTTCCTAATGAATCACAAAAATATTATCATTAAATGATTCTTCTGAGTTTTAATTGATTGCTTCCTGAATATAATAAACTACACAACACAATCTTGCAACTTTTTTTGTAAAATAATAAAAAACAAGATTCCTCGCACTTCCCAATTATGAAAATCAGAATTGAATTATGAGAAATCTCAGGCCTGGCATTTGAAAAGAGAGTTCGAGAATCGAATGAATATAAGAAGCGTTTCCGCCCATTGACTAATTGCAGTTGAAGTTACCGGCAATTAGCAGTTGCCCTCGCGTTAACCAATGGGTTCTTGCTGCATCGACAACATAATTGCAGCAGGTAGCATAAAACATAAAACTACATGAAAAGGTGCTGTGTCAAAGCACGCAAAACGCACTTTTTACAGGTAGAATCATCCATTCATTTATAACATCGATCACCAGTAATTTCAGTATTCGATGGAAATATTGCGTTGAAGCACGAATCCAAGCTTGAGCGATTATACCACTAATTTTTCTGCGATTGATTATACGCCATAAATTCTGTTAAAGATCTTCTTTCTTTTTACGGTTATTTCATTTATTGCATTTGCTTATATACACTCGATTTTTACAAATTACTAAATGTGTTAAAAGTCACGGCTTGTTTGGACAAGCTGAAATAAATACATTTCTTTCATTTATTCAAATTAATTTTTCTGTTTTATAAATTACATTACACACAAGTTTATTTATTTTTTATTCACATAAAAAAGCGGAAAATGAAGATTTTTGTCATTGGTAGTTTAAATTTACAAAACGCCCCTGTCGGTTACTTTAGGAACTATCCAATATGGCCGCCGACTGAGAGAAAATTGACGTATTTAGTAGTACATGAAAATTCGATATTTATTTGAAAAACAAAATTTTAAACTGTTTGTGAAAGTGAATTATAATTTTATAATAGTGAGAATTATTTATTTTGTGAATAAACAATGGAATTCTCAATTTTTTCTCTAGTTTTATTGCTCCAGAATTGACAAAATTTTGACACTCTATATTTCTAGATGACGGAGTAGCTTTAGTGAATGAAAATAAATTGTTTAAGCTTGAAGTTAACATACTTTTAATCGTTACAACACTTCCGAAACAAACTTTTATTGTAAAATCAAATTCGACTGTTTTTGAATAAACTCTCTGTCAGCGGCCATATTTGTTTTGAACAGGTGGCGCCTCACTGCCCACGGTGATAGTTTTCTTTGCCAAAGTACCAAACTTGGGAGAAACTTTATAATATATTTTCTTTTTTGTGGCAAGTTATTGGACATAAAGATATTTTAATTCAGTATTCACTGAAATATTATAAAATAAGGATTGCATTGCATGCGAGTTTTTTATTGGTTGTTTGCCCCTTGGGTGGTTTTGCTGCGGCACTTTGTTGACTCTAGGTGTCGTGTTACGGGCTCATAGCAGTGTCACTTATCTCCAGAGCTTTAAATGATCCTATCGCTCACGAACACGAATTGTCAGTAACAATAGGCTCATCCTAATCTCCGATGACCTAATATATTATTTTGCAATACTCTGATTCATATCTACTCCTACTTTTTCTAACACCAACTTTATTTACGCAACTAACAAAAGAATATTTCCTATATTTTTTATAGTAACCGTTACCATACTGAAGATAATATTTACATTAGATGAGATCAGTTGCGTAACTATTAAGAGGCAAAGTGGGGCAGTGACCCGGGGCCCCTGAGGTCAGGGGTCCCTCAGCAACCCTAATAAACCCTTTATTTTAAGACAAAATTAAAAACATTTTAGAATTAAATAAAAATTGCAAAAAATAATTGAAATTTAACAAAATGGTTGCAAATGTTGAAAATTAATAAAACCAGTATGTGGGGATTTTTGGGGTCGGTGATAATGAATTCGCTCATAATTTTTCAAGATTTAAAATAGCTGATGTATAATGGCGGACAAAAAAGCATAATTTTCTACAAACTTAATGAAACACAGTATTTATGGGTTTTTGGGATCGCTGATAACGAATTTATTCATGATTTTTCAAAATTTTAAATGACAAATGCAAAATGACAGACAAAAATTTTAAATTATTGATTAAATTAATGAAACTCATTATACATTCTTATCATACTATTAAGGGTCAGGATTTATTCATAATCTTGAAAACGTTGAACCTAGATTCAAAACGTACATCCAAATTTGAGTATTATTATCATTTTTAAAAATTTTAATTTTTTCAGACATTTTGATTTTCCCATTATCAACTTTAAAAAGTCATAAATAGATTTGTTATCAGCGACCCTATAAACCCCCATATAGTGAGTTTAATTAAGCATTTCTTAATAAAAAAAATTATTTTTGTCTGCTATATTAGCGATTTAAAATTGTTTTTTGAAGGTTCTAACTCAGACCCGTCTGACCAATTCTGATCTCAAATTCGGATTTAGCTCTTCAAAATTCGTAGGAATATATAGATCTTGTTCCCAGATCAAGATATTTTTTGTGTGTGGTTGTGTAATCAGAGTGTTGTTGCTTGCTTGAAAGTTTATATATTCTATTGTAATGTTTTAATTGTTTAATCGTAAGACAACCGAATTAATGTTCATAATGTAAAATAAAACCATGGTAGCCATTTTTAATACCTAATTTCACTTTTTACATGAACATAAATCGCACAGGTAACGTAACAGTCTTTTCGTGTAACGTAACAGTCCAAACATTTTTGTTTCTAAAAAATTAAAAAAAATTTTTTTTAGTGTTATTGATATTTATTTTATTACTTGCATTCAAAAGCTACAAAATTATCTACTACACGTTAAAAATAGTTCACTAGAAGAGCAGGCTTTTTCAACAATGTAGAACAGCTCTAAAGCTTACTTCCAAAACTATATGTAACGTAACAGTCCGTACTAAAACATTCATAACTCTTAAATAACAAAACATACGGAAATGTTTATATTAGTAAAAAATGTTATTAGAGAAGCATACTTTTAGATGCATGCATAAAAGATATTAAAACAATTCAATTTCGTGTGGTTTTGGAAACTTTTTGTTGAAATGTGCGTACAAATGTAACGTAACAGTCCGCGATCTGGTCCACATGAATTTTGGAAAATAAATGAAAAATGATTTTACAATTTAAAACTTGAAGAAAATAATTGAAATATGATACAAACAATGATAAGCTGTAAAAAATTAATCACATTTAAGTGAAATAATTAAAAAAATTACAGAGTTTTTTTTTAATAAAAAAAAATAATTGAAATTTGAGAAAAATACATGAAGATCTTAGAAATCAATTATTGAAAAAAACGAGAATAACTAAAAATTGGAGAAATTGAAGAAAGCTAAAAATAAATGAAATTTACGATAATTAATTAAAAAATTTGGAAATTATGAAAACAATGAAAATAATAAAAAATTGAAGAAAATAATTGAAATTTTAGAAAAATACTTCAAAATTTTAGAAAATAAATTTAGAAAATAAGAATAATCATTAACAATCGAGGAAAATAATTAAAATATGCTGAAAATAATTAAAGATTGAGAAAAATACCTAATTGAAATTTATGATGAAAATAATTTAAATATTAAAAAAATGAAAACAGTATCTAAATAAAATTTCACAAAAATAATTGAAAGAATTATAGAATATACGTTTAAAAGAAAAAAATAATCACAAAATTACTTAAAAATTGTAATTAAAGAGAATAATTAAAAAATTGCAGAAATAATCGAAAATTGATGAAAATAATAATTGAAATTTCAGATAAATAATTGAAATTTTTAAAAATGATGCCAAAAGAATGAAAATAATTAAAAATCGGAGAAAATAATATAAAATTACCGAATTTGTTTTTAAGTAAAAGAAAATAATTGAAAAATCATTTAAAAAATTGAAAATTGAAGACAAGAATCTAAATTTCAGGTAATAATTGAAAATTTAAGAAATTAATTGAAAAACAATGAAAATATTAAAAGATGGAGAAAATAATTGCAAAATAAGAAAAAGAAATGAAAATCGAACAAAATATCTGAAAATTGCGATATATATTCGAAAGTTCAGTAAATTAATTAAGAAATTATGAAAATGATTAAAAAATACAAATTGAAAATAATAATTGCAAAATGACAAAAATAATGGTAAATTAAAAAAATTAATTTAAATTTGTGATGAATAATATAAAATTGAGAAATAAATAATTAAATTGATTTAATGTCAAGGCAAAAATAATTAAAAATGAAATAGTGATTGAGAAAACTAAACAAAATAATTGAAATTTGAGGAAGGTAAATTTAAGATTGAAACAATTTAAAAACAATTAAAATAATTAAGAATTATAAAAAATAGTTCAAAAATAATAAAAATAGTACAAAATTGTATTTTAAGTAATTGAAATCATAATAGAAAAGAATTATTAAAAATTGAAGAAATTTTTAAGTCACTTTTGTAAAAACATGGAAAAAATGGTATAATATAAAACAAATACTATGTATATATATTTATATATAATATTGATGTAAACACCCCAATTATTTAACGTATGATTGAAATATCAATTTTTTTGATTAAGGAACATTTTTTTTATTAATTAAACTATTCTGTAAAGAACATAATTATATTTCAAACAAGCACTTAAGAGCAAATTTTTTTTTGAAGGAGTCTTATTTGGTTTTAATACTTTTTTGCAATTTTAAAACACCATTCTAAATCATAATCTTGAAGTTCTAAAAGTTTTTTTGGAATTACTGCTTCTGCATAAAAAATCAGTGTTTTAACAAATTAATTCTAATAATTATAGCATTTTCTATTAATAATAATCATAATTATTGTACATTAAAGAATCGCTTTTACTATTTTTTGAAAACACAATTTTAAATAAGCGCGGGATCAATAGAAAAAAAATGCGCATGCGCGAAAAAATACGTGTATGAGTGCGAAAGTTACGTGAGTGAAGTGATTAAAGAATTATGGCGGTTAACCTGTCACATTTGGCATTGAATATAAAATTTTAGTTTTTTCTTCTAAAACTCACTCTTTTTCGAAGCAAGCTGGTATTTACGTAAATCTATTATACTGTTGGAAATTCAACTTTACGAGTTTTTTTTAATCTCAAGAGCTTCATATTATATTTTTAATAGTTTTTTTTGTTCTATGAAGCACCGTTTTTCGATGTCAGTTCAATTTTTAGAGAAAAGCTTTATATTTCCTGAAATAAAAGGTAATTCTCTTTACAACATTAATAATAGTTGATATTAGAAAGAAATAAACGAAACTTTTTTAGTTTTACCCGCACTTTTATACATTATTATTGTTTCGGCAATTTACTCGGAACTTATCGAAAATAGCAAATTTCAATCAAGATATTTTAAAAATAAATTATTCTATGCTATCTTAAATAAATTCTTTAAATAATTATCTTACTTAATTCTCAAAGGTTTTTAGTTTAATGCGTGATGGTTTATATTTTCCAAAAATATCATTAAATAATTTGTTTTTTACTTCAAACTTTTACATAGTCTATTTATACAGCTCTCCCCTACTCAAGAAGAGGTTATGTTTGAAATCATTATCTTGCTTAATCTTAAAATGGAAAAACTAACTTTTCATCCAATTTTAGTCAGACAAAATGTAACAACTTTATAATTTATAACAAAATCAACCATAAAAACTCTAATTGGATATAAATTAAAGAACTTTGACATTCAGAAACGTTTTGCAGAAGTGAGACACATCTGTCTCTAACTAGAAAATGACTAAAAAATGTCTATAGTTAGATCCAAATATTAATTAGTTTACTAGAATTGAAATTTCGAAAAAAAAATTGAAATATCCATTATCTTTCGTTCTACCAGTCATATCAAAGTTTTCTTTTTTTAAATGAACAGAAGTTATTAAATAAAAATTATATAACTTTTAATCAGCCAACAAAAGTTCAATAACCCAAATTCTAGAACGAAATTATCAGTGTTCTTTTCAAGATTCCAAAAGAAATGAAGTTGACAGTTAATTTCTTAGCATTTAATTTTAATAAATTATAAATTTAAACTCATTCAAAAAAACTTTTCTCATTATAATGCACTAAATGAACATCAAAAGTAATGCAAAACCACTGCAAAACAGTCGAAAGGATTCAAAATATGTGTTTTCTTTCGGTATCGAGGAAAAAAATTTTATCTATTCAAAACAGGGTGTAGAGGGGTCTCGTAGGGAGGCACGATTCCTGAAAAAGTATCGATTCTTAAGAATCGAAGGAATCGAGTAGATTCATTAAATGGCGCTAAATTTTAAATTTCGTATTTTATAATCTCACTTTACATTAAATTAACTACTTAAAATTATTTAATTATATGAAAATTGCAATTTTTAAATTTCTAGATAGACTTATAGTATTATTTTTAATAATTAATAAATATAATATTCATAAAACGAGATAAAATAATATAATCCATGAAAAGTTGAAAATGTCTATATTTATCAATAATTTTATAATTATTATCCTTTAAAATATTAAATAATTTCATCTGTGTTCAACATCTTCAGAATTTGAAAAAAAAAGAAAAGAAACTGAAAAACGGTGAGAAAGACAAAGATAGCTATTCGATTCGATTCTCGTGAAAAAAGAATCGAACTTAAGAATCGATACCAAAAAAAAGAATCGCCAAAATAATCGATTCTTAAAAGTGGAATCAACTCGATTCCAAAGTCCAAACAGAATCGAGTAGAATCGTACATCCCTAGGAGGGGAAGTATAAATTTGTTTCTAAATGGGAAAAATCTTTAATTTATCCGCAATTACGAGTTTCAATGATTCATTTTGTTTAAAATAAAATTCGCCTCATTTTGTCTAAATAAAATTAGATTAAAAACAAAGTTTACATTACAAAGAGGACAAAAAGCAAAATAATGACTTCAAACATAACCTCTTCTCGATTAGGTGTCTTATTTCTTCTTAACAAAAATTAAAAATCCCTGCCATTTTTGTGTTTAAGGTAATTTTCAACTGCATTACGAGGCTTTTGTTGCTACTGTCAATCTGAACGAAAAGTTAAATTTCGAAATGACGTATGAATAATAAACAGTATGAAATATTAATGAGCTCGCAAATTGGACATTTTAAAGCCGTTCCGTGGACTTGGTTCGTTGACCGTGGAAGGTGGCTCTTCTTTTATTTTGCGGAAGATCGGATTTGTCAGATAGACGCGGGAAGGGAGCAGAAGCAAGTTTAAGCAAGGGCACCCGGCTAGGCCCCGAGGATACGAGCAGCTGTTTTTGGGTGCGATGACACTCGCAGGAGCCTTGCAAAAACCGCACAAGGGCCAACCTCAATGGGCACGTGCCCTTACAAGTCAATTCACTCTCGACAGACCTTGTCCTTATCCTTATCCTTCCTCTTCCTCACTCCTCCCCAAAACTAGCCCCAAATTTTTTAACTCTTTTCTTGTTTTATTCTTCTCCTCCTCAATCCAAGTTCAAGGAACCCACCACAATATGTCATATGGATTCTTACAGTTGCAAATTTCTCCCATTCAATTGACGAAATGTATTTTTAAGAGATACAAATGATATACAAAATTTTACTGACCACTCAAATCCGGTCTTTTGTTATATATGTTACAATGAGAAAATCGAGTTTTTTAACTCGGACCAATTCTTGATACTTGTAATCAAATGATTTTACAACAAGTTTTATTCAATTCTTGGATAAATTACAATAATTATAATCTACTGCTTTCTGAGGTAGACATTCCGGAAGTGATTGGTTTCGAGCATATGACATTTAATGCGAGGCAAGTGCTTCGTTAAGGGCCTATATCATTGACAGGATTCTTCTTATCACGTGTCCTTAAAGCCGACTAAACCACTCGAAAGTTTCATTACAATGTAATTTGGGTCTTGGATAGTTTATGGCTTTATTAACTTTATCTCGTTCTTAAGGTAATTTCAGCATCAGATTGACTTTCGATCTGTGTTATGATAAAGTCGTGATCAGCCCCCTGTGCAATTAGATCGGCACAAAAAGAAACTTGTTAAATTTCAACCTTTATAAATCGAACATTATATTGAATCGAAATTCATAATTTTCAGATTAACAACAGCTGCTTGTTTAATTTGGTATAATAATAATTATCATTACATTATTTATCCAATCATTAATTGACATAAATCTAGATTGAAATTTGAGTTAAAAACTAGAATATTGGTAGTTTCAATTTACAATACGCCTCTGTCGGTTACTTTAGGAACTATCCAATATGGCCGCCGACAGAGAGAAAATTGACGTATTTAGTACATGAGAATTCGATATTTATTTTAAAAATAAAATTTTAAACTGTTTGTAAAAGTGAATTATAATTTTATAATAGTGAGAATTATTTATTTTGTGAATAAACAATCGAATTCTCGATTTTTTCTCTAGTTTTATTGCTAGCTCAGAATTGACAACATTTTAACCCTCTATCATATTTCTAGACGACGGAGTAGCTTTAGTGAATAAAAATCATTAATTGTTTAAGCTTAAATCTAACATATACTTTTAATTGTAACAACACTTCTGAAACAAACTTTTATTGTAAATCTAAATTAGACTCCACTTGTTTACATTTAACTGTTTTTCAAGATGGTGGAGTCAAAATAGCGGATATTATTTAAAAAAGTAAAAAATTAAAATCGGTTGAATCAATCTTTTTTTGCTAAAATTTACGCAACTTAGTACATAGGAGTTTTCGGATTCGCTATAACTCCGAATCCGTACATAGTTTTTCAAAATCTCCAATTCTTTAAACACTTTTTATTTTCTATTACTTATTTCCTTATTTTTCTTTAAAATTAAAACCGTTCACTCTCCAATTGCTGATCAAATAAAATAAATATTTTTAAATGCCTAAAAAATATACAATAATTAATCAAAATTTTATCACTTTTTAAAAAACCTTGCAGGACACATATTGTCTCAAGCTTCTGAATAATTATTTATTGTCAAGTGATCTAAATATTTGAGTATTAGCTAATTAATCATATATTTTTATTTCATCGAAAGATCAGCCTTGAAATAAAATAAAAATACGAATAAGAAAATTAATGATAAGACTAAAATACACACGATAGACTGTACAATATACACGTACAAACAAAGATAGTGGGGAGACATTTGATTAGCAATCGGTGTTTTCACGAAATAGCATGTTCACGTTGTTTGCTCTTAACGAAAGATGCGACCCCGTGATATCATAATTTAAACCTCTGTTTACCTTGGTTTCGAGCTAACAATGCTAAATTACACAAAAGAAATTCTAGTTTCATAGCCATGATTATATCCTCCACAATTAATTCTATAACTTTCCAAATTACCATTATGCATGCGATTTTTGTATTATCTAGTAAAGTTATTTTTGCAAGAGACAAAAATTAACCACCTGAAATGTCAATTTTTAAAAATTTGCCAGAAAAATGATGAAAAAAGAAAAAAATAAACTCCTAAAATCGTTCAATTTTGGCATATTCGTCCGCCATTTTGAATTTTTTAATACTGATCTCAGATTTGTAACCAGAGAAAAAGGGAGAGATCACCTTATTATTCCATAAAACTCATTGGTGAAATTTTCATTTTATAAAATTTTACTAAATATGTTTTACTTTTAACCGAATTATTAATTTTCCTATTTTTTTCTAGATAGTATTTAAATTAACCTTAATATTTATTGAATATATTCCATAGGGCACCGAATTTTGAATCTAGAGAATTTTCATTTCACAGAATCTTTATTTATCTGGACTTTAATTTTGACATGAATTGCGAATGTTCAAACAAACATATAAAAAAAAAAGATTTTGCCGCTAATTTAAAAAATGACTAATAACAATTTTCTTAATACTTTGATCAGTTGATCAATGATCAATTTTAAAATTGGCGCCAAAATCTTTTTTGTCTGATGTTTGTTCGGCTATTTGCATTTTAGGACAAGTGAATATTCGTGATTTTAAAAATTCGTGAAAATGTCAATTCGTGCAAATAAAAATTAGAACAAATGAAAACTTAGCGAGATGGATATTCTGGCATTTGAAAATTCGAGACAGATAAAATTCTAGTTAATGAAAATTATGATAAATTAAAATTCAGTTATTTATTTAATTTCTAGTTACTTTTAAAATAATTTTTCGTTCTTATTTTACTTTCTAGTAATTTTCCTCTATTTTTTAATGCCTGGATATTTTTACGTTTCTATTTTTTCTTATTTCTAGTTGTTTTTCTTTAATTCAGTTATTTTTACACTTTCTAGGGATTTTTTTGGAATTTTAGGAATTTTTTAATAAATCCTAGTAAATTTTAATCTATTTATCGTTTTTTCCGTCACTTTCCAGTTAATTTATAATTTTGTCGTAATTTTCTTATTTTTTAGTAAGATTCTTTTTTATCTCCTTTCTCTTCTTCGACTTCTAATTCATCATTTACTTTAAAGTAAAATTTAATTCTTTTCTCGTTACTTTTAAAATAATATGGAGTTATAATTTTACTTTCTATTTATTTTATTTTTCTTTTTAATAATTTTTTAATCCCTAAATATTTTCCGCTTTTATTTTTATTTTATTTCAATTCTTTTTGTTTATTTCAGTTCTATTTACATTCTCAGGGATTTTTTTCAATGCCTAGTTATTTTCCATTAATTCTAATAATTTTTATCTATTTTTCACCATCTGCGTCACTGTCTAGTTATTTCGTAATTTTCTAGTAATTTTTTTCAATTTTTAGTAATTTCTCATTTCTTTCTCAGAAGTTTTTTATTCATTTAGCCTTCTTTTTTTCATAGTCAATTTTTATTCTCTTCCAGTTACTTTAAAACAACTTCTAGTAATTTTTGATACGTTAGTACTTTATCTTTATTTTCTAGTTTTTTAAAAATCAATTTGTCATTTTGTTTCGCACCAACTCAAGTTTGCTTCCCTTCCTAGTTATTTTTATTAAATTTCTAGTTATTATTTTACTTTCTAGTTACTTTTTTCTATTTCTTAGTTATCTTTTTTAATGTCTGATGTACTCTTTGGATGTACATTTTTTCGTTTCTATTTGTTTTTTCTTATTTTTAAATATTTTTCTTCTATTTAATTATTTTTACACTTTATAAAGGTTTTCTTCATTTTCTGGTTATTTTCCGACTAATTCTACTTCGTTTCCATCAATTTTTAATTATTTTGTAAATTTTTTATATATATATTTTTTTTTGTTACCTTCTAAATAATTATTCACCATTTACTATTATTTTTGTATTTAATTTTCTTTTATATTTATTAATTTTTCTTCATTGTTTAGCTTTTCTGCTCTACATAGTTATTTTTCAATTAATTTCAGTAATAATTTTCTATCAATCTATAGCTATTTCCGTTTTTCTAGATTTATTTTATAGCTTTCTAGTAATAATAATTTAACATATATTATTTTAAGATAAAGATCTCAGATAAATTTTGTCTATTTTACGGCCTTCTATATCACATATACCCTTAATTAAGTTATTAAACATAAAATCCTGCAACTTCTATTTAATATTTTTTTTATTTAATTAATAACTTGTGCTGAAACTAAAAATACAAAAAAATCGCATATTAAAAATAAAATGTACGAAATAATAACACAATGATATTGCTCATGATGAGATTAATAAAAAAAAGGAGATAAGTTTTTTAACAAAGTATAAGTTTAATACTCATATTTTGCAATAATGGAACGAGAGCACATTACTTAATGTCTTTAGGACTTCATTATTGGAAGAAATGAGCAAAAAATCTAAATGTGAAACCACTGCGAAACGTGAGAGTGTTTAAGGTTCATACTAAATTTAACAAGTTTACGCCTGATTATCTCGACGAGAGTCAGATCAATTCAAAACTCAAACTGTGTGAGAATGCGGGCTAAGCACTCATTTACATAATATTGAGGACTGAAAATTCAGCCTGTAATATCTCTGAGTTCATTTAGTGGCCGATCAGATGGTGATTCGACGTGATATTACAGACCAACTTAAAATTAAATGAAATTGTTAAATTCCAGAATGTTGCAATGTTGAAAGATACCGTGCTTATAAAAAAGGTTTACATTTCGTTATAATAATCTTTGATTCTTTATTGACTGTCTATAGAAATGCTGTTATTTATTTTCTTATTGCTCATTTCATTTTAATGTTATTCCTTTATTTCATTATTTATTATTGTTCTTTTATTTCATTCTCTTATTCATTTATTTTTATTAATATTATTTTATTCTATTATTACTTTTTCATTTTAGTACAATTTTTCTATTTTTTTTCTAGATTTATATATTTTCTATACTATTATTCATTTTTATTATTATTTGTTAATTAACGCCCCAGACATTTTTACCAGTTGTTACTAATTTTCATACAAGTAAAAATCTTTTTCGTTTGATATTTAATACAAGTATTTATTGAAAGAGACTTTGTTACCGACCGTGTTCACTTCTACAATATTACGAAAATTTGCCGCTAGAGGCGCTTCGAGTACTGTTTCAATTGGATAGTTTCTTCTCTTCCTTTTACGTTATTTATGGCAAATGTCACTCGTAGTTTTCATTCTAAATTTACATCCAGCAGCAAAATCTGTTCTTTGTTCTATTTATAAAGTGCCTTAAAATTAACTCAGCATTAGTGTCCATTTTGTTCATAAATAATTAACGAAAATATTTATGAAACAAAATGTCCTTCTTTAATCAAATATCGTCTTCATACATCTAAAACTTCTCAAATACTTGAATAACATTGTCAGTCCGAATTTGTTAATATATGCCTCTTCAAAATTAAATTGAAAAAATTATTAAATAACCTATTAAGTAAATAATTAAATAATTTCGAGCCAAAGTCGAAAAATAAGTTAATTTTCCAAAACTTGCTCCTGTTTGTGCATTAAAAAAAATCTTGTCATTTTTTATATTTTAGCCCTTCGTGACAGATTATCATTCTGGTTTCAAGGGGCACACACGTCGTGTGTAAAAAAGTGATTCAGGGCCGGCGGAAGGTATTTTTTCTAGGGGGGGGCAATGCATATATATATATATACCTACACAGACATACATATGTACATTATATACACAAATATATATATATATATATATATATATATAATCAGGGTTGCTACGCTTTCTGGAATTGCTATTAAAAATGCTTACTTTTAAAAATTTTGAAATTGAATGAAGCATGTTTTATGCACAAAATAATCCTGGTTAATAGTATTTTTTTAAAAAAAATTATCCTCTTTTTCGTAAATTACTATATTTTAGCGTTTCTTCACTGTCTTACACTGAGAAAAATGCTCCTATTTGAATAGCTTATTTTTAGCGGTGAAATTAAACCAAATTTTTATTTAACAGAATTGTTATTGAGCAGAATCCTTAATAAGACGAATTTTTTAATTTTAGAATATCCATTTCACCAAATCTTCATTCTTTATCCGATATTTTAGTTGCATTAATTGTTATTTAATATAATTAATAAAACGCTAAATTTCCATTTTTGTCGAATACCCTGAACTATTTAATATTTCGTCTTACTCAAGGGTCATTACATATCAAAAAAAAGTAAATCTTCAAGTGGTCCTTCAATTTTAGTTCTTTTCAGCAAAATTATAGTTCTATACTAGAAGTAATTCGACCCCAAAGCATTTTTCAAAATATTGAAAATTGTGAGAGTTATAGCAGTTTGAACTTTGATGGTACTTATTTTTCATTTATCTATAACTTCATTATTATTAAACCGATTTTAATAAATCCAACGCCAATTATCAGGGAATACTATGTATTTTATGTTAATTGTAGCCTGAAAATTAAATTTTTTAATTTGGACCAGAAAAAAGTGAAAATAAAAATTTATTCGCCTTTTTGGTCAATTTTGACCCTTTTTACTTTATTTATTAAAACACAATATTATTCCTCATTCTTTCATCTTTAGTTTCAAAAAAGAAAAATCTTGGAGACTTGATTAGATTCTGAGATATCAGCATTTTTAGAAAATTAAATTCCTCTAATTCATAGAGAAACAGTGTTGAAGTTTGCATCACATTCATTTGTTTTTTATTGAAATATTTATTGACTCTTTATTCATGAGATTATAAGGTAAAATCATATAAAGAGAACAATATCGCAAGACCTAATAAAGTCTCCAAATTATTTTTTTTTAATTAAAGATGAGGGGGGGGGGAGTAAAATAAAGCATATAAAAACCTGGTTTTTTATTATGAATAATTTTTTAATCAAAAACCAGGTTTTTATTATTAATCATTTTTTAATCATTTTGCTGAATAAACACTACAAAAGAAGGGCCACTTGCATTTACTATTTTTTACGTGTAAAGATCTCTGCAACTGGTCTTTCGATTAAAATTAAATGCTATTCAGAAAAATTATAATTTTATACTAGAGGTAATTCGACTCCAAAATATGTTTTAAAATTTTGAAAATTGTGAGAGTTATAGAAATCAAAATTTTGATGGTACTTATTTTTTAATTTGTCGATAACTTGACTATTATTAAACTTAACTTAATAATCAAACTTAAATTATTATAATGAATACTGTATATTTTATGTCAATTGTAGACCAAAAATTTAATTTTTTAATATGAAAAAAAATTAAATAAAATATTTATTTACGTTTTAATCAATTTCATCTTTGTTTTATTTGTTTTTTAAAACACAATATAATTCCTTACTTTTCCAACTTTAATTAAAAAAAAAAAAAAATTTGGAGACTTTATTAGACCTTGAGATGTTGTTCTCTTTATATGATTTTACCTTATAATCTCATGAATAAAGAGTCAATAAATATTTTAATAAAAAACAAATGAATGTGATGCAAACTTCAACACTGTTTCTCTATGAATTAGAGGAATTTAATTTTCTAAAAATGCTGATATCTCAGAATCTAATCAAGTCTCCAAGATTTTTCTTTTTTGAAACTAAAGATGAAAGAATGAGGAATAATATTGTGTTTTAATAAATAAAGTAAAAAGGGTCAAAATTGACCAAAAAGGCGAATAAATTTTTATTTTCACTTTTTTCTGGTCCAAATTAAAAAATTTAATTTTCAGGCTACAATTAACATAAAATACACAGTATTCCCTGATAATTGGCGTTGGATTTATCAAAATCGGTTTAATAATAATGAAGTTATAGATAAATGAAAAATAAGAACCATCAAAGTTCAAACTGCTATAACTCTCACAATTTTCAATATTTTGAAAAATCCTTTGGGGTCGAATTACTTCTAGTATAGAACTATAATTTTGCTGAAAAGAACTAAAATTGAAGGACCAATTGAAGATTTACTTTTTTTTGACATGTAAAGACCCTCAAACTTTTATTAAAAGAAAATTCTGCTGAATTAAAATTTGGTTAAATAGAAATTCTTTAAATAAGAAGTTTGTGTTAACAAAATTTTGTAAAACAAAAATTATGTTGAATATAAATTCGCTAAACTTAAAATTCTGTTAAGTACAAATCCGGATTTATTAAAATTTGATTAAAAACAGTCTCGAAGAACGATAACACAGCCTCACAAACAAAAGTTTATCTCAGACACTACAGTAGTGTATTTCTACTTACTTTTTTTCACTGAATAATCAGATTGGTTAAAATTTTTGAAATACTTTAAAGACTCGGACCAAAAAATGCACATTAAAGGTTTGCAAAACCTGGAAAAGTCATGAAATTTTGTTCTAAGAAAGTCATAGCAACCCTGATAATTACATTAATTATTGTATAAAATGTTATTGAACTTAAAACTAAGAAGATTGTACTTTTTTAAAAAGTTGTTTACATATTTATTTAAAAATTAAAATTATAAGTCAATTTTCAGAGGGGGGCAAGCCCATACATTGCCCCCTCGAGGTATTTCTAGGGGGGGGGCATTGCCCCCTTTGCCCCCCCGGCTCCGCCGTCCCTGAAGTGATTATTTGCTTTGCCACCGCGAGACTCGTGGGATCATTTTTGTTTTAGAATAAAGTTCCCCTTTGCCTACACTTAGTCGGCTTTTATCGAAATTGAATGTCACAGAAAACACGCATCGTGATTCTTCTGCTGTACAATTTCGCTCAAGGTTCTAAATTCCCTCAACACTTTAATATATCTTTTATAAATTATTGGCCCAGGACATAGTAATTTTACCATATTTTGCATAAACTCGCTGTTTTTTCGGACTAATTGGGTTAATTGACTTCCTAATTATATACATAATTAACCTAAAAGTTCCAATTAGACAACACATATATCAGACACACATTTTACCTTTCGTCGAGATTACGCCCATAAATTAAACAATCAACACGAATTTCAGCAGTGTTAAAAGAAGATTAAATGTTATTCTACACCAAAATGAAATTTTTTCTATAATTAAACAAAAATACGGTATGAAATTTAAATTGATTAGATTCAATAAATTAATTAATTGAATTATAATAATATTAATAAGTGGTAAAATAAAAAGGTAATTTTTGAAAAATGAATAATAAGATTGGGTAGTAACTGAAGTGAAGTGAATTATTTTAAAAAAGCATTAGCGGCATTGATTTATAAAGGCGCTTGAGTAGATGTGCAGTCTTTATTAAAATGTGCATCATTATTATTAAATATCGGGTACACTTCCTCCCGGGTTCTGATGCAGCTGCGAATCGAATTACGCTCGTTTACCCGCTTCGTTTCATCAAGTTTAATCATAAGAGCATCGTGACATACGCGAGTACACACTCGGGTACAATCTGTCACTCAAAGCAGCTCAGAACCCATCAAGGAAATTAATAAATTCTGATAAGTAATCGCCAGCTCTAACGTCGACTATACTATATTTTCTCGATAAGTACGCGCTCCCACAATCTTCATTTTAATCATATTGAAGCACGTGCTCGATCAAAACCACCAAAATTGCCTTCTATTATCTTAATTCGTGATCGCTAGGTGTAAAATAATCCAGATATGACAAAAATCAATGCAATTTGTTCACTTAAGATTTGCAATTATTTAATTAATTTTTTATGGAAGTGATTATTAATCAATTTTTAATAAACTTAGTTAAATGTTGAGGTATTTAGAAAAAAAATTATTTGAAGGAATACAAAGCTTCTTTTTATGGGGAGGAAGAAATTACTAGAAGTTGAAAAGAAGAACTGGGAAATAAAATAAATTCTAGAAAAGTAACTAAAAAGTGGAAAAAAGTGTAAATTGATGAAAGATTACTAGGATTTGTAGAATAGTAGGAAAAAGAAAATTACTAGATAGAAGATAAATAACAAGAAATGAAAAATTAGAAACTGAAGTGACAGTGGAAAATGAATTTAAAAATAGTAAAAAAACAACTTGGTAATGAGAAAAATAAGTTTGAACTGGTTTCAAACATTTTCAAAATAGTTGTAGGAAGTTTTGGACAAGTTTTAAGTAGTTCCAAATTAATTTAAAACAGTTTTGAACTAGTTTCAAAAAGTATATAGGACTAGTTTTAAATAGTTCCAAATTAGTTTTAAAGAGTTTTAAACAGTTTTGAAGTTTTGAGTTTTTAGGTTTTAAACAGTTTTGAACTAATTACAAGCAGTTTTGATCTAGTTATAAATTGTTTTAAATTGGTTCCAAAAAGTTCTAAACTTGCTTCAAACTGTTTTGGACTAATTTCAAATAGTTTAGAACTAGTTTTAAATAGTTCAGAACTAGTTTTAAATAGCTCCTAACTACAGTATGAAACAGTTTGAAACTAGTTTTAAATAGTTTCGAATTAGTTTCAAACAGATTCGGACTAGTTTTAAACAGTTTCGAATTAGTTTAAAATTGTTTCGAATTAGTTACCAATGAATTCATATGACAAAAATTGTTTTTTTAAACCAATTATTAAAAAAAATTAATAAAAATTTGTTTAATGGTTATTTTTAATAATCCTTGTGTTTGATTTCAGGTTTTGATAGAAAAACTGACCATATCAAATTTTATTTAAATTCGTTGAACCATTTTCGAGTTATCGAGTTTAAAATTATAATTTATTTTTTATACAAATATACGTTTAATAAAGTATTTTCATGTATTTGCAACCACGAAAAATGGTTTCAATTTTTATACATTTTAACCTGTTTCAAAAACATTTTTATCCCTTTCTATTCAAAAAAAATTTTTTTTCATTCTCAACAATTTGAATCCTTTTTTAAAAATATATTCTGATATTTTTCTATCAAATATAGAGCGGAAAAAAAGATTGAAACTGATAAAGAAAAAAATAGGAAATCAAAGATAAAAAATGGAACATTGATTCGTAAATTAAAACGGAATAAAAAAAGATCGGATCGAATTCATAATGATTTGTTTGAATGAGGAAACAAAAATGATTAAAACAGATTGTCTCTTATTAATCTTAAAATGTAGATGAAAAAAATTAGAGTGGATAAAAAAGAATAAATTTGGATAGAAAATCAGGGATAAAAATGGATATTATGCTTTGTGATTTAAAATGGGATAAAAAAAAGATTTAGATGGGATTCGAGATAAAATTTTTTTTATATGAGAAGAAAAGATTGAAAAAAGTTCTTTTATCAAAATTTGGATACATATATAAAAAGATTAAAGGGGATAAAAGAGGATTAAATTTGAATAAAAAATTAAAAATGCATATAATGCCTCATATTTTAAAGCGGGACAGAAAAATAATAAATTATTTATTTTGTTATGAAACAGTGGAATAAAACAAAGAAGGATTGTAAGAGATTGGTTATTATACATATTTATAATAAAACGGGATAGATTTACATAAAAAGTAAGATAGAATAAGATTACTTTTTCGTAATTCAAAATGGAATTAAAAATTATTAACATCGTATTCGTAATGAATTAATTGAATATGAAAAGAAAGAATTGAAAAAGATTGGATGTTACCCAGATTTTGAATTCAAATAAGAAGATTAAAGTGGATAAAAGAATAATAGAAATTAGATTGTAAATCTGACATAAAAAGGCTTCGTGGTTTAAAATGGGATAAAATAGGATTCAGATGGGATTCAAAATAATATAAATATTTTCATATGAAAAGAAGGAATTAAAAAGAAATGGTTATTACTATGATTTGGGATGCATATAAAAAGATTAAAGTAGATAAAACAGGAATAGATTCAGATAAAGAATCAATTTCAATTATAAAAATGCATATAATGTTTTGTATTTTAAAATAGGATAGAAGAATATTCAAATCGAATTGAGATGATTTATTTAAATATGACAAATTGTAATTCAAAAAAAGAGAATTGAAACAGATTAGTTATTATTTGAATTAAGAATATAAAAAATGATATATTTTAATAGAAAGTATTACATATACTGTTTCGTAGCTTTAAATTGGATAAACAGGAATTTTTATTGGATTCAAAAAGATGTATTTAAATTTGAAAAGAAAAGATTAAAAATGATTTTCTGTTTTTTGGGTTTGAACTGGATAAAAAAAGATTTAAGTGGATAAAAGAAGGATTGAAAAGAAAATCATAGATAAAAATAAATTTATTGCTTCGTAGTTTGATGTAGGATAAAAAAGTTTTAGATGAGATTCAAATGGATTAATTCGGATTTAAAAAGAAGGGACTAAAAAGATTTGTTGTTATTTAGATTCGGAATGCTTATAAAAAGATTAAAGCAGATTAAAGATAAAGAAAGAATAAGTTTGAATAAAAAATAAAATTAGATTCACTGCTTTGTAGATTTAAATTTGGATAAAAAAGATTTAATTTGTATTGAAATGGATTAATTCGGATTCGAAAAAAGGGATTGAAAAAGATTGATTCAATAAAGTGCATGAATAAGTAAAATAGATTTGAATTGAAATTTTCTAATAAAAATAAATAGAATAAGTCGAAAAAAAGATTCAGTTAAGATTCAAAGATATTTATTTGGATATGAAAACAAGAGATTAAAAAAAATTAATTGTTGTTTAGATTTGGATTAAATAAAAAAATCAAATTGAGTAAAAACTTCGGGATTTAAAAAAATAGATATTGCGACAGATAGAGATTAAAAAGCATTGGTGTGATAAAGCAGAATATAAAAAGATTGACATGAATCCAAACATCTATAATGTCTATCCCTTTCAATCCTAAATTGTATTAAAATTAAACATAAATTCGAAAATCCACTGAAATTTAAAAGTATTTTAAAGTGTATACTTTCAGTGCTACACATTCATTTAATAAAAGAAGCCAGAATTTAATAAAATACACGTTTCCCAGTTCTTTAGTTAATACTTAGTCGAAATTTTCAACTAACAGCCTGAAATTTTAGTTACTCATTTGTCTTCATCTGCTTTTACTTTCTCTTTGATGATTTTATGTCTGTCATAAAGAGAAATGACAATAATGAGACATGAAGACAAGCCTGAACGTAAATATGATTTTACATCGATTAGCTGAGTGAGCGAAAGCCCGATATTTACACGTATCAAGTCGACAGGCAGGTGGATGAGGATATCAAATTGATTCACGTCTGCTTGATCGTTCGTTATTCGCGTGTCGAAAAAGGCCTTAATGTCGACACCATCAACGACTTAATTATGCGCTTAATGTTTCAAGATTTCGGTAAAAATGTTACTCACAAAAGAGTCCTCAAATTTACAAGTAGTATTTTTTTATTTCGTCATTCAGTATTTTGAAAGCGTTCAGTATCCGCACTTTTTTAGTCAAGTATATCTAACGAATATTTGGTAATTTATAGTATTTAAATTTTATAAAGCTTCACATTTAGAAATTCAATTTCGAAACCATAAGAATATCACTGAAAAAAATACAGCTGCTTATTAGAATTTTTTTTGTTATAATAGCTGAACTTTTATAGTCAAAAATAAACGAACGATAGTGGCAAAATCTCCAATTTGGTGATGCAGAATTTTAGTGAGATTGGTGAAATTATTTTAAAGACACATAACCTCAAAAAGTGATACCTGCATATAAACCAGTATAATTATATAAAGAGTAATATCTAAAGTGTATTTTCAAACTTTATCAATTGTATTTTTTAAATTATTACTGTCTAAAAGAAAATTATTGAAATAATTACTGTTTTAAACCTGAAGAACAAAAAATTTGACTTTTGTAATTTTAGAGAAATTTCGACAAGAACGGCAAAGGATTATATTACAAATATTTCCAAGCCTAACCAATAGGGACAATAGGGTGGTCCAAAAATCGCCAAAAACACATTGGACAAAAAAAATAAGAATCACCTAGAACTGAAGTTTATCGAAAAAAATAACCTTATTTTTTTAAAAACGTTAACCCGTGCCAACATCACACCAGATACTATTGTGGCAAAATAAATAATAATATTAAAGAATTTATTAAAGAATTGTGAAAATGATGTTTTCCAACGATAATTACAATTTTAAATTTCAGAAAATATATATTGCTACCTCACAAACGTATATAATTTTTGTTTTAAATTAATCCTTAAACATTTAGCTTAAATATAATTTTAAAACATAATTTTAAATAAGCGCGGGATAAATCAAAAGAAGTGCGCATGCGCAGAAAATACGTTCGAGTGCGAGCGAGATACGTGAGTCACGTGATAAAGAATCATGGCGGATTAACCTGGCATATTTGGCATTGAATATCAAATTTTAGGTTTTCTTTCTAAAACTCACGCTATTTTGAAGCAAGCAGGTATTTTTGTAATTTATTACAGTGTTTAATTTACTTTTGTAAGTTATTTTATATAATAAGTTTGGTTTTTTTGCTCCAAACTTTACTAATAGGCATTTTTAGACAACTCTCCTCTAGATATTATTTTTTACAACATCGCTCATTCGCGTCATAAAATTCTTCCCTCAAAAAATGATTTTCTCGAAAATTAAAAAAGAAATTCGATTTAAAAAAAACATTTTTGATTTAAGAGAGAACTCTTTTTCTGAGTGAAACATTAAGAAATGAAAAGACTAACGTATGTTCATTTCCTGGATTATTTAAGGCAAGATAAAGACAGACATATACGAATAAAAAACCCGAGGCGAATTTTGTTGAAACAGGACAAAGCAAGGGATAGTATTTGGCTGGAGGAAATCGGATGAAATTTAAAAAAATTACAGTTTTGCCAATCCAAAATGTATTCTGACGCCAATGACTTGCACCATATAATTTCACATACGTTTAAAGCGGGTCACTGGGTTTCCATTTGGCTTATATTTTTCGCATTTGTCGTTCCAAGATCGCGAGGTTTATTCATTTTTCGGCTGTGTAATAAAAAAGAAAAATTAAGCACTAAACGACCTCCCCGAGTCTTGAAAGAAGTAATCTTGTCCCATTACTTGAGATTAAACGCGAGAATAATCGCGTTTAACCTCAAGTGACGGGAACAGTGCAGATTACACGTTACCACCATGAAATTTGCTTCAACTTGCTTTTTTCCCGTAATTTACTAAAAGTATTGGTTTATTATACTTTTGGTAGCTTTCCATTTAAGATCGAAATGTCTAATTATATTTTATGCTTTATAGAAGTGCGCAGAAGCGAAAACGAATGTCGACCAATTTCAAGAATTTTTTAAACCTCATTATTCATTTTCAGAATGGATTTTTAACTACAATGAAGCACAAAATCTTTTAAGTTGTTATATTTTTTGGTTTAATCAATTTTAATTTTATTCTTCATTTTAATTTTTAATACACATCAACTCTCGTTTTTTACACGCAGATAATTTGTACTTTTTATTAGACAACCCAAATATTTTAAGTTACTTTTAGTTTAATTGTGTATAATAATAATAAATAAATATTTAAATCATAAAAATATATATTTTTTATTTTTGTTCGTAAATTTAAACTATCTTTTCTATCTTTTTATTTTTAACTTAAACTCGCCTATAACTTGTATTATTATTTTCAAGAACATAAAATTTTATTTACTAGCTTTTTTACTCTATACTTAAAATTAACTATATTTTAATTTTCTTAAGCTTTATTTTTAATTTTATCCCTATTCCATATCATTAATTTATTTTTCACAGCTTGTACAATTAATTTCTTAAACTGGTTTATTTATTAAATTAAATAAATTTTTCCATATAAACGAGAAAAGTCACAAAAATGTTATTTATTATTTATTTAGGAATTATTTGTGTTGAATATTTATATTGACGTAATTTTTAACCTTTCGACAAAAAAGTGTTCTCTAAATCTTAATTGGATAAAAATAACTAATTTGGAAGCAAAAACTCAGTCACTAATTCAAATAGTTATGTTTCTACTAACCATTTAGTAAACAATAACTAATTATTAGTCGAATTCATTTTTAGGTTATGTCAAAACAACTAATATTTTAGTAAAATTCTGTTTACTAATTCAATTAGCCAAATTATAACTATTTTTTAGTTATATTATTTTACTAATAATTAGTTATTTTTAACTAATTGGAAAAACAAAAACGCAGCCACGATTTTACTAATAATTAGTTATTCGCTAATTCAAATTTAGAGAGTGGTCTTGATTTTTGTATATTTCTTTTAAAAAAATGTGCAAATATAGAATTTAATTACTTTCTTTCTAAAAAAATAAAATACAGTTTATTATTATTATTCAATATGAATATAGAAAAAATATAGAAAATATAGAATTTAATTACTTTCTTTCTTAAAAAATAAAATATAGTTTATTATTATTCAATATAACTGAATAAATAGTTATTTTATTTCAATGTTATGCAACCGGTGTTACAGGCTTCGTTGCATTAACCTTGCGTGTATCACGGGTTGCATATTTTAAGGAATAAGCGGGGAAGTCACGAAAAAAAAAAATTCATTTCTTTTTATAATTTTATATTTTAGTTAAATAATCAGTATATTTCCAAAATATATGGCTTTACAATGATTTTAAAGTTTTATATTAGTGTAGTAAGGATTTATTTAGTCGTAAATTAATCAAAATGTGCAAAATAATTAAAATATGACTAATCGTATAAACCGCCAATATCCTGGAACTACAACGGAAAAAAGCCTTGGTTGATAAGGAAGAAATCTGTAAAACTACATTATATCAAAACAAACTAAATAGGTTAGGTACTGTCACGTTGCTTTAAATCTTTTAAATCTTAAAAAAAATATTAAAAAATAATGAACCTCTTACCGAAATCTCACGAGGAATTTCGTAATGCAGAGTATTGGAATACATTCTTTAAAAAAAGAGGAAAAAAGGCTTTCGAATGGTAAGTTTCGAGTATTTTTATTTATAAGACTTTTCTTGAATTTGTAATATAATAAGTAACCTCTTTATAAATACTTTCAACATTTATAATTTAATTATTAGGTATGGAGAATATCCTGAACTCTGCTCTTATTTATTTAAATATATTAAATATAAGGACGATGTTCTTGTTGTTGGATGTGGAAATTCTACTCTTAGTATGAAACTTTACGATGTTGGTTACAGGTAAAATGTTTATTTAATTTTTTTTTATGCCGGAAAGTAAAATGAAACCAGGGAAAAAAATGGACATTCTGGATGAAATGGGTTAAAATCTTGTCAAATAAATTAAAGGTGTAAGTAATTATAATAATTGTAAATAAATTTTATGTAACAGAAACATCACAAATATTGACATATCCGAAGTGGTTATTAGACAAATGCGAGAGTGTAATAAATCTTTAAGACCTGGTCTTTTGTATGAAGTGATGGACGTAACGAAAATGTCTTATCCGGATGAAAAATTTAGCGTCGTTTTAGATAAAGGCACGCTGGATGCAATTATGCCAGATGCTAAAGAAGAAACTTTGGAAATAGTTAGCAAATTCTTTAATGTAAGTAAGAAAAACATTTTTATTTATTCTACACTGAAGCTTCACTTATTTTAAGCCGGGCTACGTAAATCCATGACGAAAGTCGCACTTATTTTAAATTCCATGTACTTATAGAGAGAACTTCTCTGATTGGCTGATCCAATTTGCAGCAACCAATGAAAATGTTGGTTAGTTTTGATTGGTCGACAAGTTAAAATAAGTGAGACTTTGAACTGTTAAAATACATGCGACTTCAAATAAGCAAGACTTTAAATAAATGAAGTTACAGTGTACTACTAGTATCTAACCGTTTTATTAATCATTAATTTTATTATTAATTCATTCAAATTAAAAAAAAACATTAAAGACCAAATATTTCAATTGTAGGAAATCCGAAGAGTTTTACGCAACGGTGGAAGATTTGTGTGCATATCTCTACTACAAGAACACATTTTAAAAAAATTAGTATCATTTTTTCCTACATCAGGTTTCATGTTTCGAGTGTCAAGATGTTTAGAAGCAGAAATGAAAACGAAGGAAGAAGATGGTTGTTCAATTCCTGTATTTATAGTCATTGCAACAAAATTCAACAAACTACCTCAACCGGTACGAATCTCTTTTAAATCCTTTAATTTAAAAAAATCGCCTAAAACACATAAATTCTCTTTTTCTTCTAATTTTTCTCTTTTTTCATTCAGTTTTTAATTGATTTTAATAAATTCAATTTATTAAAGCCAAATAAACGTTAATAAATCCCAGTTTAAAGATTAAAGGTTACAAATTGTATAATTAATGCAAATTTCCATAATCTAAAATCCAGTGTTTTTGACAGGGTGCCCAGCAAAATTATGGAATGAAATTCCCGTACATTACCAACACGAATTTATAAAATTTCCGCATTTTTTGACAGTCAGAAAAGAAAGTTCAATTGAATTAAATAAACGTAAGCAGCAAATTTAAACTATCTTTGGCAGGAAATTTTAATAAAACTTTAAATTTTTATTTTGTCAAAAAATACAAATTTTTGTTGGACGGGATTTTCCGACCTGAATTTATTAAAAAGAAGCAAAATTATTGTTACAAGCAATGCGCGCGACAAACTTTACATTGTTGTTGGTCATTTAAAACTATAAATTTTTGCAAATTCAAATAATGGAAATTACGAAATTGAAGAATAGATCTAAAAAATGATGAAAATAATCGACAGTTGAAAAAAAAATTCGAAAAATGGCTACATATTACACAATTGAAATAAATAGTTTAAAAATTAAACATTAAATATTAAATTTAAACAAAAAGTTAAAAAATTATAGGAATAACTTTTGCAAATAATTGCAAATTGATCAATTGGATTGAAAATCGAAAAAAAATAATTTAAATTAATGAAAATAATAAAAAGTTGAGGAAATAAACTAAAAATTTATAATTAAATTAAAATTTGAAAAAATAATTGATAACTCAAACAAAAATGACAAAATAACGAAAATATTCAACAATTGAAAACAGAATTCAGAAAATGTCTGGATTAATACAGAACCGAACAAAATAATTTAAAAAATGAAAGAATAATTAAAAAATATATTAAGATAATAATTGAACATTGAAAAAATTGTAGGAAATAATTGAAATTTCGGAAAATAATTAATAATTGAAAAAAATAGTTGAAAAATGACGAGAATAATTGAAGAAAATATGTGAAAGATAACGAAAATACCTGTCAATTGAAAATAAAATTTGAAAAATGACTAGATTAATAGAAAACTGAAAAAAAAAATAATTGAAAAAAGACGAGAATTAATGAATATAGAAAAAAAAGTTAAAAACTGAAGAATGGAAATCAAAATAGAAGAATTAAATTAAAAATTAAAGAAAATAACTGAACAATTGTATTTAAAATTAAAGAAACTTATTGATAATTGAAATAATAATAGAAAAAATGCGATAATAATGATATTAATAATAATAATAATACCTAATAATTGAATTGAAAATTTAAAACAATTGTTATAAGTGAAAAAATAATTGAAAAAATATTCAATATTGAGGAATTAATTGAAAATCGATAAAAATAATTGAAAATTTAAGAAAATATTTGAGAATTGAAGAAAATAATTAAATATTGAAGAAATAAATTGGAAATTAAAGAATTAAATGCCAATATCAAGAAAGTAATTAATAATTTAAAAGCAAAAATTACAATAAGACGAAAATAATTAATTATTGACGAAAATAATTAACTATTAAAAAAAATAATTAACAGTTAAGAAAAATTCGAAAAATAGTGAGAATTTCCACGCTAGATACCCTAATTTTCTTCTTTTTTATTTATAGGAATTTTTTTATATCTCTAAAAATATTTTAATTCATTTTATTACAATTTCTTATTCTAGTTTTATATTTTTTCTTTCTTTGGCAAGATTCTGCCGATTTTTTATTTTTACAATTTATTCCTAGAGTTTTAAGAATTTTTTGTAATTTTCTCAATTTTTCATAATTTGTTTATTATTGAAGTTTAATCTTAGATCGAATAACTGGAGTAATTTGTTACCCAAGGTTTTGTAAAAAATATCAATTTTTAGAACTGGTTGTTTTTTTGTTTTTGTTTTTACAAATTTTTTACATTTCTTTTCTTTCTTAAAAAATGAATAATACCATCGTTTTCCTTATAAAAAAAGAAAAAAATCTACTATATAAAAGTTGTTTTCAGTAAAATAGAAACCTTACATATGCGTTTCAAATCTAGGGTTATAAACAACCCCAGTTATTAATATAAAATTATAATTCTCTAAAAATATTTAATTTTATTAATTTTTTAATTTACCTTTCAAGGTATAAATACTCTAATTTTTATTAAGGGTATTAAAATAAGAATAATTTTATTTATTCTTTCAGAATTAATATTCTCGATTTCTTTTCTTTTGAACTTTTTTTCTTTCAGCCCTTTCCCCAAATATTGAAATTGGAAGACTTTGACCTCCTTTAAATATTAAATAATTTAACCCATATCAAATTCCTATAATTAATACAATTTTTCTATTAAAAAAATTAAAATAAATTAGTTGAATTGTTATTATAAAAAATATAAAAAATATTATTAAAAATAATTTTTAATCCTTAAAATTTTCTTTTTTAATTTTTATTGTTTTTCGTAGATTAAGGTATTATTTTTAAAAATATTTTTTGCTGGGTGCTTGGAGATTTTAATTTTTTCTTTAATTATTTGGTTTATTTTTTATTCACTCATATTTTTTACTCTTTTTATCTTTTTACTTCCTCTTAGAGAAAGCTTAGTGGTCATTTCGAATTTTCAAACATAGATTTATTCGACCCATTTTCATTTAAAAAACAGATATTTTCATTTTTAAGCAATTGTCCAGATATTTATTTATTTATGCATTTATCCGCCGTTTTTCATTATAAAATATATTTTTTCATCAAAAATTTCTTTCATACTAAAGTTGAATCTTAATAAATAAAAAATGCATATTTTTTGTCTAAAAATGAAACGATTAACTTAAATATAAAATATAAAATTCACCAAACATTCGTATAATTGATGATTTTTCAGTTTTTTGACTTTTAAATTCTTTTTTTTTTACAGCATCTAAACTTTTAATTTTACAACAGCAGTTTTTTAAAAAGCATATTCTACATTGAAAAATGAACCTGGTCTATATAAATTATACATTTTACCTAAAATATGCGGTTTAATTTTTAGAAAAAAAAAAATTGAAATTAAAGTATTAGTGTTTAGAACTGCTATTTTAAAATTATACAATTTTTTGTGGAGATATTTTGAATTTTCGTTAGGTTTTAGAAATTGCTTTGGACAACGAACCTCCACGAAGGGTTAACTTGACAGAAGAAATAGTATCTGCTGTAAATTCTGTTCAAGAGTCAGCTCTGATTTGTAATACTCTTTATAAAGGAAGTGTCGCAGATGTTGGAGAAGTTTCGTTAGATTTATTTAGAACTGGGGAAAAGATTCCTAGATATACGCTTTATGTTGTGGATCAACCTACAAAAAATAAAAAAACCTATGCTGCATTTATAGTTCCACAAGGAAGGTAATATTTTTAATTTAGTAAAAGATAAAATTAAATTAAATGCAGGGTATCTATTAACTTGAAAAACTCGTAATTAACCTGAAAATTGACGTCGAACTGGAAATTTTCTTAAAATTTTAATAACAAGTTCTACCATTAATAAATTGAGTTTTTTCTATTTATTAAAATTAAAGATTTTTTTCAACAGAGAATCAGATTGGCTGTTCAGTACAAAAGAAGGAAGACAAGAACTTCTAAAAAATATCGAAAGGGATAGACTAGCTGTTGTGATACTACGCAGAGAACACACATTTGAAAATTTAGAAACAGTAAAAAAGGAAATAAATGACAGTATCAGAAATCTGGCACCAGCGGGATTGGCCGTTAATGAAATTCCATTTTTATCTCTTGGTATTGATGTTGGAAAGCGAATTATTTGTTGCGAAGGAACGAGTGAAATGAGCGGTGCATATGTTGTGGAAGAAATCGAAGACGAAAATTCCGTTATTTATAGGCGACTAATTTTTTTAAATAATCAATTTACAATCCAAAGTGAAGCGAAATTGAAAATTTGTAAGAAGATGTGATTATTTTTCATTTAAGTTAAGCATATTTATATTAAAAATTTAATTTACATGTTTTTTTGCATTGTTTGTTCCAGCGAAGTCAAGAAGAGGAAAATCGAAAAAAACAATCGATCCTGGTTTTTTAGCCTGTGAGCATCACATTTATATGAGTATTGGTGTAAGCTCGATTACATCTATAAAAGATGGTGGAAAAATACTCGTCATTGGACTAGGAGGAGGTGGTCTTTGCACTTTTTTGACTCATTGTTTTCCTAAGGTACATTTAAAAAATCCACTTAAATTTTTATAGTTTTAAAATTAAAATACTGTTGATTATAATTACTATTAATTAATGTGCGTTGGATAAAATCCCCACATAAATAGCACGTAATATTGAAACAATATTGTAGCAATATTGCACGGCATTGTACAATTTCTAATATTTTTTAACAATAGCTGAATATATTTTTAAACTGGAGAAAATAATTAGAAATGTTAAAGAAAATAATTGAATTTGAGGGAAAACATTGAAAAAATGCGGGATGTAAATAAATATTGAAGAAAATAATTTTAAAAATGAAGAAAACAATTGAAAATTAAAGAAAAAATGTAAATATTGAAGAATATAATTGGAACATGAGAAATCAATATAAAATTAAAGAATATAATTGAACATTGGCGAAAATGATTGCAAATTGAAAAGAATAAAATCATTTAAAAATTAGGGAATAAAATTGACATTTCAAGAGAATAAATAAAATTTTTATTAAAAATAATTGAATATGGAAGACAGTAATTCAAAATATTGAAATTGATAATTAAATTTTGCAATAATTAGAAATTGAAAAATTGAGAAAATAATAGGAAAATAGTTGAAAATTGATGAGATTAAGTAAAAAATGTTGAAAGTAAAAAAGTATTGATAAAATTTATTAAAAAACCTGAAGAATATTAATGAAATTTGAAACAAGTAATTGAAAAATTACGAAAAAAGTGTAAATTCAAGACAATGATTGATAAATGAAAAGAAAAATTTATATTGGAAATAATAAAATGCAAATTTAAGGATAGCATTGAAAATTAAGAAAAACGTGTTTTTAAAGTGAAGAATATAATTTAAAAATAGAAATTAATTCGAAATTGAAAAATAAAACCGAACATTGGCGAAAATAATTGAAAAATTGAAGAATGTATATGTAATTTAAAGAAATAATGTACAAATTAATAAAAAATAATTTTAAAATGTCTAAAGAAATTGAGAATGAAAGAGAACAAAATTGATAACTCAATAAATGTATTTAGTATTGAAGAAAATAATTTAAAACCTAAATAATACAATTGAAAATTAAAGAAAAAATGTGAAAATTGCAGAATACAATTGAACATTGGTGAAAACAACAAAATAAAATTGAGATTTCAAGAGATTCAATAAAATTTTTGCGAAAAATAATTGAATATGAAAGACAGCAATCAATAATTAATAATAATAAAATTGGTCATTAAAATTTTGCAATAATAATTAAAAAATGTTAAAAATAATTGAGTATTGCTGAAATTTAATGAATAAATTGAAAAAAATCATTAAAATTTGAAGCAAGTAATTGAAAAATTACTAAAAAAGTGAAAATTAAAGACAATAATTGATAAATAAAAATTACCATTATAATTAAAAAAATTTTAGGACAGCATTGAAATTCATGAAAAAAAGGTTTTTATTTTAAATTGAAATATATAATTGAAATTTGAGAAATTAATTAGAATTTGAAAAATACAACTAAATATGGGCAAAAATAATTAAAAACTTGAAGAATGTATTTGTAATTTAAAGAAAAAATGTAAATTTAAAAAAAATTTTGTAAAATGAAAGAAATTGAAAATGAAACACGGTAATTGATAAGTTAGTAAAGAAATAGATTTAATATTAAAGAAAATAATTTAAAATCTAAAGAATACAATTCAAAATTGAAGAAAATATGTGAAAATTGAAAAAAATATAATTGGAATTTTGAGAAATTAATTTAAAATTAAAGAATACAATTGAACATTAGCGAAAGTAATTTAAAAAATCATGTAAAAAGTAAAAATAAGATTGACAATTCAAGAGAATGACTACAATTTTTATTAATAATAATGGAATACGAAAGACATTAATTAAAAATATTTAAATTTATAATTAAGATTTGCAATAATTAGAAATGGAAAAAAAAGAAAATAATTCAAAAATGACGACAGTAATTAAAACATGTTAAAAATGTTTTTTATTGAAAAATTGAAAAAAATAATTGAAATTTGAAGCATGTATTTGCAAAACTTCGAAAAAAAAGTTGAAATTCAAGACAATAATTGATAAAAGATAAGAAAAATTAATATTGAAAAGAATAACTTGCAAATTTAAGGATGACACTGAAAATTGAGAAAAACGTGTTTTTAATTTGAAAAATATAATTGAAAAATAGAAATTAATTGGAAGTTGAAAAATACATCGAACATTGGCGAAAATAATTTAAAAATTGAATAATGTATCTATATGTAATTTAAAGAATTAAAATGAAATAATTTATAAATGTCGAAAGAAATTCAGAATGAAAGACAATAAAATTGATAACTGAAGAAATAGATTTAATATTGAAGAAAATAATTTAAAATATAAAGAATACAATTGAAAATTGAAGAAAATATGTTAAAGTTCAAGAATATAACTGGAATTTAAGAAATCAATTTAAAATTGAAGAATACAACGGAGATTGAACAGTGGCGAAAATAATTGAAAATTAAAAAGAATGAAATAATTTAAAAATTAAAAAAAAAATTGACATTTCAAGAGAAATAATTGAATATGAAAGAAAGTAATTGAGAAAAAAAATAATTGAAAAATGATATCACTAATTAAGAAATGTTAAAAATAATTGAGTATTGATAAAATTTACTGAAAAAATGGAAGAACATAATTGAAATTTGAAGCATGTAATTGCAAAATTACGAAAAAAGTGGAAATTAAAGACAATAATTATTGATAAATAAATAGAAAAATTATCATTGAAAGAAATATTGAAAAAATTTAAGGCCAGCGTTGAAATTCATGAAAAAAAGTTTTTAAACTGAAGAATATAATTGAAATTTGAGAAATAAATTAGAAATTGAAAAATACAACTAAACATGGGCGAAAATAATTCAAAATTAAATAATGTAATTGTAATTTAAAGAAAAAATGTAAAATACATAAAAAAAATTTTTTTTAATGTCGATAAGAATTGAAAATGAAAGACGATAATGGATAACTAAAGAAACAGATTTAACATTGGTGAAAATAATTGAAAATTAAATAGAACCGCATCATTTAAATGTTAGAAAATAAAATTGACATTTCAAGAGAATGAATACAATGCTTATTAAAACTAATTGAATATCGTAGTTGATAAAAATAAAATTCATAATTAAAATTTTGCATTAATAATTAGAAATTGAAAAAATAAAAAAATAATTCAGAATTGAAAAAATGTGTTTAAAAAATTGAAGAATATAATTGAACTTTGAAGAATGTAGTTAAAAAATTACAAAAAATAGGAAATTAAAGACAATAATTATTAAATGGAAAGAAAAATTGACATTAAACATAAATAATAAAATATTTTAAGGATGTAATTGAAAATTGAGAAAAATAAGTTTTTAATTTAAAAAATATAATTGAAAAATTGAAGAAAATAATTCAAAATTAAGGAAGATAGTTGAAAATATTGTACACCTTATTGTCGTCTAAAATTTCTGCAACTTTATCATTTTTAATGTTGCGTCAATTTTGCCGATCAATATTTTAAAGTCTATATTTAATTGACAAAATATAATTATATGTTTTTAAATATTGCTCGGAAATATTGCATGCCAACATTGACTCAATATTACGTGCTATTTGAGCGAAATATTTAACAAATAATTTACAAATTTACAGTTAATGATAACAGCAGTTGAGATCGATAAGGAAATGTTAAAAATCGCGTCCGAGTATTTTGGTTTAGTCCAAACCGACAATCTAAAAGTGAATATAGCGGACGGAATTAAATTTTTAGAAGATTCGTCAAATAATGAAGTTAAATTTGATGCAATTCTCTTCGATGTGGATAATAAAGATGTGTCGCTTGGTATGAGTTGCCCTCCAAAACAATTTGTCGATGATTCTGTTTTAAAAACAGTTGCAAAATGTCTTGCAAAAGATGGACTATTTATTCTAAATCTCGTGATAAGAAATCAAGCCTTGAGACAGGATGTGATTGACAATTTAAAAAAAGTTTTTAAATTCATTTCCACTTGTTCGCTTCAAAGCGATGTAAATGAAATCGTTATAGCTTCGATGAATTCGTACGTCATTGAAGAATGGGTAAAAAGGATAAAAATGGCAGGAATAAATATGAATAAGCAAGCGAATGAGCAAAAATTATCTTCAAGTGATTTGATTGATATTTCTACTCTTATGGAAACTTTAAAAATAGAAACTTAATTTTTAATAAATTTTGTACATAAAGATTGTAATTTATTGTAAAGGAAAGTATACATTTTTCAATTTAAGTATTTTGGTATTTTACTTTATAGTTTTTTAATTTACCCAACATCCTGCTTCAAGCTACGATTAAAATATATTTCTAAAATTTCAACATTCTTATCGAATAATAAAAAAATTCCATATCAATTTTTTTAAAATTTTTATAGAAATAATTATAATGCAGTGTGTTAAAATTATAATCATGTATATTTTCACATTACAGTTATTTAAGATTATGTTGCTTTTAATGTAAAATATATAATTATTGAAAAAATTAAATTACTTATTATATTTCGTGATAATCGCTAAGCTCTCAATCTACAAATGAATATTATGTGTTTCAGGCTGGAATCTCTTACTTTAAAGTGATTTCCTAGAATTCCAGTTAATCCTGATAAATAATACATATTTTTATCAAACAGTAGAAACTATTTCCAAATTATAAATATACTGAAAATTGTTTCCACTGCTTGATTAACTCTTACACCCATTATTTATTCTCTTCTCAGATTTAATATTTTTTAAAGGATGAGGATAGCCGTGACAAAATAAACGTTCATTTCTCAGCGTTGATATATTTTCGTTTGCTATTAAACAGTAAATTGTCTGAACATAAAAAATGGTATCGGCAGTAATTTACTAAAAGATAAAAAAAACAACAAAGAGCACTAACCATTCTTTCAAAACCTCATACATTGTATATATTTTACTAAAAAAAAAAAAGGAAAAATTCTAAACAATTCTTCAAAAATATTCTAATAACAGAAATCGACAAAGTTAAATTAATTAATTACCATTCGAACCATGTCTATCGCAATTGTTATTGTTAAATTCATATATTACAAACTGCACCAAAATATAAAAATAATTTATTTTTAAAGAATTGTATATACTTTTGCATCAACAGAATTTTACTACTTATGAAACAGAGATGAATTGTATATGCAAATTAAATAATTTACTCGTATGTGACATAATCAAATGATCTGTGTAATCGTAGACTTTAATGCTGGACACAATTTTCATTAATTTATTCAGTAAAAATGAAACTCGTAATTATTTAATACAGAGATTCGGCATTAGAAGAACGCGGTCGCTTGATCTTCTCCAAATTTTTGATAACAAGATCGTGCAACGCACAGTAACGATTACGAATTTCGCACATTACCAGCCACAGACTGACGTATTCTTTCTCATCAAGCTCTTGAATTGCTCGCCTATAATCCGTGACATGTGGATACTTTGCAACTTTACTTAGGATTTTCCCTCTCGAAACAAAATACCTGAAAAAAGTTGATTTTCGACAATTAATCGCATTTTTTCAAAAATGTATTTCACGGAGTGTGTTAATTTTTATCAAGCGAATTTCTTTTTTTTTTTTATTTACCTGGAAATTTGATCAAAAAAGGCAGCAGCTTCACTCTCGACAGCTTGAATTTCAGCAAGTGTATCTTCTTGAATAGAGACTCCAAAGTTATTGCCGTCTTCAATTTTTGGGATCATAAACGAAATCCACATTTTTAACTGTAAAGATAAATTTTGTAGAAAATAGAAAGGTAAATTTAACAAAAAAAATCAGTATATATATAATTTTCAAATGTTTATTTTTTAAACTGAGAATATTTAATAAGAAATAATGAAGAATAAAACATTTAATCAAAATCGTACAAATTATGTACTTTAAATGAGAAAAATTCAGAAAAATGTCTTTAAATTCATATGATAGCAAAAATTAAGACAAGTAGATAAAAGCAACGAAAAAATAATAAATTTAAAAAAAAACATAAAAAGATGAGAAAACAGTCTATAAAAATGAGAACATTTTTTTAAATAAAAAAATCATGGACATTATTAAAGAAATGAAGAAAAGTTTAAAAAGACAACACAAGAATGCAAAAGTGATATAAAAATATATAAAAAAGTAGAAACTCTTTTCAAAAAATTAAACTATTTACGGTAATTTTTTTCTAATTATAAAATAAATAAGAAGGTAATATTTAAAAGAAACGTTAAAATATATTACTATAGAGAAAAAAATGAATAAAATTTTGGAAGATTTAAAAAAAAATTAAAAGAAAAAATATTCTATGAAATAGAAAAACAATGTTAAAACGAGAATATTTAGTACAAGGTTAAATTTACATTCACATAATATAAAATAAAAGAATAAGAATCTTCAAAAAATTTGAAAATTGAGAAATTTAAAAAATATAGATAAAAGCATCGAATAAATGTTTTAAAAAATTCGTAATTACGAGATAAAAACTACACAATTTAAAAGAAGGAAATTTTTTCTATGAAATAGAAAAATAATGACAAAAATTAAAGAATTAATTAAAATGCAAGGAATAAAAAAATTATGAAACAATAGAAAATTAAATGAATATAGAAGGCAAATGTAGAAATGTTTTATTTTTTAATCTAAAAAATTGTAAAAAAAATATGTAAAAAGTACAAAAAATACAAAAATTTTGTAGGGATTTACTAAAAAATTAGAATTAATAAAAATAAAATAAAAAAAAAGGCATATAAAGTCCACAAAAGAAATTTAAAAATCCTTTTAAAAAATAAAAAAGTTGAGAAAAATTAAACCAAAAATATTTTTATAATATTACACTTAAAACAAGTACAACAATAAATTTAGAAAAATAAAGAAAATCTAATAATTGTATGAAAGAATAAGTAAGTTTGCAAAAATTAGACGAGATGTAAAAACAACAGGG
This sequence comes from Ganaspis brasiliensis, assembly GCA_037103525.1. Lineage (NCBI taxonomy): Eukaryota > Metazoa > Arthropoda > Insecta > Hymenoptera > Figitidae > Ganaspis > Ganaspis brasiliensis. The sequence goes on from JAZKLR010000126.1 coordinate 846,494, forward strand.
CTGATAAAAATCATGATTTTTTTAAAAAAAACCAAAAAAATCCGATTTATTTGATTTAAATCAAAAATTGATTTTTTTTTTTAATATTATCAATATATAAAATCTCCAAATGTTTATTTGTAAGTAGTTTATTAAAGAAATGAAGAAAAAGTTTAAACAACATCACAAGAATGAAACAGTGACATAATTATATATAAAAAAGTAGAAACTCTTTTCAAAAAATTAAACTATTTACGGACATTTTTTTAAATTAAAATAATAAATAAGATGATAATTAACAAAACGTTTAAGTATATTATACTAAAGAGAACAAAATTTAAAAATTAGAAAAATTAGAGAATTATTTCGCAATTGAATAAAAAATAAGAATTAATATAATTTTGTAAAATTTAAAAAAATTTTAAAAGAAAAGAAATTCTATGACAAAGAAGGAAAAATACTTTCGAAATAAGTCCAACAATAAATTTAAAAAAAAAAAGAAAATGTAATAAGTTTATGAAAGAATAAGTAAGTTCGCAAAAAACAGAGAAGATGTGAAAAAATTGAATAAGCTTACAAAAAATGAGAGTATTAATTTAAAAAAAAAAATGGAAATAATTATGAAAATTAACGAAATAAAAAATTTAATGATATATTAAGTATAATATATGATAGATATAATAACAAAATTGTGTAAAATAATATTCAATAAATAATTTGCATAAAAAGAGGAAAATTAAAGAGAATCCTAAAATAAAAAGACAAATAAAAAAAAGAAGAGAAAATATCAAAAGTAAAAGTAGAAAAAAACTTAAAATTTTGTAAAAATAAGAAATTATAAGATAAAAATTAAACATTTTCGACAAATTAAAATCTCTTAGAAATCTTGTAAGAATATTAAAAAAAAAAAAGGATTATTGTGATTATGGAAAATAATTAATATTATTGAATTATTTTGCATTAATTAATATGCATTTAAATTTGAATTACAAATTGAAATTTAAAGGAAACAAATTGGCATTTGACTTAATTGAGATTAAGTCAACTTAATTTGATCATCTGTATTAGCACAATTTTTTAAATTTTATAAAGATTAAAAAATTAAAATTGAAATTTTGAAGATTTATCCACAAATTTGTGGGTTTTGTTTATGGCTTTTGATGTTTTACATGCAGTATAAGACATCCGGAGAATTGTAAAGTTTTTTGATTTAAATCATGATTTAAATCACGATTTAAATCAAAGTGATTTAAATCAGTAACAGCCCTGAAAAACAAATTGAATATATTTACAAAAAAATGGGGATATTTATTTGTAAAAATATAGAAATAATAAAAAAAATCAACGAAATAAAAAGTTTAGTGAATAACAAAATTGTGTAAAATAATATTAATTAGTTTGTATAAAAAGAAAAAAATTAAAGAAAATCACAAATACAAAAAAAAAAAAATATTAAAAGTAAAAGAAGAAAAAATCCTAAAATTTTGTAAAAATAAGAAATAAGATAAAAAATAAACAGTTTCGAAAAAGTGTAATCTCTTTAAAATCTTGAGAAAAGAGATCTTGAGAAAGAAGATTTAAAAAAAAATATTGTGAATATGTTAAATAAATTGGAATATACGTTAATTACACAGCCACACAAAAAAAAGTAAACTTCTTTGTCCGAGACACTACACTAGTCTATTCTTACGTATTTTATTCCGCTGAATCCGAATCCGAAGTCAGAATTGCTAGATTGGCTAAATTTTTTGAGATAATCTCAAAAAACAAATCTTAAAAAATTTCAAAAAACCCAAAAAACCCCAAAAAAGATTTTTTTTAGCCGGGACGCTACACTAATGTATTTTTATGTATTTTTCTCTGACGAATGTAAATCAGAGGTTAGAATTTGCAGATTAGCTAAAATTTTGAAAATTATCTCAAAAAAGATAAAAAAACATCACCATCTAAAACCCAAAAAAAAATTTTTTTTGTCCGAGACACTATGATAATGTTTTCCTACGTATTTTTTCCGATGAATCCGAATCCGAAGTCAGAATAACCAATTTGGCTAAAATTTTTGAGATATTTTCAAAAAACTACTCAAAAACACGAAAAAAATCGAGTTTTTTGAGATTATCTCGAAAAATTTAGCCAATCTAACAATTCTGACTTCGGATTTGGATTCAGCGGAAAAAAATACGTAAGAATACACTAGTGTAGTGTCTCGGACAAAGAAGTTTATTTTTTTTTTGTGTGGCTGTGTTACCTAACGTTTAGAATTTATTAAAATTATAATGACTTAAAGATAATAAAATTTAATACCAGGGCTGTTATGGATTTAAATCATTAGAGAATTTGAATTAAAATCATTATTTAAATAAAAAAAACTCCACGATTCATCGGATGTCTAATACTGCATGTAAAACATCTCAAACCATAAACAAAACCCACAAATTTGTGGATAAATCATAAAAATTTCAATTTTAATATTTTAATCTTTATAAAACTTATAAAATTCTGCTAATTTGATGATCAAAATACCTACCATTTACCAATTTTTGGTATGATGATAGCAAAAAATAGTATTAAATTGTTATAACTTTAAGTCATTATAATTTAAATAAATTCCAAACATCAATTAACTCGTATTCCAATTTGTTACAACTTTTAAATTTCAATGAATTCAAATTTAAATGTATATTAATTAATGTAAAATAATTAAATAATAATAATTATTTTCCATATTCACAATAATCCTTTTTTTAAATTCTTATAATATTTCTAAGAAATTTTACTTTTTCGAAACTGTTTAATTTTTATCTTATAATTACTTATTTTTACATAATTTAAAGATTTTTCTCCTTTTACTTTTGATATTTTTTTTCGTTTTTGTCTGTTTTTTAGGATTTTCTTTAATTTTCTTCTTTTTATGCAAATTACTTAATATTATTTTACACAATTTTGTTATTATCACATTCACTAAACTTTTTATTTCGTAGATTTTGATAATTATTTCCGTATTTTTAAAAATAAAAATGCTTAATTTTTGTAAATTTATTTATATTGTTATCACATCTTGTCTATTTTTTGCGAAATTTTTTGCGAAATTTTTTGCAAACTTTACTTGTTCTTCAATAAAATTTTTCTTTATTTGTCTAACTTTATTGTTGGACTTGTTTTAAATGTAATATTTTAAAAATATTTTTGGTTTAATTTGCTTAAACTTTTTTACTTTTATTTTATTTTAATTTTCTTTTGTGGGCTTTTTTTACATACATTTATTTTTTATTTTTATTAATTCTAATTTTTTAGTAGTTTCTAACCAAATTTTATCATTTTTTGTACTTTATACATTTTCTTTCTATTTATTTAATTTTCTTGATGTTACACTATTTTTGTAGTTCTTCCCTACGTTTTAATTAATTATATAATTTTTTCAATTTCTTAGAAACATTTTTCCTACTTTTCAATTGTTTACTTTTCATCTGATAATTACGAATTTTTGAAAACATTTTTTTGATGCTTCATTTTTTAAATTCCTCAATTTTCTACTTGTTTTAAATCTTTTATTTTATATTACGTAAACTTAATCTTGTACTAAATATTCTTATTTAAACATCGTTCTCCTATTTCATAAAATTTCTTTCCTTTTAAATTTTTTGTAAATTTTCCAAAATTTTATTTATTCTTTTTTTATTCAATTTGTCAAATAATTCTCTAATTTTTCTAATTTAAAAATTTTTGTTCTCTTATATTTGAAGGTTTTGTTAATTATTTATCATTTTATTTATTATTTTAATTAAAAAAAAATGCTCGAATGATTTTCATCAAAATGATTTAAATCAATTGCTGCCCTGTAAAAAAGGAAAAGATAGAAGTTTCTTACCAGATTTGAATCTTCTAATAGTTGTCTAATGTATGGTTTTACTACATGTATCATATCGCAAAGAGGTTGATTACACGGAATTGGTCCATTGGGAAGAACCATAACTTTGGTGCCAAGAACATCTTCGAAATTGTTATCTACTCTGGCCCTTTTAACTGGTGGCCCATCCTGGGAATGATTTAGAAGTATTGGTTCTGGAATGGGTATATTTAATTCTTGGTGAACCTTGGACAATTCCTGATTACAAAAACCCGGCGTTTCCAAAAGTTCATTTAGTTTGACAATTTTCTCCGGAAATCCTTTCACAATAAGTTGCTCAGCCTAAAAGTAAAATATGAATTATAATAATTAAAAAGTGTCTAGAGAATGATCATTTTTATATTCCCGGATTTATGATTAATAACTGATTATTTAAATATTTCTTGGTTTAAAAGAAGCATTATCAAATTCAATATCAAAGCATTTCAAATTTTTAATATACCTCATTTTTATTCAGAAGAAATGTAAACTTAGTTTGAAAAAAGAACTAATAAAAAAGAAAAACAATAAAGTTGTTAAAAGATTTAAAAACATCAGAAAGTCTATTAAAAAATCTCAGTAGAAAAGCATTGTTTAAAATTAGGTTAAAAATTCTTAAGGGATTAAGAATATTTAATAAGAAATAAATAAAAAAAAAACCAAAATCAAACAAATTATGAAAAATCTATCTGTTTAAATTTGAAGAACAAAATATAAAAATATAACAAGATTAGAATTCCCAGAACCTTTTGCAAATTTCAGGTAAATTCAGTTTTTTAAATAATGTACTAAATTCCATGTAAATCATAATTCTGGGAAAAGTTCAATTCAATATAAAAAAGGTGACAAATACCTTCGTTTTTAACGAATCCTTGTATTCTTGAACCTGTAAAAGAAATTTCAAATTAATAATTACAACAGTGTTTAAATTATAGATGCATAATTAGAAATAAATTTAAAAACAAACAACATTAATTACATATCTTTATATACAAATATGTATTTAATTTTAAAAATTTACGATTTTAACAAAGCTAACTTTATTGAATAAATTGTAAAAAGAAATTATCAGTCTATGAATCAATTTTTTGTTCAATGATCTATTTTAACAAAATATATTTTGATACCCCAGGATCGTTGCTTTTAGTTGATGTAAATAGTGTAGAAAACATTCTGAGACACAAATTTTGATAAACTATAAACTACAATTGAAACTGTTAATTTTTACTATGCAAAAAATTTGGTTACACGACATTTAAAAAGTGACAATTATTTTTAAGGTTAAGAAATATCAACTGTTTACATATTTGTCGACCATTAATATCAAATAACTAAACCATGAGTAATCAAACAACATTTTTCGAATTACAAAACATATTTATTCCAAATTCGATTTAACGTTCATTTCTAATTTATTCTAAATTTAAAGAAAAATTCGTTAATTACAATCCGAAATACATAATCACATTTTATGTAATTGTTGAATATAGAATATCTTGGTTATTAAAGTTTCGTTTTTTTTTGTTATTCAACTTCCAGATGTTAAGATATCATTTTAAAAAGAAGGGAAAAAAATTCTGTAATCATATGAACACAGAAGATACACAATGACAAAGGAGCGACGCATCAAGTTTTGTTTTATATTCTTTCGTTTTTAAGACACTCAGCACTGAAAAATGGCATTTAGAAGAATAGAAACTTTATTGTTTATCAACAACAAGAACAAAATACGACTTTTGAAAGTAATTTTGTGACAACAATCTTTTATTGTAAAAACACTTTGCTAAGCAGCTGCAGAGTTTGAAGGTTAGGCTTTATTTAAATCTTTCGTACAATCAAATCCATCCGTTAAGTGAAAATTTAATATTTACAAATGAAGTATCAATATCGAGTGCATGTTATTATCAAAAAAACTATTTTAAATATTACCGTAGATGAAGATAACATTGTAAAAATAAATACGATTGATATCGACGATGGTATAGGATAACCGGTCGATGCAAAGACTAACCTCTCAAGAAAAATTCTAATATTCATTTCATTATTATTTTTTGCTGAATAAGTTATTAAACTTGAGAATATTTTAACAAAATTACTTAAAATTCAAATTACCTTCTGTCCTATAGTACTGTCCATTGTAAATTGTTAAAAAAACAAAACTTATTAAAATATAACCCAAATAACCCCACTATTGAAAACGTGCAACTTCAAACAGGAAGTGTTGGTGCATGGTTTCACTACTTGCTTCAGTTGAAAGTTTAAAAAATTACTTTCTACTGCAAATTAAAGCAGTTATTAACAAAATAAATTATAATTTAGTAATTCTAACATTTTATCTTAATTTCATTCTTTGAAATTTTGCTCGTAAACGATATTCTAGCATCTTTTATTTCAAAGAATCAAAAGTGGCGGGAATTATTTAAAATTCAAAAACGGGAAGAATATTTTTTCAAATTGTTAATTAATTAATTATTTTTTACAGATTAACGTTTATGGTTAAATAAAAACATAAATTATCGAAAAATAGTAAAATTTGAAACCATTTCAACTAAAAAAATGAATACAGTGAATTCTGAAAAGTGTACAAGATTTTCCAGTTGCAAATTAACAAAATGTTTTTGCAAACTTCCGTATTTTTTACCAACGGAAGTCGTTATTCATAATACTTCTAAAGATTGTTGGGTTTCGTTTATGGGTGGTGTTTACGATCTTACGGAACTTTGCCAATTGTGGAAAGGAAGTAGAAATATAAAGACAATTTTAGCTTTTGCTGGAAAAGACATAAGTCATTGGTTTGATCATGAAAAAAATGATATTAAATTTTATATTCATCCGATTAGTGGCGAATCGGTGCCATATTGTCCACATGGACCAATACCGGATATAAATCCAGATAATCATTTTTCTTCCTGGAGACCTATTGATAAATGTCCTTGGTGGTTGGATAATAAATATAGAATTGGAAATTTAACAAAAAATGAACGACCTTGCAGAATCATCAATGTACTTACTGGATGCGAAGCAACTATTTCGGTTGGTAAAATTTTAATAATAATAAAACTCTTTTAAATTTTGTTAAAAATCTGATTTAGATAAACTTATATTAAATATTAAATAAAATTTTAGAATTAAACAAAATTGCAAAAAATAATTGAAAATTACAAAAATAATTGCAAACTAAATAAAATAATTTAAATTTGAGAAAAATACTTTAAAATCTTAGAAATAAATTTAAAAAAATTAGAATAGGTATTTAAAAATTGCAGACGATAATTGAAAATTGAAAAAAAATAGAAATAATTTAAAATTGAAGAAAATAATTAAAATTTGAGAAAATAATTTAAAAGTGAAGAAAATAATTAAAATTTGAGAAAATAATTTAAAATTGAAGAAAATAAATAAATTTTGAGAAAATAATTTAAAAAATAACAATATAATTTTAAGGTTATGTCTCAGATCTTGGGACTAAAATATAGATTTCTACCTTATCTCCCATATTTAGTTTGTTAATAATATAATTGTTTTTCAAAATGGTTAATAAGTCGAAGATTCATGACACACTTTACGGCTTTCGAAGACGATTCCCAAAATTTCAAATCGATATCTTCTCTAGTTTAGGCTTAAGTAGGTGTAAAAAAATTTAGAAAATTTACCGGCATAAAAAAAAGAGTCGGTAAATTTTATTAATTTTTTTACACGTACTTAAGCCTAAACTAGAGAAGATATCGATTTGAAATTTTGGGAATCGTTTAAAAAAGTCATAAAGTGTGTCATAAATCTTCGACGTATTAATAATTTTGAAAAACAATTATATTAATTAACAAATTAATTATGAGAGATAAGGTAGAATTCTATATTTTAGTCCCAAGATCTGGGTTAAAGAAAATTTTAGAAAAAAGACTCAAAACTTTTAGAAGTCCTTTGAGAAAAAAGATAATATGGAAAAATTAGAGAAAATAAATGACAAAAGATAAACATAATTTAAAATTGAAGAGAATAATTTTTAATTTAAGAGAAATAAATACAAAAAAATACAGAATATACATAAAATACAAGAAAATCATTGATATAATTGAAGATTGAATAAAATAATGGAAAATTCAGATAAATAATCAACTAATAATCAACTAATAAATAAAGAATTAAAAACTTTTTGGAAATTATGAAAAAAACGTAAGTAATTGAAAATTGAAAAAAATAATAAAAAAATAATATAAATAATAGTAAATTGAAAATTGAATTAAATAATTGAAAAATCAAATAGTTTAAAATTTTGGAAATTATGAAAATAATTAAAAATTAAAGAAAATAATGGAAACCATCAGAAAAATATTTTAAAATCTTGGAAAATAATTTAAAAAAATAAAAATAATTAAAAATTGGGAAAACAATTAAAAAATGATTTTAAAATTTGCAAATTAAAGAAAATAATTGAAACATAATAAAAACAATGATAAGTTGAAAAAAATCAATGAAATTTGAAATAAATAGGTAATTGAAAAAATTGCAGAATATTTTTTAAATAAAAAAAATAATTAAAATTTGAGAAAAATACTTGAAAATATTAGAAATTAATTGAAAAAAATGAGAATAAATAAAAATTTAATAAATGAATTGAAGAAAGATAGAAATATTTAAATTGAAGATAATTAATAAAATTATTTAGAAATCATGAAAATAAATGAAAATAATTAAAAATTGGAGAAAATAATTGAAATTTGAGAAAAATGATTAAAAATCTGAAAAAAAAATTTTACAAAATGAGAATAATAATTAAAAATTGGAAGAAATAATAGCAAAATGATAAACATAATTTGAAATTAGAAAAAAGAATTGAAATAATGCGATGAAAATAATTTTAAATTTTAAAAAATAATTGAAATATAATGAAAATAATTCAAATTTAAGATAAATAATTGAAATTTTTGAAAATTTCAAGAATGACAATAATTAGAAATTGGAAAAAATAATTGAAAAATTACAGAATTTATTTTGAAGCAAAAGAAAATAATTAAAAAATAGCTTAAAAATCTATATTTGAGATAATATCTAAAAATTTAGGAAATTAATTAAGAAATAATTAATATAATAAATTAAAAGGTGAAGAAAATAATGGCAAATTGTTTTAAAAAATGAATATTGAACAAAATAATTGAAAATTGAAATAGATACCTATTTGAAAGTTCAGGATATTAATTCAGAAATAATGTTAATGATAAAAAATTGAAGATTACAATTGCAAAATGAAAAAATAATAGTAAAGGTAAGATTTAGAGAAAAAAGTGAGAAATAATGAACATTTTCTGTTTATTGAAAACGATTGCCAAAATTTTAGGTTATATTTTATCAAAAATGTTTCTAATAATATAAAGAAAAAAATTGTAATTTTTATTCGAATCCAGCTAATTGAATTGTTCAAAATATTAAAAATAACATGTTTATACGCTTCTGACAAAACGCTTTTAAAAATTCAGTAATCTTTTTTTATTTTAAATATATTAAAATATGGAGTTAAAAATTTTTTGCGATTGTTTGTATTATTGTATTTTCCCCTTAAAAAAAATCTGATAAGAAAAACTATGTAGTTTAAGAAAAATTTTCTAGATTTTCTTTTATCAGTTTAAAAAAAAAGTTTCTCTAGTTTCCAAATTACATATATGAAAATTTATTCGAATAAATAAATAAAACGTATAATGAATTCACATTATTATTTATTCTATTATCATTATTTTATTAATTGTAGGTTTGTGAAGAAGATACTATTCAAAGAATTCAGGAAAGATTTCTCGACTTCAATTCTAATAGCGCCTCTTACATTTGGAAATTTGAAGGAAAGGCAGTTAATTTGAATAAAACTTTAACAGAAAATGGAATATTAGATGAGCGTGATCGTTTTGTAGATTGCGGACTTCCAGAAGATTTATATATTCCGGCTTTATTATGTTATTATAACGAAGAATAAACGCGGAAAAATAAATTAATATATTAATTAGTCTCAACTTAAAAAATTCTAAAAAATAAAATGTTATCTGAAATTAATTAATTAAACATATTTAATACTTAATTTATTTATTTTTAATGTTTTTAAAGATGTTTTTGTCTACTTTTATATTATTTATAAATAATTTAAATAGTGCAAAAGACTTAGAAACAATAAAACGATAGAAATAACAAATAATTCCGAATAATCTAATTATTTACTTAATTGTAAATTTAAAATTAATTGCAATATTTTCTGGCGCAGGCGCATTGATTTGTCATGCGGTGAATTGAATTTCTGTGTTTATAATTTACCAGTGAATTTTTAAAGTGTATTTTCTACTGTAAGTAATATTTAAAAAAATGTCAGACAGTTCCGATGATGAGTCCACTTTCGACGAGTCCTTTAAACGTTCCAAAAGAGTTTTTTATAGAGATAGAAAAGAATGGCAAGATGTTGTTCCAGTGCCTCAGGATGATGGTCCAAATCCAATTGTTGCTATTGCATACTCAGAGAAATGTAAGTTTTTTCACATATTTTCAAAATTAATAAATCTGTCATCTTTGCAGAATAATTAGTAATTGATAAAATGTTGTTTCTGTCTGAAAAAGAAGTAATAAAACGTACTTTGATATGAGTATCATAACCTCACTTTTGAGTGAATAATTTTTTCAGAGCATGAATAATATTTGCTTTCTTTTGTATTTTAATTAATATATTAGGATAATTGACACTCTGAAATATTGTATTATACCTTATTTATATTTTATTGTTTTATTTTTCAGTTAAAGACGCGTACGACTATTTTAGAGCAATTTTGAAATCCGGAGAAAAATCCGAGAGAGCTTTAGAATTAACTTTAGACTGTGCTTATTTAAATCCTGCTAATTACACAGTATGGACTTATAGAAGAGAGATTCTTCAAGCTTTGGAGAGTGATTTGCAAAAGGAATTAAAATACATTGATTTTATGATTAGACGAAATTCGAAAAACTATCAGGTTTGGCATCACAGGCAAGTCATCGTTGAATGGCTAAATGATCCTACTTTTGAATTAGAATTTACTGCAGTTATTTTAAAAAAAGATGCTAAAAATTATCACGCTTGGCAACATCGTCAATGGGCAATTAGGACTTTCAAGTAAGTATTTAAAAAAGAGATTAAAAGTTATTCATTTCATCAAAGTTGATGATATTATTTTTAAAAAACGTATTTTTTATGTTGTTTTTAAAATGTAACTTTTTACAGGACGTCTGTCAATTCCAGGCATCACAGACAGTCACCTTTTCACCTTTTTACATCTTTTTTCACCTTTTTTAAGATCAAAAATATATAATTTTTTGTAAATATTTCGAAGTATGTTCATAAAATTCAGACTTAATGTTTGACAGGGTGTCTACTAACCGGGAAAACCGGGAAATAACCGGGAATTTAAATTGACCAGGAAAAACCGGGAATTAACCGGGAATTTTCCGTCAAACCGGGAATTTTTTTCTGGGATAATAAATTCTTTTCAATTTTCAATTATTTTCTTCAACTACCAATTATTTTCTACTATTCTCAATTATTTTCTTCCATTTAGAATTATTTTCATAATTTTGAAATTATTTCTTCATTTCTCAATTATTTTCTTCGATTTTCTACTATTTTCTTCAATTGCCAATTATTTTCTTCAATTTTCAATTATTTTCATCAATTTCTAATTAATTTATTTAATTCTGAAATATTTTCTACGATTTTCAATTATTTTAATCAATTTTTAATTAATTTATTCAGATCTCAACTATTTCTTTCAATTTTTAATTATTTATTTTAATATTCAATAATTCTCGACTTGTTTCAACTATTTTTTTCAATTATCATTTATTTATTTTACATCTCAATAACTCCTCCATTTTTCAATTATTTTCTTCTATAATCAATAATTCTTGGCTCTTTTCAATATTTTTTTTCAATTATCAATTATGTTTTTGAAACTTGAATTCAATTCATCAATTATTATTCAACAATTTTCATAAAATCACATTTTCTTCAATTTCAAATTATTTTCTACAATTTTTAATTAATTTCTTCAAATTACAATTACATTCTTCATTTCTTATTGTTTTCTTTAAATTCTACAATTCCTGGGTTGTTCAATTTCTTTTTTCTTTAATTATCACTTATTTTCTTCTACTTTCAATCCAATTGTTCAATTCTTAAATTATTTTCTTCAATTCTCAATTATAATTTTCGACATTCAATTCCGTTCTTTAATTTTCAATTTTTTTTTTTTAATATTCAATAACTCTAGGCTTTTTACAATGATTTTTTTAAATTTATTTATTTTATTTTATTTTTTTATTTATTTACATAAACGGGCAAAAAACAAAGAAGAGCCCTTTCGTACACTGGGTACTAACAATTATAAATTATGTGATTGCAAATATCGCAGATAATATAAAGTAATTAATGAAGTCAAATATCGAGCTGTTAACAATATCTGCTTACGTAGTAGCAGTAAAATTAGAATCTTCATTTACATACGCTCGCAGCTGCAAAATAAACCTGTTTAATGTGACTCCAAAAAAGCTAACATTATTTTGGGCAGAATTAGCCTCTCTACACAATCTATCGATAACTGAGTTCTCTCCCGCATTGGTCTTCCTTAATGACAATCTAAATACAGGTGGATTTCTTAAGTTAGAGGTGTTGGAGTTAAAGTTTAATTTATCAAATAAGACGGAACAGTTAATCAGACCATTTATTAATTTAAATAGAAATAGAATATCTGCAAAAAGAAATCGTGTAGAAATTTTTTGAATGCAGAACAGACCCCTCAGTTCAGAATAGTCGTGATTAAATCTGTCATGAAACACCCCCATCTGTCTTGCAGCAAAACGGAGAAATCTGTTCTGCACTCGTTCGAGTTTAGTAAATTCTCAATTATTTTCTTCAAATACCAATTTTTTTCTTGAATTTTAATTATTTTCTTCAATTTCCAATTATTTTTTCATATTTCTTTCAGTTTCTCAATTTCTTTCAATTTTCAATTGCTTCTCAATTTTCTTCAATATTTAACAATTCTCAAATTTTTTAAATTACGTTTTTCTTTCAATTTTTATTTAAATTGAGAATTTTTAAATTATTTCCATCAATTCGCAATTATTTCCGACGATTTCTAAGTTTTTCTGCTGTTTCCAAATATTGTATTTAATTTTTAAGTACTTTCTTCAATTTTTAATTATTTTGTTCAATTTTCAATTATTTTCTTTAATTTTTAATTATTTTGTTCAATTTTCAATTGTTTGTTTCAATATTCAGTAATCTCGACTTTTTTTCAATTATCAGTCATTTATTTCATTTTTCAAAACCTCCTTCAATATTCAATAATTTTCTTCTTTTTTCAATTTAATTGTTCAATTCATAAATTATTTTTTTCAATTCTCAATTAATTTCTTTATATGACAATTCTATTCTTCAATTTTTAATGTTTTCTTCAATATTAAATAATTCCTGTCATTTTCCATTTTTTTTTTAATTATAAATTATTTTCTTCTTTTTTTCAATCCAATTGTTCAGTAATTTTCTATAATTCTCAATTATTGTATTCGAATTTCAATTTTGTTTCTCAATTTTCAATTGTTTTTTTTATAATATTAAATAATATTGTTTCTAATTGTCAAATATCTTTGTCATTGTTCAATTATTTCTTTCCATTATTAATTATTTCTTTTCATTATTAATTGTTTCTTTTAATTCTTAATTATTATTTTTTGTAAAGTTTAATATTTAATTCTTCAATTCTCAATTATTTTCTTTGAATTTCAATTATTTTCTTTAATTATCAACTGTTATCTTCAATTTTTGTAGCCATTTGTAGATCTATTTATACTTAAAATGTATTTTAAGTTAACAAGAGAAAAAACCGGGAAAAATAGGAACAAAAACCGGGAAAAACCGGGAAATGACCAGGAATTTTGTGGGGCGAAATTAGTAGACACCCTGTTAAATTTTCAATTTATTTCCTCCATTTTTAATTGTTTTCTTCAATTCTTAATTTATTTTCTTCAATTTTCAATTATTTTATTTAATGTTCAATAATCCTCGTCTTTTTTCAATTGGCAATTATTTTTTTGAACTTTTAATATAATTCTTTAATTATCTTCTTCAGTTTTCAATAGATTTCATAAATTTTCATTTCTTTCCTAAAATTTTCACTATAATTTTCTTCAGTTTTTAATTGACAACTTAATATTCTTCTTCAATTTTGTACCTAATTACCCTTTAAATTTTTTTTCATTATTTTGTTGTGTTGTCGATTATTCTCGACAGCTTTCGATTTTTTTTTCAATTTTCAAGTATATTTCTAAATATTTAATTAATTTAGTAATTTAGTAATTTTTCTTTTAATTATTTAAGTAAGTTTACAGGCTTAAGAAAACCTTTTACATTTGTATAAAAGAAATTATTTTGGCAATAAATACAAAAAATATACCTTAGAACTAACAATATATAAGCTGAATAAAATAAGATTAAAATTAAAATTAAAATTAAAAATTATAATAAATTTGCTGCAGAATAATTATCAATTATTTTTTTACAAATTTAATTTAATTCTTTAATCTTCAATTTATTTCTTCAATTTTTAATATTTTCTCCAATTATAATTCTAGCCATTTTTCGAATTTTGTTTTCAATTTTCTATTATTTTCGTCATATTTCAAATATTTTCTTCAATTTTTCAATTATTCTCGTAATTTTTCAATTATTTCTTGCAATTATTAATTTTTTCCTCAATTTTCAATTATTTTCTACAAATTTTTTAATTTACAATTATTCTTGAAGTTTATAATTATTCTTTAATATTTTGTTCTGTTGACAATTATTCTCGACAGTTTTCTAATTTTTTTTCAATTGTCAATTACTTTCTTAAAATTTTAATTTAATTCCTTAATCATTAATTTATTTATTCAATTCTTAATTATTTTCTTTCCTCAATTATTAGTTTTAATTTGAAATCCCAGTCTTCAATTTTCAATTATTTTATTCAATATTCAGAAATTCTTAACTTTCTTCAATTATCAATAATTTTTTTCAAATTTGAATTTAATTCTTAAATTTTCAATTTATTTCTTAATTTTCTTTATTATTTTCTTCAAATTTTAATTTTTCAGTTTTCAATTATTTTCTTCTATATTCTACAATTTTTAGCTTTTTAATTAATTTTTTTTTAATTTTTAATTATATTCTTTAAATTTCAATTCCATTTTTCAATTTACATTTATTTTTTCGATTTTTAACTTAGTTGTTCAATTTGTAATTATTTCCAACAATTATTCCTATAATTTTCTTAATTTAATATTTCTTACATAATATTTTCAGTTATTTCTTTTAGTTTTCTATTAATCTAATCATTTTTTGAATTTTGTTTTTAATTATTAATTTTTTTGGTCAGTTCTCATATATTTTATTCTATTTTTCAATTATTTTCATCATTTTTCTATTATTTCTTACAATTATTAGAATCATCAAAATACGATCTAAAAATTTTGGGTAGTAAAAAATTAATTATTTTGTATATTAACAAAAATTCTTTTTCTAATTTTTTAGAACTTTCTGTAAAATATTATTTTTTGATCCTGCTTAGTTTGTATAGGTATTATAATTTCTTTTTCTTACAAATAATTTAGTATTCATGCAATTTTGTTTTTATAACCTTCAATAAACTTTTCTTTTCGTTGATTTATTCATTTATTTATTTTCATATTAAAAGAAAAAAAATGTTTCGGTAATTAATATGTAAATAATCAGTTATTAATCATTAATGGAAAAATTTTTGAAAATTGTAGTTTACGGTCTGGGAAATTCAGAAATTTGAAACTGATCATACGATAGACATCTTGTTTTTAAAAATAATAACAGTTTCTTTTAAGAATTAACAACAATTAATTACATTTTAATTTTAATTTTTGAAACTGAAATTATTGTTCTAATTGAATTTCATGTTTATCTTTTTATAGTTTGTACGATAAGGAGTTAGAATATGTTGAAGGCTTGTTACTTGAAGACTTAAGAAATAATTCAGCCTGGAACCAACGTTATTTTGTATTAGAAAATACAACCAAATTTGAGCCGGAGATTATTGATAGAGAGATTGACTTTGCCATAAGTAAAATATTAATTGTTAAAGGAAATGAAAGCCCTTGGAGTTATATAAGAGGGTAATTAAATTTAATATAATTATATTAGGCGATTTATAAATTAAGTACCTCATGTTTAATTGATTTTAATGATTTTAATTTATTTTTTTTTAATGAATTTTTCCATTTCTTCCTGGGCTTTTTACTTATCTTTTTATTTTTTTATTTTCTTATTTTATTTTTACAAATACTCATTTGTTAATAAAATTTCCTCGATTTTTGTCGCTCAATAATAAGGTTTTAAATCTTTTTTGTTTTTTTCACATCTTTTATCTTTGTCACTAGTTTGTTTTTTAATTGCATAAAGTTGGAAATATTTTGTACATTTAAATTAGTTTCTCCACTTTTTAAAGTTTCAAAAAAAAATTCTCTATTTTTTCTAATTGGTTTATCTGCTAATATTTTGTTATGATTATTATTTTAGAATATTAATGAATGATCCAAAGGGTCTAGGCCATAACGAAAAAGTTGTTAAGTTGTGCGAACAATTATATTCAGAAGGATGCAGAGTAAATCATTTACTTGCTTGTATTATTGACATTTGTCAAGAAAGGCATAATAAAGATGAATCCACAGATTCCCTATTTTACGTGGACAATGCCATAAAGGTAAGAACAATTTTTTGAAATCTATAAAATAATTTTAAAATATTATCTTTCTTAAATTATAAAAATAAAAATAACATAATCAAATGAAAAAATTTGATTTATTCTTTTGATTTTAGCTTTGCAAGGACCTAGCAGAGGAATATGATGTAATAAGAAAAAAATATTGGGAGTACATAAGTGGTGAACTTAAAGAGAATTTTAGCAAGTGTTCTACCACGTAATAGTGTAAATTGTTTGTATTTTATCTCGAAAATACCGTATCGACTCAGTCATTTAGTTCCTTTTATACAGAAAGTTTTTATAAAAATTTCGATAAATCTCGTACTAATTCGGAGTTTAATGAATAAGGTAATAGAAGTGAAATGATATGAGCATTTTATATGTTAATCCGTAAAATGAAAGGTTAATGAAATGAACATAATTTATACACAAACTGTACAAATCAAATTTAGCTTGCGATTCCATTTTATTGTATAGTTCCAATTTTACTTATTCTATAAAATGCGATTGCAAAATACACAATGTGTAAAAATTGTTATAATTTGATTTTTATTTATAATTAAAAAATTTTTTTTCTTATACGTTAATATTATTAATAACATTAAAGTATATTAGTATTGTTATTAATATTAATACAGACATCACAGGTTATCACCTACTCAACTTTTTTTATATATGCTTTCGATCAATTTATAGTTTCTCTTAATTATAGATACTCTAAAAATGTCTCTTAAAAAATTGTTTTAATTATTATAAAATTCAGTTTCAAAATTGTAAATTCATCAAAAATATCAAATTTTAACACATTATATCTTTTTTCTGAAAGCTTTTAAAAGATTCAAACTAGATACATATTTAAGTTTGTACAAAACATACACTATATTCAAATTTCACGAGGGTATTTTGCTTAATTTCTGAAATATTTAAGATTAAAATTTATTGCAAAAAAGGATAAATTTAAAAAATTTTGATAATCTCTGAAGATGTTTCCCTGGCTGTTTCTGAAAATCGCCTTTGACCGAATTTGATTAAGTTTGATTAGATGTAGAATTTTGCTGCTAATCAATGAAATTTGATAAAAGAAACCATTAGTAATAAAAAAATGTAAATATTTTATTTATTTTTTTTGCAAAAGTTAAGTTAAATTATGTCTTAATTACTATTTAATTAAGCATAATTTAATTCAATTCTTTCGAAAAACGAAGCTAAAACATTCATAGTTTTTCATTATCACTGGTTTTTTTGATAAAAATTTAATTGATTAGTAGCAAAATTCTGCCGTTAATCAAACTTAATCAAAACTTGATCAAATTTCGAGGGGGAATTCACTCCGGTAGTCAATGGTACACTCTCCTTCTGTAATACTTTATAATACTTATGTAATATCGGTAATATTTGTAATAATTAATTGTCCTTTTTAAAATTTTTATCAATTAAATGTTTGTAAATATTTTAAATAAAAAAAATTTGTCACTTTATTCGACTCTACGATTTTGCAGGAATTAATTTTTATTACATTTTTTAGACTTGAATAATTTTCATAAAACTAACTTCAAAAATCAAGGAAAATAGAATTTATTTAAGATCTAAAAATCTTAAAGATTTTATTTTCTAGTGATTTTAGAAATTTTATTGTGAAAAATATGACTTATCGGCTGTTTTAACAATTTTTTAAGCGTTTTACTTGTTTTTTCAGACTTTTTGATTTGTGGGATCATTAAAATTTAAAGGTTTTAAAATAAAGGTGAGGACTCACCTTGAAAATAATATTTTAATACCTTAATTTCAAATTTAAGGAGCTGATTGTGAAGTTTAAAATAAGAATTAAAAGTAATAAATAGAATTGATTTAAATTAGTGTACATAATTATAATAAATAACATATTTTATTACAATAAATAATTAATATTACATTATTTATGTTGGTGAACAGTTATAGGTATTAAAAAAAATATATTTAAATACTTTTCAAATTATGTAAAAACATTGAATTAATGAATTTCTTATGTCACGGGCCAAAACCAAATAAGCGACAGTTTTTATATGTTTTCATGTGATTAGTTTTTGACCGAAAATCATTTAATAATTAAAAAATTCAAGATGGTGGACCCTGGAAATTGAAAATCTGTCCTTTTTTTTATATTTAGACACACCTACAGCCTATACTGTTGTACTGATTGGCAGTGGCACTGAAAAAATAGCAATGTAATCATAACAAAATAGTTTTGTTGATGATTTTTTGTTGGCTTTGTCAAATTTCAGAGTTAGAATTACCAAAAAACAGTTGAAATTACAAAATAATTTTGTAGTATTTAATAAAAATTTTGTTTGAGTTTATTAAAATCTTTTGTTGGCATTACCAAATATGTGATAGCGCATGCGCATTCTGTGCAATCCTGTTTGACGCATGTTATCGTCTGGTTTTCATAAAGACATCGATAGAAATTGGAATTTTTTGTTTTTTAAAACAAAAAAAAAAGAATATTATATAATGGATGATAACTAAATCAAATGTCTACAAAGTTCACTTTTGAAATTAAAAAAATATAACTATAAAATATACTTTATGAAGATAATAAAAAGGGACTTACTTATGATTTTATGTTTAGTGACAAAATTGACAGAATGTATTGCTGAATGATAAATAAGTCGATAATTAGTCATATAAGTGAATAAATATTGTGGTTTTTTAAAAGAGTAAATTTATATTTCGATTCTTATGTGGCAGGTTAATATACGTTTAAGCACAATATGTTGTTTTCAAGAATCTAAACATAACCTATAAAACTATTTACTTTATATACTGTTTTTTTGTGGAAAATACTTTATTTAGCATAAGAAATAATTAAGGAATAATTCCATTTTTAATAGTACGAAACTACTTTAAATTAATATTTTAAAAATTAAAAATAAACACATGTTTTTAAATAAATTTCATGCCTAGAAATATTTACGTGTATTATTATAACTACACATTATTTCACAGTGAATATTTCACAGTAAGATACAAAAAATATTAAATATTTTTTACATAAAAACATTCAGTTATTTAGCAAATTAAAACAATATTAGAATTTCCATTTGCACAATCTGTGTTTAACTTTTTTTCTTTATTATAATAGCCAACAAAATATTTGTTAAGCTCTAAAAAGTTTTGTTGGGACTACCAAATTTTTTTGTTGAAATTACCCTAAATAATTAACAAAAGAATTTTGTTGGCACAACAAAATAATTTTGTTGAGCGTATATCAACAAAAGAATTTGGTTGAGCCAACAAAATTTTTGTTCATCCAAACAAACCTTTTTTTCAGTGGGCGCAACTGGGAGGGCAAGAGCCCCGAGGCAAAAAGGAAAATAGTGCCCCAATTATGTATAATAATTTACAAGTTTAATTAATTCATTCATTCATCCATTCATTCTGTCCACATCTGAAATTTGTCACTAGATAATTTTTTCTTTTTAAATTTAAAATTTTAAATCATATTTTACCTTTTCAAAATGTTTTTAAATTTCAAATTTATAGCAATTTTCATTTTTTTAAATTTCAGTTAATGTGAACTTGAATTAAATTGTTTATCTAATTCTTAAAATTACTTTCTTCAAATTTCTTCAAATTTTGTTTAGTTTTTACAATTTCTTTTTTAATTTTAATTTTTTCTCCCTCGACATTAAATCAATTTAATTATTTATTCCTAATTTTTATATTATTCGTCGCAAATTTAAATTAGTTTTTTTAATTTACCATTAGTTTTGTCATTCTGCAATTATTATTTTTAATTCTTAATTATTTTCATAATTTCTTAATTAATTTCCTTAACTTTCAAATATTTCAAATAATTATTTTTTTCAATATTCATTTCTTTCTATTATTTTGCAATTATTTTCTTCATCTTTTATTATTTTCATTATTTTTCAATTAAGTTCCGAAATTTTCAGTTATCTCAAATTTAGATTATTGTCATCAATTTTCCATGTTTCAAACGGATTTGCAATTATTTTCTTATGCTAAAAAATAAATTCTGCATTTTTTCTATTATTTTCTTCAATTTCTTATTATTCTAATTATTTTTGTATAATTTTCAAAAATAGAATTTATTTATCTGAAATCTTAATTATTTTCATCATTTTTCAATTATTTGTGCAACTTTTTAATAATTCTCTTTAATTAAAAAATTTTAAGTAATTTTGTAATTATCTACTTTTTTTAAAACATATATTCTATGATTTTTTCAAGTATTTCACTGAATTTTTTTTACTGTTTTCAATTTTTCATATTTAAATTATTTTCAGCATATTTCAATTTTTTTTAATTCTGAATTCACTCATTTTTTAATTATTTTCCTTGATTTTAATTATTATTCTGATTTTCTCAACTTATTTTCTAAGATTTTGAAGTATTTTTCTCAAATTTCAATTATTTTCATCATTTTTCAATTATTTGTGCGACTTTTTAATTATTCTCTTTAATTAAAACATTTTAAGTAATTTTGTAATTATCTTCTTTTTTTAAACATATTCTATGATTTTTTCAATTATTTCACTCAAATTTTTTTTACTGATTTTAATTTTTCATATTTAATTTATTTTCAGCATATTTTAATTTATTTTTTCAGTTTTGAATTAATTTTATCATTTTTTCATTATTTTCCTCGATTTTAATTATTTTATTTTTATTAATTGTGAATTTCAATTATTTTTAGCTTTCTTTAATTTCGTTCTCCAATTTTTAGTTATTCTTATTTCTTTTAATTGATTTTTCAAACTTTAATTATTTTTTTTATTTACAAAAATTTCTGTAATTTATTCAATTATTTCACTCAAATCTCATTTATTTTTTACAACTTATCATTGTTTGGATCACATTTCAAATATTTATTTCTAGTTTTAAATTTTAAAATGATTTTTTCAATTATTTTTCAACATTTATTTTCTTAAATTTAAAATTTTTCATTTGTTTCATTATTTCAAAAATTTTAAACTACTTTTCTGAAATTTCCATTATTTCATTCAATTTTCAATTATTTTTTTTTTTTTTCATATTATTTTCTTCAATTTTGGATTACTTTCGTTCTTTTTCATAATTTCCAAACAGATTTTAATTATTTCATTTTATTTAAAAATTGTTCTCGTTAATTTTAAATTATGTTTATATTTTTTACTTATTTTCTCTAATTTTTAATAATTTTTTTTTCTTCAATGAACTTCTAAAAGTTTTAAGTATTTTTCTGAGTTTTTCTTTAACATATCTTCATTTAAAATAATTTTAATGATTTTTTTGAAGTTTTATATTATTTAGCTTAATTTGCAAATATTTACTCTAATTTTTCATTATTCAATTTTTTTCAATTTATTTTTAATATTTTAAAATATTTTTCTTAAATTTAAACTATCTTCTTTATTTTTAAAACATTTCAATGACTTTTTAAATTACTTTTTCCAATTTTGAATTGATTTCGTTTTTTTGCTTCCTCATAGAGGAAGTATTGTTTTACCCTCAAATCCTCGATTGCAATTTGCCAATTTTTTGACATTTCTCGACATAATTCGACTTATCTGTCTATTTTTAAAAAAGAGAAAATATTTGCTCTATGAGGCCCACACAGCACCGGAAATTCCCTGAATTTTTCCTGAATATTCGTCTACATTTCTCGAATATTCGAACTAAATATTCAGGGAAGTTTCGTGGAAACAGTCAAATGTCCGCCTAGAATAATATTGGGCGCGAAATTTCCCTGAAAATGTATTTCTAATTTTCAGGGAATTTCCGCATCTAACATTCCTCCAATATTCATAGTATTCGTATATTCACTTAACTTGATGCGCACTGGTCGAACTTGGATTCTATGACACTTACGGCTGCGCAGTAGTTTTTAATTTTCTAGAATCCCACGGATGTCGAATATAACATATTTTTTTGATCAATTACCAGATTAAAAAAAATTTTGGAAATTTTTTTTAACTTTCCCTGAATTTTCAAGGAATATTAGAGGCAGAAATTCCCTGAAAATTGGAAATACATTTTCAGGGAAATTTCGCGCCCAATATTATTCTAGGCGGACATTTTACTGCTTCCACGAAACTTCCCTGAATATTAAGTTCGAATATTCGAGAAATGTTGACAAATATTCAGGGAAAATTCAGGAAATTTCCGGTGCTGTGTGGGGGAAGCAATGTGTTCAAGAAATGGACACAAATGAAAAAAATTATGTTCGAATGTAAATACTCGACGTAGAACTTTGCAGTGGTTTTTTCAGTTAATTTGAAAAATTTAATTTATTTTATTTAATTATAAAAATTTATTTTTAATAATAAAGGTCTATTAGGGTTGACTAAGGGCCCCCTGAACTCAAAGGCCCCGGGGCATTGTCCCACTTTGCCCCTTAACAGTTACGCCACTGCTGATTGGTCCGATACTAATGAACGACGTTTATGGTGATAAAAACTCGATATAAATTTAATTTAATGGTAATGGAATCGCGATATACATGTAAAAAACTCTAATTGATGAATTATCGTTCAAAATTTATTATTTTTTATTTTTAATTGAAAAAATTCGATTTTTTTGTAATTAGATCAGCGTTATGTTTATACTGTTAGACTTATTGGTACAGCACTCAGGAAAAATATTTATGGTGATAAAATCTCGAAATATATTTCAGGAATATATGATTGAATAAACAGATTTTGAAAATTTTAATTTTTTCATTAAAAAAATAGATTTTTTGATATTTTGACACACTTGAAGCTTGTACTGATATACTGACTGGTACGATACTATTGAATGGCATTTATGGTGATAAAAACGGGATTGGGGAATGTCTTAATGAGCGAGACATCTTAATGAATGGGCCATCTCCTGTATTTCTATAATATCAAAACCGAAATGGTAAAATGTTGCTCTTGACAGTTTGATACTATCACGAAACTGTTTTTAGTAACATTCTTGAGAAAAACCCTGTTTTTATATTGTCAGGTGGGCGAATATAAAAATAAAGGAATTGTAAACAATCAAAAAAGTTTTTTTGTAGAATTTTCAAAAATTAAAAAAGGATGGTTAACAGTCGACTTTTTAAGTGGTTTTTATTGTACCATTAACTTCAGACATTAATATTTATCATACAAAAGGGACAGACAAGTATTTCGATGTTAAGTAAAAATTTGTGTAATACAGTCGCACCTGGAGAAGTGGGCCCTGGATAAGTGGGAAGCCTCTTTAAGTGGAACTTTTTTTGCGGTCCCTGCATAAATAATGCAAAATATTGAAAAAAAAACTGGGAAAGTGGGAAAAGTACCTCTATAAGTGGAACTGATTTTTTGAAATAAGACCTCTATAAGTGGAACTTTTTCTTAAATTTACCTCTATAAGTGGAACGTACCCTCTATAAGTTTTTGAGATAAACTCAAAAACTCCTTAAGAACTCGATTTCGTGCCAATGTACAAAAAGGTCTTCGCCGAGACATTGCACTATTTTATTCCTTTGTATTTTTTTCCTCTGAATCTTAATGTAAAGTGAGAATTGTCAGATTGGCTTAAGTTGTTAACACTTTAAATTTGGGTAAAAATTTCTGAAGTGGCCCCCTGATTTGCAAACATGTAATGAAATTTGAAATTAATGTTATATTCCTATACTACTAAATGAGCGATAGTTTGCATATAAATAGTTTTTTTTAATTTAAATAATGTCAAAAGTTATAAACAAATGAAAATTTTTGCATCATTTTATTTAAAAATTCATATCTTTTTTTATATTATTGAAAATTAATAAAATTTGTATGACTTGTGTACAAAAGTATAAACTTTAAGATAAAAATAATTTCGATCACGTGCATTTATTTTTTAATGCAAAATTTATGATTTTTTATAAACAATTAAAACAAAAAACATGTTCTGGGCCTTCTAACAAATTTTGTTAAAAACGTATTGATTCAGTATGAATTTAGGTTTATTATACAAAAATAAAAATTTGGTTAGGTTTATATTTAAGAGAATGGCGTTAATTTGTTTATAACGCTCCGGAAACAATATCAAGCGGCACTGGTTCGTTCGCAACTGCGCCTTCCGTAGTCCCTCCTATAATAAGATATGAAATAATTATGAAGTTAAATCATGTCAAAGGATTTAGTTGAACATAATAAAAATCACTTTTTTCATTTATTTATATAAAAAAACAATATGTAATTAATTAAATACGCAATAATGTTAAAGTACACTATCATTAATACTAATAACTAATAACGTTAATAATAAAGTTAAAAAGCTTAATTTTTTTGTACTCTATTGTCGTGGATTTTTTGTGACCTTATTGAGTCTTTATTTTTGAATCTTCAGAAAATATTTTGCATATTAGCTGATCTT
Organism: Ganaspis brasiliensis; assembly: GCA_037103525.1. NCBI lineage: Eukaryota > Metazoa > Arthropoda > Insecta > Hymenoptera > Figitidae > Ganaspis > Ganaspis brasiliensis. The sequence continues at coordinate 871,484 of JAZKLR010000126.1, forward strand.
TTTTAGTTGGCTGAATCGCATGTTCCTCTTCTGTGCAAAAGCCAAATTTAATTTTGTGGAAAAATTGTGCTGCCCATTCATACAAACTCTTTGGTGATGTACTGTTAAATAAATAACAGTAGGACGAAACGCTAATTTTTCGTTCATAAAAGTCTAGAGCCCATAAATCTTGACCGATTTTAGAATTTCTTTTTTTAAATTAAAGAGTATAAAATTCTTAAGAGGACCTTGTCCGTGATTTTTGTTGAAAAAATTTTCTTATTGTTTAATAACAATTAGTCAATTGCAGAAGAATATAAACAATAAAAAAAATTTTTCAACAAAAATCACGGACAAGGTCCTCTTAAGAATTTTATACCCTTTAATTTAAAAAAAAAATCTAAAATCGCTCAAGATTTGTGGGCTCTAGACTTTTTTGAACGAAAAATTAGCGTTTCGTCCCACTGTGCTCCATATTGGATCAGCCATTTTGGATTTTTAAAAACTGATGTCAGATTTGTAATCAGCTACCCAAAAAGCACCCGAGTAAGAAATTTCATGAAAAACAAATTGAATGTAATAATTTGCACTATATATTCAACGAATTTGTTTATAACAATTGTTCATAGTTATTAAAGAATTGTTATTAAACAATAAAAAAAATTTTTTCAACAAAAATCACGGACAAGATCCTCTTAAGAATTTTATACTCTATAATTTAAAAAAAAAAATTCTAAAATCGGTCAAGATTTGTGGGCTCTAGACTTTTTTGAACGAAAAATTAGCGTTTCGTCCCACTGTGCATCGTGTTGAACACGTTCTGAAATAAGCAACAAACAGCAAAAACTGTTAGTTGTACACGACGTACCATTCGTTTCAGCCAACTGAAAAAGATCAGCTAATATGCAAAATATTTTCTGAGGATTCAAAAATAAAGACTCATAAGGTTACAAAAAATCCACGACAATAGAGTACAAAAAAATTAAGCTTTTTAACTTTATTATTAACGTTATTAGTTATTAGTATTAATGATAGTGTACTTTAACATTATTGCGTATTTCATTAATTACATATTGTTTTTTTATATAAATAAATGAAAAAAGTGATTTTTATTATGTTCAACTAAATCCTTTGACATGATTTAACTTCATAATTATTTCATATCTTATTATAGGAGGGACTACGGAAGGCGCAGTTGCGAACGAACCAGTGCCGCTTGATATTGTTTCCGGAGCGTTATAAACAAATTAACGCTATTCTGTTGAATATAAACCTAACCAAATTTTTATTTTTGTATAATAAACCTAAATTCATACTGAATCAATACGTTTTTAACAAAATTTGTTAGAAGGCCCAGAACATGTTTTTTGTTTTAATTGTTTATAAAAAATCATTAATTTTGCATTAAAAAATAAATGCACGTGATCGAAATTATTTTTATCTTAAAGTTTATACTTTTGTACACAAGTCATACAAATTTTATTAATTTTCAATAATATTAAAAAAAGATATGAATTTTCAAATAAAATGATGCAAAAATTTTCATTTGTTTATAACTTTTGACATTATTTAAATTAAAAAAAACTATTTATATGCAAACTATCTCTCATTTAGTAGTATAGGAATATAACATTAATTTCAAATTTCATTACATGTTTGCAAATCAGGGGGCCACTTCAGAAATTTTTACCCATTTGTTCACTAGTTATGTCTCTCGACAAAATTTTGTTTTTATTTTTGCACAAATTTGTCTTTATGAGCACTTATTTAAGTAGCTTATCACAACAAATCAATCCAATCTGTCAATTCTTAATTCAGATTCGGATTTTGCGCGAAAAATTACATAGTTATACACTAGTGTAGTGTGTCTCGGCCATAACTCTTTTTTTGGTGTACTTTTGTAATTTATTATACTGCACGCAAATTAAGACATTTTTGGCCAATTTAAGACACTATGTTTTTGCAGTGTAGCGCGCATTTCTGTAGTTCTAGTAAAATATAATTTAGTTCGGCTAAGTCTCGGTTAATACAATTTTTAGGTTAGTTTTTTGAAATTCAAATTTTTCTCAGTTAATAGTTAGACTTAAAATCCTTCCGAGTATCTAAAAAAAAAGTTAAAATCGGGTAAAAATTGAGCGATAAGGAGAATTTTGGCAAAAAATTAATTTTTTTCCCACGTCGCGAAATGTCTGGGGACGTTATTGGATGTTTTTTTAGAGCTACCATCGTGACATTATAAAAGAACAGTGCTGTCGGACCAATGCGTTAGTTGGACGCTCGTAATTAAGTATTTTTTTAAATGGCTAACAAATAAAGCTTTAAATCCTCCCAAATAACCTATTATAAGGAATATTAAGCAGATCTTGTAACCTGAATACATTCGACTCAATTCGAACAGGAGCTCTGGATACTTTGTAGGGCTTCTCATCCTCCTTTCAAATGAAAATGTCCTCAGCGTGTGCTGAAAACTCTATCACACTATGGACTTCCGATCTTCTTGCGCATACGGCAAGATGGGTTCCTTATCTATAACATATTGATGTCAAAGGTGATATACAACACCTTAAGAGCAGCAATCTGTTTTTCTACATACCTGTACCATGCATACTTTGGACAGGCACTTGGAATATGACAAAGTGTCTCCGGTTAATGTTTACATCCACGAAAGTTTGTACTGTTGACAGATATATGTGACGCCGCGCGAGAAAAGGGACCTATCGAAAAAAATATCAATTTTCATTTTTTTATGCCAAAAGGTAGCTTTTTAGTCTCTCTTTCATTTAAAAGAATCAAAAATTGTTTCCATTAGTTACTTTTTGAGTTATTAAGCATGAATCGTAAGAATTTACATTGGTCGCCATGCACTGACGCAACTTCCAACGCAAAAAACCCTATCGCGAAAAAAATCAATTTTCATTTTTTTTATGCCAAAAGGTACCCAAGTCGAAATTTTGAGGCTACTTTAACGCTACATAGTCCAAAATTTTTAGGAAATAGAGGTTTAAAGTAAAAGCAAATTCAATACAATTTAGCTTCTACTTTGGTGCTATTATTGGAAGAAATTTCCTGTTTCCGCGATGAGAGCGTTAAAGTAGAAGCTAATATTCAACAATATTAAGGCCTCTTTTAACGCTCAAGACCCCCTTTTTATTGATCTTCTAAAGTCTAAACAAAGAAAGAATCTGTTTTTGCGAATAAAACTGAAATTAATATGAATGAAATTATAAAAAAAAATATAAAATAAATATTCAAAATTCATGCGCTTTTAGAATTCGTCACACTTAATACACACAAGCTGGAAATAGTCTAAACTTACTAAATAACTTATTATAACGCAAGTGGGGATTCGAACCCACGACATAACGACCTACGCACTTATAATCTAACGCACTAACCACTACGCTACCGACGCTTATGAACTTAATATTTAATTTTCACAGTGTCCTTATGATACAAATTATGAATAGTTTTTTTAGGACTTTTCAACAAAATTGTTACATATCGCCAATTTCTGAATGTTTACGGAGATTTTTTATGTATTTTTCATTTGTTTAAACAATTTATTATTGTCAAGTTACAGGCTGACATTGATTTAAATCATTGAAGCATTTGCATTAAAATCATGATTTAAATAAAAAAAAAACTTTACAATTCTCCGGATGTCTAATACTGCATGTAAAAAATCACAAACCATAAAAAAAACCACAAATTTGTGGATAAATCTTAAAAATTTCAATTTTAATATTTTAATCTTTATAAAATTTAAATAATTGGGCTAATATAGATAATCAAAATACCTACGATTTACAAATTTTTGGTATGAAGATAACAAAAAATAATATCAAATTTTTATATCTTTATAGGTCATTATAATTTAAATAAATTCCAAACGTCAATAAACTCATATTCCAATTTTTTCAAACTTTTAAATGTCAATTAATTCAAATTTAAAGACACATTAGTTAATGCAAAATAATTAAATAATATTAATTATTTTTCATATTCACAATAATCCTTTTTTTAAGTCTTACAATATTTGTAATTCTTCTTTAGTTTCTAATTCAGTTTCTTTTTCGAAACTGTTTAAATTTTATCTTATAATTTCTTATTTTTACAAAATTTAAAGATTTTTTCTCCTTTTACTAATGGTATTTTTTTTTGTTGTATTTGTCATTTTATTTTATTAATAAATAAATTATAAATAATAATTATTATTTATTATTATTTCGTTGAGTTTCATAAGTTTTTTCATATTTTTAAAAATAAATACGCTTATTTTTTTATTAATGCACCTATTCAATTTGTTTTTAATTCTTGGATAGTTTTTGCGAGGTTTTTTGCAAACTTAGTACTTATTCTTTTATAGAATTTTTAGATTTTCTTTATTTTTCTAAATTTATTATTGGACTTGCTTTCAGTATAATATTATAAAAATGTTTTTGGTTTAATTTGCCCAAACTTTTTTTTTCTGAAGGATTTTTACTTTTCTTTTCTGGACTTTTTATATACATTTTTTTAATTTTATTTTCATCAATTTTAATTTTTTAAACAAATTATTGCTAGTAATTACTAATTCTTTACAAATACACCTAGGAAGATACAAATTTTTCCTAATTTTACAAATAAATTACTGGACTCTGGTTAGAAAAATAAAAATTATTGACCATAAATTATTATTTCTATATTTTAAAACAATTTATTATTGTTAATTTATAACATTTAAAAACACCTAGCAAGTAGTAGTTTTTTAATTTGTTTACTTTTTATATTGAAAAAATAAGATATTTATCAAAATTAACGACAATCACCACTCAAAATTGTTTAAACAAATTATTGTTAATAATTGTTATTTTTTTACAAGTGCATCTAGAAAGATACACATTTTCCCTAATTTTACAAATTATTGGGTTTTGGTTATAGATTAAAATTTTTTCCTCTTAAGGGCTAATCAGAGGAACAATAATTGAAGAAAAAGTTAGTTTAACTCCCGTTTTTCTTATATGTTAAATAAAAAAGTATATTTCAATGGAAAAATTGACTGAGTTTCACTTGCAGGTTTAAAGTAGAATAAAAATTTTCATTTCTTTATAACTGGGAATGTGGAGCTTTAAAAGAGCTGCTAATTTTAATGATTGGAAAAATGAAACATGTGTATAGACGTAAAGTAGAAGGAAATATTATTATTAGAAGTAAAGAAGAGGCTAAAAATTAAGAAGTCGTTAAGTAGAAGCTAAAGTTCCTCATGAGCTTCAAAGTAGCTTCAAAATTTCGACTCGGGTAGCTTTTTAGTCGCTCTTTCATTTGAAAAAATCAGAAATTGTTTCCATCAATTACTTTTTGAGTTATTAAGCATGAAGCGTAAGAATTTATATTGGTCGCAATGCATTGCTGCAACTTCTAACGCTCGCCCTGTAAAATTAACGTTTCAGGCGATAGGTCCCTTTTCTCGCGCGGCGTCACATATGCATCACGCGAATAAAAATAATATTATGATTATAACTATTATTATTATTATTATTCTTATTATTATTATTATACAACTTTATATTTAGAAAATAAGTAAAGCATTTTTTATTCTAAACTTTAAAATAAAAATTCTGAAATTATATAAGGCTTTTAGGTAAAAATCAAATGATTATATTATGTTTTTAAGTCAAAAGACAAAAATTATTTTAGTATTAAACTAGGGAATCAAAATAGAAAATCTAGAAATCCGAAACATAATAAAACTTTATAATTTTAATTGTCACTCAATCAAATTTATAGTTTTTTTAAATTTTTCAAAGTTCAATTGTTTCAGGAAATAAGAAATAACAATTTTCTCAACTATAGAACAAATTTTTCTTTTATTACAATAAAATTATTAAAACCATCCTTTGTAGAGGTGTGCAAATTATTGAAATTTGAGTTGTTCCATTAGAAATTTTGAACTTTTGCACAGCTCTAGCCTTTTGTCAATAATATGTTACATGTCTTCTTCTGAGGTAGAATATTGCTTTTATTGCAACCAAATATTTCAGCGAATTCTTCTATATTATGCACTACTTCATTAACCCTTGTGATGTGTGGTGAATGTACTTTTTCCATAGATAATGTTCGTTTACACATAAACTAACATGGGTATAAAAAAAAGTATATTACTCTATGCAGAAACGACTTTAAATAATTTCTAATACTTACTAAGATAGAGGATATAAAGAATAATTTATTCCCATTGATATTTTCAAGTCCTGGTAATCCAATGTCAGTTACATCATAATGTCGTTTGAATGCTTTATAAGCTATTTTTATACCACCAATATCTGCAAAATTGTCTTCAAAAGTAAGGGCTCCATTGACCTGTGTTGTGCGGAAATATAATTGGATCAAAAAAAAAAAGAAAACCTTGATACGACTGATAGAACGGAAGATATTGCTATTTTAAACTTTTTTTCGAAATTTCAATTCTCGTAAACTCATAAATATTTTGACCTAAATATTTATGTAAAACATTAGTCATATTAAATATAATAAAATTCCAAAGTTTCATTGCCCGCAGTTAACCTGCATGAAAATTACGTAAATTTTACTGCGAAAAATAATTAATAACTGAAGGAAATAGTTGATAAATGACGAGAATAATTGAAAAATTGAAGAAAATATGTGAAAAATGACGCAAATAATTGTCAATTGAAAACAAAATTCCAAAAATGACTTGATTAACAGACAACTGAAAAAACTAATTGTAAAAATTATACAAGGAATATTAAATTAAAAGAAAATAATTGTAAATTGAAAAGTTAAGAAAATCATAGGAATAATTGTTGAAAATAATGGCACATTTAACAACTAGATTGAAAATCGAAAAAGATAATTAAAATTTGATAAAAACAATTAAAGATTGATGAATGAAATTTAAATTTAAAGAATATACTTGAAAATAGAAAAAAATTAATTGAAAAAACCGAGAATTAATTAATATAGAAGAAAACAATTGAAAACAGAAGAATGGAAATAAAAATAGAAGAATGCAATCAAAAATTAAAGAGATTTAAAATTAAAGAAAGTTAATGATGATCGAAAAAAATTACAGTAGAAAGGCGATAATTTTTTTATATTAAAGGAAATAATTAAAAAGTGTAATTTAAATCTAAAAAGAATAACTGAGAATTGAAGAAACCTCAAGTTAATTTAAAAAAATTTTAAATTTCAATTTTTCAAAAACTTGAAAACTGCGATTTGTTCTTAAAAAGTTGGGCAAAATAGAAACTTCATATATGTTAATAGATTTGCTTTGATGCAAAGAATATGATTATTTATATATTAAGTAAAGTCTTAGAATTTTCTAAACAGTTATAGTAGTTAACAATTATATTTGACTTACTCCGGCTTTGTTATATTTTTCCGTCAAACAGTTGGACATTTCAGAAATCAATGTTCTCGTAGAATTAGGTAATGTTCCAAAAAAATATAATTCTTCGAAAATTACTGTTATAAACATACAATTAGTATTATTAAGCAGAAGATGTAAGCAATTTTAGGAAGGAAAATTTGAAATTAAACTTCAAATTTTTATTTTGTTCAAAAAATGCGACGTTTTGTCGGCCAAGATTTGACGACTTCATCAGGCTCAATTTATTGAACAATAACAAATTAGATTCATACACTTCAACGCAAATTTTAACAGTAATATAAAGAAAAAAATTATTAACCAAAAAATTGTTAACACATAAGGTATTTAACAAGTGAATGTTATAAAAAACACATTTATTTATTTTTTAAATGAGACATAAATCATTAACACACAATGAAAGTTTCGAAATTCGGCTATAGGTCACAAATTTGACACATTTTCAAAGTTTTTTTTAAATAAAAGGTTATAAAGTTACGGATCGATCTATGGTAGCCAAAATCTAAATATTGTTGCTACCTTTTTTTAACTATCAATAAAAACAAGAATTTTTTGTTTTTCAATCAAGTCTATTTTTTATGCAAATTGTATTGTATCGACAAATATTTTTTTAACCGAAAGGGGAGATTCTCACAAACAATGTCTATATGGGTAAACTAATTAAAATAATATTTTTATTTGTTATAAACAATTAAATTCTTATAATTGGCATAATCTGTTTAAATGAAAATATTAATGTACCTATAAAACATAAATATTTGCAAAAATACCTAAATAAGCATTGTTTGTAAAGATCTGCCCTTTCGGTTAATAAAATATTTGTCAATACAATACCATTTGGACCATTTACAGAAAAAATAGACTTAATTGAAAAAAAAAAATTTCTTGTGTTTGTTGTTAGTTAAAAAAATTAGCAGCAATATTCAAAATTTGTCTATCACGGATCAATCCGTAATTTTATAACCTTTCATTTAAAAAAAAAAAACTTTGAAAATGTGTGAAATTTGTGACCTGTAGACAAATTTGTCCACGACCATCTAGTTTTGCCCCATTCTGCGCCGCGCTTACATAGAAGCATGTATGCATTTAATAAAATGCCCGTACCTTGAGAAGAAAACAAATTTTATACTTTTATTAATTTTTGCAAAAAGTTTGCTGCAAATTTCCAAGAAGTTGTCAATGAAAACTTTAAATCGGGGTAAAAAACGGTGTAATCTGGGACTCTATAAGAAAGTGAAGGAAGAGAAAAAAGTGAGGAATTGAGTGTACAAAACTATATAGGTAATATACGTAAATAATATACCTGCAAAAATCACGTATTTTACGTAGATTCTATATATTCATAACCTTGCAAAAAATATATGGTGTGCACGTACAAAAAAGCAGATTCCGCCTTTGTGAATAAAACACTTAAGGGATTACATACTTTTAGCATTTTCATAAACTCGATTTTTTTTTACAGATAATTATTCTCTAGTTTCAAACCTATTTATGTTTAATTCGACTGTAAAAATTCCCTATAGAACGAATGTTATTAAATTAATACGCTGAGTTACATTAAGGTAGTTTTCTCGAAAACAATTTTTCTTTAAATATTTTTTTAATTGAAATATCATATAATAGAACATTCAACGAATACAATGATATTTATTTTAAAAGTAGGAAAAGGTGCTACTTCTTAATATATTTGAGAATGAAGTTGAACTTTTTGAAATGGAAGAAAATAGAAGCCCCTGTTAAAAAATACAATTTTGCTAACCACGCAATGAATTTTCTTTAGGTTTAAAAATAAAAACTACTAAATTATATTTTAAAGTATAGGGAATAAGATCCCGTTTTGAAAAATGTAGCTTGCGGTACTAAATTCATAATAATAGTATTTTGAAATACACGTTTTGACGTTTTATTCATTTTTTTTAATAAATATACAAAAGAGAGAGACTCTGCACCTTGAAGTTGGCGCTATTCATTAAACATCACAAAATAAGTAAAAAATGACAAATTTTGAGTTGAGAGCAACTGAACCAAGAGAACTACCTTAAAAGACCGCTTATATACATTTACAATTGTTATAAAGGAACAAGAAGAAATGTGAAAACAAAATTGTTTTTTTAACTTTTGAAATTAAGATCCAACAACATTTATTGAAGGAAAAATCATGTCAACCATGAAGTAACCTTTTCTGGTGCTGCGGGAAAAATTATTTTTCAGGTTTTAATGTTCAAAACTAAAGGAAATAAATTTTTTTAAAATTTTAAATAGTAAAATACAATGTCTAAAAGTTATTTTTATTAATTTCTATTGATGTCCCTTCTAAAAACTATTGTTCTTTTGCGCGTTTTTGGCGCTGCTGGACGTATGTAACTCCTTAATGTACAACCTCTTATTTTACTCTGAAAATTTCATAAATACCTCTATAAACTGCGTGAAACACTTCATGAGCTATAGTAAAGCCAAGAACTCCATGCTTTACTGAACTGTAATTTTAAAATTTAATTCTCATACAATCGTCCAAATTCTGATTGCCTTAAAAATTTTCCACCTCAAGCGAAGGTGGAAAATTTTCGGACAGTAAACTGGAATAGAAACTCATATTAATTTAAAAGAAACTTTTATAAAATAATTGCATAATTTATTAATAAACTGTTTTATAGTATAATGAAACATATGATTAATAATAAAAAAGTAGCATATGTGACATGCTCTGAAGAAAGGGACCTTAGCAGGAAAAAATTATAGGTTATGTTTTTATGATTGTCTTATCTTGATTAATCGTTTTTTTTTAGTTTCGTAAAATTAAAAATAATTTTAATTGAATATTTTAGGAAAATGACGAAATACAAGTATCGAACCTACATACATATACTTAATTCGAACTTAAAACCTAACGCACTTACCACTACGCTAACGACGCATATGATTATCCAAGAAAAATGATACTTTCAGCAAACTGCCAGTACTGGCTTAATACAAATTTTACTACAGTTTTAGTACAATGCCAAATCTCAAAACTTTTTCAATTGATTTTTTAAACAATTTTTAAACAAATCATTATTGTTGTTTACCAAGTTTGGATTTAGCAGTTCTGGCATAATACAAATTTTACTACTGTTTTCGTACAATGCCAACACTTAAAATGGTACCAACTGCAAGTACTAGCATAATACAAATTTTACTACAGTTTTCGTACAATGCCAACCCTCAAAACGGTACCAACTGCCAGTACTGGGTTAATACAAATTTTACTACAGTTTTAGTATAATTTCAACAGTCGTCTTTGTATAGATTGGTTTGTACTGGCATTATATGAAATTACTATCGTTTTTGTAGTGCGCCGGTGGTCAGTACCATTTTAATACCACTTTTTCCACGTGGGATTTTAAAAGATTTAGTTTCAAATGTTATTTAATTTTTCCTAACTCTATTTCATTCAAACACTATACTTACAGTGGTGCATCCGGAATAAAAAACGGAAACATGGCAAATCCGAACTCGACAGCTGAAAAAATAAAAACAGGTTCATAAAGTTGTTTTCTTAATTAATAGTTTTATTGATCGTAGCCTTAATTGAATTGGTTTTAAGCGACATGGAACAATTACATAAAGGTGTTATTATCTTACATTACTTATATTCAAAGGTAAATAGATTTTAACATTGATATAACATTCATGAATATCAATTTTTTATACTTATATTAACAAAGCGATTGAGCTTATCTTATACCGTTAAAATTTAAGTGTGGATTTTCTTTTCAACCATAGTTTAATAGGGAACTATACGTAATCTTATCTTTGCAAAAAAGGAGAACATATAAGATATAAACAAACTGCTAATCCAATTGGTTATAATAATTTTTCCACTGTTAGATCAAAGTGTAAAGCATTGTCTGTTAATTACATCAATTCAGCTAAATACTCAGTAATTTCGAATAAAAATATTTTTAGAAATTTATTAATTCAACAAGAATGGACAGTAGAATTCCAAATGAAATCAGTGAGTGCGTTATCATCAATAAAATTAGAAAGCTCGATCTCAGAGGGTTTGATGGGATCTTACAGTATTCGTGAAGACATGCTGTTCCTTTTTAATTGAACCATTAACAATTATTTTTTACAAATGTATTTGCCAATGACTGGAAAAAGGGAATAGTAACTCCGGTTCATAAAAGTTGTGTTAAAAGCGACATTAAAAATTATAGACTAGTTATAATTGAGGGGCTGGATGCAATAAAGGGATATAGACGACTTTCGAAGTCCCCCGTTTCTGCCGGTGATTCGCTGTACGCGGGGCCAACGAAAGTCTCGCGTATCCCCTTATTGCATCCAGCCCCTCAATTATTCTCGGTACCAACGGAAGTAGCCTAGATGGATATAAAGCGCTGGTTTTCCGTTGTATGTTTTCAACACACAAATTTATTTCTAATTATTTACTAAATTGTGTACTATTTTACTTTTTGCTGACAATCTAAACATTTTCATTAAAATTTTATCATATTATGATTGTTTACAACGACAAGAGGATTTGGATCGTTTGCAAAAACATGAAAAAATTCAAAAAATTGTTGTGAATGCAGGTGTATGTCGTCGCCTTAGCGCAACATCGGGTTTATTCAAAAAACAAAACAAGAACGCACCTACTTAATAAAGGAAGCAAGAACGTACCTATCCATAATAAGAGGCAAAAACGTTACAATTCAGAAAATAACTTTTTTTTGTCAAATTTTAAATGTCAACTGCATCAATATTTTAAATTATTTTAATTTTTGTCCTATATAAGAATAACATGTGTCTAGAAAATCTATGCAAAATGACATAAAATTAAAGTATTATTAATTAAATTTTATATTATAAACACAACTTTAAATTTTACAAAAAAGTGTAATTTCTGAATTGTAACGTTCTTGCTTTGTTTTTTAAATAAACACGATGTTGCGCTAAGAAGACGAATTTGTACTTAAGTGTTTTGCATTTTAGAGATTCTAAGTAATGTTTCTGAAATCTATAAATTGGAGATCTTTAGTTAGACTAGTAAACAATTGCACACCAAATTCGACTTCATTCGGTTGAGCTGCTCACGTGTGATGCACGTGAACGCACATACAAAATTCTGGTGTAGACAGACAGATATAAAAAAAATGTTATATGGGTGATTTTTCTGAAAGTGCCTTTTTTGAATATTTTCTTATTTTTATTAATTTTGTACAATCTGTTCATTATCACTTGTTGTCAATTTTTATAGTTAAAAGTTACCCTTTACTCATTACTTTAAGAATTATTGTTTTATACATTTTAGTTCATCCGAATTTATATCAGAGCTGTATCAAGTGAAAAAAGCTTCGGACATGAAGTGTCTCCAAAAAGGCTTCGGAGATGAATGCAATTTAGCTCGTACGCAGAAACGGCTTAATGAAATTGCTTATGGATTTTTATTAATTCTAAGAAGAGGCTGAATTTTGACTGGGGAAGTTGACAATAAATAATATTGTGTAGATTTTGCCTAATTAATAAAACACGTAAAACCGGTCAAAAGAGGCACTTTCAGAAAAATCACCCATATAAGCGGATACTTACTTATTTTTTCTTCAAAAGGATTGTAGTTAGCATTAAGATCGGCGAATCTTCGTCTCCTAATTCTACAAAAGAAACATAAACTATTTAAATTTATATATTATTGAATTACCAATAAACATAAGCGCGTGCCAAACGAAAAAAATTAATTACAAAATTTGAAATATGTTGAAGATTTAAATGCAACAATAATACATCAACGAGCGACAACAAAATTAATAACTTTTTCTTAGGTAAATAGTTAAGCATTATTATTAACATATCATCTAAAAATACTTTAAACTAAAACTTCTGTAAATTTCATGTCAAAATGTTAAGACTTTTTCATTCTAGTACGAGTCAAAGTTGAAATTTTAATTAAATATAGTTTAAAGAAAAATCCAGATTTTGGGTTTTTTTTCAAAAATGATAAGAGATAGAAAAAAGATTATCTGAAGAAAAAAAATACGGTAGCGAATTTCCTACAAGACGGTAATTACAAAATGTTGTTTCTTTATAATCAATTTCAAGGTGGTGGAGGAAAAGCGGAGATCCCTTCGATATTCAAAAACTTGTAAGCTGCTGAAATACTTAGTTATTTGTAGTCGATTTCTGTAGCACTTTAAACAATATTCGAAAAATTTTATATTTTGAACCACCCTAATGTTTAAGGTCATGATTCCATTAAAAAAAGGTAAATTTTTTGTTATTGGCTTATTAATGACAGTTAATAATGAGCTAATGATGATTTGACAATTATTGTCAGAGGAAATGAAAAACCCATGATCTCCCTGGAATTCAAACTAGTACACAAATGCAGCTTTATTCTCCAAATATTTGCAATGCATGAGCAAATCATTCTGAGCTACTTATAATTGAGGTTTAAATAAAATTAAAAGATACTTTAATATTAATTTTTTCTTAGTTTAAATGAGCATTAATCATACGTTTTATTAGCTTCCTGTTGTTGATAAAACTCGGCTATTCTTTCAATTTGAACTTTTTTAAAACGGCACCAATTATCTAAAGTACTTAAACCAAAATCAGTCTGAAATTAATTTATATTACTTAAAAAGTATTCAAAATATAATTATATGTAACTGACTAAATCGTATAATGCTATAAAACATTTTTTTATTTCATTAGAATATTTTAATATAAAGACAAAGGTGAGTTGTAACAATTTTTAAATATCGAATATAGCTTAAAATGAGCCAGAAAAAGAAACAGGCAATCTCCCAAATTTCTGAGAGTGAAAATTGAGCCACTCAAATCAGAGTGAGAAACTCACTTTAAAAGAGTGAGATGTGAATTTTCACTCCAAGTCGAGTGGAAATTCACTCTAACATTAGTGGCCTAGTCCAGTAAGCAGAACATTAAAACATAATGACATAAATAATTAAAAACTGGCGTAAAAATTACACTTCTTAGACAATAGTTGAATAATTGAAAAAAATAATAGAACTTTCAAGAAAATAATTAAAACATGAAAAAAATAATTCATAAATATCAAAAAAATATTTATGAATAGAAAACAGTTAAAAAAAGACAAAAATATCTAAAATTTAGAAAACTAGGTGAAAATTATGTCCATTTTTTGGACATTTCGCTTCCAAGGAAGCAAAATAATTTGCTTCCTCATAGAGGAAGCAATAAATTAATAATATAACAGTTAATTGGAGAATTTATTTAAAAAAAAAACAATTTTAAATGCAAAAAAATGAAAAAACATTAATTATTTTACGAATTTTTGATGAATTATAAAAGTTTTATAGATCAATCTATTCGTTTTCGGATAAGGAATATGATTTTTGTATTCATTAAGTTGTATTTTAGCATGTAAAAAATTTTTCGCAAAAAACGGTTTTTTTCGATGAAAAAAAGTGCTCAAAACATTTGATTGGGTATTTTCAAAAATCCCTGTGTCTAAATTTAGATATTCATAACCCTAATAAGTCATCTAAATTTTATTGGAATCCGTTAAAGCGTTCTCGAGATATCTTATATACACAAAAAACTCAATGCACACACACACACACGCACACATACATCTGGACATTTCCTTAGGAATGAAAATTTACGCTTTCTAGATGAAAATGAGTCGATTTAGACTATTTTTGGAAAATCGAAAATCTTAACGATCACAAATATTCCTTTATGAGAAAGCAAAAATTAATAGAAAATGAGAAACATATTCAAAAATGGAGTAAAAGAAAGAAACTTTAGTACATTAATACTAAAAAATTGTATAAAATAATTGAAAAATTAACGATATAATTAAAATATAAAGAAACTAATTGAATAATGACATAAATAATTGAAAACTGATCCTTATAAGTTAATAAACTCTTGACAATAATAAAAAGATTTAAAAAAATGCCTTTTAAAGAAAATAATTCCAAAATGACAAACATATTTGAATATTGACAAAAATAGTTGTAATTTGAAAAAATAATTCATGATAATTGTTTTAAAAAATTAAGAATTTGAAGAAAATACTTGAAAATTTGACGAAACAATTTAAATATTAAGAAAAATAATTGAATAATGACATAAATATTTGAAAACTGGTGTAAAAATTAAAAATTTGTAGACAATAATTGAAAAGTTGATAAAAATATTAGCAGTTTGAGAAAGTTTGAAATTTGAAGAGAATAATTCCAGAATAGCAAAAAGATTCGAATATATATAAAAAAATTAAAGTTTGAAGAAAATAATTGAAAGAGGCGTAAAAAATTAATAATAATAAAAATAATGATGAAAATAATTAAAAATAGATGTAAGAAATTGAAAAATTCATAAAAATAAAAAAAATTGAATAAAAATTAAAATTTGTAAAAAATAATTTTAAAATGGCAAAAATAACAAAAATATGAAGAAAATAATTGAAAAATGATAAAAATAATTGAATATTACAAAAGTAATTGAAAGTTAAAGAAAATAATTGAAAAATAACAAAAGTGAATTGAAGCTTTTGTTGAAAGTTTGGATATTCCTGACAATAATTTGAAGATTGAAGAACATAACTGAAATTTTAAAAAAAGAATTGAAAAGTTTAAAAAATAATTAAAATTACAAGAATATAATTGAACAATAACAAAAATAATTGTAATTTGGAAAAAATAATTGATAACTGATGAATAAAATTAAAAATTGTAAGACAATACTTAAAAAATTGATCGAACAATTAAAATTTCAAGAAACTAATTGAATAATGACATAACCCTCACAACAAAAGGATATCCCTAGGATATCCTCAGGATATCGGAAATAATGTCAGGATATCCTGAAAATGTCCCCAGGATATCCTCAGGATATCAAAAGGATATCCTGCGGATATCCAAGCCGCCGCAATAAGGATATTCTCAGGATATCCTCAGGATATCCCTAGGATATCCCCAGGATATCCTTAGGACATCCTCAGGATATCCCCATAAATGTTTAAAAGGATATCCCAGGATATCCCAAGGATATTTTTGAAAAAAAATTATAATAAAGTAGATATTAATTTACTTATTTATAATTTTTTATGTCCTTCCTTATATATAATAATTTAATGGTTAAACGCATCGGAAAAATCTTATGGGATACGGGGATCGAACCTACTTAACTATGATGGATGCCAAGCTTACGCGTAGCCTTAAACCTCTCGGCTACTTAGCACTTGCTATTCAAAATGCAATGAATCTTTGTTACTCTTCTGTAAAGTTTAGTGGCCTTCCTCAAAACCAAAGGATATCCTACGGATATCCTTCAGGATATCCTCAGGACATCCTGAAATAATGTTAAAATAGCCTGAAAACGTCCCTAGGATATCCTAAGGATATCCTTAGAACATCCTAAGGATATCCTCAGGACATCCTCAGGATATATTGATGCTTTTACAGGGATGATGCGTATAAATACTTTATGAATATTTATAGGCTAAAAACTATGCTATTCCTTAGGCTCTAAAACATTTTGCATACTTATGGCTATTGGTCACGTGCAGGTATCTCTTAGACGCCTTGAGGGGAATTGGTATACCCCCACCACTTGCTTAAATTTAGTTTCTACGGAATACCGGGAGGTTCTTCTGGGTTTTAAGTTGTAACGTATTGGGGGCATACCGTTTCTTTTCATCACGTCCATGCGCCATGTGATAAAAGCCCGTTGGTCACAGCAACAAATTACAAATTATACCTGCTATTGGTTATAGTATTCTTTTAATTGGTTTTAGTATAGTTTTTCAACCATTTTTTTAAACAATAATTTTTTTAATTACAACTTTTTATCTGATAATTTTTTAATGTTGTTTTTAATATGAAGATAGTGATAACTTGAGACATTGCTTTTTCCTCCTGATGTAGCTTATAATGATAGTTCACGAGCGTATAGCATAGTGGTTGGAGCGTTGCGTTGGGCTTTAGGCCCAGGAGTTGCGAGTAGTTCGAGATCTCTTATTTTGGTAAAAATACACAACCTGTTTGTTAAATTTACGTACAATTGCCTGTGTGGGTAGTTGTGAGTTACCAAAAAGCTTGTGTATTTTTATCTAAATATTATTGGGTAGTTGTTTAAAAGGCTTTAGGTAAAATTACTGAAAATCTTGTGCACTTTAATCCATAAAATCTTTGGGTTTTTTGGTTCCAAAACATTATAGGTAAAATTACCCAAGTAATTTCTTTCAGTGATAGTGTAGCCCGCCAACACAAAGGTACCCTTGTACAAAAAAGTTATATTTGGTTATTAATTTGCATAAGTATAAGATATTTTAAAATTTCTAACGTGTGGTAATCTAAATTCCATGTGTCAAACTTGTGGAAACATCTGAGTATTTGTGGATCTATAGATTATTGATTTTCATGAACACCATTACAATTATCAAAATATTGTAGATATATATAACAATAATGTGAATTGTTATCCCTTGCAAAAAAGTAGTACTGGATTCAGTACTGGGAAGAAGTACTGGGTTAAGTACTGTAAAATCAGAACTTTTTCGCGCAATATAATTTTTTAAGCACAATAACACATTTTTTCTCAAATTTTAGTGCAATTGTGATTTTGCGTTCAATGTATTCCTCTCTATTTAATTTACAACGAAAAACTATTGCCCAGCCGTAGCACCCATACAAACTTAGTGCGCAGCATGAAAAAATTATTAACAATCCATGGTGAAAAAAGTACTGACTTTCCAGTACTGAACCCAGTACTTGTCTCAGTACTGAACCCAGTACTTCTTCCCAGTCCTTAACCCAGAACTAAATCCAGTACTTCTTTTTGTAAGGGATAAAGACTACCACTTTTGTACAAATCAATTATTGACATTTTTAATATTTTAATATTTTTAATCAGTGGATATTTTTATTATTATTTTCATAAACAGTGCATTAAAATATGTAATTATACGTAATTTCAATAAAATTTAAATTTTGTGCTTTTCGGAATTTCAAGCCAAAAAAGCTGTCCTGGTTTAAGAAACAACATTTTTCTTTCTAAATTTGAAGAAATGAATATTTACTTATTCAGAAGTCAAAAGTGTTACACTTTTTAATAAGTGTATACATGTACACTTCCAAATAAGTGACATTTCTCTCTAAATAAGGGGCTGTTCAAGTATTACGTGAGCATATTTTAAGAGGTTTTTGGCCCCCTCTCCTCCCTCATGTCAGCATTTTTCAATGGATGAAAAAATAATTTTGTATGGAGAGTCAGCATTTTGGAACCCCCTTCCCCCTCCTTGATGCTTAAATAATACTTAAATGGCCCCTAAGTGATATTTTCACTTATTTTAAGTGCATATACACCAGACCCGTAGTGAGCTTTTCTGGCGCCCGAGTCAAACTTAAAGATTTTCGCCCCCCTCCCCTACTCATTTATAAAAAATTTTGCAACCTTGGTTTTATTTGATTTAATTTTACATTGCTAATTTTTTTTTTTTTGCAAATGTATTTATACTTTATAGAGAAAAATTGATAGACTTATTCACCCACTTTTTTTATTTTTAAACATTTTGCTTCCTCATTGAAGAAGCTTTGTGATCGTTAAAATTTTTGAGTTTTAAAAATAATCTAAATCGACTTATGTTTATCTGAAAAGCCCAAATATTCATGTTTAAAAAAAAGATCGGATATTTTTAAGCACCATTTTCAAAAAAAAATATCGTTTCTTAACAAAATTTTTTTTCACACTTAAAATACAACTTAACAAATAAAAAATCATATTGTCTCAAAACGAATCGATTGACCTATATAAAGTCTATAATGGACCGAAAATTCGCATAATAATAAATCATGAGTTTTAATTTTTTTTTCATTTAAAATTCTTTTTCTTTTTACACCTTCTCCAATTTTTATTTTATAATCATAGATCCTTTGGACAAAATATTCTATATGTAAAAATGGATCAATTTAATTATGTATAAAATATACATTTTATTCTCAATTTGAAGAAATAATGGGGATTTTTAATTTTTAATAAAATTTTAATTTTGACGTCTTTAATATAACTACTCTAATTGGCATTTTTAAGTAATGATTCCTTTATAAAAATTTTAAAAAATGTTTTACAATGAAAAACGAATTTAGCTTCCTTTTTGAGAAAGCAAATATTTTTTTTACATAAAAGCGAAATCTTCAGAAATGAACATAATTTTCACATAGTTTTGTAATTTCTTCATATCTTCATAGTTTGCTGCATTTATTTTTTAAAGGTTATATCTCCGTTTTTCAAATAATTTTCATTTTGTATTAAATGTTCTTAGTTTCCTACATTTTTTCAGTTCTTTTACTTATTGTCTTTAAATTAATATCTTCACATTTTTATCAAGTTATTCGTTCTTTCATCATATTTTTTATTCTTTAAGCTTTTAATTAATTTAATATTTTTAACTTTTTATCTTATAGCTTAAAATTTTTATGTTCTGTAGGTTTTCCAATGTTCATCATAATTTCTTAATCTTTATAATTTTTTACAGAATTTCATCTATTATTTTTTAAATGTAAATTTGCTACTAAATTTTTATCAATTTGCAAGGAAAATAAAAATGATAATTCGCTAGACACCCTGTAAATTTCTTTAAATTTTACATGTTGAAAAAGGTTAATTTTT
Organism: Ganaspis brasiliensis; assembly: GCA_037103525.1. Taxonomy (NCBI): domain Eukaryota; kingdom Metazoa; phylum Arthropoda; class Insecta; order Hymenoptera; family Figitidae; genus Ganaspis; species Ganaspis brasiliensis. Next base: position 891,492 of record JAZKLR010000126.1, read on the forward strand.
TAAGTAATTGGATTCTCAAAATTATTACGTATTTTAAATTAATTATCTTTATAAAAGGGAATAAAAATTATATGACCTTTAAGTTCTGAACGTTTAAATCAACGAAATTATTATTTTAATATTTTACAAATTCAAATTTGACCAAAAATAAAGTTTTGCTTACCAAAAAAATGATTTTGATATTTTAAGAATTAAATTCTTCTTTTATATTTTGCGTTGCAAAAGTTATTCTTGAAAATATTTCCATGTAACAAAAATTTCGTTTAAATGAACGTTCAGAACTTCAGGGACATAAATTATTATTTTAAATTTTTATTCAATTCTCTAAAAGAAAAATATAGGTACTAATTATTTATTTCATTTTTTCATTATTTATTAAATTCTACATTTCAAAAGGAATAAATTTTTTATTTAATATTTTAATTAATTAATATTAAAACAAATTTATAATTTTATATTCGATTTAGCTCCTAGTTTTGTTCTAGGATTAGATTTAATTAAATACTTTTGTACACTGTAAAAACAAGTGTCTTATTTTAAGACATTTTTGTCCTCACTTTTAAGACGTTTTAAAGTGTCTTAATTTTAAACCAATGAGAAAGCATCTTTCAAAATTATTAACCAATGAAACAGCTTGAAATAACCGTAAGACGCTTTCTTAATGTCTTGTGTCTTAAAATAAGACACTTAGAAGACAGCAGTTTTTGCAGTGTATGAAAGGGCATTGCCCGTTAAATTGAAATAAATAAATAAATAAATAATTGAATTGAATTCTATTTAAATCTTTCTATGGGGCATTATTCCTGAACTACCCCAGTCAAAAATTAGAATATCCTATAACTTTAGTAAATTGTTGCCCTACATGATAATATCAAATCTCTGCAATATTAGCTCTTTTGAAAAAAATTTGTATGAAGTAGAGAGGGTTGAAGTTTTGACTTTTTGAAAGACACCGTCATTTTCAAGTTCGTAAAATTATGGAACAACTTAATAGATTTTAATTTATATATAGTGAATTTTAAAGCTTTTTCATGCACTTTTTAAATAAAGAATAATTTAAAAAAAAAATGTTAACCCTTCATTTTTCCAAATTAAATTTTATTTTTCACTTTTGAGGTCTTTCGGCGGTTTTTGGATTTTTTTTATTTTTTTCAATCGAAAGCTGAGATTTTTTCCAACGAAATACGTAAAACTGGAAATGGGCCAATAATGGGTTTTCAAGAGAATGTAAAAAAACCTACTTTTTTGCTTATTTTTTACATTTTCTCGAAAACCCATTATTGGCCCATTTCCATTTTTACATATTTCGTTGGAAAAAATCTCAGCTTTCGATTGAAAAAAATAAAAAAAAACCAAAAACCGCCGAAAAACCTCAAAAGTGAAAAATAAGACTTAATTTTGAAAAAAGAAGGGTTACAATCTTTTTTTAAAATTATTTTTTATTTAAAAAGTGCTTGAAAAAAGCTTTTAAATTCACTATATTTAAATTAAAATCTATTAAGTTGTTACATAATTATATGAACTCGAAAATGGCGGTGTCACTCAAAAAGTCAAAACTTCAACCCCCTCTACTTTATACAAATTTTTTTCAAAAAAGCTAATATTGCGGGGATTTGATATTATCATGTAGGGCAAAAATTTACCAAAGTTATAGGACATTCTAATTTTTGACTGGGGCAGTTCAGAAAAAATGCCCCCTATGTACTTTAATTTCTTTTAAATAATTGATTTGTATTATCGAGCATTTAGCAGGGACTTTTACGAAATGTGACTTTTGTTTTGTTTTAAAATTAATACTATGGCAGTTCCCGCGTGGAAAAGTTCCCAGTATTTCCCAGTTTGTAAGTGGGCGCCAGTTGAGGCCTACCTAGCCCAGGTGGGCCCCACCTAGCCCCCAACTGGCGCCCACTTACACTGCGAAATACTCGGAACTTTCCACACGGGTTGAAACGCAAAGTGGGGTAAGTCATAATGTATAAAATTCCTCTTTTGGTGCAAATGATATGTTAATTTTTATGGCTCCCAACTACAAAAACATTTTTTTTTTGATAATTTAAAAATTATTATTCTGTTTTAATTTCGTTAAATTTTGGCGCCCCCATGCGGTTGCGCCAGCAGCAAGCGCCTCAGTCACCTAACTCTCAATACGGCACTAGCTAGTAATTCTGTTTGTGCTGGGTATATCCTGAGGATGTCCTGAGGATATCCTAAGGATGTCCTGAGGATGTCCTGAGGATGTCCTGAGGATGTCCTAAGGATGTCCTGAGGATGTCCTGAGGATGTCCTGAGGATGTCCTGAGGATGTCCTGAGGATGTCCTGAGGATGTCCTAAGGATGTCCTGAGGATGTCCTGAGGATGTCCTGAGGATGTCCTGGGGATATCCTCAGGATATCTTAAATTTTATTTTATGAATATCCATCGGATATCCCTAGGATATCCAAACCGCCGCTTTTAGGATATCCTGAAAATATCCTTGGATATCCCTGGGATATCCTAGGGATATCCACGGGACATTTTTAGGATATCCCGAGATATCCGGTGCTGTGAGGGAAATAATTGAAAACTGGTGTATAAAAAAATTTATAGTGAATAATTGAAGTTTGAAGAAAATGATTGATCTTTGTTGAGAATAATTACAAAAGATGTACAAAATTAATAAACTTATGATTATAATAAAAATAATGAAAACAACGATTGAAATTTGTAGAAAATAACTGAAAACTAATATAATACAATTTAAAATTCATAGTAACAAAAAAAAACTAATTTTATTTATGAATTTATTTATTTACGGGTGAAAGCCCACTACAGTAAAAAATTTAAAAATTTATTTCAAGTAACAAAAAAATTAAAATTTAGTACAACAAGAATAATTACTATATTAATAATAATTAAGTCGCATTCAATAATTTAAAAAAAATAATAATTGAAATTTGTTGAAAATTATTCTAAAATGGGAAAAATAATAGAAATGTAAATAAAATAATCGTAAAATGAAAAAAAAAAATTTGAAGAAAATTATTGAAAATCAACAAATTTGGAATAGAAACTTGTGTTGAAAAGGGATGCTAAATATTGTCTCATTGAAACTCACACAACACTTAAGTCTGCTAAAACTTTGCCGCAACTTTACCGGAAGTTTGCAGCAATCTTGATAAAAATTTTGGAACTCCAGAAATGGTTAAAAAACTTACATGATAATTTAAACTGTATTTAATTTTTTCCAATAAAGTAAAATAACGTAATTTAAATTTTTAATAAATCCGAATATTCGACACTTTAAAATAGTCTAAATTATTATTAAAATTCATATAATTGTGTAATATATAAATTAGTAGGGGAGAGTCGCTAGTTGTGAGACGGGTTTTATTTTTGACCTATAAATTGGAAATAGGTAAACGAAATCGTAAATAAAATACACCGTTCAAAAAGTAACTTAAATACGCAACTTTTATTCATAGAAAGTGTACTGTTCAGATGAACTCGAAAAATTTTATGATCAATTTTTCGAGCACATCTTTTTAGTCAAAAAAAAAAGGTGTCCAGTTGTGAGACACTTATAAAAAAATGCTAAAATTTAACAAATTTGTCATGAAACATTATTCCAGATGGGCGGCGCCATCGTCTCACAACTGGTGACTTGCTGTGTCTCACAACCGGAAATTGGCGCTATTTTGAAAGAGGAAAAAGAAAAAATTTCCAACTGTAGATTGAAACAATGCAATATTGCATTACAAAATATAAGGAAAATACTAAATAAAAATGCATAACATTTAGCTTTTCCAAATAATTAACTTAAAAAAAAAGTACTTTGCACATATTGAAAAAAAGTTTTTTAGTCGATTTTCACACACAGTGTTGACATCTAACACAAACAATACATATATCCGCTTCGGTGTACACGCAAAAGTTGGCTCGTATAAAAATAAATGTTTTTATGTATACCAATCAGCCTTTTTATATTTCGTGTTAAAAAAAATGGACTGTCTCACAACTGGAGCCGTCTCACAACTGGCGACTCTCCCCTATTATTTATTATCAATATCTCGTCATTAAAGCTACCTCATCTGCATATTTTTTCTGTAAACTAAAACAATTTTAAAATTTTCTGATAAAGAGAATCAAAATGAATAAAAAAAAACAAAGACTAACTTTACTCTAGATTTTAAAACGTGCACAGAAAAAGAATGACCGCGCAGACAGACATGACTTTCTGAATTCAGGAACTCAATTGGAACATATTGATATATTCATGTTTCATGTACCTTATACATGTCATTTTTATGTAGCCAGCTCTCTGTCGTAGTGGCTTGATCGCATTATTAAGGTCCCTTATCTCGCGCGTTGTCACATATAGGTTTAAGAAATTTAATTTGTTACAACTCATCTCGATCTTCCTTAGTATTATTTTCTTACTTCATAAGATCGTTCATTTTGATTTTTGTCACTATATTTGAAACTCTCAGGAATAAGCATTCTTAGACTATCCAACTTTCCAATCAACTTGCTTTGTGTCATTACGTCTAAAGAACTATTTAGTAACTCTGTTTTAATTTCTTCTTTAGTTTCATTAAATACAAGGTCAGCCTAAAAATTAAAATATACAAAATTTCGTAACTTTATTTTCACTGTATAAATTTTCTGTCGTATGTAACCTGAATTATGTACTTTGTTGCAAAAATGTTTCCCCACTATTTTGGAATATTAAAAAAAAATACATTGGCTTTAAATTCCCTCATTATAGGGTACCACCTGACAAAAGTACTCTTAAGTGTCAATTATTTAATTTATTTCTTACTTTGCCCACTGGGTATCTTTGTCTTTCACTTTTACTGCAAGCTGCAAGTATTAGACTTTCCTCTTTAGACACATAAAAATATCATTTAGAGAGTACTTACATTGATTTATACTAAAGTCAATCAGTTTGATTGTTTATGTATAAGAATCAAATGCCATGGAGTTAAGATTTTTTGTTGGAAAATTTTTTAAAAATTAAACCAGGGGGTCAATTGCGTGGTTAGGGGTCAAAACCCTTATATTGATTCTTTGTAGTCCGTCGTCGTTCACAGTTAATAGCTGTTAATTTACGGTTGTATGCAAGAGAGAGGGAGATAGTGAAAGACACATGTCACTTGTCAAACATATATATGTCACACGTGTGACATATATGTGACAGGCGCCTCTCACTATCTTACTCTCTCTTGCACACAATGAAGGTGAAAGCCAATGACAAAAACAAACTCAAAAACAATTTACGCAATGGAAATGAAAATGTAAGTGAATCGCGGAAATCTAAAAGTTAAATCAAAATATAATGATGGATTTTGTAAGCTTAAAATTTTAAAAAATACAAATTTATTAATCTAAGTTACCGCTATTTTGTGCACTAGAGGTTTTTAATGAATAGAATCTTTTTATTCAGTTGTTTAAGTTTGCTACTTCGTATAAATATTTTCTGATATTATCTAGAAATTTAACGAAGCAAGTCTAAAAACTGATTCCACCGGATTATTTGTTTTGGTGTTAAAATACATCACTTAGGCTTGGTCCAGATTAAAAAACTTTAAAATTCGGAAAAACCTCTTAAATGCAGTTTCTCAAAAAACATAATAATCTAGTTAAAAAACAGTTATTTTTCAGAATTTTATATATTTTAACAAACTTTTAAAATGCACAGTAGTCTAGTAGAAAAATAATTATTTTTCTTTAATTATATAATTTTGTGTTCTTACAAAACTTCTTGATTCATTGGACACATAAGTTTTGATTACATCTTCCAAATATCCATCCACGAAAGGCAATATATAATAACAAACATTGAAACTGTAAAATAAAAATAGATTTACAAGTCAAAAATATTTTTAAAGATTTAGTAAAAACAGAAGCGGTGGAATAGAACCAAGTGAAGTGTTGAGTTTTAAAAAAGGTTAGTTCTTCACCATAACTCAACTAAGAGACTGAAGATTTTAATCTTTGCAAAAATTCTTTGAAATTTTAATATGTAACATTTTAATGTGTAACAGGTTGCACGGAAAGAAATTATTTATGAATAATCGGTGTGAGATAATTTAAAATTTATATCCACTACTAATCTTTCTTTCCAAATCAAATAAAACAAAATATTTAATTGATTATTGATGAAACAACACTGAGCAAAAAGGCTATTAAATCTATAGCACGCGTATTCGAATACGTCCAAAAGCATATTTTATTTATTTGATAAAATATAAAATTGATTTTATAGCACGCACCTTTAAAACAAGATCAAAGTTATAAAATTAATAGCACTGCTATAAAACCAATTACATATTTTATCAAATGAATCAAATTATGTTTCTGAACCTATTTGAATACGTGTGCTATAGAATATTTGTAATAACCTTTATATTTCCCTTTTTAGTCGCTGTAATGGTTTCATTTTCCTTAGCCACAGAGATCAAGTATGGAATTTTTAAATCATCGATTTCCGTGAAAACATCCAGTTCATTAACTAGATGATCAGTGGCCCCAGAATCCAGGAAGAAAGTTATTTTATCTGCTGAACTTTTCTGAATTTTCTATAAGTTTGGTGGTTTGAATACTCCTTGGTTGTTGATCATTTTGCAAAGATTTTTTATAGTAAAAACAATCTTTTTTTTGATGATTTTTTCTGCCACATTGCTCGCATCCATTTGTTTTGTTGTTATACTGATTTTTGTAGAATGGTTTCCGTGGACTTTTATTGAAACTAGGATTAATTGGATTGAAGCGATTTGATTTAAAATTGTTGCTTTTGTTTTTAAAAGTTTTAGGATTGTAATTTTTTTGCTTATAATTTTTATTAGGAATTTGTGTCTCTACGTTCAACACTTTTGTGCTTGTGTCTCCTTTTAATTCTTTTAATTTTATTTCATAATCAAGTAGTCTGGTTTTTACAAAAGCAAGGCTTAAATTTTCATCAGACAATGATGAATAACATCATTAATCATTAACATCATTAATAACAATCTTGCTACTTTGCTTCTTTCATTTAGCGTTGCACCAGCAGCTTGCAAATTTACTATCATTTCGTCAAAAGTTATAAAATGTTTCACTAACGGTGTATCCTCATTGAATTTGTAACTTAATAATTTCTTTTCCACAGCTCACTGAGTCGACAAACTTTTTCGTTCGTAAATTGCGTCAAGCTTTACAAATATATCTTTTGCAGTGCAATCTTCTGTAGCAAAACTAATCATAGAATCACTTAAATGTTCAATTATTATACCTTTTGCAGTCCTTTCACATTTTCTCAACTCAGCAGTCAATCTCTCCGGCGGGTCAGCATCCAAAACTCGCAAAGCATCTTCTTCAGCAATTAAAGCACGAATCCTGAATTTCCAGATAGAATATTTGTCTCCATCAAAAAGCTTTACATTTCTCTTTGTCTTACCGATTTCTTGGCTCATGATGGATCACTTTTTTTAATGCATAAAAGGAAATCAATACACTTAAATCATGTGTGTGTCTGAGCCCATAACCTGTTGTAACTTATAGGATGGGTACACAAGAAAAGAACACTCAATATTTAGAAACAAGTTTATTCCAACGTGGTCAACACAAAACTGAACTGAAACACTCTAAATGAATCACAATACACTAAAAGGTCGTTCCACCTGAGACCTTATCTTGGTGCATTTAGACAATAAAGTAATTAGGCTTTCAGGTATAGTGTAAACGGTGACCTTCGTAGTCCTATCGGTTTATAGAAAAATATAAGAACGCAACAATTTATTTTTGATTTAATTTCAATACATTTTTTTAAAAAATCCGATTTCAAGATACAATCAAATTAACAATTTGACCTTGAATTTCAAGGTCAAATTTTTTTTTAACAAATAAACGTTTCTTATAAGAAAGTGTCTAAAGTTCCGGCTAGTCGAATCTTTAACGTGGCTAAAGTTCCGACTAGCCGGATCTCTAAGGTGGCTAAAGATCCGACTAGTCGGATTTTTAGCTTCTGCGGCTAGAGCAGGCTAAAGTTCCGACTACTAGTCGGATCTTTAATTTTTAAAGAGAAATATCCGGCTATAATGTTTGCTGCAACAATTTAAACCCATTTCGCCTTAAAACTTAAAAGAACCCCCCCTTAGATTGTCCAATTTAACAAACTTAGCTTTATACATTTTTGCTACAAAATAGAAGAGATTAAAATAATAGCCAAACCTTATTTATTCAATAGAATTAGTCTTCTGACTGACAGTAGCCGGATCTTTAATTTCTACTGCTAAACTTCCGACTAGCCGGAACAATAGACACGTTCTTATTATAATCAAAACCTATTTTATGGAATTTAAAAATATTTGGTATTTATATTTCCACTAAGAATAAAAACACTTTAGCAAAGTTAGAATAAATTTTATTTTTCGACCTGGACAGTTCAGGAATTTTGCGGCCCATATGTGATATTAAAAAAAATTATAATTTATGAAGTATATTTTCTTTCTCTTTAAAGTGTACTTAACCCGGCGAGCGTAAGGTAGGGTAAAATTTACCCTGTGAAATACTTATTCCTCAATATTTTGAATTTGGCTTGATGAATTTCTCTGTAATTTTTAATAGCTGCACGGGTCAAGGTAATAAAGCAATAATGATTAAAAAAAATATTTTTTTACATTTCTGATTGTTTATTTACAACTATTGTGAACACATGTACGCTGACTATAAAACACACGAAGAGTTTTCTTCATCGTATATTGTAAAAGAAAGTTAAAATCATTAGGGTAATTAATTATAATTGATAACTAAAAGTAAATAATTTATTTTACTATTGTTACGAATAATTATTCATTTGTTTAAACTATAACGAGATTTTTGCTCTCGATATAACTCTCGAAGGAGCTCGTCGCGAATTCGCACAATCAGAGAGCAAAAGCTTCGCATTCTAGAGAAAAATTGTTGTTATCATTTGCTCTTCTCTGAGGGATGGGCGAACTGTTCGAATTTCCATGCTCTTCCGGGGTCGTTTTGGTTGGAAAACCGTTTATTAAAAATGTTATTTTTTGTTATTTTTATCACAATATGCCGTCCAACACCTGGTGAGGTGTTGAGCGGATGAGATTCCCGCTTTTCGAGACTCTCTTGGCGAAAAGCAAAGGGGCCAAATCACACAGCAAAGGACATCTACCGCAATAAAAAATAAGTTAGATTGCTAATTACCGATTAGAAGGAAGGATGATTCAAGGGAAAAGAAGGGGGAAGGCACGTGACGAGCCCCCGAATGATCGCCACCATCTTCCTTCCTGGTTGTGCCTTCGTCTTGAGTGGTCGTGGAATTAAGTCCACGCAGTTTTATTCGTTTTAAGTTTCAACCGCCTTGATGGTGGACTTTTATAAAAAGTATTATTTGTAAAATTAGTGTTGAGAGTTATTGGTGATTGCCACGCCGGGTCGTCGATCCAATGGTAAGCGGCTCGCTCTTATTTTACTTGTAAAAAGATTTGGAATTGACACGTGCTTCTGCCCGACTCAGGTCGGATTGTATTAACTTCAAACTAATTCGTAAAGTAGACTTTTTCCTTACAAAACGATCTCGAGATGAGTAGTGAATGTTCGAAGATTAAAGTAACCTCCCTCTGAGGAATTTACAATTATTATTTATTAATTTAACCCATTAACGCCCATGCTTAGGGAAAAATTTATATCAAAAAAGTGAATACGGCAAAGAGGACCGTTTACCAAACAATGATTTTTGATACTAAAAATTGTTTAAACAATAATTTGTTTAAACTATTTGTTATAAACAAATACAAAAATATTAAAAATTCTAAAAAATAAACAGCGCTTGTTACGTCCGAGCGACGGCAAGAATATTCAAATAACTTTAAGTATGACAAGATAGTAACAGTAATGATTAACTAGCAAGAGCTAGTCTTTATATTTATTTTTGTTTTTGGGATTGGTGATCACTTTCAGATCTGAGGGATCTGTATTGAATAAATAAACAAGATATCCAATTTATTATTTATTATGATATTCCAAATAGTAGCGTTACAATATTGAAGATATAAAATCGCGGAAGTGGGTTATCATGAATCCATTATTGTGTGAATTAAGAATATGACATTTTAATAGTGAACATTCACAAATTTTAGTTGTTATCAGTTGTAGTATAGCAACGCCATTGATAATTTTTAACAATACATTAAGCCAGTACTGGGCCAAATCGCGCCCTTCAACTGATGAAATATAGTTTAACAAATTGAACTTAGATTATGGATTAATAATTTGTGATCAACAGTAAGTTTAAAGTAAATCAAAGTTATTCTGCATGGGGCTGGTGCTGGACCAGTAATTGCCAGAATTGAACACAAATTAAAAGGTTGAATTATAAAGTTATTTTCCAAGTTTTTAAGTATAATCGTAATAAAAATGGATGGTAATGATTAAAATTGATAGAACGATCTGTATTCTACAGTTTAAGATTTATAAACAAACTCAAATCATTAGTCATTTTCGGGCCAGGTCGTGATATACATAAAATCATATAAATGGTATTCGAATCATGGTTAATAATCAAGTTTAACAAAATGTAGATGGTAACTTACGTATACCTCGTTTTGGAGGGCAGATTTGATGTTAGTTTACAAGGGGTCAAATGCCCTTATAGATGATGACGTAGTACATTACACGCACTTATTAAGTTTTTATTTCCTGGATGTGATTTCGTCGTTTCACACGCGTAAACAGAAATAAACTTAACACGACAGCGGAATTATGTTTTTGGACTTAACTCTCACAATTGGCGATATGCTATACTGTTAGACTATTAATAGTTCAGGCGATCAACTTATACTGTTAATTATGAAAGAATTACAAGCCCAAATACTATAAATTCACCGAAGTGTCGCTCGATGTGAACAGTACGTACTTCTCGTTCTATTCGTAGTGTAGACGGAAACTAGATTACAAACACTTAACTTGCACGGTCTTTATTCCGAATTCTGGACCAGCACGATTCAGCAATACCGCACAGAGCACTAACCTTTACGACAGCCAACAATCGATTACATGCCATGCTCTAATGATTGATATCGATCACTCGATTCAATCAATAAGCAAAATGTTAATCGTTGTTAACTGAAGGGTCTCTCAGCGACGTTAACCCGGCGGCGATATCGGAGTGTTCGACCCCCTCCATTTGACGTCGCTTGTATTTAAAGACTTTTTCACCTATTGTGGGGGGTCGTCTATGCTAAATTGTGGAAAGACACGCGCCATGCTAAAGTGTGGAATGGCACGTCCATGCAAAAGTGTGGAATGGCACGTATCGTAATTGGAGATCGTTCCTAGACTGATGAGTTGCTATCATGGACGTATGAATTATATGGACGGAGCACAAATTTGCGGGGTCTTACCTCTCGTCTGTAAGGGGGGATCCGAGATTAGTTGGCCGAACACACAGGAATACACAGTCAGCCAATCAGCGAGCGGCCAACTAGCTTCCCTCTTCCGATCGACCGAATCTACCCACTCATCTAAAGTAAGAGCTTGTGCTCCGTCCATATAATTCTTAAGTCCATGGTAGCTATATATCTGTGTATGTGAATTTGTCACATTGATCCATTGATTGATTAATTAGATCAATGGAACGATTTATTATTGATTTTTGAGAAGTTTACGGCTATTAATACTATTATGATCGATCAGTCGAAGAATGATTTCATTATATTGAATTTGAGCTTATTTGGGCAGGATTTCAGCCCTAAACATAGATACTCACAATGGGACAGTGCTGGCAAAAGAACTATGTACCATTACCATAGTCACTACTATTACCATTGCCATAGTTTTTATCTTTTTGAGTAATTTAAATGTTGTACTTATTTATATTTCAATTATTTGTCATTGACATCTCGTATACTAATTTGGAATATTTAGCTATTTATGATAATTATCCTTTTTACTTATTATAAGGTAATTAACTCTTTTAATTCAATGGCAATATTAATAGCTTTGACATTTTATTTATTGACATACTTGCTCGCATCATATATTAACTTTGAAATTTCTTGTATTGGGTTATGTATCTTACCCTTGCTTCCGCGTTTAGGGTGTTAAGTTACTCTTATCATAATGTCGAGCGGATGAGCAAGTGACAAGGTCGTCACCGCGACCTTGCACCTGCTCTCGGTTATGACATATCAAAAGAATGCATATGTAAGGATAACTATATCATTACTATTTTTATACATTTAAATATGTCTCCTTACAACCGCATTCTCACCTTATGGGTTTGATATATTATTAAAAGTAATAATATAATCTTGTTTATTACTAAGTATCTATTTTGTTCAGTAAGATTAATTCTTTATTTTAAAAATTTTAAGTTACTGGGATGTAACAGCGCCAATCGATTGTACGCGAAAAACTACTAAAGGAACATGTGTGACATTTTTTAATTTTTCACTCCATTTGTTATAAATAATTGATAAACAATAACAATGACCTAGAACCCATCTCAGCCCATGCTTAGGGAAATATTGATATCAAAAAAGTCAACATGGGAAAGAGGACCGTACACCAAACAACGATGTCTGACATTAAAAATTGTTTAAAAAATAATTTGTTTAAACAATTTGTTATAAACAAATAAATAAATAATAAAAATTATAAAAAATAAACAGCGCCAATCGACTGTACGCAAAAAATTACTAAAGGAACATGTGTGACATTTTTTAATTTTTGACTTTATTTGTTATAAATAATCAATAAACAATAACAATGATCTTGAACCCATCTTAGCCCATGCTTAGGGAAATATTGATATCAAAAAAGTCAACATGGGAAAGAGGACCGTACACCAAACAATGATTTTTGACATTAAAAACTGTTATGAAAATAATTTGTTTAAACAATTTGTTATAAACAAATAGAGAAATAATTAAAATTATACAAAATAAACAACGCCAATCGATTGTAGGCGAAAAAATACTATAGGAAATGTGTGACATTTTTTAATTTTTCACTCTATTTGTTATAAATATAATCGATAAACAATAAGAATGACCTTGAACCCATCTCAGCCCATGTTTATTGAAATATGGATGTCAAAAAAGTCAACATGGGAAAGAGGACCGTAGACCAAACAATGTTTTTTGACATTAAAAATTGTTTAAAAATTGTTTAAAAATTGTTTATTTCCCTCAGCATGGGCTGCGATGGGTTCAAGGGCATTGTTCTTGTTTATCAATTATTTATAACAAATGGAGTGAAAAATTAAAAAATGTCACACATGTTCCTTTAGTAATTTTTCGCGTACAATCGATTGGCGCTGTTTATTTTTTATAATTTTAAATATTTTTGTATTTGTTTATATCAAATTGTTTAAACAAATTATTTTTTAAACAATTTTTAATGTCAAAAATCATTGTTTGGTGTACGGTCCTCTTTCCCATGTTGACTTTTTTCATATTAATATTTGCCTAAGTATGGGCTGAGATGGGTTTCAGGTCATTGTTATTGTTTATCAATTATTTATAACAAATGGAGTGAAAAATTAAAAAATGTTACACATGTTTCTTTAGTAATTTTTCACGTACAATCGATTGGCGCTGTTTATTTTTTATAATTTTTAATATTTTTGTATTTGTTTATAACAAATTATTTAAACAAATTATTTTTTAAACAATTTTTAGTGTCAAAAATCATAGTTTGGTGTACGGTCCTCTTTCCCATTTTAACTTCTTTGATATCAATATTTCCCTAAGCATGGGCTGAGATGGGTTCTAGGTCATTGTTATTGTTTATCAATTATTTATAACAAATGGAGTGAAAAATTAAAAAATGTCACACATGTTCCTTTAGTAATTTTTCGCCTACAGTCGATTGGCGCTGTTTATTTTTTATAATTTTTATTATTTTTGTATTTGTTTATAACAAATTATTTAAACAAATTATTTTTTAAACAATTTTTAGTGTCAAAAATCATTGTATGGTAAACGGTCCTCTTTGCCGTATTCACTTTTTTGATATAAATTTTTCCCTTAGCATGGGCGTTAATGGGTTAATAAACTGTTTTGTAAATCATTCTCTTAAATTTCCTCAACTTTTCTTTTAATAAATATTATTTATATTGTTTTATAATTAAAAGCAAGGTGTTAATTTATTTCGAGCCCGTATTTTGTTTTCACTCAAGAGAACAAGAAGTTTTCCAGGAAGCATGGCAGAATTTCAGAGAATTCGTTCGTTCTTCGACTCACACCCCACTCCGCACCAGATGAGCTAGCTGGTGGTGCTTTTGAGGCTTAATTTGTATTATTGATAAATTTGTGGCGGCAATGATCAAATCTTTTTGATCATTGCCTGGCGCACTCGAGAAAAACGAGTGAAGTCGTAGATTTTGAAAATTATGAGCCTTCCCAGGTAAAAGCATCGAGACACGTTTAAAGGAAAAAATTATAACGAGGTTTTATTTTGATTTTAAGTATTAGAATATATTAATTAATTAATTAATTAAAAAGTGCAAAAATCTCGTTTTAAATGAGACCCCCTCGACCCTAGAAATCTTAACATCCTAGACAAATTTTCTCTTGGGTGTCAATCATCCCACAGAAGCTTATTTCCCTTTCCACGTTAGAAAGCGAATAAGTAGTTTCCCCTTCTATATCGGAAGACGGAAGAACATCTGAAGTCTGTACTTCATCAAAAACAGATTCCCCCTCCCCCCTGGAGGGCGAAAAAAGAGTATGTGCTTCCACACATATGAGATTTTCCTCAACCTTGGAGGGCTTTTAACGCACTTCCTCTTCCGTGTTGGAAGGCGGAAAGAAAGTCTGTTCTACCACAGAAACTGAATTCCTCTTAACCGTGGAGGGTGATAAAAGCACTTCTGCTTTCACATTGGAAAGCGGAAAGAAATTCTGTGGTTCTACAGGAACATAATTCCCCTCAACCTTGGAGGGCTTGAAACGCACTTCGGCTTCCATATTGGCAGGCGGAAAGAAAAACTGTTCTATCACAGAAACTGAATTCCCCTCAACCGTGGAGGGCGATAAAAGCACTTCCGCTTTCACGTTGGAAAGCGGAAAGAAAGTCTGTGGTTCTACAGGAACATAATTCCCCTCAACCTTGGAGGGCGATAAAAGCACTTCCGCTTTCACGTTGGAAAGCGGAAAGAAAGTCTGTGGTTCTACAGGAACATAATTCCCCTCAACCTTGGAGGGCTTGAAACGCACTTCCGCTTCCATATTGGAAGGCGAAAAGAAAAACTGTTCTACCACAGAAACTGAATTCCCTTAACCGTGGAGGGCGATAAAAGCACTTCCGCTTTCACGTTGGAAAGCGGAAAGAAAGTCTGTGGTTCTACAGGAACATAATTCCCCTCAACCTTGGAGGGCTTGAAACGCACTTCCGCTTCCATATTGGAAGGCGGAAAGAAAATCTGTTCTACCACAGGAACGAAATTTCCCTCATCCATGGAGGGCGACAAAAGCACTTCCGCTTCCATATTGGAAAGCGGAAAGAAAGTCTGTGGTTTTACAGAATTAAAATTTTTCTTAACCTTAAAAGATTTCCCCTTATCCTTGGAGGGCTTACTAACAGATTTCCCCTCTACTTTGGAGGGCTTGCGGAAAAATGTCCCCTCTACCTGGGAGAGCAAACGGAAAGCCTTCTCCTCCTTACTGGAGGGTGAACGGAGAGCCTTCCTCTTTCTAATGGAGTGGGAAGAAAAAGCCTGTCTTTGTACAGGGTCCGCAAAGCCATTTGATTCTAAAAATTCTCTTTCCGTTGAAAAAGAAAAAGCCTGCGATGCAGCAGGGTCAATTTTCCCTTCTAAGTGAGAAGGCGAAAATGTAGTCTGTTCTACAATAGGATCTAATAAAACTTTAAAATTATTTTTATTTACATTAGTTTTCTTATCTAATTTACCCTTTGTTTTCAGTCTACTAATGGAAGGATTAGAAATTTTTAAATTTTTCTTGTCCCGACCGTATTTTTCTTTTATTGCATTTTGGGCAGTCCCAATCTGCCACGTTATAAAACAATTCATTATTAAAAATTTAAACAATAAAATAAATAAACAATTAAGTTAAATTTGTTACAACAATTATTTAAGATTGATTAAACAAATAATTGTTGTTATCTTTTAACTTTTTTCTCATTGTACCTAGAAAGATGCAGTTTTATTCTAATTTTACAATTCAAGAAGCCCTTTTATAACACAGTGCAACACATTTTTTTCCCCCAATGGCTCTAGCATCAAATGAAAGTAGGTATATATAGTAATTAAATCCCTAAAGGGTTTTTTAAAGTTAGCTCGAATTTTGATTTTATCAGCAATTGAAGTTATTCTCTATTTTCTAATATTTTCATGAATTTTTCGGCTTTGGCGATGAATAATTTGAAATATATATTAATTATAGATAAAGTGATGAAAAATAATAACTAGTATTAAATGTTTTTTGTTAGAAAAGGTCAAATAATAATAATTATTTACTTTATATATGTTAAAAAAGACATTTAAATTAACTTTTCTGCACTTTTTCAACAAGTTTCGGCTTTTTTTGCTAACAATAAATTCTGCTGTAAAATAAGATCATAATAAAGAATTTTATTTAACATATAACCCAGCAAATTATTAACATTTATTAGTTATTGCCTTCCCTGAATAAAATTATTTTTAAATGTTAACATTCATTCTCAATTTTGCTTAGAGAATTACTAAATAGTGGGTCTGGATCGCAATCATCATTGCTATCGCTGCCATCACTATCGTCAAAATATTCCAAATCTAAATTCACAAGAATTTCTGTTTGTTCTTTTTCTTTTCGCTCTTTCTCTACTATGTCTCTATTACCTTCGAAAATATTCTTACTCCACCAACAAATTTTGGCAAGTACTGAGTAGGGCGATTTTTTCACTTGGTATCTGTAAATTATTACATATTTTTTGCACAAATCCTATAGCATTAAATTCTTGCCACCTTCATTTTTCTGATTTTCAGTAGATAATAAAAATATACTAAATATTTTATGTTAAATTTTATACTTAATTTTGTGAAATGCTATCTTTTAGTGTTTTAGTCCTTTAGGATTTTAGGGTTTTAGTCCTTTAGGATAAAAAATAAAATTCACTTTGTGTAATTTTCTTTATATGAAATATAATATTATTTGCTTGAAACAATAAATAATGCATTAAAATAAAATTGTATTGGGAAACTTGGGAGAAAATAAAAAATATTAATGATAAAGTGCACAAAATTCGGTTAAAAGATCATTTTTTTCAACCATAACGGAATACTATATTTCGTTACATGCGTGACAAGCAGTCGTTTCTGAAACGAGAGCAATGTTTTTGCAACGAGTGAAACGAGTTGCAAAAATTGCGCGAGTTTCCAAACGAATGCTTTGTTCACGCAGTTACGAACGATACTTTTCATAACAAAGTCATAAAAGGCGTGATTCGGTTCTCTGTATAGATAACCAGAAAGTTGCAGAATTAAGAATGATTTACTATGTCACGTCAGAGTGTACACAAATACAATCCAAATTGAATGTTTCACACTTTTTTACTTGTCAACACGCCGCGCTAGTAATACGGTCAGGTTAGATTTTGAAGCGGTACTACTCACGCTAAAGATATCGACTCTGTTCTGTTGGTCAAACAGTGCGTGCAAGACAAGTAAAAAAGTGGGGGACATGCAATTTGGACTGTACTTGTTTGCACTCTGACGTCACATAGTGAATCGTTCTTAAATCTGCAACTTTCTGGTTATCTACAGAGAACTGAATCACGCCATTTTTAAGACTGCGTTATGAAAATAAATAAACATATTTACAATTTTCAAAGTATAAAATATTCGATGCAATTTATTTGATTCTTAACTTGTTTCATTTTTTAACATTATATATCGAAAAAGAAGAAAAGTTTATGCCTACTGTAAGTTAAACCTAAATTCATTCAGGAAAGAAACGATGACCTAAAAATTGTTGCACTGTGTAATAAACGACAAATATTAATGTTGAATCGCTATTTTATCAATGGTTTAAACAAATAATTGTTGTTATTTATTAACTTTTTTCCATTGCACCTAGAAAGATGCAGTCTTTTTTCTAATTTTACAATTTATGAAGCTAATTATAATAAATGACAAATATCAATGATAAGTTGCTGTTTTATCAATTGTTTAAACAAATAATTGTTGTTATTTATAACCTTTTTTCCCATTGCACCTAGCAAAATGTAGTTTTATTCTATTTTTACAATTTATGAAGCTTAATATTTGTCGTTTATTATAATTAGCTTTATAAATTGTAAAATTAGAAAAAAACTGCATCTTTCTAGGTGCAATGACAAGAAGTTAATAAATAACAACAATTATTTGTTTAAACAATCGATAAAATAATAATTTAACATTAATATTTGTAGCTTATTATAATCAGCTTCATAAATTGAAAAATTAAAAAAACTGCACCTTTCTGGGTGCAATGAGAAAAAAGTTAATAAATAAAACCAATTAATTGTTTAAACAGTGTTAACTAACTGTTATAACAAATTTAACTTAATTTCTTATTATATTTTATTGCTTTAATAGTAAGTAATGCCAATAAAAGCTGACAAATTTATAGAAATTCACTTTTCTCTATATTGGTTTTGGAATTGTTACAGTTTTCCAATAATAAATTGGTTAAACAAATGGAAAATTTATTAAAACATTAATAAATTGCATAATTAGATTATATAAAACAAATATACTAAAAAATTTCTAAGATTTCAAGCTTGTTTTGATATACAAATAGAAAATCTTTATAGGGTAAAAAATACCCTACCTTACGCTCTGTGTTACGAAGTTTCACCTTACGGTCGCCGGGTTAATCAATATATATAAACATATTTTGCATTATATGTGACACTCAGCGAGAGAAGGGACCTTTCGCTGAGAAAGCAAACTTTAAAGGACGGACAGCAAAGATGAAAAAGAAACATTGAGACGTTTAACATGCTTATGTTTAAATCTTTATAGCAAGAAAACTAATTGCAGGAATCAAATTTTGATTTTTGTAACTCAAAAAGCAACTCAAAAACTATGAATTATCATAAAAAAATGAAATCAAAATAAGCCAATTTCATGGGACGGTCATCCAAAGAAGATCCAAAAAATGCGATATACAGTGCCGCCCAACAGGATTTGCCTACCCTACGGCATGCAAGGGCTTTACAAAAAGTTTTGTATCTTCATTAATAATAAAGATAAATCCTTCATCAAATATTTATATTAAAGTTTAAGTATTTGACTTGAAATGACACCTAAACAAAATTAAAAAAAATTTTTTTTATTGTTTAATTGCTTAAATTAAAAAAAAAAATTTTTCACTTTTTTTAAAAAATTTTAAATTGATACCATTTTTGAAGAATTCATCATATTTTAATTCTACAAATGCCATTTGAAAGCATTTTTTGTCACCTTTCAAACGATTTTTTAGAAATTGCTCTACGATAATTTTTAAGAAAGATATGCTCATTTGTTTATAAAAATAGCCTCTTTTTTCAATTGTTGGTAACTTGAGAACAACTGACTTTTGGAAAAAATTCTTAAGGAAAAAAATGTGCCTTTTTGTACGTAGAATTAGGAAAAAAATATTTGAACATTAAAAAAAAAAAAAATATTCTATTTTCCCTACTGTATATATATTTTAAAACGGATAACATATTATACATGCCAATATATATCGATAAAAAAATTTTTTTTTTTAATGTTCAAATATTTTTTTCCTAATTCTACGTACAAAAAGGCACATTTTTTTCCTTAAGAATTTATTCCAAAAGTCAATTGTTCTCAAGTTACCAACAATTGAAAAAAGAGGCTATTTTTATAAACAAATGAGCATATCTTTCTTAAAAATTATCGTAGAGCAATTTCTAAAAAATCGTTTGAAAGGTGACAAAAAATGCTTTCAAATGACATTTGTAGAATTAAAATGTGATGACTTCTTCAAAAATGGTATCGATTTAAATTTTATTAAAAAAAGTGAAATTTTTTTTTTTAATTTAAGCAATTAAACAATAAAAATTTTTTTTTTTTTTAATTTTGTTTAGGTTTCATTTCAAGTCAAATACTTAAACTTTAAAATAAATATTTGATGAAGGATTTATCTTTATTATTAATGAAGATACAAAACTTTTTGTAAAGCCCTTGCATGCCGTAGGGTGGACTAATCCTGTTGGGCGGTTAAATTTAAAGATATAGACTTTAAAATAAATATTTAATGAAATTTTTATCTCAACTGGTTGGAAAAAGTGCATCTATCTTTAACCTGGAACATTACATATCAACATTTTAAAGATTTTTTACTAAAATTAAAATCTTTTGTCTTTGGGTGCTTAAGTATAGAGTGTTAATCTCCCTAGAAACATTATATACTTTCCACTACCCCTGCATAAAAATTGATCTTTTGTTGTAAATTTACTCTCTAGGTTCACAGTATTTATAAGATTTAGATTCCAGTGCAAACACGTAATGAATGTAATTTACTGAAAAAACAAAATGTTACTTAAGACATTATGCGAATGTATTTTAATAAAAAGTAGATTATTACTTATGAAAATAGCTTAAACTTAAAAACGTTAACATTAAAAAATATACTTACTAATTTCATCATTTTCTGCTTTACTTAGAATATCACAGATTTCAGTTTGATATTCAAGATAATTGAACCCGATTCTCAGTTTATCCGTGATAGTTAAGTTAGTTCCCTCAAATATTGATTGAATCAAATCGTACCATATCGTCTGAAATTCCTTTAAGAAAAAGGATGAGTAATAATAAGTAATAAGTTGATGTAAAAGTAGTCGATATACCATCAATGCAATCTCAGTTGACGAACGACGAAAACAAGGTTGATTTTCGCGGCATGCTATGTCGATAACGTGTTGAGGCCCTAGCCAGCTGCCTAGCTGCCAAACTATTTGACTTGGAAACTTTAAATTTGGCACACATATATGTATTTTTACGTGTAGAATAAGGAAAATAATAGAGAACATGATTCTAGAGGTTGATCATAGCATTCTTTAGGAAATAACAAGATCTTTCAGCAATTTCGATACTCTTTGGCCTTTCGAGCAAAACATTACGATTTTTCTAAAAAAAAATCTATAAAATGACCGTATATCCTCCTCCCTTAACCTCCAAACTATTTGACTTAGAAAGTTAAAATTTGGTACATAAATGTATTTTCACGTGTAGATTACAGAAAAATAATAGAGAACATTATTGTATGGGTCCCAAATTTTAACTCTGTAAGTCAAATAGTTTGAAAGTTGAGGGGGGGGGGGGATAAGTCACTTTTTAGCAAAAATGCATTAAAAAATGTACAATTCTTGCCATAAATCTGCCAAACTAAAGTACTTAGAGTGCTAAAATTTGGTACACATATAGATAGCTTGACATATCCCTATATAAGAAATCTCATGGAATATGCTACGTAAAAAACGAGGCGCTTGCTATTGGTTGAAATTTAGAAGCAAGGCGCTTGTTATTTTGGTTGAATTTTTTGAGCGAGGCGCTCGCTACTGGTTGGAATTTTTGAGCGAGACGCTTGCTACTGGCTGGAATTTATAAGCAAGGCGCTTGTTATTAGTTGAAAACTCATCTATTTTGAAAGGCTTAAAGTTTTCAAGAGAAATAATGTGGTGATGATAACGTAAACCTGCAGAGTGGACTTGGACTACCCGACAGGAAATTCAACTTAACTCAACGAGCATTCGTCATAGACACGTGGTTTATATTTCGTGTTTTTTCTAATTTTTCTAATTTAGAAATCGTGTTTTGGTTTGTGCTAAAGAGGTTTTATTTTGAGGTGAGTTTTTTTAATATACCAATATATACTGTACTGTCGGAATTTGTCAGTCGACTCATTTTTTAAGGTTTGAAAAACGTCTTTAAACGCGCCAAGTATGATAACTAAAATTTTTCTGTCTTTATTTTCTCAAAGTAGCTGGAATTTTAAGGAAAATACGATGTGTGTGAAGTGATATAGTTAATTTTTTATAAAAATATGTTTAAAAAAGTGGAATCTTTAAAGTTTGACAAAAATTTTAATTACTCTCCACATAATGACATACAGTGGTTTTTTAACCAAAATATACCCAGGTAACATTAATTTTTATAAAAAGAAGACTTCGACAATTTTCTGTACGAATAGCTGCTTCATTGTAGTTTGGCTATTCGTACAGATTTTCTGCACGAATAGTCAGACTACATAGAAGGAGCTATTCGTACTTAGTGAAGCAATTTTCTGATTGGTCGGGAATTCCATTCCGATTTTGTGATTGGTTGAGATTTTCTGTACGAATAGATACTTTGTTTAATTAAACCTACAAAGCAAAAATGTAATGACTACACTTGTGAAAAAAGTTTTTCGAAAAAAATGAAATATTTTGCGTAAAAATACAATATTAAAAAAATATAAATTTTTTCATTATAATTACTTACAGATTTTGACTTGCGATCTTTTTTAATCTAACAAAAACTTGTGACTTATAACAAAATTTATAATACTTTTAATAATATTTAAAAAACTTTTGACAATATTTTTTATAAATATAAACTAATGAAATTTTATTGTTAATTTTGGTAAATTTCTCGTCCGTCATTTTTTATTAATTTTTGGAATTTCTTCTATTCAAATAATTATACTTTTTTCAAATAATTTAAAGGTCCTAGTCAGCTTTCAAGATCCACAGGATTTTTCTAAATTGGTTAATTTCTTAAAAACTACAATATGTCTTGTACAAAATATTTTACAATATTTTTAGATTTATTTTTATTGTATTAAAAACAAAACATTTTAAACTAATCGGGAACAAGGTTTGTTCTCTTGTCGGACTTTCTTTCCAAAAAGAAAACAACTTTTTCAGAATTTAAATATTGTAGTTGACTCATTTCTTTTATTTCGTCACCTTCCATTTATCGGCTATTCGCTTATTTTGTCTTTTATCTCCCTGTGCTCTTTTTATTTCTCTTTACCTCTCCTCTCATCTAGGTCCTAGTCTTCCTCAATCTTTCTTCTCTTATTAATCATTTCTTCTTTTTTATCTCTCTGTATTTTATTGGTTCTCTCTATTCTGTATTCTCTTCTTTATTATTTATTTTTTCTTCTCTTCTCTCTTTTCTCTACTCGCTCTACTCTTCACTCCTTCCCTTCTCCATCTACCTTTCTTTTTTTCTTTTCTTTCTGTATTCTTCCTTCTCTTTCCAGATTTTTTGGTTAGGTTCTAACATGTTTCCCTTTTTTTCTCATTCTCTTCTCTCTTCTCATGTCTAATTTTTTTTTGTCACTTCCCGATTTTCTCTGCTCTCGTGTTTTTCTATATTCTCTCTTCCTTTTTTTCTTCTCCCTTCGCTTTTATCCGTTTCCTTTTCTCCCTACTCGCTTTACTCTTCTCTTCTCGCTTTCTCGGTTTCCTTATCTCAGATCTCGCCTCTTTGTTTTTCTCTTTCATCTTCTCGTCTTTTTCTTTGTGTCCTTATCTCTTTTCAATTTCCTCTTTTCGTCTTTTTTTCTATCTTCTCGCTTTTCTCTAGAGTCTATTTTCGTCTCTTCCGTACTCTCTCACCCTTTTCTTTCTGCTCTCTTCTCTCTTCTCTCTTATCTCTTTCCCTTTTTTCTCATCGCTTCTCTATTTTGGCTTCTGTTGTTTATTTCTCTACTTATTTCTTTGACTCTTTCTTTTCTTCTAGGTTGTAGCTTCTTTTGGCTCTATTCTAACCTGTCTATTCTTTTTCTTTTTCTCTAACCGTTTCTCTTTCTCTTTTCTTCCTCCTCTTTTCATACCTCTTAATTTTTGTGTCTTTCTCCATCGTTTTTTAATTATTTTTGGATTTATAGTCCAAATAGTTTAAAAATCTAATTTTTCTTTAAAACTATTTAACCAAATTAAATTAAAATTCAATACCTTGTAAATAGAGATAAGAATATAATTTTATGTCTTATGTTATGCTAAAAACAAAATTAGATCCATGAGCAAAGTAAACTTTAATGGATTAAAGAAATAATTGGAACCTTCGCTTAACTTATTAAAATTTAATGCTAAATAAATATCAAAAGAAATGTAACATTTTAATTAATAAATCTTTCATTGCCATTTAGAAAGTTGTTTATCATGGGACAATTTTTTTTAAATAGAAGCTACTTATAATTTTTAAAAATGATTCAAAATACTTTCGTCTTTAAAATGAAATTTTATCTCCTGTGATCAGGAGATTAGAGGTGTGCAGAATCTCGAATTTTACATGGATTCGAAATTTCAATCGAACCGAGCCCTTGTCAATTCTCATGGAGAGGATTGAAATTTACAAATTTGCACAGCTCTACAAAAAATTTTTTAATACATTGTACTTTCATTTGGCATAAAACATTAAAAAATATGTTATTCGGAATAAATTCTGGAGCATTAAATCGAAAACATGTCCATCTTAAGGATCCATCTTATCCTTTCTCATATAATTTATTTTTCAAAACTTAGTGTTCAAAAGGGCCTTAAAAGGGAAGTTTCAGTTTAAAAATATACCTAAAAAATTGTGTCGGTTATGTTTTAAAAGTACAAAAATCATAAAGTAATATTCTACAATTAAAAGTGTAATTTATTAATTTTGTAAAAATTTAGTGTAATTAAGACATCTAGAGGTCGATTTGCATTTTAGTATTTGCTGAATTTCATTTAACCAGCGGCTCTACTTTTGTTTTTTAAAAAATTATTTTTTAATTGCTGATATTTTCTTCAGAAATGTAATAAATAAAGCTGTGAGCGTTTTTCGCAGTAAATTTGATGATCTCCTATGTGGTATAATCAATGTTTTAAATTGTATTAGGTTAATTAAGAAATCAAAAATTTAAATTTATTTGGCATTCATCAAAGAATT
Source organism: Ganaspis brasiliensis (assembly GCA_037103525.1). Classification (NCBI taxonomy): domain Eukaryota; kingdom Metazoa; phylum Arthropoda; class Insecta; order Hymenoptera; family Figitidae; genus Ganaspis; species Ganaspis brasiliensis. Next base: position 916,373 of record JAZKLR010000126.1, read on the forward strand.
TCTTCACTTTTCGTTTTCTTTTTTCTGGAAATACTGCACTTATAGATACCTTTTCACATAAATCTCTTGCTTTTTTTAAACAATCATCAATACCATTATCCCTGAAATCTTGTAAATAATTATAAAGGCCTTCAATATGTTTTGCTGCTTTTTCTATTGATTGCGTTTTTTCTTGTAGGATAACATTCACACGATCAATGTTCATTAGGATCTTTTCCCATGTAGCTAGTAGAGAAATAAATTTAAAATCAATAAGTTTGATTATCGAGTTTGATAAAGAAACTGTATCAGCATTTAAATGTAGAAATTTATTTTTAGATATTTCATGCAAAACTTTAAGTACTTCAGGGATTTGCGAATGTAAAGCATGAACTGATTGATATTTTGATGACCATCTTGTATCAGAATGTCCTTTTAACGATAGTTTTAAGTTTGACAAGGTTTCCCAACGTCCTGTAGATCCAGAAAAATAATTAAAAATGTGTTGTACGGTACCAAAAAATGTTATCATATCAGGTGTAACACTAGCCGCATGAACACCTGTTAAATTCGAACAGTGAGCTCCACATGGCGAAAATTTTGCATATTTGTTTTGTTGCGATATGCGTGTTTGGACTCCACTATATTAATAAAATCAATAAAGCTCTCTTCAATTGTACACTTTCCATCCTGAATGACAACGTAACGAATGATTTGGCTCATTTGCTCCTTATGAGCAACATCTGTGGTACAATCAAACGATATACTATAGTACTTTGATTTCTGAATTTTTGTAATAATTTCTCTTCTGACACTGTTACCAAGTAAGTTAATAAATTCATTCTGAATAACAGGAGACATATATGATAAAGAACCTTTAGTGATAGATGCATTATGTTCAGCTATTTGAGAATTATATTTACCTAAAAGTTCGAAAACACTGAGAAAAACGCCATTTTTGTTCGAACCAATCTGTTCCTCTTTTCCTCTTAAAGGTAAATTGTTTTTTGAGCAAAACAATATAACATCTAAAATTACTTTAAGAATAAATTTCCATTTTTCTTTTTGTGTTAGAATTAAGCGTTCAAATTCATCATTTATTGATCCACCTGTTTTTTAATCGTCTTTCTGTCTCCTTCCAGAGTACATAACACCTTCGGTGTTCTTTTGTATTTTCATGTTCAACAACTCTTGGATTAAGATGTTTCCAATCGGAAAAACCTTTCTCTGGATTTAAAAACTTTGATTTGTTTGTAAACATCAAACAGGCGAAACAAAATATTGCTTTACAATTGCTACTATAGATCAACCACTCTCTTTCAATTTTTTCATTATTTGGTAAGATTTTTTTAAACCATTCAACTGAAAAAAGACGACCATTCTCTGATATTGACAATCTAAAATCACAGTGTTTTCCTTGTTCTGGTCCATGTAAAATTAAACAATCTCTAAATTTATCATCAATCTTTGGCCAAGATTTTGGATCATTATAATTTATAATATTCTTTAGATTATCCAGAAAAGCATTTTTAGAACTATTAAAACAATGGTCAGACTCAAAATATTTCTTCTTTATCGCGTCCAGTAATTTCTAAAAAGTATATATTCTATAATAAGTATAAAAGAAAACTAATTAAATACTAGTAGTACCTGACATTAAAAAAATAGTTAAATAAATAATTTAATAATGTGCTATTACTTACCACATTCACAATCATTAGCTATATTTGTACTTATAGAAACAGAACTCGCAGAACAATGATCAGTCTCAAATACTTCTTCTTTATCACAGTTAATATCTAAAATGAATAGTCTGAAATAAAGAAATTTATGTAGCACTAACAAATAGTATTTTTAAAAGTATTTTCTGTAAGAAAGCTTGTATTAATAGACACTAAAGTTTTTAATTTTAATTTCAAAATGAATACATTTATTTTAAGGCGTTTTACACTGAGAAAATGAGACATGACTGAGTACTGTCCGGACAGGAGTGGTTCCTGTCCAAATAAAAAATTTTAATTAGACAGCACTCATTGCTTTCTGGACATGAACCATTCCTGTCTGGAAAGTACTCAGTAATGTCTTGGACATTAATGAAATAGACAGTAGTGAACCCTGTCTAGACAGGAATGGTTAATGTCTAGACCTGAATGATAACTCTCCGGTGGTGAATTTAAAAGAAGGTTATAAAATGTAATAGACGTCATTCAAAAAAATGTACATTTGGACAAAACTACACTGAGAGACTGAAGATTTGAATATTTATAAAACTTGTTAAAATTTTATTATGTTAGGTTAGAGGTTAGGGAAAAACGTACTTTTTCTTAATATTTCAAATGGGTCAATCCACTGACTTTTGTCTGTAAGCTGTTGCGGCAATATTTTTAATAATTCTAATTTTAAAATATGTGAAACGCCAACATTTTCTGAATTCAGTAAGCATATTAAAATGGTATAAATTTTCTTTCTTTTCGTGTTATTATTAATCAAAAAATGAAGGTTCACAAGCATATTTGTAACCTCAAATCTGTTTTTTTTTTAAAGATGTTATAATTCTTAGAGTAATTAATATAATATTTAACAGGCGAACGCTCCGTTTGTATACTAATTTAATTTAAATGCAACAATGTGAAATTGCTGTGTTTACTTAAAATAAAAAATTAACCTTTTTGAGTAAGAAATTTAAAATTTTTAATATTTCCTAAACGAGGCAAAACACGTTCGTCAAACTTTATAGGCAAGTAGATTATATTAATATTAAATTATATTCAAAACCTCAAATTTGTAGGAGGTTCCATAAAAAAGTAATAAGCTTCGAAAAATAGTGAAACTTTATACAAGTATAAATATTTTAAATCAGAGTATCACTTTAAAATAATAAAATTTTATAATAAACCCATCTTTTCTGTGTTCAGAATTAAATAATTTATATTTCTAATAAGTTCTGATAAATATTATATTAATTACTCTAAGAATTAGAACATTTTTAAAAAAAGCATCAGATTTAAGGTTACAAATATGCTTGTGAACCTTCATTTTTTGATTAATAATAACACGAAAAGAAAGAAAATTTATACCATTTTAATATGCTTACTGAATTCAGAAAATGTTGGCGTTTCACATATTTTAAAATTAGAATTATTAAAAATATTGCCGCAACAGCTTACAGACAAAAGTCAGTGGATTGACCCATTTGAAATATTAAGAAAAAGTACGTTTTTCTCTAACCTCTAACCTAACATAATAAAATTTTAACAAGTTTTATAAATATTCAAATCTTCAGTCTCTCAGTGTAGTTTTGTCCAAATGTACATTTTTTTGAATGACGTCTATTACATTTTATAACCTTCTTTTAAATTCACCACCGGAGAGTTATCATTCAGGTCTAGACATTAACCATTCCTGTCTAGACAGGGTTCACTACTGTCTATTTCATTAATGTCCAAGACATTACTGAGTCCTTTCCAGACAGGAATGGTTCATGTCCAGAAAGCAATGAGTGCTGTCTAATTAAAATTTTTTATTTGGACAGGAACCACTCCTGTCCGGACAGTACTCAGTCTTGTCTCATTTTCTCAGTGTAATTCTTCTTCAAACTCTAATTTTCGAAAATTTGTCTAATATTGTAGTTCAGTTCTCCTTGGCGATTTTCAAAGTTAAAACATTTTCTGTTTTTACTTATATTTATGGTTATGTTTCACATATGAAAAAATTTAAATATTGTATTTAATTGTTCTTTCTTTTATTTTTTTTACTATAATTTTGTGCACAAAATTATTTAACTCAAGCCTTCTTACCAGGATATGTTAGTTTTTTTACATTAACTGAAAGATTTAATAATTTACTATTGCTAACCATTCTCATTATCTTCCGAATTGAAACATAATTCACTTTTTGGTATAAAACTTGCACTTGAACTTTCTACTTCATTTAAATGCTGACTTTGCACAGCATCATTTTTTTGATTACTTGAATTTGTTATCCATAAATTCAATGTATTCGATAATTTTTTATCTTCTTCACTTCGCAAATGTCTCCGTCTACGAAATTCAGCACCTGATGGTTTTTTTGAAGACATTTCCAGAATATAAAATTAATTTAACCTAAAATTCTCTCTATTCTGTGAGACAAAAAAAAAAATATTTAAATAACATTTGATTTAATAATTTACCATAATACTTCAGACATCAAACCTGTCAAAATATTTATGAACTAATACATCAAATTTTGATCTCTAATTTGTAAAAATCTAACAACTAGTGGTTTTGTAAATACACCTTGTATACACAACCTTTTGACAGTATCAAACCATAGACATTATACATAATAGATGTCGAACATGACTTTTATCTTCCGCCAATGATACAAACTTAAAGGCTAAGAAGACACACGCGGAGGATTAAGGTACGGGCACACCTCTGGAAGCAAGGAGCTGGCTTGCTTCCAGAGGTGTGCCCGTACCTTTAGGGCGCAGTCACTTCGAGCAGATTAGCAGAATAGACTTTAGCCAATCAAAGTTTAGTCTCTCGCGATAGAGTAAAGCCCAACGCACAATGAATACGTTTACGTGAGCAGGGCATGAGATAATAAAGGACAGAGACTGTTTCTGTCCTTTTCTGTCTCATGCTCTGGTTCGATATCCGCGCTTTGGCCCTGATAAGGTTATTCAACTTGGGTGGGGGGAAATTCAAAATGGAAGCTAGCCGGATGACCTAGTAACAAAACGTGAGTTAAAACGCAATCATGGGACTTCACCCTTAATTTTTATTGGCTAAAGTGCATTCTGCTAATCTGCTATTCTGCTTCATATGACTGCGCCCTTAGAGATTCCTTAAGGTCCCGTCCCATGACAGCATCAAAGCGTGAAAGCGGAAAAGCGTAAAACGTTGCTCCAATCAGAACGCTCAATTAGAATAACTTCCATTGTAAAACATTCTCTTATTGGTTGAACGCTTTCCGTTTTCTGCTTCGACGCTGTCATGAGACGGGACCTTTTGGGAATTATTTTTTGAATAGAATAGTCCAATCAGATTATTTTTTCGAAAGTTCTCTCATTGGTTGAACAGCGCACTTGTTTCAAATGAAAATTTTGAAAAAAATACAACTTTAAATTACATTCATATGTTTGAGCTTTTTTCTGACCTTTTGTTTTCAATGCATTTTTACTTTTTTCAATGAAACGTCAGTGTTTCTCATTCTTATAAAAATCAAAATCTTGCGCCCTTTAGGGCCAGCGCCCCTGGCTCAGGCCCCGGTTGCCCTGCCCTAGATACGACGCTGAAAAAGTATAGCGTTGGTCTATTAATAGGCCATAGCACATTGAAATCGTAAAGGTTATGTCTAATGTCGAAGTGAAAGTTTCGGAGGAAAACGAAAACTATGTGAGTGAGAGAAAAAATTATATCTGCTATTCTCTTTTTACGACATGGTTTACGTTTTTCGCCGACTTAAAACTTAAGAATGGGAGAGAGTAGTACACAAAATAATTTGGAAATTTTAAATCTCATTTTGCAATCGTTTTCACTTACCACGAACATAGCTGTTAATCTCACAAACGGTCAGCCGTTCACGGTGCTCTGGGCACGGATTATCTGTAGCACCAGCGCTACGGTAGCGCTTTTTGCTTTGTACTACATAATTTTGGGATATTTTAGCTGAAATGAATTAGCAGTAATGTAAATAACACTAATATGCTTTGACTTAAAAAAAATGCGAATACACCCTTGTACTAATACAAAAAACTTGAACTTAACCCCACAAGATAGCGATTTGACATAGATATTTTGTCAAAACGCTATGAATAGCTATGAAAATCATTGAACATAGCTTATGATCGTCAACTTTTCGTAGCAGTAGTTGAAAATAAACATGTTGACAACTGCTTGGAAAAAAGCAGATTATACAAGGTGTCACGATAAATTAGAATTCGAGTAGTATGTAAATACAATTATAATTATTATGAAGTTAATAGGCTAACGGAAATAAGGTAGTCTAACCTATAGAAAATTAACACGAGAGTCCTAATAATTTTCGACCAACGGTCCTGAGAATTTTCAACAATCTTGTAAAATTTTCATAACTAGTGTTGTTACTTTGACTCTACGTTTTTATGAAAATTCACAAGACACTTCTGTGTAATTTTATGTCAACCAACTGTCGGTGGAAAATTAAAAGACAGTGTATCCTAATATTTTTACTGTATAGTTATACTAAAAATACTATTTTACTTTAATTTTTTTTTCTTTTAATTTAGAAATAAATAATGTTCTTATATTGGTTTTCTTTAAATAATATTATTAATTTGATAATTGTATATTTATAATTAAATAATGCTATTATTAAAAACTATAATTATGTATATTTTATATATGTAATGAATTTATAATTCATGTTAATTTAACTTGGAAAAATTGATTAGTTCTTTGAAAAAAGTTTATAAAAATAATATAAGCATTGTAAAATTAATGAAATAAAAATTTATTATTTTGTAGGGTGAAAGTAAGGAATTATAAAATTTTAATATGAAAGAATAATAAACTATACAAAAATTTTACTAACTTTAACAATTCTTTTATTAAGACTTAATTACATGATTTCTTTTTGTCAATGTTTTTATTATATATTTTGTAGAAATAGTGTTACCACAAAACTTGGATGATTACTTGAAATTGAGGACTTTTCTTAGTGAATACGTTAATATGAATCTTTAAGAATATGTTTAAATTAATTAATTTAAAGAAATTTAAGGGGGTCTTCTACTCTCCAGGCCCGAAATTCAGTGGATTTTTTGGGAATTAATTGTGAAGAAACTACTGAATATTTTTTGACAAATTTTTTTTTATTTTCAAGATACATCCTTTAACTTTGAAATTTTCTTATTCATGATGAAAAATAAAAATGGTGGTGATCTTGAAACGCCCTTGCGTAAATGCGTTTTAGAAATGCAGAGATCCCGCTTGAGTCACGGTTTTGGCACTGGAACAATCCAAAATCAAAAAACGAATTTTTCTCATGTGTATAGTTACGTTGACTATTTTTTCCCGTGGCAGATTTTTTTTATTTTTTGATTTGTCAAAATTATGCGAAAATTCGCAAAAATTTTCATTTTTTTCTTTTTTTTTTTTACTTTAAGGAGCTATAAAAAAAAAGGAAAAAATTTCAAAAATCGTACACGGAGAAAAATAGCTGCGAAAAAAATTTTTTTTTTTGAAACCCCGAGAGTAGAAGACCCCCTTAAAATAAAATATCACATGCTTTTAAATATTTTTGAGTTAGAAGAAAATATAACTTAATGAACACAACTGAATATTTCGAATTTTATTGACAGTGTATGGTTTTTAAAAATTTAATATTTTCGTAACTAAATTATTATTAATAAAATGAAATTGAATAAATTGAAAATAAATATGTAATTTTTTTTAAACTATTGTTAATGATTTGTAGAAGTACACAATTATATAAGTTTGTACTTATAGTTCTAATAAACATTTATTAAAATATAAGAAATTCATCAATTAAGGGGTCTGTCTCATACGAACGACCTTTTTTTCACCTTGTTTTTACAACTTAAATTGTTTGTAAATATTAGTAAATATTGATGAAAAATTAAAATCCTAGTTTATGCGATAGCAACTTAAGTGTAAAAGAAGTCCTGAAAATTTTAACGTGATCGATGCAATAAATTTTTTAAATCGTGTCAACCGTGTCTAAAAACACGGTTTCGAGAAAATCCCGTTTAAAGCGGTTTTAATATGGCGGACATTCTTTTTTATCTAAAACTTTTTGAATGGTAAATTACATTTTGGTCTCACTGAGCGGAGACACCCTTCTATTTTTTGGCTTCTGGAGCCTGTTCTTGTGCTCGGAAATATTAATAACTATTTTTATCTGATTTCTATATACATATGAGGCATTCTCTGAGCAAAAAGCCACCCTAAAAAAAAGTTGCCTAATGTTTTGGTCAATGATATGTAGTCAAAAAACAAAAATTTTAAGTAGGTTCTTAGGTCTGTATAATGAGTGGTTGCCATGATATTAGGGGCCCAATTTTATTGCAGCGTAATTTTCAACTGCCAATAACTTTTAACCGGATAAATGGAATTAAAAATCTTATGGGTGTTTTTTGTGCAGAATTTCCTAAACTTTCAAATAAAATTACTCATTATTTTTATAATTTTATTTTTGACAAGAAAAATGCAAAAAAATGTTTGTTTTTTAATTTTTGACCAACATTCCCCCCTAGGAACTTTTTCATAGATACCTAGAAATGATCCTTATTTTATAAGCTTTTCAACCCCCTAAATACCATTTTGGTAGAGCAAGATTCGTTGAAGCTATAGGTGAATGTGTGCTACAGTACACCTTACAAATCGTTCTTTTTGTTGTAGAAAAAACAATATATACTATTTTTTTACTTTTTTGTTCAAGTATAGAAAGTTGGTAACATTAAAATCTTTTAAGACTAGAGGAAGGTGGGGCAAAACCGCTAGGTTTAAATTTACTGATGCACAAATTTTTAACTATACATTCAATTGGAGTCATTTTTGTTTGTTACACGACTAAAACTAACCAGTAACAGATTTTAATAGTCGTTATTACATTTATCATAATCATAATTACATTATTTAATTGTATTTAAAAAGATTCAAATTAGCGGCTTTGCCCCAACTGGTGGGGCAAAGACGTTTTTGCTAATATTATTATTGCAAATATAATAAATGATCTAAAATATACTCTAAATAACATTTATTGGTGCAATAATTATAAAACATAAATATTTAACAGATTTTTAAAGAGATTTAATCGATTTTACTGAAAATAATGACGACTTGTATTTTTAACCTCATATTTTTAATTTAATTGTTTTTTATTTTGTTTCAAAATCTACTTTATCGACTTTTCAAAAATATAATGTTTTTTAAATAACCATGCGAAAATATGATTAAATAATAATGCTTATTTAATATTTAAAATTCATAATTTATTTTTCAAATTAGTAGTAAACGCTAATAAATAATTTAATGATTAAATAATAATAATAATAATAACAATAAATTTAAGAGACAAAATTACTTATTTGTTTTGATGAAAAAATGCAGGTTAACAGTTGATTAGCATGAAGTTTGCATCATTTAAAATTACATGCTAATGCAGTTTTTAATATTCAATTGTTTTTTATGAAATATTTTCCAAGCGTCTTTGTCCCAAACGACAAACCTTTTTTTAATTTAAAATTTTATATATTTAGATTGAAAATCAAACCTGGATTCCACAGAGATTGTGTAGATAAATGATTACTCTATTAGAACGTGACATTTAAAAAGTTTTAAAGTTCACATTTAGATTCAAAATTTACTAGTTTTGATCAATATAATTTTCATCTCATACTTGTAATAACGATTTTTTTTGTATATTTGAAAGGTAAATTTGTAATTTATTTATCCATTTTATTTTTTATGTTAAAATATGAATTAATTTAATTATTTTTATTAAAATAAAAAAAGCTAAGTTCAAAGAGTGTTAGTGTGATCCGTCAAAACATGATAAATATCATAATTCTTTATATTCAAAAATTTTGCGCAGATTAAGTTAAATTTTTTTTTTTCAAGTACTAATCAATTTTTATTTCTGTATGATATAAAGTGTTTTTTTGGTTTTACCACAATTAATTATGTTATGTAAGTCTAAAATCATAGTTCATAATTTTAAAAATAGTCGTAAATGTATTTTTTGCTATTATATTTTCCAAAAATAAACGTGATTTTTAATATTGAACTTATTTTCGAATTATGGTTCCCCTACGTTCGACCAGATATTGAGTTTTAATATACATGGATCTATTTTCTGAAATATACTCTTCAAGAAAAATTTGCGCCTTTTTGCGCTTTTTTTATTTGCGTGAGAAATCAAGCAAAACGTGTGCGCGCAGCACTTAGCGCACGTTGTGGAACGTCGCGTCGTCTACTACTAATGCATAGCGCGATGACTTTTTTCATTTTTGCGATAAAAGTACTTTATCACACATCAAAATTTTTGTTATGAAGTCTACTTTTTGATACCGTCTGGTGTTTTACAAAAATCATTAAACATAACATCAAAATGTCGGTTCGATTAGAAAAAAACACAATAAAATACATTTTTACCACAAAAATTCTTAAAAAAAAGAAAAAATGTATTTTCTTGACCAGGATAACATACATTATGTTATTTTGACTAACTGAATCCAAATCCACTGCCAGTTTAGAAATACAAAACGGCGGATCCAATATGGCGGACACAAAATTTAAAAAAATGTCGTATTCTGTTAAAACTAGTTATATGTGAGTTTTTGGGATCGCTGATAACGATTATGATGTCGATTTTTAGAAATTCAAAATGGAGGATCCAATATGGCGGACACGTAAAGTTTCAAAATGTTTGAAAAAATTAGGGGAAATATTTTCGAATATGTTTCACTATTTTAGAACTTCAATATAATTTTTTTCTATTCTTTCGACTTTTTTCCTCAAGGATTGTTTTTAGATTATTTTTTTTTTTTTGCATAGTTTTTAGGGGTTGATAATTCTGGTTATCAATTGTAGAAATTAAGGTGCATATTAAGGGAACTATTTTCGAATATGTTTCACTATATTAGAACTTCAATATAATATTTTACTATTTTTTTCGACTGTTTTCCTCAGGGATTGTTTTTAGATTATTTTTCTTTGGCATAGTTTTTAGGGGTTGATAATTCTGGTTATTAATTGTTGAAATTAAGGTGCCAATTCCTAAGTATTTTCCGCCATTTCAGAACTTCCTTAGAATTTTGTGGTAGAAAATGTTAATCTTTTTTAATATTTTCTTCGACTATTTTTCTCAGGGGTGGTTTTTAAGGGGTGATAATTCTGGTTATCAATTGGAAAGGTTAGGGGTCACATTTCTGAGTATTTTCCGACATTTTAGAACTTGATTAGATGTTCCAAAATCCTCCATGTAACCAGTTTTAACTGAATACGATAGTTTTTTAAAATTTGTGTCCGCCATATTGGATCCGACATTTTGAATTTTAAAAATCTAACGTCAGATTCATAACACAGGCACACAAAAAAAAAAAAAAGGTCAAATACCAGAGGGCAGACCAACATATTCCTAGGTTTTTGGGGTCGCTGAAACCGAATATGACCATGAAAATATTATCTGCTTGCCCATTTTCCTTCTAGCCCCCCCCCCCTTACACCTCTCGGGGGGTAACATTTCAGTTTTTCCAAAAACGTCGAAAAGGCAGTCTATTCCTATGTTTTTTGGGGCGCTGAATCCGAAAAAGACCACCAAAAGCCAATCCCCCCCCTCCTGTACCCCCTAACACCCCCTGGGAGGGGGTTGGAATTTCGAATTTCACGAAAAGTCGAGTTCGGTGGCTATTTCTATGTTTTTTGGGGCGCTGAATCCGAAAAAGACCACGAAAAGAAAATTCCCCCTCTCCTTCACCCCCTATCACCCCCTGGGAGGGGGTTGGAATTTCGAATTTCACGAAAAGTCGAGTTCGGTGTCTATTTCTATGTTTTTTGGGGCGCTGAATCCGAAAAAGACCACCAAAAGCCAATTCCCCTCTCCTTCACCCCCTATCACCCCCTAGGAGGGGGGTTGGAATTTCGAATTTCACAAAAAATCGAGTTCGGTGTCTATTTCTACGTTTTTTGGGGCGCTGAATCCGAAAAAGACCACCAAAAGCTAATTCCCGCCCGCTTAAGCCCCTAATATCCCCTTGAGTGGGTTGGAATTTCGAATTTTATGAAAAATCGAGTTTAGAGTCTATTCCAATATTTTTTAGGGCCATGAAACTGAAAAAAGGGATCAAAAATAAATTCGTCCCCTCATTCACCCCCTAGCACCCTCTTACCCCCTCCCATGGGATGGGTTTACAATTTCAATTTTCATGAATTACTTCCACATCTACTTTTGCAACTAGGACACCTCCACGCGGTGAAGGCGGATAACGGTTAACCGGCTAAGTTCCTAGGTAAAAAAGATACCTTCATGGTAAAAGTAGGGAAGAAGATTACGATGCAGGGGAGGGAGACCCCAGTATCGGCGGCTGGTCAGGGTGAGCAAGCGGGCCCGCAGGCGTCGTCATCATGCAACCGCAGCTCTAGGTGGTGGGCAACTTGGCTACTTTTGAGTTAAATGCTTCAAGAAGAAAAATTAATGGAAATAGAGCTTTGCGTTCAAATCGTGAAAATCTTCAAGGCGCTTCTGATGGTCCTACGGACAATGGTATGGATATTCAAGATAATACCATTCACACCTGTAACAAAGACAGATCCATGTTTTGTTACGTATGTGGTAAGTTTGAAATAGAAAAATATCGGAGAGACTTTTCTAAATATGAGGATAAATACAATTCTCTTTTTTCATTGCAGATTGAAAATGGTCGGGGAAATTCATGGGTACCGAGCAGTATCTGTAACAAATGCAGGGGTACATTACAGCGCGGGTCATCCAATTCAAGCGGCAAGAATTTTTTGAAGTTTCCTGCTATGTGGAAAGAGCCCAAAACTCAAGTGGAATGTTACCTTTGCTCCATCAAATTTAAAGGTATGATGTCTCCTAATCACGCTATATATCCAAGTATTCCATCTTTCACCCCTCCAATTTATAATGACGATGATGATGTTTCAGATGATGATGTCAAGATGGATGTCACTGCTGATACAGTGGAAGTTGAAAGTCAAATGGACCTTAATGAGCCAACTGTGGATTCCAACAGTACTTATTCCGGAAGTGAAGTTGACTCGAATTCTGACAGTGATGAAGGAGATGTTCGCTTCAAACGAGATCGACCTATAAAACTATGGGATCAAAAAAAGCTCAATGATGTGGTAAGAAATTTGGGTTTAGCCAAAGATGCAGCTGAGTACCTTGCGTCGAGTCTCAAGGAGGACGGTCATTTGGCTAAAGGTACTAAGGTTTCTTCTTTCCGAAATCGGGAAAAAGAATTTCTTCCCTTTTTCAAAAAAGAAGAAAGTCTTGTCTACTGCACAAATATTCGGGAGCTTATAAATTCTTTGAAACCAAACATTTACAAGAGTGAAGAATGGAGGCTTTTCATCGACTCTTCCACCCGCAGTCTAAAAGCAGTACTCTTGCACAACACCAATGAATTAGCCTCGATCCCAATAGCGCATTCCGTTAATATGTCAGAAGACTATAATTCTTTGAAGCTGGTACTCGAAAAAATAAAGTACACGGAACATAACTGGCAAATTTGCGGGGATCTGAAAATAATAACAATTCTTTTGGGTCAACAAAGTGGGTTCACAAGTCATCCGTGCTTCTTATGCCTTTGGAATAGTCGAGATCGAAAGAACCATTATAATAACTTCCAATGGCCTGCTAGAACCTCTTTTGTTCCTGGCTTGGCAAATGTCCTCAAAAATCCTCTTGTATCACCGGAAAAGGTTCTTCTTCCTCCATTGCATATAAAGCTTGGGTTGATGAAGCAATTTGTAAAAGCCTTAAACAAAGAGGGAAAAGCTTTTTTATACCTCCAGGAGAAATTTCCGAAAAAGTCGGAACAGAAACTCAAAGAAGGGATTTTTGATGGGCCAGAGATTCGGAAGTTGTTGCGCGACGCTGAGTTTAAAAAATCAATGACAGTTGTGGAAAGAAATGCTTGGGTTAGCTTTGTAAATGTAGCAGAAAATTTTTTTGGCAATAAGAAAAGTCCAAATTACAAAAAGGAATTAAAAAAGCTGCTGCAGAACTACAAAAAACTTGGATGCTTGATGAATCTGAAACTGCATTTCCTGGAGTCCCATGTAGACTATTTTCCGTCGAATTTAGGGGACTATAGCGAAGAGCAAGGTGAAAGGTTTCACCAGGATCTAAAAGAAATGGAACGTCGTTACCAAGGGAAGTGGGATGTGAATATGCTGGCCGATTACTGTTGGACACTAAAAAGGGATTCACCAGAAACAAAAAGGGCTCAGAAAAGAAAACCTCTCAGAAGGTCATTCGAATCCAAGCGAGTACGGTACCATAGGCAGAAATGAATGCCAAAAAACTAGTGATGCATTTCGAGAATCTGTCCTTTCATAAAAGATAAAAGAGACGAAAACAGTACATTCATTTGTTTCCAATGTAATTTTCACGAGATTCTCATTTTTTCGAGACTTTTTGAGAAGAGATCTCGCTCAAATGCATCACTATAAAAAAACTAAATGAGCGAAATTCGTTCTAAGGAAAAACACATTAAAGCAGCGCCACCAATCGTGAGAGGCAAGGGGACTCACGTTAAAAAAGCACCCCAAAGGGAACAAAAACTACCACGTCCACGCCGTTGTTCCTGGGTCGCGCTAAGTGTAGTAAAATCAAGATCCATCAAATTGTGCTGGTACATACTTGTGTAATCATCGGTGCCTACCTAGTTATTATTTATTCAAATGCGTAAAAAAAACATTGCTTATTCTTCTTAATTACACATAAAAGAGAACATATCAACCCCCCTCCCAGTGTTAGTAACTAGATGCTAAGAGGTGAATAACGGAACGAATTTACCTTTGGTGTCCTTTTCCAATTTCACCGCCCCCAAAAACATAGAAATGGACACCGAACTCGACTTTTCGTGAAATTCGAAATTCCAACCCCCTACCAGGGGGTGATAGGGGGTGAAGGGGAGGGCCAATTGGCTTTTGGTGGACTTTTTCGGATTCAGCGCCCCAAAAAACGTAGAAATAGATACCGAACTCGACTTTTCGTGAAATTCGAAATTCCAACCCCCTCCCAGGGGGTGATAGGGGGTGAAGGAGAGGGGGAATTTTCTTTTCGTGGTCTTTTTCGGATTCAGCGCCCCAAAAAACATAGAAATAGCCACCGAACTCGACTTTTCGTGAAATTCGAAATTCCAACCCCCTCCCAGGGGGTGTTAGGGGGTGCAGGAGGGGGGGATTGGCTTTTGGTGGTCTTTTTCGGATTCAGCGCCCCAAAAAACATAGGAATAGACTGCCTTTTTGACGTTTTTGGAAAAACTGAAATGTCACCCCCCGAGGGGTGTAAGGGGGGGGCTA
This sequence comes from Ganaspis brasiliensis, assembly GCA_037103525.1. Taxonomy (NCBI): domain Eukaryota; kingdom Metazoa; phylum Arthropoda; class Insecta; order Hymenoptera; family Figitidae; genus Ganaspis; species Ganaspis brasiliensis. The sequence goes on from JAZKLR010000126.1 coordinate 931,396, forward strand.
GGGGGAAAATGGGCAAGCAGATAATATTTTCATGGCCATATTCGGTTTCAGCGACCCGAAAAACCTAGGAATATGTTGGTCTGCCCTCTGGTATTTGACCTTTTTTTTTTTTTGTGTGCCTGTGTAATCAAAGACCACAAAAACAGTAGGTAGCATAATTGAAATTCATAAAGTTTATGTACTTTCAGAGATATGAATTTTTGCCCGAAATTTTCCCTTTCTGACCCACTATATTGGATCCGACACTTTGAATTTGGGAAATCTGACACTGGATTCGTAATTAGCGACCCAAAACCCCCAGGTAACAAGTTTCGTCAGGATTTGATAACTTTAGAATTTTTCATCCACCATATTGGAGCTGTCATTTTGAATTTTGGAAACCTGACACCAGATTCATATTCAGCGACCCCAAAAACCCCTGAGTAACAAGTTTCGTCAGGGTTTGATAATTTTTAATTTTCTGATCCGCCAGCTTGAATTTTTTAAATCTGACACTGAATTTGTATTTACCGACCTCAAAAACTCCCGAGTAATAAGTTTCGTCAGGATTTGGTAATTTAAAATTTTGTTATCCGCTATATTGGATCCGCCATTTTGAATTTTAGCAATATGACACCGGATTTATATTCAGCAACGCCAAAAACCTCGGAGTAACAAGTTTCGTCAGGATTTGATAATTTTTAATTTTCTGATGCGCCATATTCGATCCGCCATTTTTAATTTTGAAAATCTGATACCGGATTCGTATTCAGAGACCCCAAAAACCATATTGACAGTAAAGTTTATAATAAGTGGTCTGCTATCTAAATTGAGTGACTCAAAGGGTTAAGAAAAGGGGCAAAATTTTCGTACTTTAATGGAAATACTGGGCAAGTGCGAGTCGGATTCACGCATAGAAGGTTCCGTACACGAACCTAAAGTGAATTGAAATTTTTTTATTAATTACTTATTTTTAACGGTTCATTTGAATTATTTATTCGTTATTTATTATTTGGATTATTTGAATAATAATGAATTAAAATCATAATTTTTTTACTGTTACGTTCGGAAAAAATTTAATTATTTTCTCCCACCCTGTCATTACGTGTCACTTTAATTTTTAACATGGATAGTAGAATTTAACTCTAATCTTTACTTACGCTCTTCGGAACCACGTAGTCACAAGTATAAACTTGTGTTTATTTTTATTACGGGATTCGTCTTACTCTATCTTTTGGAATTAGTTGCCCAGGAGTAGGAATTTATTGTTGGTAGCGAAATTTTCAAGAAAAACTCAAATAATTTTTAGTTTAAAATTTCATACAATATATTCTGAAACCCCTGTATTTCCCTTTTACAAATTTTATATTAATTCCTAATTAAAAGTGAATTTTTGGAACGATACTTGCGATGTCTTAATACTTACACGTAACTTAATCCTACCACTCAAGGAAAGAATTAAAAATCCTTTTTAGTCCTCCAGCGGGCTCAACCAGAAATCAAAATTTGTGCACAATCTCACACACTCTGAAATTGTCTATTGTGCTAAGAGTCAATATTTTAAAATTCTTGGAATCGACTATGGCCCTATAATTTTAATTCTTCTTCCTCGTTGCCTTTAAATTTTCCGACAGTCAAAAGGGAAGTACTTGTCCGCAATCGCCTTTTCTTTTACTTCCCGAAAAACTTTTTTAGAAGTTCAGAAAATTTATTACAGTTATCCGCACATAAAGAAATTTATCCATGTTTGTTAGTAATTTTCACAATTAAATATTTTAACGTCTGCAAGACTGGATGGTACTTTACTTTAATTTATACAATTTAACCGAAATTGTTGTCCCAATTTCTGCCTACTTAAGTGACCGCGCCCCAAGTCGCATGGCCGCTAGACAGGCGAGTTTACCTGTCGAGCCAGGTTCGCGTCGATTCAGGAACTGCGAAGATTTAGTGTGAAAAAGTTGATTTTATAATTTCACCCAAGCCTTCAAAAAAATTTGGCGGAGATAGTCAGGAAGTGTGGACAATTTTAATTGGTTCAAAGAAATCGAATGATTTTAAGACGGGGAAAGAGGAAGCGATAGGAAATGCAATCCGGCTATTTTATGTTGCCAAACGGTTGCAAAAATGCTAGGTACATCGGCAACATTTAGAATCTTCAGCCCAACTTAGTGAATTTTTTTTAATTAACCTTTAAGTTAATTAAATTATTAATATTCTCTACATTTGATTAATTAACTTTCAGTTAATTAATTATTTATTTTTAATAATTTAGCAATGGTGCTTAGAGTTCAAACAATTGATAACCAATTTTAGTGGTTTATCAATTTCCAATAATTCGCAGAGAATATTTGTCGAGAAGTCGACATGAGTTTTAATTTCTCACTTTGTTAGCATAGATTCGTTGAGGAAGGCCACGTGCTTAGTGTCAACAAACGCACGTGGTCCAGCACGGCATTGCACCCATAGGTAAGACGGAGAAAGGAAAAATAATTCATGATGGCCGGCGAGCCGAGTCACTGTTCTCGCGTATGGCGATGTATGTGCAGGTATACTCTCATGCAGCAGCCGCCATTCGACATGTATGTATTGTATTGTAGCTGTTAAGAAAGAAAAAAATTTTTTTTGATAAAATTTCAATTTTCCGAAGAAAATGCTATGATAATAAATTTAAACCTTAATTCTTATGGTTTTATAAAAAGTTCTACATAAAATTACATATTTTTGCCAATTTCCATCCTTTCAGGATAAATACGCTAAGCTCTAGCATAGGGGTATTTTGTCATTTTTCAACTTTTTATTAATAACTTTTGAAAACTAAGTCCAACAATGTTCTTTATATTTCTCCTGTAATCTGCACGTAAAAATACCTAGATTAACTAAATTTCAAACCTCTAGGCCAAATAGTTTGGAACATAAGGAGAGGGAGCACGTTTTTTTTTTTTAAAAAGTTTGTTTTGACAACGGTATGACTATCAACTCCAATCATGTTCTCTATATTTTTCCTGTACTCTACTTGCAAAAATACATTGTGTACCAATTTTCAATACTCTAGGTCAAATAGTTTGGAAGGTGAGGGGGGGGGTAAATAAGCATTTTAATGCATTTTTTGAAACAAATCTTGTTCTTTCCTTGACAACGCTATGAACATCACGTCCAATCATGTTCGCTATATTTTTAATGTAATCTACACGTGAAAATACATAAGTGTACCAAATTCCAACTATCTATCTCAAATAGTTTAGTCGCTAGGGGGGGGGGGGAGGATGGTTATGGGCGACGGACAAACTAGTGAAAACATAAGGTTTCCGGATTTTACACTTTGTGTCCGGAACCCTAAAAGGAGAAAATTTGCCTTTATCTTTCTCATTACCTGCTAAAATATTTGCTTCACACTCTCTTCAAAGAGAAGCGTTACTTACTAACGTTACCTGGTAATTGATTAAACTGATTTGCATATAACTTCTTTTTTATTAAGGAGGATTGTTTTTCAGTGAATTTGGTCGATTTCTATTCAAATTACAATGATTTAATTTTTTAAATTCTTGTAAATTCTCTGACAAAAACGACTTTGTTAATTTTCCGCAATTTTTTTTCTCGTCTTGACATAATTTACCGTCGTTACAACACCTACTTAAGATTTTGCTCTTCAATAAGGGTCCTGTTTTATATTATTATTTTATATTATTAAAAAACTGATATTTTTTATTGATTATACGTTAAAAACAAAGAAATATAGAACGTTATACCTGGAAATTCATCATGCAGATGAACATTATCAAATCCGGTCTAAAAAATAAACAATGAATATTCATTTTAAAAAATACGTAGATTTTATTGATCGGATTTGAGGATGAATATCAGCTTGGTGAGTTATGCAGTTATACATATTTTTTTGGTGTTTTTGAAGTATAATCAATGAAGATTAATAGTTTGTTAATAAAATGAAAATATTTTTCAGAATTATACTCCTTATGAAGCCTCTCATTAAAAGGAGAAAAGCTTCAGGGTGTAGATTGGAGTAAATAAAATATGAATTTAAAAAAAAAACAAAATCAACATTTTTACTATACTTTAAAATATCCAAACAAAATTGAATTCTAAACCATTTAGATTTAATACGGTCAAGTGGGGCTATTTTGTGCGCGCGAGGTTTTTAATAAATAAAATCTTTATATTCAGTTGTTTAAGATTGTTACTTGGCATAAATATTCTCTGATATCTAGACTACAGAGAGTACTAAATGAAATTACTTCATTTTTTATTAGAAATCAGAAAAAATTCTTAAGGCGTAAAAATCAAGCTAAAAATTACTAATGTTCTCAAAATTCTGTTTAGAACTCGGTAAGTTTAAAAGTGATTATAAAACTATTAACAAAACTTGTTGATAATTTAGTTTTATAGCGTATACGTGATGCGTTAACTTTTTATTGCATATTTTAAGAAAAAAGTCTAAAAAACTGAAAAATCAGAATTTCGTGGGTTATTTTGTGCATTTTTTAAAATCAATTATTTTTCAAAATTTTGTTTTATTTTTAGTAAGTACGACTTTAGAGTTTCGGTTTAAAATATTTTTGTCTTTTTTTTTGTTATAAAAGGCTATAAGCATAAAATTTCAATTTTACACGCGGTGACAGAAAAACCTCAAAAAGTAACATTAATAATTAAATGCTTTTCAAGTTAATTTTGAAACTTTTTCTCTTAAAATAAGTCAAGAAGTGTAATGGAAATTATATGTTAGTTAAACAATTCCTATAAAAAAAGTATTTCTAGATTTGTTTTTCTTTATTGTACTCTAGAATATCTAGAAAAAGTACTTCATACAGCAAAAAAAAAAAAAATCAAAGTTTTTACACAACTGTATAATAATAAACAAACAAAGTATCTATAACTTAGACAAAAAATTTTTTCTTGTCAGCTAACTTACAGGACACTTTTATCAAGAAGTTCACAACTTAACTGAATAGTTAAATTATTTATTTTTTTAAATTCTGTATTTTAATAAACCACAGAGTGAAAAAGAGCGGTTTTGTGCACAAAAAAGCCCTGCTTAACGGTATTATAATAAATTTAAAAAGACTATATACCGTTCAGTGTTAATTATGAAACGAAGATTTCGACCTTATCGGCAAAGCGACATCTATACGTTTGGTGCCTATAAGCTGTTGGTTTGAGCTATAGATGGAAAATTTAAATTTAAAATCGAATGGTTTTTCGAATTTAAATTGCTTATAAAATTTTTGTTCTGAAAAAATAAGCCGTGATAGAGCACACCGTGCAACTAAGAGGAAGAAGATAGCCTTCGCCTAGAATGGCCTTGTTCTGAGAGAATAAGAAAGTGGAGAGTCATGTCGTGTTGGCATGGTGCGCTAATAGGGTTAAGTCCCCGGAAAGGCGGCCACTGGTAGGGGTTCGACTCCTCTTGGTTGCACAATGTCCTCTATCATGACTTATTTTTTCAGAATAAAAATTTTATAAGTAATTTAAATTCAAAAAACCATTCGATTTTAAATTTAAATTTACCACCCATAGCTCAAACCAAGAGCTTATAGGCATCGAACGTATAGATGTCGCTTTGCCAGAGAGGTCGAAATCTTCGTTTCAGTATTATAATAAATTAGAAACAATAATTGTATAAATATTTGTGATACAAGAACGCTTTTCCCCGGACGAATAATTTGGTTGCGATTGGTTTTGGCAAACGCGTACGATAAGAGTCGAATGTAAAAGATAAGGGAGTCCGTTGCCGACGCGCTAATTATAAAGACGAACATTGTAAACCTTTATTATAGTTTAATAAATTATAGTTTTTTGATTCCTAATTTAAAAGCTGGGTATTTATTTTATTTACCTGACAATTGAGGGCTCGTCCGGGATCAAAGGAAAAAAGATCTGTGTGGTTTACAAGTGAGAAAATAAAGTGGAAAGATATCGTTCGTTTGTGCTGTGAAGAAAAGTGCTAAGTAAAAAAGTGAAAACTATGACGACGTTAGATGAACAATTAAATCAGTTAAATAAATGGTTGGTAGACGAAGTTAAAGACGACTGAGTAAATTAGGTCTCTCTGGTACAGGTTCAAAAGCAGTACTTAAGGAACGCCTTCGTAAAGCGATTTTGGAAGATGGAAAAACGACGCAGGGCGATCAGCAGAAGACTAATAATGACAACCACGTGGACGACCAAGACGTCGACGAGGAAGACGGCTCAGATGAAGAAAAAGTGGACATTAATACTCTGAAGGTCAAAGAATTAAAATTCCGTTTAAAACGATTGGGCCTAAGTATTTCCGGAAAAAAAAGCCGACCTGAAAGAGCGCCTTAAGGAAGCATTAAAAAATGACGACGAAGTCGAGGTTCAAAAAGTACGCCAAAACGAACGTGATAGGGCACCTGATAATGGAAAGAGAGAACATAATATACTTGACGTAAGACAGAATAAAGATTTTCATGAAGACGAAGTAAAACGACAAGAGATACGAAGAAGAGAGGCATCACTGGAAGCACGCAAGTACAAAGAAGGCCCAAGAGTAAGGCGAAACGAAGAGGGCCAATTAGGGTCGAGAAATAACACAGGATACAATACAGGGCAACGAACGAACGAAGACGAAATTTCTATAAATTGGACGAATAGACCACATACACGTGGATCGACGATATCAGAAGGAAGAAATTCGCACGGATTGATGATGACGTTTCAAGATGTGAAAAGAGCAATGGATATGTTCAGCGGGGATGACATTGGATAGAAGAATTTGAGGATACGGCACAACTCTGCGAATGGAACAATACTCACAAGCCTATCTAGACCCGACGGTTGCTAAAAGGATCTGCCAAATTGTTTATTAGTTTCGAAGACTGTAAATATTCCTGGACGGCGATGAGAAAAGCATTAATAAATGAATTTAGTCCCAAGATAGACAGTCATGTCGTCCATCGGATGCTGCAGCAGAGAAAGAAGAGGAGCTATGAGACGCATCAAGAATACTGTTATCGAATGTTGGAGATCCTTTTTTGACATCGTCTGCGTAAACGCCTTGCAGTCGGTTATGATACGAAAAGGTAACCCAATTAAATAATTGCCGAACTTTTTTAGAGCTTTTACGACAGCCAATACTTCCAATTTGTAGCTTTCATAATTTTCTTCCGCGCCACTCGTCCTTCAACTTCCGTAACGCACCGGATGAAGTTATCTGTCTTCGTTGTTTCGCTGAATCAAGATTGCTCCCAGTCTCCGGGACGAAGCATCGGTATACAATTCGGTCTCGGCCACCGGTGAATATAATGCTAATATTGGTTCCTCAACTAATGCCTTTTCTAATTGAAGAAATGCCTGCTTCTCGTTAACTCCGAATTTAAAGCACACATCATTTCTTAACAAAACCGATAGTGGCTTCGCAATACACGCATAATTTTCAATAAATTTTCTAAAAAATCCTGCTAGTCCCAGAAAGCTCTGAACAGATTTAATATTTTTAGGTTCCGGAAAATTAACAACAGCGTTCGTTTTTTCAATCGATGGTTTGATCATACAATTCTCTATTATATAACCTAAAAAATTAGCACACTTTTATAACACTTGACATTTCTTCCAACTAAATGTTAAATTAAACTCACTCGCTACTTTCAAGACAATTTTTAATCTCTTAGATGCTTCTCTCTTGTCTTTGGCTAAAATAATTATATAATCCATATAAATAATAACAATTCCCTGTTTCGTCAAATCTCTAAAAATAATATTAATATATTTTTTAAAATACGCTAGCAATATACATAGTCCGAACGGTAATCTTAAAAATTCGTAGTGCCCACCAGGAACTACAAATGCAGTATATTTATAGTAAGCTTCATCGATAGCTACCTGTAAGAACCCGTCTTTTAGATCAAGAGTGCTAAATACTCGTGCATCGCGCAAAGAGTCCAACTGTTCATCGATGACCGGCATAGGAAATCGGTTTTTAACAATTTTATAATTTAATCTACGGAAGTCAGCTTATATTCTACGCGAGCCGTCTTTCTTTTTAATGCCCATTCCAGATGAAAAGGTAAAGTGCGACGCGTGGGTCGCCGCGCTGCTGCGCGCGTCTGTTTAGTCGCGCGACGCGTGAGAATTGAATTGTTACCAACTGTAAGCAGTGAAAAAAAAGTTCCCAGTTGTAGGTACAATATGTGTGTATGATGATTTTTTTTCATTTTAAAATAATAAAAACCTTTACTACATTATTTCTATTTATAAAAATCTTATGAGATGTCAGATATGGAAATATTGTTGACCAATTCAAGTACATTTTCTAATTACGAATTCGCACTCTCAGTAGCGCAGGTACGGGCGGGGGGAGGGAGGATCTACCCCGATGTCACTTCAATTTGCATGTATTTTCTGCAAAAGAGGGTGATACTGACAAAGAGAAATGTGATACTTATAAATTTTGTGGGGTAACTATTTGTCCAGAGGGACACTGGACCTAGCTATGCCCCTGCACACTCTCTTATAAAAGTTTCATTTGATGAAATTCGATGTTATCTCTGATAACAGCGGATATCCATTTGATATCGTATGAATATTCGAGAAGATGTATAGGATATCCTGTTAGTATTCACAAGTAACTTACGCTCAATATCCTCAGAATATGGTATAAATGTCCTAAGGGTATCCAGAAGATAGCCTCAGAATATGATTAGAATATTTAATATTTATCTCGAATTTCAAATATCCATAAAATATCCCGGATATTTTTCGAGTAAGCGGAAATTTCAATATCCATTGGATATTCTAAGAATATCCAATCATATTTTGAAGACATTTTCAGGATATCCTACTACATCGTCCGACATCTATCGGATATCCGCGAGATTCTTTTAATATAAGGATACCTAAACAAGAGTCTTAAAATGTTATATTTTTCCTGTTTAATAATTTTGTTAGGTAAGTAGTAAATCACGTGGAAAACAAGAAATGAATTTCGCGAGAGGGGGGGGGGGGCCACTAAGAAATAATTAAAATTGATACAAGACAACAAAGTTTTTTTTATTTCATGAAGGACTTGCTTCTAACTTTTTTAAAAATTGAAAATTTCGAGTTATTCTTTAATAAAATAGAGTTTGTCAAAATTATTTTTAATATCTACTGCTGCCGTCGGGCAGCTCCATTTTTTTATGTAAAATCTGTGAAAAAATTTCTAATTTCAAAAAATCAAAATCGTTTGAATGTTTTGAAAACAAAAAGTTCAAATTAAACTTCTGGATCCTAAAGCTGACTCTCTAATAAGTAATTTCACCTTTATAATGTTTAATTTAGACTACCCTAGCCCGGTACAATACTACCCCAAATTACTCTTTTTCTTTTTAATTTTTGCACTTATAAGCACCTTTCCTTATCAAAAATAAGTATTGGATTAAGTATTCGGATTAAGTATTGGGATTGAGTATTGGTTGAAGTACTGAAATAAACATTAGTTTAAGTACTGGAAACCCATTACTTTTTTAGTGCGCAACAAGTAAAATTTTTAAGAATATTTAGCAAAAAATTGTCTGAATTTCCAATACTTCAACCAATACCTATTCTAGCACTCAATCCAATATTTATTTCCGTTGCATACTCTCAGCACATTATCCAATAATAAATCCAATACTTATTTTTAATTATGTAAAATCCATGTTTGACAGTTTTATCGATAGAAATGATTATTATTATTTATCTCAGGTATTATCAACAGTTTAATTAATCTTTTGCATTAAAATGTACAACTGTTTGACTGTTGTCTAAACGAATCAATTTGTTTACAAAATTAATTTGTTATAAAAATCTAACAAATGCCATTTTTATATTTTGTAGAATATTTTCGTAAAAATTAATTATTGAATTAATTATTAATTATTGCTTGAAATCATTTGTGCATTTTTTTCATAATTCTATTGATGCTATATTTCTAACAGAACGTATAGTTATTGCTCGGGCTTGGCCTCAATACTAGGCATACCGGTCTAGTATTTAGGCGGATTTGTATAATTTTGGTACAATTGGTGTTTATACTATATTCATAGCATCTGCCATGCAATAATAACAACAGATTTTTCTCAGTGTTCAAAAGCTGTCTTATTGTACATTTCAAAACAAAAATGTTATGTGTTGCATAACATTTTTTAAGCGTTCTAAAAATTAATTATTATTCAGTTTTAACTTTAAAAAATCTTTTTTTCTTCTTACAATGAATTATATAACGTAATGTCCAGTAAGGATTCTAAACTGTTACTCTGATGTATTATTTACTTTCACTACTAAATTAATCATAAGTCCCTAGACTTAATTAGCCCATCGAGAAACCAAAATAGAGAAATGCATAAAATTTATACAAATGGTATAAACATAATTAAATAATATTGCCATAGAAAATACAGTAGACATGTCCTATAACTAAAAATAAAATATTTAAGGCTTAATAATTTCTTTATAATAAAACTTAAACTTAAAGGTGGACAAATTAAATAACTATAAAAATATTACAATTTCATATTAAAACATACTGACTTCTGTGATAAGTTTTATAATTGTTAAAATAAAAAGAAAGTTTTCATTTTATTTATTATAAAAATAAAATAAATAAATAACAGACATTGTACATAAAACTGGGAATTTTTATTTTTACTGCTGACAGTTGGTAACAATTCAAGTTTCACGCGTCCCGCGCTTAAACTGACGCGCGCAACAGCGCTTCGACGCACACAGTACATTTTACCTTGAAATGTGGAATCCCGCTAAAAATTGACGCGTCAACTTTGCCTGCGTTGCGATGAGAGATAGAAAAATCTCTAGCGATTTGATTAAATAAAAAATCTTGTTAACTGACATTTTCAAATGAAATTTATCATTATTCAGCTTGGATCTACGTACCAATCTTACAGGTGTACATTAGGGTGGTCCAAAAAATTCCAAAATTGGAATTTTCAAAATGTTTTTTTAGTTTCATATCCTGCAAGGATAGAAACTCAAATGCTCAATTTTAAAAATTTCTTAATTGCAAAATTGACGCAGCGAATTGCTTTTTTCTCTCTTATGGGATTATCGTGAATTTAACATGTAAAATAAACACGTCATTTTCAACATCTGTTTTCACTTCTTTAATATTATCGTATTACAAAACCTTTTTAGAATATTACTAAGTACAAAGAAAACTTTATTATGCAACAAAAAGAAATTTAAAAAAATGATAATTTCAATTGTTATTTAGCTTCTAAATACCCTATTTTGGTACTTTTCAGTGACTGTTTTCTGTATGTAAATATTAATTCTTTAACATGAAATTTGCACCAAATGAAAGTTTATCTTTTGTATAAGAGGTACTTAAGAATCTGAAAATCATAAAAGAACATTAAGAGGTGAAAATATGAGGTTAAAGTTAAGCTTTTTTTGGTTTTGGTTGTAAAAAAAATGGTAACCGATATGCGCTTCCTATTGCTACTGGAGAAGGCCTGACCGCATAGCGGGGTTCCTCTGCTCACAGAAAAGGGAAATTCCTGAAAATAAGGGGTTAAGAAAAATAAACAGAAATAAAATATCCAAGTATAAAGAAGAAACTTTTTTATGTAAATTATGAATTAAACTGGTTATAATATTAACAAATGAACATTCTTCGGCATATAGTTAATTACAATAATTTCATGTCATTAGTATAACTGTTTAATAATAATTGAAACTGTCAAAAATTATTATTGTTTCTAATAATTATTAATGTTAACGAATTGTTTAATATAATAAAAAAAAAGAAATTATTAAAGTAAATTTAAATAAAAACTTTAAAAATATTAAAGAAAAACAAAATTACAAATTAATAGTAATAATTTATTATTATGAACGACAATAATCTAATATGAAAAGTTGAATTTTACTAAAAAATCACATAGGGAATACAATAAATATCTAGATTTGCAATGTTTTTAAACTATTTAAACTGCATTCATTTTCTACTTTAATTACATTTTTTGAAGTATATCGAGTAGATTATTCTTTAAATCTCAAATGGTCAAAAACTAATAGCACTATTTTAAAAGCACTAAACTAATTAGTAGATTTCTGTTTACTACGAATTTTAATCATTTTGTACTAGTAGTTAATAATTTCTTACTAATTAGGATCCCGTGTAGAAAAGTTCGGTGGGTGCCAGTTGGGCCCCATATGGGTTTCCCAGATTCAAGGTGGGCCCCAGTTGGGTCATCCCACTGGGAAATTAGTGGGCTTGTAATGGTCAACCCGGTTAGTGACAATTAACTAAAAAAGATCGTATAAATGTAAGATCGTTAAAAAATATTCATTAGAACTTTTTACGATATTTTCCACCAAAATTTTCTTTAATGACATAAAAATTAGTTAATAAGAATTGTTGCATGTATTTTTTAATTTGTTTAAACAATTTAATATTGTTTATTTGAAACTTTTCATCTAATAGAGCTAGAGAGTTGTAACTTTTTTCCAATTATGCAACTATATATGTTAAGGAAAGCCTAATATTAGACAAAAAATAAAATATAAAATCAAAAAAATTGTTTAAACAAATTAATATTGTTTATTTGCAACTTTTCATCTAATAGAGCTAGAGTGTTGCCAATTTCTCTTAATTTCGCAACTTTTTAAGCCTATGAAAGCTTAATATTAATAATAAACGAAAATCCACAATTATAAAAATTGTTTCAACAAGTTATTATTGTTTATTTGCAATTTTTCATCTAATTGAGCAATATTAACAATATTTATCATAACATGTTATAGTAATATTAGTAGTAATATTAATTTTTATTATTTACTATTAATAATATTTATTATTATTATTATTATTATTATATTAATTATATTATTTAACTATATGAAAGTATAGTATTTTCATATTCTTTATTCCAAAGATCCTTGTAAAAAGGTAGAAATCAGCAAATTCCATATTCCAACTTAACCCTAAACTTTTTTTTTAGCGGTACTAAATTGGCCATAAATATCTTCTTCTTTTTTTTGTGACCGGGGTGTAGCCAGTTCAAATACTCATAAGTATCTAAGCTCCCGTTAACTACCAGCCTATACAGAGAGTATAATGGCACATTTCACCGTGAACTAAACCATAGGAAAAAAACGTTCAGTTCTGGAGAAAACTTCAAGAGCAATCCGCCGCGTCAATTTTGCAATTAAAAAATTTTTAAAAATTAGTATATGAGTTTCTATCTTAGTAGAATATGAAACTGAAAAAACATTTTGAAAATTCCAATTTTGGCCTTTTTTTGGACCACCCTAGTGTACATATTAATTGATTTGTAAATCTTTATTCATGTGTATGTTACAGTAGTTCATTTATTACAAAATGTTAAGTGTAATAACGTACGTTTGAAATTTGTATAATTTAATGGAACATTAATTCACATAAATTACTATTGAAACTAATATTATTTATTGTAAAAATATATGAGGGCACGCAAGAAAATGTACTTATCTACTTATCATTTCCTTGAATTTTTTTCCATACATATATGAGTACAGTCGGGAACATTGATGCCTTCCCATTTTCCAATAGATTTTTTCATGTCTTTTTATAAAAAATCTAGTGGAAAAATGTGAAGGTATAAATATACGCGACTGTACGTCCGCATGAAAAGAGCTCACTTTGTCGATTTTATTTTACGAGATATTCGCATTTATCTAAACAATTAGGTTCAGATTTTCGAATTTTGTTTTATTTCTGAAAAACAAACTGCGTTATATCCCACGAGGAAGCATGAGTAGTAGAGCTATACCGGTCCGGGAACAGTTACCGACCGAGAAAATTGCTAAATCTGTAATCCTGCAGAAATCTGTTTTACCGACCGAGTGTAGGAATCTGCATTACCCTAGTTACCGACTTTGGCCGGTAGGTGGCGCTGTTTTGGGGGATTCCCCTGAATTTGCATATCATTTGCATACCACCCACCTAATTTGCATACCACCCACCTAATTTGCATACCACCCACCACCCACTCACCTAATTTGCATACGCTGTGAATTGTTTTTAACCCTTTCCTGCAGACTAATTTGCATACATCCAACCTAATTTGCATACGCTGTGTATTGTTCGAGGGCTAATTTGCATACCACCCACCACCCACTCACCTAATTTGCATACGCTGTGAATTGTTTTTAACCCTTTCCTGCAGACTAATTTGCATACCACCCACCGCCACCCACCACCCACCACCCACCTAGTTTGCATACCTGTTTTACCCTAGTTACCGACCAGATGGCGCTGTATGGGGGGATTCCCCGCGCCATTTTGGATTTTTACCCCCACTTTTGCGCGGGAATTTAAATTTTACTCCCACTTTTGAGCGGGAAGTTAAATTTTACCCCCACTTTAAGGTTTTTCAAGCGCGCCATTTTGAATTTTTACCCCCACTTTTGCGCGGTAAGTTTAAAATTACCCCCACTTTTAGGTATTTGAAGCGGGGATTTCCCTACTTTTGAGCGGGCTTTTAGTCTGTTGTAAGTGAGAGTTCTACGTTACCGACAGTGATTTTAGTGAGTTAGCACACCGGTCACTACTGATAGACAGCGCTGCAATCGAATCCCGCCAAGTTTAACTTAAAATGCTAACCCTTTTAATTTGCATAAAGTGTTATGTAAGAACTAATTTGCATATCATTAGTATGCAATACCACTTATGTGGCTAATTTGCATAAATTGCGTATTGTTGTTAACTTTTACCGAAGAACTAATTTGCATATCCTTAATACTGCCAATATAATTTGCATAAACTAAGTATTGTTGTTAACTTTTACCTAAGAACTAATTTACATATCCTTAATACCACCAATCTAATTTGCATAAACTGTGTATTTTTGTTAAATTTTACCTAATAACTAATTTGCATATCCTTAATACCACCCATCTAATTTGCATAAACTGTGTATTATTGTTACCTTTTACCGAAGAACTAATTTGCATATCCTTAATACTACCAATCTAATTTGCATAAACTGTGTATTGTTGTTAACTTTTACCTAAGAACTAATTTGCATATCCTTAATACCACCCATCTAATTTGCATAAACTGTGTATTATTGTTACCTTTTACCGAAAAACTAATTTGCATATCCTTAATACTACCAATCTAATTTGCATAAACTAAGTATTGTTGTTAACTTTTACCGAACAACTAATTTGCATATCCTTAATATCACTAATCTAATTTGCATAAACTGTGTATTGTTGTTAACTGTTACCTAAGAACTAATTTGCATATCCTTAATACCACTAATCTAATTTGCATAAACTGTGTATTTTTGTTAACTTTTACCTAAGAACTAATTTGCATATCCTTAATGCCACCCATCTAATTTGCATAAACTGTGTATTATTGTTACCTTTTACCGAAGAACTAATTTGCATATCCTTAATACTACCAATCTAATTTGCATAAACTAAGTATTGTTGTTAACTTTTACCGAACAACTAATTTGCATATCCTTAATATCACTAATCTAATTTGCATAAACTGTGTATTGTTGTTAACTGTTACCTAAGAACTAATTTGCATATCCTTAATACCACTAATCTAATTTGCATAAACTGTGTATTGTTGTTAACTTTTACCGAACAACTAATTTGCATATCCTTAATATCACTAATCTAATTTGCATAAACTAAGTATTGTTGTTAACTTTTACCGAACAACTAATTTGCATATCCTTAATATCACTAATCTAATTTGCATAAACTGTGTATTGTTGTTAACTGTTACCTAAGAACTAATTTGCATATCCTTAATACCACTAATCTAATTTGCATAAACTGTGTATTTTTGTTAACTTTTACCTAATAACTAATTTGCATATCCTTAATACCACCCATCTAATTTGCATAAACTGTGTATTATTGTTAACTTTTACCGAAGAACTAATTTGCATACAGTGTTATGTAAGAACTAATTTGCATATCATTAGTATGCAATACCACCCATGCGGCTAATTTGCATAAACTGCGTATTGTTGTTACCTTTTACCGAAGAACTAATTTGCATATCCTTAATACTACCAATCTAATTTGCATAAACTGTGTATTGTAGTTAACTTTTACCTAAGAACTAATTTACATATCCTTAATACCACCAATCTAATTTGCATAAACTGTGTATTTTTGTTAAATTTTACCTAATAACTAATTTGCATATCCTTAATACCACCCATCTAATTTGCATAAACTGTGTATTATTGTTACCTTTTACCGAAGAACTAATTTGCATATCCTTAATACTACCAATCTAATTTGCATAAACTGTGTATTGTTGTTAACTTTTACCTAAGAACTAATTTGCATATCATTACGATGCAAACTACCCAATTTGTCTAATTTGCATAAATTTACCCCCACTTTTAGGTTATTCAAGCGGGGATTCCCTACTTTTGAGCGGGCTTTTAGTCTGTCGTTAGTGAGAGTTCTACGTTACCGGCAGACATTTTAGTGAGTTAGCACAACGGCCACTACTGATAGACGGCGCTGCAATCGAATCGCACCAAGTTTAACTTAAAATGCTAACCCTTTTAATTTGCATAAAGTGTTATGTAAGAACTAATTTGCACATCATTAGTATGCAATACCACCCATGCGGCTAATTTGCATACAGTGTTATGTAAGAACTAATTTGCAAATCATTAGTATGCAATACCACCCATGCGGCTAATTTGCATAAATTGCGTATTGTTGTTAACTTTTACCGAAGAACTAATTTGCATATCCCTAATACTACCAATCTAATTTGCATAAACTGGGTATTGTTGTTAATTTTTACCGAACAACTAACTTGCATATTCTTAATACCACCAATCTAATTTGCATAAACTGTGTATTGTTTTCAACTTTTACCTAAGAACTAATTTGCATACCCTTAATACCACTAATCTAGTTTGCATAAACTGTGTATTGTTGTTAACTTTTACCGAAGAACTAATTTGCATACAGTGTTATGTAAAAACTAATTTGCATATCATTAGCAGTCTCAAAAGTGAAAGGTGCGCAATAAAGATGCGCGTACGGTTAAGGGGGCCAATGCGAGTGGATAGACTTGTTAAAGAGGATTTGCGCGCGCAACAATAAAGTGGGGGTAACAGGAGTGGGAAAATGGAGAAAGAGTGGGGTTCAAGAGATATAAGAAGGATTTTAAGCCAAGTGGAGACATATCTGTTACAGACTACATCAGCAGCTGAAGCAGCATCAAGAGTAGCTTCGAATCCTCTACTAGGTAAGCCCTCTTCCACCTTAAAGTCTTTTTTTTGATTTTAGCTTAATAATATGTTTTGATCTAACAGCTCTATTTTGATTTGCTTACAGATATTCAAAACAATGGACGTCACCTTAAGCAAAATCAACTCTCTTGGACGTTTGCAACATCTTCTACCCACGAAGCCGCTTGCTGAGTTGGATGTCAATACCCTTTATACCGTAACTAGTATAAAGAGGATGTCAACCAAGTATGGATTTAAATTTGCAGTTGATTTGGATGGTGAATTCCGGGCATTCCTGCCAGCAAGGTTTACGAACCTGTTTGAGAAGGAGCCAGACAACTTCAAGGTGCTCGACGAAGCCGTGGAATCCAACAAGTTGAAATTAAAATATGTTGGTGGAAAATATAATATTATAGAATTTGAATTTATCTAATAAATGTTGTAATAAAGAGAATTGTAATATACTGTAAATATTCAAAATATGTGTTTAAATAAAAGCAAAAATTTACTTATAAATTGTTTCTTTTTATTCTACCTTTATATTTTAGAAATGTAAAAAATAAAAAAAGAGAAAAAATATAATGAAAAAAAAAAATTATAAAAAAAAATAAAAAAAATAAAAAAAAAATTGAGAAAACAATAAAAAAGAAAAAAAAAGAAAAAAAACAGAAAATAGAGAAAACAATAAAAAAATATAAAAAAACAGAGAAAACAATTTAAAAATATAAGGTAAAGCAATAGAGACACTTTGATCTTTAGTGTACGATTTTAGCAGAACAAGCGTGTACACACAAGTTTAAACTTGCTTTTTAAACAGAACAAAGACATCGTCTAAGAATTTATTTATAAAGTTTTTCTATTATAATACTAATAATTTGCATGGAAGAGTGGAGTTGCGTTGCTCGTGAGACTAAGTGAAAGTAAAGTTGCTCGCGCAACAACAGAGAAGTGCTTACTGCGCATGCGTACTATATTTTCGTTTAACTTGCATAAACTGTATACTGTTGTAAAATTGATTTCTTTGGGGTCAGCATTGTTAATGTATTGAAATATCGATAGTAAGTTACCTTCAAATGCTATATTAATTGGATTAAATATTTTCTAAACATCAACTTTAACTTTTCCAAAAGTTACCTTTAACTTTTCCAAAAGTTAACTTCACCTCTTATGGGATTTACATGTTAATTGGATTTAACTTTTCTAAAAGTTCACTTTAACTTTTCCAACAGTTACCTTTAACTTTTCCGAAAGTTAAGTTTAACTTTTCTAATAGTTAACTTTAACTTTTCCGAAAATTAACTTTAACTTTTCCAAAAGTTACCTTTAACATTTTCGATAGTTAACTGTAACATTTTCAAAAGTTAACTTCATCTCTTATAGGATTTACATGTTAATTGGGTTTAACTTTTCTAAAAGTTAACTTTAACTTTTCCAAAAGTTAACTTTAACTTTTCCGAAGGTTAACTTTAACTTTTCCGAAAGTTAACTTTAACTTTTCCAATAGTTAACTTTAACTTTTCCGAAAGTCAACTTTAACTTTTCCAATAGTTAACTTTAACTTTTCCGAAAGTTAACTTTAACATTTTCAAAAGTTACCTTTAACTTTTCCGAAAGTTAACTTTAACTTTTCCAAAAGTTACCTTTAACTTTTCCAAAAGTTACCTTTAACTTTTCCGAAAGTTAACTTTAACTTTTCCAATAGTTAACCTTAACTTTTCCAATAGTTAACTTTAACTTTTCCAAAAGTTAGCATTAACTTTTCCGAAAGTTAACTTTAACATTTCCAAAAGTTACCTTTAACTTTTTCGATAGTTTACTTTAACTTTTCTGAAAGTTAACTTCATATCTTATGGAATCCACATGTTAATTTGGTTTAACTTTTCTAAAAGTTAACTTTAACTTTTCCAAAAGTTAACTGTAACTTTTCCAAAATTTAACTTTAACTTTTTCAAAAGTGACCTTTAAATTTTTCGATAGTTAACTTTAACTTTTCCAAAAGTTAACTTCATCTCTTATGGGATTTACATGTTAATTGGGTTTAACTTTTCCAGTAGTTAACCTTAACTTTTCCAATAGTTAACTTTAACTTTTCCAAAAGTTAGCATTAACTTTTCCGAAAGTTAACTTTAACATTTCCAAAAGTTACCTTTAACTTTTTCGATAGTTTACTTTAACTTTTCTGAAAGTTAACTTCATATCTTATGGGATTCACATGTTAATTTGGTTTAACTTTTCTAAAAGTTAACTTTAACTTTTCCAAAAGTTCACTTTAACTTTTCCAAAAGTTACCTTTAACTTTTTCGATAGTTAACTGTAACATTTTCAAAAGTTAACTTCATCTCTTATAGGATTTACATGTTAATTGGGTTTAACTTTTCTAAAAGTTAACTTTAACTTTTCCAAAAGTTTACTTTAATTTTTCCGAAAGTTAACTTTAACTTTTCTGAAAGTTAACTTTAACTTTTCCAATAGTTAACTTTAACTTTTCCGAAAGTCAACTTTAATTTTTCCAATAGTTAACTTTAACATTTCCAAAAGTTACCTTTAACTTTTTCGATAGTTTACTTTAACTTTTCTGAAAGTTAACTTCATATCTTATGGGATTCACATGTTAATTTGGTTTAACTTTTCTAAAAGTTAACTTTAACTTTTCCAAAAGTTCACTTTAACTTTTCCAAAAGTTACCTTTAACTTTTCCGAAAGTTAACTTTAACTTTTTCAAAAGTTACCTTTAACTTTTTTGATAGTTAACTTTATCTTTTTCGAAAGTTAACTTTATCTCTTATGGGATTTACATGTTAATTGGGTTTTAGTTTTCTAAAAGTTAACTTTAACTTTTCCAAAATATTTTTACAATCACCTTCCATGACTGTTAAATTCAACCTTTTTAAACTTTTCTAAAAGTTATTTTTTACTTTTTTAAATGTTAACTTTAACGCTTATTAGTTAACTTACAAATTTAACTTGAGTGAACCTAGCCTAACTTGTTCTAACTCGCAGAGGGGGATTTTACATCATGCTGAGAAGTGTTGAATATAAATGTAATGTTCATTGGGTTTATACTGACATACCAATACTATTGCTAGTGCATAACACGTCATCGTATATAATCATGTGGTATAGTATGAACCAATCAGCGATGAAATTAGAATGTGGAGGGGGGCGGTGGAGGGGTGGAGGGTTACAGTTTGGTATATAAGATGTTGCCTTGGCTTTAAATTTCATTTATTGTCTAAGATGGATTTTATTGTAGACATCCAAGGTTTTAAACAGAGCTGTAACGAATTTGTCTTTAAGGAGTTGGCTATTCTTCCACTTGAAGCAGATGCTCAACCTCGAGTTTATCTCTTTGAACCACCATATAGTTGGAATTATTTACCTGGACGATGCAAAAGTGAGAACCGTTGGTTGACCAATAATTATCATGGAATCCAATGGATAGCTGGAGATGTATCTTATGATGAACTACGTATCGTTCTTCAAAAAACACTACGAGGTGCAAAGACTATTTACACAAAAGGTAGTGAAAAAAAAGTGTGGTTAGAAAAATACTTGTTAAATGTGCAAAATTTAGAAGAAATAGACTGTCCATCAATTAAAACACACACACACACATACGTAAACACACTTTCTTGAATATTTACAAATTTCAAATAGAAATTAAAATTTGCACTTCTGCTTATTTACAATATATTATAAACAGTTTGCTTGAACTAGTGTCATTTCTACATCATTAGAATCTAAATTGTTTATATTATAATGTCCCCAAGCGAGGGTGTCCGTGCTATTTTTTATTAAATATCTTTTATCATCAAACGGACTTAAAGTTACTTTTGTCTGTTTTAATGTGTGTACATTATGGAGTTTTGACCGGATACAATATTGTGTTCTAGCTAGCATTTCAACTTTTTTTAAGCAGTAGACATAGTCATCAAAGTTAATTGTTTTCTTCACAACTACCTCCTTAACACCTTTAGCCTTTTTTATAAAGTCCTGATCCTCTACTCGAATGCTATACATTTTACTCCGTAAGCCAACAAATTCTGTAATAACTCTCCTACTACACTCATCTTTCATGAGACCTAAAACTTTTTTATTGACTTGCGGCATTCCATGTATATTATCAACAGGATAATCAGAAGTATCAAATTTAGAAATATCTGCTTTCATATCAGAATAGATATTTTCACATTTAACGTGATAAACAAGACTATCGGTGTCAGTATAGAGCAATTTACAGTTATCATTATACTTTTTTCGCATGTAATCGTAATGAAAATCATACATAAGTGTTTTGGAAATGTCTAAAACGCTAAGACCAATATAGATTGGTTTATTCATAAGCACTTCCGTTTTTCTAAGTTCCACTGCAACTAAATTTTTGCTAAAGATAGCTTGCGAGTGGAAGTTAGGTTTAGATATAAGAGCTTCAGCTCCATATCTACCCCCCCCCCCCCCACTTTGTTACAAGTTTAACGTCAACTCGTTTCCGTACGTTTTCCATTGTCTTACCGTACACTGCATTATTCATTAGCTTAAATAGATTTTTTTCAAAATCATTTGTAGCGTTCGTTCGCATCATGGTATTAAAATCCACATAACTTTTCAACCAAGCAGATTGTTTGAATTGTTAAATTCTGTGAATATGTGTAAGTTTAATACCATGTGCCAAAGCTTGCTTCAGTGCACGGTAATGGATAACGTATTTTTGTTTCGGTAGAAGGGTAGTTAGTAACTTTGTCTCTTTTGATCCTGGTGGTTTTAAGTGTCCTGAACAGAATGGCAGATCACTGTGATTGTTGTGTAATTCATCGGGATAGACTAAATCAACTTCTAAAATATAACCAACAGGAGCATCATCTTCAACGTTAAAATTAAAATTATTATTTACATTTGGCACCCACTTAAAACCACCGTAAGGAAGTGCTTGTATCATAGCACAACCATACAGGTTGTTCGCATCCAAGTACATAATGTAAGTTGACTCTTCTTCTTCTTTATATTTTTCCATATACTGATTATTAGCTCTGGCATATCTATTTGAACACTGGCTTACACCACCTCTAATGCCACGTTTAATAAACATAACCATATCTATATCAGTGAGAAGTTCCAATTTTACATTACTATACTTTAACATAGCATCCCAGCTCAACCCAGGTTTGGTATAATAATGAGCTGGATCTAAACCGTACGCAATAATACACTGGTTTCTAAAATTTTCAAAAATATCTGCGAGTAGTAAAATGTCAGTTTTCATGTACAAATATACATAATCGCAGAGATTTTTGCAATTAAATGTATTCCAGACTTTTTGCGCATGTATATAATCATCATTACTTACATGCGAATCGTTTAATGTACTGTAAAATTTTTCTATTGGAGGTAGTTGTGCCTCATTAAGTTTTGCTCTACAGTCCAAATACTCGTATGGAAAAATTCCTTTTCGGGTTAACAGTTCTACGTTATTTTTAGAGTAGCTAGAAAATTCGGAATTTATTATATTATGTTGAGGAAGATAAGATGCCAATTTATCCAAAGACGATGCCATAAATTTGAATGAATCTATGAACCGAAAATTGATGATACTCCCTTGAACATGTTTGGTGAAGCTAATATATCTTTCTTTGTTAACGGGGAGGAGGTGAACTTTACCCTCAAACTCAGTGGCAATGGATTTCATAATGAAATGCGCATCGTATCCACTTAAATTGTGGAATACTACAGGAATAGTTCTTGAATCCTGATAGTTGATGTTACAATCCTGATGCGCTACCCCCCTGTACTTTCCAGTTATATGACAATGATCTTTTACTTTCACAGCCCCATGCGCGATAGACTTTTTACAGATGTGACAAATGTTAGTGCTTCAAAAAGCAGCTTGTTGACTTGTATTTAGTTTCTCCATCGGAATGGTGACCATAAATACAGTCTCAATATCCTCTGCCAACTGTTTTAACTCTTTAGCAAACCATTTTGCAGGATCTTCTTCATCCTTAGGTGATGCTTTGTATACTGATAAAGTATCATCATAACACTTTAAATAGTATCCAATGCTCAGAAGTTTATGGTTTTGAAATACTTCTGTGCAATCACCTAAGGTTGAAGATTCCGTTTCAGGAAGTAATAAACTCTCGCAGTCTGCATATATGATAAATGGAGCACGCTCCTTATTATTGAAATTCTTGAATTGAATTACGTTGTTATTAGGCTGTGGTAAAATTACTTTAGTTTTATTCAATTTGTTACAATCTTCAGTATGTTCAATAAGTTTTTCTTCCGTATGAAAGTAATGCAAACAGCGATCGCAAATATACGTCTTGTGATCATGTTTAGACAATTGACTGCTTACAAGTCGCGATAAATTCTTTATCCAAACGTAATGATAGTTTAATGAAACGATTGTTTCATTAGCAGAAGCATCTTCCTCAACATTCAAACTTTCATCTATGTAATGATCTTCAATGCGTAAAAGATTCACATGAGAATCTCTTTTCTGTGATGTAAGATGTAATGATGTTACACTAAAATCATTATTAACCTTTTGAAGACCGTATACATTGACGGAAATTGTATTTAACGTTTCGAATTTCGCAACATCATTTAGAGCTACAGGAAATTTAATCCCAGTAAAATCTAAATCATCTTTGAAGTTTTCGTACTTCGATAAACGATTTGAATGAAAAGAAGCTGGATGCAATGCTGATAGAATTGACCACTTGAAGCATTGATTATCCTTATCATTATGAACATTAACACAGGCAAGCTTACTTTTAATAACTTCTGGCAGATCAATGTAAGAGCTAGCACGCAAGGGGTTGAATTTATTAATATTAACATCAAGTCTATGGATGGAGTCAAGAGTCCAATTGGATTCTTTTTCTTCAAATTCCTCCATTTTTCTAAGTGTTAGCTGTTTTACATTAACATTATAAAATTCATCTAACTGAGTTGAAGGTAAAATGGCACTTGCTTTAACTGCAAAGTTTTTTAAACTGAATTCTTCTGAACCGTCAGGTAGAGTTTTCTTAAATTTGGCGTACAATACCGTGTACGTTTTTACCGGACCAAGCGTGTTCAAACAAGTCTCGACATGATTTTTGAAGAGAACAAAGGCATCGTCTAAGAACTGATTAACATCTATATGCGTTAAATTTACTATTGTTCCCGACTGTAATTGATTATTAAAGGCTGTATCCGTGTCAACCCACTTAATTGTTCCATTTGAGTTATTGAGACCGGCGCCGCTCTTCTCTAATAAATTAAAATGACATTTCAAGTAATGCACTCTGTTTAATAAATTTAAGATTTTTTGTTTCTGAGGAACCGTAAAGCTATATCTATTAAAGAATTTTTTTAAAATAGCGTATTGCTGTTTACATTTATGCTGCCATTCGAATGCACTAATAAGACGAGCGTCAGCCGGTTTGGACTTTACAGAGCATAACTTTAATTCAGCAGTGTCAATGAAATTGGCGGAACATTCACAAATTTCATCTACACTTACAGCAGAGGCAAAACGTTTTTGTACACTGTTTCTACACCGGGGCATTTTTACAAATTTTTTCTAAAGTCTGAAAAAGAAAACTGAAAAAAGTCTGAAAAAATGCTAAAAAAAGCCTGAAAAAAAGCTAAAAAAGGTTGAAAAAATGCTGAAAAAAAAGGCTGAAAAAGAAGCTGAAAAAATAGAAGTAGAACGAGCTGTGTTGTTCTCACTGAAGTCGGGTTGAAGATTGCTAAATTTTCACACCAGAGGAAATTAGGCTCAGACTAGAACTGTGTACCTAAAACAGAAGAAGATAAAAATGTTATAAACAATGAATTGTTATTTACTGATAACTTTTCAAAATTATTAAAATAGTAATACTTACGGAACTTAGTGCTGAAGCCTAGTGTATTTGTACGTCCTATCCAAGTAGGTTGTGTAACAAGTATACCTATAACAGAAGAAGAGGAGGGGGGTGTTATTAACAAAAAATTGTTTTTATTTGTAAATAAACAAAAAAATTGTTATTTTATTTGTAAATAAACAAAAAATTGTTATTTTATTTGTAAATAAACAAAACATTGTTATTTTATTCATAAATAAACAAAAAAATTGTTATTTTATTAGTAAATAAACAAAGTTTTGAATTACTTACAGAGTTTATTATTGACAACCGTGAACCTCCTAGAGAAGTAGGCAGAAACTATGTCTGTGTATCTGTAACATTAAAAAACATTATTATAAACAACGAATTGTTATTTTACTGGTAAAATATACAAAATCTATAAAGCTAGAAATACTTACGGAGCTGCTCTTGAAAGAGAACCTGCTGCTACAAAACTCTGAAGCGAAATAAGATTTCACCTCTTGCGGACGCCTATACATTAGAGGCTCCCCACTCTCACAAGTGCCCCCACACTCGATAGCTCTGGGAAGCATGCGCGCAGCCTGCAGCAGCATGCCGCGCTGAGTTGCGTGGGCTGGGTCCTAGCGCCACCCACTCCCAACCACCCACTTGTGTCGCCCACTTAGGTCCGAGCGTTAATATCACCTTCCCTTGATTCCTCACGATTTTTATTATGATTTTTGAAATTTGATAACATATATGCAAAAGTGGGTGGTGTTTTGAAAAGTTAAGTCCCAATACATTAGTTTCGTAGTTGAGTTGTGGGTGGTGGGTGGTGTTGAGAATTGAATAAAGATATTTAAAACATCTACTAGATGGGTGGCAGGCGGTGGGTGGTAGGTGGAGTGGGTGGGTAAAGGGGGGGGGGTAGGGTAGATACAATGGAAACATATAGTGGTGGGTGGTAGGTAAGTTGTAGAAAAGAGTTAAAAACAATACATAGCGTATGCAAATTAGGTGGGTGGGGGTGGGTGATATGCAAATTAGTTCTTAGGTAAAAGTTAACAACAATACACAATTTATGCAAATTAGATTGGTGGTATTAAGGATATGCAAATTAGTTGTTCGGTAAAAGTTAACAACAATACTTAGTTTATGCAAATTAGATTGGTAGTATTAAGGATATGCAAATTAGTTCTTCGGTAAAAGGTAACAATAATACACAGTTTATGCAAATTAGATGGGTGGTATTAAGGATATGCAAATTAGTTCTTAGGTAAAAGTTAACAAAAATACACAGTTTATGCAAATTAGATTAGTGGTATTAAGGATATGCAAATTAGTTCTTAGGTAACAGTTAACAACAATACACAGTTTATGCAAATTAGATTAGTGATATTAAGGATATGCAAATTAGTTGTTCGGTAAAAGTTAACAACAATACTTAGTTTATGCAAATTAGATTGGTAGTATTAAGGATATGCAAATTAGTTTTTCGGTAAAAGGTAACAATAATACACAGTTTATGCAAATTAGATGGGTGGTATTAAGGATATGCAAATTAGTTCTTAGGTAAAAGTTAACAACAATACACAGTTTATGCAAATTAGATTGGTAGTATTAAGGATATGCAAATTAGTTCTTCGGTAAAAGGTAACAATAATACACAGTTTATGCAAATTAGATGGGTGGTATTAAGGATATGCAAATTAGTTATTAGGTAAAATTTAACAAAAATACACAGTTTATGCAAATTAGATTGGTGGTATTAAGGATATGTAAATTAGTTCTTAGGTAAAAGTTAACAACAATACTTAGTTTATGCAAATTATATTGGCAGTATTAAGGATATGCAAATTAGTTCTTCGGTAAAAGTTAACAACAATACGCAATTTATGCAAATTAGCCACATAAGTGGTATTGCATACTAATGATATGCAAATTAGTTCTTACATAACACTTTATGCAAATTAAAAGGGTTAGCATTTTAAGTTAAACTTGGCGGGATTCGATTGCAGCGCTGTCTATCAGTAGTGACCGGTGTGCTAACTCACTAAAATCACTGTCGGTAACGTAGAACTCTCACTTACAACAGACTAAAAGCCCGCTCAAAAGTAGGGAAATCCCCGCTTCAAATACCAAAATTGGGGGTAATTTTAAACTTACCGCGCAAAAGTGGGGGTAAAAATTCAAAATGGCACGCTTGAAAAACCTTAAAGTGGGGTTAAAATTTAACTTCCCGCTCAAAAGTGGGAGTAAAATTTAAATTCCCGCGCAAAAGTGGGGGTAAAAATCCAAAATGGCGCGGGGAATCCCCCCATACAGCGCCATCTGGTCGGTAACTAGGGTAAAACAGGTATGCAAACTAGGTGGGTGGTGGGTGGTGGGTGGCGGTGGGTGGTATGCAAATTAGTCTGCAGGAAAGGGTTAAAAACAATTCACAGCGTATGCAAATTAGGTGAGTGGGTGGTGGGTGGTATGCAAATTAGCCCTCGAACAATACACAGCGTATGCAAATTAGGTTGGATGTATGCAAATTAGTCTGCAGGAAAGGGTTAAAAACAATTCACAGCGTATGCAAATTAGGTGAGTGGGTGGTGGGTGGTATGCAAATTAGGTGGGTGGTATGCAAATTAGGTGGGTGGTATGCAAATGATATGCAAATTCAGGGGAATCCCCCAAAACAGCGCCACCTACCGGCCAAAGTCGGTAACTAGGGTAATGCAGATTCCTACACTCGGTCGGTAAAACAGATTTCTGCAGGATTACAGATTTAGCAATTTTCTCGGTCGGTAACTGTTCCCGGACCGGTATAGCTCTACTACTAGCATGCGTTTATTATAACTTTCTCGTAATTCAAAACAAAAGATAATCTTATTTTTGATTTTTAAAATGTATGTCCGCTAATGGTAATCTTGAACTTTAAACTCATTTTTCTTAAAACTAGAATTTAGACACTTCTAAATTTCAACGCTTATAACTTTGTAAATGTCGCCTCTCCCAAGTTGGTTAAACACTGAAATAGAATATATTTTACCAATCAGATGATTGCAGTTTTCGAACACGATCTGTGATTGTTTGAGTTTATTCATCTAGCAAAGAAAATAAACTAACAACGAAACATGCGAGGTTTGAAAATTTTTGCAAAGGTTAAAACAATTTTTTATCCCATAGGTACAAACATGACGCTTTTAGATGCCTGTAGGCAGGGTCTAAACGCATTCATTTGTTCGACGGGGTGAAAATGGCTTCCATTTATTCTCTAAGGAAAAAATGAACAGTTGATCCATGCATTTTTTCACCACAAGGCAAAAATGGCCACCATTTTCATACAGTCAAACAACCATTTAGACCATAACCTACAATCATTTAAAAGCACCAAGTTAGTGCCTTTGGAATAAAAAGTATCGTAAGCAACACGGGTTTAAAGTCAGTCTAATTAGTTTACAACGATGTTTGTGTACAAGTTCACTTATGAAATAATAGTATATTAAGCAAGTAGAAGAAAATAATTGTAGAGGGAGAAAACTGACACACAAACCTAGCGGTGGTCACCCGTACTATTTAATATAGTATTATACTGTATTTCGAATAAACGTACTTTATATTATATGACTGTTACATAGTTCTCTAAAAGTACTTTATTTCATAAGTGAACTTGTACACAAACATCATTGTAAACTAATTAGACTGACTTTAAACCCGTGTTGCTTACGATACTTTTTATCCCAAAGGCACAAACTTGGTGCTTTTAAATGTTTGTAGGTTCGGGTCTAAATTCTCTTGTTTGACCGTATAAAAATGGCCGCCATTTTTGCCCTGTGGTGAAAAAAATGCATGTATCAGCTGTTCATTTTTTCCCTAGGGAAAAAATGGAAGCCATTTTTACCCGGTCGAACAAATGAATGCGTTTAGACCCTGCCTACAGGCATCTAAAAGCGCCATGTTTGTGCCTGTGGGATAAAAAGTACTTTTAGAGTACTATGTAACAGTCATATAATATAAAGTACTTTTATTCAAAATACAGTATAATACTATATTAAATAGTACGGGTGACCACCGCTAGGTTCGTGTGTCAGTTTTCTCTCTCTACTACATCTCTGGCAACTCCAAGGTGTCAAAGATAATATATATAGGTACACGATCTCTGAGGTATATATACATATTATTTCAATCGGAAAAATAATTTCTTAAAGTTCAAAAAATAGCACTTTGTAAATCAAGTTTTCACAATAACATTTTTTTGGACTAGCATCTCAAGTTTGATTCCAAGAAATATTTACTTACTTTCCATATACAATTCTCGAACTAGTTCTATGAAGTTCATTTAAAAATTTATGTACAAAAAAATTTCAGAAATACAATTATTTTCTTCTACTTTTTATACCAATAATAAATTAATCCCAAAGATGCGAAAATATCGCTATAAGTATAGTTATATTTTTTAGATACGATTATTTTTCATTCATGGTAAGTACAATTTTATAAATATTTTTTTATGTAACTCCTGCTTCACTTTTCTTCCACCACTATTTCTTCTCCGGCGCAAGCGCGTCAAAGTTATATATATATATAGATACACGCGCGCTATGACATATATATTGTTTCAATCAATAAAGATAATTTTTTTAGTAAAACAAATAACAGCTTTTAAATACCATTTTCCTTTTTTTTTAACCACTCGTCACAAATTTGTTTTCAAAAAATATTTACATTCATTTCAGTTAGGATTCTGGAACTACAGTTATTGCAACATTTATGTAGAAAAAGATAATATTACAAGTACAGATATTTCTTAATTTATTCATATTCCTAAAATAAATAATCCCTATAGATGCAAAAATATAGTTGTAAGTAGAGTTTTATTTGATAGATAGAATTATTTTTATGCTTGAGAAGACTAATTTTATTGAGAACAGGATCTATATATTCATAAACTTTATTTTTAAGTAATCCTTAATATTTCTTAAAAAGGAAACTATAATTTTCATGTCTGTTATGTATTTTTTATAAAAAATAATAATTTTCTAATTAAATCTTTAAGAACCAATTCCCCTCTGCCGCCTCTAATGACAGTTTCACGCGTCAGTTTTTCCCCACTACCATTTCTTTTCGGGCGCTAGCGCGTTAAACTTATATATATATATACACGCACACTATGACATATATATATTGTTTCATTCAATAAAGTTAAATTTTGTAGTTAAAAAAATATCATTTATTAAAAACCATTTTTCTTTTTTTTATAGGCACTCGTCTAAAATCTGTTCCCAAAAAATATTTACTATTTTTCAAGTTATCATTCTGAAACTAGTGTTCTTCTACAATTACGTAGAAAAATATAATTTAACAAGTACAGCTATTTCTAAATTTATTTATATTCCTATTTTGAAATTATAGAAAATTTATTTTTATGCAATCCTAAATGTTTCTTCCACTCCAAACTATAATTTTCATTTCCGTTATGTATTTTTTTATAAAAAATGTATATTTTTTTATAAAAAATGTATATTTTTTAATTACATCTTTAAAAACCACTTCCCCTCTTCCGCCTCACATATGAGTTTTACGCTTCAGTTTTCTCTCACAACCATCATTTCTCCTCCGGCGCTAGTGCGTTAAAGATATATATATAGATACACGCGCGCTATGAAATATACATATATTGTTTTGATCAATAAAACTAATTTTTGTAGTTAAAAAAATCAGTTATTAAAAACCATTTTCCTTTTTTTTAGGCTCTTGTCTCAAACCTGTTTTAAAAAAATAATTGATTTCTTTCAAGTTACGATTATCAAACTAGTGTTATTACAATATTTATGGAGAAAAATATAATTTTTTTAATACGGCTATTTTTTAATTTATTTATATTCCTAAAATAAATAATCCCCAAAGATTCAAAAATATCATTGTAAGTAGAGTTTTATTTAATAGATAGAATTATGTTTATGCTTAAGAAGATTAATTTTATTGAGTACAGAATCTGTATATTTTTAAATTTTATTTTTAATCAATCCTAAACGTTTCTTTAATTCGAAACTATAATTTTCATGCCTGTTATGCATTTTTTATAAAAAATTGATATTTTTTAATTAAATCTTTGAGAAGCACTTCCCTTCTGCCGCCTCAAATGACAGTTTCGCGCGTCAGTTTTCTCCCACCACCATCCCTGAACGTTCACTCACTAATAACATTTTAATGACCTTCTACTTAACGAAAACGTCAAATTGCTTTTCGTTAAGTAGAAATTTGACTGTATAACTACATGCGCGCTATGACATATATATTGTTTCAATCAATAAAGTTAATTTTTTTGGTTAAAGAAATCAATTATTAAAAACTATTTTTCTCCTTTTTAAGCAATCCTAAATGTTTCTTTAATTCGAAACTATAATTTTCATGCTTGTTATGTATTTTTTTTAAAAAATTAATATTTTTTAAATAAATCTTTGAGAACCACTTCACCTCTGCCGCCTCAAATGACAGTTTCGCGCGTCAGTTTTCCCCACCACTATTTCTCCTCAGCGCTGCACAGTGGTTTGAAATCAGAAATTGATGTTCAAATCAACTTTTAGAGAGAACGGCTGCATGGATTTTCAATTTTTTTTTTTTTAAATTCATAAATAAATTCTTAACAGATCTGTGAGAGTAGACTTTTGTTTTTTGTTTTATTTTTTTTTTAATGTTAATGCAAACAGCTGAAAAAATGTCAACTTTTTCGTTTTCTTTTTTTATTTTCTACAAAAAAATTTTTTAATGCCTGCCAATACCTTGATTTCGTAGAAGTAACGAAATAGAATAAACAAAAATTTTGAAAGCGCTAATTTAATTGTTATTTACCCCCTATTACGCCCTAAGAGGGGGTAGGAATTCCAAATTTTACGAAAAGTCGAGTTCGGTGTCTGTTCCTATGTTTTTTGGAGCGCTGAAACCGAAAAAGACCCCCAAAAACAAATTTCTTCCCTACTTCACCCCCTATTACCCACTGATAGGGGGTCGATATTTCTAATTTAGAAAAAAAATCGAATAGGGTGTTTTTTCCTAATGTTTTTGGGGCGTTAAAACCGAGAAAGACCACCAAAAACAAATTCACCCCTCCTTCACCCCCTATTACCCCCTGGGAGGGGGTTGGAATTTCAAATTTTACGAAAAGTCGAGTTCGGTGTCTATTCCTATGTTTTTTGGAGCGCTGAAACCAAAAAAGACCCCCAAAAACAAATTTCTCCTATCATTCACAAGCTATTACCCCCTGGGAGGGGGTTGAAATTTCGAATTTCATAATAAAATAGGCACTGTACTCTACTTTTGTAAAATTAAAAATTGAATTTACTGCCAGGGTGTAACACATGGTAAAAAAAAGAGGAATATTTTTTTGGTTGTTTTTTCGGTTTAAGTGACCCAAAAAACATAGGGACAAACACCCCGTCCCAGGGGTAAAAGGGGGTGAAGGGGGAAGAAATTTGTTTTTGGGGGTCTTTTTCGGTTGCAGAGACCCATAAAGTATAGGAATAGACACAAAATTCAACTTGTCTTGAAATTCGAAATTCCAACCCCTGTTAGGGGTAATAGGGGGTAAAGGGGGGATTTGTTTTTGGTGGTCTATCTCGGTTTTATCGCCCAAAAAACCTTAAGAATAGACACTCTATTAGATTTTTTTTCGAAATTTTAAATATCAACCTCCTGTTAAGGGGTATTAGGGGGTGATGAAGGGGAGAAATTTGTTTTTCGGTGCCTTTTCGGTTTCAGCGCCCCAAAAAACATAGGAATAGACACTGAACTCGACTTTTGGTGTAATTCGAAATTCCAACCCCCTCCCAGGGGGTAATAGGGGGTGAATTTGTTTTTGGTGGTCTTTCTCAATTTTAACGCCCCAAAAACATTAGGAAAAAACACCCTATTCGATTTTTTTTCTAAATTAGAAATATATTGTTTCAATCAATAAAGTTAATTTTTTTAGTTAAAAAAAACCACTTATTAAATACCATTTTTCTTTTTGTTAGGCACTTGTCTCAAAACTGTTTACAAAAAATATTTACTTTCTTTCAAGGTACAATTCTTAAGCTAGTTTTATTACAACAATTATGTAGAAAAATATAATTTTTTTAATACAGCTATTTCTTTATTTTTTTTTATTCATGAAATAAATAATCCCTAAAGATGCAAAAATATCGTTTTAAGTAGAGTTTTATTTGATAGATAGAATTATTTTCATGCTTGATTAATTTTATTGAGGACATAATCTATTAATTTTTTAATTTTTGTTTTAAGCAATCCTAAATGTTTTTTTAATTCGAAACTATAATTTTCATGTTTGTTATGTATTTTAAATAAAAAACTAATATTTTTTAATTAAATCTTTGAGAACTACTTCACCTCTGCCGCCTTAAATGACAGTTTCGCGCGTCAGTTTTCTCCCACCACTATTTCTCCTCAGCGCTGGCGAGTCAAAGTTATATATAAAGATACACGCGCGCTATGACATATATATTGTTTCAGTCAATAAAGTTAATTTTTTTAGTTAAAAAAAAGCACTTATTAAATACCATTTTTCTCTTTTTTAGGCACTTGTCTCAAATCTGTTTACAAAAAATATTTACTTTTTTTCAAATTAACAATTTGACCTTGAGTTTTAAGGTCAAATTTTTTTTTTACAAAAAAACATTTATTATAATCAAATAGCCTGTAAAAAAAGCTTTAAAAATCACTATATACATGTTAACTTCTATGCAATCTACTTAGAAATATAATAAATTTAAAAAAATACATTTTAAAAAAATTCAAAATTTTAAAACTGTGTAACTCAAAAACTATTTTTTGGAATTTGAAAATATTTGGTATTTACACTTCCACTAACAATGGAAACACTTTAGCAAAATTTGAATAAATTTTATTTTTTGACCTAGACAGTTCAGGAATTTTGCCCCCTATATATAACATAAAATGTCCTTTTATAAGTTGATATTCAATTTCGTTCAGGAAAAGAAAGAAAAAATAATCATTGAAAATGTTCTTTTCTGCTCTTATCCTACATTTGCTTTGACAGCTGTCACATTTGTCAAATTGACATCATATTTGTAGTCAGCGTCCCCGAAACAGATATTGCTGTCATTTTCGTAAAAAATAATTACTTTTTAGAAAAGTTGACAACTGAATTGACAGCTGTCAATTGTCAATTTGACATCATATTCGTAATCAGCAACCCCGAAAACCTGTATACTGTCATTTTCGTCAAAATTAGTTACTTTTTAGAAAAGTTGACAACTGAATTGAGAGCTGTCAATTGTCAACTTTTCAATTTGACATCATATTCGTAATCAGCGACCCCGGAAACTCTTATAAACATGTGTCACTTATTTATAATTATTGTTACTACTTGGGAAACACAAGTTATGTTTTTTATGTTTGAGGCGCCATCTAGGATACGACATTTTGAAGTTTTTAATTTTGGGACCAGATTCGTATTTAGTAGTTTAACAACCTTTTAAACTCTGTGTCCTAAAAAATTTTTTTGACTTAGATGTCCGTCTGGGAGCTAACTAATTTTTTTTCACGATTTTTACGATTTGCATAAACATTTTGTTATTTATTAATAATAACAAATTTTTTTTTCCATTACTTGTATTTTTTTCTAGATACTGGCATCCATACTGAAGAAAATAAGCTTAACAGCATTAAAAAATATTGATATCTAAGAAAGTTACAGGCGTTTTTGCAAGTGGGACATATACAATCCGCAGGCGTTAAAGGGTTGAAGAAACGTTTAGGATTGCTTAAAAATAAAATTAAAAAATAAATAGATTATGTTCTTAATAAAATTAATCTTTTCACGATTAAATATAATTCTATCTATCAAATAAAACTCTACTTACAACGAAATTTTTGCATCTTTAGGGATTATTTATTTTTGGAATATGAATAAATTAAGAAATATCTGTACTTGTAATATTATCTTTTTCTACATAAATGTTGCAATAACTTTAGTTCCAGAATCCTAACTGAAATGAATGTTAATATTTTTTGGAAACAAATTTGAGACGAGTGGCTAAAAAAGAGGAAAATGGTATTTAAAAACTGTTATTTGTTTAACTAAAAAACTTAACTTTATTGATTGAAACAATATATATGTCATAGCGCGCGTGTATCTATATATATATAACTTTGACGCGCTAGCGCCGGAGAAGAAATAGTGGTGGGAGAAAAGTGAAGCGAGAAACTGTCATTTGAGTCGGCAGAATTGGTAATGAAGGATTCAATTATAATATATTATTTTTTTATAAGAAATATTTGACGAACATGAAAATGACGGAATTAAAGTTATAAAAGCTTTAGTATTGCTTGAAATTTACATTTACAGGAGGTTACATAAAAAATATTTATAAAATTGTACTTACCATGAATGAAAAATAATCGTATCTAAAAAATATAACTATACTTATAGCGATATTTTCGCATCTTTGGGATTAATTTATTATTGGTATAAAAAATAGTAGAAGAAAATAATTGTAGGGGGAGAAAACTGACACACGAACCTAGCGGTGGTCACCCGTACTATTTAATATACTTTATATTATATGACTGTTACATAGTTCTCTAAAAGTACTTTATTTCATAAGTGAACTTGTACACAAACATCATTGTAAACTAATTAGACTGACTTTAAACCCGTGTTGCTTACGATACTTTTTATTCCAAAGGCACAAACTTGGTGCTTTTAAATGATTGTAGGTTATGGTCTAAATGGTTGTTTGACCGTATGAAAATGGTGGCCATTTTTGCCTTGTGGTGAAAAAATGCATGGATCAACTGTTCATTTTTTCCCTAGAGAAAAAATGGAAGCCATTTTCACCCGGTCGAACAAATGAATGCGTTTAGACCCTGCCTACAGGCAACTAAAAGCGTCATGTTTGTGCCTATGGGATGAAAAATTGTTTTAACCTTTGCAAAAATTTTCAAACCTCGCATGTTTCGTTGTTAGTTTATTTTCTTTGCTAGATGAATAAACTCAAACAATCACAGATCGTGTTCGAAAACTGCAATCATCTGATTGGTAAAATATATTCTATTTCAGTGTTTAACCAACTTGGGAGAGGCGACATTTACAAAGTTATAAGCATTGAAATTTAGAAGTGTCTAAATTCTAGTTTTGACAAAAATGAGTTAAAAGTTCAAGATTACCATTAGCGGACGGGACGCATAAATTTATACCGATTGACATTTGATCGACTGGACATTTGGACGAAGGGCATTTGGACGAATTGACATTTGGACGAAATGACATTTGGACGAATCGACATTTGGACGAATCGACATTTGGACGAAATGACATTTGGACGAATCGACATTTTGACGAAAGGACATTTGGACGAATCGACATTTTGACGAAAGGACATTTGGACGAATCGACATTTGGACGAAAGGACATTTGGACGAATCGACATTTTGACGAAAGGACATTTG
This sequence comes from Ganaspis brasiliensis, assembly GCA_037103525.1. Taxonomy (NCBI): domain Eukaryota; kingdom Metazoa; phylum Arthropoda; class Insecta; order Hymenoptera; family Figitidae; genus Ganaspis; species Ganaspis brasiliensis. The sequence goes on from JAZKLR010000126.1 coordinate 967,886, forward strand.
GACGAATCGACATTTAGACGAAAGGACATTTGGACGAATCGACATTTTGACGAATCGACATTTTGACGAAAGGACATTTGGACGAATCGACATTTTGACGAAAGGACATTTGGACGAATGGACATTTGGACGAATCGACATTTTGACGAAAGGACATTTGGACGAATCGACATTTTGACGAAAGGACATTTGGACATGTCCATTCGTCAAAATGTCGATTCGTCCAAATGTCCTTTCGTTAAAATGTCGATTCGTCCAAATGTCCTTTCGTCAAAATGTCGATTCGTCCAAATGTCATTTCGTCCAAATGTCGATTCGTCCAAATGTCATTTCGTCCAAATGTCGATTCGTCCAAATGTCATTTCGTCCAAATGTCAATTCGTCCAAATGCCCTTCGTCCAAATGTCCAGTCGATCAAATGTCAATCGGTATAAATTTATGCGTCCCTAGCGGACATACATTTTAAAAATCAAAAATAAGATCATCTTTTGTTTTGAATTACGAGAAAGTTATAATAAACGCATGCTTCCTCGTGGGATATTACGCAGTTTGTTTTTCAGAAATAAAACAAAATTCGAAAATCTGAACCTAATTGTTTAGATAAATGCGAAAATCTCGTAAAATAAAATCGACAAAGTGAGCTCTTTTCATGCGGACGTACAGTCGCGTTTATTTATACCTTCACATTTTTTCACTAGATTTTTTATGGAAAGACATGAAAAAATCTAGTGGAAAATGGGAAGGCATCAATGTTCCCGACTGTACACATATATGTATGGCAAAAAATCAAGGAAATGATAAGTAGATAAGTACATTTTCTTGCCTGCCCTCATATATTTTTACAATAAATAATATTAGTTTCAATAGTAATTTATGTGAATTAATGTTCCATTAAATTATACAAATTTTAAACGTACATTATTATACTTAACATTTTGTAATAAATGAACTACTGTAACATACACATGAATAAAGATTTACAAATCAATTAATATGTACACCTGTAAGATTGGTACGTAGATCATTAGATTTTCCTCTCTGAGAGGAAAATCGTCAAAATTATAAGAAATTTGATACTTAAGAAACTATTTTATTTTAAAAATTAAATGTATATTTTATATTTTAAGGATTGTGAAAATTCAGTCAGCTGAATAATGATAAATTTCATTTGAAAATGTCAGTTAACAAGATTCTTTATTTAATCAAATCGCTAGAGATTTTTCTATCTCTCATCGCAACGCAGGCAACGTTGACGCGTCAATTTTTAGCGGGATTCCACATTTCAAGGTAAAATGTTCCGTGTGCGTCGACGCGCTGTTGCGCGCGTCAGTTTAAGCGCGGGACGCGTGAAACTTGAATTTTTACCAACTGTCAGCAGTAAAAATAAAAATTCCCAGTTTTATGTACCATGTCTGTTATTTATTTATTTTATTTTTATAATAAATAAAATGAAAACTTTCTTTTTATTTTAACAATTATAAAACTTATTACAGAAGTCAGTATGTTTTAATATGAAATTGTAATATTTTTATAGTTATTTAATTTGTCCACCTTTAAGTTTAAGTTTTATTATAAAGAAATTATTAAGCCTTAAATATTTTATTTTTAGTTATAGGACATGTCTACTGTATTTTCTATGGCAATATTATTTAATTATGTTTATACCATTTGTATAAATTTTATGCATTTCTCTATTTTGGTTTCTCGATAGGCTAATTAAGTCTAGGGACTTATGATTAATTTAGTAGTGAAAGTAAATAATACATCAGAGTAACAGTTCAGAATCCTTACTTGACATTACGTTATATAATTTATTGTAAGAAGAAAAAAAGATTTTTTAAAGTTAAAACTGAATAATAATTAATTTTTAGAACGATTAAAAAATTTTATGCAACACATAACATTTTGGTTTTGATATGTACAAAAAGACAGCTTTTGAACACTGAGAAAAATCTGTTGTTATTATTGCATGGCAGATGCTATGAATATAGTATAAAAACCAATTGTACCAAAATTATACAAATCCGCCTAAATACTAGACCGGTATGCCTAGTATTGAGGCCAAGCCCGAGCAATAACTATACGTTCTGTTAGAAATATAGCATCAATAGAATTATGAAAAAATGCACAAATGATTTCAAGCAATAATTAATAATTAATTCAATAATTAATTTTTACGAAAAATATTCTACAAAATATAAAAATGGCATTTGTTAGATTTTTATAACAAATTAATTTTGTAAACAAATTGATTCGTTTAGACAACAGTCAAACAGTTGTACATTTTAATGCAAAAGATTAATTAAACAGTTGATAATACCTGAGATAAATAATAATAATCATTTCTATCGATAAAACTGTCAAACATGGATTTTACATAATTAAAAATAAGTATTGGATTTATTATTGGATAATGTGCTGAGAGTATGCAACGGAAATAAATATTGGATTGAGTGCTAGAATAGGTATTGGTTGAAGTATTGGAAATTCAGATAAATTTTTTGCTAAACATTCTTAAAAATTTTACTTGTTGCGCACTAAAAAAGTAATGGGTTTCCAGTACTTAAACTAATATTTATTTTAGTACTTTAACCAATACTCAATCCCAATACTTAATCCGAATACATAATCCAATACTTATTTTTGATAAGGAAAGGTGCTTATAAGTGCAAAAATTAAAAAGAAAAAGAGTAATTTGGAATAGTCTTGTATCGGGCTAAGGTAGTCTAAATTAAACGTTATAAAGGTAAAATTACTTATCAGAGAGTCAGCTTTAGGATCCAGAAGTTTAATTTTAACTTTTTTTTTTTAAAACATTCAAACGATTTTGATTTTTTGAAATTAGAAATTTTTTCACACATTTTACATAAAAAAATGGAGTTGCCCGACGGCAGCAGTAAATATTAAAAATAATTTTGACAAACTCTATTTTATTAAAGAATAACTCGAAATTTTCAATTTTTAAAAAAGTTAGAAGCAAGTCCTTCATGAAATAAAAAAAAACTTTGTTGTCTTGTATCAATTTTAATTATTTCTTAGTGCCCCCCCCCCCCCCTCGCGAAATTCATTTCTTGTTTTCCACGTGATTTACTACTTACCTAACAAAATTATTAAACAGGAAAAATATAACATTTTAAGACTCTTGTTTAGGTATCCTTATATCAAAAGAATCTCAGTCGGATATCCGATGGATGTCGGACGATGTAGTAGGATATCCTGAAAATGTCTTCAAAATATGACTGGATATTCTTAGAATATCCAATGGATATTAAAATTTCCGCTTACTCGAAAAATATCCGGGATATTTTATGGATATTTGAAATTCGAGATAAATATTAAATATTCTAATCATATTCTGAGGCTATCTTCTGGATACCCTTAGAACATTTATACCATATTCTGAGGATATTGAGCGTAAGTTACTTGTGAATACTAACAGGATATCCTATACATCTTCTCGAATATTCATACGATATCCAATGTATATCGGCTGTTATCATAGATAACATCGAATTTCATCAAATGAAACTTTTATAAAAGAGTGTGCAGGGGCATAGCTAGGTCCAGTGTCCCTCTGGACAAATAGTTACCCCACAAAATTTATAAGTATCACATTTCTGTTTGTGAGTATCACCCTCTTTTCAGAAAATATATGCAAATTGAAGTGACATCGGGGTAGATCCTCCCTCCCCCGCCCTGTACCTGCGCTACTGTGAGTGCGAATTCGTAATTAGAAAATGTACTTGAGTTGGTCAACAATATTTCCATATCTGACATCTCATAAGATTTTTATAAATAGAAATAATGTAGTAAAGGTTTTTATTATTTTAAAATGAAAGAAAATCATCATGCACACATATTGTACATACAACTGGGAACTTTTTTTTCACTGCTTACAGTTGGTAACAATTCAATTCTCACGCGTCGCGCGACTAAACTCACGCGCGCGGTAGAGCGGCAACGCACGCGTTGCACTTCACCTTTTCATCTGGAATGGGCATAACTACCACTATTGGGCTGGCATAATCCGAGTTTGACGTTCTTATAATGTCCTCCCGAACCCATACGTCAATTTGTTTATTAACCGTTTCCTTTTCAATTGGTGCCAATCACCGAGCACTCTGATATACCGGCACTTCATCCGTAAGAAGAATTTTTAATATGGATAATATAATTATTTTACCCAAAGACAAGAGAGAAGCATCTGAGAGATTACAAATTGTCTTGAAAGTAGCGAGCGAGTTTAATTTAACATTTAGTTGGAAGAAATGTCAAGTGTTAAAAAAGTGTGCTAATTTTTTAGGTTATATAATAGAGAATTGTATGATTAAACCGTATTATAACCGACTGCAAGGCGTTTACGCAGACGATGTCAAAAAAGGATATCTCTCCATAAATTGACAAATGGGCTTTGATGTTGGAAGATTACCAATATAAAATAAAGCACCGCGCAGGTACCATAATGGTGCATGTGGATGCCTTGAGCAGGTATCCAATAGCGGAAGTAAAGGTGATAAACGAAGAAGCCGGTACCGTTGGAGCGATTGAAGAGAAGTCAAGAGTCGAATTTGTCCCTGATAGAGGTCAAGGACAAATTAAAAAAAAGCCAGCTTAAGGGATACGAAATCAGGAACGGATTGTTGTGCAGGAAAGTTCAGCAGGAGTATGCAGGATGAGGTGATTCAACGAAGCCATGAACAGGGCCATTTTGGTGAAGCAAAGACAGGAGAGTTGATTAACAGAAATTACTGGTTCAGGGGGATGTCAGAAAGGATTAAAAAGGTTTTATGAAACTGCGTGCCTTGTATTTTTGCAGAGCGCAAGCATGGAAAACCTGAAGGGTTTCTCCATCCAATCGATAAAGGTTAAGGGCCGATGGAGACGTACCTGTTGGACCATTTAGGATCCTTACCTTTGACTAAAAAAAACTATCGACATATCCTGGCTGTAATCGATGCCTTCACTAAATGTGTATGGTTATATCCCACCAAGTCAACGACTTCGCGAGAGGTGATAGATAGATTACTGCGTCAATCGGCAATCTTCGTACTGCTTTTACGTCCTCGGAGTTTAAAGAGTACTGCGAAGACGACGGAATTGCTTATTCCACAATAGTAGTAGGAGTGCCAAGGGGAAATGGCCAGGTGGAACGCCTAAATGAAACTCTGATCCCTCTTGTAACAAAGTTGGCAGCTCCAGAACCAGGAGACTGGTATAAGTTTATAAATAAAGCCCAGCAGTATTTCAATCATGTTCCTTCGAGGAGTACAGGTTTTGTGCCGTTTACGAATAAGTACTCGAATGTGGTTTAAAGAAGATCCACAGATCAGAGAACTAATCGAGAGCGACCGGGCAAATTGGATAATGGAAAAGCAAAGAGAGCTAACGGAACAGGCTCGAGAAAAAATTGGGAAAATACAGGCCAAAAATAAAAAGACTTATGATAGAAAACGGAGGAGAGCAAGTTGCTATCAGGAAGATGACCTGATGGCGATCAGACGTACTCAGGGTGGACCAGGACTAAAATTTTGTGCTAAATTTTTTGGTTCCTATAAAGTGACGCAGGTCCTAAGAAACGACCGTTATCTAGTAGCGAAACTAGGACAAGGAGAAGGACCAAGAGTGGCATCAACATCAGTTGACAACATGAAGCCTTAGGTAGAGACAACAACAATCGACACCTGAGGACAGGTGTGTTTCTTCAGGATGGCCGAGTGTGGTACGAGAACGCTTTTTCTTGGACGAATAATTCGGTTGCGATGATCGGAGAATCAACGAAGTCGGTCGCAATAGGCCAATTTATCGTATCGTATACTGAAATACTATATCAGCATATAATCATCATAAAATCATCTACTGCATCTCATTTTATCAAATTCAATATCAGAAAAGTTAATATTTTTATACCTTATTGTTGTCTGTACAATTGCTTGACTTCGTCAGCAATTTCATCATACTTATACTGTGATGTGGGGTGAAAACCTCATACTTTGCAATCTAAAATTAAAAAAAAATAAGTGAAGTTTCAAAAAGCACAAACATCCAATTTTAATAGTCCAAACATGCAATGTAAACATTTTGTTTGTGAAAAAAGCAAGAAACCTTCTCCATTTGTTCCAATGCGTAAAAATGTAAATACGTAATTTTTGATTATTCAAAATTTTGATATTAAATGGTGCTACCGGGCACCTCAATTTACCCATGTAAAATGCATGAGAAGATTTTTAATTTTTTATAAATCAAAATTCTTTGCGTAAGTTTAACAAAAGTTAACAACAACCCTTAGGATCTGATAGTTAACTCTTTGACGAGTAATTTGAGGTATATAACTATCAATTTTGACAAACCTAACCCAGACAAGTACTACTCAAAAGTTACATCTTTTTATTAATATTTACAACTTAACGTGTTTCTGCTGTTCAATATCGAGCTTTGACCATATATTTTGTGAAATTCTCTTTTTACTCAGTATTCAAAACATTCTCAATTAATTGATAATTTTGTTTAACCAACTTTAATTTGTTTAAATAACTTGTTTAAACAAAAAATTGTTTCAAACCATATTTTTTTTTGGAGTTTCAGCAACAATTATAAACCCTGATCTAAATTAAATTTTTTCTAAAACATTTTTTTAATGTTTAAACAATTTCTTATTAGCGTAAAGTGAGACAATTATGTGCTCTCGGGGGTATTTAGTGCACTCGAGATTACAAAGGGTACTAAGTAAAATTACCTAATTGTTTATCGAAAATCAAAAAAATTCATAAAGTCGTGGAAATCAATCTGAAAATTTACAATGTTCTAACAATTCTGTTCAGGTCTCCGGAAGATTAAAAGTGTTTCTGAAAATATTAATAATACTTTTTGAAAATTTATTCGTGATGGTGCATGTACGTGAGGCGCTGATTTTTTATTGCATATTTTAGGGAAAAAATGTAAAAAACTGAAAAATCAGAATTTGGTGGGTTATTTTGTGCATTCTTTAAAATCAATAATTTTTTAAAAATTTGTTTTGTATGTAGTAAAAAAGAATCTAGTGTTTCATTTTAAAATATTTCTGTCTTACTTTTGTTATAACAGACGAGAAATAAACATAAAATTTCAATTTTACTCGTAATGCAATAAAAACCTAAAAAAAGTAACATTATAATAAGGGGCCGTCCATAAATTACGTAAGACTTTTAGGAGGAGGGGGGAGGGTCCTGAAAATCTTTCGACCAATAGATAAAATGGTGAGGGGTGGGGCTTCAAATTACAAAATTTCTCTTTGGCTAACTCATAGGATTCCTTTAGAAGGATGTCCACAACATAAATGAATAGTTACATTTTTTATTTTATTAACGGTTTCAACGTTAAAGAAAACACCTTTTTTGACAATCTTTTTTAGAAATATGGATAAAACAAATTTATTCAAACCTTTTATACGTTATTAAGTATCTTTTTAAGAACATTCTGTAATTTTTTAATATTAATTTATATTGACTATTAAGCCACTGAGAAAGCTTTTCCAAGAAAAATTTTCATTTTTAAAATTTTCATTTTTAAATTTTTAGTGGTCATTTAATGTGAAAATTGTTATTTTTCACGAAAAGTTCCGCCAGTTTGTAAATGGAAAACATCCTTAATGCAAAAAAAATCTAAAACTCATCATTGGGGGGAGGTATTTTATATGTAGAAAGTGTGTACCAAGTTTAAAATGAATCGGTAATGTAGTTTTTAAATGGTAGTGAACACGGACTTTAAAAATAGTGTTTTTGAGAAAAACGTATAGTGCTTCACGATATCAAGACGATACACAGTTAATAATTTTGTGTATATTTAACACAAATTAAATGTCCGAAACGGTCCACTCAAAATTTGTGTTAAAATAACACAAACTATATGTTTATTTAACAATTGTTTATGTTAAATTAACACAATTTTCATGTTGAATTAACACAATCTTTGTGTTAAATTTAACACAAAGAATATGTGGACCGTTTTTTACACAAAATTTTTCACTGTGTACGATATTTGAGCAATATTGATATGGATCTCGAAATTTCTCGACTATCCAAATATCGTATCGATATTGTTGACAAAAATATCGTCTTGAGTCGATAATATCGACTAAGTTAAAATTTTCTTGATGAATTATATATTATGTATCAACGTGCTTATACACTCAAATATCACTTTAAATGTAACTGTTTAGCCTATAATACATAGTAAATACATTAGTAAAAAAAGTTCTAGCACATTTTATTCACGTTTTTTTCTTAATCTGATGAAAATATTTTTCACACGTTTGATTTGTTTACCTATTTTGAATATCTAAAAATTTTTAACATTTAAAGGTTCCTTTTAGTATGGATGACAGAAGAGATAAAAAAAAGTTACCTACAAAGAGGGGTTAGACCACTGTGAACCTTTCAAAAAATCGAAAACTTTTTTATCTAGAAAGGTGCCATAAGGTCTTAAAAACGAGGAACAATAAACATTATAGAAAGAAAACAATATTAAAAGAATACATTTTGAAACCAGGCGAAGACCTACTATGTGTACACTGAGAAAAAATTTTGTTAAAAATTCCTGTGCTGTTTACTACAAAAGCGTCATAATTGACAGTCTCCGAAATTTTACCGTGCTGTCTTACAATTTTTACCGGATTTTCTAGTAAAAACTGTGGGAAATCCAGTAAAAATTGTAAGACAGCACGGTAAAATTTCGGAGACTGTCAATTATGACGTTTTTCTAGTGAACAGCACAGGAATTTTTACCAAAAATTTTTCGCACAATTTTTGAGCGATATACTTAAAAACTGGTATGCATCTACATTATAACTTTCTTCATAGAAGTACGTAAAGGGGTTTTCTCCAGTAACAAAAAAAAAAATTTTTATTAACAATTGTCTGTCAATTTTTTACCGAAAAACTTGAAATTTTGATTCAAATGTGTGCCATTTTCACGAAAACTGTTTTTTTCAAAATCCTCTAGTTACTTCTCTGGCTTTTAAGTTGCAAATTCATAAAAATGTTGTGTTTTGGTTCCAGATCAAGAATTCAAAAAGATTTTCTACCGGGGCTGTATACCTCAATACTTAAGAAAATGAATTTTTTAAATCGACCATCTAGACCGACATTTTAACTTTTTCAACATAGTAAAATAATTTTTTTATATTTCAATAGATACCTAATAATACCTAATAATTCAATAGATACCGGGTTTAATTTAATTTATTCTGTTCTCTTAAAAAAATCTGAAAATTAGGTCTAATTTTTGTACTTTACAGTGGTGTAACATCTTAAAGCGAAACAGTTAGTTGAGCAAAAGTTGTCAGTGAGTAGCACCTGACTAATGCCCAACGCACAAAGAATACGTGAAGTTACTAATTTACGTTAAACGTATGTCATATTCTAAACAAAACAATTCTTTAAAAGATCAAAATGTTTTTCAAACCATATTTTTTTAATCTTGAATCATTGAGATCAATACTACTTTCTCATTAAAGTCGATATCGATAATATCGAAAATCTCGGAAGTCCTTTATCGATATTGTATCGAATTTTTTTTTAGAATATCGTCTTGATATCGTCTTGAAATTCAAGACGATATCGAGACATTTTTTATGGCTCAGAAATCGCTCCTTTAAGTAGTGTATTGGAAAATATTTGCAAATTTAAAAATAAACAAATTACAGCTGATTATTTAATAAAAAAAACATGAATTTTGAAGCCTAGACCAACGGACGCTCAAATATTCATTACTTTGTCAATTTTGCTTCGATTGACTGAAAATGTTAACACAATACTCTAGAGATATTATGCATTCACATAAAAAAAATGAAAAAAAAATTAATTCCTTACCCCCCCCCCCCCCCTTAAATTCTGAATTTTAATAAAGCATTAAGTGTAAAAAGAGCTGTTTTGTGCACAAAATAGCCCCACTGGACAGTACTTAAACTCAAATTCTTGTAGAATTACAATGATTTTTTTTATTATTAATGCGGTTAACTATGTAAAGAATTCCAAAATATTTTAAAATTACAAATTAAAATTGTTAAAATATTTTCATTTAATTAAAAAAGAATTAAGAATGCTTTGAATATTGAGTAAAACCAATATCCGACAAAAAATGACTATCAAAACTCGATTTTGTACCGCAAAAATACGCTATATTATTAATTGTAAATATTAAAAAAAGGGGGTAACTGTGGGGGAGTACCGTATCGGGTTTGAATTGTCAAAATTGAAAGTTATATGCCTTGAATTGCTCTTTAGAGAGTCAGTTATAAGATCCCGACGTTTAATTAAAAAATTAAATAAATTAAATTTAAATTTAAATTAAAATTTAAATTAATTTTAAATAAAAAATTTTCCCATGCAATTTTTTTATTTAAACAATATATTTAACTATTTTGTTTACTATTTCCTTTTATTTATGAAACTCTTGTTTAAGAACGTTTTCAGGGTAAGTCCCTCCGTTTTTGCATAAAATATCGGGTGTCACACCTCAGCAAAAATTTGAAAATTTTGGCTGGAGTTTACAGCATTTGGCAAATTTGACTATATGTGCGCGCCCCGTGATGCAAACGATTGGCCGCGGATCAAAAGTGTACTTTGCTGAGTCGTAACACATTATACTATTAATTATATTATATTTATTATTATTTTTACCTTCCTGATTTTGTCTTCGAAATTTTGCATTTGTTTCAATTTTAATTTTAACAGAGTGATGTTCTGTATGCCACTACACTCTTGAAGTAAAGAAATTAACTCCGTTTCATAAAGTATTCCTAGGTAATCATTCTGAATATATTTCATGTAAACCTGTGAATAATTTCTGTATGATTATTCTGATTTTAAGGTAGTTAAATGTGACAGGAGTCAAAATTTAGACACTCTTTAAGCCTTATTCAATTTTATCTCTCTCCTTCTTCCCAAAGCTGCACAAATATTAATACGCAAATATATGCAGTGTTGTCTCCTACTATAGAAGTCAGAAATGTTTTGATCCTACCCCCCATATAGTTTCCGATTAAACAAATTTCTCTTGACTTTCTACGTGGAAAACTGCACTTTTCCATAAATTTGACATAAAATCGTCGCTGAGTACGAATTTGAAGTCAAATTTCCAAAATTCAAAATGGCTGATCCAATATGGCCACCAAAATTTTTGACAATCTTAATATGTCAACGTAATTTTGCGAATCTTGTTACTCGGGGTTTTTTGGATCACTGAGTACGAATCTGATATCAGAGTGTATAGTACAAGTTAAAATTGTAGGATCGAATATGGTCTCAAAAATTTTTAAAATCTTAAAATTTTGGAATTTTAATTTTTTAAAATTTTTTTGTGGACATATTGGATCTGACATTTTGAATTTTTGAACTTTGATATCAGATTCATATTCAGCGACTCCGAAAACCCCTTAGTAACAAGTATCTCAAAATTTCATTGACATCTTAAGGTTTTCAAAAATTTTGGCGGCCATATTAGATCCGCCATTTTGAATTTAGAATATGCAGGATAATATTTTATAAATTGATCAGTTTTTTGTAAAACTTGTTAGTTGGAATTATTTGAGGTCACCGGTTATGATTTATCAGTAAAAATTCTTTAGTAACAAGTTTCAAAGAAATATGACCAATTTTCAATATGTTTCTTGCATATTGGATCCGCCATTTTAAATTTTTGAAATCTAACTTCAGATTCGTGTTTAGCGACCCCAAAAATATTTAGACACTCAGTATCATAAATATAAAATTTTTTTTTAATAGAAACGTACACTCGATATCTATCTATTGGAAAAAAAACTTCTTCCGTAGACATTTTGGATCCGACATCTTGAAACTTTTTAAAATTCGGTTCGACATAATATTAATACTGCAAATTTCTATAGTTATAAACTTGTATTATGTACTTATTAACAATAAAATACAAGAGCAATCGATGCGAACTAAAAAAAATTGCAACAACGTGAAGAAATGTATATTTTTATCACCGTATAAAAAGTTTTTTTCCGACGTATTGACTGAACTATATGTATAGGAATACGCTAGTGTAGTGTCTCGGACAAAAAGTTTTTTTTATGACTGTGAAAACATTCAAATCAATTGATTAAATTAAAAATGTGTATATAGACATTTCTATTTCTTGATAGTGCGGCCAAAGAGGGTTTTGCACGTGTTAAAGAGTGTCCAAAGAATTAGAAAGATTTTTATAAAAAACAAAAATAGTGCTTTTCATACAGTCAAAAGTTTTTTTTGTGAAATACGATAAAATGCGCTTTCGCCAACAAGACGAGCATAAGATTTATCAACTTCCAGCCAGGAAATGCTCGCATTATTTACGGGCCAGCCTCCGCTTTTTTTAATTATTTCTTTAAATGAATGAAGACTCTTATTAGTTCTCCCTGCAAAAGATAATTTAGTCCTCTTGATAAAATTTATATTTCATTAGTGTAAAAAAACCTACTATATTTTAGTAGAATATTTGTCCACTTATATCTTTATGCATGAATTCTTAAAGTGGTCTCCTAATTATTGCCTGGGTCAGCTATATTAGTCATAACTATATTTTTTAAAATCTGTGTTAAATCTATTCACATCAATTTAACAAAATTAAAAGGTTTTTTAAAAGTCATTTACAATTAATCTTTTTTGAACCTTAAAGAAACTTTTGAAAAACTGTTTACACATCTAAATATCTGCATAGTGACATTATGGATTATAAAAAATATAGGTTCATCATTTATATTGCTGCCCAAAAATAGAATTACCTTACCTTCATTTATGCATGCTGCAATCCATTTCTTTTCTTGCTTCAAATTAAAACTGTCTTTCTCTTCGTTTATGCTTTTTGTAAGAATCGCTGACAAATATAAAATTTTTTATAAAGAATGAGTTTGGGCGTTGTATTTTAAGTGATTATTTTGGGTCAGTAATTATTTTTCTACCAGACATGCGCAAAAAACTCGTGTTTTTGTTGTCGTGAACCAGGATAGAACTCACATTCTTTAGGTTAGACTGGAATTGTTTTTAACCTCTGACGTCACTAACTTCAAAACTGTGAGTCTTGCCCACATCACGCGCACAAAACACAAAGTTTCGCATACTTGTCGTAGAGTTGCTTTCTCAGTGATAGGCCCCTCTCTCGTGGAGCGTCACATATGCACCTCGGAAGACCGATTATTTGCTTGCCTTGATGCATAATACACTATTGTTAATTTTATGAACACTTTGCTTTCTCATAGTAGTAACTTAATTTGTGTATTATTTATGTATATAATGAAAATTAAGATTTCAATTAAATTCTATGAAAAATTAATCTAAAATAAAAAAATCACTTTATTAGTATTTATTCAAACGCGAGTAATTTAAAAAAAATTGATCTAAATAGCTTAAATATTACGGAAGTTATCATTAAACAAAAAAAATAATACTTAAAATTTTGAATTTGAATATTTTCAATAATATTTTGAATTTTTTAAAAATACTTGAGATTTCTTTTTTTTAAAAAAAGTATAAGTGTCGAATAAGGACCAAAGTCTCCTTCTCTGAAAACATGTGCTCGGGAAAAATCGTCGAGGTGCCACTTCCGGAATAAAATTTCCTTGTTTCAATAATGAAAGATTCTAGTCTAGCTCGGAATACTCCTCAAATGAAGTCTCTGTGTTATTAAAAGATCCTTTATGACAATTAAAGTCATAATTTGTTTCTTGAATTTCATTTCTTGAAATGTAAAAGATCGAAACATAAAAATGTGCTCATAGCGTCTCTTTTGGCCAACAGTTTCATACCAACACTGTATTAATAGTTTTAAAGTTGCAAATTCTTGTAAAGATAATTGCTTTATCTAACTTTCTTTTTCTATTAAATAAATCATTTGTCTGCCGAACTTGTAGCAATGAATATTAACTAAAATTGATTCACGGCTTAAATTACTTTAAGGATGTAGTCTGGTATTCCGAGCCTATTTTGGAAGCTTATTTCAATAATCTTTTTTTTTTGTTATAAAATAATTTTTAATCAAATAAAATCTTTTAACATCTTTTTGTTCTTATTATGAATTATTAAAAAAAAGTATTTCGTTATTAATAATAAACAATTGATTTTTGAATTTTTTGGTATGATTTTGGGTGTACCAACCTTGACTCAAGCGTCGTTTAGCTTCATATCACACACACACCATGAACGCTTTATACAAACACCAAATTGCGTTCCACATTTTCGTATAACATCTTAATGATCAATTTTAGTCAACTTCATTTGTCTTTGGCATATTTCTTCTACATTTAATTATCTAATTTTGAAACTGCAATAACGTTTTTTGTTGAGCGTATAACACGGACTCGCCGAATACGTCTATATAGTTCGCACACTTCACTGCAATTCATGTAAAAAGTTTGCTGTCATTGCTAACAAGTATTTACACACAACGACATATGGATCTGCTGTGATAAAACAAAATAAACGCGATGATTTAACTCTGACCACTGTCCAACTCTGACTACTCTCCCCTATATGAGGCATTCATTGTCAAAGGGACCCCCCTGATCACAAAAAACGGTTTAGGATATAATAAGCAGCTATAGGCTCGAAATTTTAGTTTAAAAAAATACTTTTAATTTAATATTATATTTAATATTATTAATATTAATTAATATTATAATATTTAATATTATATTATAATATAAATTATATTTATATTATATTTAATATTTTTTAAAAATACTTTTAAATTCCAAGTGGCAGTTTTTGAAATTCAATATGGCGGAACCAATATGTCGGTCATATTTTAAAAAAATTAATGGATCCGCTTAAGCTAGTTCTCCGACTTCAGGGCCGCACAAATACTATAAAAAAAATAAATAAAAACAAATAAATATAAAACAAATAAATTTAATCTAAAAACGTAATTTAAAGCAATATGTTAGTCTCGTGACACTTCATATGTGCTTCAAACGGAAGAGTGTTGGCAATTTGCGACCACTGGATTTCCTTTCGCTCGTAAGTTCAATGAAAAATCACCTTGGTTTCGAATTTCAGATTAGTATAATTAAAAAATGAGCATTGATACCCCTACTAAAATTTTTTTATATTATTTCTTTTATTTATCCCTATAACATACTAGTTTTTGAGAAATATTTAGAGAAAATTTTTCCAGATATTAATAAAAGTGTGCCATTTTTATACGTTCAGCATATGATTCCCATGTAAATGTTAAATCTTTGAAGCTAAATATCTCAATTTTTAGCATTGCAAGGGGCCCTGAGGTTTTTACCACACATAAAGCATACAAAAAGGAACATTTATCTAAAGTTTAAGAAAATTCTATAGAAAATCGATTTGCCGGAGAACTACCTTAAAAATTGTTACTCGGGGGTTTTTGGGTTATGAATCTAAAGTCGTATTTTAAAAATTCAATATGGCGAATTAAATATGGCAGTAATATTTTTAAAAAATTAATGAATCCGCTTAAAAATTGTTACTTGGGGGTTTTTGGGGTTGCTGATTATAAATCTGAAGTTATATTTTGAAAATTCAATATGGCGAATTCAATATGACGGTCATATTTAAAAAAAAATTAACGGATCCGCTTAAAAATTGTTACTCGGGGGTTATTGGTGTCGTTGATTACGAATCTAAAGTCATAGTTCTAAAATTTAATATGGCGAATCCAATATGGCGGTCATATTTTTAAAAAATTATTGGATCCCTCTGAAACTTGTTACTCGGGGGTTTTTGGGGTTTCTGATTACGAATCTGAAGTCAGATTTTAAAAATTCAATATTGCGGATCCAATATGGCGGTCATATTTAAAAAAAATTAAGGGATCCGCTTAAAAATTGTTATTTGGATGTTTTTGGGGTCGCTGATTACGAATCTGAAGTCAGATTTTAAAAATTCAATACGACGGATCGAATATGGCAATCGATTTTTTTTAAATACTTAATGGTTCTACTTGAACCTTGTTATTAGGGAGGTTTTGGGGTCTAGAATAATGAAATTCTACGAGAAGTAACCACTTAAAAAAATTATGGGTTTTTTGTCTCATATATTCTATTTCTGGTTTTATTTTCAGACTCGGTTTGCTGCTTTATTATAAATGAATACAACTTTAATTTTATAAGTTTATTTGTTGCAATCCTTATGCTCGATATCAGTACAAAGACAAGCGACTAAGTGTTCTATTAACGAATTTATAACTTAAATTTCCTAGTATTCCTGACAATTCAAAAATTTGTTACGACTGGATAAGCTTAAAGATACCGTGTAGAAATGAAAATGAAGTTACTGAAACGAATGAAATGAAGTCTCATAAGAGAATGATAATGAGTCCATAAATTCAATGGAAACTTCTGCAACACCGAGTTTAAAAAAACGGGATTTGATTTCCGCGAAGTTCTAAAAAAAATATACGTGAAAATACAAGAAATTTATAAGAAATAAATTTTCCAACGAATTTTCAGCGATTTTTTCGGAAATAAATTTTCGAAAAATTTGCGAAGATATCTCAGGAATTTTTTTAAGTGGTTACTTTTCATAGATTTACATTCTTCTAGAAAACTGCAATTAAGAACAAAAAGACACTCAAATGCTCCTACTGCTAAACTTTCTTAAAAAAAATTTTTTTTTGAAATGAATAAAAAAATTTCCAGCACAATTTTGAATATGTTAAACAGTGACAACACTGTAAAGCACAAAAGCCTTTTTACAAATATTTGAAAATTTAACAAAAATTTCAAGTTTTAAAAATATTGGTTCTTCATATCAAGTTTGACATTTTTCATTTTTGAAGTATGACTCCAGATTCGTAATAAGCGACCCCAAAACTTCCCGAGTAACAAGTTTCAAGCAGAACCATTAAGTTTTTAAAAGAAGTGGATCGACATATTGGATCCGCCATATTTAATTTTTAAAATCTGACTTCAGATTTGTAATACTAGTTTACAAATTTTTCCTTCATATTTGGTACTATTTTGAAAATGTGTTGTTTAGGCTAATTTGGGGTCTCTGAAAACGAAAATGACCACCAAAAATATTTCCAAAGAAGTGTTTTTAAGATATTGACAAAAAAGTTATTAATATTTCTCAGTTATTGCGAGAAATATTAAAAATGGTGAATATAACGAATGTAACTTTGATAGAGTTTGAAAAAAGGCAATATTTCTAGATGATTATGCACTGCTTGTATAAATATTATTTGTATTTTTTCGTTTACAATCGCTGAAAGTCGAAAAAAATGGTTGTTTTTAAATTCTTCTAAAATTTACGCACATTCATTGCTTCTAACAAGTTGTATAAATTTTTTTTCTATATAAATAATATTTTGGATTAAAATTACTTTTTGATGCAAACTCATCCGTTAATAATGGTTTACATCTTCTCGAAGTTGCATTCAGCAATAGTCACCTATCATGCCTTGCATCCCAAAACCCTTCGTATCGCTTTTGAATTGCTGCGATGTCCTGATAGAATCTTTCCTCCTGCTCACCGTTTTTAGGTCATTTTCCTTAAAAATGCACTTCCTTAAGAATCATTTAGATTTTTTTTACTCTAAACTTAGGAGCTGTAAACGGTGAGCAGGGGAAAATATTCCATCTAGACATCACAGCAATTCAAAAGCGATACAAAGGGTTTTGGGATGCAAGACATGATAGGTGACTATTGCTGAATGCAACTTCGAGAAGATGTAAACCATTATAAACGGATGAGTTTGCATCAAAACGTTTATTTTGAACCAAAATATTATTTATATAGAAAAAAAATTTATACAACTTGTTAGCAGCAATGAATGTGCGTAAATTTTAGAAGAATTTAAAAACAACCATTTTTTTCGACTTTTAGCGATTGTAAACGAAAAAATACAAATAATATTTATACAAGCAGTGCATAATCATCTAGAAATATTGCCTTTTTCAAACTCTATCAAAGTTACATTCGTTATATTCACCATTTTTAATATTTCTCGCAATAACTGAGAAAAATTAATAACGTTTTTGTCAATATCTTAAAAACGCTTCTTTGGAAATATTTTTGGTGGTCCATGTCAGATATAATTTCACAGATTTATCGCCTCATTTGGCCATGACATATATATATATATAGACACATATATATTTTCCTTAATATTAAACGAGTTATATGCAAATGAGTTACCAAGTTCAAGTAAAGAGGAAAAGAGAAAAACGTATGCCTTTCTGTTTGGAGAGAGTGAGAAGCAAATTCGTTACCGATTGAAGGAGAAGATAAGAGAAAAATTAAAATTTTGTCCTTTTCCTTAAAGCTATTAACCCTTATTATTAAAAAAGGTTCTCTCGAAGGATAATGAGCCTAGCAGGTAGCCTATTGTTTATATTGAAACTGACCCGCATTAGCACTGCTCCCTTGAACGACGAATAATTAAAATGTTAAATGAGTTGTGGAATAGGGTAAATTTAAAATAAAAATTTTTCT
The DNA here is from genome assembly GCA_037103525.1 of Ganaspis brasiliensis. Lineage (NCBI taxonomy): Eukaryota > Metazoa > Arthropoda > Insecta > Hymenoptera > Figitidae > Ganaspis > Ganaspis brasiliensis. Next base: position 986,326 of record JAZKLR010000126.1, read on the forward strand.
TCAAGTCAGTTGCAATTGAGCTGTTGTTGTCGATGGGTGCTATTTTTGTGGCTTGCGACGAATATTTTTTTGGAAAAAAATAGTTTGAGAGTTTGAGAGTTAGAGAGTTTGAGAGATAGAAAGAAATAGAGAATTTCTCGTTGGGTGCTATTTTTGTGGCTTGCGGCAAATTTGTTTTGGAAAAAAGAGTTTAAGAGTTAGAGAGTTTGAGAGATAGAAAGAAATAGAGAATACGAGAGGTAAAGAGTTATTTGAGAGATTAAGAGTTTAAAGAGTTAGAGAGTTTGAGATATAAACAGTTTGAAGTTTAAGGGGTGAAGAGTTAGAGAGTTTGAGATATAAACAGTTTGAGAGAGATAATAAACAGTTTTTGAGAGTTAGAGAGTTTGAGAGATAGAGAGAAATAGAGAGTTTGAGAGTTAAAGAGTTTTTTTTTAGAGATTAAGAGTTTAAAGAGTTAGAGAGTTTTTTTGATTAGAGAGTTTGAGATATAAACAGTTTGAGAGTTAAACAGTTTGATAAATAAACAGTTTGAGACAGATAAACAGTTTGAGAGATAAACAGTTTGATAAATAAACAGTTTGAGAGAGATAAACAGTTTGAGAGATAAACAGTTTGATAAATAAACAGTTTGAGAGATAAACAGTTACAGAGTAAAGAGTTTAAGAGATAAAGAGTTGAAGTATAAAACAAGAAAGATTGAGACAGAAAGAGATAAAAGAGAGAGAGAGAGAGAGAGAGAGAGAGAGAGAGAAACAAAGAAATAGGAAAATACAGATTTTAAAAAATTGTTTTTCATTGTAAAAGATTTGAGTATGAGTTCTTTATCACCATCTGATTGCTTGCAAAAAAAGCAAGGAAAAACACGAGCAGAAATTCAAAAAAATTACCGTGAAAGGCTTAAATTAAAACGAAAGGTTGATTCTAAAAAAGACTTAGATAATGTTTATGTAAGTACAGATAAATCCCTTCCATCAACATCGAAAGTATCATCTTTGCATGTCAGTGATTTAAATGTATCTGAAAAGAAACGTCGGAAAATACGGGCAGAAATTCAAAAAGATTATCCTGAAAACCTTCCATCAACATCTAAAACATCTTCTCATGTAAGCGATTTAAATTTATGTGACAAAAAAAGTCGGAAAACACGAGCAGAAATCGAAAAAGATTATCGTGCAAGACGTACATTACAACGTAAGAATGTTCGCCATGATGAGGAATTATATGAGCTATCAAATTGTAAAGAACGAAAATTATTATGTGAGATTAGTAGTGGAAAATATGATTTACGTTCTAATTATAGATCATTAATTTCAAATGAAGTGCAAAATTTGTCAACGACGTATCAAAATCCTGAGGTAGTTTCTTTTAACAATACTGAAAACGATAAAATTGCATTGAGTCTGATAAATGGTTCAAGTTGTGTGGAAAATTATCTTGATGAAATGACTTTATCTTGAAGTAAATGTAAAGCTAAACATTTTGAAGATGAAAAAGTTAATTGTAAAAAAACTACTTTTAATGACTGTTGCAGTCATGGTGGTGTTGAACTTCCTTTAGTAGACTATCCTCATTATTTAAAAACTTTACTTGAAGACTTTCATAAAAAATCAGTGCATTTTAAGACCAATATCCGACTATACAATAATTCATTTGCTTTTGCATCATTGAATGCTAATGTAGTTAATTTTAATGGCAGAAGACGAGGGCCATATTGTTATAAGATACAAGGTCAAATTTATTACCAAATCAATAATGCTCTATTTCCTGAAGAAGAAGATGATCCATGTTTTGGTCAATTGTACATTTACGATCCAGAAGATGCTGTTCGTTATAGATTGAAAAATAATGAAAAATTAGATGAAACGATTTTACAAATGATTGAAAGACTAATGAGAGATTGTAAAGCATTCACCAAATCTTTTTTGATGATGTCAGAAGTTGTTAAAATAGAAACTGAGTTAGTAAGCAAAAATAATGAAGAAATTCCAGACTTGCAATTATTGTTTACATTGAAAAAGGGTTTCGATAGAGGAAGGTACAATTTTCAAAGGAGTAATGAAGTAGCTGCAATTTTTAATACAAATGCAAATGGTAAAATACCAGAGTCTTATGTCACGGTTTATAACAAGTCAAATAAGGAATTAAAATTAGTTAGTAGTTTAGAACCCAATGTTGAACCTTGGATATATCCTATATTTTATCCGTATGGAAATAAAGGGTATAGCATCAATATGATTCGTTCAGACAGTGACAAAAGAAACAGAAATCGTATGATTTCTTCTATTTCAAGGTGTGCTTATATCAAATACAAAATAGCAATAAGAGATAATAAATTCAATCAATTTCTAAATGGTGGAAAACTGTTTTAACAATGGTTGGTTGATAATTATGTGAAAGTTGAAAAAGACAGATTATATTTTTGTGAGAATCATCAGACTCAATTAAGAAGTGAAACATATAAAGGATTAATTGATTATTTACATAATCAAGAGTCTGAAAGTGATGTACACGTTGGTAAAATAGTAGTATTACCATCAACTTTTGTAGGATCACCTCGTAGTATGATGCGAGAATATCAAGATTCTATGGCTATTGTAGGTCGCCATGGCATGCCAGATTTATTTATTGCAATGACTTGTAATCCACATTGGCAAGAAATACAGGAAAATTTATTACCTCATCAATCTGCTTCTGATAGACCTGATATTGTAGCAAGAGTTTTTGCTGTAAAAGTGAAGAAACTGATAAAATGTATTGTTGATGATAAATTGTTTGGAGATGTAAAATCTTTTGTTTATGTCATAGAATTCCATATTCACTTGTTGGTAATATTGAAGGAAAACTCTAAAATTTTCATACCTGAAAGTGTTGATCGTTTTATATCGGCTGAAATTCCAGACAAAAATATTAATCCTATACTTCACAATATTATAATGCAAAGTAATATTCATGGCCCATGTGGTGATTGGTGTTTAGTTTATGGAAAATGTTCTAAAAATTTTCCAAAAGATTATCAAGAAGAAACGACAATAGAAGATGATTGTTATGTAAAGTATCGGAGAAGAAATACATGTGAAACATATGAAAGACCAAATGGATGTATTATTGATAATCGTTTTGTAGTTCCATACTCTCCAAAACTATCGCAAATATTTAATTGCCACATTAATGTTGAAGTTGTTTCAAGTATTAAATCTGTGAAATACTTATACAAATATATCTATAAAGGTCATGATGCTGCTTCGATTGTTATAAGAAATGTTGATGGCGAGTCTACTATAAACCTTAATGAAATTAATCATTATGAAGAAAATAGATATGTTGGTCCTGTTGAAGCAGTGTGGAGAATTTTGAATAAGCCTTTAGGGAAAAAAAGTCACAGTGTGAATCGTTTACCCATACATTTACCCGATGAACAGAACGTTATTATTCATGAAACAAAGAAAACTACTCAAATTTCATTTGATTTAGAAAAAAAGACAAAATTATTAGATTGCTTTGAACTAAATAAGCGTGATAAGAATGCAAAGCAGTACTATTATTTCCAAATACCAGAATATTACAAATGGGAAGAAAAACAAATGCAATGGGAACAAAGAGTGCGTAGAGAAAAAGTAATAGGTAGAATATATTCTATTAGTCTATGTCAAGTAGAATTGTTTCATTTAAGGTTGTTATTACTTACTGTGAAAGGTGCAACTTCATTTCAAGCTTTAAGAACAATTAATGGAATATGTCATGAAACTTTTACCTCTGCCTGTTTAGCATTAGGACTTATAGAAGATGACCATGAATGGATAAGAACAATGAAAGAAGCCGCAATATGGATTATGCCTTCTTTACTTCAACAATTATATGTCAGAATTTTAATTCATTGTCGCCCAGTAAATCCTTATGAATTGTGGGAACAATTTAAACTCGAAATGTCAGAAGATTTTCGAAGAATTGATTTGGCTACGTCAGAGAAGAAAGCTTATAGAAATTTAAAGGCATTACTATTAAAAGAGGGATATCATCTTACTGATTTCCAGGGAATTATAGATACCGAAGATGGGGAAGAGACTTTAGAGTCAAGGGATGATATGAATATTCTGCAACACAATAGTTTGGGTCATGAGAAGTATGCTAAATTAAATGTTCAACAAAAACTTGTTGTTGATTATATACTACAAGGTATTGATGAGATTTCTTCAAATAACTCTAGATGTGTTTACGTTGATGGTCCGGGAGGTTCTGGAAAAACTTTTTTGTATACGACGATATGGCATTCATTAAAAAGTAGAGAAAAAAATGTTTGTAATATGGCATTTACAGGAATTGCTGCAACTGTACTTGCCAACGGAAAAACTGTTCACAAAGTCCTAGGTTCGCCTGTTCCATTATACAGCGATTCATGGTCAAATATTAAAGTTCAATCTAAAGATGGAGTTTATCTAAAAAATATTGATATTTTCATTTGGGATGAGGCACCAATGGCTCCGAAATATGCTTTAGAAATCATGGACAGATTATTGAGAGATCTGATGCAATTAGATGAACCTTTTGGTTGTAAAATTTTAATTTTGGGAGGAGATTTTAGACAAATTTTACCAATTAGAAAAGGTGGCACAGTGTCTGAAATAATTAATTTATCAATCAAGCATAGTAAAGTTTGGAAGCATTTCCAAAAATTTACTTTAACGCAAAATATGAGAGCTTTACCTGATGAAAATGAATTTATTGATTTTCTACTTAAGGTTGGAAATGGTCAATTGAATGACGTTAATGATAACATTGCATTGCCGAAATAAATAATTCAAAAAGGAAACGCGGATATTGCTAAAGATATGTATGGCGATTTGATTTAAAACAAAAGGTTTGAAGAAATGTCAATGTGTGCTATTTTATTACCTAGAAATGTTGATGTTGATGAGATTAATAAAAGGGTGGTACAATTATTAGACAGTGATAACGAAAAGAGTTATAAAAGCATTGATTCTACTGAAAATTGTGATAATGGAGATTTTGATGAAGTCATCCTACCGGAATATTTAAATGTTCTTTCACCATCTGGTTTACCACTACATGAATTGCATTTAAGAATAAATTCTGTTGTCATGTTTATAAGAAATCTTAGTGTTAATGAAGGATTATGCAATGGTACAAGATTACTGATTTTGAAATTATCAAACAATGTCATGAAATGTAAAATATTGACAGGAGACAAGTGCGGTAATTTAGTATTCTTACATCGTGTAACATTGTATTGTGAAAATGTATATCCTTTTACATTTAAAAGAAGACACTTTCCCATAAAATTGGCATTTGCCATGACTATAAATAAATCTCAAGGACAAACATTTAATAAAATATCGATCGACTTGCGAAGAGATGTTTTTAATCACGATCAAATGTATGTTGCCTTATCACGGGTACGTTCATTCAATTCAATAAAACTTTATTTAGGCGATAATCGATGCCACAAGTCTATAAAAAATTATGTTTATAAAGAAGTTTTAGAAATAAAGTAGTGTTGTTCTCTCATACGTTTCAGTAATATTTTCATGTTTTTGGAACATTCATTTTGAAGTCATTATACAAATAAAATTGTTTATTGATCACATACTCTAAACATAATGTTATCAGTTTCAAGGGAAGGTAGGGTACAATGTTTATTTCGGTAAATTGGGAATCGTTAAGAACTTGGCAAAGAATAAATATAAAACATAATTGCTTTTATTAATAAGAGAAAAGTAATTAATTATTAAATATTGCAAATTTTGAATTCAGGAAATATGTTTCTTTTATTTATTACTGTCTTTAAGTACGTATATTTTTTTATAAATCACTACGCCGCTGTACGCCGGTTTCTTCTTAGTTCAACGCCGCTGTCGTTCACATTTGCCTCGGCTCAGGGTTCTAGATATTTGTTTAAATATCTTTAATATAACATTACTTGTAATATTAATCTTATTAATATTTATATAATTATTGTGTAACATTAAATTGGAAACACGAAAATTCAAGTGAATTTTCGATTTTTCAAGATTAAATTATTTGAAATTAGAAAATTCTGTGAAAAAATATCGGACATTTAGCTCCGCCGGGATTCGAACTCGTGTCTTTCAAATGGCGCACAGTGGGCTAAAGTGCTCATTTTTGTGCCGAAATCGTAGAACTCGCGAACGACTTGATGTATTTGAACAAACCATAAAATAAATAAAAGTTAACATTCTACAGAATACAGGAAAAAAATAAAAAAAGAGATTAAAAAATTCCTAACCTATTGAAAATGTTCCAAAACTTGAAGTTTTTATAAGAAATATTTATTTTTTTGCTTATAGAGACAAGAGAAATGTCAATATAGCTGTTCCAACGAATTAACTCACTTGTTTTTATCTTTCCAATCACAAATCACATGTGTAGTAACTAAAAACAAAAAATGGCCAAATCAATATGTCGGCCAAAAATTTCAAATTATTTTTCAACGTAATTGACAACTCCTTTTCATAGTTTTTGGGGTCGCTGATTATAAATTTAACGTCAAAATTCATTATTCAAAAGAACTGATCCAATATGGCCGACTCAAAATGCAAAATAGCATTTGGTTTGCACAAGAATCCCTCTTTAACGGTTTTTGGGGTTGCTGATTACAAATTTGACGATAAAAATTTATTATTCAAAATGGCTGATCCAAAATGGCCGACGCGAAATGCAAAATTGCTTTTGATTTACACAGGAATCCCTTTTTACCGGTTTTTGGAGTCACTGATTACAAATTTGACGTCAAAAAATCATTATTCAAAATGGTTAATCCAATATGGCCGACCCGAAATTCAAAATTGCTTCTGACTTACATAAGAATCCCTTTTAAAATATTTTTAAGAAGCTTATAAATTTAGAGACTTTTTGAACTCCTAATTCTTACTTACAGGCGGAAGGGGTTAAGAACACAGGTTACTAACATTCACTCAGATCTTAAGATTTTAAAATGTAAATCAAAAACAATTTTGCACTTTAATTCGGCCACATTGGATTACACATTTTGAATAATGAATTTTTGACGCTTTATTTGTAATCAGCGATCACAAAAACCGTTTAAGAGGGATTACTGTTTAAATAAAAAGCATTTTTGCATTTCGGGTCGGACATATTAGATCAGCCATTTTAAATAATAAATTTTTGACGTCAAATTTGTATTCAGTAAGCCCAAAAACCGTTTAGGAGGGATTCCTGTGTAAATCAAAAGCAATTTTGCATTTCGGGTCGGCCATATTAGATCAGCCATTTTCAATAATGAATTTTTGTCGTCAAATTTGAAATCAGCGACCCCAAAAACCGTTAAAGAGGGATTCTTGTGCAAATCAAATGCTATTTTGCATTTTGAGTCGGCCATATTGGATCAGTTCTTTTGAATAATGAATTTTGACGTTAAATTTATAATCAGCGACCCCAAAAACTATGAAAAGGAGTTGTTAAATACGTTAAAAAGTAATTTGAAATTTTTGTCCGCCATATTGATTCGGCCATTTTTTGTCTTTAGTTACTACACATGTGATTTGTGATTGGAAAGATAAAAACAAGTGAGTTAATTCGTTGGAACAGCTATATTGACATTTCTCTTGCCTCTATAAGCAAAAAAATAAATATTTCTTATGAAACTTCAAGTTTTGGAACATTTTTAATAGGTTAGAAATTTTTTAATCTCTTTTTTATATTTTTCCTGTATTCTGTAGAATGTTAGCTTTTATTTATCTTTTGGTTTGTTCAAATACATTATTTCGTTCGCGAGTTTTACAATTTCGGCACAAAAAAGAGCACTTTAGCCCACTGTGAGCCGATGAAACAAAATAACAAAAAAAATCGTGTTCTAACTTCCATCTTAGTCCAGGGGTGCTATTCTGTAACTTCACTTCACTTTCACTTCACTTTCACTTCACTTTCACTCAATTAGTGAGGATACAACTCCTCACATGGCAATATACGCCGCGCATATAGATATATGACTTTAATAGTACATTTTATTCCCATTTGGGAATAATTTGGAAAAAATATGTTTCTTTCTAGAATTCGCTGAAAGGAACTCATGTGTTTTCCTATGTCTGTCAGCGTCTTTATAGAAAATGATAATTTTTAAATAAGACATAGGTTCCCATATAGGACCCTATTTGTCTTTTTTACATCTAGGACCCCATATGGGTTCCTATGTGATATATGCAAACCGCTTGCATGGGGACCCATGTGGGTTCCTATATATAAAAAAGACAAATAGGATCCTATATGGGAACCTATATCAGGGCCCTTATCACGTAATTTTGAAAACGAAACCGAAAACGAAAACGCAAGTTCGATTTTCAAATTTTTTTGTGAAATGTCAGTTTGCCTTTGTGATCATTATGATCATTGTTTATATTTTGAAATCGTCGCGAATTTAGGGTTAATAGAATTTTAAAAGTTTATAAAATTTATAAACTAAAAATAAATTAATAAATTAAAGTGCAAAAAACTATAAAAGAACAAAGACTAAATAGTGAAGTGAGATGACAGAAGAAAGAAGAAAACTGAAAACGTGAAATGTATGCTGAAACGAAAAAAAGGTTAATTAAAAAATTATTAATTAATTATTAAATTAGTAAATAAAAAATATTATTAATTGTTTCTTAAACATTGTAAAATAATTAATAATATTTTTGATAAATATAAATATTGTTAATTTAACTGGATTATTGAAAATAAAAACGTTTACCTAACATTTTTCTTTGTGGTTAGATTAAATCAATAAATATTATGTATTTTAAATAAAGACAATAAAGATAAATATAGTATAAAGTTTAACTTTATATTACTTTTATTTAGTTAAACAAACTGTAATTTTAAATTTAACTTGCAGATTCTATTTTTTGGAACTAATTCTTATAAATTAAATATTTTATAATTAAAAAACATTTAATCAAGTTATAATAATAATATATTTAGTACTTATCTTAAGCTATCCTTAAAATTGAACAATTTTAATTTTTACTTAATTATATATATATAATATAAATATATAATTATATTTTAAATTAGTTTTAGTATACATCCATGTAGACTTTTATTAATCAAAGTTTAAATCTATTCAATTTTTATTGGGTTACAAATTTAATTAATATTAAAAATTTTCTGCTTTTAGTATTCATACTAAAATTAGTCTAAAACTTAATTTTCTTAAGTATATTTATTCGATTCCATACTGGAAACGTACTAACGAAATAAGATTTAATAAGTTACCTATTCTAAAAATATTGATATAAATTAATTTAACCTTTCTGAATTATAAAATATTAAATTTATAAAAATTAGTATCAAAAAGTAGAATTAGAAACTCAAATTGAAAAATGCATTTTTTTCAGCAAATGAAAAGTAATATAAATTTCCTCTTTATATATATATATTTGTATTTTATTTGTTCAAAAAATATATCATATATTTAATAATTTAATTTAACTAATCAAAAGAAAATTGCAAATTTAAAGTATAGCTTAAGATAAGTACTAAATAATATACATTTTTAATATATAAATTCAGTTAACCTTTCTTCATTATAAAATATTTGATTAATAAGATATGACAAAAAAAAAATAATTTGAAAGTTAAATTGAAAATTGCAGTTTACTCAAGAAATTTAAAGTAGTTAACATAAATTTATACTTTATATATATGGGGCAAAATTTCTCAAGTTTACTAATCGAAAAAATGAAAAGGGCTAATATTGGCACAAAATGTGGTATTCCATGTCAGTACTCATACCACTAATTATTATGAAATTCTAATGAAAATTGTAGAATGGGGACGGGGTTGAAGATTCTAGTCAAGTGTGAAGAGGGTATTTTTTGAAAAATCATAACTATTATGCAACAGGGTGGCCTTTTTTTGGAAAAAGACTTTGTTTTTCTTTCTTTTTTTTCTTTTAAAATAAAATATGTGTACTTTCAATACACGTAATTGAGAAAATGTCTTTTTTCTTTATTTTTGAATTATTAATTAAAGAAATAATAAAAATTTGTAAAAAATTAGTAAAAAATGAATTATTGAACAAACAAATAAACTTTTGGTAATTTTGGGCATACTAACGTAAAGCTTATCAAATTTCGGATCCAAGAAGCATAATTTGAAGTATTTTTGATAAATGAATGTTAACAAAATAATTAATAATAATTAATTAAAGAAAAAATGTGTATTTATTTAGTATCCATTTATCAAAAACACTTCAAATTATGCTTGTTGGATCCGGAATTTAATAAGCTTTACGATAATAGCCCCAAAATTACAAAAAGATTAATGGTTTGTAAAATATTTCATTTTTTACGAATTTTTATTAACTAATTAATTAATAATTCGAAAACAAAGAAAAAAGACATTTTCTCTATTGCGTGTATTGAAAGTGCACACATTAAGCTTTATTTAAAAAAAATGCCTTTTTTATGAAAAAGTAAAAAAAATAGGTTAGATTTAATAATTTTTTAAGTTTTTTTTTGTACCATTGAAAAGAGGAGGAAAAAACGTTTCGAAAACATATGGGTCAATTTTGTGTCACCCTGTTGCATAATAGTTATGATTTTTCAAAAACTCCCCTTTTCACACTTGACCAGATTCTTTAGCCCCCTCCCCCTTCTACAATTTTCATTAGAATTTTATAATAATTGGTGGTTTGAGTACTGTAATAGAATACTACATTTTGTGCAAATATTAGCCCTTTTCATTTTTTCGATTGGTACACTTGAGAAATTTTGCCCCATATATTTGATTATTTTCTTTATTGAAACTACATAATATTTTGTCGATTAAATTTATTTAGGCTAATGAAATGGAAAATATAAACACTTCTTATTTTAAATAATCTAGTTAAATTAACAATATTTATATTATATCAATCAAAAATATTAATTTAATAATTAATTTATAATTTTTTACTTAGCTTTTTTTTATATCAGCATACATTACACTACATTACACAGCATACATTAGTTTTATTATTTCTTCTGTCACTAAACTGTACACTAAAAAAAATGTATTAGATTTGACTATTTTTTAACTACCCGGAGTCATGTCTTTGAAATTGAACTACTTAAAGTAGTAAATTGAGGTGCTGATAGTAAAAACGGATTATAATAATGATGGGAGCAAAAGTGGGTTATATTCATAAGGAGCAAAAACGGTTTAAAAGTTTCAAACAATTTCTTTATTTATAAAACATCCTATCGACTGTCTGTTAATTATTTTTACATTACAACATTCAAAATTGTTAAAACAATATTCGTAAATTAAAATAATTCCAAAACAGTTAATAGCATCTTTTATAAATAAAGAAATTGTTTGGAACTTTTAAGCCGTTTTTGCTCCTAGTGAATATAACCAACTTTTGCTCCCATCATTATTATAATCCATTTTTACTATCAGCCCCTCAATTGAACTACTAATGTTTAACTACAAAAAAATAGTAAAATTAAAAACCCTAGCACAGTTAGATTAACTAAAAAAGTAATTATTTTAACTATTTTGCACTCAAATATTTAAAGGTAGTTGAATTTCTCGACAAAATTTTTTTAGTGTACTATTTACTCTCTAAATCTGAGTAAGTGAAAATCTACTGATTGGAAGTGAATTCACTTATTTCAAACATTTTAAGTCGTTTAATAAGTGAATATTCACTTATTACTGGAGTTAAAAGAATTCACTTATTACATGAGTGCAAAATACACTTTTAAATAAAAGAACCATTTTAATTTAGAAAAATGACTAGAATACTTTCAAAATTAGAATTAACCGAATTAACGCAAATTTGAGATATTTAACTGATTTAGATTTAAAGAGTCTTTAAATCTAAATCAGTTAAAAATAATTAACATAATAGTAAAAAGACAGCCATTGGTTCAAAAAGTAACATTTCAGCTAATCGTTTAGATAATTTTAGTAAATTCTCAATAACTAACTTATTTTAATAACTCAATAACTTTTTTTTACTGGCAATTACTTTATTTTTAACAAATAATCAGTTGTTTTTTACGAATTAATCAATCAAAAATTCTCAGCTGAGACTTTACTATGATAATCAATTAAAGTTTATTTGATTCAAATTTAGAGAGTACATATTATTTTAATTTATCAATTAAATTATTTAACAATTTATATGTTTTGATTCATGACTAGTCATAAATAAGATGAAGTTTATATCTTTTTTTTAAAAAAAAAAGGTTTAATAATTTAATCAAGGATTAATGTTAAATTTGTAAAATAAGAAAGTGTTAAGTAAGTTGAAAATATTTAATAATATATTTTAAATCTGTGATACTAGAAACAGGGAAAATTAAACATTTAATATAATTAATTAGACATTGAAACTAAAATGGACGAACATATCTTATAAATTATTAAATTAATATTTAATAATGTAAAAAAATTGCTTGAAGGCAAACTTGTAATTTGAAAATAAAATTATATTAATCGTAAAAATGGTTTAAATTAAAGTGGATTTCCCACATTAAAAACACAATAAGAATTACTAACTAATCAGTAGCAGACTTATATCATTTAACTTTAAAATTTTGAATTATCAACTTAAGTTAGATTAACATTTCGTTATGTTTATATTTAATACTGCAACAAAAATGCTTAAAGAAAAGCTTCTTACTTGAAAAATAAACGTTATTATGAGACTGTAACAATTTTTTAACATAATGTGCGGACTTTCCACATAGAACAAAAGAATTTTTTATTGATAAATCAAATTCAAATTTATCTTTAAGATTAACAACTATTAACGTTACTTCCGACGTTAATTAAGTTGATATTAGATATGTTAATATTTAGTGACGTAACAAAACTACTTGAAGGTAAGTTTTAAAATATTAAAACCTATATTAAATTTATTACTAAAGTATTTAAATTCAACTTCGAAAGTTGTTTTAGCTAAATTTTTTATTTTTCACCCGTAAATTGTAATTGAATGCGAGCAAGTGTCAAGAAAAAATGACTTTTTTAATGCATTTTTTACACGCTTTTAATTCAGAACAAAAAACATTTAATCCCTGTGCAATAAAAAAAATACGTTTAATCAGTATCCAAATATTTATTTTCATTAATATAGTTTTGTGTAAAATGAAAAACAATAGTAATAAAATTAACTTAAAGTTAATAAAAAATCTGTCAATTATTGCCACTTTTAAAAGTCTATTTTTTAGAAATCCACTTAACAAATATTAACGAAAATTACCATAATTATCTATTTGTGCATTTTAATCAAGTTTTCACTAGAAGGAAGACGAATATTTACTTTGTTATTGACAAATTTCATTTTGAAATTTCAAATTTAACCACCAAAACACATTTTTGAACTTACAGAACTTTTTTCTGGTAGGATGTAAAAAATTAACACTTTCCACATATCTAAGTTTTTATAAAATCTACAACATATTAATTTTTCGCAAAGGTAAGTTGTCCAGTTTATGAATTATTTAGATTAAAATTTAATAATTTGTATTTGTATTTTATTTATTATTTTATTTAAATTTATAATTATTTTCATTGATAATTGTTTAAGGTTTTTTAAATCCTTTACTATATTACAATGTAACCAGTTTTTCGTTCATTTTTTCGTTAGTTTGTCCTTCTTATTAAGTTAACCTACTTTTTCCTATTGGTATATTAAAAATAGTGAGTCCTTTATGTAGTGAAGCATTTTTATACGCAGTTGCATATACAAAATAGTGCATTAATACATAAAAATGATGTTGACTTTCGAAAATTTGAAAAATTTTTCGTTCGTTCTTTCGTTTGTTCGTTCGTTCGTTCGTTCGTTCATTTACCACTTCTATTGAGACTACTCACTTTTCCGGATTAAAATACATTTTTATGCGCAGTAACACATGCGCAGTAGTTCACATTGAGCGCTACATGTCAGAGATAGTTCATCGTAAGGGCCACATGTGCGCAGTAGTCATACGTTACTTCTGCACATGCGCAGTAGTTAACTAGGTCAATTTCACATGAGCAGTAGTAAAAATTGAGTGCTACAGATGCGCAGTAGTGAATCATGAATGCTATACATGCGCTGTATTGCACTAGGAGAGTACTGTTGGATTTAAAGGTGCTTAGTAATTGCTACAATTCTTTCAAATTTTCAGAAATTCTTTATCGCTTCTCAACCCCATGTATTTTGTCAAATTTGTTTAAATATCTGAAATTTACAAATTATTAGTAGCAATTTTATGAGTTTTAACGCAAAAACCTATTTAATTTTAAAAAAGAGTATAGAGAGTAATGTATAAAATATGCTCGAAAATATGCTAAACGTAATTTTTAAGTATAAAATAAGTTAAAAATTGATTTGTACGAAACTCTATTTGAAGCCTATTTAAAGCTCTATTTTTAGCCTTTTTAAGAAACAGATAAGTTAAAGAATATATTAACGATAAATTCAATAACGAAAACTTCTATTTTTATTGAAAAGTATGCATGATAGAAATAGAAAAATGAACAGCTATCAGTTTGTTTTATTTTCTTGTGGTTTTTAGCTGCAGAATTTGCTTTTTCTTGTTACTCCTTTTTTATTTGTTCTATGCACAAATATTCGAAATGTATAATAAAGGTAATTTTTTTAATACAAAAACTGACCGAAACACACAAAAGAAAGTGGAAAAATTGGGGAAACCCCATTTAAGGACAATCGATGGACAAATCCGACAGTGTTTGTCAAAGACTTTCCTCTCCTTTGGTGAAAATTTGCACTTTGACAATTTATTTAAAAAAACCAAACACTTTTTTCACAAAATCGCTCTGATAGACAAAATCGGAGGTAATAAGGAATTTAAAAATTATAACTTTTCCACGATTGGATGTTTCCAAGAGTCTGTTCTGTAGCAAGTCTGTTAGTTTTATTCCCGTTTTCGTTTTTTCTACTCTTGGAAACATCCAATCGTAGAATAGTATATTTCGTAACATGCGTGACAAGCAGTCGTTCCTGAAACGAGAGCAATGTTTTTGCAACGAGTGGAACGAGTTGCAAAAATTGCGCGAGTTTCAAAACGACTGCTTTGTTTACGCAGTTACGAACGATACTTTTCATAACAAAGTCATAAAAGGCGTGATTCGGTTCTCTGTAAAGATAACCAGAAAGTTGCAGAATTAGGAACGATTCACTATGTCACGTCAGAGTGTACACAAATACAATCCAAATTGAATGTCTCACACTTTTTTAGTTGTCAACACGCCGCGCTAGTGATACGGTCAGGTTAGATTTTGAAGCTGTACTACTCACGCTAAAGACATCGACTCTGTTCTGTTGGACAAACAGTGCGTGCAAGAAAAGTAGAAAAGTGGGAGACATGCAATTTGGACTGTACTTGTTTGCACTCTGACGTCACATAGTAGATCGTTCTTAAATCTGCAACTTTCTGGTTTTCTACAGAGAACCGAATCACGCCATTTTTAAGACTGCGTTATGAAAAAGATATAAATTTTAAATTCCTTATTACCTCCGATTTTGTCTATAAGAGCGATTTTGTGAAAAAAGTGTTTGGTTTTTTTTTAAAATAAATTGTCAAAGTAAAAATTTTCACCAAAGGAGAGGAAAGTCTTTCACAAACACTGTCGGATTTGTTCATCTATCGTCCTTAACTTCCACCAAGTTTTTAACATTTAGCCCCGCGGTATGTTTTTGGTTTCTACATCAACCGCACAAAATATGACTACAAATATACAAAAACAATTTCAGATTCGTTTTCAGCATACCCAAATTAGTTAGAAAATACTACTTTTTCTTAAAATATATCAAAAAAAGTAATTAAAAGTGGAAACTTTTGGCATTATAAAAATTTACGACGCAATGCTCAAAACATACTTTATGTAATATACATGTCAACTTTGAACTGAATATCTCATAACCATGAACTCCCTAATTCTGAATTAGTTAAAAATAACTAATTTGAAAGAAAAACTCAATCACTAATTCAAATAGTTATATTTTTACTAATCATTTAGTAAAAAATAAGTTATTATTAGTTAAATTCATTTTTAGGTTATGTAAAAATAACTAATATTTTAGTAAAATTCTGTTTACTAATTCAATTAGTCCAATTTTATCTATTTTTTAGTTATTTTTTTACTATCAATTAGTCCTTTTTTTTACTAATAATTAGTTATTTTTCACTAATTGCTGAAACAAAATCTCAGCCACGATTTTACTAATAATTAGTTATTTTTAACTAATTCAGATTTAGAGAGTAAATAGTACAATGTAGTAACAGAAGAAACAATAAAACTGGAAAAGTGAAATGTATGCTGATATAAAAAAAGCTAAGTAAAAAATTATTAATTAATTATTAAATTAATAAATGAAAAATATTATTAATTTTTTTGTCAACACTGTAAAACGATTAATAATATTTTTGTTTGACATAATATAAATATTGTTAATTTAACTAGATTACACTGCAAAAACTCTGTGTCTTAAATTGGACATAAATGTCTTAAATTAAGATACTTTTGGTGTCTAAGACACGAAAAATGTCGTAATTTAAGACATTTTTGAACAATTTGAGACATCTGTTTTTACAGTGTATTTAAAATAAGAAGTATTTACATTTTTCATTTGATTAGCCTAGATAAATTTAATCAACAAATATTATGTGGTTTGAATAAAGAAAATAATAAAATATATATAAAGTATAAATTTATGTTCAGTACTTTAAATTTCTTGAATAAACTGCAATTTTCAATTTAACTTTCAAATTCTTTTTTTTGTCATACCTTATAAATCAAATATTTTATAATGAAGAAAGGTTAAGACAGAATTCATTTCAAATCAGGCAGGCTAGACTTGGTCGGGACTGAAAGTAATTTTTACCTTCAAAATGTAGTTTTTAAAGAATTTTAGACGACACGTATTTTTTATTTTGCGAAATTTTTTTTTTTGGAAGTTATAAGTATTTTAAGTTTAAAAGTCAGAAACTTCGTTTCTACACGGGGAAAAATCTTTAAAGTGTTGGAACTTTATAAGTAATTAAGATTATTTTTTTTCTACTTGCATCTGAAAGGGCTTAATATATATTCTTAAATCTGCAGGAAAATTAAACCCACCTTTTATTTTGGCTCAACATTTTTTTGAGAATTGTGGTCATAGAGAGGAATATTTTTCATAAGAATTTAACTAGTGCTTGATTTTTTAAGAAATACACGAGATATGAAAAAATTTCTCAAATAAACGTTGTTTGTCTTTAAAAAATCTAAAATAATGTCTTTTGTCATTTTTCTCTATTTTGCGTTTTTTCAGTCAATTATGAAAAAAATTGATTAAAAAGCCCATAATTTTTGCGTTTTTAATGTCGGTAACAATATTTTTTCATTTAAAAAATTTTTCTTCCATAGTAACATGTAAATAATAAATTATCTTTGCTGTCACAGAGGTTATATATTATTTTTGAAAAAACCAAAGGTAATGGTTACATTAATTATGCATGGAAATGAAATTATTATTTTTGTTTAAAGTTCAAAAGAGTTTAACAACAGAGAGTTTAATCGATTTTTTTTAAAAATTCTCTGAAAAAACGTAAAATGAACCGTTTGCCGGAAAAACGGCTTAAGTCGGAAATAGACGTTTTGAGAAATCTTAAATTTAAGATTCATTTGTAAGTTATAAGTAATTTAATGCATTATTATCAGCATTTTCATTTCTACTACAAAGGTTTATTATCGGTCAACAAATTGCCACAATAAAAGCAATGATTTTTGTATTATTATTAATTTAGTAAATAAACAAACAAAGACGGACTTAAGCCGTTTTTCGAAAGATCGAGTAAAATATCAAAAAAACAAACGTTTTTAATCAGAAATAGATAAATATAATATGTAACAAATAGTTTTCGTTAAATTTTTTATAGTCTTTGTTAAAAATGTATAAATGTGAACAGTTTTATATACGAAATACCATGGGTTTTACACAACATTAAAAAATTTCTGGTTAACCCAATAACGCCCTTGCTTAGACAAAAATTTATATCAAAAAAGTAAATACGGAAAAGAGGTTCGTTGACCAAATAATGATTTTTGACATTAAAAATTGTTAAAAAAATAATTTATTTAAACAATTTGTTATAAACAAATAGAAAAAAACTAAAAATTATGAAAAATAAACAGCGCCATTCGATTGTATGCGAAAAATTACGAAAGGAATATATGTGACATTTTTTAATTTTTTACTCCACTTGTTATAAATAATCAGTAAACAATAAAAGTGACCACTCAAACCAATCTTAGCCCATGCTTAGAGAAATGTTGATATCAAAAACGTGAATACAGGAAAGAAGATCGTGGACAAAATTAATAATGCTTTTTAACATTAAAAATTGTTTTAAAAACATTTGTTTATAACAAATTGTTTAAACAATTTTTATTGTCAAAAATCATTATTTGGTCAACAGTCCTTTTTGCCGTATCTACTTTTTTTATATCAACATTTCTCTAAGATTGGTTAAAGGTCACTGTTATTGTTTATGATTATTTATAACAAATGGAGTGAAAAATAAAAAATGAGAGTAAAAAGGATGTGAAAGTGAAGTGAAGTGAAAGTGAAGTGAAGTGAAAGTGAAGTGAAGTAAAGGTGAAGTGAAGTGAAGGTGAAGTGAAGTGAAGTGATGTGAAGTTACAGAATAGCACTCCAGGACTACGTCCTGCCAGAACTCTGGTAAATTCGAAATCTATAAACAAATCATAAAAAAAATAATGTAGATTATAAAATAAATCAAATAATATAATTCATCTAGAATTATCCGCAATAATCGGTCGTAGATCGAATCGGTAAACTCCGTCTCCAAAACAATATAAATTACGGACGAACCGCTAAAAAAATATTGCCGCCGTCATTCACCGTGATGTTAAAGTAAAATTGACCATCTAGACACGTATGGTCAATTCGCGGATACGTAAAATGAAATTAATTATCAGGTAACAAAGAAATTAATCAATTCATTACTACGTTAATTACGCGCCTCAGTCCGGTAAAAAACAATTAAATCTGAACGCGTAATTTCAGGTGCGTGGTGAATTTATTTGAAGAACAGTTAAACAACGCGAGTGTTCTCCTAGCATAGTCTGTTCTCCAATGACGTAGCACAGGGGAAGCCCGTGTTACAATCTACGTCAATGACTCGGTGCGGAAGATTTTAAAATTGTTTCGAACACTTTCTCGAACTCTCTGATCATTCGTGATGGACCACGACGATGATCAGGAATTCGTCACGGAGTAACTTTACTCCAGTCAGGATTCCTTAGTCTATGTAGTAGATGTCCAGAATTTTATCGTGTCTGAGACTCCACGGTGAACCGTGACAAATCTCAGGACGATCCTGGCTAGAGGAAAGAAAAGTTTTCCTTTGATTTTCCATTGGAGGACGAATGCCAAAATCTCCAGAACAGTTTCCAAATACCATTCTTGAAGGACCAAGACGATTGTATCTGGAGGAGTCAGAGAGGTTTTTCCCCAGATGTTCCTCGGTTCGCCCCTTGGGCCGACTCGCCGATCGACAGGCGTGCAGGTCGATATATAGATGCGGCTCTGGTAAGAGGCTGCGCGATCATATTACTTAGCGCCACCTGCGCTGTGTCTGGCGTTTCGCGCCATCTTCCGGCTATGCGCGTGTCAGGATGCGCGGCTGTTTAGCAGACTCTTCCGCTAAACCACGTTTTGACAGTTTAAAAATAAGACGAGAGTGTAACTTACCCTCAAAGTTAAGTTTAATTTATTTTTTACTAAAAATAAATTATCAAGTGGAAATTAAAAGTCAAGTGCAATTGTGAGGTTCGTCACAATGTTTCGTCTTGATTCAACTGCAGGTGCTTCCCAAGTATTCAGACCAGATCCACGGTTTCTTTTCGTTTTGTTGTTTACTAATATTCTTTATTTACGCATTTTTGTTTTATGAGCAACTTTGTATGAACTAATGGACAAGAAAATGATGAATGAAAAATGTAAAAAAGTGTGAAATAAATTTCCCATAGAAAATAGCAATAATTATGTTTTTGAAATTCAAATTCTAAGCTAGTCATGTTTCAATTTTTTTATTCTTGGTACTGTACGATAATTTCAGGATCCCAGTCCGTGCTAGAAAAAATTAGCACCTCAGGACGTCATAAATATATAATAGATTAAAATTTTATTGGTGACTCTATTTTGATTCTCAAAATTTCTCTGACATTTTGAAACCGCTTTAAAATTGTGCACTTTTAATTTAGATTCGTAATTAGCAAATCTAAAAACTTCTAGATACCAAGTTATGGGCATTTTCACGTGAAAGCGGACATTTCGTTCTTGCATCGCGAAAAATAATTAGTCTATAACTTTCTTGAATATCAACATAGAATGAAAATTACACTTTCTTGTAAGAAATACAAGGATTTAGGAACTATGCCAAATGGGTTTTTAATTCTATAACAAATATTATAAAAGATATAATCAATTATTTATTGTGGGATACCAACAAAATGTCCGTGCGTCATTTATAAACGTCATTTGTAAACTATGCATGCATTAAATTTAGATATATTAAAATTCGTGTCAAAAAAAAAGTACTTGCGTCACATTAAATTCTTTTGCGTGAAAAATGCATAAAGTACAGAAGAAAAATAACTTTAATACAAATTTCAGATAGGTCTGTTTATTGGATTTAAGATTTTGAAAGTCATTTTGTATTATAATTTCAGAGAAAGCTAGGAGGTGGGGTAAAATAGTAAAAAATATCGCGAAAACGTTCTTGCGCCACACGTGTAAATGTCCTTATATCAAAATACAATTATTTAAAAAAAAAACTGGGTTAAAAGAATTTTCTGAGAAAACCAGCTTACATTAGTCGCCAAATGTATCGACAATTACGCATGCGGAATTGTGTTTTATGATAAAAGTACATGCGGAATAGTGTTTTATGAAAATTCCGTTGGCGTAATAAAGTTTCATGGAAATTCCGCTTGCGGAATTGTGGTTTATAGAAATTCCACATGCGCAGGTTTTTTAAGACATTATTCCACTTTTGAAATATCTATTAGACACTATTCCGCATACCCAATTTTCATTTATACGAAACACCAGAACCGGCTGCTTTAAAATATAATAAATTAGAAAACTACATTTTAAAAAAATTAAAAATTTTAAAACTGTATAACTCAAAAACTATTTCATGAAATTTGAAAAAATTTGGTGTTTACAGTTTCACTAACAGTAAAAACAGTCTAGCAAAGTTTAAGTTAAATTGAAAAAGTTTTATCTTTTGACCTGGACAAATAAAAAAATTCTCCCTATATGTATATAAAGTATGTTACCTCTACATCCCTGGATGCGCTCTCTTCAGCTGTGCGCCCAGGGCGGTCGCCCGAATTCGCCCCCCCCCATTACAGCCGCGGAATTTTTATAAAACATTATTCCGCATGCTGAATTTTCATAAATCATTATTCCGCATGCGGAATTTCTATAAGACACTGTTCCTCATGTGGGATTTCCAGAAAACACATTTCCGCATTCGTAATTGTTATAAAATGAGTAGTATAACAAAGAGAGACCTAGCGCACAGTTCCGATTTTCGCCACCAGGTGGCGCCCTAGTCAGTTACCTGCAGTGGATTTTTAGCGGTTTGTTGATAAATTACCGTCGGTCGGTAATGCAGATTTCGCGCGTGTTACCTTGTTTCGGTAATGCAGATTACTTGCTTGCTCGATGGATATTACCCCTCGAGCGGTAACCGATCTTAAGGTAAGTAATTGATCTATAGATCAATCGATACTTTCACTCTTAGAAAGGGGTTAGTTAGTTTACCGCTTTCGAATGTCGCGCTTGTCTTTTACAATGTGTTAGTGTGTTTTACATGTGTATATGTATGTGATTGAGTATATAAGGAGGGGGAATCATGAGAGTTAGCATTACAACCAGACATCTAAGTCGAACAGCATCCTCTACCAGCTCGGCAGCATACACGACCAGCCACGAGTCCCGGCAGCACACACAACCAGCCACCAACCCAAGCAGCACTCACTACCAGCAACGAGCCCCCCTGCAGTGTCTACTTCTTACACTACGTGCATGAAACTCGTCCGTTCTGAGTGAGCTTCATGTACTACGTGGCGTGGCGGCAGGCTCGCAGCATAGTACTACGTGGCGGCAGGCCCGCAGCATAGCACTACGTGGCGGCAGACCCACAGCAGAGTTGGCAATCTGATACGAATAGGCGCGCTGCATCCAGTGAGGGGTAGCGGACCGGCATCTCATACTAATACGAGCCGTATCTACGCTGCACGTTTGTCTTGATTTAGAAGCCACCATCTTGTACAAACATGTATGTAGCTTGCATTCAACTTACGCTTCAGTGAACATTTACATTTAGAAATAAAAGTATGTTTAATTATCATAATAAAAATTGTATTTTAATAAAATAAATAAAAAATTAATGTTTAAAATTATTATAATTTTCAGAATGCCAGGCAAGCGTAAACAACCGGATAGTTCTGAAGCGGAGGAGGTTTCTAATAAGATTAGGAAGGATTTTACGAGGCTCCTAGATGAATGTGAAGCCATTATTCCGAGTATTGAAGATGCATCAAGTCTTCTGAACATATTAAAAGATGAAGACAGAGTGTTGTTTGCTGACAGGTGGATGAATATTTGCAATCAAAATTTAAGAACAGTGATAAGTGTCTTCCATTCTCTCAAGCTAGCTAAGAATAAATATAGATGTGTCAATATTATTCAAATAATTATGAGTCATCATGCAAATTTCAAGAAGTATTTAAAAGAAGGATCTGGAGTTAATACATTGGAAAACATCGATGATCAAATAAGTGGTCGCGTTCGTTGGGAAAACAGTGAAAATGCATTTAAAAGTCGTCTTCAGACGAGCATTATTATTAATCTTTCACATATTGATATATTAGCATTTTTTAACGATGCATCCATCCTTTTCGTATACAACATTGTAAAAGTATTAAGTAAACATGGACCATTAAAAGTGTATGCTGTGCTAGGAGCGAAATTTCATAAACTCCTTAACGCAGAAGAAGAAAAAGTTGAATCAAAGTACTTTAATGTGAAAGCTGCAGAGATATTTACTTCAACCGTTTTAGAAGATTGGTTTTGCATGAATATTAAAAACCCTATATTAAAAGATGTAGAATCGTTTGAAGAACAAGAATCTCAATGGACACTCCATTCTATTGTAAAATTAGAAATAAATATCAACAAATATAATCCGCTTAGAGTTGGATCATATATTAAGTTACCTTCTTCAATTAAAGCGAAGTTGGCTTGCATCAACGTTAAGAATGATGATTATAAATGCTTTATGTGGGCAGTTTTATCAGCTTTACATTCAGATGTACATGATCCCCAACGCGTTTCCAATTACTACAAGTATAAAAATGAGTTAAATTGGAGTGGAATAGAATTTCCAGCTTCACTTAAAGATATCAGGAGATTTCAAAAACAAAATGATATTTCTATAAATGTTTATGGTTTGAGTAAGCGAAATTCAAATTTTAATACTTTTCCCTTATATCTTACATCTAATAAAAAACAAAGACATATTAATTTATTAAGGATTGAAGATAAATATCAGAATGAAAATGATGACAACGATGAAGCTGATGAAGATGCTGAAAATGTGAATACATCAAATAATTTTCATTATGTGTGGATCAAGGATTTATCTCGCCTTGTGAGTCGTCAATTATCTTTACGGAATGGGAAAAAATATATTTGTGATCGATGTCTTCACTACTTTACGAGTGCAGAGAGGCTTTCTCGACATGATGGTGAATGTTCAAAATTAAATGAGTGTAAAGTAATTCTTCCTAAACCAGGTCAAAATTTTGTGAAATTTAAAAACTATTCTTATAAGGAAAAAGTGCCATTTATTGTGTACGCAGACTGTGAGTGTTTGTTAAAGCCAGTTAAAGGCGAGACAACAAGTAAAACTGAAGTAGTTCAACATCATGAACTTTTCAATATTGGATTTTATGTGAAGTGCAGTTATGATGATTCTTTATCAGGATATTATTCTAGTTCAACAGATGTAAATCCAGCCAAATGGTTTGCACAAGAGTTACTGGTGTTGGCTGAACGTGTAGAGTTAATTTTAAAAAATCCAATCCCAATGGAACATTTGTCAGCTGCGCAGACTGAAGCTTTTGTAAATGCTGCTATCTGCCATATTTGTGAAGGTCCAATATCTTATCAAGAAAAAAAAGTTCGTGATCATTCACATTTAACTGGCAAGTATCGTGGAGCTGCGCATGAAAATTGTAATTTAAATTACCAAGATCCTCGGATTATACCAGTGGTTTTCCATAACTTAAGTGGGTATGATGCTCATTTTATAATTGAAGATATTTGTCATGCATTTGAAGGGAAAATTGATTTGCTTCCAATAAACAAGGAAAAATATATTTCCTTTACAAAGAGAATAAAGAATAGTGAAATCAAATTTCGTTTCATAGATTCCTTTAGATTTATGGCAAGCTCTTTAGAAAAACTAGCATCATATCTAACAGAATACAAAATTGTCAATTCAGTGTTTACTAATTTCACTGCTACTGAAATAAAGTTAATTACACGCAAAGGTGTTTTACCTTATGAATACATTGATTCATTGAATAAATTAAAAGATTTAGCATTACCCAAAAAAGAAAATTTTTATAGCTCTCTCAATGATAATACAATCAGTGATGAAGATTATAGTCATGCTCAAAATGTATGGTCTACATTCCAATGTAAAAATCTTGGTGAATATGTGGATTTATACATGAAAACTGATATACTATTATTGGCAGATGTCTTTGAAAATTTTCGAAATCAATGTTTGCGAGCTTATAATCTGGATCCTGCTCATTATTATACAACTCCTGGATTTACATGGGATGCAATGTTGAATTACACAAAGGTAAAATTAGAACTCATAACTGATATTGACAAACTTATGTTTATTGAGCGTGGTATAAGAGGAGGTATAAGCCAATGTTGTAATAGATATTCAAAGGCTAATAATATGTATATGAAAAATTTTAATCCAAATGATGAAACTAAATATATTATGTATTTCGATGCCAATAATCTATATGGATGGGGTATGATGCAGCCGCTTCCATATGGTGGATTTGAGTGGCTTCCTGTTTTGAATAACAGTTTTAATTTTAATATTCCTGATGACTCACCTATTGGGTACATTTTAGAAGTCGATCTTGAATATCCACAAGAATTACATGATAGTCATAGTGATTTTCCTTTTTGTTCAGATCACACAAATCCACAAACAACAACGTCAAAGCAAACTAAACTTCTCACTACTCTGTCACCTAAACTTAAGTATATTATTCATTATCGAGCGTTAAAACAAGCTCTTTCAAATGGTCTAACTCTAGTGAAAATTCATAGAGTACTTAAATTCAATCAAAAGACTTGGCTCAAGTCTTACATTGACTTTAATACTTCTATGAGAAGAGACGCTAAAAATGAGTTTGAAAAGAACTTGTTTAAATTAATGAATAATGCAGTTTACGGTAAAACTATGGAGAATGTTCGAAATCATGTTGATGTGAAACTTGTTACGAAATGGGGCGGTAGATATGGCGCTGAAGCTCTCATATCTAAACCTAACTTTCATAGTAGATCTATTTTTAATAAAAATTTAGTGGCAATTGAGCTTCGAAAAACGGAAATATTGCACAATGCGATCATGGATGACTAAGCAGTATGCAGTTGTCTCCTCAGGTATATTACTTCTGGTTTCAAATTCCATACGTACATCGACTGATGTCTGCTTTAGGAACTCGTTTTGTTTTGAGCAGTCAATAACAATTAAAGGTGCCAATGATTTAAAAGTTGATCTACTTAGTATAGGTTCGGAATCTCTTCCATAGTAAGATGATTGAAAATTAGCATACATATCATATAATACAGAATACTGATTATGAGTATAGTGTATATTCAAATTTCCATATGGATAAGATTGTGAATTTAAAAACAATTTTACATTTATGAGATCACAATGATCAAAAAGACATGCAGACACTTCCATTTTATTTTTTCTTTTAGTTTGAAATCCAACAATAACATATCTTGGTTTCTCTAATTGTGTTGAAGATTTAATTTGCCACATAACTTTTGTACTTAAAGGAAGCAATGGATACTCATACATTTCCCATGATCTAAAACTCATTGAAATTAATGGATCTTTCTCAATAAATTTCAATAATTTAATTTTATTATTGTCAGATGGTATTACATATGGTACCATCCATTCAATATTATGAATCACAAATTTAAATCCAGGAATAAGTGGTCCATTGAAAATAGTAGAATCATAATCATTACGCGATCTTATTAAAATAAGTTCATGTTTAGCATTCGTAACAATTTTCTTATAATCTTCAGCAAAACCAAAAATCATACTCAAAGGTATTATTACATTAAAATAATTATTTACCATTGGCACTCTTGAATTTGCTTCAAATTTCACAAATCCAGCATTTTCTGTACGATTAAATTGAGATGGTGTTAAAGATACTAAATTTTTCATAGTTGTAGTGGGTCCAACATACTTGCATCGATCAATCTCAATACCATTTAATTCATAACGAATTTCATCAAACACATAAGCTATAGCATTATTTGTAAGTTCAACATTCTCTATGAGAACGGTTCCATCATCTTTACATAACTTTCCAAATATTTGTAATGAACTGTTACTTGGTAAAATAGACAAATCTTGATTTTGTATTACAATACGGATTTCATCACTATTATTAAAAGTTGATGATGCATATGGTTGATGACTATGAATCTCATACTTGGCAATGGATTCATCAAAATTCACTGCAGTTGGAATGCTGAGAATGTCTTCCATTTTTCTTATAACAGCTACACATAAAAAATAGAAAAATTTGATCTTTTTTCTTCCTCTTCCTTTTTCTTATTTTTGAATTTTCACTTGTAGACCGAGTTGTTTCAGGAACTGTCGATTCTGAGGTGTTAACACCTTCCGAGTAACATTCACACTGACCTTCTTTGCACATGTCGGTTGACTTTTATAACTACTACCAACTTTTTTTTTTTGATTATAAATGATACCCATCACACTGACTTTATATGTAAACGTATTGTTATTGTTTCTCCTCTAAAATTAACCAAGTCACCGTCCTGATCTACTAAGCGAAGTTGAATATTATATATTGTCTTCACGGCGATTGGAAGGTAAATGATTCGAGTTGGAACTTCAGTGATCTTATATCCCGGTGGAACGACAGGAAAGAATTCATGTATAGTATGAACTTTTTGATTATTTATATATGCTCCAGTTGTAATATTACATTCAACACGTAGAGTATTCACTTTTAATATAGATACAGGTAAATCAGATTCATGGCTTTCCTCAGCTTTCAGTTTACGAGGAGCAAATCCTAATAATTTACCAATAGAATCTGTCGGATGAAAGCTAATGTCACGATTTGATTTAATGTGACAACCTAATGTGTTATTATTAGGTTTAATAGTTAATGCAAACTTATTTGGCAATTTTGCTTTAATATATGACTCAATATCTTTAATTTCATAACTACCTGTTGGTATAGTCACTACAGAATTCTCTATGTAAAACTTATTGCAACCTTTATCAATGTTGGGAATTGAATTAAATGTAAACAGATCAACAAGTCCAAGTACATAATTCTTGTCTTGTGAGAGCTCAATTGGTGGGAAATAAGTAGTTTCGAGAACTGATGAGTTTCCCGTTAACGTTAAAGTAAATGAGTCATTCATGATTGACATCTGTTTTCATACTGATGATTACAACTTTATTACTTGCCCTTATATAGACAAAAACTGTTTGTAATATTAAGTTGATCGCATAGAAACTTTAAACATAAATGTCCACATATAAATGTATCAAACTTTTGATATCTCTCATGATTATATTTTATACAGCTACCAACACCTAAATAGACAATGAGATCTGATGGTGGTGAAAGATTCCCAAAACTATCAAAGTATTGAGTTTTATTGTTAATCTTTTTATATGCTACCCAATGAGTTCCAGGACCTTCCTTATCATCAAGATTAATAATTGCTGATTCATATTTATGAGGTCCTGTAATAGGTAATTCATTTCGCATGAATACTCCACGAAAATGAGGTATACTCATAATTTTAGCATATTTAAATAGATCAAAGTCAGTTAGTGCACGGTGAGGTAGCTTCAAAATTAGTTTTTTTGAGTCCTTTTCTTATTTGTCAATCCTTTCCCTTTATACGGTTGAATATAAAGACCCAGTCCTTGTCGATAAGGTTTTAAGTGTAAACCTTTTCCCAAGACAATAGCCTCCATTGTTTGATTATGTCGTTGAGCTTCTGAAAGTTGTTTCTTGGCTGCATTAGCATCATTTACAGCTTTTACTATACCACCAACCCCTCCACTAAGAGCTCCAAGAGCACTAAGTCCAGCAAAAATTGGTATAAGTGGTAAAATACCACCAACTTTTGATGGTACAGAAAGAATTCTAGGTGTTGAAATTTTAGATTTACCACCAAACTTTTTTATAACCTTCTTTGCACCAATCATAGCAGTTTTAATAGTATCTAAAGAATTACCGTTTGATTTCATACATTTTTTAGCAGCATGAACAACTTTATTTAATGTAACTCTTTTTTTATTCTTGGAAACTCTCTTCTTCTTCCTCTGTTTTTTATTCTTTTTTATTCTTTTTTTCATCTTTTTCTTGGTATTAACATTAATTTTTAACCCCATACCGAATTTAGATTTAACTTTCATTATATTAGTAACAGCTAATGCAGCAGCTTTTTCACTAATACTAGCGTCCTTGGAGAGAACACGTTGCCAAGCCTTTTCAGCTAATATTTTATCTGCAGAATTTCTTGCTTCTATATTTTCCTTTTCTTTTGAATATGCAATATCATGTACCTTACAAGCTGCATCCAAGGAATTTACACCTGGATCACCACGAGCTAAACGTTTTTTTAATTTTGTACCAGGTCCACAATATTGGTATCCAGGAATATGTAACTCAATTGGTAATTTATTTATTATATTATTAAGAAAACCTTGACCAGTGTGAGATTTATTTTTCTTCACTTTTTCATGAATATCCATTCTTCACTCGACGATGGTTTACAACCGACTGATGGAAATAGATTATAAAAGTGTGATATATATAGTTTTTTTCTCAGTCGAGTCCAAGATGCAGTTCAAGGTACAAGCTAATCATCTCCCGATTGTAAATGTTGATAATCTCATTCAATCCAATAATAATAATGAGGTTAAGCGTCATGGAAATCTGTTTTCAAATAGTATTCGCGCAGCTTTTTGCGGTCCATCAAATTGTGGAAAAACAAATGCTCTTCTTTCTCTGATTATACATCCGAATGGCTTGAGCTTTGAGAATATTTATTTATACTCAAAGTCATTACAACAGCCTAAATATAAATTTCTAGAAAAAGTATTGAGTAAAGTTGATGGAATCGAATACTTTCCATATAGTGAGCATGAGGAAGTGGTTTCACCTAAAGATGCTAAACCAAATTCAATCTTTATTTTTGATGATATTGCTTGTGAGAAACAAGACAATGTAAGAGCCTTCTTTTGTATGGGTAGACATGTTAACGTTGATAGTTTTTATCTGTGTCAAACATATGCTCATATTCCTAAACATTTAGTTAGAGATAATGTTAACTTACTTGTGCTTTTTAAACAGGATGATAGAAACCTTAAGCATGTTTATAATGATCATGTGAACACTGATATGACGTACAATCAATTTCGAGATTTATGTTCTACATGTTGGAATTCTGATAGATATGGATTTGTAGTTATTGACAAAGATAGAAATTTGAATGAAGGAAGATATAGAAAAGGATTTGACTGCTTCATTCATTTATAAATAATATATGTTTACAGAGAAATACGTTAGTACAATTTTAGACTTCAATACATAAACATGTATCGAAAAGAGTTAGAAACACTTCATCAAGTTGTGAAGGCAAGTGAAGCTATTCGACGAAAACATCAAATACTTAAAAGCGGTAGAGAAAATGCTGAAAATATGTTAAGAGAAACTTTTCAACCATTAGTTACTCCATTAGAAAAATTGGTTGCTGTAACTCATACACCTGTCAAAGTTAAAAATGTTAGGAAAAAAGAAGAAGACTATGATGCATCTTTTAAGACTGCTATTAGTGAAAATGTACCATTTGATTTATCCCAAAAAGATTTCTATGATGCTTTTAGTGAAGAATCTAATACGCATAAAATTAAAAATGAAAATTTGTTTAATGAATCAGAGAATCAAGTGGATTTCTATGATGCTTTTAGTAAAGAATCTAATGTCCATAATATTAAAAATGAAAATTTGTTTAATGAATCAAAGAATCAAGAGTCTAATGAAATTACTTTTGAAAAAGATAATATATCTAATGCAGATGCAACGGATGAAGAATCTTATAAATTAACAAATAAATTTATACAAATGTTGAATAAAAACAGAAAGCAGTATTTGGATATGGTATATGGAGTACGCAAACTTCCTGACGGTACATTCATAATTGGTGATACAAAAATTGATTTTGAAGGTCCATACATTAATTTAGTTGGAAAGAAAAAATATTCAAAAACATGTGGATTATTAGAACTTCTATTCAGACAACAACCAGATCAAGCTTCCATAAGTTCAAATGACTTAGCAAACTATAAGGAAATTGTTTCTTCTACTAATGCACATAAAAAGAGTTACAGTCCAAGCAAACAAATGCGCATTAACAAGAG
Organism: Ganaspis brasiliensis; assembly: GCA_037103525.1. Lineage (NCBI taxonomy): Eukaryota > Metazoa > Arthropoda > Insecta > Hymenoptera > Figitidae > Ganaspis > Ganaspis brasiliensis. The sequence goes on from JAZKLR010000126.1 coordinate 1,017,147, forward strand.
TTCTAAATATACTAATGTTATTGCAAAGCATTTCACAAAAACTGAAAATTCTTTACAGAAAAAGAGTCGTTTTCCACAGTCTATGATTGTGAAAAGAGAAACTTATCCAGACTATATTTATTGGGATGATCCAAACGAGCTTGTAGACCGTTTACGATTACTGATAGCATCACAACAGGCTGGTAATCCTAGTCATAATAATGAAATTATGTCAATCATTGAGGAATTACGTGAAGCTCAAATCATATATTAATAGTATACTAGAAAAATTGAGATCAGTATCTTGTTGATCATTGATGTATTCAGATGTTTGAAAAACTCATTGAAAATGAATGATAAAAAATTAGTAATAGTCACAGAATTACATAAACAAGCTAGGCGAAATTATCAACGTCGTAAGGTACAAATACGGGGGATGGATGAAACATGGCAAGCAGATTTAGTTGAAATGATACCTTATTCTAAAGTTAATAATGGTTTTAAATATATACTCACAGTTATAGATATATTCTCAAAGTATGCATGGGCTATTCCAGTCAAAAGTAAATGTGGAAAAGATGTTTCTGCAGCTATGAAATCTATACTTTTAAATGGACGTGTTCCAAAAAAACTGCATACTGATAGAGGCAAAGAATTTTATAATTCTCAATTCGAGAGTTTAATGAAATCTTCTAAAATCATATTATATTCAACCTATAGTAATTTAAAAGCTTCAATTGTTGAAAGATTCAACCGCACACTGAAGAATATGATGTGGCCACAATTCAACTTGCAAGGAAATTATAAATGGATAAATATTTTACCATCTCTCGTTTCACAGTATAATGACAAAAAACATCGTACTATTGGTATGAAACCAAAAGATGTCAAAGAAGATGATAAAAGTATGCTGTTAAAACGTATATCTAAACAAAGGAAAATTTCAGTTAAAAAAATAAAATTCAAAGTTGGTGATAGAGTTCGTGTAAGCAAGTATAAGAATGTTTTCAGTAAAGGATATACACCCAACTGGACAACTGAAATATTTACTATCACTGCAGTTAAATCAACAAACCCAGTAACGTATAAACTAAAGGATTATCAGGATCAACCCATCGAAGGCGGCTTCTATGAAGAAGAAATCTCCAAAGTGAAATATCCAGATGTCTATCTCGTAGAAAAAGTTCTCAAACAACAGCATGATAAAGTCTATGTAAAATGGCTTGGATTTGACAACTCACATAATAGTTGGATACAAAAATCAGAAATGTAATCAATCAGCAAATGTTAAACTTAAATTTTAAATAAGTTAAAGTTAACTTTTAGAAAAGTTAAAGTTAACTTTTGGAAAAGTTAAAGTTAACTTTTGGAAAAGTTAAAGTTAACTTTTGGAAAAGTTAACTTTCATAAAAGTTAAATGGAATTAACATGTAATTTCCATAAGAGTTAAAGTTAACTTTTGGAAAAGTTAAAGTTAACTTTTGGAAAAGTTAAAGTTAACTTTTGGAAAAGTTAAAGTTAACTTTTGTAAAAGTTAAAGTTAACATTCCTGAAAGTTTAATTAAGTAAATATGTAATGATTTAATTTTTCTTATTTATTTATTAGATTTACATTTATATTATACTTAGAAAAAATATTATTGTTTTAATTCAAAAATGTATACAAGATAAGGTAGTAATAAATAAAGTAATACCAATTTTAAATATAAAATATTGTTTATTTTTTTAAAACCTCATTCATATGTATAGGTTATATGATATAATTATATACACACACTAATACAATTCATTTACTTTTTATAATTTTATAATGACCCCAAGCAAGGGTATCGGTACTTTTAGACAATAAGTAGCGTTTATCATCAAAGGGACTTAATGCTATTTTAAATTGCTTTACAGTTTCTACTTGATGTAGTCGAGATCTAATTATATGTTGCGTTCTCGTTTGAATTCTAGATTTCTGCAAACATTCCACATAATCATCAAAGTTAATAGTTTTATTCACCACACCTGCTTTTACACCTTTAGCTTTTTTTACAAAATCTTGTCCGTTAACTCGAATGCTATACATTTTACTTCTCAGACCAACAAATTCAGTAATTATCTCTCCATTACATTCATCTTTCATTAATCCAACTTTTTTCTTGTTGACTTGAGGAATATTATACACATTATCTTTCGCATAATCTGAAGTGTCAAACTTGTGAATATCATCATTCATATCACTATAAATATCTCTACACTTTAATTCATAAATGAAACTATCAATTACTAACAACTTACAATTTTTACCATATTTTTTTAACATAAATTCATAATGAAAATCGTACATAAGTGTTTTGGATAAATCAAGTATTACAAACCCAACGTATATGGGTTTGTTGAGCAATATTTCCGTTTTTCGAAGCTCAATTGCCACTAAATTTTTATTAAAAATAGATCTACTATGAAAGTTAGGTTTAGATATGAGAGCTTCAGCGCCATATCTACCGCCCCATTTCGTAACAAGTTTCACATCAACATGATTTCGAACATTCTCCATAGTTTTACCGTAAACTGCATTATTCATTAATTTAAACAAGTTCTTTTCAAACTCATTTTTAGCGTCTCTTCTCATAGAAGTATTAAAGTCAATGTAAGACTTGAGCCAAGTCTTTTGATTGAATTTAAGTACTCTATGAATTTTCACTAGAGTTAGACCATTTGAAAGAGCTTGTTTTAACGCTCGATAATGAATAATATACTTAAGTTTAGGTGACAGAGTAGTGAGAAGTTTAGTTTGCTTTGACGTTGTTGTTTGTGGATTTGTGTGATCTGAACAAAAAGGAAAATCACTATGACTATCATGTAATTCTTGTGGATATTCAAGATCGACTTCTAAAATGTACCCAATAGGTGAGTCATCAGGAATATTAAAATTAAAACTGTTATTCAAAACAGGAAGCCACTCAAATCCACCATATGGAAGCGGCTGCATCATACCCCATCCATATAGATTATTGGCATCGAAATACATAATATATTTAGTTTCATCATTTGGATTAAAATTTTTCATATACATATTATTAGCCTTTGAATATCTATTACAACATTGGCTTATACCTCCTCTTATACCACGCTCAATAAACATAAGTTTGTCAATATCAGTTATGAGTTCTAATTTTACCTTTGTGTAATTCAACATTGCATCCCATGTAAATCCAGGAGTTGTATAATAATGAGCAGGATCCAGATTATAAGCTCGCAAACATTGATTTCGAAAATTTTCAAAGACATCTGCCAATAATAGTATATCAGTTTTCATGTATAAATCCACATATTCACCAAGATTTTTACATTGGAATGTAGACCATACATTTTGAGCATGACTATAATCTTCATCACTGATTGTATTATCATTGAGAGAGCTATAAAAATTTTCTTTTTTGGGTAATGCTAAATCTTTTAATTTATTCAATGAATCAATGTATTCATAAGGTAAAACACCTTTGCGTGTAATTAACTTTATTTCAGTAGCAGTGAAATTAGTAAACACTGAATTGACAATTTTGTATTCTGTTAGATATGATGCTAGTTTTTCTAAAGAGCTTGCCATAAATCTAAAGGAATCTATGAAACGAAATTTGATTTCACTATTCTTTATTCTCTTTGTAAAGGAAATATATTTTTCCTTGTTTATTGGAAGCAAATCAATTTTCCCTTCAAATGCATGACAAATATCTTCAATTATAAAATGAGCATCATACCCACTTAAGTTATGGAAAACCACTGGTATAATCCGAGGATCTTGGTAATTTAAATTACAATTTTCATGCGCAGCTCCACGATACTTGCCAGTTAAATGTGAATGATCACGAACTTTTTTTTCTTGATAAGATATTGGACCTTCACAAATATGGCAGATAGCAGCATTTACAAAAGCTTCAGTCTGCGCAGCTGACAAATGTTCCATTGGGATTGGATTTTTTAAAATTAACTCTACACGTTCAGCCAACACCAGTAACTCTTGTGCAAACCATTTGGCTGGATTTACATCTGTTGAACTAGAATAATATCCTGATAAAGAATCATCATAACTGCACTTCACATAAAATCCAATATTGAAAAGTTCATGATGTTGAACTACTTCAGTTTTACTTGTTGTCTCGCCTTTAACTGGCTTTAACAAACACTCACAGTCTGCGTACACAATAAATGGCACTTTTTCCTTATAAGAATAGTTTTTAAATTTCACAAAATTTTGACCTGGTTTAGGAAGAATTACTTTACACTCATTTAATTTTGAACATTCACCATCATGTCGAGAAAGCCTCTCTGCACTCGTAAAGTAGTGAAGACATCGATCACAAATATATTTTTTCCCATTCCGTAAAGATAATTGACGACTCACAAGGCGAGATAAATCCTTGATCCACACATAATGAAAATTATTTGATGTATTCACATTTTCAGCATCTTCATCAGCTTCATCGTTGTCATCATTTTCATTCTGATATTTATCTTCAATCCTTAATAAATTAATATGTCTTTGTTTTTTATTAGATGTAAGATATAAGGGAAAAGTATTAAAATTTGAATTTCGCTTACTCAAACCATAAACATTTATAGAAATATCATTTTGTTTTTGAAATCTCCTGATATCTTTAAGTGAAGCTGGAAATTCTATTCCACTCCAATTTAACTCATTTTTATACTTGTAGTAATTGGAAACGCGTTGGGGATCATGTACATCTGAATGTAAAGCTGATAAAACTGCCCACATAAAGCATTTATAATCATCATTCTTAACGTTGATGCAAGCCAACTTCGCTTTAATTGAAGAAGGTAACTTAATATATGATCCAACTCTAAGCGGATTATATTTGTTGATATTTATTTCTAATTTTACAATAGAATGGAGTGTCCATTGAGATTCTTGTTCTTCAAACGATTCTACATCTTTTAATATAGGGTTTTTAATATTCATGCAAAACCAATCTTCTAAAACGGTGGAAGTAAATATCTCTGCAGCTTTCACATTAAAGTACTTTGATTCAACTTTTTCTTCTTCTGCGTTAAGGAATTTATGAAATTTCGCTCCTAGCACAGCATACACTTTTAATGGTCCATGTTTACTTAATACTTTTCCAATGTTGTATACGAAAAGGATGGATGCATCGTTAAAAAATGCTAATATATCAATATGTGAAAGATTAATAATAATGCTCGTCTGAAGATGACTTTTAAATGCATTTTCACTGTTTTCCCAACGAACGCGACCACTTATTTGATCATCGATGTTTTCCAATGTATTAACTCCAGATCCTTCTTTTAAATACTTCTTGAAATTTGCATGATGACTCATAATTATTTGAATAATATTGACACATCTATATTTATTCTTAGCTAACTTGAGAGAATGGAAGACACTTATCACTGTTCTTAAATTTTGATTGCAAATATTCATCCACCTGTCAGCAAACAACACTCTGTCTTCATCTTTTAATATGTTCAGAAGACTTGATGCATCTTCAATACTCGGAATAATGGCTTCACATTCATCTAGGAGCCTCGTAAAATCCTTCCTAATCTTATTAGAAACCTCCTCCGCTTCAGAACTATCCGGTTGTTTACGCTTGCCTGGCATTCTGAAAATTATAATAATTTTAAACATTAATTTTTTATTTATTTTATTAAAATACAATTTTTATTATGATAATTAAACATACTTTTATTTCTAAATGTAAATGTTCACTGAAGCGTAAGTTGAATGCAAGCTACATACATGTTTGTACAAGATGGTGGCTTCTAAATCAAGACAAACGTGCAGCGTAGATACGGCTCGTATTAGTATGAGATGCCGGTCCGCTACCCCTCACTGGATGCAGCGCGCCTATTCGTATCAGATTGCCAACTCTGCTGTGGGTCTGCCGCCACGTAGTGCTATGCTGCGGGCCTGCCGCCACGTAGTACTATGCTGCGAGCCTGCCGCCACGCCACGTAGTACATGAAGCTCACTCAGAACGGACGAGTTTCATGCACGTAGTGTAAGAAGTAGACACTGCAGGGGGGCTCGTTGCTGGTAGTGAGTGCTGCTTGGGTTGGTGGCTGGTTGTGTGTGCTGCCGGGACTCGTGGCTGGTCGTGTATGCTGCCGAGCTGGTAGAGGATGCTGTTCGACTTAGATGTCTGGTTGTAATGCTAACTCTCATGATTCCCCCTCCTTATATACTCAATCACATACATATACACATGTAAAACACACTAACACATTGTAAAAGACAAGCGCGACATTCGAAAGCGGTAAACTAACTAACCCCTTTCTAAGAGTGAAAGTATCGATTGATCTATAGATCAATTACTTACCTTAAGATCGGTTACCGCTCGAGGGGTAATATCCATCGAGCAAGCAAGTAATCTGCATTACCGAAACAAGGTAACACGCGCGAAATCTGCATTACCGACCGACGGTAATTTATCAACAAACCGCTAAAAATCCACTGCAGGTAACTGACTAGGGCGCCACCTGGTGGCGAAAATCGGAACTGTGCGCTAGGTCTCTCTTTGTTATACTACTAAAATGTAAACTGTTTCGCATGCGTAATTATCCTAAAGCACTAGGCTAACAATTATTTTATATTGTTTGTGGTGATATAGTGCTAACACGCATCTTTTTGGAACTGCCGACGCACTTCAATAAGGGACGACAGTCGAAATAATTTTGGAGCTGGCAGGCACCCAAAAATGGGAATGCATTTGTAGCAAGCTCCTGGTAGCTCTGTCGCACCAGATCTGGGTGTGCTGATGACCCAAAGGTTACTCCATGTACCGTAAAAGTTTGCCTCACGCGGAAACAGTTCAAGCACCCCTGCACAAACATCTTTAAGACATGCGAAGAAATGATCAATTAAAAGTAAAGTGGAATACCGAATCGAAAATAGGTTTTGAAAAAATAAAAAAAGCTCTTGCGGAGGTAGTAACTTTATCTCACCTAGAGATTGCAATCCTGCAAATAAGGATCCCGCAATCGCGCGGCATCCGCAAAAGTGTCATTTGTTTTCTATAAAAGTGTGTCTTGTTTACTCTTATTTGTCTACATATCTTAAAAAATAAAAAATTTTCACCAAATTTTTATAAGTAGCTAAAATTGACCTCATAAATTTTAGCTTGAAAGTTACCACCCTCGTGAATTTCATAAAAAAGGTGCTTCAAACTTTAATTGCTTATAACTAATTGAAAAATTAAAAAAAGACATTCTGGGAATATTTTTGTACCCCCTGGCTGTAATAAATTATATGTCAGAGTATTGCAAAATTGAAAATTCTGTTTTAGGTGGCCCAATTCAGAAATTTCAACTCATGCAGTAATGTTTCTAATAACATAACTGCGCGCGCGTATGTGTACCTGAGAGTTCACAACATGTCTCAATGAAAATCTTGGATACGATAATACAAAGTGTGGCGGTTTATTTAAAAACTTATGGCTGTCACAGGGGAAACAAATTATGCCATACGTATATAATGCAATTCAATCAGTTCTTTATCAGTTCTACATAAACTTGCGAGCTGTTCAACGCATAAGCTGCGGCTTTCAACTTTTTTAATTAAATAAAATTTAATTCATTAATTATCTCAAATAAACCTCGGCACTCGACAAAAGCGTTGTCGCTCAGATTAGGTAAACCACTACTTCTTCCATGAGAAAGCAAAGTAAAAATTCAAATTCTTAACTGATTCACCACTTCTGCGTCTGTGTTTAAAAGACAGCATTCTTATCATAAGACACTTGTGATCTTATTTTTAAGACATTTTTTAGTGTCTTAATTTCAAGCAATAAGAGAGCGTCTTGTAAAACAAGTAACAATTGAAATAACTTAAAATATCTGTAAGACTAGACGCTTTCTAAATGTTCTATGTCTCAAAAAAAAAACCCTGTAAAACAGCGGTCTTTACAATGTACCATAATAATTTATTTAAGAGTGTTATTTACTCTGAGGCAATCTATTTATGAAGTTATCCTTTCTTTTGAAAATCGGTGGCTGGTCAGAATAAGAAAAACCAGAACCACAAGCGTATGAATAAAAATCGTTGCAAGGGTTGACATTTGTGTCCATTCCATTTTTAATCAATTGACCTAGATGAAAACGAATAATGCACAGTAATTAATACGGAAATTATTGCTAGCCAATTTAGGTTCAATTTTTGACAGTAGATTTTTACTAAAATTTACAAATGATTTGCCATTTGCTTTCACCAAAACACCTTTAACAAATCATTCGCTGAAACTTGGGATGAAGACACTCCTGACAAATCATTAGTCGTCATTATTGATTAAATAGTTCTTTTTATACAGGGGCTTTCTAGGGCTTTCTATTTTTTTATAAAAAAATAGTTTGTACTATTTACAAATTGGTCTGGTTTTTCCACCAAAACGTCTCCACAAACTTAAATAAGTGCAAATCTTTGCGTAGAATGGTATCAGACATAAGTAGATATGCTTGGCGTGTTCTGGAACAAAATTTGTTAGTTCAGATGTGTATGATGAGGTAAGTATGTGTGCGTGTATCCGTGTGATTACTTATACATGGGCATATATGTCCATGTAAAATGGTCGTATGTCCAAATATCACATATTTCGCATAAATAAATTCAAGATCAAGCCACGATACGTCATTAAAAAGGAATTTACAAAAATAATTATTTTTGCATAAACAGTTTCATGGTTAACCATTGACAAGTTTCAAGGTGAATATTCTCTCTCTCTCTTGTATATTGAGTTATTTAATAACGAATATAACTTATGGCTTCTAATTTCTAAGAATTTTTCAGAGGAATTTGTTTATTAAAAATAAAATTGAATGTAATTTAAATTTTCCTAAAATTTTTTGGTGTTGAACTATGTTTGCTAATAATAAGTAGGCTTGTTCACAAATCGTGCATCTCAGAAACCTGCTATATTCTAATTTCAATAAAATTTAATGCTTCCTGCACTGAAAAAAATCCCTTGCACCCGTACACAAGGAATCAACCATTTTTCCTTGTTAGTTAAGGCGCCAACTAGGGAAGCCTAGTTAAAATACAAGGATAATTTTCAGTCTAAGAAATTAGAAATTATATTATATTGAACATCAGAAATTGTGGGACCGACTGATTTTATTACTCAAAAAGTCTTTTATTTTATAAAATATTAATATTTTCTATCTCTAAACCATTAGTGGTTACGGTAAATGACCTAGTTGTGGCCGTCATATATTTGAAGGTTATGTTGATTTAACATTTTCAAAAAACACTATTAAAATTTTAGTGTATACTTTTGTATTATTTTAAAGATTATGTGATACAACTTAACTCATTTGCACTATAGAAAATTGTAAATTTTTAGCTGATTGACAATTTTTTTCCCCGTTTTTAAGAATTACAAACAAACAAGTTTGATATATTAGAACTAACTTCGCTTCGGTTGCAAGCTTAACTTGGAATCCTTGTCATTTTAACTAAAATGGCTTTAACTATAGACAAATAGTTGATTTTGACAAACATATTTTTTTCAGTGTGAGTTATGTTTATTGAGAATCATTTGTAGCCTTGAGAAAGAATGTGACAATTAAATATAAGTCTAAATAGAATAAAGAAATCAGCTTTCAATCGTCCAGTTTAAATTGTTCTACACAATCCAGTTTTTTTAATTAAAAAATTGTTTTTTATATCTTTGAGGATATATACATATATATGGGTTAAACCATGCCTAAAATATCAAAGTTGTCCACTAGGTCTTCGATTTCGATGAAACTTGGTAAAAATGTATAGAAATACATGCAAAAGAAAATTCTAAAAAGAATTTTCAAAATTTTTGAAAATTTTTGTAATTACATGTGTTAAAAAATTATATTGTCTGTGCGGACCGCTGCGCTGAGTGCGGCACAGCGCGTAAACCCGAGTGCGCTACACGTGCAAACTATTCAGAAGCACTTACAGCCCGTAAATTTCAATTGAATTGAAATCTTCTTTTTGGCAAATATTCAGTGATAAACTAATATATAGTTTTTTATCTTGATTTTATAATTATGAATTAATTAATTAAACTTTTATAAATAAACAAATAACCTGCAACACAGAGGTTTTTATAATATACGGGACGTTATTTTTCAAGTGGACTTTTCCACCTCCCTATTTTTGGTTTGATATAAAAAAATGTAATCTTATTGGAAAAATTAGCTTAGATAGTCTACTTTTCGATCCCTTTGGGCGTTTTATAAAATTCAAAATGGTGACTTAAATATGGCGTCTAAAGCACGTGAAAAACTAAAAAAATGCGTTAATGTGATCCCAAAAGTGCTCTAAAGCTTCACATATTACATTAAAGATAACTATAAAACGGATTACGTAAGATCTGATCCCTCCCAAAAGCATTAGATTATCAAATTAGAGAGAAAGAGATAGCACTATACTCTTGTCTCTTTCTATCTCACATATCGCCCCATCCAAAACCCTCGCCTGGATCCGCCTTTGAGCCATTTGCACGAGGATAGATTAATTCTTTTGTATTTTCCGCCATATTAGATTCGCCATTTTGAATTTTTGTATTTCGGATTTAGATTTGTTATCAGATCTTACGTAATCCGTTTTATAGTTGTCTTTAATGTAATATGTGAAGCTTTAGAGCACTTTTGGGAACATATTAACGCATTATTCTAGTTAATATTTTTATTAATATTTTTATAAAATTAAACCTAACATTTTTAACGAAACTAGTAACGCACAGTAACGCCATGATTAGCATTTGAAAATCTTTTTATTAATTATTCATTTTCGCTTAACAAAGTGAAAGAATGGCTTTTTTTAATTTGCGGAACGGAAGGAGCTTTATCAAACCTTGCCTTTAATGATCTTTTTACTCTTTCGTGCTCTGATTTACTGTAAAATAAAATAGTCAAAGTTTTAAAATGATTTTTGGCCCAATCATAGAGTTTTGCTGCAGTTAAAATAGCATCTACAGGTTTAAAAAGTAGGCTTGCACTTGCTGCTTTTCCTTTAAATGTAGCGCCAATACCATCGCAAGCATTTTTGCCATGGGCAGTTGAATGGTAATGCCAATCAGCTTTAACCTGAAAATCTTTTTCATGATTCATTAAATTTGTGATCTGATACTTATTTTTAAAATTCTGCTTAGCACCGTCACTAAAATAAATAATTTTTTCAACTTTTAAGAACTTTTTAATTTCAGGTATTAGAAGTCGTTGAATAGTGTATACAGCGCACGTGCCATGCTGAGTAAAATCAGATAGAAAAATAAAACTCTTATGTTCTAATTTGGATTGTTTTTTAAAGTCACAAATAAGAGTGAACACAGTGCATTGATCATTGTTAAAGTGGAAAGCTTGAACAGCATCTTGTACCACATACTTATAATTATCAGCAAAATCTAAGATTACTAATGCCTCATGGTCACGAAGGTAAGTTTTTAGATCTTGAAAAAACTGTATTTGTTCATTTGCAATAAATGAGTGAGATTTCAAAACTGAGAGTTTACTGTATAATTCGTCAACGAAGTCTTCAGATGACATTACCTGTGTATTCAAGCTACATCTGTCAGTTGCAGTCCATTGGCTAAATATTTGAAAAACATTGTTTTCTTGCAAACAATGTATCAAATAGTTTGCACAATTCTGATTTTCCAGGACTATTTGTACATTCATCAAGGTGACAAGCTGTAGATGCATTTTGACACATTATTTTTAACAAACCATCTTTATAATTTACAATTGGATTTGCTAACTCCTTTGTAAGGTTCTCGATGTCAATTGCATCAAGCATCAATTTGCAATTTTGGTGAATGGTACACACACATACAGTATGTGTTCCGCTGTTTCCCATTAGTATGCAATTGTCAGGACGCATTTGTGCAAATTTACTGAAACTGACTGGAAAATCTGGATGTAATTCTCGACATGAAGCAAAGAGATCATTTAAATCTAAAAGCATAAGACGTTTTTGCATAAGAACTCTTTTGCCGCCAACTTTCACTGACTTTACATCTTTGACACTAGGCATTACTGTACTATTAGAATCATTTTCATAAAATTCTTTTATTTTTTGAACTGTTGCTTCTGGCAGTTTTTTTTTCAGCTTTTGCTGTTCCTTCCGCTAAAATACCCTCTAATGCTTTCAGTTCTTTTGATTGTTTTGCGAAATTTTCGGAGCAATTAAATTCCCTAGCAATTTGTTTGATACTCCAAGATGTTGGAGCGATTGTTAAATTTGCTAGTCGCTTAGGATTGGGCCAAAAATCATTTTAAAACTTTGACTATTTTATTTTACAGTAAATCAGAACACGAAAGAGTAAAAAGATCATTAAAGGCAAGGTTTGAAATCATGGCGTTACTGTGCGTTACTAGTTTCGTTAAAAAAGTTAGGTTGAATTTTATAAAAATATTAAAAACAACAACAAAAAATTACAAAACTTATTAACCCTTTAACACCCCAGCAAAATTGAGAGTAGGTATGAAAAAATGAAACACTATTCTAGGGGTTTTCGGGGTCGCTGATTACTAAATGTAATGTCAAATTGACAATTTTAAAATTGACATCTGTTAATTCAGATGTCAACTTTTCTAAAAAGTGATTATTTTTGACGAAAATGACAGTATAAGGGTTTTTGGGGTCGCTGATAACGAATATAATGTCAAATTGACAATTTGACAATTGACAGCTGTCAATTTAGTTGTCAACTTTTCCAAAAATTGATTCTTTTTGACGAAACTGACAGTGGAAGCGATTTCGGGGTCGCTGATTGCAAATATGATGTCAAATTGGCAATTTTCCAATTGACAGCTGTCAATTCAGTTGTCAACTTTTCTAAAAAGTAATTATTTTTGACGAAAATGACAGTAATATCGGTCTGGGGACGCTGACTACAAATATGATGTCAATTTGACAGCTGTCAAAGCAAATGTAGAATAAGAGCATATAAAAACATTTTTAATGATTATTTTTTCCTTCTTTTCATGAACGAAATTGAATATCAACTTATAAAAGGACATTTCATGTTGCGTAACTGCTCGATTTCAAGATAAGTTTTGGTAAAAAAAGATTTTTTTTATTCAATGTTTCTCTGCACTTATTTTTCTTATGAGCGTATAATATAATTATATTTTAAATGATTTACTACAACTATATTTATACGAAAATAATAGCAAATTTTTGAAAATTGGCTGCCATGTGGAGCTGAACCGCATCCTTTTATTGTAAATATATTGTACAAAATAAAAATTTCTTCTTGATATTTTGCTAAAACGAAAAATAAATTAACAAATTATTTAATATTCTAACAATACTTAAGATATTAGTTAACATATATAAAATTTTATAAAAGAACAGCAAATACAATATTTAATAATGAATATTTCGTTTTATTTTTTGGATAATTTGAAATGGAGATCGAGCAGTGTAATCTGGCATTGCTAAACTACTTTATAGAATAATATTTTAAAATAACCACCACAGATAAAAAAGTTTTTCTGCATGAAGCACACTGAACACTTCATATAGGCCATGGAGCTGAAATTTTACATTTATTCTAACCTCACTTAAAATAAATATATTCCTTTTGCAGATCGCTTGTTTCACATAAAAACTTCAAGAAAATGATAACAATACTATCAAATAGTTGTTACAGTAATATAATAGTAGTGACATGGAACTGAACGCTTTTTTTGTACCGTGCGATTTTCACAAAAATAATTTTTTTTTAAGTAAAAATTTTTCTTTTTTAAAACTTTTTTCACATGTGATTTAGTGCTAATGGATCAAAATTGAGATTTAACTTATTAGAAGGCGAAATAACTAAACATAGAAAATAACTAATAACTAGACACTTTATGCTTGAAAAAGGCTGAGTTATAATAATAATATTTTCACCGAAAATTATTAAATTAAAGTTAACATTTTTCAAAAGGGACATGCCACGGAGTTGAAATTTTAGCAGTTATAGTGCAATATAATAGAAGTTATAATATATATATATTTACTGATTTTAACTTTAAACTTCTTTAACTTAAGTTTCAATTCAAGTTTTACTTTCAAGTTTTAAAATAAATATTCATATATATATTAATGTATTAAAATACATAAATAACTATATTCATTAAAATTTAGATTCTCTAATTAAAGTAGCCTATATAGTTAATTATTTCACTTAATTTTTATCTAAGGTATATTTTTATATAAAAATATCATAAAGATGTTTTTTTCAGGACCTTAATATTAGAGTAAAAAATTGTGATCTAAAATTTTGTCTACATTTTCTTTAACAAATTCAAATGGAAAATTATTTTGTTGTAGAGTCTGATACACTAGATTTAAGTTTTTTTTATGATATTGTGACTCAGAAAATTTTATAGCTTTATCAGTCAACGAGTAGACGATTCCTTTTTTAATATTTAGGTTGTGATTGGAATAGAAATTTAAACATCTCCCTGAGGCAATTGGTTTTTGATACCAGTCAATCTCAATAAAACCTTTTGTAAAAATTAGCTTTAGATCCAAAAAATTAATCATATTGTTAAAAGATTCCTCAATAGTAAACTGTAAAGATCCACCTATTATATTAAACGTTTTCAAGATTTTATCTAAATGTTTTTTATTAATACAAACAATAGTATCGTCTACATATCAATGATAGAAAAGGATGTCAATAGATTTATCACGTACAACTTTTTGTTCAATATCTTGCATAACCAGTTCAGACAAAAATGTAGAAATTAAGGATCCCATAGGAGTACCGAATTTTTGTCTGTAGCATTCATGATCGTATTGGAAATATGCATTACTGATACATAGTTCAATAGCCCTGTAAAATTGGTCAAACCTTAAAACAGTGTGTTCTCTAATCAATTTCCAATTTTTGTATATAAGTTCTAATACCAAAACTGGGTCGATATTTGAGAACATTGCAATTGTGTCAAGTGACACAAGTGTGTGTGTATCCGGAACTTTAAAATATCTAATTTTATCAATTAATTCATTACTGTTTTTTATAATATGTTTAGAAGTGCATGTAATGTGGTTTAATATTGAGCCCAAAAATTTAGACATTTGGTATAAAGGTGACTTTAAAAATGATGTTACAGGTCTTAATGGTAAATCATTTTTATGTAACTTTACAAGGCCATAGAACATTGGTGGACGTCCGTGACAACTTCTTAAGGAGTTGCGAACTCTTTCGCTAATTTTTGAGTCACAAAACCAATCATCAACCATATCATTTAAGTTATTTTGGATTGAAGTTGTTGGGTTCTTTATTTTCTCATAAGTATTGGTGTCATTAAGAAGTAATTTAATTTTGCTATTATAAAAAGTTTTGGCCATAATCACAGTGACATTTCCTTTGTCAGATTTAGAAATTAAAATGCCTGGGTTATTTTTAATAAAACTTTTAGTTTCTTTATACTTGCGTTCCAGAACTCTATCGTTGGGATTCCAAATTATTTTTGATGTAAAATATTTTTTAATAGAAAAAGTCAAGTTAGCTATTAAATAATTTAGATCTTTTTTATTTATTCTCAGATTACCACATTCAATTCCAGTTAAAAAATTCTTCAAGGGGAAATTAGTTTTTGTAATTGGCATTGAAAAGTTTCCTCCCAAGGATAGAATATCCATTACATGTTTAGGTATGTTTTTGTCCGAAAGATTTTTAACAAATTGATCATTATAAAAATTCGGAAGTGTTATCTGTTCAGATGATAAATTTTTAATGAAATTTTTTGATTTATTAATTAATACAAAACCATATCTCTTAAATTGCGGAAAATTATTTAACTTTAAATTTTCTAAAAAATCAATAGAAGTATGTTCGATTATTGTAGTTTCAAAAGCAAAAATTTTTTTACTCCAATCAGTAATTTGTACATTTAAATCTGAAATTAATAATAATAAAATTTTAATCCTGAAGTACATTAAAATGTCGTTAAATTTGTTGTGAAGGTTATTGTTATGAAATGAAAAGAGCGTTTTTGTACGACTGATAACAATGTTTGGAAAAATTTGTTTATCTTTACAACTGTACAAAAATCTACGTTTATTTTTCAGTTTTTCTAAAAAAAGGTTATTTTTAATCCATTTTTTGACTAACGATGTCACTTGAAGTCCATTTTCTAATCTCAGTTGATTGTAAAAACCCAGGTGGTCAGGATTCATTATTGCAGATGTTTCTGTAGTGTTTTGTAGTTTAAATATCAGTTTTTTGGCCAGTATAATATCATAAAGATGTTTTTTTCAGGACCTTAATATTAGAGTAAAAAATTGTGATCAACACTTGTGGCCTTAGGTCCGTGGTAATAATAATTTACAACGTTTAATTTGACATTACGTTATTATTCAAATGCATTTTCGCCGTTAACACAGCTCATCAGGACTACAGAGAAAAAATATAATAATGTTTATAAAATATTTTTTAGAAACACCACTTAAAAAATTTAACAATATACAGAAATGGAAATAGAAGTCATTGATGAACATAAAAATAAAAATAAAATAACAATGAAAGACTTACATGCATTTGCAACAACAGTGCGTTACAAAATAATCCAATATATAAATAAATAATATAAATTAAAACATAAATTGACACAAAAACACATACGAAGACATTAATCTTATAATCATATTTCTTCAAAAAATGTCATTTAAATAAATTGAAAAATGTATTCCTTCATCTCTACCGAGTGACAAAAACATACTGACTAATTATAATTGAGCGGCCGGGAAGAAGAACTCGATCTACGCTCGAAGGCCTTGTCTGTCTCTTTTTTCGTGAGATAAAATGATGGAAAAATTATCTGGAAAAAAAAATTCGAGAAAATAAAAAATGAAAAATCGTAATCGATAGAGCATTTGAATACGCACATTTTTTCTTAATACAATTTTTTTGTCTGACTTTTATTTATTAAGATAAAAATTATAAATTAAATTTATTTCTTGATTGAAAATAATAAAATTTTAATAATCAACTCGTGATATCTCAGAAACCAATGGATGGAAAAAGTTTCAATTCCACTTATCTACTCTAAAAACAATGCAGATTCTACTAAGTTTGTTGAAATGATAAAAAAAGTTTAATTTGTTGGTGATTTTTAACAATAAAGTAGTCGCTGTCGTTACTTGGTCTTTACTGACTTTGAGCAAAAAGTCATAGTGAGGAAGTATTGAATTTTGTAAACTTAAAGCATACAAGTTATTCAATAGGGTATTAGAAAGTTTTACCAAAAAGAATTTTTTCGATCCCTTAATTATTTCAGCTTTTATGAACAATTTAGTTTGTCACTTATTTTATGTCACGCGGGAACTAAAATCAGCTGACTGGCTGAGCTCCAAGCTGTAAGTGGAAGAAGGACGCATGCAAGCGTAAGAGAGAGAAAGCGCCAATAAAGACTTACAAGCAGTGTTTGTTTCATGAATGTAAGTTTTTAAATTATAAAATATATCAGGAATGAAAAAATATTACATTAGTCTAGTTAAACTTTTAAAAAGTTTTATAAGAAGCTGTTCTCAAAATTGGTTACCAAAAGAAATGTTAAAAAAATATAGAAATTTTATTTGTAATATTTTATTTTAAAAAAATATTATTTAAGACAAAGAATATCATTTAAGAATGATCACTTTTACAATGTTGACAATTTTCTTAAAAAATTATTGTTAAAAAATTATTTTCTTTAACAATGTTTAGAGCTGTCTTGAAAAAAGTTATTTTTAATAAAATAATTATTGTACATCTAAAATTTTATTAAACACGTTAACGAAATGTAATAAATTAAAAAACTTCTTTAAAAGGAGCTGCCATTTTAACAATATGTAATTTTAAAAAATTGTTGCATATGCTGTAGCTCATTAAAAATATTAAATAAAAATTTAATATTATTTTGAAATTCATTGATTTATTTAATTTATTAATGTTTATGAAAAATTGTTCTAATTCATCATTTATTACATATTAATGTTTTTATTTAAATTAAAATTTAAACTAGTGATACTTTTTCATTCCTAATATATTTTATAAATTAAAAACATCCATTCAGGAAACAAACACTGTTTGTAAGTCTTTATTGGCGCTTTCTCTCTCCTACACTTGCATGCGTCCTTCTTCCAATCGCAGCTTGGAGCTCAGCCAGTCAGCTGATTTTAGTTCCCGCGTGACATAAAAAAAGTGACAAACTAAATTGTTCATAAAAGCTGAAATAATTAAGGGATCGAAAAAATTCTTTTTGGTAAAACTTTCTAATACCCTATTGAATAACTTGTATGCTTTAAGTTTACAAAATTCAATACTTCCTCACTATGACTTTTTGCTCAAAGTCAAAAAAGACCAAGTAACGACAGCGACTACTTGTTGTTAAAAATCACCAACAAATTAAACTTTTTTTATCATTTCAACAAACTTAGTAGAATCTGCATTGTTTTTAGAGTAGATAAGTGGAATTGAAACTTTTTCCATCCATTGGTTTCTGAGATATCACGAGTTGATTATTAAAATTTTATTATTTTCAATCAAGAAATAAATTTAATTTACAATTTTTATCTTAATAAATAAAAGTCAAACAAAAAAATTGTATTAAGAAAAAATGTGCGTATTTAAATGCTCTATCGATTACAATTTTTCATTATTTATTTTCTCGAATTTTTTTTTCCAGATAATTTTTCCATCATTTTATCTCACGAAAAAAGAGACAGACAAGGCCTTCGAGCGTAGATCGAGTTCTTCTTCCCGGCCGCTCAATTACGAATCAAATCACAATGGTCAATCGAAAGTCCCCAAGGCCAATCAGAAATCAGAAACTCAAAATAAATTTCACCTTATTCATAATTTAATTTATTAAATTTAATTAAATTATTATTACCACGGACCTAAGGCCTCAAGTGTTGATCACAATTTTTTACTCTTTTATATAAAAATAAATGTAAATATTTTGGACTTATATCAAAAAGTTAAAATTGTAAATAGATATACCTTTATTTTAATTTGATAATACTCTTTATAGATTGGTTTTTAGCCAAAATCTTTGAAAAAAATTCATATAAACTTTAAACAAATTTTTAGGTTACTTAACTTTCATAAAATTTGTTTCTAAGATGCACCGCGAGGAGGTGTAATAAGCTTTAAAGTTTATCACAAACCAATCTTATATCTCACCTAAACTAAAAATTTATTAAAATATTTTAAATACACTGAAACAATCTTTTGAAATTGTCTTTCTTATAGACAAGAGAAAAATAGATAAATACAACTCAATTATAATTATTACATCTTGATCCAAGAGTTAGATAGAAGCTTGACGCTTGAAAATAAGCTTTCTAAATTTTCCAACTTGAAGTTTCTATCTTAAATTGGAATCACTATGTAACAATTTAACCCGGCGAGCGTAAGGTGAAATTTCGTAACACGGAGCGTAAGGTAGGGTATTTTTTACCCTGTAAAGATTTTCTATTTGTATATTAAAAAAAGCTTGAAATCTTGGAAATTTTTAAACATATTTGTTTTATATTGCCCATCAATTCCATTCATTAATGTTATAACAAATCTTTCATTTATTTAAATAATTTATTAGTGCAAGATTGTAACAATGCCAAAACGACTATAGAGAAAATTGAATTTCTATAAATTTGTCTAAACAATTAAAAAATTAATCGTAACAATAGTAAAATACATTATTAATCTTTGGTAAACAATTACAATGTTTAAATCTGATGATTTAAACTTTCTTTTACAATATACAAAGAAAAAACTCTTGGTGTGTTTTATAGTCGGCGTATATGTGTTCACAATTGTTATAAATAAACAATAAGAAATGTAAAAAAAATTTTTTTTTAATTGTTTTTGCTTTGTTACCGTGACACGTGCAGCTATTAAAAATTACAGAGAAATTCATCATGCCAAATTCAAATTATTGAGGAATAAGTATTTCACAGGGTAAATTTTACCCTACCTTACGCTTGCCGGATTAAATTTAATTGTATTTTTCCGAAATTTTCTTCTGTCGATCGATCCTTCAATTTTTAACAGTAGTTTATTATAATTAATTAAAAATAAGTCAAGTTATTACAAATTAAGTTAATACAAATTTTAACTTTTCAAATAATATTGAATACAAGAAAAAGAAAATTATTAGTTTTTTTTTTTTTTTTTTTTTACAAAACAAGTTTAGGAGAGGAAAAAATGCATTTACGCACTTGTTCGTGTGGGACTGGACCACATCCTGTGGCAATACCGCACTAAAACAACCTCTTCCAATTCTTGCTTTACATACTCTTATCAACTTTTGCTCTTTCCGTCCTGGAAGGTAAGCAAAAGTTTATTTTATTATTATATTTATTATTATTATATAATTATTTATTATTTATTATTATTATGTATTATTATGTATTATTATTATTTTATTTTTTTTTTACAAAACAAGTTTAGGAGAGGAAAAAATGCATTTACGCACTTGTTCGTGTGGGACTCGACCACGTGCTGTGGCAATACCTCACTAAAACAACCTCTCCCATTCTTGCTTTACATATTCTAATCCACTATTGCTCCATCCGTCCTGGAGGGTAAGCAAAAGCGTGATTCATTTACTAGAGTTGTTATTTTCGTTTCTTACACTGTTGTTCTCACCCATTGCCGCCGATATTCTTAAGCGGTGGTCAAGAACGTTGTTGGATGCTTTTTTAGAGCTACCGAATAGGATCTTATAATGAACAGTGCTGCCGAACCAGATTTAGAGAGTTCAGAAGAACAGCCTTCTGCATGCGAACCGCCAACGCATTAGCCTTGTGCTCGCAGCTAGGAATTTTTTGTAATAGGCTCACAAATGAAGCTCGCATCCCTCCTAAACAACCGAGTACAAGAACAATTAATCTGACCCTGTAGCCTGGATATATTTTACTCAATTCAAACAGAAGGTCTTGATACTTTGTCCGCTTCTCATCCTTCTTTTGATTGATATTGCTCTCAGCAGGTGCCGAAAACTCTATCACACAAATGACCTTACTTTTATGATCCTGGAGCACTATATCAGGTTTATTGGCGCTGATACGATGAGTGGTGGAAAAAGAAAAATTCCAGTAGATCTTACACTGATCATTTTCCACAACGGACTCCTGATCTCCCTGGGCATACGGCAAGATGGGTTCTTTATCTATACCATATTGGTGTCGAAGGTGATAATACAACACCTTAAGCGCAGCATTGTGTCTTTCTACATATCTGTAACATGCATACTTCGGGCACGCACTTAGAATGTGACTAAGTGTCTCCGGGTATTGCCTGCACGCTCGACAGTTGGTATTGTCGACAGATATATGCATCACTCGACTGCGATACACCAAAGTATTTATCACTCCATCTTGGCAAGCAAATAAAAATCCTTCAGTCTCCGATTTCAAACCAGCAGACTTAAGGAAAGCAAATGACAAAACCCCAGACAGTCCCAACTCATTTATGAGACTGAAAAACCGTCCATGCACAGGCTTGTCAATATGCTCCTGTAACAGAAGCGCAAGTTCTGCTTCCTTAACACGTTTTTTAAGCATTAATGGTGTTAAAGATGCTAAACCGTGTTCCATATCCCTGGTTTCAAATGGGAGACTAAGTTCACTTGCAGCTCTTTCTGCCGCTCGATATAAAAACGCCCCAACATTTGCAATTTCATGATGGTGAACAAATTGCATAAGAGGATCTCTACTGTTTATGAGTGAGCATGCTGCAGATAAAACAATTCTACGATGAAGACACTCTAAATTTAAAAGACCTCTTCCTCCCCGATCGCGTGGAAGGTAAATGCGAGGTACGAAAGACCTAGGATGATGACTTCGATGTATAGTCATCATCTTGCGAGTTTCTCTATCTAGTTCCTTCAACTCATTCACATTCCACTTAACTGCTCCAAATGTATAGAGTAGTAAAGGAATGGCTAATGTGTTTGTGGCTTGTATCTTATTCTTCCCAGATAGTTCAGAAGCCCAAATTTTTCTTAGAAGACCATGGTATTTCATATGGAGATGATATTTAAGCCCACACAAATCTTGACTTTCCGATTGAGGAATTCCAAGATATGTGTAAGTTTCCCCAACACCAAGGTGATGAATGGTATTGCCACCAATGAGCTGAATATTCTCAGAGTCGCTCGACATTTCAGCTGTTTCTCGTCTCCCTTTAATTAAATGGATAACAGCACATTTATCTAATCCAAAATCCATACCAATAGCTCTGGAGTACTCGGCTACTGCAAACATCAGAATTTTTAATTCGTCCTTGCTGTTTGTTGGATGTTATAACAAACCTTGTCCTCCACATGAGCATTAGCTCCTTTAAGCATCTCACAATGTTCGGATGTACCTCTAAGCATTCAAGGAGCTTGATGATCAGCTCATGACTTGTAGAGTCAAATGCCTTTCGGTAATCAATCCAAGCCATTGACAGGTTAAGTCGATAAAATATCGCGTCTTGGGTAATACACCTATCAATCAATAGGTTCTCCCTACAACCTGCCAGACCTCTCTTGCACCCTCGCTGTTCGCTTATTGCACTCCAAACTGGCTCGATGGATGTCAAAATCCTCTCTTTGAGGATGCCAGTGAATAGCTTGTAGCAGGTGTTAAGACAAGCTATGGGTCTATAATTTTTTGGAATAGATAAATCACCAGATTTTGGTAAGAGTACCGTTCGTCCTTCCACCAACCACTGTGGTATTGGATGTTGACCGTTGAGAAAGGTAGAGAATATTCGAGCCAAATGTTGGTGAGTTAAAGAGAACTTCTTCCACCAAAAGTTATTAATCTTATCTGGCCCGGGTGCTGAAAAGTTCTTCGTTTTAGCAACTATGTTTCTCACCTCCTCCTTAGTAATTGGTGGACTTACCTCTGCTGGATGGTCAAGCCCCTGTCTAAAACAGAAGCTACGAAAGAGTGTTAAGGATGACTCTTCATCGTTCACTGAATGGGCTATCCCATATATGTTACTCCAGAAGTTTTGAATCTCTTCACGACATGGGGGTCTTTCGACAGTTGGCGATGGTGGACTAAACAGGCGAGAAGGATTAGTAGCATAGGTATTATTTTGCTTTATCCATTTAACCCGCCGTTTTAAACGCTCTCTTATAACAACAAGAGAACGTATCTTCTCAATCCAATGTTGCTTGATGGTCTGCAACTTCGATTTCTTCAGAGTGTGATGCAATCTTTTTAGAGTCTGGGCTATTTCCAAAACCCTGGATGTAAATTTTCTTTTCGATTCAAGATATACAATCACACTCTGCAATTGAGAAGCATGCCTTCGAGCCACCCCAATCTTAAACTGTACTTGTCTGATTCGTTTAAAGGTTCTATCGACGCGGTCTGAACAGATTTTCTGTTACTTTCACGAAGCAGGACCTTTGCTCTTTCGTACACAGCACAATTTAATGTCCAGAGATCTACATCCTCTGGGAGTAATGAGAGCTCGTTATTCCCTTCAGCGATTTTGTCCATTTTAATGGAAACCTTTAGATATACTTTGGTTTCCCTAGACCTCATGTTCCCTTCCTCGGTCGTTGGTGTAGGTGTTACTGTCGGAACCTGAAGGTTCTCGGAGGGTTCTTCTTCTTCCTGCTGAAGAAAAGCTTCATGTCCCTTTTTTCGCAGAAAGGATACTTGGTCTCTTAAATACTGAGGTGTCATTTGAGCGTATTGGGGGTACATATTGACCCATCGCTCATGCAACCTTAGCATGTATCCTCTTCTGCAAGGACTACTGTTTTGCCAACATAGCATGATGTCCTTCCGAAGTTGGTCCGTCCATTTAAAACGTACTCTAGCTTGTCCCGGGTCAATGCCTGGTCGTTGCCTGGGTTCTGTCCTATTGCCACTCCCAACTGAACCCTGATCTCCATCCGAGAGAGACCTATTGTGGGTGGCACTGCGCGTTACAGTCGTCGTAACCGCAAATACTCTGTGTGGGAGGTTATCCCAACACAGAGTGGACAATTATATCGGGTGCCCACCCCTATCTGACTTTTGGTCCGCCCCGGGTATTCTAATTTCCTCGGTACCTCCCATATCTGAGAGGCCTTCCCCTATCCGCCACCTGGGGAGGCGCCCGATTGGGGTATCAGAAACCCCATCTCAAATGACATTCAAGTACCCGACCCAGTCGGCTAAGAAACTCTGTGATATCCCGTAAAGGGTACCACAAGTCCCTCACCAACCCGATCAAATACCTACACGATGTTCTGTAATGGTCATCTTAGTACTGAGCCAAGTCGGACCAGTATCTTTGAGCTGCTTGGTAACGGATAAACCAAGCAAACCATTTCGGGCTATTATTATTATTATTATTATTATTATTATTATTATTATTATACTTAACACTATAAATTTCACATGAATATAATTTATATAATTTAGATTTAAATATATAATTAAATATTTAATTTAAATATAAATTAGAATTTCTCTTTTGCGCCAAATGTGCAACTGTCAAACATAAAACATGAAGTTATCTATTTGTAAATTTAAACAAATAATTTAAGATTTACAATAATGTTCTATATTTGCCATTTTATACATTTTCATGAAAATTTAAAACTCCACATGGAATCAAAATTCTTTTTTGAATTGTTCAAAATTTTAATGTTATAAAAAGCAGATTAAATCAATGTGAAATTTATAGTGTAAAAATTGAAAAATTATAAAATGAAAGAATACATAATCTTCAAAGTATATGTAAAATTTTCTACTTTTCATTTAATTTTTAATTTAATTTAATTGCTGATTAAAATTTGTTTCTTCTTTGCAAAACATTAATTATTTTAAATTTCTTTTTTATTTTATATAATATTTCTAAGATTTATTTTTCTTAATTCATTTTTATATTCATAAAATTTAGGTTATTTAAAAATAATAATTATCCAAAAAGATACCTGCGCTCTTTCTGTCTTATAATTTTATAATTATTTTTAAAAAAATCTTCTTTTAAAACAATAATTATAGTAAATTACTAATTTGTCAATAACATTTCTAAAATTTCTAAATTTATTTTGCTTTAAATTTCAAATTCCACTAATATTTCCCTAAACAACAAAAAGATTTCGTGTCTGTCGCTGTTAAAATGACTTAAGAAAATAAGAGAAATGATTATGACACAATAATTTCTAAAAAAAATCATCCAGACATATTTGTTGCTACTTCTGACAAGGGCATTTTGTCAGTTTGCATGAATAAATCTGACTATAATAAAAAGGCTTTAGATCTTTTATCAGATAGTAATACATGCAAAGTTATAACAACAAATCCTTTAAAAAAATTTACAGGATAATACTTGAGATCTGATATTTTAAGAAATCTTAATGAAAACGAATTTATAAAATTTAAATATCATAAACATCAACTTACTTTAACAGACACTGTTTTGACAAAATTTTATGGTCTTCCCAAAATTCATAAAAGAGACGCTCCACTCCGTCCAATAATTTCATTTTAAACACCCCTACTCATTTTGGGCAAAACATTTATATAGTGAACTGAAAAACTGCATAAAATTGCCAAAATCTCACATTAATAACAGATTTCATTAAGGGCATGTGATGAAGGATGACGTCACTGGCATAGGCAAAATTTGTCCATAACTTTTCTCTTAAAATATTAAATATTTTGTCACGAAACTTGATAGAATTTCTTAAAATATTATTGAACTTAAAATATTATGAAAACTCTCTGACCCGAGTAAGTTTGAATTTGGGATTAAAAGTAATTTTTAAAAAATTTCTTATTTTTCACTAACATCCCTTGTGATTAGGTTTCAGAAAATTTGGATCGCCATTATCAGCAAATTAATAACAATTGTAAAATTCTTTTTTATAAAATCAGAATTTGTTGTAGTTTTTTATTTGATAACACCTTTTTTCAATTCAATAATGTTTTTTATTAACAAGTTTATGGTTTCTCTATGAGCTCCCCAATTTCACCTCTTTTTGCTGACATGGTTATGGAGGATTTGAACTCTGATTGTCTTAAAAAATTAAAAGATGAACATGATGTTCTTCTACTTTGTTACTACAGATATGTGGATGACACATTTTTTTGTATTAAAAGATCAAATCGATACTTTTATTAGAGTGTTAAACTCCTATAATAATCATTTGAAGTTTACTTTTGAGATGGAAGAATTTGGAAAAATCAACTTTTTAGACTTAACTTTGAGTAAAAATAACAATAAAATAATGACAAATTGGTATGTCAAACCTATTTCGTTTCAAAGATTCATTAATTTTTTCTCCAATTATTCCATACTACAAAAAAAAAATAGTTTTTCATTGGTGGAGAAAGCAATAACTCTAGCGGATAAATGTTTTTATATGGATAATTTGAAAAAGATAGACAAGATTTTAATGAATAATGACTATCTAGTTGATGTTATAAAACAACAAACATACGTAGAAATAAAATTAATTACTCTGACAAAATCATTGATTATAATCATAAAGATTCCTACAAAACAATTCCTAAGATCTTTTACCTTTTGACAAAACCTATTTTTTAAAATTATCCCATTTACTAAAAGAATACAATATCTTAACTATTTACATTATCAAAAAAAATTTTAATTCAGAAATAAAATTGGGAAAAGATAAAATGCAAAAATGGGAACATTTAAATATTGTTTACAAGTTAAAATGTAAAGATTGTTCTGCGCTATATATAAGTGTAGCAAAACGAACATTACCAAAAAAAATTAAGGAACATAGAGACACAAAAAGAGAATAATCTGTGATTTATAAATATCAGTCTTATCATAGACATAACTTCGAGTGGGATAATGCAAAAATAGTGGATTTTGAATCAAATTATAAAACAAGCACAATGTCAGAAATGCTATTTATAAAATCCAACAAAATGCTATTAATAAAAAGAAGACTATCTGTTTTTTAAACAAAATCGATTTCCCATTATTAAAAAAGTTAAATTTATCAAATTTTGTCCTCAATAAGAGTCTGTTTTTGTTTTGTACTTTACACAAAATGTCGAACGATTTTTCTTAGTAGTCTCGAAACTGTTGGAGATTCATGCACTTCTTTGGAGATTTTATATATTTATTTGAATTATATTCTGTAATTATGTTTTATAATTTTAATAAAAAATTTGACGTATGTTTTTAAAAATCAAGTTTTTTTTAAATATTATTCCCTATTTAAAAACCTTACGTAGGATCTGATGTTGGATCTTATGTAAGATCTTAGGTAAGATCTTAGGTAAGTTCTTATGTGATTTCTTATGTAAGAAATGACGTAAGATCTTACGTGTGCATTTGGCAAAAAATCTTACCCAAGTTCTTATGTAATTTCTTAGGTAAGTTCTTATGTAAGTTCATAGGTTCGGCCAAAAATAAAAAAATTTAATTTTCATATTTTTAATTTTAAAAAACTGTATATTCAAAAAATAAATTAAAGTTAAAAATCTAAATTCATTAAATTTAATTAATTAAAGTTAATTAAAATTAAATTTAAAATTAGAAGATAGAAAAATCTTTTTTTAAATTTAATTTTTAGACATTTTTCAAAATGTCTGAAAAAAACTATTTAAAAAAATTATTAATCATAAGGTCATTCATAACCATTCATAATAGTTTGACGCACTTTTATTTTTTGTTAGAGGAAAGACATCTTGTGTCTTATCCTTTTAAAATGCTTATTTCTTGATCCATATATAATACCTAAGAGTTCGGTCTCATTTGTGAGGCAGAATGATGGCAGCCCTCTGGCGGCGAACCGAAGAAACAATGTCGCGGGATTACTCAGTTTCAAACCGTTTCACCTGTAAAGTGTATAAGTCACGATAGTTTGTTTACATTGTGCAATGCTTCAAGTAAAAGGTTAAAAATTGGTTAAATTAAAATTTTTTAAATAAAGTGTGGCGCATTAATAATTATAAGATGTGAGGAGGACGAGAAATTAGTGAATATGTACGTGACAGTTATAATATTGGTAAGTTTTTATAAGATAATTGTCTTTAAACATTTTAATAAAAGTAGGGTTATTGTTTTGAAATGTATTA
Organism: Ganaspis brasiliensis; assembly: GCA_037103525.1. Taxonomy (NCBI): domain Eukaryota; kingdom Metazoa; phylum Arthropoda; class Insecta; order Hymenoptera; family Figitidae; genus Ganaspis; species Ganaspis brasiliensis. Next base: position 1,045,168 of record JAZKLR010000126.1, read on the forward strand.
TATTCCATTTAAATAATAATACTAATTTGTTCAAATTACATATTGTTTATAATTAATTATTAATTTATTAATATAATTTCGAAATATCTATTTTAATATTAATTTAACTAGTTTTGTCAAAGTAAAACTAAAAATAACAAGCTTTTTTATTAAATAACAGTTTTGAATATAAATGTTTAAATATATGTGTTTAAATATTTTGTTATAAAATTTTTATTAATATAATTAAATAAAGAATTAAATGATATATTTTTAAAAATGTTTTGTACAATTTAAATTTTTCTTTATTTAAACTATATAATTTTAAAATAAAATTCATAAAATATCATCACCATTACTTTAACCATTAGGCTAAATTTAAATTTAAATATAAAATAATAAAATAAATATACTTAAATATAAAATAAAATATTTAGTGAATTTAATACTATCTTTATTAAATTTTAATTTTTAAATTTAATCAAATCTATCATTATAAAACATAATGTACTTAATAGTTCTTCAATTTATTTTTAAATTATAAATGATCTTATTGTTTATTACAATAAATAACATTATAAAATAACATAATAAATATGCTTGCTATTTACCCTACCCTAATATATAACAAATAAATATAAATAATTGATAAATAAAAGGATTTTATTGTTTTTTAATTAATAATAGCATTTTTATTTAACAGTTACAAATATTCAGGTTTTTACATTAAGCTTTATAATACTATAAATTACAAATTGTATTTAACTTAATACTAAACAAGTCAACTGTACATAGTTAAATAATCTACAACTAGTTTTAATTTAACTATAAACTAAACAGTGTTTTATAAAACTATTTTATCACATTATTGGCGTTCCTAAAAATTTTATTGATTAATCCAATAATGCTAAAATATATTGAAATTGGAAAAAATTTTAATAAATAATAATTCTTATTTTTTCCAGAAATATTGGAATACAAAAAATTTCTATTCTAAAGAAATTCCTCAACAGATGATGTAGACTTATCAATATTTTGAAAATAAAGCTCCAAATCATGTTGATATTACCTTTGTTGAAGATATTGCAAAATAAAAAGAAATTAAAATGTGTTCTCAAAAGTTTTCGATGTCCTTCTCTGATAGGAGAAATGTTTATGGCTCTATTGTGTTTAATTATCGTCTACGACTACCTGAGTTTTGGGTTTGGTTTTTCTGTTATTACTAGTTTGGCTCTCAACGAGTTGAGTTGTGTTCTTTCAGTGTTGAATAAAAGGGTGCATTTAAAAGTTTATATATTGAGTTTTTCTTTTTTTAAGAACAGTCCCATAACCTAATAAAGTGCTTGTTTGGTTTAAAATCAATAACCTTTGGATTCCTATGTACACCTTCGTCTGTGCTAAAAGTTATAATACTTTGAAGTAATATTTGAAAAATAAAAAACATATTTTTAAAAAGGAAAAATGAGCATTAACGATTAATCTAAATAATAATAACAATAATATAAGGCAACTAATATTTTTTAATTTTTTTGCAGGGAATCAACAACCAAAAAATATCCAAAAATGTTCGAATAACCAGCAGCCTTGATTTACAATTAATCCGTTATCAAGAGGCGACACCACCAGAGCAGCAAATCCAATACGAAAAAAAATCCATGGTTTCCAAAATAACAATTTAGTTCGTGAAGATACCACACTAAAAGAAAAATGTGATTGACTCTTCTAAATTGAAAACTTACACCTTCAAACAGGTATTTTCGGTAATTTCAAAACACTTAACAATTATTCTCTGACCACTCAGACACAAATTGAAATTTTACTTTTAAAAACAACAAATTAATCACTTTTGTCTCTTTAAAAACATAATATTTAATCTTCTAACACAGAAATAAATGCCTAATTTTTCTCTAAGTGAAAGTCTTCAATATTCCTTTGAAAAGTTATACTGGACAGTAATTAATATTAAAAACATATGCTTCAATTTAATACATTACCATACTTTTTATGTAAAAATTTATTAACAATATTTCAATTTTTAAAATTATTCTTCCCGGTAAAATTTCTCACATACAAAACACTTCACCCGCTTCTAAGAAAAATTTTATTTAGAAACCCAATTTGCAAAATTATGCTGCCCAGTAATTAACTTTTTTCGTAATTGAAAACAACAAATTATTATTGACTTTTACTTCTTTAAAAAACATTTTTAAATTTCTAACACAGAAATAAGTTTCGTATTCTTCTCTAAGTAAAATTATTCAGAATTCCAATTTTTAAAAATTATGCTGGACAGTAATTTATTTTTTTATTTTAAACATAACTTTATTAATCATCTCTGGATATTAAAAACTCATTTTTTAATTTAATACATTACCAAATTTTCTTAATCTTTTCGACAGTAAAAGTTCTTGAAAAATTCCAAATTACAAAATTTTTTCATTTTAAAAAATTACTAATTAATCATTTTTGTCTCTTAGAAATACATAACTCATATTTTTACATAATAAAATTAAGAAGAAAGATATCTCACATCCCAATTTGAAAAATATAACTGCACAGAAATTAATTCTTCCTTTCTTCGAAAATTCCCGCATGGATCGTAATAATATTCATATTGTAATTCTATATTGTATATCTATATTCTTCTTTTAGTGAAACTCTTCAATATTTCAATGTTGAAAAATATTTCTCGTCAGTTACTATGTTTTTTCGTGTTTAAAAAAAAAAGTTTTTTTTGCTTCTTACCAACAAATTTTTCAATTTCACACTTTCAAACAAGTTTCCAATCCTTCTCTCAGTAAAAATTCATTTTTTATTCTAATTAACAAAACTAGACTGCCCAGTAATTAATTTTTTTAAATCTTATTTGAATTTCTTGAATAAAATCTACCTTATGACCCTATTCTAAGTAAAATTTAATTTGGAAAATTATAATCCCCAGTAATACATTTTTTTCGTCTTTGAAAACAACTCATTAATCATTTTGTTTTTGAAAAAACCTATTTTAGCGTCGAACATACAAAGAAGTTTCTGATTATTTTCTGAATAAGAATTTATTCAAAATTTCAATTTTACAAAATTATCCTGGACAGTAATGAATTTTTTTTTATTTTAAACATAACTTATTTAATCATTTTGGATATTAAAAACACTTGCTTCAATATAATACATTCCCACAATTGTTATTTTTTCTGACGGTGGTAATTTTTTAAAAATTCCAATTTTCAAAATTATTTGTCCTGGTATTTAATTTTTGTCGTTTTCAAAAATTCCTAATTAATAAGTTGTTTAAATACAAACTAATTTCTTATTCTTTTCTGAATAAAAAATATCTCAGAATCCAACTTGCAAAATATATCTAGAGAGTAATGAACTTTTTTCGTTTGAATAAAAACGTAAATAATTATTTTTGCGTCTTTACAACAATTTCACACTCACAAATAAGTTTTAAATTCTTGCATTAGAAAAACTTTATTTAATATTCGAATCAAAAGAATAAAGCTGGCTCCTAGTTAATTTTTTTGATTTTCATAACATCTTATGAGTTATGTAAATTGTAAATTTAAATATATTTTTACTTAGGGAAGAATTACAAACTTGTTTGAAGAAGGGTCGGACTTTATAGCCAGCTTTATTGTTTTGATTCGAATATTAAATAAAGTTTTTCCAATGCAAGAATTTAAAACTTATTTGTGAGTGTGAAATTGTTGTAAAGACGCAAAAATAATTATTTACGTTTTTATTCAAACGAAAAAAGTTCATTACTCTCTAGCTATATTTTGCAAGTTGGATTCTGAGATATTTTTTATTCAGAAAAGAATAAGAAATTAGTTTGTATTTAAACAACTTATTAATTAGGAATTTTTGAAAACGACAAAAATTAAATACCAGGACAAATAATTTTGAAAATTGGAATTTTTAAAAAATTACCACCGTCAGAAAAAATAACAATTGTGGGAATGTATTATATTGAAGCAAGTGTTTTTAATATCCAAAATGATTAAATAAGTTATGTTTAAAATAAAAAAAAATTCATTACTGTCCAGGATAATTTTGTAAAATTGAAATTTTGAATAAATTCTTATTCAGAAAATAATCAGAAACTTCTTTGTATGTTCGACGCTAAAATAGGTTTTTTCAAAAACAAAATGATTAATGAGTTGTTTTCAAAGACGAAAAAAATGTATTACTGGGGATTATAATTTTCCAAATTAAATTTTACTTAGAATAGGGTCATAAGGTAGATTTTATTCAAGAAATTCAAATAAGATTTAAAAAAATTAATTACTGGGCAGTCTAGTTTTGTTAATTAGAATAAAAAATGAATTTTTACTGAGAGAAGGATTGGAAACTTGTTTGAAAGTGTGAAATTGAAAAATTTGTTGGTAAGAAGCAAAAAAAACTTTTTTTTTTAAACACGAAAAAACATAGTAACTGACGAGAAATATTTTTCAACATTGAAATATTGAAGAGTTTCACTAAAAGAAGAATATAGATATACAATATAGAATTACAATATGAATATTATTACGATCCATGCGGGAATTTTCGAAGAAAGAAAGAATTAATTTCTGTGCAGTTATATTTTTCAAATTGGGATGTGAGATATCTTTCTTCTTAATTTTATTATGTAAAAATATGAGTTATGTATTTCTAAGAGACAAAAATGATTAATTAGTAATTTTTTAAAATGAAAAAATTTTGTAATTTGGAATTTTTCAAGAACTTTTACTGTCGAAAAGATTAAGAAAATTTGGTAATGTATTAAATTAAAAAATGAGTTTTTAATATCCAGAGATGATTAATAAAGTTATGTTTAAAATAAAAAAATAAATTACTGTCCAGCATAATTTTTAAAAATTGGAATTCTGAATAATTTTACTTAGAGAAGAATACGAAACTTATTTCTGTGTTAGAAATTTAAAAATGTTTTTTAAAGAAGTAAAAGTCAATAATAATTTGTTGTTTTCAATTACGAAAAAAGTTAATTACTGGGCAGCATAATTTTGCAAATTGGGTTTCTAAATAAAATTTTTCTTAGAAGCGGGTGAAGTGTTTTGTATGTGAGAAATTTTACCGGGAAGAATAATTTTAAAAATTGAAATATTGTTAATAAATTTTTACATAAAAAGTATGGTAATGTATTAAATTGAAGCATATGTTTTTAATATTAATTACTGTCCAGTATAACTTTTCAAAGGAATATTGAAGACTTTCACTTAGAGAAAAATTAGGCATTTATTTCTGTGTTAGAAGATTAAATATTATGTTTTTAAAGAGACAAAAGTGATTAATTTGTTGTTTTTAAAAGTAAAATTTCAATTTGTGTCTGAGTGGTCAGAGAATAATTGTTAAGTGTTTTGAAATTACCGAAAATACCTGTTTGAAGGTGTAAGTTTTCAATTTAGAAGAGTCAATCACATTTTTCTTTTAGTGTGGTATCTTCACGAACTAAATTGTTATTTTGGAAACCATGGATTTTTTTTCGTATTGGATTTGCTGCTCTGGTGGTGTCGCCTCTTGATAACGGATCAATTGTAAATCAAGGCTGCTGTTTATTCGAACATCTTTGGATATTTTTTGGTTGTTGATTCCCTGCAAAAAAATCAAAAAATATTAGTTGCCTTATATTATTGTCATTATTATTATTCAGATTAATCTTTAATGCTCATTTTTTCCTTTTTAAAAATATGTTTTTTATTTTTCAAATATTACTTCAAAGTATTATAACTTTTAACACAGACAAAGGTGTACATAGGAATCCGAAGGTAATATCAACATGATTTGGAGCTTTATTTTCAAAATATTGATAAGTCTACATCATCTGTTGAGGAATTTCTTTAGAATAGAAATTTTTTGTATTCCAATATTTCTGGAAAAAATAAGAATTATTATTTATTAAAATTTTTTCCAATTTCAATATATTTTAGCATTAATGGATTAATCAATAAAATTTTTAGGAACGCCAATAATGTGATAAAATAGTTTTATAAAACACTGTTTAGTTTATAGTTAAATTAAAACTAGTTGTAGATTATTTAACTATGTACAGTTGACTTGTTTAGTATTAAGTTAAATACAATTTGTAATTTATAGTATTATAAAGCTTAATGTAAAAACCTGAATATTTGTAACTGTTAAATAAAAATGCTATTATTAATTAAAAAACAATAAAATCCTTTTATTTATCAATTATTTATATTTATTTGTTATATATTAGGGTAGGGTAAATAGCAAGCATATTTATTATGTTATTTTATAATGTTATTTATTGTAATAAACAATAAGATCATTTATAATTTAAAAATAAATTGAAGAACTATTAAGTACATTATGTTTTATAATGATAGATTTGATTAAATTTAAAAATTAAAATTTAATAAAGATAGTATTAAATTCACTAAATATTTTATTTTATATTTAAGTATATTTATTTTATTATTTTATATTTAAATTTAAATTTAGCCTAATGGTTAAAGTAATGGTGATGATATTTTATGAATTTTATTTTAAAATTATATAGTTTAAATAAAGAAAAATTTAAATTGTACAAAACATTTTTAAAAATATATCATTTAATTCTTTATTTAATTATATTAATAAAAATTTTATAACAAAATATTTAAACACATATATTTAAACATTTATATTCAAAACTGTTATTTAATAAAAAAGCTTGTTATAAATTTTAGTTTTACTTTGACAAAACTAGTTAAATTAATATTAAAATAGATATTTCGAAATTATATTAATAAATTAATAATTAATCATAAACAATATGTAATTTGAACAAATTAGTATTATTATTTAAATGGAATATAATACATTTCAAAACAATAACCCTACTTTTATTAAAATGTTTAAAGACAATTATCTTATAAAAACTTACCAATATTATAACTGTCACGTACATATTCACTAATTTCTCGTCCTCCTCACATCTTATAATTATTAATGCGCCACACTTTATTTAAAAAATTTTAATTTAACCAATTTTTAACCTTTTACTTGAAGCATTGCACAATGTAAACAAACTATCGTGACTTATACACTTTACAGGTGAAACGGTTTGAAACTATACCTCTAGGTAATTTCCAAAAATAAATGATTATAATTTTTGTTATTATTAATTTTAATGGGTGCAATGTGTGTATTAATTTCAAACTAAAATATTAATTTTTTGTGGTTTTTCAATAAACAGTGCCTGATAAGGTTGACGAATCTAGTCAACGAAAAGTCGCGCGAATGGAAAAAATATGTTTATAGTTTATTTTTTAGTTTTGAATCCTTCCGGAAATCAACAAAATTTTCTTTGCACAAATAAAAAAAGAATTTTCGTTATTAATTTCCTCTTTCTTTTACCGAACAGTAGACTTCAGTCCAAAAATGAATACCGTGAATACAGACAACGAGAATGATGCAACTGGAAACGAGATTGTGGATAGAAAGGGTGAAGGACCGCCACCGCCAACAACCGAGAATGCGGGCGGTGAGGAAAAAGACCAGAGAGGGACAGAAAATTGTGGCACCGTTTACCGCAATTACCCCTAGCAGAAATAATAAAGCAAATTCTGGCCTGGCTAGAAGGTAGAACAGTAGAGCAACCGCGGTTAATTACGGTTCAAAGGTAACAGGGACCGAGGCAAAGTTACGCGATAGGTTAGGGCGGCACGTGTTCTGGAGAGAAGGTGATACAACTGTCCGGTGGTAGCCTGAGGACGAATGGCCAAGAGGCCCAACAGAGATACCGCACCTCGACCTGACGCAATGGTCTACTTTACGGGATCCGGTTAACTTACCATTAGAGGGGAAAGTGTAGCATCTTTCATCTCGGAGTGGGGAGTACAAGGTAGCCCTCCGAAAGTAACGGAACCTGAAGACCAGAGAAGAGCATTTAAAATGGCGCAGCCTCAAAGGGGAAAGAACCTCTCGGTCGAAAATGTAAATACGCGGTTGCGTTGGGGAATAAGACCTAGCGAGGAAGTAACTGGTGGCGAGAAACCTGAGGCGGAGGACCAATGGAGAAAAAGTAAGTTAGCAGATCTGTTAAAACTACAGTTGGAAGTTAACAGAAGTCAGCAGCAACAAATCGAAGAGCTCCAAGCTGGCTTAGCTGAAGCTTTAGCAAACTCGTCAAAAGCCGCTACGACAGGCTCCACCCATAGGGGTCGTCCATAAACTACGTAGCACTTCAAGGGGGAGGGGGGGTCAGGCTGATGTCTACGATAAGAGGAAAAAATGGCGCTAATACATGTAACAGCGTCTACGAGGGGGTGGGGGGGGGTTAAATTTTCCAAAAAATGAGGCTACGTAGTTAATGGATGGCCCCATACGAGGAAAGCACAATCAGTGCTGGGAGACTAGCGAGCCGGAAGTAGGGTACTGTTTAGTCAGCCCAGTGGTACTAGGGGACCGGAATTTGTGCCAAACTCGACATAGGGCACAGGCCCCCCCCCCCCAGAAGACTCTCCTTCAATGGTTTCATCAGCCTCGACATCAAACTAGTTCGCTTATTTTGATGGGACAAACAGACCACAAGGTTAGCGTCGGGACATTGCGAAGGACGTAGTCGGGCGAACATTAAGTTCAGAGGAGAAAGGGGCGAGAATATATAACAGTTTCTATATAGAGTCTAGGAAGGTAAGGTAGGAGACTACCTGTCTTTCTCTCTTTCTTCTGGACGGCATGGAGTATCACTGGTTTCGTCAGAATAGGGATCGATGGTCTTGTTGAAACCAACTCAAAGGACTTCAAATTTTCCCAGAATTTTTGGTGTTGAACTTTATTTGCCAATCATGAGTAGGCTCGTACACAAATCGTGCATCTCAAAAACCTACTATATCGACAATAACCTCGAAAAGTTAGGTAGATTTTCTTGATATTTAAATCAAATTGAAATACGAAAATTCAAATGAATTTTCGATCTTTCAAGATTAAATTATTTGAAATTAGAAAAGTCTGTGAAAAAATATCGGACATTTAGATCCGCCGGGATTCAAACTCGGGTCTTTCAAATGGCGCTTGACTGCTCTAAACCAACTAATCTACAGAGGTCCATGATTGGCGAATAAAGTTCAACACTAAAAATTCTGGGAAAATTTGAATAACTAAAATTAAGTTTAAAATATATATGTGTCTATATATGGGGTTATATACTCGCGCGAGGTCGCGCTATTCGAGCGCGCGCGGGTATTTGAGATGTCTTTTTGACAGAAGTATTTAGAGTCCCACTCTAATTTTTACATATCTTATAGGAAAAAAGTCAAGCTTTCCATTGAGATGGGTTAAAATTTTTTTTAAATCTCCGATTTCGAGATACAATCAAATTAACACTTTGACCTTGAATTTAAACGTCAAATTTTTTTTTACAAAAAAACATTTATTATCATCGAATAGTCTGTAAAAAAAGCTTTAAAAATTACTATATATATGTTAACTTTTATGCAATATACTTAGAAATATAATGAATTTAAAAAACTACATTTTAAAAAAATTCAAAATTTTAAAACTGTGTAACTCAAAAACTATTTCATGGAATTTGAAAATATTTGGTATTTACACTTCCACTAACAATGGAAACATTTTAGCAAAGTTTGAATAAATTTTATTTTTTGACCTGGACAGTTCAGGAATTTTGCCCCATATATGTCATGGACGAATGAGGCGATACATCTGTGAAATTATATCTGACATGGACCTCTGTAGCTTAGTTGGTTTAGAGCAGTCAAGCGCCATTTGAAAGACCCGAGTTCGAATCCCGGCGGAGCTAAATGTATGATATTTTTTCACAGAATTTTCTAATTTCGACTCAAAGGACATTTCTGAAATAGGGAGCCGAAGAACCTGTGGTAAACTTCCTGATCTGCAGGTACGGGTTGTTTCAGTTGTCAACGATACACATGCTTATGGAGAAACAACTCGACCGTATCTTTGAGAACCTCAGACCTGAGTTCCGAAGCGCGAACCCTAGGTACAGCTTTTCAGAGTACAATGGACTGTACTGACTGACCAGAACGAAGGATCGCCGAGACCCTACGCAAAAACGGAGCGCCCCCACTTCCCGTAAAGTTGTTAATGACAGAGTTCGCGTATAGGTGAAAGACACCACCTGCCATAAAGGCTCCGACGATAGCAGCGAGGTCAGAAAAAATAGAGAAAGAGGCAGGAGGAGTGTTGCCACAGCTACCGATTTATCGGTAGATCTACCGATATTTTGCATAAAAAATCTACCGATAATTTTTATTTTCAATTTTTTGTCCATGTAAATCTACCGATTTTTTACAAGTTTTGTTAAATCTACCGATATTTAGTGTGAGTCAGTGGCAACACTGGGCAGGAGGTGTCAAATCCGAAGAGTTGACTAAGACAATTAAGTCAGTCCTAGCGGCAAACCCCCCTAAGTCCCAGGGTCCTACGGGATCGGAGGGTAACAAAGCGAAAATAATGAAACAACCCCGACATAAAAAAAGCCCAAGAGTCCCAAAGAGGCGGAGGAACCGAAAGCATCGACCTCAGGCTCTAAGTAAGGTCCGGAAGTAGTTTGCTTCAAGTGTAAAGCGGAAGGAAAAAGAAGTAAGGGTCACATCTCCAACAACAAGACTCAAGTTCCTCAAACGTGGCTTAAGCGAGTTTAACTAACCAAGGCACGAGTCAAGATACTGTATAAGAGTTGGTTGGACGGCTAGAGGAAGTTCAAGTACAAAACCCGTGTGTAACTCGAGCAGTAGTTGAGGAAGTTACAAATAACCAGACAGACTTAGGAACGACTAGCGTCGATTACCCTTTCCCAACTTCATTTTGCTCAATCATCATCGTCCTACCAATCTGGGGCTCAGACGTCAAGAGAACAAGAACACTATTTTGATGAATGACAGGATCGAGAGCAAAGACGGGGAGAATCCATGGAAAACGAACCAGGTTATTCTGGCAAAAATTGCGATCATGTGGTGCGCCTGAAGCGATTGTTAGTCCAGAAAAAGGGACACCATTACGCTTAAGGGTCCTGGAACCACCGGACAAGGAAACTGGTTTTACCATGCGAGTCTTCACGACTGTACGGATCAGTTATACCTCAGATGTCCAAGCTTTGATCGATAACGGCATCTAACAAACTGTCATTGGAGATATAGGCCTAGCGATAGCTGAACGATATCAAGCGACGATAGAGAAGACTCAGGAAAAACCTGTCGTTACTGCCGATGCTACCATACGCTTAGTCCGAGGTAGTTGTTTACTTCCCAATTTAATTTAGTTTCAAAACATAACTCGTCGTATATTGGACAAATCTCAATGGTTTGAAATTACATCTGGAAATTTGAAAACTATTAGATATTGGTCTGGAAAATTTTTTAATGTATTTTCCTAACATATTCTGGCAAAGCATAAAGGGTGGTTTTCAGGGGTTGATAATTTTTATTATGAATTTACAAAATTAGTGTGTATATTTTTGAGTTTGTTTCACTATTCCAGATCGTCATTAGAATTTTTTTTTGTAAATTTGTACTTTCCTTCTCAATTTTATCCGAATATTATAATTAAGGGTGGTTTTCAGGGGTTGATAATTCTTGTTAATCAATTTAAATAATTAAATTGTATATTTCTGAGTATGTTCAACCATTTTAGATCTTTATAAAATTTTTTTGTGCAAATTGATTGTTGTGTCCCTGTCAGCTAACACCTGTCGTACATTTTAATTGTCAATTAATATTTTTGTAATCTTAATATCTCAATTTTATTTTTTGTGTAATTGAAGTTATTTATTTTTTTAATTGTTAATTTTGTGGTAGATAAATAGTTTAATTTGATTTTTATTTGGATTTAAGTCATTTACTTTTAAATTTAACTTCATTAATTGTAACATTTTGCTTTTAAGGAATGAAATAATTATGCTTTTAATAATGATGAGAATTAATTAATCAATTTTTTTTTTATTAATTTGCCAATTTTTAAAGATTGTTCAAGTGCAATCTGATAGAGGAGGCATCCATTAATCATTTTCAGTAATTTTGAACTCATTTTGTATTGTTGTTTTGCGTTGGTCCTCTTCTTGTCATCTTCTATTTTATGTTTCATTGCATGCGTTCGAGAAAGACACAATTACCAAGGTGTCAAATGGTAAAGTCTTTTATTATTTGAATAATTTGAAAAGAGGTGATGTACAAAATTATTTAATTACTTAAAATTAAATACAGTCAAAGTCCGATAAGTCGCATAGTTCGGGGCTGTAGGGGTAGAAAATTGCAGACTTAACGAATGCCCCCGCAAAGAGGTATATTCATTTGCGCATGTGCTTTCATATCGGCGCGAAATTATTAATAGTTTAAATGACATTTAAGTTACGGTGCTGTTACGTCTATTAAATTAACATTTTTGTCTATAAATAATATCATCTAAAAATATTCGTTTATTTCAAAAGAATTTAAACATTTTCTTGTTTAGAAATTTAGCCATTTTAACATAATAATTTATAATTTATGATTTAAACGATGTATTAAATTTTCTTTTTATATATTTTATATCGGTTCGTATGTGAGAAGTGTGAGAATAAAAATTATACAATTTTATATATACAAAATATGTCATTGAAATAATTAATCTTATTGACATATTTTATTTTTTTAATTAAAATCAGTTAGAGGTTAATCTTTGGCTATAATTTTAATGAATCTTTTTTAAATGCAGTTAAATTTTATTACTATTTTTTGTATTAAAATTATTTTTATTATCGAAAGTACAAAATTAATGTTAAAATAACACTAAACATTTTTTTTTGTCGTTGAGCAAATTTTCTAGACGAAAACCATCGTCTGCTTGACAGAAATAAAATATAATCGTGTTGAGTTAACGCAAAAAATTTAACAAGGACCGATTGTTACACAAATACACAAAATTTTCAACGGTGTTCAATAACAGTTTTGATAGTTAAAAACAATCTGCAGTTGGTTCACGCAGTCGCAAAAATATTATACAAATTCACAGAGGGGGTATTGGATCCGTGTGAGTGAAAATGTATGTGACAAAAAAAAGAGGAGAAGTACGACTTATCGGACGGATACTTAACGGACTTTGACTGTATCGTCTTTATTTATCTTTGTCTATAATTCAATGGGCATCCATATTTTTTTAAAAACTTGTCTCTCAAATTTCAGCACAACAGAAGCAGACAAAACTTTTTCTCCTTATTGGAGGTAAATATTATCTCCTATTGAAAGAAATTTTAGCTTGCAAAATTTTTCGCTGCAACTAAATTTCTTCTATGTTTTGCTTGTGAAATTTAATGAAAAGTTGAAGTTAAAACAATTTTAAAATTGTTATTCTTAGTTTGTTGTTAACAACTGGTTGCATTAGGCATAACAAGTTGTAAAATTAAGAAAAAATCGCATCTCCGTACCTCAATTTTTTTAAAGAGTTGTAAATAAACAATAATAATTTCTTTAAACAAATTAGCAAATAAATATAATAATGATTAAAAATTAATAGTTATGTTATTTATTCAGAATAACAATATTCTTTGAAGTCTCCTAAAGAGAAACAGAGATTGCTTTATTAAAAAATATCCATTTTCAAGGATTCCATACCATTTCTACGAAGAAGTGTGTTTTCCCCCATGCATTTTACATGGGCAACTTTGAGCACTTTGAGCTCCTTAAAGTGCTCAAAATTTAAAGAAACAGGTGTATTTTTTTCGATATAAAACAATCCTAGGGGGTGAGAACATTAAAATTCCTACTTTACTTTCTTTGGACCATCCTAATACACACACACATACTTACCTCACACATATATGAACTAACACATGCTGGTCCAGAAACTGATTAGCATATCTACTGACATATTACGGTAAGTGAGGTTTGTAGTATTTATAATTATTTTATTGTTTATGGGAATTATAAATCGGGTTTTGAAAACTACAAACTATTTTTTCCATGTAGTTTTTCCAAAAACAAAATGAAACATAAAATAAAAAAGAACCAATGATTTAACCTGCAATTAATTTCGAAGTTATACGTACCAAGCTCCTCCAAGTCATTAGCCTTGACATAAGTATTGAAAGTCAATAAAAATCTAAAAAAAATATAAACATTAAAATATTACTTGATTTCACTATACTCTTATTTAAACCCTTAATGCCTACGGGACATAGCTAAAGTTTCAAATTTTTTATGAGAATGGACTTATAAGGTGTAAGGCTGAAATCTGGCGCGGCAGTATATTTCGGGTGTAGAAATTCGGAAAATTATTCACAGAAGTCTAACTGGTTGCTTTCACCCTGCTAGAAGCCGATAAAGTTGCATGCAAATTGCCAAAATGGCACTTATATGGTGCACTTCTGGCGATATGATTTTCTTATTGTTTATGTGAGTTTATATTTCTATTAGAAATAAGATAAAACTATTTATTTAATGATTTGTTTATGAAATTGCTAACAACAAAACATTATTTTATTATTTCGAATAGCAGCATTATCAAAAAATATAACAATGCTATTTCCACCAGACACACAAAACGATTAATTTGCTGCTTAAGATTTAAATACATAATGTTAAGGTTTTAATTTGTTAATAACTATTATTTAAATAATTTTAGTGACCCTAGTTAATATAAAAATAATATTATTTTGTGATCAGATAGTAAAAAAACTTTAATTATTTCTCTCATAGGGCCATTCAAGTATTACGTAAGCATCTTTTAGAGCATTTTTGATACCCCCCTCCCCCAAATAAGCAACAGTAAGATTTTTGTAAACCCCCCTCTATCTTACGAAGATTTTTCTCTACTTCTCCCTCTCCTTTTTTTAAATAGTTCATTTTAAGAAATTAAAAGAAAGATAAATTACACAGGCCTGCAAAATTTCGTTCATGTCTGTTAAAAAAAATATGGGAGATGATTCTTGTAGATTTTTTGACGCAGAATCAAAATCTGACCTTAAAAATGGCCCATCACGTCAGAATTTCTTGAAGTATTATCTTAAATGAACAAAAAATGGCAACTTTAGCCATTTTCAAGAATTTTTTGTGGCTTTCATAATTTTTTTCTTTTTTTTCCTAAAAGGTGTATAGAACTATTCTTCAGCTTCAAAACTCATTTTTGAAAATTATTTTACGATTTAAAAAAAAAAATTATGCAAAATTGCAATTTTTTTTATTTATTCATTATAGTCTTTCTAGATTTCTGGGAGTGAGTTTTCAATCCACGAAGAATGAAAATTGAGCCACTCCCCTAAGAGTGAGAAAACCACTCTAAAAGAGTGGAAGAAGAGTGAATAGAGTGAATTAGTACTCCAATACGAGTGAAAATTCACTCCAAACAAAAAGTGAACACACAATCTAATTTTGGAGTGAACTTCCACTCTAATTGGAGTGCAAACTCACTATAGTTACTCTTCTCTCACTCTTTTAGAGTAGTTTTCTCACTCTGATTGAAGTAACTCAATTTTCACTTTTCGCGAAGTGAAAACTCATTCCTAGATATCTAGAGAGACTATATCTGTAAAAATTAAAAATTTCGATTCTGCATAACTTTTTTTCAAAAAATCGTAAAATAATTTTCAAAAATTGTCTTTGAAGCTTAAGAGTAGTACTATACGACACCATGTAAGTAAACAAAATAAAAACATTTTATAAGACACAAAAAATTCATGAAAATGGCCAAAGTTGACATTTTTTGTCCATTTAATCTAATATTACAAAAAATCCTGACGTGATGGGCCATTTTTAAGGTCAGATTTTGATTCTGCGTCAAAAAATCTACATGAATGACCTCCCATTTTTTTTGTAACAGACAAGAACAAAATTTTGCGGGCCTGTGTTATTTATGAAACTTTATTTAATTATAATTATATGTTTTTAAATTGTACTTTTTTAAAAATTATGTTTTAAAATACTATTTGTTGTTTTGCACATCACAGCCATTTACTATAAAAAAGCGTTAAATTAGGATTACGATGTTTGATCCAGTTCCCAAGGATTTTAGATAAAATCAAGTTAACATGTGAGCTTTATAATAAAATTGTTTTCAATATAATCAAATTAAAATTAAATTTGTTAAAATTGTTATTATGACTTAATTTTAAAAAATTTACATACATAGAAGTTTACACATAAAGAAATCATCGTACGTAAGATTTTAGTAACCCCCCTTTCCCCCAGCGTAAGAAAAAATAAGCAAATTAGTGACCCTCCCCCCAAGCTTGCTTACGTAATACTTGAATGGCCCCAATGCACCGAAAAAAAAATTATCTCATAAGTAGAGGAATATTCTTTTTCTATTATTACTCTATTTGTGAGAGGATTTTGTAAGAGGATTTTGCGAGAGGAAAAGGATTTTTCGACACGTAGCCACTCTTTAGTTTAACTTTAACCTAATTTAATAATATAAAGAATTAAAAAATAATAAAGAATTTTGATACTTGAGATATATTCGGGAAATTATATAGTCTACTTTTAAAACAGGTAAATTTTTTATGTAAAAAAATATCAAGTTTGTGACAAATTTATGCATTTTCAATAATATGTAAAAATTTGTAAATTTGACAGAAATTGATAAAAGAGGAAAATCCTCTCAATTAGAAAGGGATACTTTAATGACTATATAGAAGAGGTAAAGTTGCATCAAAATAAAAGGAATCCGTTACTATTAAGAACTTTTTTTTCGGTGTGTAATGTTGTAAATACAAAATATATGCCTCTAGTATTATAAATTGTATATAACAGTCAGGGAAGTGGAGAAATTTTATATATGGTATACAAAATTTTCTTTTCAAAATTTGAAATTTCCTAATTTTAAAAGATTTTGATAAAATAATAATGACTAAGGGACGTAGATTAAACGAGTGAAATATAAAAAAGTAATTTTTTTATTCGATTAAAGCTTTAACAAGTAATTAAAAATTTGTTTCAAAAATTGGCCTAGATCAAGTTTTTTGAAATTTAGTAGGATTTAATTAAAAAAAATTTTAATTCCGTTTGATATAAGAAGCTTTAGATACTTTTGAATATAAATTCCAGATACATTCCGCTGCCGCTGTGTCGATGACGATGGTTGGCGTGCGGACGTTTAGTGCAGGGGAGAGTGCCTATCAATCTACCGGGTTTTTTTCAAGGTCATAGTACTTATTGAATTTCACCAATTTCAAGCACTTCTTTGCATCAATATAAAACTACAACACTTATCTAGGTAATGCACACATATTATACACGATTTATTTTGATTAAATAATAAAATTTAGGATTTTTCTAAAGTAACAAGCTACTTTCATTTTCAACAACCTGGGTACACAATGAACCACCTCTATAAAAATACTAAAAATGTTCAACAATAATAATATTGCAATTTTCACTTTGTAAAAAAACTTATTTTCTATCAAATACTATAAAAAATTGTTACTTAACACTTTTTAATTGATAATGTACAACATAAATATACCTCAAATTTAAGTTAACTAGCTAAAATGGCATTTTAGTTTTGCTATGTTGAGAAAAGTACTGATAACAATCGCTGTAACATGCTGTACGCATGCCTAGTTTTATAATCAAGCATACTACTCTGGAAATCGAAAATATACTGAAATTCCAGGTGGTTCATTGTTCCCCGGTACATTGAATCAACATGACATTTGCAACAAAAATGGTTTTTTATAACTTAATCCAATATTTCAAAATCTTTATCTCATTAGAATATTGTAGTTAAGGCCCAAAACAAAATAAATCGTAAGTACATTTATTTTTAAATGGCCTTATTTCAATTAAAAAACGTGTTTGTTTTTTAGGTAAATTTTTTCTTCAGTACATCAAAAACAGTTTTTTCCAGTTTTCTCTGTAAAGAATAAATCCACACGTCTCAAATTTATGGACGTAGTGTGTTTACGCAAACTTCATTTATATTTAAAATTAGGAGAATTTTTATTTAATTGTTTCTAAGAAAATTGAAATGGTTCATTGAAAAAACTGGTACATTAATGGCCACTCATCCCTACGGATTAACAAGAAATTCGATATCTACGTATTTTACTGGAAATGCAAATATTTTTTTCAGAAGTATAAAGGTAAAGGTACAGTGTTACATATCCTATAAGTTAAATTATACCTTTTGCTCTAGAACATATATAAATATTCCAATTGTTTATAAAATTAATAAACCAGAATTAAATTCTTCCATAATGAATATAAAGTAGAGAAACTGTAAATGATCTCAAGAAGGTGAGGTGAAAAAAATTATTTACATTTTTTTCGTGTAGTCAAAATTCTCTACGTTTCATTAACACAGTTTTGTCAACATCATCAGGCTAGAAATATTTATTAAATATAAAATGAAATCGAATACACAATGATGCACTGATTATATAAATATACACAAAAATTAATAACAAACAAAAACAATTACCAAATAAGTCAAAAACTTATAAAATTATAAGACACATCCAAGTAAAGACATTCTGCCATAAGACGGACAAGAGAACTAAATGAATTTTCAAAATAAAATTTAGAAAACGGATCGTTTAAGTCATGAAGATTAAAAGGTTCAAAGTTTTAGTTGTCTAAGTAGAGGATAGAAAGCCTTGTACTCAAACAAAATTAGCTCTCAAAACTCGTGTTAATGAACACAAAACTAAAAAAAATAAAAACTCTGTCACTGGCTTACATCTAAATTTAGGTCATGATTTTAATTGAGACAACGTTAAAATATTAGATTATGAACCAAATTTGAAAAAAACAAGCAATTTCTGAGACGATTCACATTAATTCAAATATTAAATTTACTTTAAATAAGAAAGATGAAAGTTTCTCTCTCAACAAGGCTTTCTATCCTCTACTTAGACGATTAAAATTTTGAACATTATAACCTTCATGACTTAAGCGATCCTTTTTCTAAATTTTATTTTGAAAATTCATTTAGTTCTCTTGCCCGACTCGTGGTAGAATGTCTTTACTTGGACGTGTCTTATAATTATAAGTTTTTGACGAATTTGGTAATTGTTTTTTTATCCCACAGGCACAAACATGGCGCTTTTAGATGCCTGTAGGCAGGGTCTAAACGCATTCGTTTGTTCGACCGGGTCAAAATGGCTTCCATTTTTTCCCTAGGGAAAAAATGAACAGCTGATCCATGCATTTTTCACCACAGGGCAAAAATGGCCGCCATTTTCATACGGTCAAACAAGTGAATGCATTTAGACCCTAATAACCCCTTGTTGCTTAATATACTATTGTTTGTTATTAATTTTTGTGTATATTTATATAATCAGTACATCTTTGTGTGTTTGATTTCATTTAATATTCAATAAATGTTTTTAGCCTAATGATGTTGACAAACCTGTCTCAACGAAACGTAGCTAATTTTGACTACTCGAAAAAAATGTAAATAATGTTATTCTCCTCACTTTCTTGAGATCATTTAAAGCTTCTCTCTTTTATGTTTAACAAATTGTTATTAAAAATATTGTAACAATTTTTTAAATAATACTAAAAAATCTTAGTTTTTTCTGATCTTTTTATGTTTTTAATTCTGTAATAATAAGATTCTATGTTACGAAAGTTACAACAATTACCGGTTATTGTTTAAACTACTTATTTAAACAATTTATGTGTGTTTCGAAATTTATCAACTTGTGTCCAAATATACCTAGAAAAATTGACCTTTTTGCAAATGATTATGATTATTATTATCATTAACTGCTAACTTTTATTATCATTTACATAATATTGTCCCGTTTTATTTAATTTTGTAATTTTTTCAATTATTTATAATAACAAAATTATTCTGCTTTTGGTAAAGTTATTAATATTCTTACAATTATTTAAAAAAACATTTGTTGCTAACTATAAATATTTATTTATACATTTATTTGTTTAATAAAAAGTCTTAGAACATTTATTAGAATTAACAAAAAACAGTAGATAGAGTTTATTTATTATCTTACAATGCAGGAATAATGGAATATTTATTAAATTAAACTAATTCTTACATAAAAAAAAATTATTGTAATTAATTCTTAAGTATGATTGGAATTAACTTTATATATTATAGTTTTTCCGATCAAATAATATCTACTTTACCGGAAACAGAATTACTTTTTAATTATAAATAATGAAAAAAATATATAAATTAGAAAAAATGGGATAATATTACGTTAATTCTAATAAACGTTTTTAATTTACAAGAATTATTTGTTTAAACAATTGTTGAAATAAGAATCGTACTCTCATTGTTATCACAATATGATATAGTATATGATAATTTGCAAAAAGGTTCGTCTTTCTAGGTATATTTGCTATTTGGATGAAAGTTGATAAATTACAAAATTTACATAAATTAGGTAAAAAAATTGTTTAAACAATAGCTTGTAATTGTTGTGACTACTATGACATAGAATCTTGTTAATATAAAATTAAAAATTTTAAAATTTCAGAAAGAACTACGGTTTTCTATGATTATTTGAAAAATTGTTATAAATAATAATAACAAACTTTTTAAAAAAATGAAAAACACATTTAATTATTCCTAATAATTCATAATTTGGCAAAGTATAACAATGATAGGAAATAACCTTAAATAAATTTATAACAATAAATAATTTTAGAAATTATTTTATTTTTTGTATTTATGGTTGTTTTTTAAAATTGCATAAAAAGTAGGTAATGTCAAAAAAATTATAAATTATTACATTTCTTATTGTTTATTTATAACAATTGTGAACACATATACGCTAACTATAAAACACACCAAGAGTTTTTTTCTTTGTATATTGTAAAAGAAAGTTTAAATCATTAGGTTTAAACATTGTAATTGTTTACTAAAGGTTAATAATGTATTTCACTATTGTTACGATTAATTTTTCAATTGTTTAAACAAATTTATAGAAATTCACTTTTCTCTATATTAGTTTTGGCATTGTTACAATCTCGCAATAATAAATTGTTTAAATAAATGAAAGATTTATTATAACATTAATGAATGACATTGATAGGCAATATAAAACAAATATGTTAAAAAATTTCCAAGATTTCAAGCTTTCTTTTAATATACAAATAAAAAATCTTTACAGAGTAAAAAATACCCTCCCTTACGCTCCGTGTTACGAAATTTCACTTTATGCTCGCCGGGTTTATATAAATTCAAATGCGAAAAGATGTAATGTGATTTTTACTAACGAGTTTATTACAGTTTAAAGGTTTATTCGCGGTTTGATAACGAGATTATTAATGAAATCAGTGTGAAAAACAATCTTAAAAGAAAGACATTTTAATACACCTGATTATTATGATACACAAATTAAACTTCTTTCTAACAATATTGATAAATGTATCAGAAAAGAATACCAATATAACATTTTTTTAATTAAAGAAACATTTATTTTTATCTTAAGTTTTTTGGTCTTTTGTTGGTAATTCGAAAAAGCAACCTAATTTTTCAGATATATTGTTTTATAATAATCAGCAGCTCGACTCCTCCCAACAAATTGTTAATGCTTTTGCCAACAATTTTGCTTCAGTAAATTCTAACAGTGAGAATTTCACTTTTAAGCGTAATGAGTGCTTGTCCTCTCCTTACCTTGTATGTAACTCAATTATTTTCTCTGACAACCAAGTTTTTAAATCTTTTAAATCCTTAAAATCGAAGTTTACTGCCGGCCTGGATGGAATTTCAAGTTTTTTAGTTAGGGACTGTACCTGTTTTTAAACACCCCTTATGTTTTCTTTTCAATCGCGCCTTATGTTTTGCTAAGTTTCCAACTCAAGGGAAAACTGCTAAAGTCGTGCCTGTTTTTAAATCTGGTGATAAATCTGACTGCAGGAACCAGGGATGCGTACGAAAGTATTGTTATGGTTCTGTTCCGGGAGCCAGGCACATAACGAAAGTAGGTAGGGATGATGTTTACGTGCCGCGGCACGTAACAAAAGTCGATGAGCAATCGGTTTTGTATACAAACACGAAACGAAAACTGAAGGTGATTCCAGAATACGAGTGTTTTGAACGTCGACGCGTTGATAGCTACGCGTCGATCCATTGTTTTTCTTTGTTCTATCAACGCGTCGACGTTCAAAACACTCGTATTCTGGAATCACCTTCAAGAGACTTTTGTTTTGGGCTGCGGCACGCAACGAAAATCCAAGAGACTTTCGTTCCGGGCCCAGACACGAAACGAAACGAAAATACTTTCGTTCTAGGCCAAGTAATGAAACGAAAGACACAGAAGGAAACTTTGTATCGCCTCGAGATAGCGCATTATATTTTTGTTTTGAACTTAATGAAATAGAAAAGAAATACAAAATATTAATTGTTAAATTACAATTTAATCAATTGTTGAAATTAATTATTTTGTTTATTTAATTGTTTTCTTTAACATCTAACTCATTAAATACGAAAATAAAACTGACTATGCTAGAATCGTAATAACTATTTGATTTATATTCATTTTTTAAAAATAAGTATCACGTACATTTTTGTTTATAATTTTTAATTATTTAAACACATTATTAAAAAACTGTGTTAAAAAATGAGAGTACGCGCGCGTGAACGTTGGATTTGTAAATTGACAATGCGAAAATATTTATTACTTTATTATAAGAAATTGATTTATTTTCGTGGATCATTGAACCACCACTTTATCTCCAAATACGAATATAAGTAATAAATGTAAACAGACATGTTTTTAGTGAAATGATAAGTAATCAAATGTGTAGAGTATTGTGTACGTGAGGTTACTGAAAGATTTTTCTTAATTAAACCTTGCTTTCTCTATAATCACCTATTTTGCTCTCTTTATACGAAAATAACTATTTAAAAGAAGCTGTATTTTTTTATAAAGTTGTTATAATTAATACTTTATGAATGAAATTAAAAACTATTGATTTAAAAAGTGTATAAAATGAAAAAAATTATGAAAATTTAGTATCAACTACATTTTTTTGCCAGTTGTATTTTATTCATACAAACGTTATAAACAGTTAATTATTATTTGTCTATAACTATTTTTTTAAACCAGGGTTACCACAGTCCAGGAAACTGAAATGGGTCAGGGAAAAGTCAGGGATTTTTATCAAAAGTACTGGAAAAATGCAAAAGACTCTAAAGAAAAATTATATTTTTCTGAAATTACAAGTATAAAAATTTACTCAACAAATTTTTAAAAGTCATATTTTAAAAATTACTAAAAATAATTAATGTTTGCAATTTAAAAAATAATTATCTTTTACACTCAGAAAAAAATATA
This sequence comes from Ganaspis brasiliensis, assembly GCA_037103525.1. Taxonomy (NCBI): domain Eukaryota; kingdom Metazoa; phylum Arthropoda; class Insecta; order Hymenoptera; family Figitidae; genus Ganaspis; species Ganaspis brasiliensis. The sequence goes on from JAZKLR010000126.1 coordinate 1,068,359, forward strand.
TTAACTCACAGACTACTAAGTTTTTTATTTGAATAAAATAAATTTTTATTTGAATCGTATAAATTTGTATTTGTGTTAAATACAATTTTTTATTTGAAACAAATAGAAAGTTAGTTGGCTGTGAGACAAATATATTTTTATTCGGCACAAATAACTTATCTGTGTGTCAAATATATCACTTCTCTGGGTGTAGAATTTTATATTTAATATATGAAATAATATAACTGAGAAAACCGGAAAATATCCGGGATTTTAAATTAATCGAGAAAAACCGGAAACCAGCCGGGAATTTTACACCCAGAGAAGAGATATATTTGACACAAAGATAAGTTATTTGTGACAAATGAAAATATTTTTCTCTTACAGCCAACTAACTTTTTATTTGTGTCCGATAAAAAAATTTATTTGAATCAAATAAAAATTTATTTGATACAAATAAAAATGTATTCGATTCAAATAAAAATTTATTTCATTGAAATAAAAAATTTAGTAGGTTGTGAGTTAATAAATTTTTTTCTGATTGTACATCAAACCAGGAATTTTGTTATTATGCTTAAAACAAAGTTTATTAATATACCATATGTGATCAGCTTGATGTAAATCATTTAATAACCCCGACTTTTTTACTGAAAAAGAGCTAGGCTTTGCAAATCTTTATGAAGCAGTGATTCTAAAAAATATTTGTCTGTATTTACGGAAATAATTAAGGATATTTTTTAATCTTAAAAATGTCCGTTTCTCAAAGTTTAAATAACGATAATGGATGTCATTTTAAAGAACTTTTTGTTTGATTTTATACCAAACTAAAACTATCTTCAATATTTTTATGTTGTAATTTCTAATACTAATTTAGTTTTTAAATAGTTTTTGCGATTTCATTATTTATTTTTATATTGAAAAATTATCTCATACTAAAAATTAAAGATTAGTAAACATTTCACTGTATTTTAATTTACTAGAATATGTCAATCAGTTATATTTTACTAATGTTTATTTTGATTTATTTAATTTTTGAAAAATCTAAAAATTAAAACAAATAATATGTGGTATTTTACATATAATAGTTTCTTTAAAAAATTAATTCTTTGTACAAAAAAATGATTTTAAAGTAAACTAGACACATATAAATGACACAATGTCAGTCAACCGAAGATTTGTTTAAAAACAAATAATTAAAAAAATACGTAAAAAATGTTTGATAATTGTTTAAAAAAAATTTAATTAATTAACTTTATTCCATAAAAATATTCAATATAAAGTAAGATATACAACAAGTTATTAAAACCTATGTAACTACTTCTTTGATGTCCAGCGTAAAAATATAAAAACTTATATATTAAAAATAAAAGATTCTTCATATATAACGAACTTTTGAATGTTTTAATTCATTGTATCTTAAGCCATTTTTTATTATTATTGTAAAAAGATAAAAACTTTTAACTTTAAAATTAAAGATTCTGGATTTAAAGATGATTTTCAAGAGTAAACTTGTCAATAGAAAGACTGAAAGATTCTCATAGTTTTTATAATATACAGGTACTCTAAATTTGAATTAGCAGAAGCTATTTTTAAAAAGAAATAGATTAAAAGTTTAGTAAGTATCAAGTATACTGATTGGTTATATCTGAAAGATATACAAAAATTTTGAATTTATACACTCAGAGAAAAAATATATTAACTTCCAGCCATCTAACTTTTTTATTTAAATCAAATAAATTTTTTTATTTCAAACAAATAAAAAGTTAGTTGGCTGTGAGACAAAGATATTTTTTTTTTTATACAAATAACTTATCTTTGTATCAAATATACCACTTTTCTGTGTGTATAGTTATTTCAAAATCGTAACTAAATGTAAAACGCCAACCTTAAGAAGTTAAAAGATAGATTTCACTTTGCTATACATATTCTAAAAAAATTATACTTTTTTGATGTGTCGGATGAAGATTTACTATAACTTTAAAGATCATCTTCAAATCCAGAATCGTTACTTTTGAAGGTTCAATTTTTTATATTTCTACAATGAAAATAGAAAGCGACTTAAGATTATAAGAGAGTAAAGTTGAAATAATTGCATATTTTTAAGAAAGGTCCATTTCTCAAAAATAAAAATACTTCCTAGACAAAAATTATAAAATGTAACAAATTTGTTATATTTTGTACAGAAACTTCAATAACTTGTTTCACAACTTATTTTCTATAAATGATTACTTTTATTTTTAAAATTGATGCGATTTTGATTTATAATAGAATTTCTTCAGAATTCGATTATCTATAAATTAACGGATGTGGATTTTTAAAAAACTGCACCGTTTTTCAAAGATGATAATTTGTTTAACAAATGAAGTGCAATTTTTTTAAAACAAATAATCATATATCAAAAACGGTGCAGTTTTTTAAAAATTACCTTAAGTTAATTTATAGATAATCGAATTCTGAAGAAAATGAGCTATTATAAATCAAAATCGCATCAATTTTAAAAATTTGTAAAGAAGCGATGTAAGAGAACAGTTTGATTGCATAAAAATGTGTATAAACAATTTTTAACATTACAAATTTTTTTCCCTAAAAAATGACAATTCCCCTTCCCAAAAATATAGTTTTCAAAAAGTTTTAATTCCTTTGAAGGACCCTGGAACTTTTTTTCTGATACCTTGTATTCAACCGAGAGATATACCTTAAGTTGGACACAAAAACATAATGCGATATATCGAGAAGATACAGTCGAAATCATACATGGCTTATCTCGTCAACGCTTGTCTTATACACGTGAAGATTTAGACTGTACAAAGTTCCCTTCTGTGTCTTTCGTTTCATTACTTGGCCAAGAACGAAAGTATTTTCGTTTCGTTTCGTGTCTAGGCCCGGAACGAAAGTCGACTTTCGTTACGTTACATGGCCCGGAACAAAAGTCGACTTTCGTTGCGTGCCGCAGCCCAAAACAAAAGTCTCTTGAGTTTTCGTTTCGTGTTTGTATACAAAACCGATTGCTCATCGACTTTTGTTACGTGCCGCGGCACGTAAACATTGTCCCTACCTACTTTCGTTATGTGCCTGGCGCCCGAAACAGAACGAAAATCATTTGCCGTTCCGTTCTGTTTTCGTACGCATCCCTGGCAGGAACTACCATCACATAGCGATTATTCCCAATTTTGCTTAAGTCTTTGAAGCATGAATTATTCCTTTCTTGAATAATACAATTAAAACTGTTGTTAGCGTAAATCAGCATGGGTGTTTACTCAAGAGATCGACCTTGCCAAATTTGGCAAAATTAAAAACTCTCTTCACGAACGGCCTTAGGGAGTCATAGCAGTTGGAGAATCAGGTTCATGTGGTATATCTTGACTTTGGAAAATCTTTTGACTCAATAGATTACGATATCCTTAAAGATCTATTGCATCTGCCTTCGAACATTAGACTTTTAATCTTAAATTCCCTACTTGGAAGAAAACATCAAGTTGTAGTCAGAAATTCTAGCTTTGAATCGTTTAAACCGGTCATTCGGAGAAGTTATATCTTATTTTTTGGGTGTACGTACATATCTCTTAATATCTGGGTGCACATGTACATATATCTTATCTTTTGGGTGTGCATGTGTATGTCTCTTATGTGATGAGTGCACGTATACGTATCTAACCCTTTGGGGTAACGCATACATTTTTCTTCTTGACCTGTGTCCTTACGTGCACGTTTGTTAAACTTGGAGTCACACACGCACTGCTCTTGCTTAAGTCTGTTTACAGGTGGCAAGTAAGAGTTTTAGTTTTCCCTAAAACTATTTACTGCGCATCGCAAAACGTTAATTTTATAATCCATCACTGTAATAAGATGTGTTTATTAAATACAGAATTCGCAATATTCTTCACTAATGTCAGCTTGGCAACCTAAATAATGACTCTATACGCGTAGCGCGTTTTTCATTTCTAGTTTTCTAAAAAACTTTAATTTACGCTAATTTACACTATCATTTTCGTAATCTACGCACTAAAATAAGTAGGTATACCAAGTTTCATTGAAATCGGTCAGGGGTTCTATTCGGAAGTTTATTCGAAACTTTTTAGAAGTCAATCGATTTGTTTTAAAGCAAGTAACCCGATTATTTAAAATATTAACTTAAATTTGTGACAAACCTCACAATAGTACTAGACTTTTTATATTTTTTTGTAGATTAATTTATTTAAGTTAAATTAAATAAACTTAACTTTGAGGTTAAGTTACACTTTCTTCTTATTTTGGAACTGTCAAAAACGTGGCCAGCAGAAGTATTTGCTGGTCAACCGCGCAACCTGCCACACGCATCGACGAAAGATGGCGTGGAAAGCATGATACAGCGCGGACAGCGCCAAGTAGTACGAACTCGCTGCTCTACAGCGAGCCGAGTCAATATATCGACCCACTTGATTGCAATTTCAGGCAGTCACGCGCCGGGAGCGCACCGAGGTCCACCTCGGGCTATAGCTCTCCGACTCAACGAATAGTTAAGGTTCTGGTCCTTCAGAAATTAACTATTGGTGACTGCTGGATTTCTGGGACCGGTCCTTTAGTCGAGAAAATACCGGCCCACGAGTCGGAGCAATATAGTAAATTTGACTTCTCCAGATACCATAGACTGGGTCTTTCAAGAATGGTACCCCTGTGCTACGTCACTGGCGAACGGAATCAATGCTAGGTGAATACCTGCGTTCGTTTAACTGTTCTCCAGATAATTTCACCACGCACCTGAAATTACGCGCTCAGATATAAATATTTTACCGGACTGAAAAGCGTAATTAACGTAACATGACGACGGCAATATTTTTTAGCGGTTCGTCCGTAACTTATATTGTAAAGGAGTCGGAGTTTTATGTATTTTTGCCGATTTTAATTTGCGATTGATAATATGGATAATTCTTACTGAATTAAAATATTAATATTTGTAATCTACATTATTTTTTATTAATCTGTTTTTAGATACTGCTTAAACAGAACTTATGCAGTTTCTGGCAAGGCGAATGTTACATCCGAGCGAAGGCGAGGTTATTTAAAATAACATTTAAATAAGAAAGGAATAGCAACAATCTGATCAGCTAGCAAGAGGCTAGCTTTTATATTTATTTTTATTAATGAACGTTTTCACTAACAGATCTATGGGATCTGAGTCAATAAATAATCAAATATTTCTTACATAATGTTTATTAAAGTAATTCATCTGATGTGACAGGATTACAGAAAATACTCAATTTAATCTGATAATATAAGATTGTCAAAACATGAGAAAATCAATCATAACAACTCCTAATATTCATAGTTTTATAATAGACAAATAATGAGTGCTTTTACTGAATGCCAGTATTGAACAAGTGTTCGGCCGATACTGAGCCAGTATTGAAGAGAGTGATTCAAATGAACAAGAAAATGTATATGTTTTATTATGTTATCTAAATTGATATTAAACTGTTTAAAGTTCAAATAAAAGAGGCCAATACTGGACCATTATTAGCCAGTATTGGCTAAACCGAGTTATGAATATTTTTTACTATAAGCATTCAATATAAGTAAAATGTTATTCTAGTTATAATTCGTACATAATCGTAATGCGCAGTCATTCATTCGGTCCAATCGTCATACGTAAATCAATATTCTTTTATAATTTTATGTTATTAAACAATATTCAAGTCAGTTATTAGATGCGAGATACTTACATAAGATTTTTGGGTTTTTTGGAGCTAATAGGAATAGCGTAGGATCGTTGTGATAACCAAGATGTCACTCAATCGATGCCGTATCGTTGATATAAACTATAATGATGTACACTTCACCAAACGCTTTTCTTTAAAGTTATATCTCGTTGGATCACAAATTAACGAGCACGATACTCCATATAAAGTCTACGGTATCACTTGTGATTTCCCTAGCAATGCGTGATACAAGATGCTGCTTTTAATTTTGATTCCGACGGATCACTTTACAATTAGTTCTTCACCAAGACACTTCCTTAAAAGTGCTCGACTCGGACTAATACGGCGGGGCCAATACTGCTTCAACCGGTCTACAAATTGGGCAACACAACAGTTACATACTGTTTTTACCGCAAGACTTACGGTGAAAACAATTTATGACGCCCGACGGGTCACTCGACGATATCGCGCTTTCAAAGCTACCGGAGTATCAGACAAATTATTCCAAGTGTCGCTTGTATTTAAAGAAAATAGCAACCCTTTCCTAGAAACAGGCGTGTCAATGATTTGAATGGTAGGAGGTAAAAAGAATATGATTTTTACACTTTCCTAGGAACAGGCGTGTCTTTAACTCAACTGGTAGGAGATAAAATTGATGAAGCTTCAAAAAGTGCACGTGCGCTTGCAGTCGCGAATGACATCGATACTTTCTTGTCTCATATTTCTTTCTGCTTTTCAGAAATGCGGTAGTTAATATAGTTTAAACAAACAACTAGCCAAATTCTCATAGACTCGTCTAGACTTTGTTTTGCTTATCTAAGGAAGAATGCACGTGTGATCTTTTACAAAATTCACGTACATTCCTCACGGTCGTAGGAACGGATAGTATCAAGTTACTAATCGTTTCTAGACGATATTATGAGAATATGAACCTTTACATGAAACGGTAAAATCAACTAGTTTGTCAGCAACTTGCATTTTTAGACTAGAATATCCTTGAGACTAAACAATGGATTGATATCATTTGCATTTGCTAATATTGTAATTTCATCTATCTTTGCATCTGTTAAAACATGTTAAACGAATTTACAAAAATAGTGAATAAAATGTTAAACTATATACTGCTGAGTTATTTATCTCAAGGCTGCTAAGATGTTTTCAGAAATATAAGATTTATAATGACATTAGAAAATAAAAATTTGGTTACTGGGATGTAACAGCGAAACCTTCGATTAAAGAAAGATTTCTTAGTTATTTTTGTTTTCTTTAACAAACGCCGGCTCTTCAAGCACCTAAATTATTGTTTGATTATTAGTTAATTTTTATTGTTATTGTAAAATTCATTCTTTTATTTTGATTTATATTCTTTTAAATTTATTTTGTATTATAATATATTATTTTTGTACACTTTTACTTTTTGTTATCAATATATTCTTTTGTTATTTCTTACCAATAGAAATTCTGAGAGTTTTACTCACTATACCTAACCTCAAAACGACAGTAGAAATTAAGTAAAATATTTATAGTCAAATATCTAGTTTTTTTCCAGCATAAGTGAATATAATTTGAGAACCTTGGCTCCGGCGAGCAAATTCGGAGCATAGAAAAATTTCACTTCGTTACAAATTAATTTGTTTTGAAGCAAGCAATATGTTTTTTTATGTATTAAGATAATTTAACCTATAGAATAAAAAATTTGTTTTGTGCCAAAAAAAAAATGTTTCAAATACTCAATATTTAATAAAAAATTTTCTATTGGATATTTTTTAAAGTCCTTGTATCAACTTCTTAATTACATTACTACAAATAATCATACGAAATCATATTTAGATCCGTTGAATGCTTCACAAGTTTATACTGTTTTATTGATATAAGATTGTAGCGTAGTTTTTTAATTAACTCAATATTTATAAGTAAAAAAGCAAAAATCCCCACTCTGTAGGTAATCGAATATATTGCTTCCTCATAGAGGAAGTATTGTTTTACCCTCAAATTCTCAATTGCAATTTTTTGCATTTCTCAACATAATTCGACCCCAGGATGTCAAAAATGATGTTTAGAAAAAATGTCCGAGTGTGTGTGTGTGTGTGTGTGTATGTTAACATTAAGTTTAACCTAATATCTCGAGAACCGTTATAGTTAGAAGCATCTTTTCTTTACCAAATAAGAGGTCTCTCAGGGGAACAAATTATGCCATATGTTTGAATCCGATCGATCAGTTCCAGATATATTTTTTTAAATTTTAAAATTTTCAAAAAATCGTTTTTTTTTAAATTATAAGAAAAAATTTCAGAAAGTTGAAATGTAAGCTTTTTATTGTTTTTATTTTCTAATAACGCATCGATTGTGCTATTCACAAACCCTCTAGCGCTTTTTCCTATGGAGTTATCAAGCTTTTAAAAATGGAAAATGTTAATAATCAATTTTTGCTTCCTCATAGAGGAAGTATTGTTTTACCCTCAAAAATTCTCAATTGCAATTTTTTGACATTTCTCGACATAATTCGACCATAGGATGTCAAAAATGATGTTTAGAAAAAATGTCCGGGTGTGTGTGTGTGTGGTAACATTACGTTTTGCTCAATATCACGAGAACCATTATAGTTAGAACTTTTTTTTTTCCCAAATAATAGGTCTCTCAGGGGGACAAATTAGGCCATATGTTTGAATCCGATCGATCAGTTCCAGATATATTTTTTTTTGTTTTTAAAATTGTCAAAAAATCGTTTTTTGGCAAAATTATAAAAAAAAATTTCAGAAAGTTAAAATGTAAGCTTTTTATTCTTTTTATTTTATAAAAGCGCATCGATTGAGCTATTTACCATCCCTCTAGCGCCTTTTGCTATGAAGTTATCAAGCTTTTAAGAATGGAAAATCTTAATAATCAATTTTTGCTTCCTCATAGAGGAAGTATTGTTTTACCCTCAAATTATCAATTGCAATTTTTTGACATTTCTCGACATAATTCGACCCCAGGATTTCAAAAATGATGTTTAGAAAAAATGTCCGGGTGTGTGTGTGTGTGTGTGTGTGTGTTAACATTACGTTTAGCCCAATATCTGGAGAACCGTTATAGTTAGAAGCATTTTTTTTAATAAATAACAGGTCTCTCAGGGGGACAAATTATGCCATATGTTTGAATCCGATCGATCAGTTCCAGATATATTTTTTTTAGATTTTAAAATTTTCAAAAAATCGTTTTTTGGCAAAATTATAAAAAAAATTTCAGAAAGTTATTATGTAAGCTTTTTATTCTTTTTATTTTTTTAAAACGCATCGATTGAGCTATTTACGAACCTGACAGTACAATATTTTTTAAGGCCCACATGCTTCTTAGATATTTAAGTTGTTTCCTTTTATAAAAGGACACATTTTGTATTTTAATGTTTAAAAAAAAGTTAAAATTTAAATATTGCTTCCTTATAAATGAAAGATGCTTCTTGTTTTTGAATATTTTAATAATTTTTTTACTTTTTTATATTACATTTGCAATTAATAAACCTTTTGCTCACTTATTAGCGTAGTCCTGTAAAAAAATTTTTTATGTTTTCAACTTATATTAAAATAATAATATAAAAATATTAAAAGAAAGTACTTTTTATCCATTTTGTATAATAATTTTTTTTTAGACCATTTTTTTATCCATTCTTTAAAAAGAGTATTTATTATTTCTCTATCAGGAAGCAATGTGTTCAAAAAATGAACACAAATGAAAAAAATAATCTACGAAAGTAAATACCCGACGTAGAACTTTGCAGCGGTTTTTTGTTAATATAATATTTCTTCAAACACAAAACCGAAACATATCTACGTATTGGATACTAGAAAAATAATAAACCTTCCTTTTTTAAAACTACATTTCTTTAGTCACTTATAGACAGTAAAAATATGTATTTTTCTAATTTTGAGAAGCAAATGATTTTTAATAGCGCACTAACAGAAACGTAAAAAGACATTTAAGAGAAATTCAGTTATCTTTAACCTTACTAAAATTTATGCTTTTTTGGGGAAAAAAATTGTTTAAGCCACGAAACCGTATTAAAATAATTTCTACCACACATGCACGAAAACGTCGTGTTTTCGTTCGCCTTATGCGGGGCAGAACTCACAGTAGTTAAGCAGAGGGGTTTCTGGATGGAAACGTGTTAGTGCATATGTGTGTGAGCTAGGCTGTATGTGTGTATCCGTGTGAGATGAGTCATAATTGTGATTTTGATGATGACGTAATTGTGAAATTATGTTTTTGTGTGTATCCGTGTGAGATGAGTCATAATTGTGATTTTGATGATGACGTAATTGTGAAATTATGTTTTTTGTGTGATAGGGATATGAGTAATTGTGATAATATTTTAGGATCGTGAGAAAAGAATGCAATGTTTAGTCCTTTGTCAACGAATAATTTTTATGACAATATGAAATTGGAAAGTTTTTATCTAAAATGATTAAAAATTGTTTTGTTTTAAGCTTTGGTAAATTGAGTTATTACTGTATACAGTTTTATCTAAAATTCTGTGGACAGGAAGTAATTGCAAGACTAAATCGGAATGTCTTTATATGAGATGAGTAAAAATTGTTTTGTTTTAAGATTTGACAAATTAATTTATTACTGTATACAGTTTTATCTAAAACTTTGTGGACAGGAAGTTATTAAAAGACTAAATCAGAATGTCTTTATCTGAAATGAGCAAAAATTGTTTTAAAATTTGTCAAATTAATTTATTACTGTATTCAGTTTTATCTAAAAAACTCTCTGGACAGAGAAGAGATTAAAGTGATTATTATAAGATGACATCGGAATGTCTTTATTTGAAATGACCAAAATTGTTTTGTTTAAGATTCCATAAGCCTTTATCATAAAATTGAGGATGGCTTTCGCCTATATTTATTTTGATTATTGGTCAATGCATGATATCATTCTTTCAGACCGTGAGAAAAGAATGTGATGGATTTAATTTTATTACTAATATATAAAAAATGTTCTTTGCCCCTTTTTTATATGACCTTGAAAAATAGTATAAAATGAGGGTGTGCTGAATTATTAGTTACAATTCAAGAAAGTACTTCATTGCATATAGTTCGGAGTGTTTTTTAAATAGAAAAAAAAATGGATTACATAGATTTTAAAAAACTAATTGATACTATGGAAAGTGCCTATAATATAGTAAAAAACATTAAATATAAGAAAAAATTGTTAAGTGAATCGGAAAAATGGATTAAACTAGGAGAGGGAAATATTCGTCTTTTAAATAAAATTTTAAGATCCAATTCCATCAACGTAAGTAAGAGAAAAAAAACTTTAACAACAGTTGCAATTTTAAAAAGCTTAAATGAAAGATTTCAAGAAATCCAAAAAGTTGGTAAAGGCATTGTAGAAAAGAAAGAAAGAAGGGTAAAGTGGGAAAATTTAGAATCGGCATTTGAAAATAGAATTAGAACTGGAACGGTTATTAATTTGAAACATACTGATTTATTTAACTTTTTAGAAGAATCGAAATTCTTAGTAAAATCTCGTTTAAAAAATGCTTTAAAACAAAATAGTAGTTTAAAAGTATATTTGGCGCTCATGGGTAATTTCGAAACCTTGGAAAGCGGGGATTATATAGAAGAAAAAAAATCCTTTAATACGAAAAATGAAATTTTTTTACCCTCTTCAGACTTTGATTTAATTCTCAATGAATTGAATGAATATATTCTTCAACAAGTTGAAGAATTTAATGAAAATAAATCAGGGTGGTCATTAAAAGAGATTTTAAATTTAATTGTAAATTTTAATAGACATGCTCCAATTCAAGTAGGTTGTTCAGAAAATCCAACGCTACCAAAATTTATAATAGACAAGCATGCAGTTGTAAATATTAAGACTGAAGATGAAAAATGTTTTCTCTGGTCAATAATGGCAGCTTTGCATCCTGTCAAGGGTAACGCAAATGATACTAATTCTTATCCTAATTTTAAAAATTACTTAAAATATGAAGGAATAAATTTTCCTATATCATTAAGAGATGTCCCTAAATTTGAAAAAATGAATGAATTAAAAATAAATATTTATGGAATAGAAAGAGTTGCTAAAAATAAACAAGAGATTGTCCCTCTTTATTTCAGTAAAAGTTTTTCTAAAAAAGATACTATTAATTTATTAATGACTGAAAAATCAGAATCTTTTTCTGCAACATATGAAAACGACGATATAAATAATCTTTCAAATAATTATCATTTTTCATGGATTCGTAATTTGTCACGATTGGTAAAGTCACAAATTACAAAACATAAAGGCCGAACATGGTTATGTGACAGATGTTTATGTCATTTTAATTGTGAAAATTCATTAATTAAACATAAAACTGATTGTATTAATTTAAACAAATGTAAGGTCATTTTGCCTAGCAACGAAGAAAGTATATTAAAATTTAAGAATTTCAGATTTAAAGAAAAGGTACCATTTGCAATATATGCCGATATAGAAAGTATTTTAGAGCCTTCAAATACCAGCAAAATATCTGGAGCATGTACTAAACATATAGCTCACAGTGTAGCATTTTATTTAAAATGTGATTTTAATGATTCTCTATCAAAATTTGAATGTTATAGAGGGGAGGACTGTATTTCATGGTTCATGAATAGATGATTAAAAATTGCCGATTTAATTGATTTATATATAAAAAATATAGTTCCAATGGAAAATTTAACTTTTCAACAAGAAGTAGAATTTGAAGCTGCAAAAATTTGTCATATTTGTGAAAATTCATTTAAACCTGAAGATATTAAACATCGCGATCATGATCACTTTACAGGAAGGTATAGAGGTGCAGCTCATCAGGGTTGCAATATTAATTACAAAGATTCACATTCAATTCCTGTGGTTTTCCACAATTTATCAGGGTACGACGCACACTTTTTTATAAAGCAACTGTGTACCAGTTTTGAGGGATCAGTATAACTTTTACCTATAAATAAAGAAAAATATATCTCATTTACAAAATATATAAAAGGAAAAAACGTGTGCTACAGATTCTTAGATTCTGTTAGATTTATATCTAGTAGCTTAGACAAACTAGCCACATTTTTAAATAATGATGAAAAAAAATTACAGCAAAATACTGCAATAATATTGATGAATTTAAATTACTGATTAGAAAGGGCGTTTTCCCTTACGAATATATTGATAATTGGCGAAAATTGGAAGAAACTTAATTGCCACCAATAGAAGCATCTTTTTCAAAACTGAATAATTCAAATATATCAAAGGAAGATTATGAGCACGCTTGTCAAGTGTGGAAAACATTTAACTTAAATAACTTGGGGGAATATTCAGACTTATATTTAAAAAAGTGATGTTTTACTTTTAGCAGATATATTTGAAAATTTCCGAGAAACATGTTCGAGTACATATAATTTAGATCCTTTGCATTATTTTACAGCCCCAGGCCTTGCATTTGATACAATGTTAAAATTAACTAAAGTAGAATTAGAATTATTACAAGATATTGAAATGCTACTTTTTATAGAAAAAGGTATTAGAGGAGGAATATCTCAATGCTCTAACAGGTATGCAAAGGCAAATAATAGGTTTATGGGATCAGATTTTAATGATAAAATTGAAGAATCATACATCATGTATTTTGATGTAAATAATTTGTATGGTGCAGCTATGAGTGATTTTTTACCTTATTCTAATTTTCAATGGAAAACAAATTTATCAGATTTTGATGTATTTAAAATTCAGGATGATTCTCCATACGGATATATTTTAGAAGTAGACTTAGATTATCCCAAAGAACTTCACGATTTGCATAAGGACTTGCCTTTATGCCCTGAACATTTTATTCCTCATGCTGCAGGGAGCAAATTACCAAAATTGATTCCACATTTATTTGCAAGAACAAAATATGTAATACATTATAAGAATTTAAAATATTATTTACAGTTGGGAATGATATTAAAAAAGATTCATAGAGTTTTAAAATTTAAACAATCTCAGTGGCTAAAACAATATATTGATTTAAACACTGAAAATAGAAAGAAATCGACAAATATATTTCAAAAAAACTTTTACAAAGTAATGAACAATTATGTTTTTGGGAAAACCATGGAGAATATAAGAAATCATAAAGATATTAAAATTATTAGTAAATGGGAAGGCAGATATGGGGCAAAAGCTCTTATCAGTAAACCGAATTTTCATAGTTGTCATATTTTTGATGAAAACTTAGTTGTAATAGAAATGAATAAGGTTCAAATTAAATTTAATAAACCGATCTATGTCGGATTTAGTATTCTTGACATTTCCAAACTATATCTCTATAATTTCCATTATAATTATATTAAAAAAACATTTGGTGATCAGTCTAAATTATTATATACCGACACTGATAGTTTAATTTATCAGATTAAAGTTGCAAATATGTATGATTATATAAAGCGAGATATTCAATACTTTGATACTTCAGATTATCCTATAAATAATTGTTATGGTATACCATTGAAAAATAAAAAACAATTGGGATTGATGAAAGATGAATGTAATGGAAAAATCATTACAGAATTTGTTGGATTGAGATCTAAATTATATTCATTTAAAATATTAAATGAAGAGCATGAAAATAAAAAAGCTAAAGGTGTTAAATCTGCAACAATGAAGAAAATCACATTTGATGATTATAAAAAGACACTTTTTTCATATGGAACTTTGATAGAGGAACAATATTTAATTCGCAGTAATAAACATGAAGTTTACACTGTGCAACAAAAAAAAGAAGCATTAAATTGGTTCGATGACAAACGGAAAATTTTACCCAAAAGTACAGACACTCTTCCATGGCGATATAAAAATATCTCAAATAATTTCTCTACCTTTACTCCACATAGTATCTATCGTAATCATATTAATCATCATGTTTATGGTATGGCGTTTTGGGGTTGTGTGAGTTATCACAATCCTCCTTCTTCTTTCAATGCACAGATTCTATCTCTGTCTTCAGTTTTGTAAACTATGGGTCCAGTATATAAAAGAGATCAAATTCAAAGGCGTTTCATTAGTGCAGTGACCTCTTAATTAAAACTTGGTAACAGTTGAAAGAAGTGATTCCTAATACCTGTACTTTCTGGATTACTTGAGCAACAAAAAAAATGTAAGTATTACAATTTATTACATTTTTAACTTTATATTATAATACGTTTTTTTCATTTTTTTAAATTTATTTTACAATTATGCTTTTCCCTCAATTAATCAATTTTATTAATTTTACTACTTAAATTTATTAAATGCTTTTTATAATATCATAACACATTTTTTAAAAGTTTTAAATTATTTTCAATTTTTTTTTGATGATTTTAATCATTTCATATTTTATATTAAATTTTTTGTAATAATCAATTTTTTTATTTACTTCTCAATTTTGCCTTTTTATCCATTTTTTTATTTTATAATTCTAAGTTGATGTAATTTATTGATGTTATAATTTTAAAATTTTACAATATTTTTTAAATATTAGAATTTTTTCTTCATCGAAATGTTTTCATTTCATAATTTACATTAAGTATTTCTGTATTAATACTTATAAAAAAAATTGATTACATTTATTTTCTTACAATTTCAATTTATTTAATATATATATGAGACATTCTCTGTCAACGGGAGACCCCCCCCCCCTGCCCAAAATTGGTTCAGGCAAATTGGGACATATATAAGTGAAATGGAAAGCATATTGTCTCTAGTTTTTAATGCCGTCTGGCCTTTTTTGAAAAAACAAGATGGCAGCCGAATATGGCCGTTGAAAGGCCAGTAACTCACCATGAGAGAACATTTTTAATTCGTATACGTCTACCCAGGTCATCAAAACAAGTTAGAAGAAGCTTATTTTTGCATAAATGCGACTCCAGAACATGAACTAAATGTTGCTTCACAAAAAAAAATTTCGTGTCGTCCCTAACCTAAAAAAAACTCCAAAAAGCTGTTTTTCGTGTTTCACGCAAGCCTAAATCGTCATAAAAAATCCCAAAACGATTAATTTTGTGTAATTTCAATCATAGAACACGAATGAAGAAGTTACCCTTATAAACAATTTGCCGTGTCGTCCCTAACCTAAAAAAATACACAAAAAAGCAATTTTTCGTGTTTTACTCTAACCTAAGTTATCACGGAGAAACCGAAAAAGATTATTTTTGGCTAATTTACATCATAGAACATAAATCAAATAGTCACCCTTATAAACAATTTGCCGTATCGTCACTAACCTCAAAAAATACTCAAAAAAAGCAGTTTTTCCTGTTTTACGCAAACCCAAGTAATCATGAAAAAGCCAAAAAAGATTAATTTTGTGTAATTTCAATCATAGAACACGAATAAATAATTTCAGATGAATTCGAGACAAAACAACCACTAAAAGTCACCTCCGATAAGATTAATCCAAATTAAATATAAAAGATATTATTCACTCTCCCAAAAAATTTTTGTACTTGTTCTGAAGAGAAGGAATGTACTTAGGGGATGCGCCCTAATACTTCCAGATGATATCGAGACAAAAAAAACCCTAAAAGTTACCCCTGATAAGAATAATCTAAGTTAAATATAAAAGATATTATTCACTCTCCCAAAAAATTTTTGTACTTGTTCTGAAGAGATGGAAAGTACTAAGGGGACTGCCCCTAATACTTCCAGATGATATCCAGACAAAACAACCCCTAAAAGTCACCCCTGATAAGATTAATCCAAATTAAATATAAAAGATATTATTCACTGTCCCAAGAAATTTTTGTACTTGTTCTGAAGAGATGGAAAGTACTTAGGGGACTGCCCCTTAATACATCCAGATGATATCAAGACAAAACAACCCCTAAAAGTCACCCCTGATAAGATTAATCCAAATTAAATATAAAAGATATTATTCACTGTCCCAAGAAATTTTTGTACTTGTTCTGAAGAGATGAAAAGTACTTAGGGGACTGCCCCCTAATACTTCCAGATGATATCGAGACAAAACAACCCCTAAAAGTTACCCCTGATAAGAATAATCTAAGTTAAATATAAAAGATATTATTCACTCTCCCAAAAAATTTTTGTACTTGTTCTGAAGAGATGGAAAGTACTAAGGGGACTGCCCCCTAATACTTTCAGATCATATCCAGACAAAACAACCTCTAAAAGTTACCCCCGATAAGAATAATCTAAGTTAAATGTAAAAGATATTATTCACTCTCCCAAAAAATTTTTGTACTTGTTCTGAAGAGAAGGAATGTACTTAGGGGACTGCGCCCTAATACTTCCAGATGATATTGAGACAAAAAAACCCCTAAAAGTTACCCCTGATAAGAATAATCTAAGTTAAATGTAAAAGATATTATTCACTCTCCCAAAAAAATTTTGTACTTGTTCTGAAGAGATGGAAAGTACTAAGGGGATACACTGTGGGTTCCGCTAGCTCCGGCAAGTACACAATATTTAGGATGCAATTTAGCAAACGTACTAAAACCTATCTCTATATCAGGATTTGATTCTTTGAATGAAACATGAAGTTCTTTTAAATTTAAAAGTAATAATCGTTTTTGAACCTTAGTTTTTATTCCATTCACTTCTACAGATATACAATCCTTTTGTCCAGGCAAAATTCTGCTATTACTGTCACTGTCATAAAATGCTTTGACTTTTTCAATGGTAGCCATTGGTAAGGTTTTACCTATCTTAGCAGTAGTATCAGCTAAAACGCCTCCAGAAGCTTTAACTTCTTTAGACTTATCTGCTAATTGCCATGATATATTAAACTCTGTTGCTATTTTATTGGCACTCCAACTTGATGGAGCTATTGTTAATATTTTCAATTTTAGAGGATCATTCCCTTCTAAGCTGTGATATTTTTCTTTCAAACCCGTTAGCATTTCCTCTAATTCTATTTCTCTGAGTGACCTTGCATCAACTATTTTAGTGCTTACATCAATTTCTTGGTTTTCATAAGAAATTGTATCTTCCTCCATATTTTCATGGGTACTATCATCAGATACTGTTGAGTTAGCTGATGTAGAATCATTTTTACATTTTTTCTGCAATCGGTACATATTTTAGCTTTTTCAGCCAAATGTGGAAACTTTCTTTTCATTGTTTTCGATATATTTCGCAAGTCTTTACCAATATGACCTGCTTCATTTGAGGTTTTCCAAGGATTACAACATCTATCTAATCGTGCTTTTTCAGGCATATTTCTTACTTAAAAAGGCAACAAATATTATAGTCTCAAAAATATTAGTAAAGAAGTAGACAGTACCAAACCTATAGATTAAATAATACACATAGAAAACAGGAAGAAAGTGGAAAAAATAAGATAAAAAAGAGTAATAATCTAATAAATAATTTGACTATAACTCTGTACAAAACCTTACGACCTATGTGCGTTTTAAGTCTAATTGATAAATGTTTGGTAAGTATTTTTTTGTTCTGTCAGACGTTTAATTTCAAGGCTTGAAAATGGCGATTTTCTGTTTAAAGTTTACCGGTTAGCCAAAAAACATATTAAGGAACTTAATATTAATATGAAATGATTGAATAGAAAAATTACTCAAACAATAAAAGAAAAAATATATCTCCGTAAAGGTTAACAACATCCGTTACCAATTATTACAGAAAAACCTGAATGATTAGGTCAGGTGTTGTAAACGGAAGCTACCAATCATATACGACGAAACCAAAATAATGTAAACACTACTTTTCAATTCTTAAAAGATGCCTAAACCACCCTTCCAAATTATTTTCAACCCTTATTGTTTCTACTAAATTTTTTCAGGGTAAAGATTATTTTGCAGATTTGTTAAAGGTAGCAAAAATTTTTCAAGTACAATTAAGTAATAACATGTTACAACCGAAAATGATCAACCCCCCAAAACCACCCTTCAATATTACTTTCAACCCTTATTGTTTTTAGTGACATTTCTGTGGGTAAATATTCTTTATAACCGAACATGATCAACCCTCCAAACCCACCCTTTCATATTATTTTCAATTCTTATTGCTTTTGCTAACATTAGGGAGCGTAAAGATGTTTTTAAGACTTGTTATGAAATGGTAATTTTTATCAGGTATTTAAAAGTGATAAAATGTTATAACCGAACATGATCAACCCTTCAAACCCACCCTTTCATATTATTTTCAATTCTTATTGCTTTTGCTAACATTAGGGAGCGTAAAGATGTTTTTAAGACTTGTTATGAAATGGTAATTTTTTATCAGGTATGTAAAAGTGATGACATGCTATAACTGAACATGATCAACCCTCAAAATCCACACTTCCATATTATTTTCAACCCTTATAGATTTTACTAACATTAGGGATCGTAAAGAAGTTTTTAAGACTTGTTATGAGGTGGCAATTTTTTAAAAGGTATGTAAAAGTGATGACATATTATAGCCGAACATGATGAACCTTTAAAACCCACCCTTCCATATTATTTTCAACCCTCATTGCTTTTACTAACATTAGGGAGCATAAAGATGTTTTTATGACTTGTTATGAGGTGGTAATTTTTTATCAGGTATGTAAAAGTGAAGACATGTTATAACCGAACATGATCAATCCTACAAGATCACCCTTTTGTCTAATTTTTAAGCCTTTGACTAATTTTTATGAATGTAAACATTTTTCATGAATTGTTATGTAGTGTCAATTATTTGTCAGGTGTTTGGAAGTGATAAAATTTTATAATCGACCTTGAACAACCCTTCAATTTCACACCACTTTCATATTTTTAAACCTTTTTTCCTGTAGCTGAAAATGTACAACACCGCACATTTTTCTTGTATTAAAATATTTGGTTTATGTTCTTGGTTTACAATTTTAAAAAAAGTCTCATGTTTTGGGGTTTTCAATGATTTGGGTGTGCATATAAAACGAGAAACTGCTTGTTTAAAGTGTTTTTTTGAGGTTAGGGACGGCAAGGCAAATTGTCTATGAGGGTAATTATTTGATTCTTAATCTTTGATTGAAATTACACTAAAATAATCTTTTTTGTCTTTTTCATGATGACTTGGGTTTGCGTAAAACAGGAAAAACTGCTTTTTTGAGTATTTTTTGAGGTTAGGGATGACACGGCTAATTGTTTATAAGGGTAACTATTTGATTCGTGTACTATGATTGAAATTACACAAAATTAATCTTTTTCGGCTTTTTCATGATGACTTGGGTTTGCGTAAAACAGAAAAAACTGCTTTTTTTGAGTATTTTTTGAGGTTAGGGACGATACGGCAAATTGTTTATAAGGTTGACTATTTGATTTATGTTCTATGATGGAAATTAGCCAAAAATAATCTTTTTCGGTTTCTCCGTGATTACTTGGGTTAGCGTAAAACACGAAAAATTGCTTTTTTGTGTATTTTTTTAGGTTAGGGACGACACGAAATTTTTTTATGTGAAGCAACATTTAGTTCATGTTCTGGAGTCGCATTTATGCAAAAATAAGCTTTTTCCAACTTGTTTTGATGACCTGGGTAGACGTATACGAATTAAAAATGTTCTCTCATGGTGAGTTAGTGGCCTTTCAACGGCCATATTCGGCCGCCATCTTGTTTTTTCAAAAAAGGCCAGATGGCATTAAAAACTAGAGACATTAAGCTTTCCATTACACCTACATATGTCCCAATTCGCCTGAACTAATTTTGGGCAGGGGGGGTCTCCCGTTGACAGAGAATGTCCCATATATAAATATAAACTTTATAAAGGTCAATCATTTTGTTTTGAAGCAAAGAATATGTTTTTTAGGGTTCCGGGCACCAAGTGTCAAAACGGAGCCCTTTTGTTTTCACTCGTTTGTCCGTCGCCTAAAACCATTACTCTCCTCCCCTAGCGGATAAACTACTTGAGATAGAGAGTTGAAATTTAGTACAAAAATATATTTTGACGTGTAAATTACAGAAAAAATTATGTTCATAGCGTTGTCAAAGAAATAACCATTTTTTTTCAAAAAATGCATTAAAATGCATATTTAACCCTCCTTAATATTAACTCCTCCCTTAACTTCCAAACTATTTGACCTAGAGGTTTGAAATTTAGTATATCTGGGTATTTATAAGTGTCGATTACAGGAAAAATATATCAAACGTTGCTGGACTTATTTTTCAAAAGTTATTAAAAATAAAAAGAAAACAAAAAATTTTTTTTTTCATTAAAATTAAAAATTATATGAAGAGCAGTCTATTAGCTTGAAAATCTTTAATCTTATAAAATTTTTTTAAAAAAAAAGTTTTCTCCTACACAGCTATAACATTTTACAGTTAAAACTTTTCTTTGTTTAAAATGTTTATTTTGATGTTTATTAAATAATGAGTAAAATATTTTCCCTTAATAATAAAAATATAAAAATGTTCTAAAATATAAAATTATAAATTTAAGATAAATCACTACATGAACTTTTTTGTGTTCAAAACCTGTAAAACAACTCTCTGCACCAAAGTTTATATTAAAATAGTCACAAAAAGTATAACTCGCACTAATGAATTGAAAAAATAGGCCCTGTTAAGTCACTTTTCAACACGAATAGTAATACTGATTTTTATAAACCCTTGTGTCTAACTCTAGATTATAGTAGTACAAATTATCACAAAAATTTTTATTTAAATCCGTTAAACCGTTCTCGAGTTATCAGGTTCACATAAAAAGGTGGTACATCCGCATACATTCACATGCAAAAGTCACTCACACAAAGACACACACACACACACATCTGGGGAGTTAAGCAGGAACTCATACTACAAATTTCTATATACAGAAAAGGTAATTTGATGCATTTTTAATAATTTGTAAAATTAAAGGAGACGAATCTTCCTCAAGAAGGAAGCAAAAGAAATTGTAACTACACAAATGTCTTGCATATGGTTTAATAGTACTTTAACACATTTTAAAGATAGATAATGACTTCACACAAAAAAAACGTACAACATATTTTAAATACTTTTAAAATCCAAGGAATATTAGATTTTAAAACAGTGGACAAAACTTTACTTGTCATTTTGTGATATTTTTAAATATTCTCTGTAGAAAGTAAGTAAATTGGAAAATAAGTTATTTTAACAAATAATAACGTCAAACACAAATTTATATGATCTATCAAGCTAATTTAATAAATAAAATATATTATTTTTTGGAATACTTACAGAATTTCAAGTAACAAATACATTATTTCTTTTCTCATATTACTACACACAGAACTGCTACTTTTTTTTATACTGTTTTATTGGTATAAGATTGTTAAAAGTTCTTAAAACTCGGTATTTATAAGCAAAAAAGCTAAGACCCCCACTCTGTCGATAATAAAAAATACTACATATTTTTGTTAATATAATATTTTTTCAATCACAAAACCGAAACATATCTACGTTTTAGATACTAAAAAATGTATAAATCTGTCTTTTTTAAAAATTAAATTCATTTAGTCACGTATAGACAGTAAAAATATGTATTTTTCGAATTTTGAGACGTAAATGATTTTTAATAGCGGGAACAGAAACGTGAAGAAGGCATTGAAGTTAAATACAGTTATCTTTAACCTTAATAAAATTTATGCTTTTTTGGGAAATAATTTTTTTTTACTATTAAAGTTGAGCAACAACACGTCTATGAAAAGATTACAAGTTAGTGCATCAAGCAAATGACCTTTATTTTCGATAAATCTTTATGCCTCTTGAAAACTTAATATTTTTGCGATCACGAACTTAAAACATTTAAAACAACAAAATATAACCGCTAAAAGTTGTAAAACAAGCCAAAGATTATGTTTATTACATTACCATTTTGCTTCCACGTCTGCAAAAATATTTGCTTCCTTCTAGGGAAGCAATAAAGAAATTTTTTAAAAGTTTAAAATATCAATTCTTTAAAACTTTAAAATATGCGATTTATTCTATAAGTTTTAAACAAAATATAAACTTTATAAAGTTCAACCAATTTGTTTTAAAGAAAGGATTATTTTTTTATATATTAAGTGAAATGTATATGTTAAAAAATGTATTTTATGAAAAAAAAACAAATTATTCAAAAAATCAAAATTCAATAAGAATGTTTTTAATGGTTATTTTTAAAACCCGTTGTGTCTAGTTCGAGATTTTTGTAGTAAAAATCACTTTTCTAAGTTTTATTTAAATCCATTAAATGGTTTTTCATTTAATGTTTTCATAAAAAAAATACATCCGCACACATACACATACGTACAAACATACATCTATACAGACACGTATATATCTGGATATTTAATAAGGAACTCATAATACATTTCCCGATAGAAAAAAATTAATTAAAAGCATTTTGAATAATTTATAAATTTGAAGAAAACAAATCCTTTTCCATGAGGAAGCAAACGAAACTGAAACTACAAAAAAGTATTTCATATGGTTTAATAGTATTCTAACACATTTTAAAAATAGATACTGAATTGACACAAAAAAACGTACAACATATTTTAAATCCTATAAAAGAAACATCTGGTTTAGTTTTTTGAGGGGAATTTGACGTAGGATGTGTTCGATCTAAAAGTCAAATATGATCTGATGATCCTGTCAGGAGTATTTTTTTGTGAACTAACTTTTTGTTTGAGAATGGTTTTGATTGGTTGTTATTATTTTGGATGTTTTTGGATTAGCTTCGAAATGTGTTTGATAGTTGGTTTTTGGTAATAAAACTTGTTAAAAAAAAAAAAAAAGTTAAATAAAATTTTTGTTTTTTGAAATTTTGAAAAATGGTTTATATTTTCTGTTTACGGCAAAATAGCGGTAAATTCTGGCATTTTGAAAATTTTTCTATCTATGTTAGTTTTGATTTTGCGTAGGGTGTTCTGCTAAGTTGATATCAAGTTAGCAGTATACCATTTTTTTTAAAAAAACGAAAACGGCAAAATGATTTTTTTCACGATTAATTAGCGGCAAATTAACGGCAAATGTTCCAATATAGTGTTTTTAATTTTTCCAATGTTGTCTTGCTAACATGATATACATAAAGTTTGAGACATTAGGCAATTATTAAAACTGTATTTTTAATTTAGTTCTCGATGCGATAAAGACTCGCGAAGTCAATACTTGTTTGACTGTAGATTTTAATTGTTATATTTCTTGAAAAAATTAAAAATTTTATTAAAATTTATCAATTTTAGTTTTACTTGTAGATCATTTTTAATTCACCTATACCAAATTTCAAACTCACAATTTTCCAGGGTAACTGCGGTCACCTCTCGGGGTAAATCCGGTCACTTGATTTTTTCAAGAATTTAGGGTAACCCCGACCGTTTTATTTTTTAAATATTAAAATTCGCCTTATTCCTGTCTTAAGTATGATCTGATTTTGATTTTATGATTGATACACTTTTAAATCTGTTCATTTATTTTTTGGACTATATTTATTTAATTTTTTTAAATACATGACACCTTATACAATTAATTGACTTATTTGGACTTTTGTATGTTGGAAATTTTGTCCTATGGACTTTTTACATTTGGAATTTTAGTCTTTGGACATATTAACTTTTGGAATTTTAGTCTTTGGACATATTAACTTTTGGATTTTTAGTCCTTTGGACATTGTAAGTATTGGGCGTTTCAGTTTGGACTTTTTTCTTGGACATTTTGGTTTGGACATTTTGTACCCCAATCGGTTAATTGTACTTTAAATCGTCACCATAATTTATTATTCTTTTATTATAAATTTAACCAATCGAAATTAAACGACATGATTGTTGAATGGATTGCCAAAAAACATTTACCAATAAGCTTCTTCAACGATGAGACAACTCAAGATTTTTTTAAATACGTCAATAAAGATGCCGAAAATTTCCGTTGAGAAATGAGTTAAGAAGCTTAACGTCTTCAAGATTTAAAGTTCTACAAGAGGAACTTATAAAAGTTTTACAAAACAATCGTTCAAAAATGTCATTTGATTTAGAAAGCTGGTCATCGGTTGCTGGAAAATCATATTTTGGAATTAACGGTTCGTTTAAGATAATTAAAATCAATTATGTTATAAGTTAAAAAAAAAATTTTTTTTGTTCTTATTTTATATTGCACTAGAAATACAATTTTAGTCAAGTTTTATTTATTTAATTATTGTTTGTTTAAATAATTAAAAATTAATTGCAACTCATTTTAATTAAATAAAAATTTCGTTATTAATAGGTCATTATATAGATGCGAATTGGACTCTACACTTAGTTACGTTGGAATTTGCTCCGGCAAATGGACAACATACGGGAAAAAGCAATGCTAAAATTTTCTATGATTTGTAACGTGGTAAAATTCCACGTACAATTTACCTTCATATCACTTTAAACTCACGCGAAGTTACCACCCACGAGCGTCGAAAAACGAGCAAACCAAAACAGAGCACTCTTACTAATAAAATTATTGTAATCTAATTCCCGAATTTTGTTTACATTCTGTCATATTCTCGAGGTATCGTCCGCTAGCGACATTTCCATTTACACCATGAACTTACAACACCTAGATGCTGAGATCACCAACTCCGTATTCGATTTCGACCCGAATCCTCGTTCTCTCCGCTGCCTGTAGTCGCCGCCACTGACTGGACGATCAATGTATTGACTGCAGATCCACGAGACGAATTTGAATAGCCCGCGCGGCTATGCAGCTCGCCCAGTGTCAATGAATTGACACTGGATTTCAAGATTATTCAAATCTTCCGCCACGGGGACCCAACCTCAACCTACTTCACACAATTGAAATCAGATGATAGTTATTTTCAGAAATTCGCCAAAGTTTCTGAAATTAATTGGATTTTGGCAATCCAATAATTATACAAATGATATAAAATTGTTAAAGTCTGTTGGGAAGACTTTCGATACTAATTTTGGATTTTTGATCCAAAACTTTGATGCTACGGCCCTGCCGTCGGTAGCTTTGTTTCCTGATTTCGGATGAGGATTTTCCGAGCAAAAATTCTCAACCCGTTAGAATCCGGTCTGAGTGAGGACGATCCAGGAGGGAAAAGTTCGAAAGCAACATCGGCAACATCCCCAACTCCAGTGGAAAGAAAAGTGCCCTGATGCCCTTTGACCGTTCAGCCCTGATGGGAGTTGCTCCAATTGACTCTGGTGGTACGAGTTAGAAAAAGACAGAAGGCGGAAGCACGAGAGAGGAAGGAAGAAAGAGAATAGCAGGAGCACATGGGGAGGCGGAAACGAAGCTTCTTCACTCTCAATTCGACGTTAGACGTGAATGGACGCTCGCTGGTGGGAGCAGCTATATAATTTAATAAAATAATTATAAAAGATTTGCCAAAAGTGGCATTTGAAAATAGAATTAGAACTGGAACGGTTATTAATTTGAAACATACTGATTTATTTAACTTTTTAGAAGAATCGAAATTCTTAGTAAAATCTCGTTTAAAAAATGCTTTAAAACAAAATAGTAGTTTAAAAGTAAATTTGGCGCTCATGGGTAATTTCGAAACCTTGGAAAGCGGGGATTATATAGAAGAAAAAAAATCCTTTAATACGAAAAATGAAATTTTTTTACCCTCTTCAGACTTTGATTTAATTCTCAATGAATTGAATGAATATATTCTTCAACAAGTTGAAGAATTTAATGAAAATAAATCAGGGTGGTCATTAAAAGAGATTTTAAATTTAATTGTAAATTTTAATAGACATGCTCCAATTCAAGTAGGTTGTTCAGAAAATCCAACGCTACCAAAATTTATAATAGACAAGCATGCAGTTGTAAATATTAAGACTGAAGATGAAAAATGTTTTCTCTGGTCAATAAATGCAGCTTTGCATCCTGTCAAGGGTAACGCAAATGATACTAATTCTTATCCTAATTTTAAAAATTACTTAAAATATGAAGGAATAAATTTTCCTATATCATTAAGAGATGTCCCTAAATTTGAAAAAATGAATGAATTAAAAATAAATATTTATGGAATAGAAAGAGTTGCTAAAAATAAACAAGAGATTGTCCCTCTTTATTTCAGTAAAAGTTTTTCTAAAAAAGATACTATTAATTTATTAATGACTGAAAAATCAGAATCTTTTTCTGCAACATATGAAAACGACGATATAAATAATCTTTCAAATAATTATCATTTTTCATGGATTCGTAATTTGTCACGATTGGTAAAGTCACAAATTACAAAACATAAAGGCCGAACATGGTTATGTGACAGATGTTTATGTCATTTTAATTGTGAAAATTCATTAATTAAACATAAAACTGATTGTATTAATTTAAACAAATGTAAGGTCATTTTGCCTAGCAACGAAGAAAGTATATTAAAATTTAAGAATTTCAGATTTAAAGAAAAGGTACCATTTGCAATATATGCAGATATAGAAAGTATTTTAGAGCCTTCAAATACCAGCAAAATATCTGGAGCATGTACTAAACATATAGCTCACAGTGTAGCATTTTATTTAAAATGTGATTTTAATGATTCTCTATCAAAATTTGAATGTTATAGAGGGGAGGACTGTATTTCATGGTTCATGAATAGATGATTAAAAATTGCCGATTTAATTGATTTATATATAAAAAATATAGTTCCAATGGAAAATTTAACTTTTCAACAAGAAGTAGAATTTGAAGCTGCAAAAATTTGTCATATTTGTGAAAATTCATTTAAACCTGAAGATATTAAACATCGCGATCATGATCACTTTACAGGAAGGTATAGAGGTGCAGCTCATCAGGGTTGCAATATTAATTACAAAGATTCACATTCAATTCCTGTGGTTTTCCACAATTTATCAGGGTACGACGCACACTTTTTTATAAAGCAACTGTGTACCAGTTTTGAGGGATCAGTATAACTTTTACCTATAAATAAAGAAAAATATATCTCATTTACAAAATATATAAAAGGAAAAAACGTGTGCTACAGATTCTTAGATTCTGTTAGATTTATATCTAGTAGCTTAGACAAACTAGCCACTTTTTTAAATAATGATGAAAAAAAATTACAGCAAAATACTGCAATAATATTGATGAATTTAAATTACTGATTAGAAAGGGCGTTTTCCCTTACGAATATATTGATAATTGGCGAAAATTGGAAGAAACTTAATTGCCACCAATAGAAGCATCTTTTTCAAAACTGAATAATTCAAATATATCAAAGGAAGATTATGAGCACGCTTGTCAAGTGTGGAAAACATTTAACTTAAATAACTTGGGGGAATATTCAGACTTATATTTAAAAAGTGATGTTTTACTTTTAGCAGATATATTTGAAAATTTCCGAGAAACATGTTCGAGTACATATAATTTAGATCCTTTGCATTATTTTACAGCCCCAGGCCTTGCATTTGATACAATGTTAAAATTAACTAAAGTAGAATTAGAATTATTACAAGATATTGAAATGCTACTTTTTATAGAAAAAGGTATTAGAGGAGGAATATCTCAATGCTCTAACAGGTATGCAAAGGCAAATAATAGGTTTATGGGATCAGATTTTAATGATAAAATTGAAGAATCATACATCATGTATTTTGATGTAAATAATTTGTATGGTGCAGCTATGAGTGATTTTTTACCTTATTCTAATTTTCAATGGAAAACAAATTTATCAGATTTTGATGTATTTAAAATTCAGGATGATTCTCCATACGGATATATTTTAGAAGTAGACTTAGATTATCCCAAAGAACTTCACGATTTGCATAAGGACTTGCCTTTATGCCCTGAACATTTTATTCCTCATGCTGCAGGGAGCAAATTACCAAAATTGATTCCACATTTATTTGCAAGAACAAAATATGTAATACATTATAAGAATTTAAAATATTATTTACAGTTGGGAATGATATTAAAAAAGATTCATAGAGTTTTAAAATTTAAACAATCTCAGTGGCTAAAACAATATATTGATTTAAACACTGAAAATAGAAAGAAATCGACAAATATATTTCAAAAAAACTTTTACAAAGTAATGAACAATTATGTTTTTGGGAAAACCATGGAGAATATAAGAAATCATAAAGATATTAAAATTATTAGTAAATGGGAAGGCAGATATGGGGCAAAAGCTCTTATCAGTAAACCGAATTTTCATAGTTGTCATATTTTTGATGAAAACTTAGTTGTAATAGAAATGAATAAGGTTCAAATTAAATTTAATAAACCGATCTATGTCGGATTTAGTATTCTTGACATTTCCAAACTATATCTCTATAATTTCCATTATAATTATATTAAAAAAACATTTGGTGATCAGTCTAAATTATTATATACCGACACTGATAGTTTAATTTATCAGATTAAAGTTGCAAATATGTATGATTATATAAAGCGAGATATTCAATACTTTGATACTTCAGATTATCCTATAAATAATTGTTATGGTATACCATTGAAAAATAAAAAACAATTGGGATTGATGAAAGATGAATGTAATGGAAAAATCATTACAGAGTTTGTTGGATTGAGATCTAAATTATATTCATTTAAAATATTAAATGAAGAGCATGAAAATAAAAAAGCTAAAGGTGTTAAATCTGCAACAATGAAGAAAATCACATTTGATGATTATAAAAAGACACTTTTTTCATATGGAACTTTGATAGAGGAACAATATTTAATTCGCAGTAATAAACATGAAGTTTACACTGTGCAACAAAAAAAAGAAGCATTAAATTGGTTCGATGACAAACGGAAAATTTTACCCAAAAGTACAGACACTCTTCCATGGCGATATAAAAATATCTCAAATAATTTCTCTACCTTTACTCCACATAGTATCTATCGTAATCATATTAATCATCATGTTTATGGTATGGCGTTTTGGGGTTGTGTGAGTTATCACAATCCTCCTTCTTCTTTCAATGCACAGATTCTATCTCTGTCTTCAGTTTTGTAAACTATGGGTCCAGTATATAAAAGAGATCAAATTCAAAGGCGTTTCATTAGTGCAGTGACCTCTTAATTAAAACTTGGTAACAGTTGAAAGAAGTGATTCCTAATACCTGTACTTTCTGGATTACTTGAGCAACAAAAAAAATGTAAGTATTACAATTTATTACATTTTTAACTTTATATTATAATACGTTTTTTTTCATTTTTTTAAATTTATTTTACAATTATGCTTTTCCCTCAATTAATCAATTTTATTAATTTTACTACTTAAATTTATTAAATGCTTTTTATAATATCATAACACATTTTTTAAAAGTTTTAAATTATTTTCAATTTTTTTTTGATGATTTTAATCATTTCATATTTTATATTAAATTTTTTGTAATAATCAATTTTTTTATTTACTTCTCAATTTTGCCTTTTTATCCATTTTTTTATTTTATAATTCTAAGTTGATGTAATTTATTGATGTTATAATTTTAAAATTTTACAATATTTTTTAAATATTAGAATTTTTTCTTCATCGAAATGTTTTCATTTCATAATTTACATTAAGTATTTCTGTATTAATACTTATAAAAAAAATTGATTACATTTATTTTCTTACAATTTCAATTTATTTAATATATATATGAGACATTCTCTGTCAACGGGAGACCCCCCCCCTGCCCAAAATTGGTTCAGGCAAATTGGGACATATATAAGTGAAATGGAAAGCATATTGTCTCTAGTTTTTAATGCCGTCTGGCCTTTTTTGAAAAAACAAGATGGCAGCCGAATATGGCCGTTGAAAGGCCAGTAACTCACCATGAGAGAACATTTTTAATTCGTATACGTCTACCCAGGTCATCAAAACAAGTTAGAAGAAGCTTATTTTTGCATAAATGCGACTCCAGAACATGAACTAAATGTTGCTTCACAAAAAAAAATTTCGTGTCGTCCCTAACTTAAAAAAAACTCCAAAAAGCTGTTTTTCGTGTTTCACGCAAGCCTAAATCGTCATAAAAAATCCCAAAACGATTAATTTTGTGTAATTTCAATCATAGAACACGAATGAAGAAGTTACCCTTATAAACAATTTGCCGTGTCGTCCCTAACCTAAAAAAATACACAAAAAAGCAATTTTTCGTGTTTTACTCTAACCTAAGTTATCACGGAGAAACCGAAAAAGATTATTTTTGGCTAATTTACATCATAGAACATAAATCAAATAGTCACCCTTATAAACAATTTGCCGTATCGTCCCTAACCTCAAAAAATACTCAAAAAAAGCAGTTTTTCCTGTTTTACGCAAACCCAAGTAATCATGAAAAAGCCAAAAAAGATTAATTTTGTGTAATTTCAATCATAGAACACGAATAAATAATTTCAGATGAATTCGAGACAAAACAACCACTAAAAGTCACCTCCGATAAGATTAATCCAAATTAAATATAAAAGATATTATTCACTCTCCCAAAAAATTTTTGTACTTGTTCTGAAGAGAAGGAATGTACTTAGGGGATGCGCCCTAATACTTCCAGATGATATCGAGACAAAAAAACCCCTAAAAGTTACCCCTGATAAGAATAATCTAAGTTAAATATAAAAGATATTATTCACTCTCCCAAAAAATTTTTGTACTTGTTCTGAAGAGATGGAAAGTACTAAGGGGACTGCCCCTAATACTTCCAGATGATATCCAGACAAAACAACCCCTAAAAGTCACCCCTGATAAGATTAATCCAAATTAAATATAAAAGATATTATTCACTGTCCCAAGAAATTTTTGTACTTGTTCTGAAGAGATGGAAAGTACTTAGGGGACTGCCCCTTAATACATCCAGATGATATCAAGACAAAACAACCCCTAAAAGTCACCCCTGATAAGATTAATCCAAATTAAATATAAAAGATATTATTCACTGTCCCAAGAAATTTTTGTACTTGTTCTGAAGAGATGGAAAGTACTTAGGGGACTGCCCCCTAATACTTCCAGATGATATCGAGACAAAACAACCCCTAAAAGTTACCCCTGATAAGAATAATCTAAGTTAAATATAAAAGATATTATTCACTCTCCCAAAAAATTTTTGTACTTGTTCTGAAGAGATGGAAAGTACTAAGGGGACTGCCCCTT
This sequence comes from Ganaspis brasiliensis, assembly GCA_037103525.1. Classification (NCBI taxonomy): domain Eukaryota; kingdom Metazoa; phylum Arthropoda; class Insecta; order Hymenoptera; family Figitidae; genus Ganaspis; species Ganaspis brasiliensis. The sequence goes on from JAZKLR010000126.1 coordinate 1,099,958, forward strand.
AATACTTTCAGATCATATCCAGACAAAACAACCTCTAAAAGTTACCCCCGATAAGAATAATCTAAGTTAAATGTAAAAGATATTATTCACTCTCCCAAAAAATTTTTGTACTTGTTCTGAAGAGAAGGAATGTATTTAGGGGACTGCGCCCTAATATTTCCAGATGATATCGAGACAAAAAAACCCCTAAAAGTTACCCCTGATAAGAATAATCTAAGTTAAATATAAAAGATATTATTCACTCTCCCAAAAAAATTTTGTACTTGTTCTGAAGAGATGGAAAGTACTAAGGGGATACACTGTGGGTTCCGCTAGCTCCGGCAAGTACACAATATTTAGGATGCAATTTAGCAAACGTACTAAAACCTATCTCTATATCAGGATTTGATTCTTTGAATGAAACATGAAGTTCTTTTAAATTTAAAAGTAATAATCGTTTTTGAACCTTAGTTTTTATTCCATTCACTTCTACAGATATACAATCCTTTTGTCCAGGCAAAATTCTGCTATTACTGTCACTGTCATAAAATGCTTTGACTTTTTCAATGGTAGCCATTGGTAAGGTTTTACCTATCTTAGCAGTAGTATCAGCTAAAACGCCTTCAGAAGCTTTAACTTCTTTAGACTTATCTGCTAATTGCCATGATATATTAAACTCTGTTGCTATTTTATTGGCACTCCAACTTGATGAAGCTATTGTTAATATTTTCAATTTTAGAGGATCATTCCCTTCTAAGCTGTGATATTTTTCTTTCAAACCCGTTAGCATTTCCTCTAATTCTATTTCTCTGAGTGACCTTGCATCAACTATTTTAGTGCTTACATCAATTTCTTGGTTTTCATAAGAAATTGTATCTTCCTCCATATTTTCATGGGTACTATCATCAGATACTGTTGAGTTAGCTGATGTAGAATCATTTTTACATTTTTTCTGCAATCGGTACATATTTTAGCTTTTTCAGCCAAATGTGGAAACTTTCTTTTCATTGTTTTCGATATATTTCGCAAGTCTTTACCAATATGACCTGCTTCATTTGAGGTTTTCCAAGGATTACAACATCTATCTAATCGTGCTTTTTCAGGCATATTTCTTACTTAAAAAGGCAACAAATATTATAGTCTCAAAAATATTAGTAAAGAAGTAGACAGTACCAAACCTATAGATTAAATAATACACATAGAAAACAGGAAGAAAGTGGAAAAAATAAGATAAAAAAGAGTAATAATCTAATAAATAATTTGACTATAACTCTGTACAAAACCTTACGACCTATGTGCGTTTTAAGTCTAATTGATAAATGTTTGGTAAGTATTTTTTTGTTCTGTCAGACGTTTAATTTCAAGGCTTGAAAATGGCGATTTTCTGTTTAAAGTTTACCGGTTAGCCAAAAAACATATTAAGGAACTTAATATTAATATGAAATGATTGAATAGAAAAATTACTCAAACAATAAAAGAAAAAATATATCTCCGTAAAGGTTAACAACATCCGTTACCAATTATTACAGAAAAACCTGAATGATTAGGTCAGGTGTTGTAAACGGAAGCTACCAATCATATACGACGAAACCAAAATAATGTAAACACTACTTTTCAATTCTTAAAAGATGCCTAAACCACCCTTCCAAATTATTTTCAACCCTTATTGTTTCTACTAAATTTTTTCAGGGTAAAGATTATTTTGCAGATTTGTTAAAGGTAGCAAAAATTTTTCAAGTACAATTAAGTAATAACATGTTACAACCGAAAATGATCAACCCCCCAAAACCACCCTTCAATATTACTTTCAACCCTTATTGTTTTTAGTGACATTTCTGTGGGTAAATATTCTTTATAACCGAACATGATCAACCCTCCAAACCCACCCTTTCATATTATTTTCAATTCTTATTGCTTTTGCTAACATTAGGGAGCGTAAAGATGTTTTTAAGACTTGTTATGAAATGGTAATTTTTATCAGGTATTTAAAAGTGATAAAATGTTATAACCGAACATGATCAACCCTTCAAACCCACCCTTTCATATTATTTTCAATTCTTATTGCTTTTGCTAACATTAGGGAGCGTAAAGATGTTTTTAAGACTTGTTATGAAATGGTAATTTTTTATCAGGTATGTAAAAGTGATGACATGCTATAACTGAACATGATCAATCCTCAAAATCCACACTTCCATATTATTTTCAACCCTTATAGATTTTACTAACATTAGGGATCGTAAAGAAGTTTTTAAGACTTGTTATGAGGTGGCAATTTTTTAAAAGGTATGTAAAAGTGATGACATATTATAGCCGAACATGATGAACCTTTAAAACCCACCCTTCCATATTATTTTCAACCCTCATTGCTTTTACTAACATTAGGGAGCATAAAGATGTTTTTATGACTTGTTATGAGGTGGTAATTTTTTATCAGGTATGTAAAAGTGAAGACATGTTATAACCGAACATGATCAATCCTACAAGATCACCCTTTTGTCTAATTTTTAAGCCTTTGACTAATTTTTATGAATGTAAACATTTTTCATGAATTGTTATGTAGTGTCAATTATTTGTCAGGTGTTTGGAAGTGATAAAATTTTATAATCGACCTTGAACAACCCTTCAATTTCACACCACTTTCATATTTTTAAACCTTTTTTCCTGTAGCTGAAAATGTACAACACCGCACATTTTTCTTGTATTAAAATATTTGGTTTATGTTCTTGGTTTACAATTTTAAAAAAAGTCTCATGTTTTGGGGTTTTCAATGATTTGGGTGTGCATATAAAACGAGAAACTGCTTGTTTAAAGTGTTTTTTTGAGGTTAGGGACGGCAAGGCAAATTGTCTATGAGGGTAATTATTTGATTCTTAATCTTTGATTGAAATTACACTAAAATAATCTTTTTTGTCTTTTTCATGATGACTTGGGTTTGCGTAAAACAGGAAAAACTGCTTTTTTGAGTATTTTTTGAGGTTAGGGATGACACGGCTAATTGTTTATAAGGGTAACTATTTGATTCGTGTACTATGATTGAAATTACACAAAATTAATCTTTTTCGGCTTTTTCATGATGACTTGGGTTTGCGTAAAACAGAAAAAACTGCTTTTTTTGAGTATTTTTTGAGGTTAGGGACGATACGGCAAATTGTTTATAAGGTTGACTATTTGATTTATGTTCTATGATGGAAATTAGCCAAAAATAATCTTTTTCGGTTTCTCCGTGATTACTTGGGTTAGCGTAAAACACGAAAAATTGCTTTTTTGTGTATTTTTTTAGGTTAGGGACGACACGAAATTTTTTTATGTGAAGCAACATTTAGTTCATGTTCTGGAGTCGCATTTATGCAAAAATAAGCTTTTTCCAACTTGTTTTGATGACCTGGGTAGACGTATACGAATTAAAAATGTTCTCTCATGGTGAGTTAGTGGCCTTTCAACGGCCATATTCGGCCGCCATCTTGTTTTTTCAAAAAAGGCCAGATGGCATTAAAAACTAGAGACATTAAGCTTTCCATTACACCTACATATGTCCCAATTCGCCTGAACTAATTTTGGGCAGGGGGGGTCTCCTGTTGACAGAGAATGTCCCATATATAAATATAAACTTTATAAAGGTCAATCATTTTGTTTTGAAGCAAAGAATATGTTTTTTAGGGTTCCGGGCACCAAGTGTCAAAACGGAGCCCTTTTGTTTTCACTCGTTTGTCCGTCGCCTAAAACCATTACTCTCCTCCCCTAGCGGATAAACTACTTGAGATAGAGAGTTGAAATTTAGTACAAATATATATTTTGACGTGTAAATTACAGAAAAAATTATGTTCATAGCGTTGTCAAAGAAATAACCATTTTTTTTTAAAAAATGCATTAAAATGCATATTTAACCCTCCTTAATATTAACTCCTCCCTTAACTTCCAAACTATTTGACCTAGAGGTTTGAAATTTAGTATATCTGGGTATTTATAAGTGTAGATTACAGGAAAAATATATCAAACGTTGCTGGACTTATTTTTCAAAAGTTATTAAAAATAAAAAGAAAACAAAAAATTTTTTTTTTCATTAAAATTAAAAATTATATGAAGAGCAGTCTATTAGCTTGAAAATCTTTAATCTTATAAAATTTTTTTAAAAAAAAAGTTTTCTCCTACACAGCTATAACATTTTACAGTTAAAACTTTTCTTTGTTTAAAATGTTTATTTTGATGTTTATTAAATAATGAGTAAAATATTTTCCCTTAATAATAAAAATATAAAAATGTTCTAAAATATAAAATTATAAATTTAAGATAAATCACTACATGAACTTTTTTGTGTTCAAAACCTGTAAAACAATTCTCTGCACCAAAGTTTATATTAAAATAGTCACAAAAAGTATAACTCGCACTAATGAATTGAAAAAATAGGCCCTGTTAAGTCACTTTTCAACACGAATAGTAATACTGATTTTTATAAACCCTTGTGTCTAACTCTAGATTATAGTAGTACAAATTATCACAAAAATTTTTATTTAAATCCGTTAAACCGTTCTCGAGTTATCAGGTTCACATAAAAAGGTGGTACATCCGCATACATTCACATGCAAAAGTCACTCACACAAAGACACACACACACACACATCTGGGGAGTTAAGCAGGAACTCATACTACAAATTTCTATATACAGAAAAGGTAATTTGATGCATTTTTAATAATTTGTAAAATTAAAGGAGACGAATCTTCCTCAAGAAGGAAGCAAAAGAAATTGTAACTACACAAATGTCTTGCATATGGTTTAATAGTACTTTAACACATTTTAAAGATAGATAATGACTTCACACAAAAAAAACGTACAACATATTTTAAATACTTTTAAAATCCAAGGAATATTAGATTTTAAAACAGTGGACAAAACTTTACTTGTCATTTTGTGATATTTTTAAATATTCTCTGTAGAAAGTAAGTAAATTGGAAAATAAGTTATTTTAACAAATAATAACGTCAAACACAAATTTATATGATCTATCAAGCTAATTTAATAAATAAAATATATTATTTTTTGGAATACTTACAGAATTTCAAGTAACAAATACATTATTTCTTTTCTCATATTACTACACACAGAACTACTACTTTTTTTTATACTGTTTTATTGGTATAAGATTGTTAAAAGTTCTTAAAACTCGGTATTTATAAGCAAAAAAGCTAAGACCCCCACTCTGTCGATAATAAAAAATACTACATATTTTTGTTAATATAATATTTTTTCAATCACAAAACCGAAACATATCTACGTTTTAGATACTAAAAAATGTATAAATCTGTCTTTTTTAAAAATTAAATTCTTTTAGTCACGTATAGACAGTAAAAATATGTATTTTTCGAATTTTGAGACGTAAATGATTTTTAATAGCGGGAACAGAAACGTGAAGAAGGCATTGAAGTTAAATACAGTTATCTTTAACCTTAATAAAATTTATGCTTTTTTGGGAAATAATTTTTTTTTACTATTAAAGTTGAGCAACAACACGTCTATGAAAAGATTACAAGTTAGTGCATCAAGCAAATGACCTTTATTTTCGATAAATCTTTATGCCTCTTGAAAACTTAATATTTTTGCGATCACGAACTTAAAACATTTAAAACAACAAAATATAACCGCTAAAAGTTGTAAAACAAGCCAAAGATTATGTTTATTACATTACCATTTTGCTTCCACGTCTGCAAAAATATTTGCTTCCTTCTAGGGAAGCAATAAAGAAATTTTTTAAAAGTTTAAAATATCAATTCTTTAAAACTTTAAAATATGCGATTTATTCTATAAGTTTTAAACAAAATATAAACTTTATAAAGTTCAACCAATTTGTTTTAAAGAAAGGATTATTTTTTTATATATTAAGTGAAATGTATATGTTAAAAAATGTATTTTATGAAAAAAAAACAAATTATTCAAAAAATCAAAATTCAATAAGAATGTTTTTAATGGTTATTTTTAAAACCCGTTGTGTCTAGTTCGAGATTTTTGTAGTAAAAATCACTTTTCTAAGTTTTATTTAAATCCATTAAATGGTTTTTCATTTAATGTTTTCATAAAAAAAATACATCCGCACACATACACATACGTACAAACATACATCTATACAGACACGTATATATCTGGATATTTAATAAGGAACTCATAATACATTTCCCGATAGAAAAAAATTAATTAAAAGCATTTTGAATAATTTATAAATTTGAAGAAAACAAATCCTTTTCCATGAGGAAGCAAACGAAACTGAAACTACAAAAAAGTATTTCATATGGTTTAATAGTATTCTAACACATTTTAAAAATAGATACTGAATTGACACAAAAAAACGTACAACATATTTTAAATCCTATAAAAGAAACATCTGGTTTAGTTTTTTGAGGGGAATTTGACGTAGGATGTGTTCGATCTAAAAGTCAAATATGATCTGATGATCCTGTCAGGAGTATTTTTTTGTGAACTAACTTTTTGTTTGAGAATGGTTTTGATTGGTTGTTATTATTTTGGATGTTTTTGGATTAGCTTAGAAATGTGTTTGATAGTTGGTTTTTGGTAATAAAACTTGTTAAAAAAAAAAAAAAAGTTAAATAAAATTTTTGTTTTTTGAAATTTTGAAAAATGGTTTATATTTTCTGTTTACGGCAAAATAGCGGTAAATTCTGGCATTTTGAAAATTTTTCTATCTATGTTAGTTTTGATTTTGCGTAGGGTGTTCTGCTAAGTTGATATCAAGTTAGCAGTATACCATTTTTTTTAAAAAAACGAAAACGGCAAAATGATTTTTTTCACGATTAATTAGCGGCAAATTAACGGCAAATGTTCCAATATAGTGTTTTTAATTTTTCCAATGTTGTCTTGCTAACATGATATACATAAAGTTTGAGACATTAGGCAATTATTAAAACTGTATTTTTAATTTAGTTCTCGATGCGATAAAGACTCGCGAAGTCAATACTTGTTTGACTGTAGATTTTAATTGTTATATTTCTTGAAAAAATTAAAAATTTTATTAAAATTTATCAATTTTAGTTTTACTTGTAGATCATTTTTAATTCACCTATACCAAATTTCAAACTCACAATTTTCCAGGGTAACTGCGGTCACCTCTCGGGGTAAATCCGGTCACTTGATTTTTTCAAGAATTTAGGGTAACCCCGACCGTTTTATTTTTTAAATATTAAAATTCGCCTTATTCCTGTCTTAAGTATGATCTGATTTTGATTTTATGATTGATACACTTTTAAATCTGTTCATTTATTTTTTGGACTATATTTATTTAATTTTTTTAAATACATGACACCTTATACAATTAATTGACTTATTTGGACTTCTGTATGTTGGAAATTTTGTCCTATGGACTTTTTACATTTGGAATTTTAGTCTTTGGACATATTAACTTTTGGAATTTTAGTCTTTGGACATATTAACTTTTGGATTTTTAGCCCTTTGGACATTGTAAGTATTGGGCGTTTCAGTTTGGACTTTTTTCTTGGACATTTTGGTTTGGACATTTTGTACCCCAATCGGTTAATTGTACTTTAAATCGTCACCATAATTTATTATTCTTTTATTATAAATTTAACCAATCGAAATTAAACGACATGATTGTTGAATGGATTGCCAAAAAACATTTACCAATAAGCTTCTTCAACGATGAGACAACTCAAGATTTTTTTAAATACGTCAATAAAGATGCCGAAAATTTCCGTTGAGAAATGAGTTAAGAAGCTTGACGTCTTCAAGATTTAAAGTTCTACAAGAGGAACTTATAAAAGTTTTACAAAACAATCGTTCAAAACTGTCATTTGATTTAGAAAGCTGGTCATCGGTTGCTGGAAAATCATATTTTGGAATTAACGGTTCGTTTAAGATAATTAAAATCAATTATGTTATAAGTTAAAAAAAAATTTTTTTTTGTTCTTATTTTATATTGCACTAGAAATACAATTTTAGTCAAGTTTTATTTATTTAATTATTGTTTGTTTAAATAATTAAAAATTAATTGCAACTCATTTTAATTAAATAAAAATTTCGTTATTAATAGGTCATTATATAGATGCGAATTGGACTCTACACTTAGTTACGTTGGAATTTGCTCCGGCAAATGGACAACATACGGGAAAAAGCAATGCTAAAATTTTCTATGATTTGTAACGTGGTAAAATTCCACGTACAATTTACCTTCATATCACTTTAAACTCACGCGAAGTTACCACCCACGAGCGTCGAAAAACGAGCAAACCAAAACCGAGCACTCTTACTAATAAAATTATTGTAATCTAATTCCCGAATTTTGTTTACATTCTGTCATATTCTCGAGGTATCGTCCGCTAGCGACATTTCCATTTACACCATGAACTTACAACACCTAGATGCTGAGATCACCAACTCCGTATTCGATTTCGACCCGAATCCTCGTTCTCTCCGCTGCCTGTAGTCGCCGCCACTGACTGGACGATCAATGTATTGACTGCAGATCCACGAGACGAATTTGAATAGCCCGCGCGGCTATGCAGCTCGCCCAGTGTCAATGAATTGACACTGGATTTCAAGATTATTCAAATCTTCCGCCACGGGGACCCAACCTCAACCTACTTCACACAATTGAAATCAGATGATAGTTATTTTCAGAAATTCGCCAAAGTTTCTGAAATTAATTGGATTTTGGCAATCCAATAATTATACAAATGATATAAAATTGTTAAAGTCTGTTGGGAAGACTTTCGATACTAATTTTGGATTTTTGATCCAAAACTTTGATGCTACGGCCCTGCCGTCGGTAGCTTTGTTTCCTGATTTCGGATGAGGATTTTCCGAGCAAAAATTCTCAACCCGTTAGAATCCGGTCTGAGTGAGGACGATCCAGGAGGGAAAAGTTCGAAAGCAACATCGGCAACATCCCCAACTCCAGTGGAAAGAAAAGTGCCCTGATGCCCTTTGACCGTTCAGCCCTGATGGGAGTTGCTCCAATTGACTCTGGTGGTACGAGTTAGAAAAAGACAGAAGGCGGAAGCACGAGAGAGGAAGGAAGAAAGAGAATAGCAGGAGCACATGGGGAGGCGGAAACGAAGCTTCTTCACTCTCAATTCGACGTTAGACGTGAATGGACGCTCGCTGGTGGGAGCAGCTATATAATTTAATAAAATAATTATAAAAGATTTGCCAAAAGTGGCATTTGAAAATAGAATTAGAACTGGAACGGTTATTAATTTGAAACATACTGATTTATTTAACTTTTTAGAAGAATCGAAATTCTTAGTAAAATCTCGTTTAAAAAATGCTTTAAAACAAAATAGTAGTTTAAAAGTAAATTTGGCGCTCATGGGTAATTTCGAAACCTTGGAAAGCGGGGATTATATAGAAGAAAAAAAATCCTTTAATACGAAAAATGAAATTTTTTTACCCTCTTCAGACTTTGATTTAATTCTCAATGAATTGAATGAATATATTCTTCAACAAGTTGAAGAATTTAATGAAAATAAATCAGGGTGGTCATTAAAAGAGATTTTAAATTTAATTGTAAATTTTAATAGACATGCTCCAATTCAAGTAGGTTGTTCAGAAAATCCAACGCTACCAAAATTTATAATAGACAAGCATGCAGTTGTAAATATTAAGACTGAAGATGAAAAATGTTTTCTCTGGTCAATAAATGCAGCTTTGCATCCTGTCAAGGGTAACGCAAATGATACTAATTCTTATCCTAATTTTAAAAATTACTTAAAATATGAAGGAATAAATTTTCCTATATCATTAAGAGATGTCCCTAAATTTGAAAAAATGAATGAATTAAAAATAAATATTTATGGAATAGAAAGAGTTGCTAAAAATAAACAAGAGATTGTCCCTCTTTATTTCAGTAAAAGTTTTTCTAAAAAAGATACTATTAATTTATTAATGACTGAAAAATCAGAATCTTTTTCTGCAACATATGAAAACGACGATATAAATAATCTTTCAAATAATTATCATTTTTCATGGATTCGTAATTTGTCACGATTGGTAAAGTCACAAATTACAAAACATAAAGGCCGAACATGGTTATGTGACAGATGTTTATGTCATTTTAATTGTGAAAATTCATTAATTAAACATAAAACTGATTGTATTAATTTAAACAAATGTAAGGTCATTTTGCCTAGCAACGAAGAAAGTATATTAAAATTTAAGAATTTCAGATTTAAAGAAAAGGTACCATTTGCAATATATGCAGATATAGAAAGTATTTTAGAGCCTTCAAATACCAGCAAAATATCTGGAGCATGTACTAAACATATAGCTCACAGTGTAGCATTTTATTTAAAATGTGATTTTAATGATTCTCTATCAAAATTTGAATGTTATAGAGGGGAGGACTGTATTTCATGGTTCATGAATAGATTAATAAAAATTGCCGATTTAATTGATTTATATATAAAAAATATAGTTCCAATGGAAAATTTAACTTTTCAACAAGAAGTAGAATTTGAAGCTGCAAAAATTTGTCATATTTGTGAAAATTCATTTAAACCTGAAGATATTAAACATCGCGATCATGATCACTTTACAGGAAGGTATAGAGGTGCAGCTCATCAGGGTTGCAATATTAATTACAAAGATTCACATTCAATTCCTGTGGTTTTCCACAATTTATCAGGGTACGACGCACACTTTTTTATAAAGCAACTGTGTACCAGTTTTGAGGGATCAGTATAACTTTTACCTATAAATAAAGAAAAATATATCTCATTTACAAAATATATAAAAGGAAAAAACGTGTGCTACAGATTCTTAGATTCTGTTAGATTTATATCTAGTAGCTTAGACAAACTAGCCACTTTTTTAAATAATGATGAAAAAAAATTACAGCAAAATACTGCAATAATATTGATGAATTTAAATTACTGATTAGAAAGGGCGTTTTCCCTTACGAATATATTGGTAATTGGCGAAAATTGGAAGAAACTTAATTGCCACCAATAGAAGCATCTTTTTCAAAACTGAATAATTCAAATATATCAAAGGAAGATTATGAGCACGCTTGTCAAGTGTGGAAAACATTTAACTTAAATAACTTGGGGGAATATTCAGACTTATATTTAAAAAAGTGATGTTTTACTTTTAGCAGATATATTTGAAAATTTCCGAGAAACATGTTCGAGTACATATAATTTAGATCCTTTGCATTATTTTACAGCCCCAGGCCTTGCATTTGATACAATGTTAAAATTAACTAAAGTAGAATTAGAATTATTACAAGATATTGAAATGCTACTTTTTATAGAAAAAGGTATTAGAGGAGGAATATCTCAATGCTCTAACAGGTATGCAAAGGCAAATAATAGGTTTATGGGATCAGATTTTAATGATAAAATTGAAGAATCATACATCATGTATTTTGATGTAAATAATTTGTATGGTGCAGCTATGAGTGATTTTTTACCTTATTCTAATTTTCAATGGAAAACAAATTTATCAGATTTTGATGTATTTAAAATTCAGGATGATTCTCCATACGGATATATTTTAGAAGTAGACTTAGATTATCCCAAAGAACTTCACGATTTGCATAAGGACTTGCCTTTATGCCCTGAACATTTTATTCCTCATGCTGCAGGGAGCAAATTACCAAAATTGATTCCACATTTATTTGCAAGAACAAAATATGTAATACATTATAAGAATTTAAAATATTATTTACAGTTGGGAATGATATTAAAAAAGATTCATAGAGTTTTAAAATTTAAACAATCTCAGTGGCTAAAACAATATATTGATTTAAACACTGAAAATAGAAAGAAATCGACAAATATATTTCAAAAAAACTTTTACAAAGTAATGAACAATTATGTTTTTGGGAAAACCATGGAGAATATAAGAAATCATAAAGATATTAAAATTATTAGTAAATGGGAAGGCAGATATGGGGCAAAAGCTCTTATCAGTAAACCGAATTTTCATAGTTGTCATATTTTTGATGAAAACTTAGTTGTAATAGAAATGAATAAGGTTCAAATTAAATTTAATAAACCGATCTATGTCGGATTTAGTATTCTTGACATTTCCAAACTATATCTCTATAATTTCCATTATAATTATATTAAAAAAACATTTGGTGATCAGTCTAAATTATTATATACCGACACTGATAGTTTAATTTATCAGATTAAAGTTGCAAATATGTATGATTATATAAAGCGAGATATTCAATACTTTGATACTTCAGATTATCCTATAAATAATTGTTATGGTATACCATTGAAAAATAAAAAACAATTGGGATTGATGAAAGATGAATGTAATGGAAAAATCATTACAGAGTTTGTTGGATTGAGATCTAAATTATATTCATTTAAAATATTAAATGAAGAGCATGAAAATAAAAAAGCTAAAGGTGTTAAATCTGCAACAATGAAGAAAATCACATTTGATGATTATAAAAAGACACTTTTTTCATATGGAACTTTGATAGAGGAACAATATTTAATTCGCAGTAATAAACATGAAGTTTACACTGTGCAACAAAAAAAAGAAGCATTAAATTGGTTCGATGACAAACGGAAAATTTTACCCAAAAGTACAGACACTCTTCCATGGCGATATAAAAATATCTCAAATAATTTCTCTACCTTTATTCCACATAGTATCTATCGTAATCATGTTTATGGTATGGCGTTTTGGGGTTGTGTGAGTTATCACAATCCTCCTTCTTCTTTCAATGCACAGATTCTATCTCTGTCTTCAGTTTTGTAAACTATGGGTCCAGTATATAAAAGAGATCAAATTCAAAGGCGATTTTCTGTTTAAAGTTTACCGGTTAGCCAAAAAACATATTAAGGAACTTAATATTAATATGAAATGATTGAATAGAAAAATTACTCAAACAATAAAAGAAAAAATATATCTCCGTAAAGGTTAACAACATCCGTTACCAATTATTACAGAAAAACCTGAATGATTAGGTCAGGTGTTGTAAACGGAAGCTACCAATCATATACGACGAAACCAAAATAATGTAAACACTACTTTTCAATTCTTAAAAGATGCCTAAACCACCCTTCCAAATTATTTTCAACCCTTATTGTTTCTACTAAATTTTTTCAGGGTAAAGATTATTTTGCAGATTTGTTAAAGGTAGCAAAAATTTTTCAAGTACAATTAAGTAATAACATGTTACAACCGAAAATGATCAACCCCCCAAAACCACCCTTCAATATTACTTTCAACCCTTATTGTTTTTAGTGACATTTCTGTGGGTAAATATTTTTTATAACCGAACATGATCAACCCTCCAAACCCACCCTTTCATATTATTTTCAATTCTTATTGCTTTTGCTAACATTAGGGAGCGTAAAGATGTTTTTAAGACTTGTTATGAAATGGTAATTTTTATCAGGTATTTAAAAGTGATAAAATGTTATAACCGAACATGATCAACCCTTCAAACCCACCCTTTCATATTATTTTCAATTCTTATTGCTTTTGCTAACATTAGGGAGCGTAAAGATGTTTTTAAGACTTGTTATGAAATGGTAATTTTTTATCAGGTATGTAAAAGTGATGACATGCTATAACTGAACATGATCAACCCTCAAAATCCACACTTCCATATTATTTTCAACCCTTATAGATTTTACTAACATTAGGGATCGTAAAGAAGTTTTTAAGACTTGTTATGAGGTGGCAATTTTTTAAAAGGTATGTAAAAGTGATGACATATTATAGCCGAACATGATGAACCTTTAAAACCCACCCTTCCATATTATTTTCAACCCTCATTGCTTTTACTAACATTAGGGAGCATAAAGATGTTTTTATGACTTGTTATGAGGTGGTAATTTTTTATCAGGTATGTAAAAGTGAAGACATGTTATAACCGAACATGATCAATCCTACAAGATCACCCTTTTGTCTAATTTTTAAGCCTTTGACTAATTTTTATGAATGTAAACATTTTTCATGAATTGTTATGTAGTGTCAATTATTTGTCAGGTGTTTGGAAGTGATAAAATTTTATAATCGACCTTGAACAACCCTTCAATTTCACACCACTTTCATATTTTTAAACCTTTTTTCCTGTAGCTGAAAATGTACAACACCGCACATTTTTCTTGTATTAAAATATTTGGTTTATGTTCTTGGTTTACAATTTTAAAAAAAGTCTCATGTTTTGGGGTTTTCAATGATTTGGGTGTGCATATAAAACGAGAAACTGCTTGTTTAAAGTGTTTTTTTGAGGTTAGGGACGGCAAGGCAAATTGTCTATGAGGGTAATTATTTGATTCTTAATCTTTGATTGAAATTACACTAAAATAATCTTTTTTGTCTTTTTCATGATGACTTGGGTTTGCGTAAAACAGGAAAAACTGCTTTTTTTGAGTATTTTTTGAGGTTAGGGATGACACGGCTAATTGTTTATAAGGGTAACTATTTGATTCGTGTACTATGATTGAAATTACACAAAATTAATCTTTTTCGGCTTTTTCATGATGACTTGGGTTTGCGTAAAACAGAAAAAACTGCTTTTTTTGAGTATTTTTTGAGGTTAGGGACGATACGGCAAATTGTTTATAAGGTTGACTATTTGATTTATGTTCTATGATGGAAATTAGCCAAAAATAATCTTTTTCGGTTTCTCCGTGATTACTTGGGTTAGCGTAAAACACGAAAAATTGCTTTTTTGTGTATTTTTTTAGGTTAGGGACGACACGAAATTTTTTTATGTGAAGCAACATTTAGTTCATGTTCTGGAGTCGCATTTATGCAAAAATAAGCTTTTTCCAACTTGTTTTGATGACCTGGGTAGACGTATACGAATTAAAAATGTTCTCTCATGGTGAGTTAGTGGCCTTTCAACGGCCATATTCGGCCGCCATCTTGTTTTTTCAAAAAAGGCCAGACGGCATTAAAAACTAGAGACATTAAGCTTTCCATTTCACCTATATATGTCCCAATTCGCCTGAACTAATTTTGGGCAGGGGGGGTCTCCCGTTGACAGAGAATGTCCCATATATAAATATAAACTTTATAAAGGTCAATCATTTTGTTTTGAAGCAAAGAATATGTTTTTTAGGGTTCCGGGCACCAAGTGTCAAAACGGAGCCCTTTTGTTTTCACTCGTTTGTCCGTCGCCTAAAACCATTACTCTCCTCCCCTAGCGGATAAACTACTTGAGATAGAGAGTTGAAATTTAGTACAAATATATATTTTGACGTGTAAATTACAGAAAAAATTATGTTCATAGCGTTGTCAAAGAAATAACCATTTTTTTTTAAAAAATGCATTAAAATGCATATTTAACCCTCCTTAATATTAACTCCTCCCTTAACTTCCAAACTATTTGACCTAGAGGTTTGAAATTTAGTATATCTGGGTATTTATAAGTGTAGATTACAGGAAAAATATATCAAACGTTGCTGGACTTATTTTTCAAAAGTTATTAAAAATAAAAAGAAAACAAAAAATTTTTTTTTTCATTAAAATTAAAAATTATATGAAGAGCAGTCTATTAGCTTGAAAATCTTTAATCTTATAAAATTTTTTTAAAAAAAAAGTTTTCTCCTACACAGCTATAACATTTTACAGTTAAAACTTTTCTTTGTTTAAAATGTTTATTTTGATGTTTATTAAATAATGAGTAAAATATTTTCCCTTAATAATAAAAATATAAAAATGTTCTAAAATATAAAATTATAAATTTAAGATAAATCACTACATGAACTTTTTTGTGTTCAAAACCTGTAAAACAACTCTCTGCACCAAAGTTTATATTAAAATAGTCACAAAAAGTATAACTCGCACTAATGAATTGAAAAAATAGGCCCTGTTAAGTCACTTTTCAACACGAATAGTAATACTGATTTTTATAAACCCTTGTGTCTAACTCTAGATTATAGTAGTACAAATTATCACAAAAATTTTTATTTAAATCCGTTAAACCGTTCTCGAGTTATCAGGTTCACATAAAAAGGTGGTACATCCGCATACATTCACATGCAAAAGTCACTCACACAAAGACACACACACACACACATCTGGGGAGTTAAGCAGGAACTCATACTACAAATTTCTATATACAGAAAAGGTAATTTGATGCATTTTTAATAATTTGTAAAATTAAAGGAGACGAATCTTCCTCAAGAAGGAAGCAAAAGAAATTGTAACTACACAAATGTCTTGCATATGGTTTAATAGTACTTTAACACATTTTAAAGATAGATAATGACTTCACACAAAAAAAACGTACAACATATTTTAAATACTTTTAAAATCCAAGGAATATTAGATTTTAAAACAGTGGACAAAACTTTACTTGTCATTTTGTGATATTTTTAAATATTCTCTGTAGAAAGTAAGTAAATTGGAAAATAAGTTATTTTAACAAATAATAACGTCAAACACAAATTTATATGATCTATCAAGCTAATTTAATAAATAAAATATATTATTTTTTGGAATACTTACAGAATTTCTAGTAACAAATACATTATTTCTTTTCTCATATTACTACACAGAGAACTACTACTTTTTTTTATACTGTTTTATTGGTATAAGATTGTTAAAAGTTCTTAAAACTCGGTATTTATAAGCAAAAAAGCTAAGACCCCCACTCTGTCGATAATAAAAAATACTACATATTTTTGTTAATATAATATTTTTTCAATCACAAAACCGAAACATATCTACGTTTTAGATACTAAAAAATGTATACATCTGTCTTTTTTAAAAATTAAATTCTTTTAGTCACGTATAGACAGTAAAAATATGTATTTTTCGAATTTTGAGACGTAAATGATTTTTAATAGCGGGAACAGAAACGTGAAGAAGGCATTGAAGTTAAATACAGTTATCTTTAACCTTAATAAAATTTATGCGTTTTTGGGAAATAATTTTTTTTTACTATTAAAGTTGAGCAACAACACGTCTATGAAAAGATTACAAGTTACTGCATCAAGCAAATGACCTTTATTTTCGATAAATCTTTATGCCTCTTGAAAACTTAATATTTTTGCGATCACGAACTTAAAACATTTAAAACAACAAAATATAACCGCTAAAAGTTGTAAAACAAGCCAAAGATTATGTTTATTACATTACCATTTTGCTTCCACGTCTGCAAAAATATTTGCTTCCTTCTAGGGAAGAAATAAAGAAATTTTTTAAAAGTTTAAAATATCAATTCTTTAAAACTTTAAAATATGCGATTTATTCTATAAGTTTTAAACAAAATATAAACTTTATAAAGTTCAACCAATTTGTTTTGAAGAAAGGATTATTTTTTTATATATTAAGTGAAATGTATATGTTAAAAAATGTATTTTATGAAAAAAAAAACAAATTATTCAAAAAATCAAAATTCAATAAGAATGTTTTTAATGGTTATTTTTAAAACCCGTTGTGTCTAGTTCGAGATTTTTGTAGTAAAAATCACTTTTCTAAGTTTTATTTAAATCCATTAAATGGTTTTTCATTTAATGTTTTCATAAAAAAAATACATCCGCACACATACACATACGTACAAACATACATCTATACAGACACGTATATATCTGGATATTTAATAAGGAACTCATAATACATTTCCCGATAGAAAAAAATTAATTAAAAGCATTTTGAATAATTTATAAATTTGAAGAAAACAAATCCTTTTCCATGAGGAAGCAAACGAAACTGAAACTACAAAAAAGTATTTCATATGGTTTAATAGTATTCTAACACATTTTAAAAATAGATACTGAATTGACACAAAAAAACGTACAACATATTTTAAATCCTATAAAAGAAACATCTGGTTTAGTTTTTTGAGGGGAATTTGACGTAGGATGTGTTCGATCTAAAAGTCAAATATGATCTGATGATCCTGTCAGGAGTATTTTTTTGTGAACTAACTTTTTGTTTGAGAATGGTTTTGATTGGTTGTTATTATTTTGGATGTTTTTGGATTAGCTTAGAAATGTGTTTGATAGTTGGTTTTTGGTAATAAAACTTGTTAAAAAAAAAAAAAAAGTTAAATAAAATTTTTGTTTTTTGAAATTTTGAAAAATGGTTTATATTTTCTGTTTACGGCAAAATAGCGGTAAATTCTGGCATTTTGAAAATTTTTCTATCTATGTTAGTTTTGATTTTGCGTAGGGTGTTCTGCTAAGTTGATATCAAGTTAGCAGTATACCATTTTTTTTAAAAAAACGAAAACGGCAAAATGATTTTTTTCACGATTAATTAGCGGCAAATTAACGGCAAATGTTCCAACATAGTGTTTTTAATTTTTCCAATGTTGTCTTGCTAACATGATATACATAAAGTTTGAGACATTAGGCAATTATTAAAACTGTATTTTTAATTTAGTTCTCGATGCGATAAAGACTCGCGAAGTCAATACTTGTTTGACTGTAGATTTTAATTGTTATATTTCTTGAAAAAATTAAAAATTTTATTAAAATTTATCAATTTTAGTTTTACTTGTAGATCATTTTTAATTCACCTATACCAAATTTCAAACTCACAATTTTCCAGGGTAACTGCGGTCACCTCTCGGGGTAAATCCGGTCACTTGATTTTTTCAAGAATTTAGGGTAACCCCGACCGTTTTATTTTTTAAATATTAAAATTCGCCTTATTCCTGTCTTAAGTATGATCTGATTTTGATTTTATGATTGATACACTTTTAAATCTGTTCATTTATTTTTTGGACTATATTTATTTAATTTTTTTAAATACATGACACCTTATACAATTAATTGACTTATTTGGACTTTTGTATGTTGGAAATTTTGTCCTATGGACTTTTTACATTTGGAATTTTAGTCTTTGGACATATTAACTTTTGGAATTTTAGTCTTTGGACATATTAACTTTTGGATTTTTAGTCCTTTGGACATTGTAAGTATTGGGCGTTTCAGTTTGGACTTTTTTCTTGGACATTTTGGTTTGGACATTTTGTACCCCAATCGGTTAATTGTACTTTAAATCGTCACCATAATTTATTATTCTTTTATTATAAATTTAACCAATCGAAATTAAACGACATGATTGTTGAATGGATTGCCAAAAAACATTTACCAATAAGCTTCTTCAACGATGAGACAACTCAAGATTTTTTTAAATACGTCAATAAAGATGCCGAAAATTTCCGTTGAGAAATGAGTTAAGAAGCTTGACGTCTTCAAGATTTAAAGTTCTACAAGAGGAACTTATAAAAGTTTTACAAAACAATCGTTCAAAACTGTCATTTGATTTAGAAAGCTGGTCATCGGTTGCTGGAAAATCATATTTTGGAATTAACGGTTCGTTTAAGATAATTAAAATCAATTATGTTATAAGTTAAAAAAAAATTTTTTTTTGTTCTTATTTTATATTGCACTAGAAATACAATTTTAGTCAAGTTTTATTTATTTAATTATTGTTTGTTTAAATAATTAAAAATTAATTGCAACTCATTTTAATTAAATAAAAATTTCGTTATTAATAGGTCATTATATAGATGCGAATTGGACTCTACACTTAGTTACGTTGGAATTTGCTCCGGCAAATGGACAACATACGGGAAAAAGCAATGCTAAAATTTTCTATGATTTGTAACGTGGTAAAATTCCACGTACAATTTACCTTCATATCACTTTAAACTCACGCGAAGTTACCACCCACGAGCGTCGAAAAACGAGCAAACCAAAACCGAGCACTCTTACTAATAAAATTATTGTAATCTAATTCCCGAATTTTGTTTACATTCTGTCATATTCTCGAGGTATCGTCCGCTAGCGACATTTCCATTTATACCGTGAACTTACAACACCTAGATGCTGAGATCACCAACTCCGTATTCGATTTCGACCCTAATCCTCGTTCTCTCCGCTGCCTGTAGTCGCCGCCACTGACTGGACGATCAATGTATTGACTGCAGATCCACGAGACGAATTTGAATAGCCCGCGCGGCTATGCAGCTCGCCCAGTGTCAATGAATTGACACTGGATTTCAAGATTATTCAAATCTTCCGCCACGGGGACCCAACCTCAACCTACTTCACACAATTGAAATCAGATGATAGTTATTTTCAGAAATTCGCCAAAGTTTCTGAAATTAATTGGATTTTGGCAATCCAATAATTATACAAATGATATAAAATTGTTAAAGTCTGTTGGGAAGACTTTCGATACTAATTTTGGATTTTTGATCCAAAACTTTGATGCTACGGCCCTGCCGTCGGTAGCTTTGTTTCCTGATTTCGGATGAGGATTTTCCGAGCAAAAATTCTCAACCCGTTAGAATCCGGTCTGAGTGAGGACGATCCAGGAGGGAAAAGTTCGAAAGCAACATCGGCAACATCCCCAACTCCAGTGGAAAGAAAAGTGCCCTGATGCCCTTTGACCGTTCAGCCCTGATGGGAGTTGCTCCAATTGACTCTGGTGGTACGAGTTAGAAAAAGACAGAAGGCGGAAGCACGAGAGAGGAAGGGAGAAAGAGAATAGCAGGAGCACATGGGGAGGCGGAAACGAAGCTTCTTCACTCTCAATTCGACGTTAGACGTGAATGGACGCTCGCTGGTGGGAGCAGCTATATAATTTAATAAAATAATTATAAAAGATTTGCCAAAAGTGGCTTTAATACACAGAAATATATATATAATATAGACCGAAAAGTTAGTAAGGAGTGTCATGTAAGTAGCCTTTTGTTAAGTGGTAAAATTACCTTTTTCGGGAGTGCTTAACTTGTCTCAACAATGGCGTCAAATTCTTTTGTACTCGTGAATCTTTATCTTTTTCCCACAGTGTAACCTCCGTCCTTAATGCCCCGACTTAATTTTGAGAAATATTCCGTGTGTAATTTAAAGCTGTGAATTTGATAACACTTGTAAAATATAACTTTGTAAATTCAGTGAATCGCGAGTATTTTTTGATGAACGAAATCGAGTTGAGAGTCGTCTTTCAAATCTCCGGGTTTGAACGACTACTTGGTTACCTATCCCTTTGCAATCCCCTTTGTTAAATTTCGAGTCTCGTTAAAATTAAAGTTGTTTAAAGTAATGATAAAATTTGGTCGCGTCTAAAATGGCTGCAAATGGCGCCGTAGTTTTTTTTCCCCCCCTTTTTCACTTCACCCCCTCGACTGGTCACCTTATCAAAGTAAATTCGCCATCTTGTATTTTTCGAAGTTGAAATATAAATTCAATTCCTGTTTGTAACCTGTCAAATATTTTTATTTTACAAAATAATGTCTGAGTGAGACGATTGATTGAGAGCTGCGATCGATCCGCCCAATAGACGTGGAAAGTGAATTTAGTTGACTAAAAGAATAACCTAAAATGTGAATTCAGTTCTCTAGTTATATTCATAAATGTTTTACTTTTGTTCCCTTAATTTTTTTGTATTCAAGACGAGAAAGAATTTTGACACAGGAAAATGAATAAAGTCCAACCCGAGGATGATAGACACTGACGCGAAACACATAGGTTCTCATCCAGTATAATGAAATATAGTTATTTGATGAAGTCAACTTATATTATAAATCAATTTTATTTGAATTTCAAACTAAATCATAATAGTGTTATAATTCTTTCTCTTCTTCCTTTTGATAATAGAGGTCGCTCTAATCAATTACAATTCACAGTAACGGTTTGGTTTGCTCATGAATGTCAATAATAAATTCACATAATCGATAGTTGAAAATGAATTTCTAAGTTATTATTATTGGTTTAACTAGAGATCTATTAATTTGTAAAATGTTTAAGAAATCAGATTACTTGAAATTGATTTTCGGATAGCTCGAGTTGGATAATTGGATTTCTGTCATTGTTAATAATATTAATAAAATATTCGAATGTGATAATTGAATAATTATTTTTAAATTTCTAAATTCATTCCAACATTGACATATTCTACTATAATAGGTAAAACATTATTTATACACTCGTAAAGTTATAGAATTATCCAATTTTGTTAAATCAAGTGATCTGACGATTAATTGTTATTTTATAAAAATATTCCTGACTATTAAAAGATATCATTCCAAAACCAACTATCGAGATGTGTGAAATAAAATGTCGACGAGATTGAAACGAATGGGTTACCTTATTTTCATTCTTTATTGATTATGTCCCCTTTTACATTGTTTAGTAACAATTCACCATTTTTGAAATTAATAATGACTTTTGTATTATAACATTTCCCTTATTTTTGAATTTATGCGATGGTCACCTCAGATGTTCGGTGTAAGATTGTCGGAGTCCTCGAGAATTATATTCCCCATTTTTATTATTTGTTTATAAATCCCCGAAAGTGACTTGTAATAGTTATTAATGATGGACATAAACTGGCGCTTCAATTCTATAGTTGAAAATTTCGAATATTGATTGTAAACTGGAGCTACAAAATTGATCCTAACCGATTTTGTAATGATGGTTGAAAAATTGATCCCCTTGATTGGAAAGTTTTCTGCAAGCTATAATAAATTGTTTGTTTAAATTATTTTGTTGGCTCTAATATGAATTTTTCTCTTAATTGTTTTTCCGAACCACTCCCTCTCTCCATTTAAAACCTGACTGCCCGGTATTTCGGAGATTTCAAATGATAATTGGTCTACCTTTTTTTTGTTTGTTTTGAGGTTATGAGTTCTTAGCTGGAGAATTCGTGTTAAGATCTGGCGGTTAAGTCGCCTTACGGATTAGTAATTAGTGTCGAGATTTTAATTGATTCGGTTTAGAGAATTTTAATGGTTGTTCGTTACCGCACCCCTCCCTTCTTTCGAATTTTGCCTTTTATCATATCGTATCGCTTATCGTATTTTATCGTATCGCCTATCGTATCTTATCGTTTTGAATCTTTTTGAGACATCTCGGTGTCAAGAATTTGATTTCATTTTACGTTTGAGATATTCCAAGATGGCGGCTTATGTCTGAGGAATAAAAGATTTTAATTAAATTCGCGCTTAGTGGATAATTTGAAACTAAGAATTATCCCACCTTTCGGTTTAGTTTATCGTATATTTTCCCCCTTTTCTAATTTTTTTTTTGATTTTGTTTTGTTGTTTAACGAACTGGCGCCCAACTCCCTTTTTTTTAGTCATCTTTGTTTTTGAGACCAATTATCAGTGAAAATCGATGAAATTATATTGTAATGTAGATTACGGCGTTAAATCTTAAGTCCCTCTTCCTTTTTTTTTGAGATGTAATTAAATCTTATAATTTAATTTTACTTTGATTCTGTAGGTTATTTGAGAATAATTTCCTTCCTTTAATTTTTAATTTAGAGTTTAACGAATTTAACACAGATTAGATTTATTTAAAATATAGAGTTTTAATAGATTTTGAGATATCTTAAATTGTATCTAAAACAGTCTTTCATGATGTCATTTGCATTGGAGCTAATACGAGAATGAATTTCAGTAAGTATAGTTCATATCAATTTGTTTGTTGAATTTTGAGGTTATCTTCCGAATCTAAATTGCGTATTGATTTGTTTCTACATTCTGTCTTGGGAAAAATAGAATACATTACAAATGGCGTCCGACGAGGAGCCAATGTTAATGAATTTTTCTGGTTTAATAGTTTAGAATTTGTTCCTTCTTTTGAATTTCTAGTTTGGGAAATATAATTGTAAAAGTTAAAAATTTACATTACAGATTGCGTTAATGAATATGACTTATTACAAAAAATTCAGGGTATAACGCTAGACAACGCGTCAAATAACACAACCTTCATTTAAGAATTCTCGTTATTAATGAAGCAGGATGGATTGAGTTTCAACAAAGAAGATCAGCATTTTTCGATGCCTAACACACATCACAAATCTATCTGTTCAAGATTTCCTAATTGAACTAAATTTACAAAAAGAAACTGACATAGAAGAAATTTTGCTTGATGATGAAGACGTTGATGTTGAAAATAATTGTTCTCAAGACAAAGAGGAACTTAATGTTGCGTATAAATCCCCGATTAAAAAATTAAGGTTGCTTTTTAAGAAGCTAAAATTCAGTGAGCAGTTGCGCATCAAGTTAGAATGCTGTTGTATTACTCTCAATGGGAAAATCATGATGCCAACTTTGGATGTTAAAACAAGAAGGAATTCAACAGAGTACATGAGTGGAAAAGGCTTGAAAATGAAAGAACCTCTAAATTTGTTATGCTCTAACAATCAGAACTTGCAAGATTTTATGCTAACTGAATTCCACTGGACTCTCTTAGAAGTTGCACATAAATATTTAGAGAGTTTTAAAGTATTAGCGGATGCTGTGTGCGGTGAGAAGTACGCAACTCTTCCACTAGTGATCATTGGATTCAATTTGCTACTAGATCAAATAGAAAAAGGGAAAAGACCAAGAACCGAAAAGAAGTTTAATAGCCGATAAATTACGAAATGCTCCTTTTGCGGCAAGGGAAAAATTATTAAAATATTATGACAAATGTAACTGGGTATACTGCGGTATCTTGATACTGGACCCAAGGCATAATTAATTGAACATTTAAAATTCAGGGATAATAACCTCTGTGATCAAAACAAAAGCAGTTTAACGCAATTCTTGTATCGTATCGCTCAAATGCATCACTATGGCCAACCGTGCACGGAGAAAAGAATCTTGGTGTTTACGGTATTTCGCTCCGGGTGCGATTGGAGCTCAGGGATTGGACAACCTCTATTTGACATAACTTTTAGCTACAAGGCAGTTTTAAAGGCTATGATTGGTTAAAAGGCAAACAGTGTGATGAAATTTTTGATTTCGTAAGCTTAATGTATTTTTTTACCAAAAACGGTGTGAACTAACCATCTTTGAGCTCTAAATGTGTGCTCCGTCTCCTAGGACCGAGCGAATTGAGCAAAAACAACATGCCTTGATTATACTAATCACAGAAAGAAATTTTGAAACTTTATGGCTAAAAATATCTATTTACAGCAATGTTTTATTTAATAATGGAATAGAAGTAAATTAAAAATTTTCTGTCAACATAAATAAAAAAAGAACATGTAAAAATAAACAATTTTTTTGCAAAAATAGGTTCCTGTTATCCTTCATTTGTTAAGGATCAATTTATTTCATTTCATAAACAATTAAATCGATTTTCACAAATTTTTATAATTTAGGTTATGTAAACACTTTTACTTAAAATCAATTTTGTTTAATCAATTCTAACTATATATATTTAAAAATTGGTTGAAATAAGTTTTCTTGTCTTCCATTCTACTAAATTGTAATTAATTAATTAGTTTTAAAGAAAAAACAGAATTCATTCTTCTTCTATGTATGGTTCACCAGCCCTGAGCTCAAAGTGCTCCCGGAGCGAAATACCGTAAACACCATCGAGCTTTTGTAGCATGAAGCGTCCCGCACTATCGTTGCATGCCCCTCTCTCATACTTAAAGTTCCAGGCAACACGCTTTAATTGTAAGGACCCATGAAGAAACTGTATGGGTCCTTACAACTAACGCGTGTTGCTTGACACTTTCAGTATGAGAGAGGGGCATGCAACGATAGTGAGAGACGCTTCATGCTACAAAAGCAAGATTCTTTTCTCCGTGTGGTACCCTCTTTTCCTATCATGTCTTTAAGAAAAACCTATCATTTTAAAACCATCAATAAACCTATTACTCTCTTCCTGTAGATTGATGACACACCCGTTATCCAAACAACTTATAATAAAATAAAAATAATTTAATTCCAGTTTAAGAAAATAGTGGGTTTTTCGCCAAGAAAAACAATTTGATTTTTTCAAGCCATCTAGTAAAGCGTATTAACCTTTTTAACATAAGAGTTAAACAAAGGAGCTTCTTACGGATCTCTTAATTTAACTCAGTCAGCAATTGCACTGATATCAGATACCGAAATTGCAAAATGTCCAGAAGTGCAACGTTTCTTTAAAGGTGTTTACTACGACCTACTAGACCCAAATATACGCACGTGTGGGATCCAGAAATTGTTTTATCCTATTTAGAAGGTCTAACACAGTAGATATACTAGCAGCGTTCTGGACAGAAAAGTGTTAGTGCATATATGTGTGAGCTGCTTTGTGTGTGTATCCGTGTGAGGGTACCGGAAGTTGCAAGTATGGAATGTCATATATTGAGATAATGGTTTCCGATTTCTAAGAATTTGTCAAATGTTTATAATTTATTGCTTTTGTTTATTAGGAATTGTTTTTAATCGTGAGAATAAAAGTCTAATTAGAATAAAGAAATTAAAAGAGGTGTTGCGCAATCGTGATTTTTTTATCAAAAATATAATTTATTGCTTCTTGAGTTTTGTTTATTAATATTTTTTCTAGGAATTTTATTCTTATCATTAAATGGCACATTCCATAGCAGATTTTTTATTACAATCATGTCATTTTGTCGGCTTTTGTTAAAGAAAAATATAATTTATTGCTTCCTTCTGTCTAGACTTTAAGGAATTTGTTTATTTAATTTAAATGTTTAAAAATCATGCATTTGTCGGCTTTTGTCAAAGAAAAATATTTTGTCTTTTGTTTATCATGATTATAATTTATTGCTTTCTGGACAAGAATTTTGTTTATTAAAATATCAGTTATTTTTTCAAGGGATTTTTAGGTGTGAGGAAGAATGTGACAAAGATAGTAAATATTGAGATAGAAAAGGATAAAGCATAAATCATTTTCTATATAAGAATGTTGTGCTAAAGAGCATCCTCAGTTTATTTTGAAACCTGCTTATGGTAGATCTTGCAATCTCTGTTAATAATTTCTTAATAAAAATTCAAGACTTAAAAACTTCAATAAAAAATTTACAAGACATTCGTCAAGTTACCAGGGATTTTGAAATATTAAATATGGATTTTGATAAACTGAACAAAATTGCAAAAGGAAAAGATTTTCAACCAACAAAAAAATTAAGTGATCTTGTGTTAAATCAACTTTACCTTATTAATGATATAAGAATCGTGAAGAAAAAATTCGGCGAGAGGATTTGTGTTTTAATAGAAAGCCAGTTTTTAGTGTTTCTCCCAAAAAGAATTTTTGATGCTGTGAGTGAAGATAAACCATTACTACCTCAATTGCAAGAATTGATAGTAAGAGAAAAGCTAGGACTCAAGTATTTAGGAGGAAAATATAATCACATTGAATTTACAGAAGTTTAAAGTTGGAATCATTTGTACCTTTAACTTCTTTAGTGAATGAAATATACTTTTCTTTATTTAACGGCAATAATGAAATCCCACCCTCAACCTGTAGCTAATTCTCTAATAATAAAATGGGAATCGTACCCTGAAAAATTATGAAATATTACGGGGACAACATGACTATCCTTATAATTCACATTACAACCTTGATGAGCTGCACCCCTATATTTTCCCGTGAAATGATTATGACCCCTGTGTTTAATATCATCAACTTTGAAAGATGCTTCACAAATATGACAGACTGTTGCAATATTATATTGTAACTGTTGCTGAAATGTTAATGTTTCCATTGGAACTATGGTTTTTGAATAAGTATCTATTTTATGGGACAATTGTTGTAGTTCTTTAATAAACCAATTTATACAGTCTGGTCCACGATAAGATTTAAATTCTGAGAGAGAATCATCAAAGTTACACTGTAAATAAAAACCAACACTGGTGGGAATGTGTTTCTGATACGCATTTGTAGTAGTAGTACAAGGCTCTAAAAGACTTTCAATGTCAGCATAAATAGCAAAAGGTACATTTTCTTTATTTTTGTAATTTTTAAATTTTAGAATTTTATTTTCTTCTTCAGGAAGAATAACTCTACATTTATTAATATTTTCGCAATCTGCTTTATGTTTATTAAAAGAGTTTTAATGTCTGAAATGACAAAGACACCTATCACATATCAAAGTTTTGTTATGATCTTTTGTTAATTGTGATTTTATTAAACGAGATAAATTTCTAATATATGCAAAATGATAAATTTTTTCATTATTTTCATTTAAACCTATTTCAGTGTTCTCAATCATTAATTTTTAAACATTTAAATTAAATAAACAAATTCCTTAAAGTCTAGACAGAAGGAAGCAATAAATTATATTTTTCTTTAACAAAAGCCGACAAAATTCATGATTTTTTAAACATTAAATAATAAGAATAAAATTCCTGGAAGAAGTAACGAATTATTAATAAAATGGTAAGAATAAAATTCCTTGAAAAAAATATTAATAAACAAAACTCAGAATGCAATAATATATATTTTTCTTTAACAAAAACCGACAAAATTCATGTAATAAAAAAGTCCGCTCTGGAATGCACTATAAGGAAGATAGTCAAAACAAACCTTCAATGGAATGTGGGACCGGAAATCACGATTACGCAACACCTCTTTTAATTTCTTTATTCTAATTAGACTTTTATTCTCACGATTAAAAACAATTCCTAATAAACAAAAGCAATAAATTATAAACATTTGACAAATTCTTAGAAATCGGAAACCATTATCTCAATATATGACATTTCATACTTGCAACTTCCGGTACCCTCACACGGATACACAAACACAAAGCAGCTCACACATATATGCACTAACACTTTTCTGTCCAGAACGCTGCTAGTATATCTACTTAACACCTAATGAAGAATTTTAAGTTTTCAATTACTGAGTGTGAAAAAATGTTAACCTTACTCGCTCTGAGAACTGCCCACAGGCTTTAAATCTTTTCACTCATTCAAATAAACAGTATTCAACAACAGGAATCTAGAATTAAAATTATATAATTTCTGTTAGAATATTTCACGCCCAGGCAGCTGTAAACCTTCCTTATTCCTACCTTTTTTAAATGAGAGAATAAAAATCTGCGTGATCAAAACACTGTTAGCCTACCTAACAAAAACCAAGGATATAAGAGCCGAAGAAAACAGTTTATTTTTAACGTCCAAGAAACCGCATCCAGCTGCATCTTCTCAAACCCTGGCTAGATGGATCAAATCTTCTTTTCAAAAAGCCGGAGTTAATACAAAACTATTCTCAGCATATAACACTAAACACGCAGCAGTTTCAGCAGTTTCTTTAAAAGGAATTGACATCGATACGATTCGACGGACAGCAGGATGGTTGAACAAATCTGATATCTTTACTCGTTTTTATAATCGACCAATATCATCCGATCACATTTCAAGCAACACACAAATCAGTTTTTAATGTAAATTAATTTAACTTTGTTTTTAAAAAGAGGACTCGCTTGTCTTTTGTAATGCAAATTATTCAGTTTCGATTATCAAATTTTCCATTAGTAGATTACAAAACAATTAATATGACCACTTAATCATGATTAGAAATATGTATAGACACGACATTTTTAACCTTTAAGGGGAGGTCCTAGTCCAAAGTCCCGAAAATTATCGTAATTTTAGGGTTTTTTTTTGAGCGAACGCAATTATTTTTTGAAAAAACCTTTTATGGTATTTATTGATATATATAATATACCAATATATTATATTATGTATATATAGAAATTTATATTCGAATTGAAAAATGTTTCTGTTTAGTAAGTAAAATAAGTCTCTGGAATATTTTTCAATGGAATTATGTCGACTTGATTACAATTGTTTTTCATTCCTAGTTCTTTAAAGTACACATTATAGTTCATAGTATAGTCCCTTCACGCAATCTGCCGGTTAAAAAACATCTTGAATTACACAATTTTAAGTATAATTTAAATCTCAATATTAATTAATTTTTTCAATAACTTAGAACAGTATAATTCAAAGTTTAAAGCATATTTTAGCTTGAAAACTGTAACTTAGAAAATTAATTGAAATTAAATTAAACTTTAAAGAAAAAGAAAATGAAAAAATGTCAATTTTGAAATAATAAAGTTTATATTGAGAATTTAATTTAAACTTTGAAAACCGTATTTAAAATACGATTTGTAATTAAAAAACTAAATTACAAAAATTCAAATCGGAATAATTGATATTAAATTTTCTTAATTTAAATTCTAATTTAGAAGTACAAATTGCAATTAAATATTTAATTCTAAATGAAAAACTTGACCCAGAAATTAAAAAAAATCGATTTGAAATTGAGAACTTTTTTTTTGTAGAAAGTATTTAGAGTAGTGAACATAAAAATGCAGAGACGTATTTTTTTTATAATGCTTACTAAATTAAATCTAGAAAAATAAGTAAGAGTCTGTTTACACCAAAGGCTCAGAAGAAGATTATTCCAAACATTTTAAAACTAGTTCCAAACAGTTTTCAACAAGTTCAAAATAGCTTCGAACCTCTTCCAAGTAATATCGAATTTTCAAAAGTTCAAGACCAGCAACAAACCGTTCTTGAATAATGTTTAAAAGTTTCAAACTGGTTTCAAACAGTATTAAACTAGTTCTAAACGGTTCCGAACTAGTTACAAGCAGTTTCAAACTTTTTAAGGTTTTAAATGAGTTCCAGTAGTTCTGATTACTTCCACTGTGTTACTAAGTAATTTTGAACATTTTCGAACTAGTTTCAAACACTTTTTTACTAGTTCTAAATGATTTCAAACCACTTCCAAGTAATATCGAATTTTTAAAAGTTCAAAACCAGCTACAAATCGTTATTGAATAATGTTTAACAGTTTCAAAATAGTTTTAAACATTATTAAATTAGTTCCAAACGGTTCCGAACTAGTTACAAGTAATTTCAAATTCTTAAGTGTTGCAAACTCTTTAAAACGAGTTTCAAGAATTTTCGAACTTTTAAAAGTTTGAAATGAGATTCCAAACTGCTTTGAGCTAATTTTAAAAATTTTGAATTTCCTGCAAACATTTTCAAACTAGTTAAAAAGAGTTTTAAACGCACTCTAAACGGTTACAACCTAAATCTAAACAGTTTTGAATTGGTTCCAATTGGTTTTGGACTAATTCTAAACAGTTTTGAACTAATTTCAAGCAGTTGCAAACTTTTGAAAGTTTTAAGTAAGTCTAAACTAGTTTCAAACTAGTCTTAAACAGGTTTGAATGAGTTCCAATTAATTTGAAACTAGTTCCAAACAGTTTTGAAGTTCTAAATAGTTTTAAACGTGTTTAACGTTTTCAAATGAATTCCAAGCAATTTTGAACTTTTGAAAGTTTGTGAGATGAGTCCAAACAGTTTCAAACTAGTTTTAAATAGTTTTAAACTCATTTCAAATCATTGCAAAATAGGTCCAAGCAGTTTTAAACTAATTCTAAACGATTTTAAATAAGTTTCAACCAATTTTCAACTTTTAAAATTTGTTTTGGATTAATTAAAAATTAATTTAAATTGTAAAATTTGAAATTTGTTTGAATGGTCTTGAATTAGTTTTAAACAGTTTTTAACGTTTTTTGAAAAATTTAGAAACTATTTCCAGGCGGTTTTTAACGTGTTCCAAACGGTTATAAACTAGTCCTAAACACTTCTGAACTATTGAAAATGAGTCCAAACAGTATTGAACTAGTTACAAACGGTTTTAAACTAATTTCAAGGAGTTTTGAACCTTTCAATTTTTTTTTAGATGAGTTCAAACAGTGTTAAGCTAGTTCTAAACGGGTTCAAATTAGTTTCAAGCAGTTTTAAATATTCAAAATGTTTAAAATTTGTTTGAACAGTTTTGAACTAGTTTAAAAAAAATTAAAATATGGCCGCTTGCTAGTACCGACGTGCATTTAGCTCTCGTTGTTTAATCGGTTTTATCACTTCAAAAGTTGGTTTTATTGTGGAAAATATTTTATTTAGTGATCGCACTATTTTTAGTGCCTTTAACTATCGGTTCTTGTGATAAAAGCTGACGTTTTGTCTACTTTTCTTGCACCTGAAATTTTCAACGGTAGTTCCTAACCTAAAAGTGTTCGTAGCACGTGTATATTTTAAGGTTATAATGTCGAATAATGACCTCTTGGTGCCTAGAACGTGTATGGTATGCGGAAACAATGTTGCTGGTGGTGTTGTTTGCCCCAAATGTCAGTCGCCATATCATCGCAGCTGTGCTGATAGAACGGCGAAATTAGCGGACGGATCTTTTTCTAAATGCTGCAAACCACGTTCTCCAACTCAAGATAATCCGTTGGTAACGCCTGAACCACCTCCTAGTGACGCTCTTACACCTCTTGAAGTGGAGCGTATTATTAGAGGTGTAATGCTTGAAATTCAACCTAATCTTGCTTCTGCTAGTGCGCTAAATTCAGTTGCTAATAAAATAGACGATTTGGAGGTAAAAATTGATACTGCCATTGGCAGGATTGACAAGCAGGACGCAAGAATTGACGATCATGATACTAGGATTATTGACCAGGAAACAAGATTGAACGATTTAACTGATAGACTACTAGCGGCCGAAGGTATTATTGCCTCTCTCGATTTTCCTATCTCTAATGGTACTGTTGGTAAAAATGTTTCGAATGACTGGTTTTATGAAGTTAAGGACAGATTATCTAGAGAAAAAAATATTATGTTATTCGGTCTTCCCGAGCATGCTGCTTCCTCCAACAATGTATTGCCTGCTCTGAATGTGTCGAAAATAATTTCTAGTGACAATTTAAAAAAAATCTTGCTTGCTCGTCTGGAAGGAATTATCTCTCCTGAGTTGTTTGATGGTGCACGCATTTACAGACTTGGTAATATATTACAGGCACAGCGAACACAACAACAAAAGCCTCGACCTCTAAAGATCATATGCAAGACAGTGGAGAACGCACATGCTCTTCTCCGTGCTTTCTTGAAAATGAAGAAAGATTCGAAACACGTCGAACATCTGAGGGACCTTTGGATGGCATTCGACCGGACCAAATTGCAATTGGAGGAATTGCGAGACAAAAAGGCTCAACTACAGGCTCGCCTTCAACAAGGAGAAACTGTGAAGCTGGTGTTTCGACGAGGCAGGCCAGAAATAGTGGAAACAGCGATAAAAGTGAACACAGTGATGACTCATCCTACAGTGATTCAGTCCCTTTAAATTGCAGTACTACAGTCCCTTTAAATTGTGTGTCTCAGTCAGATTGTGCGATAGACGATGTTTCGACTTGTCATACTACTGAGCGTAATGATTCACGCTCAGCTCTTTCCTTCTATTATCAGAACGTAAGAGGTTTGCGCACAAAACTGCATTTATTACGTCAATCTGTTTTTACTGTTTTATTCCACGTGATCATCTTCACTGAAACCTGGCTCACCCCAAATATAAATTCTCAAGAACTTAGTTTAATGAACTTCGACGTTTTTCGCTTCGACAGATGTGCTCGTACCAGTGTCAATCTACGAGGTGGTGGGGTACTCATCGCTGCGAGGCGTAATTTACTCTGCACACTTATCGATACATTATGTGATACTATAGAGCATATTTTTGTCAAAATTGAATGGGGAGTGCAATCATTTATTATTGGAGCTTTCTACATCCCACCTAATTCTACTGTTAATATTTATAATAATGTTTGCCAAATTATCGACAATGTAGTTACATCTTTTACGTCGAAGAATCTCCTTATTTTTGGAGATTTTAATACATCCTTCTTGTCATGGAGGGGGAATGTTGATACAGGTTTGTCTTGCTATATTAATTCTGGTTTATTGGGTAAACATCTACAAATTCTAAACCTATTTTTACATATTTTGATATATTTTAAATTGTTTCAAATTAACTCCTTCATAAACTCGCATAACTCTTTATTGGATCTCATTTTTATTAATTATAGTAATTTTCACGTATCACTTTCTGTTGATCCAATACTACCTGCTGATAACTTTCACCCTCCATTGCAACTCGAAATATTAAATCCAATCATTGGCAATAATTTTTATAATGACCCATCTGTCATCTATAATTATGATTTTAAAGCTGCAAACTTTTCAGCTATTAATTTGTTTTTGGACAACGTAGATTGGTTCAATTCTTTATATTTTCTTAATATTAATGAAGCTGTTGATGTATTTTATAAACATATTTATGATGCTATTCAACTTTTGGTTCCACTTAAATCTTTCCGTGAGACAAAATTTCCACCATGGTTCAATAGTGAACTTAGAGCATTAATTTTCGCTAAGAAGTCAGCACATCTCAAATACAAAACAACAAACAATTATACTGATTATAGAGTTTTTTCTAAGCTCAGGGCAGAGAGCAAAACTTTGTCAAGAACTTGTTATAATAATTTTATTAGTAAAACCGAACGTCAAATCAAAAGCAGTCCCAAATGCTTTTGGAAATACATAAATTCTAATCGAAAAGATCGTAATATTCCTAATAGCATGGTTTTCGATAATGTTACCTTTAATGATTCTAAAAGTATTGCTGACGCCTTTGCGAAGTTTTTTCAATCTGTTTTCTCTTGTGGCGTAGATAATTCAAATGATTGTTTAAATATACCAGATAGTGTTGATTTGCAGACTGTTTCAATTACTAGACGTGATATTAGGAATAAAATAGTGAATCTTGATGTCAATAAAGGTTCTGGATACGACTTAATTCCACCACTTTTTGTTAAATTATGCTGTTCGTCTCTAATAGAACCTCTCTATATTCTGTTTAACAAATCTATAGCAGAATCTGTTTTTCCACTTCAATGGAAAAATGGTATTGTAGTCCCCGTTTTTAAAAGTGGTAACAAAAATGATATAAAAAACTATAGACCGATTACTTTGTTAAGCTCTATTCCAAAAATTTTTGAAAGTATATTCACTGATTACCTATACCGTGCTGTGCAGGGATCTATTATTGACGAGCAGCATGGTTTTGTGCGTGGAAGATCTGTGATCACAAACTTGAGCTTATACTCTAGTGAAATACTTGTAACGCTTGAATCTGGTAACCAAATTGACGCTGTATATACAGACTTTGCTAAGGCATTTGATAAGGTGGATCACTTATTACTCGTAAAAAAACTACGACTAATGGGTATTTCTGGGTCTCTAGTTGACTGGATATTCAGTTATTTAATTAATAGATCTCTTGTTGTCCGTGTTGGTAATGAGTACTCATGTGAATTTGTCGCTGCCTCTGGTGTTCCTCAGGGATCGCATCTTGGTCCGCTCTTGTTTGTCTTATTTGTTAATGACGTTAAACTGATTTTTAAACATTGCACCTTTTCTCTATTCGCTGACGACCTTAAGGTTTATAGACAAATAATGTCTGTTTATGATAGTGAGCTTCTACAAGCTGACTTAAACCACTTTTATCACTGGTGCAAGTGTAACGGTATTATTATTAATATAAACAAATGCTCTATTATCACCTTCTCGCGTAGCTCTGACTCTTTCATCTGTGATTATTTCATTGGTGATGAGAGATTGACAAGAGTGGATAGGATTCGTGACCTTGGAATCCTTCTGTGCAGTGACTTTTCTTTCAATGAACACATATCAAATGTTTGCAATGATTCTATTAGAATGCTCGGTTTTGTGGTTAGAAACTCTACCCATTTCAAGAATTTGTCTACACTTAGAATCCTTTATCTCGCCCTTGTAAGATCGGTAATAGAATTTGGGTCTGTAATCTGGTCTCCTTATCAGGATACTTACATTATTATGCTTGAACGCGTTCAAAATCAGTTTCTGCGATTTGCTGCAAGGCAAACTGGTACACTGTACAATTTTTTCTCACATGATTACGAACATCTGAGATCTAAGTTCAGTGTACTTCTAATCAGAAAAAGATTTATATTCGCCGACATGCTTTTTTTATATAAAATTATGAATGGCATTATCTACTGCCCGTCGATTCTAAGTGAATTCAAATTGTACGCCCCACGCAAGAGACTAAGAGATATACCAAAAAGACTGCCTCGGTTTTATGTTGAGAAATCTGAGACTGCTTATTGTGCAAATTCCGTGTTCAGGAGACTTTGTAGAGAGGCAAATGACTTCTGTGATAACGTAAACTTTTTTGAAACTAATATGGATAAATTTATAGATGCACTTAAATCTTCGTTATATTAATTGTCATTTTTCGATCTTGAATAATTAATTCTTGTTAATTACCTAGAGTTCTACTAGGTTTAGTTTTAGTTAGATACTTTATGTATTAAAGGGCATTGCCCGTTATTCTGAAATAAATAAATAAATAAATAAATAAAATAGTATTTATCCATTTTTAAACAATTTTGAACTTGTTCTAAACAGTTTTTAACATGTTGCGAACGGTTCTAAACTAGTCTCACGCAGTTTTGGACTTTTTTAAATTTTAAATCAGTTCAAATAGTTTTGAACTAGTTCCAAACTGTTCCGAACTGGTTCCAATACAGTTTAGAAATTTTAAAAGTTTTAAGTGTGCTCAAACAATTTTGATCTAGATTCAAACAATTCCAAGCTAGTTCTAAGTAGTTTTAAACTCTTGAAAGTATTAAATGAATTTAAACAGTTGGAATTTGCCAACTAATTTTAAACAGTTTCAAACTAGTTAAAACATATTTAAACTAGTTTCTAACAATTTCAAACGACTTTAAAACAGTTTTGAACTTTTTAAATTTTTTAAATGTTTTTAAACTAGTTTTGGAACGAACTCTAAACTAGTTCCAAACAGTTTTTTAAGTGTTCCAAACGTTTTAGAACGAATTTCAAGCATTTTCAAAACTGTTTTGAATTTCTTCCAAACAATTTAAAAATCAATTCAAAACAGTTTTAAATTTGTTTCAAATAATTTTTGACTAACTTTAAACATTTTTGAACTATTTCCAATTGATTTTGAACTAATTCAAAATAGTTTCAAACTTTTGAAAGTTTAAATAAATCTAAACTAGTTTTAAACAGATTTAAAATTTTTTCAATTAATTTGAAACTAGTTTTAAACAGTTTTAATTAATTTTATACAATTAAATTATAACTGATCGACTACAAGTTTGAATCGAATATTGGCTTCGTTACCTTAAATACAGAATTTTCAAATTAGTTCATTTAAAATTTTTGCATTAACCTTATTTTAAAGCATATTGCCAAATTCATTTTGTTAATGACCGACCAAGATTCAATATTATCGCTTGTTTTGAAAAGATAAATAAGACAAGATTGTTTATTGATAAACATATGAAACTTCAATATTTTTATTGCAAGATAACTTCAATATCAATCGAGAACTGTCAATAATCAAGAAATTATCGTCTTTAAAATATGTTTAATATTATTTATAAGTAAAAAAAAAAATTTTTTATTCTTTTCTCATAGAGGTCGCCTTATATTTATAGTTTCTTTCATTTCTCTAAAAATTTCTTTTAAAAAAGGCATCACAATGTATATGTATAATATAGTTTATTTTTTTCTATTTCGAGTTTGAGAACTCCGTTCTTTTACAATTCTCATACAAACTTACTTACAACTGTTTAATTAATCCGTACTTTAGGTACATAATCAACTTACTCTGATCGTAATTCTAATTATATATATGGATTTAAGGAGGGATTGCGCACCTACTCGAGAAATAATTGAGATGATTATTTTGAATTTTGAATTTAATTTGAATTAATTTTTAATTTGGTTTGTCTAATAACTTTTGAATAAAATATCATGTAACAGAATCCAAAACAAATAAAATTGTAGTATATGTTTTAAAATGAAAAATAAGCTGTATTATTGGTCAAAATTGGATGAAAATTACAGATTTTAACTATAGATTTGAAAAAAAAATACAAAATGTTTAAAAATTATTATTTGACAACAAATTTATCACAAACTAATTTTTTACGAAATATGTACAACTGAACATTTCAAAATTTGATACAATTTAATAATATTTGTTAACTATCACTCGGTGTTATTAATTTACATATATAACTGAATTTATCGATTTCTCCGAGTCAGTCAAAAATTTAAAAGTAAAGGTTAAAAAAACACTTTTTTTGACGTTTCGACAGGCAATGCTGTTCTCATCAGAAGATAATCTTAAGTTGCCTAATTAGAAGAAGGCTTATGGTCACAAGGTGCCACAGGTGCCTTGGTTACGGCCATAAGAAAGCAGACTGCAAGGGAGTGGGCAGATCCTCCGCTTGCTTTAAGTGTGGGGCTGCCGGACACTCTCTTGCAGCATGTAGTAAGGAAGCGTTCTGCTTCCTCTGTGCGGCTGAGACTGGAAATGAGTAGTGTTGCACTCCGATACGAGATGATCGAAT
Source organism: Ganaspis brasiliensis (assembly GCA_037103525.1). Taxonomy (NCBI): domain Eukaryota; kingdom Metazoa; phylum Arthropoda; class Insecta; order Hymenoptera; family Figitidae; genus Ganaspis; species Ganaspis brasiliensis. The sequence goes on from JAZKLR010000126.1 coordinate 1,137,909, forward strand.
TATTTCTCAAATTTGCTTGATTGTAACCTTTTCTCATAGCTAAAAAACCTAGATTATCTTTTTTTTTTATCGTCTCATTTCATCTCGTATCTCGTTCAAATTTTTGATCAAATGTTGTTGTTTTGCAAATGTCAAAACATTTCTTTACAGTCGAAGGTTAATACAATTGATAATGTCACTAAATAAAGAAAATAATGAATTTGCAAATAAAAAGAGACAAAGGTAAATATTTAAAATTCAAGATGTTAAACAATTTATTCAAAATTATATTAATTTAGCTGTGACAATGAAGCAAGGATTCAAAACTCTCATAAGGGAAGAAAAAAATGTGGGAAATCGTACGCTGAATATTTTGAATATTTTTACAATGAAAATTGTAAAATGGCTAAATGTAAACTCTGTTTAGAAAAAAAAGACATTGAAATTATCATTAAAATGACATCTGGAAACACGACTGGTATCAAAAGACATTTGGAAAAAGAACACGTTAAGGAATATGAAGATTTATACCGAGTTTTGCCTTCCTCAGCTGAAGTAGTTATTATTTTTACTTAACTTAAATAATAATATTTATTACTACAGTTTTTAATTTAATTATCTTATTTCGATAAAAATTTATTTTAATTTTATAAGTAGTTTCTATTTACCACTTCTGACTTTCTTTTTTTAATATCCAAAAAGTTAAAGGACTTTTTTTCTAATTTCCAAATGAAAATAATTGATTCTAAATTGATATATATATAATTTATTATTTGCATTATAAAATTCGATGATTATAAGTATATTATAAACTATAAGTTTAAAGTATAATTTGATGTTTATTTTTAAATATATTATAAAAAATTAATAATTACAGTTACAATTAAAAATAAATGGATTATAATTTCAATTTTATTTTGATATATTTTAGTAAATTGTTATATTCGTGTAAAATAAACAGAGCAATAAAACTGTTAGAATAAATATATGTAGAGGGTTATAACCTTTTAATACCTAGTCTTTTTACTATAAGATATTGTAATTTCTAAATTTTGATAAATTTTCATTCTTAAATCTATTACAAATTTTTTTAAAACGGTAAATTGTAATCTTAACACTTATTAAACAAGAATCAGACTCAAATTTAAAATTATTCTTTCTAAATCGTCCTGTATGAAAAGAAAAATAAAATTTTTATTTAAATGCAAATTTCCGCTGGTTAAAATGTTAAAATTAATTTTTTTTACTTTTTTTCCGTAACGCATTTAAAGTTTTTAAATTTTTTTTTCACGTAATCCATATACAAAAACATAGAATTGAACTATATTACCTTTTGCTTCAATCGTTTGGCCTTAGACTGTATAGTAATAAATATTGTCAAAATTTAACTTAATCGTTATCATTGCTATAATTATTATTATTTACATACTTATCTTACTACACATGGAAATTTAGCCAAGAACGTTTGGAAATTAAAGCAGTCAATTGGGTAGCTAAAAAATATTTACCCTACAATTTCTTTGATGACGATGAAACACAAGAATTTTTCCACTTTTTGAATCCTGAAGCGAAAGTGCCGAAACGCAACCAATTAAAAAAACTAGTAGAAAATAGTTTTAATAGAAAACAACAATCAGTCATGTATATTTTAAAAAATAATAAATCAAAAATTTCTTGTACTTTGGATGGATGGTCATCAATTGCTGGCCGTTCATATTATTGTATCACAGGACATTTTATCGGCGAAGATTGGACACTTCACTCTTTACTCATTGATTTCTGTCCTTCGAAAGGATTGCATTCTGGCAAGGATATTGCTAGTGTATTTCACACGACAGACAAATCTTACGATTTAGAAGAAAAAATCCTAGGTATCACGGTAGACAACACTGGGTCAAACACAACCTTCATGTGGGAGTTATCAAAACTAATGGAGTTTGATCATGTGAACCAGCATTTTAGATGTTACGCTCATATATTAAATCTTGCTGTTCAAGATTTACTTAAAGATCTCAAACTAGAAGATTTTTCTATAGATGAAGAAGAAGAGAAAGAAGAAGACAAAGAAGACGAAGAAGAAGAAGAAGAAGAGGAAAGCGTAGAAAAGGAAAATGAGATTGATACTGAAGGAATAGAAGAAACAACAGACTTGGAAGACAGCTTGTCTACTTTTGAAGTAAAGTCACCTCTCTCAAAACTGAGAAAACTTTTCAAATTTTTGAAAAGGTCAGAAAAGTGGAGGAACAAGTTAAGTAGTTGCTGTGAGTCAAGTAATATAAAAATGCTTTCTCCTAATGTGGACGTTAGTACCAGGTGGAATTCAACGTCAGACATGATCAACTTAGCACTTAAAATACAACCTGGAATTGATTTGCTTTGTCACAATAACAAAATTCTAAAACATTTATCCCTAGATGTGGAAGAATGGTTGATTCTTCAAAAAATATGCAAGTATTTGCGTTACTTTAAAGCACTTTCAACCATGCTCAGTGGCGATCAATATGTAACTTTGCCTTACGTTATAGTTGGATTTAATATGCTTCTCGATAAGTTCTAAGAATCTATTGAAAACCTGAAAAGCAAAAAAACACCCGTCGACAAAAGAATTCTTCAAGCTCTTGAGGCTGTTGAAAAAAAACTTAAAAAACATTATGATAAGAGCAACTGGATTTATTGTGCAGTGTTAATTCTTGACCCTAGACACAAGATTGAGCAACTTGAAAAAACAGCTTGGGGTCGAGAAATGTCAGCCTATTCCATAAGAACAATTGAAGATATTTTTAGGGCGACTTGTTATCTTCCTACGAATGTAAAAAAACTTCTATTATATTAAGAATTGTATCAGTATGTTTCTTTAAAAAAAAAATTATTTTAGTTATAATAATTAATAAATGTAACCTTTTAACCCTTTGAGGTATACATTTTTTTAAACAGTAAACTAATTTTCTCCACTCTTTTAGAAAATTTATGATAAAAAACAATAAAAACTAATACTTTAAAAAAAATTTTAATTTCTAAACTTTTAAACTTTTTTTTCAAGAAGTATTGACGACTTTTTTGGCTCACTTATATACTTAAAATAAAAAAAACTTAAAAAAATATGGTAAGTTTCTGACAGATTCAATGTCACAAAGGGTTAAAAATATAACAAGATAACACAATTTATTTAGAACTTTAAGCCTCTACACTGAGAAAAAATTTTGGTAAAAATTCTTGTGCCTTATCTATAAAAGCGGCATAATTGACAGTCCTCGAAATTTTACCGTGCTGTCTTACAATTTTTACCGGATTTTCTGGTAAAAATTGTGGGAAATCCAGTAAAAATTGTAAGACAGCACGGTAAAATTTCGGGGACTGTCAATTATGACGCTTTTATAGTAAACAGCACAGGAATTTTTACCAAAAAATTTTTCTCAGTGTAACAATATTAAAATTGTTATAACTAATTCCATTTAATACAGGATTCTTTGGAAACATCTAACATATCAAAAAGCCATCACAATAATTCGGATGATGTTCTTAGTGCTGATGATGATGATGATGCTAATGACGTTTTGGATGTAGGATCTTTTTACAAAAGTGATAAACAGTCCCCTTCTGCCCAAGTGGGTAGAAATCAATGGAGATACGAAATTGATCTTTATTTGAAAGAAAAGAGAGTGGAAAGAGAAATAAACATTCTGGAGTGGTGGAAACTACATCAAAATCTGTACCCGAATCTTGCCAGAATGGCTCGAGATTTTTTATCAATTCAAGCGACCTCTATTCCTTCTGAGCGTGTTTTTTCAAAAAGTTCCCTCATAATAAGAAAACACAGAAATCGATTAAATGATGATTCCGCTAGACAACTCATGACTTTGAATTCTTGGGTTACTTGCACCTTGGCAGAAAAAATTGAAGAAACTGAGAAAACGTTCGCTTAGAAAATTCAATGAATTAATTAAGAAAATGGTTTCTGAATCCAAATATTAATTAATTAAGTCACAAGATACAAAAAATATTAAAATATTGACATATTGTTTAGAATTGTTATTGTTTTGTTTAATTGATTATTAAACTAAGGATTACGACCTATGTCTGGTTTCCATATTATTAAGGTTTTCAGTAAATTTTTTTTAATTTAAGTTTAGAATAAATTTAAATTTATTAATTTATGTATACTTATGATGACAAAAAGTAAAAATAAATAATTATTACATTGTTGTTAAAGTTATTGAAAGCATTATAAATTCATATTAAATTAATTAGTTACAATTACTGATCAAAGTAATTAAATAACATTTTGTTTAATATTTTATAATTAAAAAGGATTATAAACGCATTTATATATGTAACAGTAATATTTTGTTACTAATTAAATTTTACTAAAAGCTGGTTCAAGTCTTTAAAAAACGATTCAAAATTACTAAAGAAATAATGAATTATAAATATATCTTGAAATTAAATCAAATAAATTTTACTTTATTCGGACTTGGATAGCATTAATGTTTATCTTAAAAAAATACTTTATATTGCATCTTAGTTTTCTTGAAATTCTTAATTTCCTAAGTAATCATTTTTTCAAATGTTGAATAGCATATTTACTAATTTTATATTATAAAACATCTATTACAGATTCACTTCACAAATGCAATATATGCTCAGATAAAAACATAATACCTAAGTTACAAATTTTCACTCATAGTATTAGTTTCTCACTTTCTCTTTCTCTATAATTGTATACTTTTTCTTGAAAATTAAAAAATTTTCTATTTGATACCTCCTATTTTGTATACAGTTTTTAAATTATTAATTATATTTTTAGCTAAATTTAGAGAAAAATAAGATTTGGTTAAATACATATATAATATACGCGTAATCACAATTAGATTAAATAACAGTTACTTAAAATAGAAATTCGAATAATAGCGATGGTAAGTGTGACACTTTTATTTACAATTTATTAAAATAATTTTTGAGTTACATTGACAGTAAGCCCTACACAATAGAGCATTATTAACTATACATATAAATACTGGCATCTTTGCCGAAGGCGTGACTAATGCTTTTGAATCTAGTTTTAGTAGTTATTTTTTCGTAACTATAGTTTTAACACTACAAAAAGTAACTTACTTTCATAACAGTTATATGCATGTCATATTTTAATGCAACAGGTTGGTTGATCAAAAAATATAACGATAATTCGAGCAGCTCGTTTTAATGATACGAAATGAGATGAGTGTTTTTAAAAAAAAGACGATCATCTTTATCAAAGTTGCTCATTTCTCATATTCTTGCTCAAATGCATCACTAAGGCGGAAACGGCTCATGTTGCAGGCTCAGGAAAGTGCGCCTGTTTTAGAAGAGTCCTGGAGCAGGCTAAAAGAGAAGAGGCCCTTAAGCGAAGTCGCCAAAGGGCCACATAGGTTGCAGAAAAACGCAGATAGAGGAAGTTCTCTTCCTCTTGAAGCGTTTTTTGAGCGGACTGACGGTCTATCAGGTCCCTTGGTTCAACTTGCGTGCATCAAGGACCCCAATGACCGTCAATAATAGTAGGTCCCGTTTGGAGGGATAAAGTCGCTTTGGCGACAGAGAAGGGGATATAAGACCACTCCTGATGGCGATACGCACGAAAAGTGCTAGCCGGGAGTGGTACTAAGGTCCCCAAATAAGGGTGTGTCTTTAGCGGGTCGGCAGAACATCGCCACCCCCGCATAACCCTGTAGTACGGGCTACAGGGTACCTGATAGCAGGTTTTCACATCCTAAGCAAAAAAAAAAAAAACAATGGATAAGATACTTTACAAAAAAATACATTAATAAAATTTACAATATGAAAAAAATAGTTGTAAGTTACCTTATAAAATGTTTTTAATTTTTTAATTTTAATAGAAAGTCATAAATATAAAAGTGTTAAAATTATTTTATACTTGAAAGAGTCAGGACGTCAACAATACAGTGTCTGACAAATAACTGAATTTAATAATATTAGGAGCGAAGATTTAAGTGTATGAAGATTACAAGGTTAAATTTTAAAAGTTAATAATGTGGGAAAACAATAATTACATTTTTCGATTTTCAATCGTATGGGATCATTCACATATCACGTGATACAAATTTTAGCTATTTTGAACCCCCTCCCCCCTCCTCGTGATACTTTTTCTATTGCTAAAAAAATTAATTTCCATGGACCGTGATATTTTGCCTACCCCCCTCCTACCCCTAAAGATATCACGTGATATGTGGACGACCCCTATTTGATATTTCTTAAAAATGGTTTATATTTATGATTCAAATATTAAATGTCTTCTTTTTTATTTATAGAATTGTCATGTAATTGGATTTGTATCATTTCAGAAATTAAGCGTTTCTAGTTTTGTGTTCGTTGGTGCGTTTAAATAGGGGTCTTTTTGTTTCTCCAATGTAACTTGCTGGACAATTTTGACAATTAATTTTATAAACAGTATTCGTTAGATGTTTTTTCTCTGTTTTATCTTTACCTTTTTTATAATGTTATTTAAATTACTTTTAACTGTTGCAATAGAACAAATATTATATTTTTTTTTAAAAAAGGAAAACGGTTCATAAAATTGTTCTATATATGGTACAACTAGTTTGGGAACCATTCTGTAATAATTGTTACAGTTTTTATTAGGGAGCGTTCACAAATGACGTCACGCATTTTTTTCAAATTTCTTACCCCTCCCCCCCTCCTGTCACGCTCTGTCACGTGAGAGTAAACACCTACCCCTAAAAGTACGTCACGTTTCTCGCCCCCCCCCCCTATTCTTATAATTTTATTTTCAACGTTAATAACAAAAAATTTAATAGTAATAATTTTCAATCAGTTTATTATTCTAAATTTGCAATCATTTGGGTTTATTACTGATATTTGGTTAATAAATAGATTATACACTGTGATTAAAAAATTTTCTTATTTTTTACACAACAAATACATTAAGGACTGTTTCGAATCATATTCCTCGAACTTTAAGTATTAAATACTTCATATTGAACATAAAAATAAAATTTCGTGACGTCACGTTTAGGACGACCCCCCCTTCCCCCAAGTCACGTTTTGTCACGTTTGATCAAGACTCCCCCCTCCCCTCTATAGCGTGACGTCATATGTGAACGCTCCCTTATTAGGTAGTTGTGATTTTATTGTTGCTATTCTTTTTTTAACGAACTTGTTGATAAAATGTGTAGGGTAGTCATTCTTAAATAAAGTGTTTTTAACTGTTGCAATGTTGTTCTTGTGGAATTTCTCATGTGACAACTTAATAGCATTACACAAGTCAACACGAATTTTGCCTTTTTTTTTAAGTACCGATTATGTTAGTACTATGGACAGATATCCGAAAAAAAATTATATTGCATATTAAAGTTTGCTTTTGTAGTAAAGAGAACGTTTTTACGATTTTTTGAAAATTTATACTATGAAATTGATTTTTTTTAAAAAACAAAACAATACTTTTGCCTATTAGTTTTATTTACTTCAAATATTACATTTGTCTTCAAAATTGTGGAAAAAAGATTAAAAATGGATCTTGTTGCTCTTTCTTTAATGTTCGTACGTACTTTCTCGTTTTAATCCCCAAATATAGTCACTCATCATGTTTTCATCATTGTATTGGCCTTGATAACGGCATTCAAAGTTCATAAGGTCTTGATGGAAACGTTCTCCTTACTCTTCTGAATACGCTCCCATATTGTTCTCAAATTTATCTAGATGAGAATGTAGCATATGCACTTTCAAGGACATCCGGCAACCCATGACTTTAAAGTTCTTTAGCAAATCCTCGACTATTTCTTTATAATTTTCGACTTTGTTATTCCCTACTTCTTTGAAACTATTCCACGCGTTTTTTTGAACATTAAGCAATTCTGAAAATTTTTCACTAACAAAAAGTTTTTTAATTTGTGGACCAACAAAAACTTTTTAATTTTGCTATAAAAACTAGAAAATATATATTATTTGAATTATTACTACAAAAGCAAACTTTAAACAATATAAGGTTATTTTTCCTTCATTTTGGAGCATAAAGCACAGAAAAATTGTAAAACGAACCTTAGGCAAAAAAAATTTTTTTTTTTGTTGAGTTGTGTTATCTACCAGATTATACGTCATAGCGATTTTTTGAGCGAGTGGATGTTTGGAATAAAAGTTTAAAACTCTTCCGGAAAAAGTAGGGTTAGTGTACTGATTTGTGATTAATTTATTGTTGTCATTAATTAGTGATATGTCAAGAAAATTAATTTTTTTATTTGGTTCAGTTTCGAAAGTGAATTGTAAATGTTGATCCTATGAATTAAAAATGTTAATAAGTTCATCCATTTTATCTATTGGAATGCAGGTGATTATATCATCCAGATACCGGTGAAAAAATGGAGGTATAAAACTGAGTTTTTTAAGACAATCAGTCTCCAAATCATCCATGACTATATGCGCAAATAGACCCGAGATGGGAGAACCCATTGGTGTGCCAAATAATTGCTGGTAATATTGGTCATTGAACTTGAAAAAAGTGTTATCCATGAGAAACTCCGAAACATCCAATAAGTCATCTAATGGGATATTGGACTGTCTAGAAATGTCAATATATCTTTTTTCGATGCTGTGTTTAACTAAATTTTTACTGATATTTGTGTAAAGAGAAGTAACATCTAAACTAATTAAAATATGTCCTTGTGGAATTTGAATATTATTTAATTTCTCTATTAATTCTATGTTATTTTTTATATATGACTTAGGTTTTTTAATACAATTAGATAACGTAGTAAAAAGTAGTTTTGATAAAAAATACGTTGGAGAGCCAACAAGAGACACTATCGGACACATTGGTATATTAGTTTTATGAATTTTTGGGAGTCCATAGCATTTAGCAATTGTTGTGTTTGTTTGTGTTAGTTCAATATCGTAGTATTTTCTGTTTAAAAAGTTATTATTATTCCAGTCTTTTAAAATAGTGTATGTGTTTTTTTGTAGGTTTTCTACCGGATTGTTTTTTATTTTTTTGTAAATTTGGGTGTCATTTAATTTGTCATTTTTGTATAATAATCATTTTTGTCCATGGCTACTGTAATGTTGCCTTTGTCAGCGTGTGTAAATATAATTTTATTATGATGTTTCAAAAAAAGTTTTGTGTCATTTAGTTTTTTAGCGAAAATGCGGTCATTTATATTTATGTGTTTTGTTTTATTTCTGGAATGATAAACATCATTTATTAATTGATTTCTGATGTCATTTGCGATGTTTTTATTAACATCATTATTAATAAAAAATTGTTCAATTGATTTTATATATTCAATTATTGATTGATTATTTATACTGGATTGTGAGTTGAATTTTTGTCCTAAGCAAACAACATCAATGACATTTTGTGAGATGTTGCAATTTGATAAATTTGTAAACCATTTGTAAACCAGACGAGCAGACAGACAGACAGACATTTTTGTAATATTTAACTAATTCATATTTAGAGAGAAATGAAATGAAATGTAGATCAAAATTCCTATTAATTAAAAATCTAAGGTATCATAGTAGATTTATCTCAAATTTAAGGCTGAGGTGGAGTCTGAGAATAAAAAATCCTCATCTGATTTCAATGCTGATGTTCTCAATTCTAAAAAACTTGTTATTGTTATTGGTCGATTTTTTAGAAATAGAAGAGTGGCACAAGTGTCACAAAGTATAGTTCACTAAACGTGAAAGGCTTGCTTGTAGTCGGCATAATGTTCGAAGCTAAAAATTCTGGGAAAATTTGAAATTTGAATATGTTTGACACCAGTCCGTGTATAAAGTTTGGGAGACTGAAGAAGTATGACCGGTGACCCTGCCTAGCTCAGTATTTTTTTTTTTTTTTTTTAGTTTTAGAAAGGAGGTTTATTTAAGTAAATTAAACATTAATGTACAGGAAAAAGGTTCAAACGACCTTAGAAAACCTTATAGACTAACAAAATAATATTTGGTATGCTGTAAATTACAGATCTCGCCAAAAAACTACACTGCAAAAACTGCTGTCTTATAAGTGTCTTATTTTAAGACATTTTGATATCTTTTTTGTATCTAAGACGCAAGACATGTCTGATTTTCAGACATTAATTGCGTCTTAGACACAAAAATGTCTTAAAATAAGACACTTAGAAGACAGCAGTTTTTGCAGTGATATTAATAGAGTAAAATAATTTAAATCATACGCTTTATGAAATATTTAGTCTTTGCGACTATCAGATATATAGTTAATAATTCGTAAAAAGCCTGCTTAGGGCAAAAACCAAAATTAAATATCCATATCCTAGCTCAGTATTAGAGCAGTCAACTGGTAATTAAAGGGTCCTGGGATCGCTCCCCAGCGCAGTTGAGGTTTATATTTTTTCACAGTTTTTCAATTTTAAAATATAATCTTTTTAGTTTCAACAAACATTTAAATATATTATTAATTTATAAACAGTTTCTCAATAGCATGGAAAATTATTCATAATTGAAAAAATTATTTAGCTTCTATTAAATTAAAACCCGTTTTAGAAACGACATACATCAACATTGAAATAAGGATTTTTTAATCTGGGGCTCAATCAGTCTTAAATTGACATCCTCTATAAATTTTTTGGATTGAGTTTTCACTCCAGGAAGAGTGAAAATTAAGCCACCCCAATCAGAGTGAGGAACCCACTTTAAAGGAGTTGGACCTCACTCTTATAGAGTAAGTTTTTACTCCGTTTTGGGCGGAAATTCACTCCAGGGAAAAAGTAAATACTTACTCTAATTTTGGCGTTAATTTCCACTCGAAGTAGAGTGAAATTTTACTTCATAAGAGTGAGATCTTACTCTTTTAGAGTGGGTTTCTCACTCTGATTAGCGTGGCTCAATTTTCACTTTTCGTGGAGTGGAAACTCACTCACTGAAATTTGGAGAGATAACTTCCATTAAACGGAAATTATTAAATATATAATATAAGTAAATCTACAATATTATTTATTTAACATCTAAATTACATAACCTTAAAATAATATCTTCGATAGACGATATTGGACAGAATTTTTGTTCTTTACATTTTTTGGTTCGATACCACTTTGAAGATAAATTATTAATGCATGAATCTGTATATCATTGCAACTTTTAAAATAATTGTCAACCTTAATATTTATAAATATCGAGGGGGAATTCACTTCTATAGTAGTGATGCATTCGAGCGACACGATATGACAACCGATCGATATTTGTTTTTCTTTATATATGAACAATACGATACGATCATAAGTCTTTTCTTTTTCGATCGATAATCTCGTTAAGCGAACGAGAATACCGAGATTCTCGGATTTTTTTAGATTATTTAAAAATTAATGTTATTATTACAACTGCAATTGAATAAAAATAAATAAAATTAATTTTAAACAAAATAAAATGTTAAAACAGTTTTATGAATGTGAAAATATTAAAATATAATTTTTGTAATTCCTTTTTAATTGTTTCTTTTAACAATTAATGAAACTGCTGGTTTGGAAAAAAAGGTTCAAAATTATAAATTAACTACGAATTCAAACAAAATTTATTTAAACATACGCATATTTCAAATTTTATCATTTTAAATATTGACAAAAACTTTAAGCAGTTAAGTGATTACAAATAGAAGCACTCTCTACATCTAAATCAGTGATTGTCTACTAATAATTAGTAGTTTTTTTAATATTCAACATTAACCGATTATTCACTAATTCATTAGTATAAAATCACTAATTCATGGTGGCTTAAAGATCAAATAAAACTTTCAAACTTCTAAATAAGTAAAATATAATTTTCAAAAAGTAGTTTAAATTAAATTATATATTTGTATTGCACATTTTTTATAATTTAAATTTTAAATATAAAAATGAGACTTTTAGGGGCAAAGTGTGTAAATGAATTTTAATGTAGGTTCATAAACATTTTAATTAATTAATTACAATTTTTAATAGTTTTTTTTATTTTATTGCGTAGAATTGAACGATGAAAATTCTTTTCGGCTTGTCCAGCTATTTAAACATAGCAGTTCACGAGATGTACTGTCACCAAGTTTATTTCTGTGTTTTCGAATTGTCAGTGAACATCTTGAAAAAAGTCTTTTTACTGGGACGGAAGTTGCCTGTATACTCAAAAAATCCCGCGCCATTTTGGATAAAGTTGGGAACTGAGTCTGGTGGTTTTTCCACCACATCCGTGCTTTTGTCAGCTCGATTCATTTGCAAATAATGATCCAATTCTTTGCGCCAATTTCCTTGAGTTTCTTTACGAGAACTGTGTTTTGCAGATTTCTTAGTTTGCGTTTCAGACGAATAAAGTGAAGAAGGGTCAATATCATCGTCATCTTCATCGGAATTCCCATCAGTATCTTTACTTTGAAGTGGAATCTCACTTATTATATGTTCTTCTTCTTGGTAGTACGTGCTTTTGTAAATTTCTTCAAACTTCTTGATAGACCACTTTGCCATTTCAGTCCCCCAAGTAGTCAAATAAAAAGTTTCAACTTTATGCCGAGGATCTGGTACCAAAACAGCGCAATAAACCCAGTTTGTTTTTTTGTAATGTTTCATTAACTTTTGTAAAGCTGCTTGAAGACCTGCTCGAATTCTGATTTCAGTAAAATTTTTATTAATTTTAACATTTAAATCTTCTATTCCCTTCTCGATTTTATCCAGTAAAATGTTGAAGCCGACGACAACGTACGGAAGAGTAACATACTTTTCACCGCAAAGTATGTTTGATAATGTCTTGAAATATTTTAAATATTTCACGACAGCTCCTAGAAGGTCCCAATCAGAATCCATTATTTTCAAATTTTTGAAGAGTGGGTCCGTTTCGCAAAGTAATATGAGAGCTTTTTTAAGCTTCAAAGCTCTGTCAATCATGTCATGCGTAGAATGCCAACGAGTTTTGACATCGATGATTGGTGACATAAAATTAATTCCGACTGTAACGCAACAACATTTTAATTTTTCTCTTAGCTTTTCGGAATATTTTAATGTTTTAAATAAATTTTTTAATTTTATCACAGGTGAAGCATCAATAGGGATGTTAATTTCACTCTCATGCTTGTCACCATCGTCATTATTGTCACCTTTATCATTATTTTCATTTTCATTACTACCTTCATCATCGTGCCCATTATCATGCTCATCATCACCATGATCATTATCATCTTTATCGTCAACAACGCTATCTTCTATTTCCGCTTCAAATTAAGCTTCACTTTGTAAACTTAGCTTTGTCAATAAATCCATCGCCCCTAAATTTAAAATATGTGCTAGACATCTAAAGTGAAGGTCTTCGGAAGAAATATCTGAGTTTAACAACAATTCGAGTTCGGTAATAAAAGTTGAATTAGCCCCAGTATTATCTAATGTAATTCCTTACACTTTGTCTTTCAATCCATATTCTTCTAGAAAATTGTAAAATAGTTTTGCCGTGCTTTTGCCAGTGTGAGATCCTTTCGATGGAATCAGGTCCAATGTTACTGACTGTAAAATCCAGTCATCATCAATGTAGTGACCTATTATTAAATTTATTAATTATTTTGGAAGAAATGCAAATTACCCTACACTGTACATAATTAAAGGAACATCTGATTTAAATGAATGTGGAGAATTACGTGACGGATGCAAACAAAATTTGTCTGTAAACTTTCTCTTAAAGTACTTATTTTGACATCGAAATTTGTGGAATTAGTTAAAACATAATCAGGAAGGTCTGTCTGATTAATGTTATCTTGAATCTTGTCTTTAAATAAATTTTTTATTCTTCAAAAATCAGCGAATTTAAAAAAAATTAATTTTAAAGCAAAAATCAAGCAAACTGGGGCCAGATAGACCGTTCTGTTGATATTTTAAGTAATTTTACAAAGTATGGTGTCAAAACATTTAGTATTTTAAGAGAAAGCTTACGTAGAAATTTTGCTTATACCAGAGACGTGATTCTCCATCAGATACCCTTAAGCGAAATGCATGAATGATTCCTAAAATTTATTAGCTCGACTTCCTAGTAAATCAAATTTCAATGTATATTTTTCCGAATTTTTGTACCAAAAAAAGCAGATTTGTTATTTCATTGATTTTTTATTCAGTAGAATTTTGATTTCATAAAATTCATATATAACCGAATTTTTGTAAAAAAAGAATTTTCATTAAACGGAATTTTCAAATAATAAAATTTATATTTAACAAATCTCTATTTGTCGGAACTTTCATTTAGATGAATTGTCTTTTAATAAATATTTGAAACAGTGAATTCTTATTTGTCAGAACTCTCGTTTATCCGAATAAAAGTCCAGTAGTAACATTCAGACAAATAAAACTTCTGCCAAATGATAATCCAATTTTCCAAAAATTATATAAAATTACAATTCGTGTTAATTAAAGTTGAGATAGATAAAGATTTGGTTGAATATAAATTACATCATTTAAAAATTCAGCTTCATAGAAATTCTTTTTTGTGAAAATTCTGTTATTTTGCTTAATGAGAAATTCTATTAAATGAAAATTTGATAAAATACTAAATCTGTTATCCTAGATTTATGTTTAATGAATTAATTGATTAGAAATAGGGCGCATAAATAAGCTCTAAAATTCTTTAGGTACAAAATTTTTATTTTATAAAATTTTATAGAATTTATACCATATTTGCATTTCAGATTTTGTTTTCAATCTAATTTAAATTCATTCGAAATTCTACTTAACTGAATTTTTAAAACAACAAATTCGTAAATATTTAATAGAATTATAGAATTCTCATTTTACAGAATTTCTTTTAAGTCGATTTTTTGATTTAAAAAAAATAGAATTTAACTGAATTTTCATTAAAAATTTTAAAGAGAGTTGGATTTTTAATTTTAACTCTTTTAAAATTCTGTTAAATGAGATTTCTTTTAAACAAATAGTCCATTAAAAAAACATTCTGTAAAATAGATGTTTTTACTAATTATGAATTTGATGACTTAAGGTATTTCTCTCGCAGTTATACTTCAAAAAATCGATTTTATATGGATTATCTTTAAATTGTGAGAAAACATTATTTTATATGTGCCTTGTGCCTAGTTAAAATTTCAGGAACATTTTCCGTCTAAAATTTGAGATACTTATATTCGAAATTTTAATTTTACATGCAAAATGATAAAAATTGAAATTTCGAATATTATGAATATCTCAAATTTCTTGACCGAAAATGTTTCTGAAATTGTAACTAGATACAAGGCACATAAAAAATAACCTTTTCTCACAATTTGAAAAAATCCATAAAAAATCGATTTTTTCAAGTATAACTGCGAGAGAAATACCTTAAAAATTCTGTTACGCAAAATTTTGTATTAACTTAAATTCGATTGAAAAAAAATCGGAAATGCAAATTTGTCTATAAAAAAATTCATTTAAAATAAAATACCATAAAATGAAAATTTTAATTACTAAATATTAGAATTTACTCTCTAAATCTAAATTCATTTTCTTCTACTAATGAATTAGAGAAAAGTCGGTTACTATTAAATAGTAAAATATTTAATTGATATTTCACTTTTAAATTAGTAGTTTTCTACTAAAAAATGGTAAAAACTATTTAATAGTAACCAATTTTTCTCTACTTTATCAGTATAAAATCACAAAATTCAGATTTAAAGAGTGTTGATGTACCTCTTAGAAATATTCATGTTGTCATTTTTTAAGTATGTCAAATTAATTAATTTTTTATTTTCAATTTTAAAATAAAATTTTTTTTTATAGAGAAAAGAAAAAGTTAAAGTGAGAACTAATAATTTAAAAATTGTTTAAATTATTTGATTGATCCAAGAAAAAAATATAATTGAAACAATAAAAAATTAATTAATTAAAAATACTTGAAATAGGTGTTCGCTTAATTATGAACAGTATTGTGTACATGTAAAAAATATTAAATCAGAACTTTAATTTTTCAATTACAAATATTTGAAATTTTATAGCTCCAATTGAATTTTTTATACGTGTAGAAGAATTTTGATATTGAGTAATATGTTTCACCTTGTACTCCATAATATGATTTTTGAGCAACAGAAGTCCAACCATCTACGCAGTAGGAAATTTTGGAAGAATTCTTTTGTAATATTTCTTACACTTGAATTTCTAAGTCGGTAAATTTTTGGTTAACTAAAGAACGCATCTTATTACGCATCGGAACCTCTGCATTTTTGTTTAAATATTGGAAATACTTTTGAGTGATTTCATCGTTGAAAAAATTTAAGGGCAAATATTTCCTTGAAAGCCATTCAACCGTCATGTCTTCAAATTTTGGCTGGATAAATTTCTAGGAACCAAATTGATTTTAAGTTAGATAGGGTTATTTTAAGTTAGATAGTGAGATCATGCCCACATGATCGGTATTGAAAATCAAATTTATCCCCAAAATGTTTTTATTCCTTGGAGTCGAGTCGAAAACAAATTCAATTTCATTTCGATTTCATTCGATTCCAAGCAAAAAAATAAAATAAATTTATAAAGTTTTAGATATATGAGCTGTTTATGACTTTTCTATACCCTTTAAATTTGAATCATTGAAATTTTTCTGAAAACTTATGGCTAAATTACATATAATTAATTTTTTTGCAATACTTTCAAATACTAATGCAATTTTTGTATAATTATTGTTTACACATTCAAAATACGAATTAAAATTTCAATAAATATTTTTGGAAATTTTAATTGTATTTTGACAGTTCTTTTTAGCAAAAACACTACTGAAAAAGCATTAACTTTTCAAGCGATTTTAATTGATTGAAAATTAAAATATCTGTAAAGTAGTCTCTGATCTTCAGTTGACTACTTTATGAATAAAGATTAAATTTTCTATTTCTAAAAATAATTTGCACACAGTTGTTCAAAAAATTCCAATAATAGAAAAAAATCTATTAAATAAATCTTTGAATACTCCGTAGTTATTAATTAAAGTTAAATTATTACTTCAGATGAATCCAACGGTTTATCAGGAAAAGCTGTTCTGAAATGTTCTTTATGGTACATTTTTAGGTGCCTGTTAGTTCCTGCAGTATTTCCGTCTTTCATTTTAATTATTTTTTCAATTTTTGTATTTTCAAAACATAATTTACATTTGGCAATTTTATTTTTATCATCTGTGAGTTCATATTCAAAAACTTCCTTCATGATTTTTTTTTAGCACTCGAACAGCTAGACTCGTCATCTTCCAAAACAACAGTTTTACTATAGGTAGTTTAAATAAATAAATGACTAATATTAAATAAACTTATAATATTTCTGTAATTCATATCATGTTTTTAAGATTTCAATATTTTTCATAACAAAAATAATAAATTATTCATAATTTTTAATTACAATAATAAACTGTACTACTTTAAAAAATTAATTACTTACATAATAATATTAATAATTTAAAAATTTATTAAGTATAAATTCAAAAATTCTACATTTATTTAAGTTATTTGTTCATAATAATATTAAATATATGTTATAGAAAGTAAGATTTAAAAGAAATTATTTATTTCAACAAAGATTCATTAAAAAGTTTTGTGTATATTTCAAATATATAATTTACAACGTTAATAATATTTCAAACTTTGTTCTTACTTCAAAGCTGATCGTTTTCTGGATGTATTTTCGATTTCATTTTCCTCCATGATAGATGGATTTGATTCTGGTAAAAACTTTAGAAAACCGAGAATATCGATCGAAATCGCTCGAATTTTAACCCGATACGATTTGACGTATGTCAATAAAATACTCGATATTTTTTGTTTTCGATTTATTTTTAAACCGACAAATAAACATCGAGAAATTTGAAACTCTCGTATCGCCGTGCATCACTAAATTATGTTCGAGTATTATACTATTTAATTTGGCGAATATTTTACTATTTCACTTTTGTTTTTGCATCGAAGATGATTTTAGAATGATTCTGTAATTTAAATAATATTTTTGATTTAGTCTTGACCAAACACCAAAAATTTTAACTGTTTTACATGTAACAATAATTTTTAACTTGGTAAATTTTATTTGTTTGTGGTGTTTCTTTTAGTTATTATCAAACATCATTTTGTTGGTCATTTTTAAAAGAAATTTTATAGCTTGATTATGATGACAAACCAAGTCATCGAAACGTCGCTTTTATAAAAAAATGACAATTATTTTTTACATTTATATATTTACTACTTTTCATTTACCTATTGAATTTTGTTACAGCAATATAATGTTCTCAAATGGAAACTTGTTTTTTTTAATTATAAGAACTGTCTGAGTCTTTTTAATAAGTTATCTAATTTTACCCAAATTACAAACTAATACAAATTTTAATCAATTTAATTTTTAGTATTTATAAAATTCAATTTACTCAACATTTAATCTATTTTAAAAGTAAAATTTATCCAAATTTCAATTTAAGATTATGTTGTAAAATTAATTTTCAATTAATCAAAATGTCAATTTGATTCACATTTTAATTGATTTAAACTTTGAACGATCGAACCAGGATTGCTATGACTATCTTAGAACAAAAAAAGTCATGACTTTTCCAGGTTTTCCAGACCTTAAATTGATATTTTTCCTTGACCCTGAAAAGTAGGGTCTAGATAAAAGATAATTAATAAAATATGTATACATCAACATTTGTCAAAACATATAACATATAACATATTTTAAAAGCATTAATTAATTTTTAAACTTTCTTTCATTGTCAATAATAAATAATTTACTCTGTAAAGTGTAAATAATACAATATTAAAAACAGTTTTTAAATATTACAAACTTTATAAATACAAAATGTAAAAATATCAGGGTAGCGATCATTTTTATGATTTAAAGTTCACGGTCTTTGCAGGTAAACTTTTTAGATTTTTCCAGGTCCCAATTTTTAAATTAAAATTTTTTTTTCTTTGAGTCTGTTTTTAATCAAATTTAAACAAGTCTGAATTTTTACTTAACAGAATTTTTTGGTAAGTAAATTTATATTTAACAGAATTCTTGTATTACAAAATTGTTGTTTAAACAAATTTTTTATTTCAAAGAATTTCCATTTAATAAAATTTTAATTTAGCAGAATTTTCGTTTAACAAAAATTTAAATAAGACGAACTATTAAATATGACAGAGTATCTGACAGACGGCCATTTGTGAATTCAAACAAATGGATATTTGGCGTTTCATTAATTATATTAAATAACAATTAATGCAATTAAAATATCAGACAAATAAAGATTCGGTGATATGGATATTCTAAAATTTAAAAATTCGACTTATTTAAAATTCTACTTAATAACAATTCTGTTAATTAAAAATTTTGTCAAATTGGAATTTTCTTGAACAAATAATTGGTTAAAACGAAATTGACCAAAATGAAAATTCTATTAAATATAAATTCGGTGACCTACAACTTATGTTTACTAAAAATTCGGATTTATTGGGTTTCGATTAAAAACAAATTCAAAAAATGAAAATTCGGCTTAAAATTTTTTTTCTAATTCGGCCAAATGAAAATGATAGGTATCTAATGAATTTTAAAACGTATTCACTATTACCAAGAAATTCCTGGTTTAATAGGGGAAAGCGGGGTTGAATATGCTGATACGTATATTTTTAAATTGAATTCAATAAGGATAGGATATATTTTTAAAATAAAAAGGATAATTTTTAAAATAACGTAGTCCAATGAACATTAATTATCTGTTTATTTATAAAACAGTTACATAATTGCACGTATGATACAGTAAGGAATCCATAATAATAATAATAATAATAATAACAATAATAATAATATTAATTATTTTCACAAAGTTAGATTTTTCCAGAATATTTAAACAATACTATGTACTGTATAACTGCGCTTGAAAACAATTGAATAAAATACTTTTAAATTCCTATAAACTTATCAAAATTACAGCTTGAAATGCGTATAATGAGATTATGCGTTGATATGATATTTTTACGTCAAGGATCTTTCCAGAAAACATTCTCAATTTTTTGTTACAGCACAAAAGCAAATTTCGTTGCGACAGACAAGCGACGGCAGTGACTGGAATATTTAGCCACATAAAGAGAAAAAAAAATACAATTAAAAACGCCAAAAAATCACAGCAGACTTGCTATTCTTTGGTTTTCGTTTAAACAAAATACATTTATTTTACGCATTTGCGAGTTATTTTTAATTCTCTAATTATTTGCTTTCACTTGAAAACTTTTATTTACGTTCCAAGAGCTTTCTACTATCTTAATTTTTTTGCGTCAAAAATGAGTTTTCTTCGGCTGTTTCAATGGCACAGTATTTTAGGAAAATTCTAGAATTTGTATTTTTAAAAATTTACAATTTCAAATTTGTGCTTTAAAATAATTTTAAAGACAGAGATAATTTAAATAGGTGGCTTCAAATTAGTAACGATTACCAAAAGAATACTAAAAAATACTTTTTTAATAGTAATCGTTACTATTTAAGTATTTAAGATAGTATCTGTCACAATTTAAGTTAGTTTACGTTACTATTGAAGATAGTAATTATTAGTATTCTCTCTTTCTCTATGAAAGTGAAAATAAACTATCTTAAAAATAATTCATATTTTTTTTGTTTAACTTTCAAAATAATTATTAGTTTTTCTAATTTTTCTCCGTGCCATTTTAAAATGATTGATTGTAAATTTCTATAACTTTGACGGTTGGACACATTTCAGATTGTTGTAAATTACTTTACTATTAAAGTTTTACATATTTCAAATTTCTTTAAACTTGAGTTTCTAAAACACGTAAAATTAATTAGTAAGTAATAACAATGATAATAATAATACCAAAAAAAAAATTTTAATAATACTATAAAATCATAAAAACACTTTGAATTATATTCTTTAAATTTGTAAAAGTTTAAAAATTCGTTAATTCATCTATGAAAAGTATCAATTTTTATGATTAGAAACAAATCTGTTTTTTTAATTAATTGAAATTTAACTTATTACAAAATTTCTAAATTGAAGGGATTTAAAATGTAAATAAATAAAGACGAAATTAGAATGTTAATGAAATATGCGTAAAAACTAAAAATTGGTATCTAACGATAAAAATAAAATACAAAAATTGTCCAAATCTTCGATTAGAAAACACTTTTCTTTAATCCAACTGACTTATCTACAAATCAAAAATTTCTTTTTAAATATATTAGTATTTTAATCTTAATACAGGTTCATTAATAATTTTATAGTTTATCGAAATGATAGATTTTTATATTGAATTTTGTAAACAATATATTTATCACGTTAATTGTAACTTTTAAAAAATGACAGCGACCATACCTGTATTATATAAATATTATAACAATCAAATTTCTGATTTGTATTACATATAATAATCTGTCTCTTTATGTTAATCATTGTCGTTGACACTATTTTTAATATTGATATAATGACATTTGACAACATGGCATTATTATATTCTCTCTTTCTTTCTCTCTCTGAATATTGTACAATATATTATTTTTACATATATACGACTACCTGCGTACGGTGGTCTCAGAACTTTGGTATTTCTCAAATTGCCTCTAAAAGACACTCTTAATTATTGTATTTTATAAGGAGGAGTTTTGTACGGTTTTAAAGTAGTGGGAATAATCATTGCAAAAAATAGATTTGATCTGGCTTTCTTTTTTCCAAAGAGAAAGCAATCACTCGATTGTTCTTGTGTGAAGAAAATATAAAGGATTTTTTTCTTTTAATTCGGTAATCGAGTTGAGGCCAAGATTCGTTACATTCAAGCATTATTGGATTAAAATATAATATTAATTAAAACAATAATAATAAAAAATCTGTAATAAAGTTTGGAATAATTTTTTAGAATCCTTTAAAATGTAATAAAGAATTAAAATGAAGCGATTACTAAATTTTATTTTACAAAATCGTATTTTAATATAGTTTTAATAATAAAATCGCATTAAGGTATTTGATGGATAATTTGTAAATAATATAAGAAAAACATTGCTGGTAAAAATATTGTTTTATTATTTATTATCTACGCAGAAATTTTGTTCTTTCCGGGAACTATTTTCATTCGCTTTTTTATTTTTTAATTCAAACTATTTAATTTAATTTTAATATAAATTTAATTTAAATATTGTATTATTATTTCTTTAATAATTTATACTAAAACATATTTAAAGAAAAAAAAAAATATTTTTCATGAACCATCCAACAGATACCTTAAATACGGTTTTATCGTAAAATCGTATTCAAAGCATCTCGTCAATCAAACCGTATTCAATAAAGTTTTATAATAATAAAAAGAGACTATAAAATTGTTTATGATAAAGGAAAAAAATATTTTTTATGAGAAGATTATTGAGAAATATTAAAATAAAGTGCAACAAAGACAAAAAAAGTCGTAATTCAAATCGTGGATTTTCATATTGAGTTGACTATTCTAACATTTAACAATCAACACTTAAACACACCCGTTCGAAGGATCAAGGAAACGATTTTTCCCGGACGATGTTAAAAAATGTATTTATTCTGAATTTAAGGGAATAGATGACATTTCCATTGTAGCGCTAGGTAATTAAAAATACAAACAGCTTTTCCGGATAATCCCATTTCCGTTGTGACCTCGACGAGTTGTTAAAGGTAGTATTCGGGATTTTTACATACAATACATCGCTGACTTACATTGAAAATATATCGCCATGTGGATATCATTTAAAATCCGTTATATTTAACGTCATATATATCAATTTTCGCTTCTTTAACTCGTGACAACCAAACGGCCTCTGAGTTTTCAGAAAACAACGAATTTTCGATCGATGCTTTCCAAATTAGTTTCGTATAGTGTCTCGCAAATTCTGAATTTGTTAAAAATACATTATATCGCTTTTTGGATTTTTTTTTGAACTTTTGCAATTTTTGAAAAAGAGAGGATATGAATTTTAAGAACAGTTTAATAATCTGGGTAATTTTAATTTGATATTTTTTGGTAATTTGGAAACTTTTACGGAAAATTTCCTTGAAAAATTACAGAGATTTTTTCTTGTGAATTTCCTTGGTAATTTTCTTTGAAAACTGAATTAGTAATTTCTTTTGGAAATTTTCTTGGTAATTTGGAAACTTTACTAAAAATTTCTTTAAAAAATTACAGAAAATTTTCCCTGGCAATTTTCTTAGTAATGTCCTTTTCTAATGTTGGAAAAATTTGGAAACCTTATTAAAAATTTCCTTGAAAAGGTCGAGAGATAATTAAATAATGATTTCAAACAGAGTAAATAAGTGACAATAAAAATTATGAAAACATGCAATATAAAATTTTAGTATAAAAATTGATAACGATTATTAATTCTAATTTATTTTCGTGGGTTTATTTTTAACAAATTTAGGATTGGAGTTTTTCTTTTTCAACATAAATAAAGAAAACTTTTATCAAGAGTCTTTTAGACCCTGCTCTCAAATGCCGTGAGGTATTTATTTGTTATTGTTAAGCTATTATTTTTTTTCTTTAAATTCTATTATTCTCTTGTGTATACATACATAGTCTATGATTGGACCATCTGTCAGCCATTACAAACACAGCCCGGCCATAATTTTATTTACCATTATATATTTTTCTTTGAGTTTGACTCATTTCTAATACTTATCATTTCAAGACGACTTAACTCCTGGAAAAATATTACTTTTTAATCAGAAAATTTTCTGGTTTTATTCAGATTGAAATTATTGTAAATATTCAAGCAATATAAAAAGAGTTTTTTTTAGTTTTAGGAAATTCTTTTGTCGAGCAATTTACAATTTTATATATTTTTAATTATATTAAATATGATTCTGCATTTCTACCCTGTTGACCGACATTTAAAAAAGTCCTGTTAAAAAGTGAATTGAATTTATATTCGAATTGAAAAATGTTTCTGTTTAGTAAGTAAATTAAGTCTCTGGAATATTTTTCAATGGAATTATGTCGACTTGATTACAATTGTTTTCCATTCCTAGTTCTTTAAAGTACACATTATAGTTCATAGTATAGTCCCTTCGAGAAAAGAATTTTTTTTTTTGAAGTTAAAGATAGATCGTGTTTCTACTGGGATTTGTACAATAGTGTATAGCCTCCAATAAATGGATTCAACATAAATGCGGAATTTTCGCACACAAACAGCAAGTCAAAAGTTTTGATTCAATTCTTCCGCGCAGTATTACTATCTTCCCTAGGTCTCTTGGGAACAAGTTTTGACGAAACTTTGCGGATAACATGGTGTTCCAGCAAAGTAGTTTTAAATATGCAGATTAAAAGTTTGCTTAAAGGAACTCCACGTTTAAAAAACAGTTTTATAGTTACAAATGAGATTTGAAACAGTGTCACGCAATCTGCCGGTTAAAAAAAAATTATCTTGAATTATAAAATGTAAAGTATGATTTAAATCTCAATCTTAATCGAAATAATTTTTTTTGATAATTTAGAACAGTGTAATTCAAAGTTTAAAACATATTTTTACTTGACAACTGTAACTTAGAAAATTAATTAAAATTAAATTAAATTTCGAGGAAAAAGAATATGAAAAAATGTCAATTTGGAACTAGGAAAGCATGTATTGAGAATTTAATTTAAACTTTGAAAACCGTATTTAAAATACGATTTGTAATTAAAAAACTAAATTACGAAAATTCAAATCGGAATAATTGAAATTAAATTTCCTTAATTTAAATTCTAATTTAGAATTACAAATTGCAATTAAACATTTAATTCTAAATGAAAAACTTGACCTAGAAATTAAAAAAAAATCGATTTGAAATTAAGAACTTTATGTTTGTAGAAAGTATTTAGAGTAGTGAACATAAAAATGTAGAGACGTATTTTTTTATAATGCTTACGAAATTAAATCTAGAAAAATAAGTAAGAGTCTGTTTACACCGAAGGCTCAGAAGAAAAATTAATTATTTTTTATGATTTCGTGGCCAAGGGACAAACTTTTGTAACTTTTCCGGTTTTGACGCAATTCAAAACCGTTTTAAACTTGTTCCAAACATTTTAAAACTAGTTCCAAACAGTTTTTAACAAGTTCCAAATGGCTTCGAACCTCTTCCAAGTAATATCGAATTTTCAAAAGTTCAAAAACCAGTTCTAAATCGTTGTTGAATAAATTTTAACAGCTTTCAAACTGGTTTCAAACAGTTTTAAACTAGTTCCAAATGATTTTAAATCACTTCCAAGTAATATCGAATTTTTAAAAGTTCAAAACCAGCTACAAATCGTTATTGAATGATGTTTAACAGTTTCAAACTATTTTCAAACAGTATTAAATTAGTTCCAAACGGTTCCAAACTAGTTACAAGCAATTCCAAATTTTTTGAAGTTTGAAATGAGTTCCAACATTTCTGATTTGTTTTATTCCGTTGATAACTATTTTTGAACAGCTTCGAACTAGTTCCAAACAAATTCCAACTTTTTCGAAACACTTTAAATTTTAAAACTAGTTCTAAACAGTTTTGTAGTAGTTCCAAACATATTTTTGAACACTTTCGAACTAGTTTTAAACAGGTTTGTATTTGTTCAAAGAAGTTCAAACTAGTTCGAAACAGACTTGAACTAATTCAAAACGATTTCGAACTACTTTCAAACATTTTTGAACTTCCAAAAAATGTAAAAATGTGTTTAATCAGTCGCAAACTAGTTCCAAACAGTTTCTTATGTGTTCCGAACTCTTTAAAACGAGTTTCAAGAATTTTCGAACTTTTGAAAGTTTGAAATGAGATTATAAATTGCTTTGAGATAATTTCAAAAAATTTTGAATTTCCTTCAAATAATTTCAAACTAGTTAAAAAGAGTTTTGAACTTACTCTAAACGGTTTCGACCTAAATCTAAACAGTTTTTAATTTGTTTCAATTGATTTTCGAATAATTTTAAACAGCTTTGAACTAATTTCAAGCAGTTCCAAACTTTTGAAAGTTTTAAGTAAATCTAAACTAGTTTCAAAATAGTTTCAAACAGATTTGAATTAGTTCTAATTAATTTGAAACTAGTTCCAATTAATTTGATACTAGTTCCAAACAGTTTTGAACTTTGAAAAAGTTTTAAACGTGTTTGAACTTTGAACAGTTTTGAACAAGTTCCAGTCAGTTAACAACTAATTTTTATCAGTTTTGAACTACCTAGTTTTAAACTGTTTTAACAAGTTTTTAAATAATTGAAACCAATTGTGTTCATAAATGGTTCCAAACTTGTTCTAATAAGTTTCGAAATTTAGAATATTTTAAGTCATCTTGAACATATTCGAAATAGTCTCAAGAGTTTTAAATTTGTTTTAAACAATTTTAAATTTGTTCCAAAAAAGAATTAACTGATTCCAAACGCTATTGAACTAGTTTCAAGTAGTTTCCACCTTTTGAAACATTGAAAAAGGCCCTAACAGTTTCCAACTAGTTTCCAGCAGTTTCAAATTTATTTTAAACAATTTTAAACTGATTCTAAACAATTTTGACTTATTTTTAAACGTTATCAAACTGCTTCTAAGCGGTTATGAAATTTCCCAAACGATTCTGAACCACTTTTAAGCAGTTTAGAACTTTTGAAAGTTTAAAATAAGTCAAAATAATTTCAAAAAAGTTTTAAACAGTCTGGAGATAATTTTTAACGTTTTCAAATGAATTCCAAGCAGTTTTGAACTTTTGAAAGTTTTTGAGATGAGTTCAAACAGTTTCAAACTAGTTTTAAATAGTTTTAAATTCATTTCAAATCAAACGGTTTTGAACTAATTCAAAGGAGTTTTGAAACTTTGAAAATTTTTTAGATGAGTTCAAACAATTTTAAGCTAATTTTATATAGTTTTAAGTCCATTTCAAATGATTGAAAACTAGGTTCAGACAGTTTTGAACTAGTTCTAAACGGTTTGAAATAAGTTTCAAGCAGTTTTGAATATTCAAAATGTTTAAAATTTGTTTGAACAGTTTTAAACTAGTTTCAAATAGTATTTATTGTTTTTAAACAATTTTAAACTTGTTCCAAACAGTTTTTAACATGTTCCAAACGATTCTAAACTAGTCCCACGCAGTTTTGGACTTTTTAAAATTTTAAATGAGTTCAAACAGTTTTGAACTAGTTGCAAACTATTCCGAACTGGTTCCAATACAGTTTAGAAATTTTAAAAGTTTTAAGTATGCTCAAACCATTTTGAACTAGTTCCAAACAGTTCCAAACTAGTTCTAAGTAGTTTTAAACTATTGAAAGTTTTAAATGAATTTAAACAGTTGGAATTTGCCAATTAATTTTAAACAGTTCCAAACTAGTTAAAAACAGATTTGAATGTTTTTAAACATTTTTAAACTAGTTCTAAACAGTTTTTTAAGTATTCCAAACGTTTTAGAACGAATTTCAAGCATTTTCAAAACTGTTTTGAATTAGTTTCAAACAGTTTTGAATTTATTTCAAACAATTTATAAATCAATTCAAATCAGTTTTAAATTTGTTTCAAATAATTTTGGATTAACTTTAAAAATTTTTGAACTATTTCTAATTGATTTTGAACTAATTCGAAATAGTTTTAAACTTTTGAAAGTTTAAATAAGTCTAAACTAGTTTGAAACTAGTTTTAAACAGATTTGAAATTGTTTCAATTACTTTGAAACTAGTTTCAAACAGTTTTGAACTTTTAAAAAGTTTGAAATGTGTTTGAACTTTGAACAGTTTTGAACTAGTTCCAATCCAATGACATCTAATTTTGATGAGTTTTAAACTAGATTTAAAGAGTTTTAAACTGGTTCAAATTTGGTTTAAAATTGTTTTGGAACAAGTTCTAAAAAAACATCAAACTAGTTTTTAATAGTTTTAAACAAGTTCTATATAGTATTAAGTACTTCTAAACAGTTCTAAAAAATTTTAAACAAATTATTCTCTAAATCTGAATTGGCGGAAATTCACTAATTTTCAGTAAAACCGTGAATTTATTTTCTCTATTCCAATTAGTGAAAAAGTACTAATTATTATTAGTAGAAAACTACCAATTCAATAGTCAAATTCAACTAATTATAAAAAGTTACTAAAGTATTTAGTAGATAGAAATCTACAATTTTTTCGTTGTGTAACATAACCTAAAAATGATTTTAACTATAGTAATAAGTCAGTTTTTGCTGATCTACCAGTAAAGCAATTACTATTTGAAATAGTAACCGTATTCTCACTATGAAATTAGTAGTTTTTGACTAATTGATATTCAGAGAGTACAAGTAATCACCTCTTTTAATCTGTCGGTGAAAATAGACTCTATTTACTTTCTCTCCAGTTATAAACAAAAATAATAACTACATTTTATTGTTATTTAAATAAAATATATTAAAACCTTGTTATCTTAAAAATTAAATATTAATCTTAAAAATGAATATTAAAAAAAATGTATCCACATTTCTATGTCAATTCACTTGTGTAGTCGGTTTTAATGTTCGAAGCTTTTCGCTTAAGTTCATCTATGTGAAAATTAGAAGCTTGAAATGATTAAGTTTATTGATTATTTATTGCTAACTATATGGATTTTTTACTTTTTGGGACCAGGTCTGTTCTAAGAGATAGTTTTAAGTACGTAGAACAATTTATGTAGAGTAACTTCTGGTGTAGTACCTTTGAAACAGTTAGCTATACTGTAGACATTACAGCTGGTGCTACAGGTACATTATACATGCACATTGCATAATAGATAAGTTTTATTGGCGTCAGTTTCTTAGAGAAGGATTATCTAAGTTTTCTTTTATCTTTTATCACTAAATGAGGTCCTGTCAAGAGGGTTTTCGAAGATATATATCTAAGTAGTGGTTTTGGCCTTTCCTCACTCGTTTCTTTGTTATTTTTTTTTTTTTATACACTTAGTTACGGAAAAACTTCAAAGACATGTGGTAGTGATCGATTTGATATGAGACAACATTCGATGTTTATCTCAATTTTTACATTTAACTTACATATTAACATTGGACGCTGCTAACAATCGAAATTCCAAAATTCTTCCTTTCATTCAGTTTCTTGTTATTTTTTGCAAATAATTTTTCTCTAGATAAAATAAATTGCTAATTTACATTTTATAAGTATTATACGAAAGAAGAATTTTTATAATTTCAAAATATTTTTCAAACTTACATTTTTTTAGATTTTAAGTTAGGCAGTGATGAAAAATCTCAATTAAAAGATGTAAATTATTGATGAAAAAAAAGAGTTAAAGAATTTTGTCGTATTTCACTTGTTAGCAGCGCAATTTAAATCTAAGCTTAGTGTGCCCTAATTGTCACAAAAATAAATATACTTTGCATCGAGTTTAATCACTAGGTACAACAATCCACCAATTCTTCGTCGGCTTTCGAAGCTACTAACGAGAATTTAAAATAATTATTTTCTACACATTCGAGTCGTCGTGCACACATGTACAGTCTCACTTATTTTTGAGAATAACTATATTTATATAATTTCTCTGTCTATACAAATTTTAACGTCAAGTCATTTTTTATACATCTAGAAACGATAATCTCTTAAAGACTAAAGGAATGTAAAATTAGGTGCATAAAAAAATCACCATCGAGTTATTTTTTTTTGGAAATATTTTCAAAAGAAAAATTTACAAGAAAGTAATTAAACACTTGAAATTTTTTAAAAAATATTTTTGAAACGAGAAAATAAAATTATTTTTTGATTTATAGAATGCAAATTTTTAGACTTTAAATGATAAATTACTGAGCATTGAATAATAGCTATTATTTGAAATATGTATATTGGAAAATATTTCTATATTATATCGACACCATCAAAAAGTCTCTAATTTGCCAGTTGATATCGCAAAGCCAGTGACTGTTCATCACAATAAATCAAATATTGCATGAATATTAATAAAACATTTACAAAAGCACGCAATAAAAATATTCAGTTCTTTCTTTACTAAATACTGCTATAAAATACGCTCGCGACGATCGCAGTTAATGATGCTCTTTTCTTTTTTTCTCTTATTTTCAATTTCAACACAAAAGCAATTGTTTGGCACTATTTTAAAAACCTTTCAGAGGCGAAATGAAATATTGTTGACTTGGTTGGACGCATTGATGAAAATAAATTTATTTTCCTCCTCTTTGCTTCATTCAATTAACTTTAAATAACTTCATTTTATTTATAAATAACCTCATAACAAATATCAAATAAATTCACTGCATTAAACTCAATTTATATTAAAGACGGTTTTATTGATTTATCTAAGTATTATTCAATTATTTTTAACTATCTACTTTATTTTAATATAAAGTTTTATTAAAAAGTATCAAACAAAAATTGAAAAATCCAAGAAACTGAATAGATATGTATTATTTAAACATAAATTAAGTTATTTAAAGTTAAAAATGACATAATCTGTGATAAAGTTAGAGCTGCAAAATGGCCTGAAAATTGAACACTATTATTTCCTTTGTAAGATAAAATTATTTCAGTGTTTTTAACTTTAACGGAATGTTTTCTAACTTGATACATTTTTCCACGGGAACAATGGCAGGTGTCGATAGTTGAGCTTTCTTCTAAACTTTTTCTTTTAGCAAATTACTTCTTTTCTTTTCGTTTCGCTGGAAACTGGTACAACTTGGGTGAAAAATTCACAAAATGACTTGAACCGTCAAATGTAAAGTTCTTTGTACACATTTTCAAATACAGGAAGCAGAACGTGGATGATATATCAATTTCCACTCACAAGGACTTGTTCAGGTCAAAGGACCTGTTAAGAGGTCGCATCAAGTGTCAGAAAGCCGTATCAAAGGCCGCTATATTCGTGGAAATATCAGGATCGGCACGACAAGCCTCCAGGAATTCACAAAGGGTTACTACCCCGTCCTTGTTGCCGTCCATTTTCTGAAAAAAAAAAAATTATTCACTTACAAATTATGTTGAATAAAGAGTTTAGTCATTATAATTAGTTATTTTTTAATACAGTCTAACCTGGATAAGTGGAACCTGGAAGAACCGAAATTTTTGTTACACTTAGGTATTCTATTTATCCAGTTTTCCACTTATCCAGGTTTTTGAAACCAAGTTCCACTTAAAGAGGTTTATTCATTTTACACCCTTTTTAGTGTAGCGGCAAAATTCAAGACGAGACGAGACGAGACGAGACTGCCGATCAAGACCGAGACAAACCAAGACAAGACCAAGAATCTCGAATCTATACTGATTATTGGAAAAATAAATAATACTTAAAAATTTGTAAACGAAAAATGAGTCAAACAATCGGAAATAAAGTGAGTTTAAGACTTCATATATTTACTTATATTGAAATATTAAAGTAATTTAAACTTTGATTGCGTTCTGATTGAAGATTAAACAATTTAATTTTTACCTTAAATTTTAACAATTTCATTTGAAAATTGATTTTGAATAAAAATTCCAATTTTTTTGTTCATTGGAGATCATTGTCAAATTTTAAGTTATTCGCTCTAAATCATTTCTTATAGACAAAATTTATAAACTATCTTCTAAACAATCAATTTTTATAAAAAAACGGACATACTACTTTTCAGTCACTCGTAACTTTTATACGGAAAGTCGCACATTTTTTTTACCTATATATTTTCGAAAGGTTTTTTCCTGCTCTTTCAAATAGTAAAAAAAAATTTGAAAAATTATAAATTTGACCTAATTTTTTTTTAATCAAAAAAATTTTGACTTTTTTTCAAAACCGACATTTTTTTAACAAAATATTTTTTAAGACAACGCTTAAAATGTGTACTTTAGTACACCTAGTATGAAATTTCCTTTTTTTCTGTTTTCGGGATATTAAATAAGTAATTTTTAGAAATTAACTGAAAAATGCAATAAATCCTGAAAAAATGAAGTTAAAGTTAATCTAAAATTCTAATTTTGAAGATGATAAAAAGCTACATTCAACAGAGCCCAAACATACAATTTTTCTTATGAATATATATTAAAGAAACAGAATTTTAAATAATTATTAATAAAAACTTGATTATAAAATAATTGTCATCTAATAAAAAAAATATCAATTTATAATCAAATTTTTGTGAATAATTATTTAAATTTTGTTCATTTAATATACAGTGCCGTCTAGCAGATTTTGCCCACCATTCAGATTTTTTGTCATTACAAAAAATGTTATATTTTGTTAAGCAAAAAAGATAAAATTATTATTTTATATTATTAAGAATAGTCAAAAAATTTCATTTTTTTGGTAAATTTCAAACTGATGGATTTTAAAAACAAATCATTACATTTTAATAACAGACAATGCATTTTAAAGATAATTTTATCACCTTTAAAACGAACTTTTAACAATTGTTCTACGATTTTTTTAAACAAAGATATAGGTACCTAATTGTTTAAAAAAACACCACTTTTTTGTAATTAGGCATAAATCCAGAACGGCTGATTTTGGAAAAAAATTATTAAGAACAAAATGTGCCATCTTATTTGTAGAATTAGAAACAAATATTTAGAATTAAAAAAAAAATTTTTGACCATATTTTGAGTTTTTAAATTTTTTGTTATTAGTCATAAGTCCAGAACGGTTGATTTTGGAAAAAAATTATTCAGAAAAAGAATGTGCCCTATTATATGTAGAATCAGAAAAAAATATTTAGAATTAAAAAAAAAATTTTATCACATTTTGTTATTTTAAGTTATAAAGAATATTTCCTACATCAAAATATGGTAAATTTTTTTTTTAATTCTAAATATTTTCTTCTGATTCTACACATAATAAGGCAAATTTTTTTTCGGAATAATTTTTTTCCAAAATCAAGCGGTCTGGACTTATGACTAATTAAAAAATTGTTATTGGTTAACAAAATATAAAACTTTTTGTAAATACAAATATTCTGATGGGTGGGCAAAATCTGCTGAACGGCACTGTATATATTTATTAGAAAAATTGTATGTTTGGGCTCTGTTGAATGTAGTTTTTTATCATTTTTAAAATGAGAAATTTAGACTAACTTAAACTTTATATTTTTGAGGAATTATTACATTTTTCAGTTAATTCCTAATAAATAATCAGACTTAGAGAGTATAATATTGATTATTTCAATGAATCTTCATTATAGTCAATTTTAATTTTAATGAATTCTTATTAAAATCATATACTTAGAGATCATTATACTTAGAGAGTATAATATTGATTCTTTCAATGAATCTTCATTATAATCAATTTTAATTTTAACGAATTCTAATTAAAATCAATTCTTCATGGATATACTATATTATAATTGTTTTAATTTGAATCGATCCTTATTTTAATTAATCCTAGTTTCAATTAATTCCAATTACAACCGATCCTAATTTCAAGGAATCCTAATTATAATTGAATTTAATGTTAATTACTGGTAATTTTTAATTAATAGTATTTTAAATCAAACGGAATTTTCAACAACTCTAATTTTAATTTTTAAACTAATGTTATTTATGTCTTGTATGAGTTTTACAAAAACTTATATTGGACAGATTGAAAGATATTTTAGAGAAAATATAATGAGCACAAAAAGAATATTAATTTGAATGCTAAGTGTCATAATGTTATTTCCTCAAAATAAATTAGAACAAAAAATTAGTAATTGTTTTACTCATGAATTTAACTTTAATAATATTAAAGCTTTACATAAAAAAATAATGAATTTAAAAGAATTGTAGATGAAATGTTTTCTCTTGAAAAAGAGAAAAAGAATAGTCTTAATTTAATTTCAGACCGAAACTAGGTGAAAATTATGTCCATTTCGTGGACATTTCTCTTGCACGTAAGCAAAAGTATTTGCTTTATCATAGAAGAAGCAATAAATTAGTAATATAAAAGTTAGTTGGAGAAGTTATTAAAAAAAAGGGATTTTAAATGCAAAAAAAAAAATAAAAATACATGAATTATTTTACGAATTTTTGATCAATTATAAACTTTATATAGGCCAATCGATTTATTTTTTTAGATGAGGAATATGATTTTTGTATTCATTAAGTTGTTTTTTCAGCATGGAAAAAAATTTGTCAAAACACAATTTTTTTTCTATGAAAAAAGGGTGATAAAAAATTTGATTATGTATTTTGAAAAATCCCTGTGTCTAAATTTAGATATTTATGAGTTTAATGAGCCTTTTAAATTTTATTGTAGTCCGTTGAACCCTTCTTTAGATATCCTGGCGACAAAAAAGTTATACACAAACACATACATCTGGACATTTGCTTAAAAAAGAAAATGTGTGTGTATAACTTTTTTTGTCGATAGGATATTTCGAGAACGCTTCAACGGATTCTAATGAAATTTGGATAGCTTATTAATCTCGTAAATATCTAAATTTGAACATCAGGATTTTTAAAAATACCCAATCAAATTCTTTGGATCACCTTTTTTCAACGAAAAAAATCGTTTTTGTGCGATTCCAAGTAAAATTTACATTATTTTCAGGAAGGTATACGGCGGACAATGAAACTTTGGAATTTTATTATATTTAATATGTCTAATGTTTTACATAAATATTTAGGTCAAAATATGAAATAGTTTACGAGAATGGAAATTTCGAGGAAAAACATTGAAATAGCAATATCTTCCGTTCTATCAGTCGTATCAAGGTTTTCTTTTTTTTAAAATGCTCAGAAAAATATAAAAAATATTTCCATTTTAGGTCAATTTTTTATAATTTTAATATTAAAAAAGTTATTAAATAAAAATTGTATAACTTTCACGCAGCAAGATAAAACTTAATGGCCTAAATGCTAAAACGATCTTACCTGTGTTCTTTTAAAGATTTCAAAATAAATGAATTTTACAGTTACTTTCTTCATATTTAATTTTAATAAATTATAAATGTAAACATTGGAGATTAGTCATATTAAATATAATAAAATTCTAAATGTATGGTTTTAACGTCAAAATTGCTGTTTTTAACATGTGACGCTGATAATTTGATGTTTTGTCTGCTTTATTTATATTAATAATTATATTTGCTTCTGACTTCAGAATATATGTATATTATATTTTTATATATTGTATGTATATTGAAATCATGTTTTTTATTGAAAAAACGATAACGATGTTAACGATGATGGAGGATTTTATCTTGATAATAATGACTATTAGCTCATCACTATCAGATCATATTCTTCTCAAGATTTTATCAACTTCAAAAAAAAAAATATATATTTTCATAACTTTTACATTTAAAAATCTTTTCTCTTGATTGAGAAAATGGAAGGTCATAACCGATCTGGTGATAAGTTTCGTTAAATTTATTTTTATGCACCAGGGTAAATTTATATTTTATTTTCAATAAAATGATTCTCAGTTATCTCGGTGCAATTAATGAATTTTAAATTGATTTTTCTGCTGTGGATAATTGAGGTATTGATAAAGTCAAAATTGTGAATAACATTGTTAGAAAACAAATATAAAGGCGAGAGTGCTAGTGTCAATGATCGAGTCCAGAGAAGGGGACGAGGTGAGGGGTGGTGATGAGGAAGGTGAGTGAACGCTACAGGGTTAATTGAAATCACGATTTTCAGGCACAGGCTCATCATCGAGCCTGCTGCAATTTCATTAAAATGGATACAGTCTCCGCAATGTATGCCTTCGTTTGCATAAAACACGTCGGAAGAAAATCAAACCTTATTTAACCTTGTATGTTATATATTTATATAAAAAGTAAAAATCAACTTAAACTTTAGTTTTCAATAAAGTTATCTTCTCCAAATTGAAAATGTCGAATTTAAAATGAAGGATAGCTTTTTTAATAAATTGGTTGAGTAGTTGGTTACGAGTTCCAAGTCAAAATTTTAAAATTCAAAATGACGGTTCTAATACGGAAGACATGGAAATTGTGTTCGTCTCTGTTTCCTGAGACATCGCGGGATGTTATTTTTTTAATTCGAAAGATAATTAGGACGCTTTTCATCAACTGAAGGATAATATTTTACTTGAATTCAAGTTAAATTTAAAATTTTGCCGACATTTACCACGTGTGTTAAAAAGTGTTTGATGGTAATTCATAAAAATTCACAGCACTTTTAAATTTGATGAAGGATAGTTTATTATTATTACAAGTTTAGAATACGTCACAATTGCTCACCTGTTATGAACACAAAAAGGAAAACCAGTAAAGAATCCGTTGCCTAAGCACTTGAAAACCTGACCGATGTGGACTGTATGACGGACAAAACGGAACTGAACTGCATGATCGTTATCAGGCCCCAGCTGACCGACAGAAAAGAAGGGAGGACAAGCTCCACCAATGACTCGCGACCCAGCCTGCAGAGAGGGAGAAACTCTCTTCTCTCTCTTAGAACAGGGGAAAATTCACCCCAATAGGATCTGCAAACTCTACTCAAGATTTTATGAGCCAGTATCATTTTGACACAAAACTTATTTTAAGATTGTTATATTGTTCAGAATGAAAATTTTATTTTGTACAACTACTAAATGATATTTGGTACAATTTTAAAAAATACATTTGTTATTTTGTACAATTATTAAAAAATGTATTTATTGTACTCCCAAATTGTTTTTAGCCTTTTTAAACAATTGTACAAAATTTCAAATTCATATTCTAAAATTGTACCAAATATCATTTAGTAGTTGTACAAAATAACATTTTCATTCTGAACAATATAACAATCTTAAAATAAGTTTTGTGTCAAAATGATACAGGCTCGATTTTATGACAATGCTTACGAAAGGCAATAAACCACCCATCCAAATATTGCCAGATATTCTCCTTACAACATTTTTAACTGTTTAAAATTATAAGTAGGATTTCTCGCATGATTTAAATGGGTTGTTTATAATCTGTCATAAAATCTCTATTTGTGTTTAAGGTTCCTATTGAGGTGAGTTCTCCCCTGTTCTGTGGCTATGCCTACCTTCTTTCTTTCTCTACAAGATGGAGGTGGTCGAGTCCATACCAAGTGATCACACCAATTTCAGTCATATTGAGTAATATTTACGAAATTGATATTTTGGGTTCCTTTAGGAGTAAAAAAAATAAATTTTAATTATTTTTAAAAAATTCAAAATATTTTCGAAAATATTCAAATTCAAAATTTTGAGTACTATTTTTTTTGTTTTATCATAACTTCTGTAATTTTGAAGCAATTGAGATCATTTTTTTTTAAATTACTCGTATTTAAATACTCTTTCAAGAAAAATTATAATAATTAAGAAATTGTTTATAATTAAATTTTTATTAAAAAAATTAAATTATTTATTTAAACAAAATCTAAAGTATATCATCGATCTTTTTCAAAAAATTCATAAACATAGCCTATAATGTGCTTAAAAATTTAAGCCAAAGAAAAAGATGGTATGTATTATAGTTTTTGAGAAAAAAATTATTAAGTTATGCTAGCGCGGCGCGGACCGGTGTCACCGCTACTCAACGCGTAGTTCCGTAGTAACCAAAATGTATGTATATTATTACATAATATAAATACAGTTAATCGTCATGTTTATTTTTTTATTTTACAAATTGTGCTGTGCACAGAATTTGAAAAAATTTTTGTTTCAATTTTATTCTCAAGGGGTACGAAGGAATGAAATTTTTGTGTACCTTTAATGGTCAAAAAATTAGAAAAAAGTGAGACTAGTACTAATAATGACCCAAATTCAATCACTTCAACTACAAACGCAAAACGATAAAAAATCAAAGGATACAAACCTGTATATAAGTGAATTTTTAATTAAAGCTTGCTTGCTTATATAGAAAATACTCAACGATCTCTCTTTCGAGAAATACACGCACCTAGCGGCAAGTTAAGAACTACAAATGTTAGCGGCAAATTCGAAATCTTTAAAATATTAAATATTGAATTTAATTATATATCAACACAAATTCATATAATTTTTTCTATTATGTGAACTTATAAGATTGATTTGAAATTTTTTTTACAAACATTGATTAAAAATAGTTATTTATAATAATCTTCAAATTTCATTCATTAATTCAATCTGTCAACACCTGCGAAGTTTGTCAGTACTTCGCAGTACTGACAAATTTTATGTTTCATACTTTATGTTTCAAATTTTTAATCATTTTTCTCCTTATAAAATTTTGTCATCTCTTAAATTTATTATAGTTTTCATTTCTTTCAACTATTTTCAAACTATTTTTATCATTCT
This sequence comes from Ganaspis brasiliensis, assembly GCA_037103525.1. NCBI lineage: Eukaryota > Metazoa > Arthropoda > Insecta > Hymenoptera > Figitidae > Ganaspis > Ganaspis brasiliensis. Next base: position 1,175,946 of record JAZKLR010000126.1, read on the forward strand.
TTAAGGGGAGAGATAGGTGAAATTTTAACTCAACAAAATTTTTGATGCTCAGAGGTGTCATTTTTTTTCTTACATCAATTAAGATGTAGAATTATGGTATTACATAAAAATTAAAAAACAATATTTTTTTGGTCATTTTCGAAATTTTATTTTTCAAAATCCATACGATGGATTGTAGAAAATCATTTAAAAATCCCACAAAAAAATTGTCGATGGAAAAAATGAAAATTGTGAAAGAGGTTTAATTTTTAAAATTTAAGTTTTTCTTAGAATAAATTTCTCAAACTCCGCAAATTATTTGTTTCTCTATTTTTGACATTACCCCATAATTTTAGGTCTAAAATTGCATAAGAAAAAAAATTAACACCCCTGAACATCGCGAATTTTGATAATTTTACCAGTCCATTATTTTTCTTTCTTCAGTTTTAAATTATTTTAATTATTCACTTATTTTCACTTATTTTTACCAGTTTTTAATTATATTAATTATTTTTCAATTGATTTAACAAATTTTCAATTATTATTCTTAAATTTTAATAATTTTCCCAATTTTTAGTTATTTTTATTATTTTTCTATAAATTACCAATTTTTTAATTACTTTTTTTTACTTTAATTATTTTCTCCGATTTTTTTAATTCTAAAGTTTGATGTCCATGTACTATGAAAAGATCAGTGTGACTTTCTGAAGCTTATAATTTAAATATAATACACTAACTATATTTACATTATGTAAAAATATACATACATTTCGGTTACTACGGAACTACGCGTTGAGTAGCGGTGACACCGGTCCGCGCCGCGCTAGCATAACTTAATAATTTTTTTCTCAAAAACTATAATACATACCATCTTTTTCTTTGGCTTAAATTTTTAAGCACATTATAGGCTATGTTTATGAATTTTTTGAAAAAGAACGATGATATACTTTAGATTTTGTTTAAATAAATAATTTAATTTTTTTAATAAAAATTTAATTATAAACAATTTCTTAATTATTATAATTTTTCTTGAAAGAGTATTTAAATACGAGTAATTTAAAAAAAAATTATCTTAATTGCTTCAAAATTACAGAAGTTATGATAACATAAAAAAAATAGTACATAAAATTTCGAATTTGAATATTTTCGAAAATATTTTGAATTTTTTAAAAATACTTAAAATTAATTTTTTTTACTCCTAAAGGAACCCAAAATATCAATTTCGTAAATATTACTCAATATGACTGAAATTGGTGTGATCACTTGGTATGGACTCGACCAGGATGGATCGTTGCTGGGAGTTCTCCCACCCTTTTGGTCAGTCAGCGAGGGCCTGATGTGATGGCAGCAGTTCAGTATTCAGTTCTGTTACGACTTTCATACAGTCCACATCGGGCACGTCTACCTGTGTATTTTCAGACGGTTTTTCAACCGGTTCTCTTAATTTGTGCCTGTGCCGAGTATACAATTGTGACGTATTCTGGTAATTGAATTCAATAAATTAAAATAATCATGCGGACCTGATGAAAATTAGTTCTCTTAAATTTTTGGGAATTAGTTCTATTTTGTTTCGTTGAGTAATTCGAGAACAATGGAGAAGAGCCTAGTGGAATTAGTTACTGCTTTTACCATCTGGATTAAAAGTAAACCAAGTTTACTTGTAAAATACGAATTTGGACCCGTACCCCAAAATCATTACGTTCCTTTTCCGGCTGCCTCCAAAGATTAATCTCGAGTTAAAAGTTTTCGAAAATTTCATTTTTAATTTATTAATTATCTGAATTTACTAATAATTTGTTCCCTCTGTTGGAGTATCATCTTTATTCAATTTATTCCTGGTAAGAAGATTAAATTATTTTAAAAATCGAGTAAGGATTCTTGCTTCATTTGATTTTGTCCTGGTAAATTTTGTCAATTATTTTGCGTTGAATTGAGTCGATTTCCTTTATTCAATTTTTCTAATTTGCTTTCTGAAACTTTCTTAAGTTTGAATGGTATTCTATATGTTTTAATTTGATATTAATTTAATCTTGACTAAATGTAAAATTATTATTTATTGCTGACCGAAGTCCTGCTTTTTGACCATTTAATTTTCTAAAGTATTTATCCTGATTTTCACTTCAATTAATTGAATTGTGATTTCTTCGTGATTAGTTCTCACCACTTCCCTTTTTGAGTTATAGTAATTTGAATTAATGTGATGTAAATTTTGTTAATTCTGTTTTGACCCTACCTAATTTAGTAATTTATTTAGTTAATTACCGATCTTGGATTTCCGTGACAAAAGAGCACAAGCCAGAAATGTAATTTGTATTCATTACCAATTTATATTAAATAATTTGTACTTTTGGATTTACAAATTTCGCTAAATTAAATTTTGTATTAAAGGAGAAATTAAATAATTCTTTTGTTGTAGGTAAAATTGGTTTAAAATTCTGAATTTGATTATTTTTCGCATTTAATACGAGCCGCCCTCTCTACCATCCAATTTCTTTTAAATTACAAATGAGCTTTTGAGTATTTTTCTGTAGTTGCTAAAGTAAATTGTTAATTTATTCTTTGATTAATTATTTTGAATTTTATACAGCGCCCAACAAATCACTTTTATTTTGGAACCAGCAACGCCGAAGGTAATCGATTCCTTTATTAATTACATATCTTAACTAATTTAATTTAAACAATTAATAATTTATTATAATTTCAAAAACTTAGTTAATTAAACAGTTACAAAATAAACACAATTTTCACCTAATTTAATAGTATAATAATAACTTTTTAATAAGTTACCCTCTTTTTGAAAGAAATTCACAAGTTAGGAATTTAAATAAATAAAATAACGATTTTCACTTGATTTAGGAAAAAGATCTCTTATATGAAATTGCGGGTTTTAAGAGCAATAGAGTGCATTGCCTACACCTATATGTAGACAATAAGCCAGATTAGCGCGGATCGTGCTACTTGGTTTTTAATTAAAACCCGTACGAGCATCCATATAAATGTGCATTTTATCCGGTATAGATGAGTATGTTCAGGATTCAAGTTATCGCAAAAGACAATTAATTAGCAGTGATTACTCCTTTCGATCGACAAAAGTTTCACTTTTTTAAACAAAAAAAAAAAAAAAAAGATAAATAAAACAAGTAGAGTGTTTTTGTTTTATTTACTGACGGGATATTGTTCTCGTTTCAAGTAACAAGATTCATTGTTATTTATATACTGAAAAAATAGAGACGTTTAAAAATATATGGTCCAGTCGAAAAAAAAACTGGAGAGAGATTTAAAAATTTGTATGAAAAGTTTTATATTTTAAAAATATTTTTAAACAATAGATCACGTTTCTCTCGGTACACATTTTTAGTTTTTTACTTTATAGAATATCATGAATGTGGATTCAAATTTCAATAAAAGGTTGGAATGATGTGTGACCAGGAGACAAGTTTATCCAGATTTTCAAGATTGTCCTTTAACCCTTAATGAAAGAATCTCCCGCAAGTTACATTTTATCCTTTTTACGCAGTATTCGCTGTTTGCAGATGAAGCAAAAAATTTACGAGTTTATTTTCCGAATTTTTTTTTTTCATTTTGCAGATGAACTGCATTTTTAAACAAATATTGAGATACACGAATTTTTCAAACGATGAGCGCTATTGAGAGTAAGTAACTTTTTTTGTGGTAATTTATTACTCAATATACGTATAATATTAATGGTTTCCGTTAAAAAGGGTCACTTGTAATTTATAATACTGGTGAAATTTGACTTGATCGAAAATAGGAGTGAAAGTTGGATCTCGCAAAATTAGAGTCAATTAATGTATTTAGGTTAATTAAACATTTATAAAATTTATAGAATTGGAAATGAATAGTATTTTAATCAATTGGAATGTGAATAACTATATTAAAATTGGGATTTATAATTATAGGTAATGGAATTAAATTAAAATCAGTTAAAAATAGGATCGATTGAAATTAGATTGATTAAAGATACAGTCAAATATAATATTAGAATGAATTTAAATTGAGGTTGATTAAAATAAAGATCTATTAAAATAAGGATTGGTTGAAGGTAGAATAGATTATATTTAAGATTAATTAAAATTGAAATCGTTAAATTAGAATTTATTAGAACTATTATTATATCTTGAAGAATAATTATACGTAATTCTTTAATATTTTTAAGATTTTTAAGAGTTTTTAAGAGTTTTATACTCCATATTTTTATATTCTTCAACTCAATATAGATTTATTAATTAAAATATTTATATTTATACTAAAATTAATATTCAAGAACTAATAATAATTTGTCTGTATTTAATCCCAATTATTTTAGTAATTTTATTTGTCTAAAACTAAATCAAACTTTTAAAATTTTAATAATTTTTAAAAAATATTGATTTGTGACATGAAAGAAATACTTAAAATATTTTAAATAATTATTTTCAATATTTTATTGTCTTCTTTTTTTAATTATTGTATTATTGGGATGTTTTATATTTTCTTGATATGTCAATATTGTTTTTCAATTTTCTAATTAATTTATTAATAAAACAATTATTTTATTCAATTTCCAATTATTTTAAACAGTTACAAATATACTCTTCAATATTTTCAATTATTTTTCTAAATCTTATTTTTTTAATTTCGAATTTTGTTCTACAAATTTTTAATTATCTTATAGTAATCTTGAATTTTGAATTATTTTCTTCAAATTAAAATTATACATTCTTCATTTTTCTCCCTCAGTTTTTATTATTTTTCTTCAATTTTCTTCAAATAAATAAATGAATTTTCAAGTACTTTGTTTAACCTTTCCATTATTTTTCTTCGATTTTCAATTACTCAATTCTTCAATTTTTCAATTATGTTCTTTATTCATTTATCAATTATTTTCTTAAATTTCGAATTATTTTAATTATTTTCAATTTTACTATTCATAATTTCAATTATTTTCCTTAATTTCATTTTTTCAATTTCAAATTATGTTCTCCACTTTTTCAATTATTTTACAGCAATCTAAAATTTCAAATTATTTACTTCCAATTAAAATTATATATAATTATTCAACTTTTTTGATTATTTTCCACATTTTTTGATTATATTATTCAATTTTCTACAAATAAGTAAATAAATAAATACATTTCTAGGTATTTTGTTTAACTCTTCCATTATTTTCTTTTAATTTTCAATTAATCAATTATTCAATATTCAAATTTGTACTTTATTCATTTATCAATGATTTTATTCAATTCCCAATTATTTTAATAAGTTTCAAATATATGGTACAATATTCTTCGATAAATTTTAAATTTTAAATTATTTTCTTCGAATTAAAATTGAAAAAGTATTCAATATTTTGATTATTTTCCTCAGTTCTTAATTATAATATTCAATTTTCTTCAATTTTCTTCAAATAAATAAATAAATCCATTTTTAAGTATTTTGTTCAACACTTCTATTATTTTCTTTTAATTTTTAAGTATTCAATTAATCAATGTTCTAATTCTGCACTTTATTTATTTATCAATTATTTTCTTTAATTTACAATTATTTTATTTAGTTTCAACTTTCAAATATATTTTTCAATAATTTCAATTATTTTCCTGAATTTTATTTTTTCAATTTCGAGTTATGTTCTCCAATTTTTAAATTATTTTACATCAATCTTCAATTTTAAATTATTTTCTTCAAATTACAATTATATAGGTATTCAATTTTTTGATTATTTTTCTCAGTTTTTAATTATTTTATTCAATATTCTTTAATTTTCTTTAAATAAATAAATACATTTTTAACTATTTGGTTGAAAGCTTCCATTATTTTTTTTTAATTTTCAATTATTCAATGTTTCAATTCTGTACTTTATTCATTTATCAATGATTTTATTCAATTTTCAGTTATTTTAATATGTTTCAAATATATTCTTCAATATTCTTCAATAGTTTCAATTAGTTTTTTTTAATTTAATTTTTTCAATTTCGAACTATGTTCTCCAACTTTTCAATTATTTTACAGCAATCTACATTTTTAAATTATTTTCTTCCAAATTAAATTATATATATATATATATAGGTATTTAATTTTTTTAATTAATTTTCTCAGTTTTTAATTATATTATTCAATTTTCTTTAAATGAATAAGTAAATAAATAAATTTTTAGGTATTTTATTCAAATCTTCCATTACTTTCTTTTAATTTTCAATTATTTAATTATTCAATATTTCAATTTTGTACTTTATTCATTTATCAATGATTTTATTCAATTTACAATTATTTTAATGAGTTTCAAATATATTTTTCAATATTCTTCAATATTTTCAATTATTTTCCTGAATTTTATTTTTTCAATTTTGAATTATGTTCTCCAATTTTTCAATTATATTATAGCAATATTCAAGTTTAAATTATTTCTCTCAGTTTTTCATTACCTTATTCAATTTTCTTCTTTTTTTTCAAATAAATAAATAAATAAATAAATTTTTAAGTATTTTGTTTAACCCTTCCATTAATTTGTTTTAATTTTCAAGTATTCAATTATTTAATGTTTCAATTCTTTACTTTATTTATTTATCAATTATTTTCTTCAATTCCCAATTATTTCAATAAGTTTGAAATATATTCTTTAATATTCTTCAATATTTTCAATTATATTCCTTAATTTTATTTTTTCAATTTCCAATTATGTTCTCCAATTTATAAATTATTTTACAGTAATCTTCAATTTTAAATTATTTTCTATAATTATTGTCATTATTTTCTGCGAATATCGCTCCATTATCAAATTCAATTATTTTCTTCGAAGTTCATATTTTCTCTATCTTATAGTTATATTTAGATTTTTTACCATTAATATAAAGTGAAACTTGATATAATTTTTCTCTGAACTTGGAAATTTATTGTTTTTTTTTTTAAATTGATCTATATCTTACAGCATAACAATCATGTGAATGTAATTCTCTTTTCTTTTTACAGGAAAAAGTCGAATGTGATAATGACGATAATGACTATCATGAAAATAAAGATTATTCTTATTAACAATTAAAGTAATAATTATTAATTTTATCATGGTATCTTGTTTAGATTACAATATTAAACTTTTTTTTGTTATCATTTTCTCATTTTGCAGTGATGTATTTCCTGGAAAGCAATATATGTGTCAAACTGTAAGAGCACAAATTTCATCAAGATATATGTTGATGAAAAAAATGGAATTCATTACATTAATTAACGACTCAAATGAGCCATGCGGATAAAGCATAAATTCTAGAATAAAATGTAGATTCATTCTTGTCTACTGTTGATGCAAAAAGTACTTTTGCATTTATAAAAATATGCGAAATGCAACAATTTCAAAGAAAAATTGTTATAAAGTTTATTGATTTTAATCTCCCGAGCATATCAGATAAAGAATACGTTTCTGAATTTCTTTCAATTTGACATGCTGTACAGGAAGCTTTAAAATAGACATTGGTTATAGGAAATTTATTTATGAAACATCAAACGTATAAAAAAAGTCCAATAATCTCTTTCCTTATTACTTCTGCTCTGAAATAATCGTAAAATATACTCTTACATGAATTGAAACAAGTTTATTTTTTATTTACAATAATATGTCAGAAGAAAAATAAATTTGTTTATTTATTTCCAATTTTCGTATTTTCCGAATTAATTACATCCCGTGCATATATATATATATACGATAATAAAATTGTCTGTGATTACGGGTCAGAAATAATTTTCATTTTAAGCACGTTTTTCTTATCTCGGCAAAATTAATTTATACAATCGCTGTAATCAGGCAGGATTCTAATTAAATATACTTTTCTAAGCGTGAAATTTGTTGCTGCATTTTAAACAGCCGCTGAATTAAGTTTCTACATCAATTTAGAGGAGTCAGTTATTGGGACATATTTTGGGGGAATGAAATTCAACAATAATTGATATGTTAATAAGTTTAATCAAACAGATTATGATCAGCAGTATAGTCATGTGATTTCAAATCGAAATTTAAATTTTAACGCGCTAAATTAGTATCGGGCTAAAAATTTATTGATTTTCAAAAATTACGATTCTATATTTGCATGATTTCGTATAGAATTTAATTGGAATCTAAAATTAGCCTCTTTCCAGTGAAGATAGTATCTTCTGTTTTCTCGTTTATTTCATGCAGTGTCCAATGGTACAATACTTGTAGATAATGAAGTATATGAGTTAAAATTAAAGTTTTGTCATAATCACAAACGTTCCACGTTTCGAATTAAAGTCCCGTGGGGTCTATAGATAAAGCACAAGTCTTTTCTAATTGCCAATTTAAAATTAAGATAATTGATACGAGTTTGCAATTTAAAATTTTCGACAGAAAATAAATCAGTTGCGTTCCAAAAGTTCTCTTCTTTTTTTTTAATTTGATATTTCCAGATGAAAAAGTGCAAGTTTAATTAATGTTAATTACCATCATTATAATAAAGTGTGAAGTAAGAATTTTTGACACGAGATGTTAAATTTTCTTTTTTATTAAGTAAATATTTTTGAGACGCGATTATTCTTGGAAATTTCTAGTTAGGATACTGCTACTATGGAATTTTTTGTAGTAGTTTTAATGCTCTTTTAATTGCCGAACTTAATATAAAATTATTAATAATAATATTAATTATTAATTGTAATTGGAGGGTTTTTAATTTTATTTTTATATTTTAATAAGTAATGAAAAAATATTAATGTTAATAAGAATTAATATTAAAATATTTGTTTATAAAGTTTTTTTTAATAATTAATAGTTTAATGTTGATAATTTATAAAGTAAATTATTTTCATTATTTAATTTTTATAAATGAGAAAATATTAGAAAAATATTTAGTATTTTTTTTATTGAGTCAGAGATCAGTGCCGAAGGTGGTTGAACCATATTCCTTCATGGCAGAGGAATTGCAATTAAATTACGAGTTTTTCTCAAAGGTAAGAAGAGGTATCTTTATTTCGTTTATTTATTTAAGTTTCCTCTTTTGTCAATTTAAAAAGATAGAATTTTTCTAATAACACAATAAGTACAACATTTGAAATAAATTTTTAAAAAAATACCAATTGTACTTTCTTTGATTAAATGTCCGTTGCCATTTCAAAGAGAGTGACAATTGATTTAATGAAGGCATTGAATGGCATTGATCGAGACAGTCGCATCCATGATATTGATGTTTAGCCATCCGAACAAAAAGGGTATGTGACAGATTAACAGGGCCATACAAGTAATTATTTTGGAATGAGAACTTGGTAATTATGGACTCCTCATGAAATTCGTAGCAACTGCATTTCATTATCTTCTGTTCAGAATCAATTATAATCATGCATATTTAAGCATACGATTTCAGTTTAATCTATTTTCATGAAAATCAAATTACCTCTGCCTTATTTATGGAATAATCTACCGTGTCTGAGTAAATATTGACTTGTACTACTTTACAGTATTAGCTTTTTTTATACTCTACTACTAAATTATAAATCTATTATTGTCATTAGAGAAAATTATCCAGACTCATTTTTGTTGCAACTCGTAATTTTTCATTCTAAAAATAAACTCGCGGTTTTTTTGTAATAGGCTCAAAATAGGTTAATTAACAAAAAAGGAGGTTTTAGGTTAATTTTTTATGTGTCTTCTTGATTCTAGAGGTTTTTTTTTGGGTTAAAATGTAGTTTTCTTTAGCTTAAAAAAATATATTTTGAAAATCGGATGAAAATTGTAAACCTTGGATTGACGAACAGTAAAATTTCGTGCGGCTGACTTAATTCTGATGCGTACTACTTGGATATATACTACTGATTTATAGCTTCGATTTGTACTACTTATTTATAATATTAAATCTACTACTGTTTTTGATTTATTTTGGATTGTTTTTTATTAAATTAACGAAAAAGACAATATCCAGATTGTCTGTTGACACCAATTAGTACAATTTTTATCTATTTTTATGTTTTAAATTAAAAAGGAATACAGAAATTTATGCTCTTAAAACTGCATTAAAAAATATAATGCACTTTTTAATCTTTTTATCAAACAAATTTTGTAAGTTTGATCTCAAAATATATTTTTTTAACATGAACAAACTTATTTATTTTGTAATTATATAACAGACAGAAACAAGTTAAATCCTTCCATAATTATTTATATATATATAACAATTTACTATATATATATATATATATATATTAAATTTTTTAATATAAAAATATTATCAACTATTTTTCTAGTGTATCAATAAAGTAAAATTAAATGTTTCAGGATTTTTCTGTATTTACTCAAGCGTTCAAGATTCAAATCACGTACTTCTCATTTTTCCCTTTAGGAAGAATTTTTCTCATTTCTAGTATTACTGAATTCAAAGAAAAACGGAGAACCGATGTATTTGTTTTGTTAATGCTGTCTATCAGTATGACATATCAATATAAAAAGGAAAAATGTCAGTAATAATTTTTCATTTTATAGATGTTTTTCTATTATATGAATTCTGTATTTGTTTGATTCGAAAAATAGAAAAAAACTTGTTCTGTGATTTTATGTCTCGACTGTCAAAATTTCTTTAAAATTAAAAAAAGGAAAAAATTTACCACATTTTATTTTTTTAATCAAGGAGCATTTATAGCCTGTACAAATATTTATTGGACTTTTTAGATCAGGTTTAAAATTTAAAACAACTGTTTAGAAAAATTAAGAATAGGTTAAAACTGTTTAAAATTGTTTTTAATTGTTTACATTTGTAAAAAAATTATTATAACTGTTTAAAAATCATTTTAAGTTTTTAATTTAGAATATTTTTAAAAAAATTTTAGAATTGGTTTAGAACTATTTGAAACTCTTTAAAATGGTTAAAAAACCATTTAGAACTATTTTAAAACTGTTTATAACTAATAGAAACTGTTCAAAAGTAGTTTTAAAGCATTCCAATATATTTATAACTAGATTAAAAAATTTTAATTAATACACACCTAGTTTTAAATTATTCAAACTTGTTCAAAATTAGTTTAAAAGTGTGTATTTGATAACTAGACATAAACTGTTACGGACAATTTAGAACTATTTAAAACCGATTAGAATCATTTGGAACTATTTTAAAACATTTCCAAACTATTTAAAATTATTTAAAGCCAGTTTAAAAGCATCCAAATTTGTTCAGAACTTATTTCAAAGTGTTCAAAACTGCTCAGAATTTGTTTCAAAATATTCATATCCGTTTAGGATTAGATTAAATTATTAAAAACGGTAAAAAATTATTTTTAAAGTGCTCAAATCTGTTTAGAACTGGTCTTAAAATATTGAACTCTGTTCAGGACTAGTTTCAAATGAGTCTAAACTGCTTATAACTAATTTAAAATTTTTCAAAACTGTTCAAAACTAGATTTAAATTATTAAAAACTGTTTATAAGTAGTTATGACTAGTTTTGAATTACTTAAAACTGGTTAAAACTGGTTTTCAAATATTCAAACTGATCAGGTCTAGTTTTAAATTATTCAAAACTATTTACAAGTAGAGTAACAAAGTTTAAATTTATTCAAACTAGTTTTGAATTACCTAAAATTTTTTAGAACTGATTTAAAAATATCCAAACTGTTCAGAATTAGTTTTGAATTACTCAAAACTGTTTCAAACTGGTATTAAAATATTCGAACCGTTCAGGGCTAGTTTCAAAGTATTTAAAACTTTTTAAAAGTAGTTTTTAATGTTCCAATCTACAAAAAACTAGTTTTAAATTACACAAAACTGTTCATAACTATTTTTAAACTACTAAAAACTGTTCAGAACTAGTTTTAAAATGTTCAAACCGTTCAGAACTAGTTTTGGGTTACTTAAAATTGTTCAGAACTGATTTTAAAATATTCAAAATGTTCAGAACTGTTTATAAGTAGTTTTAAAGAGTTTAAGCCTATTCAGGACTAGTTTTGAATTACTCAAAACGGTTTAAAACTGGTTCTAAAATATTCAAACCATTTAGGACTTGTTTTAAATTAATAAAAACTGTTCAGAACTTGTTACAAAATATTCGAATCCGTTCACACTTAGATTAAATTCGCGAAAACTGTTCAGAACTATTTTTGAATTACTCAACACTGTTCGGAACTAGTTTTGAATTACTGAAACCTGTTCGGAGCCAGTTTCAAAATATTCAAATCCGTTTAGGAGTAGTTTTGAATTATTCAAAACTGGTTTTCAAATATTCAAACCGTTCAGGACTAGCTTGAAATTAATTTAACTCTTTAGAACAAGTTTTAATCTGTTCCAATTTGTTCAGAACTAATTTTGAGTTACTCAAACCTGTTTAGAGCTAGTTTTATAATATCCAATACTGTTTAGAACTTATTTGGGAGTTACACTAAACTGTTTAAAACTAGGTTTAATATGCTTAATTCAAAACCAGTTTCAAATTGTTTTGAACTTTTTAGAGCTGATTAAAAACTCTACAAAATAGTTTGTTTTTTTACAGAAGGTTTAGAACTGTATTTAACAAGTTCAAAATTTTCTTAGAACCGGAAATCAAACTTTTTTTATTTTTGCCTTTTGTGGGACTTTATTATGTATTAAAGAATCAAAAACATCTTACCATAAACATTCTATCTACTTTTTCACGAACTACTTCGTGGCTCATATTGGTGTCGGAAAATTTCCCCAGTAATTCATAAACTGCAGTAACAATATCCGTCATTTCTTCTCTAGTTATACACCCATCGCCATTGATATCATATAAAGAAAACGTCCATCGAAGTTTTTCTTCTAATGAACCTCGTGAGAGTATACTAAGACCCGTAACAAAATCCTGCAACATAAAAATAAACATATTTTTTAAAATTTGTTCATTTGAATTAGAAACATATTTTTTACTTTATACAATTTGTCTATCAATTTAAATCTTTTAATTGATCCTTATTTCGATCAGCCAAATTTAGTACATAAAATTGCCCTAGTAACGGACATCAATTAACTAAAATTTTCGTCAAACTTAATTTCTAGGGATTCAAACTTAATACATGTATCAAAATTTGAGACAAATCGAATTTGAAGTATAGTTCGAAATTCATAATACATTAATCTATCATTAAATATCTTTCTGTTAGAATGAAACATCTGTTAACCGAATTTATAATTATCTGAATTTTCATTTTATCGCATTTTTTTAAATCAATTTTTGATTTAAACTAATTTCAATTTAACTGAATTTTAATTTATCAGAAATTCCATTTAGGGAAATTTTAAATGAGTCGAAGTTTTAAATTCTGAAATATTCATCACAAGGAATCTTTCTGTCGGTGGTGTGTTTGGACATTTGCAATTTCGGACAAATGAAAATTCGTCGATTTAAGAATTCTGTCAAATGTTAATCAGCGCAAGTGGAAATTTTTACGAATAAAAATTTTTAGAAATGAAGATAAGGTGAAATGGTTAATCCTGGTATAATTAGAAATTGGAGTTAATAAAATTCTGTTACATGAAAATTCTGATAAAATTCGGTTATTTCGATCCCTTTAAAGCTTTAAACCTTTTTCAACCGGAGACAGGGTTCTTTTTTTAGCTAATTATCACAGGTCGGTAATTCAGATTCCCATATTATCTCTTGTCGATAATACAGTTTACTACTGAGTCCCGATGGGATTATAGAATTTTACTTAGCCCTCAATTTCTCTAAGGTATTTAAAATGGAGTTCTGATATTACCACATGTCGGTAATTCAGATTTTTATCTTATCAATAGTCGGTAATGCAGTTCACTACTGAGCCCGGTCGGTACTTTAATACTGAAATACCTAATTTCAGGCGCATAACAAAACCGAGCATCATTTCTAATTAACCAAGCGTATTTTCGTAAAAATGATATATCTCTGTCATTTATGAATGAATCAATTTGAAAATTTCCAAAAAACTTGCTCAAATAGTGATGAACAAATTTTGCACTGGAAGTTATGTCAACTCTTAGGTTACTTAGAGACTTTTTGTCAATGAAGTCAGAAAAATACATTTACCAAGAGGTTTTAATTAAATTAATAAATAATTAAAACTCGACTGTTTTTTTAACTTTTTAAGCATGTTGTCAGCTTCAATAGACTTAAATACATAACCATACAAAGTTTCGATTAATTTAATTCAGATTTGTCCAAGATATGACGAGAAATGTTTTGAAAATTAATAAAATTTAAAAATCACAATTTTTCAGTTTTTTGCAATTTTTATCTTAAATATTGTCGATAAAGAAAAATATCATAGGGAAAAAAGTTGCGTATTTTTATTCCCTATAAAACGGCGTTATTAGAAAATTACAATTTTTAATTTTTATCACTTTTTAATGGACCTGACTGGCTTGAAAATGATCCGCGAACCGCAGATTGAGTTTTAGATCCGGACGCTAAATTCTAGGCAGTATTTTACAGAAGAGTTTTGCATAATGAAATATAGCCTGTAAAGAAGGATGTAATGATTATGACACGCATAATATTTCAAATATAATATCATTTCAGTATATTAAACAGAAAGGCAATTATGAAACTAATGGTGAGTTAGATAACATGATACTCCACAAGTAATAAACTTTACTACTCAGTTCGTGAAGGCACAGCTCGGAAACTCGATTCAACTGCTAAAACTGCTCGCATATGTTATTTCCTGATGTGAACTCACTTTCAAAAGGGAAGCACTTGAAGGCATATTTACAGAATCGAACACGTAGGTCTACACAAAGGGAATCGTTTGGAGTTAGGTCTTCTCGATTTACTCACCCTCTTTACAATTATTATGGAAATTTCCTCAATTTTAGGAAATTTCGTGTCCCTGGATATATATATAGTTTCAGATCACGCACTTCGCATACAATATCCAACCTGGAAATTGTGAAATGAAAGCTAAAATTTCCGCATGTCCCTTTCTGAGATTATATTTGAGTTCAATTTATCTTTCTTTATTTGATGATTTATTTATTCATGTGTTTACAAAATTTTATCATATCTGAGGGGAGAAATTGTATTCAGTTTGGAGAAACGAAAAAAAAGAAAGCTGGTTTAAAAAATAATAAATTGAATAGGACAGGGTGTCTACTAACCGGGAAAACCGGGAATTTTCTTTCTGGGCTAATAAATTTGACTAATATATCAATTTGTTTTATAAATAAAGATAATAACTTAAGGCATTTTAAACCAATCTGATTATGCGTTTAAATTTTGTGTAATTATGCGACAATTATGCAATTGAAAAATAATAATAATAATTGCACAATAGTTTATATAGTTATGGGCAATTCTATTGCGTGCTTTCAATTATCAATTATTTTCATCATATTTCAATTATTTTCTTCGATATTCAATAATTCTCGGCTTTTTTTCAATTATCGATTACGTTCTTAAAGCTTCAATTCAATTCTTCAATTATTCAACTATTTTCAGAAATTCACAATTATTTTCTTCAAGTGACAATTATTCTTTCCAATTTTCAATTATTTTCTTTAATTTTCAATTTTTTTCTACAATTCTCAATCATTTTCTTCCATTTTTAATTATTTTCATTAATTTCAAATTATTTCTTTATTTTTTAATTATTTTCTTCAATTTTCTACTATTTTCTTCAATTGCCAATTATTTTCTTCAATTTTCAATTATTTTCATTAATTTCTAATTAATTTCTTTAATTCTAAAATATTTTCTACGATTTTTAATTATTTTAATCAATTTTTTATTATTTTCTTCAACTCTAAATTATTTTTTCAATTGCTAATTATTTGATTCAATTTTTAATTATTTTTATCAATTTTTAATTATTTTCTTCAGATCTCAATTATTTCCTTCAAATTTTAATTATTTAACTTAATATTGAATAATTCTCGGCTTTTTTTAATATTTTTTTTCAATATTCAATTATGTTTTTGAAACTTCAATTCAATTCATGAATTATTATTCTACAATTTTTACTTAATTTCTTCAAATCACAATTTCATTCTTCATTTTTTATTGTTTTCTTCAAATTCTATAATTCCTGGGTTATTCAATTTATTTTTTCTTCAATCATCACTTATTTTCTTCTACTTTCAATCCCATTGTTCATTCGTGAATAATTTTCTTTTATTCTTAATTAAAATTTTCGACATTCAATTCCATTCTTTAATTTTCAATTGTTTTTTTCAATATTCAATAACTCTAGGCTTTTTACAATGATTTTTTTAGATTCTCAATTACTTTCTTTAATTTTCAATTTTTTTCTACAATTCTCAATCATTTTCTTCCATTTTAAATTATTTTCATTAATTTCAAATTATTTCTTTATTTCTCAATTATTTTCTTCGATTTTCTACTATTTTCTTTAATTGCCAATTATTTTCTTCAATTTTCAATTATTTTCATTAATTTCTAATTAATTTCTTTAATTCTAAAATATTTTCTACGATTTTTAATTATTTTAATCAATTTTTTATTATTTTCTTCAACTCTAAATTATTTTTTCAATTGCTAATTATTTGATTCAATTTTTAATTATTTTTATCAATTTTTAATTATTTTCTTCAGATCTCAATTATTTCCTTCAAATTTTAATTATTTAACTTAATATTGAATAATTCTCGGCTTTTTTAAATATTTTTTTTTAATATTCAATTATGTTTTTGAAACAAAAATTCAATTCATCAGTTATTATTCTACAATTTTTACTTAATTTCTTCAAATTACAATTTCATTCTTCACTTTTTATTTGTTTTCTTCAAATTCTATAATTCCTGGGTTATTCAATTTATTTTTTCTTCAATTATCACTTATTTTCTTCTACTTTCAATTCCATTGTTCATTCTTGAATTATTTTATTTAATTCTTAATTATAATTTTCGACATTCAGTTCCATTCTTTAATTTTCAATTGTTTTTTTCAATATTCAATAACTCTAGGCTTTTTACAATGATTTTTTTAAATTCTCAATTATTTTCTTTAATTTTCAATTTTTTTCTACAATTCTCAATCATTTTCTTCCATTTTAAATTATTTTCATTAATTTCAAATTATTTCTTTATTTCTCAATTATTTTCTTCGATTTTCTACTATTTTCTTTAATTGCCAATTATTTTCTTCAATTTTCAATTATTTTCATTAATTTCTAATTAATTTCTTTAATTCTAAAATATTTTCTACGATTTTTAATTATTTTAATCAATTTTTTATTATTTTCTTCAACTCTAAATTATTTTTTCAATTGCTAATTATTTGATTCAATTTTTAATTATTTTTATCAATTTTTAATTATTTTCTTCAGATCTCAATTATTTCCTTCAAATTTTAATTATTTAACTTAATATTGAATAATTCTCGGCTTTTTTAAATATTTTTTTTTAATATTCAATTATGTTTTTGAAACAAAAATTCAATTCATCAGTTATTATTCTACAATTTTTACTTAATTTCTTCAAATTACAATTTCATTCTTCATTTTTTATTTGTTTTCTTCAAATTCTATAATTCCTGGGTTATTCAATTTATTTTTTCTTCAATTATCACTTATTTTCTTCTACTTTCAATTCCATTGTTCATTCTTGAATTATTTTATTTAATTCTTAATTATAATTTTCGACATTCAGTTCCATTCTTTAATTTTCAATTGTTTTTTTCAATATTCAATAACTCTAGGCTTTTTACAATGATTTTTTTAAATTCTCAATTATTTTCTTTAATTTTCAATTTTTTTCTACAATTCTCAATCATTTTCTTCCATTTTAAATTATTTTCATTAATTTCAAATTATTTCTTTATTTCTCAATTATCTTCTTCGATTTTCTACTATTTTCTTCAATTGCCAATTATTTTCTTCAATTTTCAATTATTTTCATTAATTTCTAATTAATTTCTTTAATTCTGAAATATTTTCTACGATTTTTAATTATTTTAATCAATTTTTTATTATTTTCTTCAACTCTAAATTATTTTTTTCAATTGCTAATAATTTAATTCAATTTGTAATTATTTTCATCAATTTTTAATTATTTTCTTCAGATCTCAATTATTTCCTCCAATTTTTAATTATTTAACTTAATATTGAATAATTCTCGGCTTTTTTAAATATTTTTTTTTAATATTCAATTATGTTTTTGAAACTTCAATTCAATTCATCAATTATTATTCTACAATTTTTACTTAATTTCTTCAAATTACAATTTCATTCTTCATTTTTTATTGTTTTCTTCAAATTCTATAATTCCTGGGTTATTCAATTTATTTTTTCTTCAATTATCACTTATTTTCTTCTACTTTCAATCCCATTGTTCAATTCTTGAATTATTTTATTTAATTCTTAATTATAATTTTCGACATTTAATTCTATTCTTTAATTTTTAATTATTTTTTCATATTTCTTTCAATTTCACAATTTATTTCAACTTTTAATTTCTTCTCAATTCTTTCAATTGTTATTTAAATTGATAATTTTTATCAATTTTTTTTTATTTTCATCATTTCGCAATTATATCCGTCGATTTCTAAATTTTTCTGCTGTTGTCAAATATTGTCTTTAATTTTTAAGTACTTTCTTCAATATTGAAATATTTTCTTTAATTTTTAATTATTTTGTTCAATTTTTAATTGTTTTATTCAATTTTCAATTGTTTGTTTAAATATTCAGTAATCTCGACTTTTCAATTACTTTTTTTCAATTATCAGTTATTTATTTCATGCTTCAAAGCCTCCTTTAATTTTCAATAATTTTCTTCTATTTTTAATTTAATTATTTAATTGTTCAATTATTTTTTTCAATTCTCAATTAATTTCTTTAAATAACAATTCTATTCTTCAATTTTTAATGTTTTCTTCAATATTAAATAATTCATAGCATTTTCCATTTTTTTTTAATTATAAATCATTTTCTTCTTTTTTCAATCCAATTGTTCAGTAATTTTCTTTAATTCTCAATTATTATTGTATTCGAATTTCAATTTTATTTCTCAATTTTCAATTGTTTTTTTTTTAATATTCAATATTTCTGTGTTTTTCCGATTTCAATTTCATTATTTAATTTTCAATTTACTTCTTTAATTTTGAATTAAACTTAAATGTTCAATTGTAGATTAATATTTCCTTTTTTTGAATTTTGTCTCTAATTGTCAAATATCTTTGTCACTGTTCAATTATTTCTTTCCATTATTAGTTATTTCTTTTCATTATTAATTGTTTCTTTTAGTTCTTAATTATTAATTTTTGTAAAGTTTAATATTTAATTCTTCAATTCTCAATTATTTTCTTTGAATTTCAAGCATGTTCTTCAATTATCAACTGTTATCTTTAATTTTTGTAGCCATTTGTAGGTCTATTTATACTTAAAATAAATTTCAAGTTAACAAGAGAAAAAACCGGGAAAAATAGGAACAAAAACCGGGAAATGACCGGGAATTTTGTAAAACGATATTAGTAGACACCCTGATAGGATTTTTGGCATTTTCAAGACAAAAGTTTATAATGATTTTCTTTTCATTAAGAAATGTTAAAATTGAGTTTTATAAAAAATGTTACTTTGAAGTTTGGTCTCTTTGTATTGATGGTTGCTTTGATGGTAAATTGACTGATTCTGTACTGCAACGAAGCGAATATTCACAATTTAGAGATTAGCATATATCTAGTAGGTAAAATGAGTTTAATCTGCAATATCTTTTATCAATTTCTACAATTTTTGCTATAATTTTCTTTAGTTTTTAATTGACAACTTAATATTCTTCTTCAATTTTATAAATATTTTTTAATTTTTTCAATAATTTTGTTCTATTGTCGATTATTCTCGACATTTTTTGAACTTTTTTTACTTTTGTTAGTTGTCAAGTATTTTTTTTTAATATTTAATTATTTTAATCATTTAGTAATTTTCTTAGAATTTAAATTTAATTCATTAATCTTCAATTTATTTCATCAATTTTTAAATATTTTCTCCAATTATTATTCTCGTCACTTTTCAATTATTTCTTTAAATTATTAATTATTTTCTACAATTTACAATTATTTCCTACAATTTTTTTAATTATTCTTTTAAAAATTTAAATTTATTCTTTAATTTTATCAATTTTTTGTTGTTGTTGTCTATTAATCTTGTTATTTTTTTTAAATTTGTTTTCAATTGTCTATTATTTTCATCATTTTTCTAATTTTTTTTTCAATTTTTCATTTATCCTACTCATTTTTCAATTATTTCTTTCAATCATTAATTTTTTTCCCCAATTTTCAATTATTTTCTACAAATTTTTCAATGTGAAATTATTTTTCATAAATTTTATAATTATCCTACAATTTTTAAAATTTTTTTATTCTGTTACCGATTATTCTTGATAGTTTTCTAATTTTTTTTTTCATTTGTCAATTATTTTTTAAAATTTTAATTTAATTCCTTAATTTTTCATTAAATTCTTCAAGTTTTCATTATTTTCTTTACTTCTCAGTTAGTATTTTTAATTTGAAATCGCAGTCTTAAATTTTCAATTAGTTTATTCAATATTCACGAATCCTCACCTTTTTTAAATTATCAATTATTTTTTCAAATTTAAATTTAATTCTTAAATTTTGAATTTCTTTCTTCATTTTTTTATTATTTTCTTCAAATTTCAATTCCATTCTTCAGTTTTCATATATTTTCTTCTATATTTCATTATTCTCAGCTTTTTTAGTTACTTTTTTCAATTTTTAATTGTATTCTTTAAATTTAAATTTCATTCTTCAATTTTCAATTTTTTTCGATTTTCAAACCAGTTGTTCAGTTAATAATTATTTACAACAATTATTCCTATAATTTTCTTAATTTTTCTTGTTTCTTAATTTCTTAATTTAATATTCCTTGTTTAATTTTTCAATTATTTTTTTCATTTTCCTATTAATCTAATCATTTTTCGAATTTTGTTTTTAATTGTCAATTTTTTTTTGTCATTTTCAGATATCTTCTTCAATTTTGTAATTATTCTCGTAATTTTAATTATTTATTACATTTACAAAAATTTATAGTTTTAAAAGACTAACAACAATGCAAAGTTTCTATTAAAATTTTGTATTTTGTCATGGAATTTGATGGAAAATAATATGTACATATATTATTTCTTTTTGCGTTTTAGTACGAAATTGTTGATCAACTTTAATTTCAAAATTAAAAATATTACATCAAAAGTAAACTTAAAAAAAAAAGTATTTTTGACCTTGAAACCTTTTTAAAATGTCTTCAATTTTCTTCAAAAGTCACTCGATACCCCAATTGATATTATATTATTCATTTAATTTTTATATTTTATATTTTTTTCATTGTAACTACCAAAAAAGTTAATAAAATAATTTTATATTTGGACCTGGAATTTTTGCGAAAATTGTCTGGAAAACCTGGAAAAGTCATGGAATTTTCAAATCATGTTTTTGTGGCAACCCTGTCTAGTTATTTTATAGCTAAAATTCAACTTTTTGGGTGGTAAAAAAAGTACAATATGAAAAGAAACAAAATTCTATTTTGTACCATAGTTTAGAAAATAAACCATTTTTGCATTGACAAAAAATCCACACGGACAATTTTTCGAGTCAATGTGAATGGATAAATAAATTGGGAGAAAGTGATAAAAAGATTTTCATTAATTAAATTACCAATTATACTTCTCATTATCATTTAGTAACCTTTAGAGTTTTGATTTAAATTACATTTACCTTTGTGATTTTCATTGCAATTTAAATTGCATTTCAATAAATATTAAAACGAGATTATTCTTTGCATTCATAATATAATTTTCCGTGCAAATAAAAAGTAAACAGCTCTCAGAAGTAAATATTTATTTTTAGTGTGCTGAAGAGCTTTAAACTTTTAATAAATTCGACCATGGAGAAGCACAAGCTTACACATGCATTCATAGCTTTCGATCGACTATCTAAAGTTCATTAGTTAACCAGCTTCCAAAGCCTATATATTCAAAATCCACTATCAAAAGCTTGCAACATCACTAAATCCAAAGCTCCATTGAAATCGGAATACTTGAAAATATAAATCATTTATAATTAAATATTTCGTCTGATATAACTGTCGGTATATAGATTAATGCTATTAACTTTAAAGACTTTGAAAAAAGAGGCAAATAAAAAAAGAAAATACTTTTAATGTATAGGGACAATTTAATTAGTTCTATCTTTGACCTTTTAATTCTTCGAGTTGGTTAAAAAATTATATTTTTAACATTTCTCATTTATTGACTTTTAAATAAATTCCTATTTAATATTTTATTTATTCAGAGTTTATTTATTCTTAGCTTCAAAAACGTATAATATATTATAAATAAAAAAATATAGATATAAAGTGAAAACATTTTACATTGATTGGATTTTTATTAATTATGGCAATAACAATGATAGGAATAATAAATAACTGTCGAGGAAGGAACTTATTAATAAAGAAAATGATGTTTGAGAAAGAATGAAAAAGTGAACGAAATTCTATCTGGACGTGTGAAGGTCATAAATAGAAGAAACTTTGTATCCCGGATGTAAGTAAGATTAAGCGTTACGTGTGATATTCGCTTGGTTTAGTGGTTCAACTAAAATTTACACAACATCCTCCGTTTTCACGTGCAAACTTCACCACTTCCTTGACCTTTCTTCAACTTATTATATCGTACCCGTCACACATCTTTTGTTCAAAACAAGTCTAACGAAAGCCATTTTTCTTGTATTTCAAACCTTGTTACTAAAAAATATCTCTCTTCTTTTAAAAACCGAATTTTTTACTAAAAAATATAAAATCCGAATTAGTTGTTTTCTACTATTGAAATAAAGAAAGATTATTTTACATTTTTATTAAACAAATTGGTATGTATTATTAAACAAATTAGTGTGCGTTATTAAACAAATTATTGAGCCTTCATTAGTTAGGCTTTCTTCAGCCCTCTTTTTTTCATATTAAGTGACTTAGACTTGATAAACAAATTAGTAAATCTTAGTAAACAGATCAATATCTCTTGCTAAACAAATTAATCTTCTAAATTTGTATATTTAAACAAATTATTGTCATAAATTCAGTATCTTTTACTAAACAAATCACTATCTCTTGCTAAACAAATCTACATCTCTTACTAAACAAATTAGTAGCTCTTATCAGACAAATCAGTAATTTTTGTTAAACAAATTAATTAGAATTCTTAAACAATCAAGTCTAACTAAATAAAATCTTATGTCTTACTATTCTAAACAATTGAGTAGATCCTATTAAAAAAATTGCTTAGCTTCGCTGAACACATTCATAAATTTCCACAAATTGTTAACAATATCCATAATTAAATAAAATAATCCCAAGTTGATAATAAACTTGCTATAAAAAAAACCTGTATAGCTTAACATGCTTATGTACATTTCTCAACGGATGTTTAATTCTTCAGCGAAATTGAGATGATTTTACTACGTTGGTTGTTATCCCAGGAGTTTTACTGCAGTCTTGCTTGAAAAATTCTATGCTAAAGTAATAAAAACGAATGTTAGTTTGAGGATCCTTCACTGAAAAGAGTGCAGGTGCACTTGAAAGCAGAAACTCAGAAAATGCTTTCGAGTGATATTGGAGCAGGTTTTTTTGAAACCGTACCGTGCACTTGTTAAAACTCTCTTTATTTTCTTCGCTTACTGACCAGGTAAAATTTGTTATCGTTCCTTTCATAAACAGTCGAATTCCACTTGTTTCATTTAATATCCCAAAGTTCTTTAATATTCTTAACTAGGACGTTCTACTTTTATGTTCGATTTTATATTTTTATATTGTTTGAAAGTAATACAATTGTTCTACATTCTCTAGATTATTTTATTCAAAATATTACAAAAGATTTAAAAAAGATACTTTTAAAAAAAAAATCCTCGAAAAAAAGAATTACAAGTCTGAAAATATTCTATATAATTATATTTCAGGAATTTTTTACGGAGTATTTTTGTAAAGAATTTATCATTTATTTTTTTAAATTTGATTTTTCAAAACTGACTTTCCTTTATTTTGATTATACTTACATTTGATTTTGCTTCGCGACAGATCTAAAATTGTTTTTAAAAGTTATTCTTGAAATACTGTATTTTATTTAGAAAATTTTTGATTAGCTTTGTAATTTAAGGAAAAAGTTACTGATTTGTGCTAATTATCATTGGTCGGTAACTGCTCGATCGGTAATAAATACGTTTACCTTACCAGCAGTCGGTAATGTGAAAAATGTTATATGGTTAAAACTCATTCGGTATATGGGAGTTCTGTTTTAAATACGTTAGATTAAGTAGAACTCTGTAGTACCGGCCGGACATAGTGGTGAACTGTTTTATCGACTAGTGATAATATGGAAATCTGAATTTCCGATCTGTTGTAATTAGCTCAGAAAAGAACCCTGTCTCAGGTCTAATTATCAGCGGCCGGTAACTGCTCAATGGACAATAAAAATATTTACCTTATCAGTAGTCGATAATACAGCAAAATTTTATGTCGGAATTCTATTTTAGATACCTTAGAGCAATTGAAGGTTAAGTTGAATTCTATAACACCGTCTGAACGCAGTAATAAACTGTATTATTGACTAGCGATAAAATGGAAATCTCAATTACCGATCTAATTACCTTACCAGCAGTCGGTAATGCAGAAGAATATCAGAATTGGAACTTAGCCGGCATATAGTAGTTCCATTTTAAATACTTTAGATCAATTGAGGGTTAAGTAGTACTTTGAAAACCATCCGGACTTAATAATAAACTGTATTATCGACCATCGATAAGATGGAAGCCTCAATTACCGACCTGTAGTGACTACTTCAGAAAAAAACTTGTCTCCTGTTTATGGAAAGTTACTGATGTGGGTTAATTATAATTAGCCCATAATGATAATGATAATTATCATTATCCGGTAACCGATCGATCGGTAATAAAGACGTTTATCTTATCAACAGTTGGTAACGCAGAAAAATGTTGCATTTGAAACTTAGCCGGCTTTTCGGAGAACACTTTTTAAATACCTTAGAGCAATTGAGGAATAATTGGTACTTTGGAAAACCGGCCGGACTCAATAGTAAACTGTAGTATCGACCATCGATAAGTTGGAAGCCTGAATTACCGACCTGAAGTGACCACTTCAGAAAAAAAACTTGTCTCCTGTTTATGGAAAGTTACTGATGTGGGTTAATTATAATCAGCCCATAATTGTAATGATAATCATCATTATCCGGTAACTGATCGATCGGTAATAAAGATGTTTACCTTACTAGCAGTTGGTAATGCAGAAAAATGTTGCAGTTGAAACTTAGCCGGCTTTTCGAAGACCCTTTTTTAAACACCTCAGAGCAATTGAGGATTAAGTACTCTGGCATAGAAAGCATTCACATATTACGTAACATTTTTAGGGGGGGGGGGGTTAGCAGTTTGTTACGTCCAGCAGAAAAAAATGGCGCTAATGTATGTAACGACGTGTTACATGGGGGAGGGGGGGGGGTCAAAATTTTTCGAAAAAACATTACGTAATATGTGAATTCTCTCATACCGACCGAGCGCAGTAGTAAACTGTATTATCGACTATCGGCAAAATAGAAATCTGTATTACCGACATATGATAATTAGCTTAGAAAACAACCCTGACTCAAAATTCATGTTTCTTTTCCAAAGAATCATCCTTAAATACTTTATAAAAAAGAGAATTGGCAGAATATGTTTACATTTTGTAAAATTTCAAACGGTATTGAGAAAAATTTGAAAAATACCCCTGAATTCGTTATTTTGGAACTCTTAAAACCTTTTTAAAAAATTCAACTCATTTGTTTTCGTCTGTAATTTAGTTTAACTAAAGAAGTAAAAGTGTCCTGTTAGAAAAGAGAAATGGTATCGTCTTTAAAAAGGA
Organism: Ganaspis brasiliensis; assembly: GCA_037103525.1. NCBI lineage: Eukaryota > Metazoa > Arthropoda > Insecta > Hymenoptera > Figitidae > Ganaspis > Ganaspis brasiliensis. The sequence continues at coordinate 1,201,756 of JAZKLR010000126.1, forward strand.
CGAGAGAGATGTTTAGAAACTTACGAGGAAGTTTAGGTGGAAATGTCGAGGGATAGAGAGAAATAGGGAGAAATAGAAAGAGCGAGAGAGACAGAGAGAGACGCGACGCGAGCAATATATATCACTAAATGAAAGCACTGCACTTTATATACATTCTAATGCTTTGCTTCGGCAATGAAGTAAATCGCATGATACTGAGTCTAGGAGGCTGTGATTTGCATGGGAAGGTAGTATCCGGTCCGAAGCGCAACGGATGAAAGAGCTTTCCCGTGTATACTGTCCTTAAGTTCAGGAATGTTCTACCAGGGTATGTACGGCGGTAATTTGATTTAATTTCAACCTACCATCAGCAATACAGTTGAGCAAAGTTTCTTAGTTCGATAAATTTCCTTCTCTACCGTTAATCGAAGTTCCATTATAAAACAAAAACTTACTTAATTCATTAACATCAAAAAGTTAGAAGTCACTTTATTCATCTCTGTTAGACAAGTTTTCTTTAATTCGAACTGTTTGAAAATAAAAGTTTTTAAAGCTTGTTTCTTGGGTGTTTTTAGAGCTGGTTTGTTTATCTAATTAATTTACTTTCGAGACTAATTATATCCTTTTATTATTTATGATTCTATGATCAAAATAATTATTAAAAAAAATGACAGGTTTTACTTTTTCAGGTTTTCAGGTTATCGGGTTCCCTGATTAGGAATCTGAAGTCAGATTCAAGAATTCAAAATGGCGGATCTAATATGGCTGACGATTTTTTTTTTAAATTCATTAAAATCGCTTGAAACTTGTTACTTAAGGGTTTTCGAAGTGGCTGATTAAGAATCTGAAGTTAGATTTCAAAAATTCAAAATGGCGAGAAAAAGTTTAGAGATTGATCGTATTTGCTTGAAACTTGTTACTTGGAAGTTTTCGGAGCTTAAATCATATAAACCATTTTTTAAAACCTCTTTCCTTAAGGACGTGAGAAAATATTCTTAATTTAAGAATTTGTTTCTTCTTTTTAATAAGCACATATTCTTAAATAAGATCCAAGAAATATTCTAAAAAATAATACATTTTTTTCAGTGTCAGTGATTTATATGTGCAAATATTTTACAAACATTTTAAAATACGAAAGAAAAACTGAATAAAAACACTTTTCATATTTTTATTAATATAAAATATTAAAATTGTAATACTGTACTAAGTTTTCTTAAAGATTAGAATTAATTTTGACTAATACATTGTCCACAAATACCTATTTTAACTTCTTAATGTTCAAATAGCTTCTTTCTTTACTTCCAACTAAATCATTTCTATTATAGAGCTAAATTTATCAAAATAATTTGTAAATTTAAATTATGATAAAATATTTGAGTTTTAAAATAAAAAAATTTAAAGGGCTGGTTGAAATGAATTTTTTTAAATTACTAAGTTCCTACTAGGAACTACTTTTAGTTCTCACTTTTATTATCTTGTTATTTTTTAAAGTTTTCAGAAATTTTTTTTAATTCTTAAGGGCATGCGAATGACGTCACTGGTATAAGCGAAATTTGTTCGTAAACTTTCTCATAAAATAAAGTAAATATAAAATAAAAATTGTGTCACGAAACTTAGACAAACCTTCCTAATGATATTTAATAGGTGTTTCTATATCATGTTTCATCACAAAATATTCAGTATTTTATGAAAAAATGTGCGGACAAATTTTTCCTATGCCAGTGACGTCATAATCCATAAAATGCCTTTAAATTCTTTTTTCATTTTTTAACCTCTATACTTACTTCATAGTCATTTTCTCAATTTCTAAATGTTGCTTTAAACTTGAAATAATTTTTTTTCCACTTATCCTGCCTGAATTTTAAAACATACTGCATATTCTACATTTTCCATAGTTATTTTTCGTTACTTTGTATTTTTTTATTTCCATAGGTGTTTTTAAATATCCTCTAGTTTTTTATTCTAAAATTTAATTATTTTTCACGACATTCTGATCAAATTTCTTACTTTCGGGTTATCTTGTTTTAATGTCCTTATATTTTAACTAATTTATGGAATCTAATTGTTTTCTTATTTTCTGGATATTTTTCTTTTAATTCTCAATAATTATAATTTTTATTTTATAGTTGTTTTTTGCTTAACTAGCTATTTTAAAAAATATTTTAAGTATTTTTTTAGCTTTCTGGACAGTTTAATTCAACTTCTAGTTATTATTTTACATTCTAGTGATTGTTAATTATTTTCTTATAACCTTTTTTAATAAAATACATTGTTTCGGTTTGCATTATTCTTTGCTTTTTATTCATATAAATTTCTAGTTTTTTTTTTATCAATTTATAGTTATCTTTTTTCTTTTCTAGATATTTTTCATTTTCCTAGTAATTTTTTCTCTAATTAGTTACTATTTTTATTTTATCGTAATTTTATGATTAAAAAAACACTTTTAAAGTTGAAAATCTTTAAAAGTCTTTAAAAAATTTTAATCTCTTATTCTTTTTAGGTATTTTTTACTTTCTAAAAAATTTAGTTCAAATTTTAGTAACTTTTTTACGTTCTAGTAATTTCTAATTATTTTCTAATAATCTCTTTAAATGCATAAATATTGTTTCGCTTTTATTTTATATGTTTCTAATTCACTTTAATTTCTAGTTTTTTCATCAATTTATAGTTATGTTGGTATTTTTATATATATGTAATATATTCTAGAAATCCTAAATTTTTCCAGTAATTTTTACTCTTTTTAGTTGTAATTCCATTTTATAATTATTTTTCGGTTTAATACAAATCTTTAAAAAAATTTAATCTCTTAATCTTTTCATGTATATTTTTTTCGCTTTCTAGAAAGTTTAATTCAACTTCTAGTTATTATTTTACATTCTAGTGATTTTTAATTATTTTCTTTTTTATGTATCTTTTTTAATGTATGAATATTGTTTTGCTTTTATTCATTTTTATACATTTCGACGCCCCCCGTTGATAAAGTGTTTATTAAAAAGCCAGGTTAATAAAATGTTAATTTGAAAAACAGTGGAATGTCACTTTTATAATTAATTTTTTTGGATATGATTTCTATTAAACTGTTTGTTTAATCAAATGTCTTTTGAAGTTTTGTCATAAAATGTTAATTGAACCGAACGATGGATACATTTGTTTATTAATTCAAATATGCAATAACATTCTGTATAACATTCTTTATAACCTTGCTTTAACATTATTCTACTGTTTTTCAAATTAACATTTTATTACACTGGCTTTTTAATAAACACTTTATCAACGGGAGGCGTCGATTTGTTTTTCTTAGGTAACTTCTAATTATTTATTTACTTTACAGATTTTTTCTCATCAACCAAGTTATTTTTTAGTTTAATAGTGTCTAGTTACTTTTCATAAATTTAGATTTATTTTTTTACTTTACCCTCATTTAATCGCATCTTCTAGAAACTTCTTCTTTTTTAAACACTTTTTCTATTATTTTCATGTTATTCTTTTTTTAATACTGGTTTTTTTTTAGATTTAAACTTTTTTTTGAATTTTTCAGTAAGTTTTTTCACTTTATAGATATTTGTTTAATCTTCTAGTAATATCATATCTTTCTAATATTGATACTTTCTAATTATTCTTTTCTAATTTCTAAATATTTTTAAATCTATATTATATTCTTTAGACTTTTCTTCTCCTTCAAAATTTTTCTTTTAATTTTTGCTACGTATCTGTATTCTAAATATTTATTTACTTATTCCATTAAGTTGACAATTTGATTTGTTCACTTTTTATTTAATATTTTCATTTAATAATTATTCATAATAATAATAATAATATTATTCATAATTATTTTTTAACTTGCCGGTAATTAAACGAAATTTTTTATAAACATTTTTTTAATTTCTGGGTTTTTTGTTGTTGTTGTAATTATACTTTACTTTGCCATTTTGTCAATTTCTAATTCTACTTTCTCTCTTTCTTGGGAACCTCTAGTTATTTTTATATTATTCCAGTAACTTTTTTGACTTTTTAGTTGTCCGATTTAATATCAAAAATATTTATAATTCGCAGTTATTTTTCCAGATCTACAGTTTATTTTTATTCAATTTTTAGATATTTTCTTTATTTTCTAGTTTTATATTTTCCTTTTCTAGTTTTCTCTACTTAATATTTAAACAAATTTTCACTTTTCAAATTTACTTTTTAATTTCAAATTATTTTTAAAATTCCCTACTTATTTTTCATAAGCTGCTATTTATTATCGTCAATCTCTAGTTCTTTTGACACTTTCTAGTGACAAAAGTTATTACTTATTTAGTAATTTTTTTTATTTTGAAACTATTTTTTCACTTTATAGATATTTTTTTCAATTTTTAGGTTTTTTTAACCTTTAGTAATTTTACATCAAAGAATTGTTTCCTTCATTATAGTTTTATTTAAGAGAAAAAGAGTAAGTGATCTTAGATCATTTTCAGTTCCTTAAAATTAAAAAATCATTTTTTCGCTCTAAAATAATTGTCACTGAAAAAAATTCTTAGTAGATTTGACTACTTTTCAACTAAGATTCTTAGTTCAATAAGTCCCCAATTATTTTTTTGTAATTACGTTAATTACAAAATCTTAGTTAAGTGGACTAAAGAATACCATTAACGGAACTATTCTTTGTCATTGATTTAACTACTTTCACCAAATAACTGTTATATTGTAGTTAATTCTACTACTTTTTACAATATCATATTTTCACAACTAAGAAAAAGTAGTTCATTTTAGTAAGTTAAAATGTCTTACTTTACTACAAAAGTAGTTCAATTAATTTGTTTTCATTCTACTAAGGGAAAGTAGTTGGATTTTTCACAAAAATTGTTTCCAGTGTGAATTATAATACCTATTGACTAGACTTTTATTTTCATTATCCATTAATTTGTGTATACGAATCAAGTTTAAATCTAGATTATTGATGTCTCTTTGAGAGAAAAGTACAAAATGACTGGTTGAATAAAACCTTTCAATTTGTGCGGATTTGAAAGCTTATCGGTCGGCTCATGTGATATTGTCATTTAATCGAATTTCACGATTGTCATCCAGACTGTAATACCTACTAGAAATAACTTTGTCCTGGTACTCGATTCTCTTCTAGGACTCTTTGGATAAAGTTACTAACAAAGCTCTCACACTCGACTCTTGACATAATCACAGTACTACTCTGACACAACGGCAGATATTTGTTCCGGTTGTTCCCTCGCTTTTACGTGTAAAATTGAAATTGACTTATGTTATTGGCCAATAACTATAATTAGAGTACACCAAGAATAATTTATTATTCATCATTAAATGTTGTTGCGGAACTGTTATTAGAACAGTTGATTTATTATTCATACGAAGGCGACAACTTATCAATACATCCAAACCTTAAATTATCGAAAATCAATTTTTCGAGAATTATTTTCTGCTCCGTAAAAAGCACTCAAAGGCATTTGAAAATACAGGCCAGTACTCTTATTTTATTAATTAAATTTCCATGTCGAGAGATGTCGATAAAATCACAGCACCTGATAATTACTTTTAAATTACTTTTGGTTTCGAAATTTTTTATCATCTTTTTTTTGTGTACTGAACTCCTTATAGATGCACATTTAGTTTCGAAAATCTTAAATCGGGTTTAAATTAAAAATTTCCAAACTGTTAAAATTACGATTTTGATTTATGTTTATTAAAAGAAAAAAACTGTGTATTTTCTGTTGTTGTTCAATTATAAATGACATGTGCTTGCACTTTTCACGTTTAGTTTTCTATAATGAGATTATAAACTCTTTCACTGTTGTATTTGCAATGAACGGATAAAATGAGCTGACAAGATGACGCTCGTAATATAGAGTATATGACTTTGGCGATAGCAAAACCACTTTTAATTGCATTTTCTTTACTGTTTTTACCTTGTATTTTCTCTTTATGACCTTTTTATTTATTTTTTTATTGTCTCATTAAATTCAATCTTGAAAAATCATTATAATATTCTTAAAAAATATATTTTTTGAGTTTAAATTTGTAAAAAATCAATATCGGGTATTTTCCGTCTGTAGTATTTTTGGATCTTTTTTTTTGCCCTTAAAATCTGAATTAGTTGAAAATTAATTATTGGTAGAATCGTGGCTGAGTTTTTATCAAAGAAATTAGTAAAAAATAACTAATTATTACTAAACAGAATTTCACCGAAATATTAGTTATTTTGACATAACCTAAAAATGAATTTAACTAATAATGAGATATTATTTACTAAATAATTAGTAGAATTATAAATATTTGGATTATTAGCTGACTTTTTGCTTTCAAATTATTTATTTAGTTATTTGTAACTAATTCATATTTATCTAGTGTCCTTTTTATTTTATTCTTTTTACTTTGTACTTGTTTTATTTGTGCTAAAAATGTATCTGGACCCACTATCTAGTAATTTTTCTTCCTTTCCTAGTGATTTTTGAATCAACTTCGGCAATTTTTCAATAAATTATTTTTTCTTTAGTTATTTATTAACATTCTATTAACTTTTTAACATTTTCCATCAGATTCTAGTCATTTTTACACTATTCTTTTTCGATTCCTAGTTATTTTTTTACAACTTCTAGTAATTTTTTCCTTTACAGTTTGATATTTAGAAAAAATATATTTTACTTTCTAGTAATTTTTACTCATTCTTGACACATATATCTTTATCATCTGGATATTTTTTCATCTATATATTTTTTCATCTAGATATTTTATATTATTAATGTTATTCATATTTCCTAATTTTCTAGTTCCTTTTTTCATAATCAAATTTAAACTTTCCCTTTTTTATTTTTTTATTGATTTTCTTTAATATCTGGTTATTTATACGCATTTAAACTTTTTCCCTCAATTCTTATTCCTAGTAACTTTTTAAATATTCTAGTTAATTTTCGTAAACATGCCTACTTTTTAAATTTTTTAGTTATTTTATCATTATTTAGTAATTTTACTTTCTTTTCTAGTTATTTCTTTTATGCTCTAGTTGTTTTATAATAAACTTCATAAATTTTTCATATAATTTATTTTTTCTTTAGTAATTTATTAACTTTTTAGTACTATTTCTTTATACATTTTTCCTTTTGTTTTTATATTCAAGTAACTTTTAATTTTATTTTTTTTCCTCTCTCAGCTATTTTTCTACAAGTTTTAGAAATTTCGTCCTATTCTTATTTGATATTTTTATAAAATATTTTTTATTTTTTAGTAATTTTCCCATATACTGTTAACTTTTATATCTCTATTATCTAGATACTTTTATTTTATTAACTCTAATAATTTTTCTTAATTCTTCACTTTATTTGTTTTTATTTCCTAGTTATTTTTCTACATCTTCTAGTAATATTTTCCTTTTCCTGTTTGATATTATTTAAACATAATTATTTTCATTTTCTAGTTAATTTTTATAAATATCTACTTTTTTCCACTTTCTGGATAATTTTCTTTATTTTTTCCTTTTTGTAATTCATTTACTTGTTAATTATTTAATTTTCTAGTAATTTTTATCTTTTTTAAAATCGTTTTTTCACGTAGTGGTGAAGTTTTTCTGATTTAAACATTTTGTTACTTTTCAAGTAATTTTTAATCCTTGGTTAGTTGTTTTCGAGTTTTTCTTCTTAGTTGTAGGACTTATTCATTTGTTTTGTTAATTTTTTTACTTTAAATTTTTTTTAATTTTCTATTACTTGTTTCCTTAAGTTACTTTTTTCAAAATAGAAGTGATTTCAATTTTTAGTTATTTTATTACTATTTCTAGTTATTTTATCATTTCTTACGTTTCAGATACTTTTGTTTTTAAATTATTTTCTTATCTAGTTATTTTTTACTGTCTAGTAACTTTTTTCTTTTAAAAATTATTTTTTTAAAATTCTACAAGTTCTAGTAATTTCGTTCTATTCTTATTTGATATTTTTATAAAATATTTTTTTTTTTTTTTTTAGTAACCTTTCCATATACTGTTAACTTTTATATCTTTATTATCTAGATATTTTTTTATCTAGATACTTTTATTTTATTAACTCTAATAATTTTCCTTAATTACTTTCTAATTTTCAACTCTAAACAATCTCTTTTTTATTTTCTGATCCTTTTCCATTAATTTCTAGTTATTTCTTCGCATTTAAATTTTTTCCCTTCTTTCCAAGTAATTTTTAAAATTTTTATTAATTTTTGTAAACAAATTTTTTTAATTTTCTACTAATTTTGTTATTTTCCAATAATTTAACCTTCTTTTCTAGTTATTTTTGTAATTTTCTAGTTGTTTTTTATTAAATACAATACATTTTTCAAATAATTCATTTTTTTAGTAATTTATTAACTTTCTAGTACTATTTATTTAAACTTTTTTCAATTTTTTTTTAATTCTAGTCACTTTTCATTTTTTTTATTCCCTAGTAATTTTTTGACTATTAGCAATTTCGTCCTCTTACTGTTTAATATTTTAAGAATTTTTTTTCATTTTATAGTATTTTTTCATACTATTCACTTTTATTTCTTTATTATCTAGATATTTCTTCATATAGATATTTTTTTTAATCAACACTAATAATTTCCCATAATTATCTAGTTACTTTTTTTATACTGAATTTTAAATTTTCTCTTTTTCATTTTCTGGTTCATTTCCTTTAATTTCTGGTTATTTCTTCTCACTTAAAATTTTTCCCTTATTTCCTAGTAACTTTTCTTTTTATTTCAGTTAATTTTCATAAAAATACTTTCTTAATTTTATAGTAATTTTTGTATTTTCGAGTAATTCTGCCCTCCTTTCTAGTTTTTTTTTTCATTTTCTAGTTGTTTTTTAATGAACTTGATCAATTTTTAATAATTTACTTTTAATCAATTATTTACTTATTTTCTAGTACTCCTTCATAGTTTTGTTAAATTTTTTTTCATATTCGTCTCATTCTTCACTTTATTCGTTTTTTTTCAAGTTATTTTTTCTGCATTTTTAAGTGATATTTCCTTTTCCTGCTTAATATTATTTAAACATATTTTTATTTTCTAGTTACTTTTTATTAATATCTACTTTTGCAACTTTCTGGATAATTATCCTTAATTCCTTATTTTTCCTTTTATTTATTTCATTAACTTGTTAATTATTATTTAACTTTCTAGTCATTTTTTTTAAATGACTTTTTCACGTAGAAGTGAATTTTTTTACTTTTCTAGTAATTTTTAATCCGTAGTTAGTTATTTTCGAGTTTTTCTTCTTAGTTGCAGAACTTATTAATTTCTTTGGTAATTCTTTCTACTTTAAAGTTTTTGTAAGTTATCTATTACTTACTCAAGTTACTTTTTTCAAAATCAAAGTGTTTTCAATTTCTAGTTATTTTATCACAATCTCTAGTTATTTTTTCATTTCCTACATTTCAGTTACTATTATTTTAAAATTATTTTCTCACCCACTTATTTTTTTACTATCTAGTAACTTTTTTCTTTACAAAAATATTTTTCAAGAATTCTAGTAACTTTACGGTAATTTTTAATTGAATTTTTCACTTTTTAATTATTCCTATAACTTTTTCTCCACTTCCTATTGTTACTTACATTATTAAATTTCTAGTAATTTTTTGTCTTTCTAGTAATTTTTGTTTACTTTAGTAACCATTTTTCTTAATTCCAGCACTTTTCTTACTTAAGAGTAATTTTTTTATTTTCAAGATGTTTTTCAGAAATTTTCCGTCACTCATTCACATTTAAGAATACACTGAGTTTAAAGCCGTCTATTTATTCAGAAAATCGATAAATCATGCCATTATGAACTTTTTTCATTCTTCATAACATTTTCCTGTTTTATTTTTCATAATGCATCAACAGTTGTACATATGAGGCACAACAGGTGTGACCGTTACTTCGATACCAATTAAAATATTGAAATGTTGGCGTGAGCAAAGTCACTAAGGTAGATCCTAATTAAACTAGAGTGCACAAACCTTATCGCGGATTAAAAAGAGTACCACCTTTCGCGAGCTGAGGGCTAATTATACAAAGTACAATTCCCGCTAATTACGTTACTTCGTAATTATCCGCTTTTTCTTGTTCACCTTCCAAATGTTTCTCTCTGTATTTTACTTTCTTTCTTTAAATCACTACTACGTACGTATATTATTTGCTTTCATTTTCAAAAGTTTACTATTGTCAGCTTTAATTAAAAGGAAAAATAAATCACGACAACAAAAAAAGAATTCAGTGCATCTCTTTAAAATTAGTGAAATTTTAATAATTTTACGCAATTTTGCAAAATTTAAATTTTAACAAAAATATTTTTTGATAGTTTCGGAGAAAGAGTTAAATTAAAATTTAGACTTTGTCTTTAATCTTGCAATTATTTTCTAAAAATAACTAATTTGGTAGCAAAAACCCAGTCACTAATTCAAATAGTTATATTCCTACTAATCATTTAGTAAAAAACAACTACTTATTATTAGTCAAATTTATTTTTAGGTTATGTCAAAATAACTAATATTTTAGTGTAATATTCTGTTTATTAATTCAACTAGTCAAATTGGGAATATTTCTTAGTTAGTTTTTCACTAATAATTAGTGATACTTTACTAATAATTTAGTTATTTTCCAATAATTTCTGAAACAAAAACTTAGCCACGATTTTACTAATAATTAGTTATTTTATTAAAATTTGTTCTACAATTTCCAATTATATTTTTCAAATTTTCAAACTTTTTTTTCAATATAAAATTTATTTTATTTATCAGTTATTGTCTTTAATTTTCAACTATTGATCGTTATTGTTTAATAATTTTCTTCAAATTACAAATTTATTCTTTAATTTTTTTAATTACTTTCATCAATACTCAATTATTTCTATTTTTTAAAAAATATTCATGTTATCGTTTGAGTTATTTTAATCTTTTTTTAACTACTTTAGTTTCAAATTATAATTGCAAACTTCAATTAGCTATTTTAAAATTTTCGATTACTGTATCCCATACTGAATTTTATATTTCGTTTTTTAAATTTAAAAGTGTATTCTTCTATTGTTTTATTTACTTGTATAATTTTTTTATAGTTTCTCAAAATTTAAATTTTATTTTTTTATATTTGCAATAATTTTATTTATTTTTCAATTATTTTTATCCGTTTTTAATATCCTGTTCAATATTTTCTACTATTTTTCTTAATTTTTAATTATTTTCTTCAATTTCGGAGTAGGTTTTAAAATTTGACAATTTTTTCAGTCAATTTTAAATTATTTTCTTTATTTTTCAATTATTTTCTTCATTTTTCAATTAACTACTTCAATTTCCACTTATTAATTTAAATTACAATTATCCATTTCAAGATTTTAAATTATTTTTTTCAAATGTTAATTATAGATATTCTTTACTTTTTTAATTAATTTTTTCAATGCATTATTATTTTAAAAAAAATTTAATCGTAAACTGCGGGTGTTTTTTGTGATAAATAAATAAATTATCTTCTTTTTTTGTTCAATACTTTTTATTGTCTTCTCAAAATTTTAATTATCAATTAAATATTACTTCAATATACTTTTTAGTAATATTGTTTTATTATGTTTTGACTTGAAATGTCAATTGTATTTTTTAATTCTTTCAATAATTTCCATCCGTTTTAAATTTTTCTTTAAATTTTTTATCAATTTCTTTAATATTTTATTTTTGAATTATTTTCTTCAAATGTAGTAATTTTTTCTGAAACTCCTTTATCCACTTTTAGTTGTTTCCTAAAATTCTAGTTACTTTCAAGTTTTTTATTTTTCAATTTATTTTCTTCAATATTATCTATTATTTTCTTAAAATTTCAATGCCATTTTAGCTTCTACTATCTTCTTAACTATTTTCTTAATTTTTAATTATATTAATTATAGTTTAATTATTTTTTTATATTTCAATTTTCAATTATATTTGCCATTTTTCTCACAATTTTCTTCAATTCTCTTTTATATCCTCCAGTTTTTCAATTTTTTTCTTTTAATAAATTATTTTCTCAAAGTTTCTAATTATTTTCTACAGATTGACGGGATTGATTTTCGACCTTGAGAGCCGTAAAAAGATTCTTATGAATCTTTTTTTTTCTTATGATTTTTATTATTTATTTGCGCACTTTTAATTTTTAATAAATTTAATAAAATGTACATACATTAAATAAGTTCAATAGGAATTTAGGAATTTATTATTTTCTTTTTTGTTTATCATGAATTTGTTATATAAAGAATTCTCAATTGATTTTTGTTCATATCTCATTTTTCTCAATATTTTCGGTATCCTTTCTTTGCATTCTTAACTCATATGTACCTGCATATTCTCAGAAAATAATGTATTGATTTTATAAAAACGTAACAAAAAACTAAAAGGTCGCATGACTTGACACATACGTTTTCTATTTAATTTTATCCAACTGATGACACAACGTAAATATTTAAAGATATTTTGGAAATACTTATTATGTACAAACTATAGCTGAAAATTTTGTTCACATTATGAATTTTTTTCTTTTTCTATCAAGAAGGGAAATTTTAAAAGAATAATATTTAAAGACTAAACTCTGATTTTATTAATATAAATAAAACATTTAACATTATTCTGAAAATATTTAGTAATGTTTAAATATAATTCTTATTTTTCTTTTAAACTAATTTGAAATTTCGAAAATTAAATGCTATGTGCTTTATTAACTCCTTTAGAGAATATATTAATTTTTTTCTAGTTTAACAACTTCCCCATTCATTGTTTATGTATCGCGCACTTATGAATTTTGAGTTCATTATAAACTGTCGTAAAATACAATTTGTATGAATATAATTAATATTAAAAACAGCTGAAAATGTTGAAAATTTGTGATGATAATAAAAAAGATAATAATAATAATATCAGCATGAAAAAATTGAACCTCTTTGCATTTTGACAAATATTTCCCTCCAGGATATAGCATTGGAATCTACTCTTAAGGTTTATGTTAAGTCATAAATTCGAAGTATCATCCAATTTTATACGAACTTCCCTTAAGGGACGTCACGTTGCATCGATAGAATTTCTTACAGTGAAGAATAGTGTATTAAACTAAAAGGTCTTAAAAAAAAGTGCAAAGATTGTGAAAAGATGATTCGAAGAAACATTATATTTAAATAAAAATTTTCAAGAGTCATTTTCTTCTACCCGATAAAATAACAATTTAAATCACGTGAAAGAAAATTCTCTTGAAAAAAAAAACCCGGTAATCTTAAATAAAAGTAGAATTTTTAATTTATACCAAAGGTGTACTTTAATATTTAAAAATTAATCCTGAAAAAGAAAAATATTCTTGTACGCTTTAAATACTTTTATCTTGTTTAATACCCGTAGTAGCAAAATGCAACCAAGAAATGTTAATGGTCTTAAGGAAAAAGTGAAACGAAGCCACATTTCATCTTGCAAGTTTAAAAAGTAATATAAAAATTTTTCGGTTAATTAAGGGTACTTCTTGTTGGCTTTCTTTATCACTGTCCGGGTGGTCGTTATTTTTAAAAAGCTTTGAAAAGCAGAATCACGTTTAAGACGAGGTGAAAAAAAAGAAGAATTTTAAAGTGCATTTACTATTGAAATAAATAATTTTCATGGATCTGTAATTGTGAGAGAATTTTATTTTCATATAAATTTCTTCACCTGGGCGCTTAATAGAGTTGGACTTTTGGTGTGTGGCCACACGGCTCAGACATTAATTCAGCATCCACTAATTTTGCCCTTGCAGATTTATTTAATTACATAATTAGAGCACAAATTAGTGCTTTTCGCAGAAAATTGGTCTCGCATTCTGCAAATTCTCGTATTTATGATATTAATAAAGATATCGATAAATGCTGTTGTTTATTATTTAATACTATAGCATATTTAATAATTTAGCATTCAATATAATTTTGTTAATATCAAATAAATTAAAATATTTGTTTGAACAAGTTAAAGAGACAAAATGTTATCAAACTGATAACTAAAGTTTTGATTTAAGTGTGGAGAGCAAAATTAAATTGAATCTTGCAGGAAGATGGAGTAAATAAGATGTGTAAACAAAGTGAGAGAGTTTGTTAGTTAAAAGAAAAAATAAGAATATAGAAAGCTCAAGGAAAATGATTTTTAGTTTTGTTTGCATATGCTAATAATTTCCTGTAGAGTTTATGAATTATTTACTTAGATCCAGCTCACGAAGAGTGACATTATGCTTGGTATTATGGAAAAGTTACACAGCAAATACGAAGGAGCAAATAAAGTCCGGCGACTAAGGGGAAAAAGTGTGAAGGATAATAACGAAAAAGAGGTCACTTTCTTGAATAGAAAGATAAAAAGGACTCACCTCAAAGCTCAAAATTCCACTGTGATCCTGGTCCAGAGTGTTAAAAACATAATGCGCATACTGGCTCGCGTTCGCTGTAATAAAAATTATTCTTTATTTCTTGCCGTTCTTTAGATTTCATTTTCAATTTACAAAATACTTTATAAATTATTCAAAGTACATTTTTTTTTATCAACCGGTTTAATATTCTCGGGATATTATAACATTACTTTTTTCCCAGAAGAAAAGTTTCTGAGGTTAATGGGATGTAAATTATAAAAAATGATGTTGTGGAAAGTGTCATTTTGAGTAAAGTATTTCAACACATTTTCTAAATCCGCAGATCTGCTTGTCGTAATTTTTTATGACTTGTTACTTTTTAGGTATAAAGTTGCAAGTCTCTTTTAGGGGTGCACAGTAAGAAGGGCAAACTTCGTATCTTGTTTACGATAAGATCGAGTCTCTTGAAGATCTTAAATTTATTATAACTTGAGTACATAGAAGGAAGCCAATGGAATTGAACATGGAACAATAGAGATAGTGACTTGTATGCTTTAGAACGTCTGGTACATGCTGCTTCTAAGCACGTACTACCCAAATCACACAACATAATTTAGGTCATGCTTAAAATCCCCAAAGGAATTTACTCGGTATTTTCTCGCTATACTCGTTCGAAAGTACAACTTTTGAATTGAGAATCCTCGAGGATTCTTTAAGAGCTTTGCCAAGTGAGGGAGCAAAGAAAAAACCATATTTCAAACATTCCTCTTGACATTCAATGGAAAACCGAGTCACTTCAGAACCACTTCAACTATTTGACAAATTGATGATTTCGCTTAATCACTTCAAATATAGTTTAATGATTTCTCTAATGAGGAGATGTGAGATATTCTAATTATATTATTAGGATATTTTTTCTTGTTTGCCAATAGGAACCGATCTTTCTTTCGTAGAGTTTCGTCTTTCTTTATTGCTCTCGTTAAATTTCTTGTAGAAAATTAGCAGTAAAATTTTTAAGATTATATATCGAGTAAGTCTCTATGCTTACGGGGAATTTGTAGTAACTAGACTAACAGATTTTTGAAGTCATAATAGAAAATTCTAGACACGGACGAGAGAGCTAGTATGGAACTTTATTTCTAAAGAGGAGCTCGTCTATTAGTTTGGCAAACGACTAGGTCTTTCTTCGTATGGATTCCTCAAGAGACACTTGGCTTGTAGTGAGAAGTAGTGCTTTTCTAAAAGAGATATCTTAGCAGTGTCACTGCTCTTTCCAGACTGCCGTTTAAGCCGCAAAGACTGTTTATTTATACCTGACGCGGCGACTGCGCAGAACAAAGCTAGCGCTGATTGGTGAATAGCGTTGTGCCGCGAGGTTTTAACAAGACCGATGCTCTGCTCAGTCTGACATATGAGTCGCGATGCGCGAGTATTTATACCCGACTCGGCGGCTGCGCGGAAGTAGGCGTGCGCTGATTGGTGGCTGGCGTCTAGCCGCGAGGTCTTAGCAGTACCGCTCCTCTGTCCATTCTGCCGCCTGGGTCGCGATACGCAAGCATTTATACCCGACGCGACGACTGCGCAGAACCAAGCGCGCGCTGATTGGTAGAGCGTCTCGTCGCGAGATCTTACCCGTACCGTTTCTCTACTCAGTCTGCCGTCTTGCATTTTTTTGCATTTTAAAACTTCTTTATCAATTAATATTGTCAAATAAAAATTACAGATGATAACAAGGTAAATGCAGCTTGTCAGTTCAGTGTATGAACTTTAATTCTAATTCGTTTGTGAGATCAAGGTGTTATATTTGTATTATTTATTTGGACGCAAATATCATAAGTTTTATAATAAGTTTAGCTAAAAAATTTGTTAAAAAAACTATAAATTTAGTGTGATGTTTTTAACAATTAGATAACAGTTAAACAACAGTAATATAAAAATAGATTTTTTTAATTTTGGAAATAATAGAAAAGTATCAATTATTAGAATACTATTTATTATTAAAGCATGGTAAGGCATCTTCTGTTTTTGTTTGAAGGGCATCTCATCAATATACCATTGTAAATTATAAAATCTTCTTCTATTTTATGCATTGGATTAGAATAAAATTTTTTAGTTAGGTGATATATATATATTTTAATTAGTTCTAATTTATGTTTATTATGCAGGAATGAATTAGAAGTTTTAGGACTTGAATTTGTAGCCATTGTAATAAATTTATTTTGCAAAATTTGTAAGAAGTTAAAAAGAGTATTTGAGATACCAGACCAAAGAGGAGCAGAATAAGTAATTATTGGTCTTATGATTGATTTATATGGTATTATTTTATTTTTAACATTAAGATTACTTTTTCTACCTATCAGATTGATGAGAAGCCCTTTAATTGAATAAGCCTTTCTTTTTATATTGTCAATATGTGCTCAGTATATTGCTCATTATTTAAAGAGTTTGTAGATTAATCTCTCATGCCAGATAGTGTCAAATTCCTTTTCTACATTAAGCATTACTAGCGCTGTAGATTTATTTATATTGATATTTTTACTGATATAATTCGTTACTCTAAAAAGTTGCATAACAGTGCTTCTATTTTGAACAAAACCAAATTGTTCAGGAATTATGATTTTATTTTTAAGTTCAAATATTTTTATTCTATTATGAATTATTTTTTCAAATAATTTACTTAGAGTTGTTAATTTATCAGGAATGCTGCTCTGCTCAGTCTGACGTTAGAGGTGCGATGCGCGAGCATTTATACCCGACCTGGCGGCTGCGCGGAAGTAGGCGCGCGCTGATTGGTGGCTGGCGTCTAGCCGCGAGGTATTTGCAGTACCGCTCCTCTGTCCACTCTGCCGCCTGGGCCGCGATACACGAGCCTTTATACCCGACCCGGCGACTGCGCAGAACCAAGCGCGCGCTGATTGGTCGAGCGTCTCGTCGAGAGATATTACCCATACCGTTACTCTACATAGTTTGCCGTCTTGGCCGCTATGCACAAGCATTTATACTCAACAAGGCGACTGCGCAGAACAAATCCAATATTTAACTAATTTGAGTCGCGGGTTAACTAAAGCGGCTACAGTTGACACATGCAACCGCCAAGTTTAAAAATATATCATCCCGCGTAATAATACAATCAACTTACAAATACAATAATCCGTTACAGTATGCCATCTAAATCGTTATTTTGCTTCTCTAATGTTCTATCTGGTAAAATCTTAGCCTCAAATAATTTCAATGAAAGCCATGATAGATTGCATATTAACTTATTTATTAAAATTGCTTGTTCCTTAATCACTCATTTCCCAAACAAACATCCTGTTTTGTTTTCATCACCAAGAAATAAAATATTTTTCACAATTATGTTTCTGAATATATAAACCATTTGTTTATTTAAAGCCTGTAATAAACCCTTTGTTGCGAAGAAATACACTTGGGACTTTGCTTGAAAAAAGATCTAGATTAACGAGAGAGAAAGAAAAGATCTAATTAAGCGTTATAACTTACGGATTCGGCTTTAATTAAGGGAACCCTGTAAATAATATGCTCGACCGTCTGATTTATAGCACTTTTTACTACTCACCAAGGAATTCTTCCCTTCCCCTTGTCCGACTTTTCAAGTTAATTTTTATGACTCTATATGCACTACTAAGTTTTTCCAAACTTTTTTAATTACTAGAGTGACACAAGGTTTTTTCGAATCTTAGTTTCCAATATTATATCAAAGTGCTCTCTTTTAACAATTTTTATTCTTGACAAACAACGTTTATACTGCTTTGTTAAAAATATTTTTGTTAAATAATTCTTTTCACTTTTCAAAGAGATTTACTTTAAAGTTAAATATCTGTGCTCCGAACAGCTTTTTGTATGAATTTAAATGTTAAAAAGCTTGATGACGTTGAAAAATAAATAACCTACGGTATAAAGGCGGCTTTGTTAACAAAATTAGTAACGTAATAATAAATAAATTGTTCTCATAATATTCTAATTATATAATCAACATATTCAATAGACTTATTTTATTTTTTACAAAATTTTCTTAGAAAAAATACTTCTTGCAACTCTGACATTTATTTCCAGATTTTAAAAACCTTTTTGAACACGTAGATAAAATCTTTTTCATTTTCAGCGAAATTTATTTTTGTGGGATGTAAAAAGAAAAATAAAAAAACAAAAAGTGCATTAGAGGAAGACTTTAAGTAAAGCTATCATTGTTGTGCCTGTTCACTGGGCGTGAAAGATTACCTGTCAGCAACTGTGGCTTTTCATGAGATAAAATACAGTGAAATATACTTTTTTTGTGATGCCCAATACAGGAAGTGAACTGAGGGGTGGTCATGGATGTTATATCGAGAATTGAAATCGCATCACGTATGTAAGCTAGGAGGGTGCTTAAATTTACTGCAAGTTGAGTAGAACATGGGAACAAAAAAGTTCTGTGTATTGGCACGGAAGAAAACTGAACGAGCAGAAGCATGTAATCAGCATTTTACTGGACTAACGGTTTACTTTTTTCTCGACTCTGTTCTGATTTTATTTTTCATCACTGTACATAACGATGTCCTTGTGACGTGATAATTTTACGGATGTGGCACACGTATTATTTTCCATTTCCCAAGATATGTGAAAAGATGTCTTTTTCCTCATTTCTCTACCCTTTCTTCTTTTTGTAACTCCTTTTTCTTTATCTACCAATACAACATAATTCTGACTGAGTACAAGCACGTTCCTGTAAAGTTTATTACGCTTTCTGATTAATTATGTGTGTTTCGTTTACGTGATAAAACTATAAATTACATCATCTATTTGTTGTCGAATGATTACAAAGAAGATTATGTAACATGATATTTTGAAATTATGATAGTTGTAGGGAAATTTTAAAACATTCAATTGCATAATTAATATCATGAAATATCAATGTGTGAAATTTAATGTAAATTTATTAATAAATAAGGTTAATAATAATGTCAGAAATTGAAATATATTGAAAAAAAAGTATAAATTATTAAATGGTAAAGAAGCATTAAAAATTGACAATCGATTAAATAAACTTAGGAAAGAGCAAATTCTTTTATAATTTATACTTGGACTGACAATAAAAAGTTTTAAAAAGAGGAGCTAACTTTATTCCATTTATTTTAAGAGTCAACTACAGGGATTTTCCTTTCTACGCGTTGACTTTATTAGCACACTTATTAAATAGAGAATTCAATGTCTTTTCGAAGTCGTTTTAAAAGTCGACATTTGAAGAATGCGTTTAAACAGATCTTCGTAGTTTCTTGTATTACGTTATAAAATATTTACTACTTTTAAGGACACTTTGGTGTTTAATTTCTTTTATTTGATAAAACATTTGCAGCAAAAGTGATAGTTCCTTTTTTTTCTAAAGAGTTATAAAATGGATAAAAATTCAATTTACGGTTCTTCTACCGGAAACGGTTGACACTTTAACCGAAATAGATGACTCGAATTTTGAAATATAGAACGTGAGAAATGTTTTGAAGACTTTCAAATCAGAATTGTTTGGCATTGCAAGATTTAGAGCAAGATCCTTCGATTTGAAAGTTATTTCTAGATTTGCATTTTAAAAGCTTTGTTTGGTAGAGCTTCTTCAGGATTTTGAGAGAAATTTTTACAGTTTATAATGTCGTTCAGTTTTGTTAAATGTTACACTGGTTTGTATTATTTTATCTAACCACAAAAGAAATAAATGAATGAATTAAATTATTCTAATAACTGCGACTTTTTTAAATAAAATTTTTTTAAGAAGGTTTTGTAGAAAAGAAAGCATTGATAGCGGAGGATCTGTAAACAAAATCTAGCTTCATTTTCGTTTACGAATAAAAAGAGGAGCGCCGCTATTAATTTAGCAAATATTTCACTGCTTCCAAATCCAACACATTTATTAATTAATATTGTTAAATAAAACTTATAGATAATAACAAGGTAAACGTAGGTTATCAGTTCAGTGTGTAAACTTTAATTCTAATTCGTTCGTGAGATCAAGGTGTTATATTTGTATTATTTATTTGGATGCAAATATCATAAGTTTTGTAATAAGTTTAGCTTAAATTTTTTTTTTAAAAAGCTATAAATCTTATGTTATGTTTTTAACTAGATAATATTATAACAGTAAAACAACAGTAATGTAAAAATAGATTTATTTCAATATTGGAAGTAATCGATAAATATCACTTATTAGAATACAATTTTTTAGTTAAGTGATATATATATATATATTTTTTTTAATTGGTTCTAATTTAAAAAGAATTAAATTTCCTTTTTAATTTAATATAGAGGAGTTGAAATTTGATTTCAGGAAGGTGAATAGCACATAAAAAACACAAATATTTTTTATGTAATTTGCTTTTTTATTTTTAAGCAACGTTTCGATGAATACTGTTTGTCATCCTCATCAGGCTAATAACGAGACAAAAATACACAATTAAACAAAAAACACTATTAAAAACTATAAAACACAATTTTTTGTTAAACAAATTTAAAAAATTATAAAATACCTAATCGTCAAATTTAACGTTACATAGTAACTCGTCGAACAGTTTTAAAAAGGCATGTCAGATGGTAACAAGCATCTTGTCAAGACTAAATTAAATTTAATAAATAAATTACATTGGAACGAAAATAGTGAAAGAGTTGATGAACTTAAAATGTAAACAATAATATAAACAGAGTTAAAACTGAAATCATGAGTTTAATTTACTGATTATAGGAAAATAAATTTTATTCAAATATGAAATATCATTTTTTTTATTTAGGGTAAAATTATTATTTTTAATGAATAACGTTTCTAAGATAACGCTTTTTAAAATCAGATTCACGATCAAGGATGAAAACATTTTCCCAATCAAACTTATGATTTTGTTTAAGTTGGTGTAAACTCACTACTGAAGAGTTATTTTTTAGAGTTATGTGTTCGTTGACACGTTCTTCAAGTGCACGTTTAGTTTCACCAACATAACATACTGAACAATCTTTACAATTAAATTTATAAAAATATTCGTTTCATTTCATTTTTTAGAACGATCTTTGCCAAGCTTAACAATCGATTTATAATTTTTTTTAACAATAGGTATGGATTGAATATTGTAAGATTTAAAAATATTTGACAAACTTTCGGAATGTGTTTATACAAGTTAGATTCTAGTAAATTTATTTTGCAAAATTTGTAAGGAGTTAAAATGAGTATTTGAGATACTAGACCAAACAAGAGCAGAAAAAGTAATTATTGGGCTTATGATTGATTTATATAGTATTATTTTATTTTTAACATTAAGATTACTTTTTCTACCTATTAAATTAATGAGGAGCCCCATCATTGCATAAGCCTTTCTCTTTATATTGTCAATATGTACTCGGTATATTAAACCATCTACTGCTTTTAAATCCAACACATGAGTACTGATTGTTAGTAAGAAGTATTATCGATACAGAGAGATCTTAACAGTGCCACTGCTCCGTCCAGACTGTGTCCCGAACCGAGAAGTTCGTTCACTTATACTCGACCCGGCGACTGCGCAGAACGAAGCGCGCGCTGATTGGTGGGCACCGCTTTACGGCGGAGATCTTGACAGTGCCACTACTCCGTCCAGACTGTCGCCTCGGCCTTGAAACCCGTCTATTTATACTCAACTCGGCGACTGCGCAGAACAAAGCGCGCGATAATTGTCGAATACTTATCGAAGAGAGAAGCAGATGCTCGATATTTTTATAACTTTTACTTCACATTTTCGAATTTATTCCTTTCTGTCGCTTCAACCTTGAGTTCGAGTCTGTGGTTTTTATATTTTAAAATAGATCAAATTTAAAATTTAAATTTATATATACTCAAATTTAAATATACCTATACTTATTTCTTATCATCTATTGACAGTTTAAAATTTAAATTATTTTTAAATAAATAAAAGACAATGATACTCATTTTCTTGACTGAGCAATCATATTTTTGGGAACGGATGGTTGTTTAGATAACCTTGTATACATTTTGAAGAGTGTCATTTAAACATGTTTTAAACTAGGTATAAAAGTGATTCGATCAACACTCACCTCCTTGAGGGAAAAACTGGGAATAGATGCACTTGAAGTTTTCTTCTCGGACGACTCCCGTGGGGCACTGGGCTTTGAATCCTCGATATATCCTCTTCAGCTCAGCTTCAGTAAATCGAGTTGCTCTGCAAAGACTCGCCAATGAGTCTGGACGATATCTCGGTATTTGTTCTTCTTCGTATTCGGAGTCTGTGAAACGACGATACATTTCAAACAATAAATTATATTAAAATTTTCTATAATCAAACTCCAAGCAAATAATTTAATTTTCGTACAAATCCAATCAGCTCAAGATCAAAAAAATATTAACTATAAATATGTCTGTTGTGTAAACTATAATTTTTTTAAAATTAATTAAATATGATAAGTATAAAAATAGAATAATAATAATAAATATAATAAAGAGAATATAAAAAGAATTATAAAGTCGAAGAATATAAAAATATAAGTAAAAAGATTATATAGGTTAAGAATATCAAAATTATAATATTGCAAATATAATAAATATTAATTAAAATAAAAATTGAAAAATCAGAAGAGGAAAGGTAAAAGATATGCATTGAGAAAAAATTATTTTCTTCATGAAATATTTATTGAGACTAAACAAAAATGGTTTGAATTAAGAATATGTAATTTAAACACATTTTCTTCTCAGTGCAGGAAATTACAAAAAAAAATCTTATGTCGATTTTGTACAAGTTGAAAATGTGCTAAAAGATATTTAATTAGTATTAAATGAAAAATTATATTGAACTATTCGAAAATATCAATAACTGTTTGCAGAAACGTTAAAACCTAATGAAATATGTAAAACTATATAGAGATTTATATAAAAGAATCTAAAAATATTCGAAATTATATTATAACCTATTAAACATAAATGTTATTTATAAGCATATAAATTAAATTATACATTTAGAAAATTTATACACTGATTGCTTCAAAATTACCAAAAATTAAAAGACTTTCGATGAAGAAGGTGGTAATGAAAAATACTATGATAGAACAGTTTTTTTAATTAACAAATTTATTGGAAATTCAACATTTAATTTAATAATTTTTTTAGCTCACAATTAAAACCAAATTTAAGAATATTTATTAAAAAATTAACAAGATAAATTAAAAATATGTTTTATACTCGATTTGCGAATTTATTACTGTTTACATAGTAAACAAAAAATTCTTTTTAAGGATGCTTATACCCTCAAGCGGTTCTCATTCTATCGGACCATGATAGTCAATATTTTTTTAATTTCATTTCTTCTTATAATTTGGTTTCTAAATAGTATTTTGTAGTTAAAATCATGACACAAACAAATTTTATTAAAAAAAAATTTTTTAATTGAAAATTTCAAGCTTTTAAAATTTTTTCTTCCTGATTATTTCAAAAAAGTGAAGAATTACTAACCTTGAATGACATTTTCTTAGCAACGGTACGGTAAATTAATTAAATATTATTGTAAAAGTTGTATTATATTACAGTTAAAAATATATTAGTTTTTTTAAAAAATTTGTAGAACCGTGTTTTTTTAATTAATTAAAATATAGTCATTTTGGACGTTTTGTTACTGTTTCCATGTAAAAGTCCAAACTTTATAAATTTATATCTTAAAAACAATACGGTAAAATTCAATAAAATTGTAACAGTACATGTAAAGTAATGCATTTAATATGTCATTAAAATTTTATAAGAATCTGTAGAAATTGGTTTTTTGGATAAACATCCTTAACTGCTTCTTTTTTTATTTTACTCTAGATTATCCACTATGGTGGTTTAAAAAATCAAAATTTGCAAATATTGATTAAAGGCCAACAGAAAAAAACACCACCCCCCATAGTAAATTTAACGTTTTTAAGTAAATAGGTCTAAAATATTATTTTTCAAATCGTTTTTTTTATAGATTCTTTTTACTTAATAAAATACAAGACTGGCTTCATTTTTAAATTACTTTTTAATTGTTTAAACAATTTTAATTTGTTAAAAAAAAAAATTTACATTTTCTGTTTTAACTAAATATTTTAAAACCTTAGAATATTTTATATTTTAAATAACAAAGTGAAAAACAATTCAGTTGCTTTAATTTCTTTGATTTAATATAATTAATTCAATTAATTAATTAATTTGAATTTAGTTGAATGTTTAAAAATTAAAATTGTTTAAAATCAACTTTTCATTGAATTCAGCTACAACAATATAATATGGTTGTTGTCATTTATCACTGAAGAATTGTAAAGAAGTTATTTATCTATAACTTGCAGTATACATTCAATTGTTTAAACAATTTTAATTTGTTTAAATAATTTAGGTTTCTTGTATGTTCGAAATTAAATATTTTTTTTTTTTAATAGATTTCGATTCTTCAGTTAGTATTGAAAGAAAATTTTTACATAAAATATTTTGTTTACTTGTATAAACAATTTAATTTGTTTAAAACAAGTTATCACTAAATTCACCTGACATCAAATTTTTTTTTTTGCTTCTTTCATTCAAGAAATTTCACGAACTTTCTTGTCTAGCTAAACTTAATAAAACGTTTTTAAGTGATTTTAAGTGATTTTGAACAATTTTAATTGTTTACAAAATCAATTAAATTAAAGCAATTAATTTAATTAATTAATAGTCAGGGCTAGTTTTAAACAATTTTAATTGTTTATAAAATCGATTAAATTAGAGCAATTATATTTTTTTTCTCTTAGTAATTTAGAAAATTATAAGCTTTTAATATATTTAATTAAAACAGAAAAAATAAAAAAATTGTTTAAACAATTGAATTCATATTGCGAATTATAAATGAATAACTTCTTTATAGTTCTTTAATGAAAAATGCAAAAAACTATATAATTTTAGTTAAATTTAATGAAAAGTTGATTTTAAACAATTTTAATTGTTTAAACAATCAATAAATTAAATCAATTATATTTCCTCTCCTTTTGCTATTTAAGAAACTGTAAGCTTTTAAAATATGTACTTAAAACAGAAACTATAAAAAAAAATGTTTAATAAATTGAAATTGTTTAAACAATTAAAAATTTATTTAAAAATGAAGCCAGCCTTGTATTTTATTAAGTAATAAAATAAATAAAAAAAAATTAGAAATGGTAAATTTGCTTTGAGGAGTGGTTTTTTAAGGCACCCCCAAAGAGGGTCAGTTTGCAAAAAAAAAATAATAATCGACGGTTTCTTCAACTTTAAACATTTATCGAGGCCTCATAAATTTCTGATTCTTTTTTAATAAAATTTAGAACATTTTTTTGCAAATTTTAAAAAAGGTTTTCTTATGTATTTCTAATGGGAAAATAGGGGGTACAAGCGGCAACCCTGAATATTGGCAGATCGAAAAACAAAAAAATACGGGTAATTTTTTTTCTTATTTGCAGCCAATTTTCGTAGGCCTTTAATCAATATTTGCAAATTTTTTTTTTTGAACCACACTACTATACGCATAAAAGATTTCATACATCCAAAACAATTAAAAAAATGTTTAAATATATATTTTATAAAAAATTATGAATAGGAAACTTACTCCAACCACGGGGTAAATAATCTAATTTCTCTTGAATTAAAAAAATTCTAATCGGACAAAAACTGAAATACTAAAATTATCATAACAGTAAATTCGTAATTTGTATCATTTTAGACAGAACCTGAAAATAAAGGCTCTAAATTGAGTTAAATGTCAGTATCCCTGGACTTTTAAAATTCATCTCTTTTATTTAGATAATGGAATAATTTTCCCATTTTTCACGAAATTACAGATACCGAAGAATTAAGGGAAGGGGTGGATTTTTAAACAGGTCTATTTAAATGCAGAGCATGCACGTTTACAGAAGAATGAAACTGGAAGATGTGACGAAAGATTTAAAAACTAGATCGTTGCTAAAAATTCGTATAAAGTAAGAAAAAGGATGTGGTATCTAGATTGAGGCGAGATGGTTAAATCGGGAATGATGAAAAATGGAGTGAGGGAAAGGGAAATGGTGAGAATATTGAGAAAAAGAGAAAGGAAACGAGTGACGGTGTGCAACTCAGTTTTACTTGAGAATTGTAAAAAGAGACTCCATTTTCTTTTCTAGAGATAAGAAAGTTGTTTCTCGCACAAACCAAGAAAACCTAGTAGATAACCGACTTTTTGTCTGGTCTTCACATACTTTTTTTATTTTCAACTCTAGCAGTATAAGGGATGATTGTAAAAAATGAAACTGTTGGAAATTGTATATAAGTAAAGCAAAATATTGAGTTTCAAGGGAAAAAAATTCAGGGAAACTTTTTTTTTTTTTACTAATTTGCAAAATAAATAAAATTTTTTTATTAAGTTTATCGCAGTATGTGCTGCTAAAAGCTTCTCGCACTTTGGCACAAATTTAAAGTCTCTAATTTGGCAAATAAAAAGTGCAGCATTAACGTTTTTGCTAAATTTTTTTTTTTTTTTTACTGGATCACTGAATTCTGACCTGACTAATAGTATTTAATAACGATGTCGTGACTCGATAAATTGAGTTTGTTGGGGGAATGAGGTTTCAGTCGTTGGATATATTTAGATCAAGTCACGCTTACTTGCGTATTTTTTTTTCTGCAAGTTGACGTGTCCCTTTAAAAAAGTCGACATTTACAAGTATTGAGACGCATTATCGTCTGATCTCTGCTTTATATTTGTTCATTTATCACAATTTGATGCTTTATTATTCGTAAATAACTTCTTACCATATTTCACACATATTTCATACATTTCTTCACACACGTATAATCATTTCTTCACGCAATAAATTTTCCGTAAAGTCAAATTAATTGGTTATTCATATCAGACTTTCGGGATTTATTAGACTGAATTTATTATTGCTGATTGTACACAGAACTAGAATTTATTGACAAGATTTTTCCTTTGTTTTGAAAAAAAAACTTCTGCACATTTTTTTCCGCATGGTTGACAATTTTGGAATAATTTTTAAAAATTGTTTCTCCATTTAAATTTAATTCGAAAGGGACCTAATTTGATTTCAAAGTCGGCCAAAATGTGTGGATAATTTGAAAAAGAACGTTGGATGCCAAGACTATGAAAAAGAATAAATTTGTCTTTATCGTGTAACTAATTCTGATTTTTAAATCGCCTGCCAGCTTTTCTATCTAATGTTTCAGAGGAGAGAAAATGAAATATTACGGTTGTGCACGTCAAGCTAAAATTACTATGGGCAAAACATTTTTAAAGAAGAAATTATACCACGACCACATTATTGTACATTCTACGTTGAAGTGTTTAAAAATCGAATTATTTCACCAGCCCGGGAATTATGCATTTTTTGTTAAAAAGGAAATAGTGATTTTTTATGTATCAAAGTCCGTAACATTTATTTTCATTAGCTGTCCCGACTAGTGTTGAATTCTCTGAAATTTTAACGTGGACTACAAGGCGTGAGTTGTGTGTAATGTATGAAGTACTTCACACTCGAGATTTTTATACCAAACAGGATTTTAAAATTTTTTGAAACTTTTATAAATTGCAAAATAAAATAAAGAAACGTTTTAATTTATCAAATTATTCGTATGTGCATTTAGGTACAAAATTGTTAATTTAGAAAATTGAATTAATTTTCAAAAATTGCAAACATGTTTTAATTTATTTTTAAAGACCGTTCTAATTTACAAAATTGGAAAACTTTTAATTAAGATCCAAGTGAAGCGACTCCATTGAAATTCTAGTGAAATTTCTATATGGAATTTCGATGAAATCGTTTCACGTGCAAACTTAGAAAACTGTTTGAATTTGCAAAATTTAGTTTCTGTTTAACAAAAGATGGGTAAATACTTTTCGGTCGAATAATTAAAATTTCTTTAATGCTACAAAAAGAAAATTGGTAAAGTTAACAAAGTAAATTGTAAGGTAGAAGGATTATGAGTTTTTTAAACTGTACTGACCTAGAAAAAATTAACTTGCTTTTAAAAAAAATAACTTGACCTTTAATTATTAAAAAATTTTATGTATACTCTGATAACTTAACCGGTGACTTTACCAAATAGAATAGCTTACAATTTTGCTAATGAAAGTAAATTAATTTAATTTGTAAAATTGTAAAGTTTAATTAATTCTAAAACACAGAAAAAATAAATCAGTATTTGAAAATACTGTTCTTCCCGCCTTTCAAGTGTAAGAGCGTCTTCTGCTTGGACTGATATTTCTGATTTCTAACCTTAAAATAAAAACTTACGTCAAACGAATTTAACGAAATAAACAACAATTAAACAAAGTAGAGAAGAAGTTGAAGTGTCTTTGTTTGCGCCAAAATTAGTGACAAAGACAAAATTGATTCATGGTCTTTAAAATTCGACGCATAAAAGAAAAACAATTCATATTTTGAAAAATAAGTCATATTCTCGAATTCACTTGAAAGTTCACAATAATTTCGAATTCGTTTTTATAACAATAAGTTTACACTAAATAGTTATATACTAAACTAAATAAATATTTATATATAAAACGATTATATTGTTTTTGAAAACAACATAAAATTGCGTATTTGATATTCATAAAATAAAAAAAAAGTAATTAATTTGTAAGCTTTAATAATATTTGTGTCACAAAATATACTTTCATTTGTTCGCGTTTATTTTAACGATAAAAATAATGTCGGAGTAATAATACCTGTGAAAAATAAAAGTTTGCAATTTTTTGATAAAATTTAAATCATGTAGCACTTTGTGCAAATTTTCTAAAGTTTACAACTTTTTTAACAATGACGAAAGTTGACAGGTTTTTACTATAAAGCAAGTTCTTGTAACCCAACATATCAGCACTGATCATAAAAAAGTGTAAATACAATTTTATGGAAAATGAATATTGCATTTTCAGGTATTTGATTTTTTAGTACGTCCTCTCTTTGTTCAAGCTTCGCGAAATCCCATTAACTGTGAGGTGGACATTTTCAAAGTTTCTGAAATAAATTGGATCGTTTGCTCGCAGTTTTTAACTATTAATTTCCTCTCTCAACTCTATCACTTTTGGCTTTGAATCTCGAAATTCTGTAATTACTGGCTTTTTTCTAGTTTCCTCCTGTGACTGTAATTTAAAAAAATGCACGAATCGAAAAGAATTTAGTTCTGTAATATTTTGCTATACTTGTCCACTTTATCAGTTTTAAAATATTACAATTAATATTTTCAGTTTTATTCTAGAATTTTATATTTGTCTTTAAAAATATATAATTAATTAATTATTGTAAGGTTTTTTAATATAATGAGTTCTTTTTCAAATTAATAATAATTGATTAAATTATTATATATATATATATATATATACCATCTAGTGAATTGATTTAATTAAATATTTTCAAAGTTAGTCTCCAAGCTTACATTAAACAAACTAGTCAGGACTTTGTGATTAAATATCAAAAGGCTAATTTAATGTTCGCAAAATTAGGTTTTGGATCTAATCGAAATTAATAAGGACTGTGACGAATGTTCACAGGACTGTATTAAATGTATTTAAAAATATAATTATAATACTATTATAGCATTATATTATAGCCACGAGTATGTGGCCACTTTCGCGCAAATCGATTAAAAAACATACCTTCATATTTTCAACGATTTCTCTGCAACAAAATAAGTAAGAACAAAATTTTAAAATCCGTTTAAAAGCTTATTAAATTTCACGTAAAACAGTCTAAGTTTGAAGTAATTTCATTAAATAAATTCTGACTTATAAAGTGAGAAAGACAATCTGTTTCCAATAAATAATAAAATTTAAACAATATAATTCCTTTCATTTCATAAAAGTTAAATTAATTATTTTTTAATATTATTATACTGTTTTTAAGATAAAAGTTATAACTGTATTAGAACTGTATTAAATTCTTACAACATATTTATTAATTGTTTATAACAATTTTTAAAAGTATCTCTTCAATTTCAAACTTTTTTTTAACAAGACCATTATTTCAATAATGTTTATTTAAATTTCTTATTAACTTTATAAGTATTATTTAAACAATTTTAAATGGGAAAGAATATCTAAATTAATTATAATTAAATATTAAATTGAACTTATATTTATGAATAGTTTAATTAAATTATTTTTTTAACAGTCATTTCTAGTTTTTTAAACATTATTTATTTAAATACGAAAATTAATACGAATGAATTAAAATTAATTATACGAAGTAATTAATTGTGACTTATTTGCAATGAATAACAAGTTAAAATATACTATTAAAGTAGATTATTATTTTAACTTTATTAGAAATCATAAGGGACTGTTAAATAATAATTTCATTAAACTGTCCAAAATTATAAGTTCAATTAAATATTTAATTATTATAAATTCAGTGATAATTAACTTAATTATTCTTTTATATACAAAATTAATAAATAAAACTTATAAAGTTAATACGAAATTTAAGAAGGTTTATCCAAAAAACCAATTTCTACAGATTCTTATAAAATTTTAATAACATATTAAATGCATTACTTTACATGTACTGTTACAATTTTATTGAATTTTACCCTTCTGTTTTTGAGATATAAATTTATAAAGTTGGGACTTTTACATGGAAACAGTAACAAAACGCGCAAAATGACTAAATTTTAATTAATTAAAAAAACACGGTTCTACACATTTTTTAAAAAAACTAATATATTTTAAACTGTAATATAATACAACTTTCCCAACAATATTTAATTAATTTACCGTACCGTTGTTAAGAAAATGTTATTTAAGGGTAGTAATTCTTCCATTTTTTAAAATAATTAGGAAGAACAAATTTTAATAGCTTGAAATTTTCAATGAAAAAATTATTTTTTAATAAAATTTGTTTGTGTAATGATTTTAACTACAAAATACTATTTAGAAACCAAATTATAAGAAGAAATAAAATTAAAAAAAATATTGACTATCATGGTCCGATAGAATGAGAACCGCTTGAGGGTATAAGCATCCTTAAGTGAAAATTATTTTAATGATGGTTTTGTAAACAAAAATTTTTGAAAGTGAAAATTTTTTTTTTTTTAAATTTTAATGTATTATTAATAAATATGCTGTAAGAACTTGATACAATTCTGATTGATTTTATGAAAACTTATGTTAAATGAAAGGTAAGGTAAAATTATAATGTCTATTTTGAAAACATTTTAATATTATTAAAAAATAATTTATTCAACTTTTATGAAATAAAGTTAATTTTATTGTTTAAATTTCTTTATTTATTGGGAACCGATTGTTCAAAATTTTTTTTTATATTGTAGTAAATAATTTTAAAGGAAATTGTAAACAATTAATTAAAAAATAATTTGAATATTCGTAACTATTTGTTCAATTAGAATTGATTTATTTTTATTTTCGAACTACTGTTCAGACACAACATACCCTCAAATTTTGATTGATATCTCGATAACGGATTACCTTTTTTACTTTTCTAAAGCTTGTTTTAAAGAGGAGCTAATAACGTAAATTTCTACGTTTGAAAAAATATTTTTTATTTCATTTTTCTAGATTTTTCCAGGAGTTAAAATCGGAGAGTTGAAAATCAGAAAATTTGTTAATTTTACTTTTGTCTTTCTCACTTCATAAGTCAGAACCTATTTAATAAAATGACTTCAAACTTCGACCATTTTACGTGAAATTTAATAAGCTTTGAAACGGTTTTTGAAATTTTGTTCTAGCTTATTTTATTGCAGAGAAATCGTTCAAAATATGAAGGTATGTTTTTTAATCGAGTCGCGCTAAAGTGCCCACATACTCGTGGCCGATACTGTATTTGTTTTTATTTAGTTGAATTTAAGATTTTGTGGAATCATAGTTATTTTTCTTTGAGTATTACATCTATTTAATTTAATTGTTTCATAATTATTTTTATATAAACTTCTGATTCTAATTCTTCTAACTTCTCGAACGGGTCAATATTTAGTTTTTGTGAGATAAACATTTAATATGTCGTACTCTTTCTTTTTACACGCTCAAAAACTGCTTGACTTTTACATGAGTTTTTCAGAATGCGAGGAGGTGGTCCTGGTAATCATCATTGTCGTGGATATTAATACTGGTCGTCGTGGGATTGTCCTGGCACATGAGATTGGATGTGAGTCCCGTTTTCACAAGAGTGCCAGGTTCAGAAGATGATGTCGAGGATCGTGTTTATAAACTGTCAAAACATTGGTGTCAGCCATTTTGCTTTTGGCGCTGAACGTCAGCGCCGCTACCACTGTACCTGATTTACGTTCCTCGGTCGATCACCGCTCAATCTGTCCATCCGTGAGTTATGATACTGCGCGTATTTTGAAATGTGATTCGTGTCAGGGGCACCGTGGCGCTTGTGTCGCCGCACTGAAAACTCTTGAAGCACTCTCGCTCTCGTCATTCTGAACTGGTGTGTTTGACCCTTTGGTCGTATTTCTCTTAAAAGTGTAAAACTTTTTAAAAATGTAATTAAATAGGACTGACGGGTCTCCTTTCGTGGCCATTGTGGACCCCAGATGATCTCCTGTATTAACTTTTGTTTATTTTACTGATGGAGTCGGATTTCAGACTATTTTTGTAAATTTCGAGTCAGTGTTCAGTGCACGTAACCTCTGTAAAGAGGCCGTGCCCTGCGGTCGCCTATTCAACTTTTTTTGTAATCTTTCTAGCATTGATTTTTGTTAATAAGTTTGTTATTTGTAGTGCAAATTAAAAATTGTGGTTTGTTCTTGATCCTTATCCCCCACTCTCCGGAAATAACTGTGTTAGTCGTGGCTTATTAATTTTGATTCGATTAAATAAATTGTGTAGATTCATTAGTTTAGTCTTTTATTTTAGTTGTTTTGTTTAGTTATTTATCAATGAAATAACTTGGCGTTAGGGTTTTATTTATTTATTGATTTGCTTTTATTAAACATTAATTTAAATTTAAATATAAACTAATAAAAATGCGTCATAGCACTTTGAGATTATATATTTAAAAGTTAATTAAACATTGAAGAACTTAATCTTGGTTTAATTTACATTGAGCTCGTTTATATCGGTGGCTTAAAAAGAAAGCTTATGCCACTCTTCAGATAGATTTTTCTTTTAAACTTGCCTCTTAAAACCCCAGTGTAAACGAGCTCTCAATTTAATGAATGTTCAAGCCTTTATTACCCAATCTAAAATAATCTTGAAGCCAATTTTTAAAAATACCTATTCAACAATCAAATGAACATGAATTCAAGTTAGAATTAATCAAGAATATCAATAAATTTAGCAATTGACTTAAAAATAAATATGCAAAGAAAAAATGCCTTGCAGAGGAAATAACATTGAGAAATCGTTGCAGAAGAAAGTAAGAAGGAAAGTTTGGTTAAAATTGTAATTATACTGAATCAATAATATAATAGGAATAAAAAACGCTAATTATAAAAGCACTAATGATCATGCTCAGGCGGATTAAATACCTATATCGCACATCATGTCAGCTGGATATTGAAAAGGAAGGGTTAGTGGTTCAGACATCGAAAGCGACCCTGATCTTATAATTATACATGTTTACATTTAGGATTAAAGAAGAGTGATTTAGTGGACTAAATACCTAATGCAAATTTGACACCGGTCCAGGCCTGACGAACATAACTGATTAATCTTCGATAAAGAGGTCTCGGTGGTCTTCTTGGTGAATTTCCCTCCTCCTCATCACCAGTTTCATCCGTGTCAGAAGTACCTGGCGGTGGTCCTACTCCACTGAGTGTTCCAATTTGGTTCCTCTTGCCAAGGATATTCACGACCTCGCGCAATCCTGGTCCGACACCTTCAAGTCCTGGGGGATAATTCGCGGGGGCGACGCCGGAACCCGAAAAATTCGCACCGCCGCCCCCGCGGTCTCTACCCCGACCCTTGCCTCCTCGTCCCCATGCCGCTCCGCTACCTTTTTACATTCATAAAAACAGTTTTTTAGTTGTTAAAAATGAATTATTCTATTTATAAAACTAGACAATATTAGTTTCTACAATTTTTGTTATTAAAAATTATAAATAGTTTAAATATAATATTTAAATATATAAATAAAAAGAGTTAAATAATAATCATAGCCCCAGAAAAAATAAAAGTATCGAGGGTGATGTATGAGAATCATATATTCCTGTGTATTTTTATGCCTTGAAACCAAATCCGCTAACAGAATTGGCCCAGCAAGTCTAAGTTTGACCCTAACCTTAAAAATACCTAAAAAATCGCTAAAATGGTAATTTTTGTCTATTAGAAACTAAATTCGACTCTAAATTGATAAATATCTAGGGTCGCAATAAGGGAAAGCATTAATCATGACGATTAAAATGCTTTTTTAAAAATTGTTCTACGATGATTTTTATGGAACATATGATGTATTTTAGTCTGCTCTATCCGACAGAAATAAAAATGGCCGTACGCATGCGCACACACAAAATGAACAGGTACGTATTAATCGTATGAAAGGCCCGGAGTTTAATAACAGTAATGTAATATTTACTTTAATTTACATACAGCCAAGTAAAACAAATGAAATTTATTTTCATGTAGAATCAACAACAAATACAAAAATTAGATTTGATAGAAAGAGTTTTTTTCAAAATATGGCTTATATTTAATATAAATCTGTAAATTGATAAATTTTTAATTGATAAATTAAGAAAAAATAGAGAGTTAATCAAATTTTGAATTATTTTTTCCAGTCTTGAAGGAGAAATTGAAGGAGAAATTTGTTTAAATTTTAAAGTATATATAGAATTTGAAAAATTAATTTAAAATCGAAGAATGTATATTGACAAAAAAATTGAAAATTAAAAGAAATTAATGAAAGATAGAACAATATTATTATTGAGAATTGAAGAAATAGTTTAAAACGGCAAAATTGGATGAAACAAATATAGATGGCAATAATTAAAAATATTGAAATGGATTATTAAAATTTGCATTAATAATATAATCAGAAATTGATAACCTTAATAACGGTTTTTCAGTTTTAGTTTTTAATCACAAAACTGAAGTATCTTTAAGTAAAAGATAGTTTTTATTTAATTAAACTATTACTTTAATTAGAAGGAATTAACCTCCAAATCTCTTTAATTTTACTAGAACTACAAAAGCGTCCACACTTGACATTTTTAATTTCTTCAAATTTCAGTTAATATGAACTTGAATTGATTATAAGTTCAATTAATCCACATTTTAAAAATACTAAATTTGAAGTGACTTACAAATTTCTTCAATTTTTAATAATTCTTTTCTATTATATGATTCCAATTACTTAAAATACAATTTTGTACTATTTTGATCATTTTTCAATTATTTTCTACCATTCTTAATTATTTTTACTGTTTTTAAATTGCTTCCCTAAATCTTAAATTTACCTTTCTCAAATTTCAATTATGTTGTTTAGTTTTCTGAATCACTTTTTCATTCTTAATTATTATTGCCTTGACACTAAATCAAACTAATTATTTGTTTCTTAATTTTTATATTATATATCACAAATTTAAACTAACTTTTTAATTTACCATTATTTCTGTCATTTTGCAATTATTATTTTCAATTTTAAATCATTTTCATAATTTCTTCATTAATTTTAATTGAACTTTCAAATATTAATCTCAATTTTCAGGATTTTGCAATTATCTTCTTCATCTTTTAATATTTTTATTATTTTTCAATTAATTTCTTAATTGTTTAATTATTACTTCAAATTTAGATTATTGTCCTCAATTTTCAATTTTTTAAACGATTTTTCAATTGTTTTCTTTTGCTTAAAAACAATGTAATTTTATATTTTTTTCATTCTTTTGGCATAATTTTAAAAATTTTCAACTATTTATCAGAAATTTCAATTATTAGTTTCATCAATTTTCGATTATTTCTGCAATTGTTTAATTATTTTCTTTAACTAAAAATTTTAAGTAGTTTTGTAATTATTTTCGTTTTTTAAACATATATTCCACGATTTTTTCAATTATTTCTCTCAAATTTTATTTACTGTTTTCATTCTTTCATATTTAAATTATTTTCATCATAAGTTTCAATTATTTTTCTCAATCTTAATTCTTAAATTATTTTCAGCATATTTCAATTATTTTTTTCAATTTTGAATTAATTTTATCATTTTTCAATTATTTTCCTCACATGGTAATTATTATTCACATTCTCTAAAATTTTGAAGTAATTTTCTGAAATTTCAATTATTTTCTTCACTTTTTAATTATTTTCATTTGTTTTCATAATGTCAAAATTTTTTAATTAATTATCACAAATTTAATTATTTTTAGCTTTCTTCAATTCTTTTCTCCAATTTTTAGTTATTCTCATTTTTTTCAAATGATTTCTAAGATCTTAATGTATTTTTCTCAAATTTTAATTATTTTTATTTTTTTATTTAAAAAAAAATTCTGTAATTTTTTTAATTATTTGTCTTAAATTTGATTTATTTTTTACAACTTATCATTGTTTGTATCATATTTCAATTATTTTTTTCAAGTTTCAAATTGTAAAATTATTTTTCAATTATTTCACAAAATTTATATCCTTCAATTTTCAATTTTTTTCATTCTTTTTATAATATTTCTAAAATTTTAAACTGTTGATCTGAGATTTCAATTACTTCATTCAATTTTCAATTATTTTCATTCTTTTTCGTAATTTTCAAAAAGTTTTTAATTATTTCTGTTTAATTAAAAATGACTCTCTTCAATTTTAAATTATGTTTTGTTTGTTTCATTTACTTTCTCTAATTTTTAATTATTTTTTTTTCTTTAATGAACTTTTGAAAGTTTTAAGTATTTTATGAAATTTTCTTTAACTTTCCTTAATTTAAAATATATTATCTGATTTTTTAAATTATTTTCTCAAATTTTAAATACTTTTTTTCTATTTTATATTATTTATCTTAATTTTCAATAATTTTTTTAACATCTTCAATTATTTTCATTAATTTTTCATTATATTCAATTTTTTTCAATATATTTTAAAGATTTTCAAGTATTTTTCTTAAATTTAAATTATTTTCTTTATTTTCAAAACATTTCTATGATTTTTTAAATTACTTTCTCCAATTTTTAATTGATTTCGTAATTTTTTTTTCAATTAATTTGCAAAATTTGCAATCATTTTGTTTAATTTCAATTATTTTTTGCAATTTGTTTTAATTCTAAAATTTTATAAATTTTGTCCTACCTTGACTATACCTTTTTCTAAATTCCTATGATCTATAAATTTCTGGTCCAATCATTTTTCAATGTTCAGTACAAAATTGTATCTTTAAAAATCTTTCTAATCATGTTTATTTTTAAGGAGTTAATAGATTAAAACACCTCAAAGTGAGTAATGAAAATGTACAGGTTTGGAATCAGCTATAATTGTTGAAATTAATTTAAATATGTAATTTCGGCACGTTAATCTGGGTCAGGAATTATGATTATTGAAACGCTTTGTATTTTCTAGAATCGAGGTTCATTGACAATTGTCTATACTTAGCACCGAGAACAATTCATCGCTTTTGGTGCAGAAATTATAGAATATATTATTACAGATGGGAATTATTGAGATTCATCGATGAAGCTATTTCTACTCTGTTTATATTTAAACTCGTTTGTTGCTTGTTCGATACTTTAACTCTTTGAGGCACTTATTGCTGAAACTCAGAAAAGATATTTTCATTAATAATTATAGTGCTTTTCGATCCCTTAAAATGATTGTTAACCACTAAAATAGGTTATAAATATAATATGAATAAAAATAAAAATAATACAAATAAATAAATTCTAAGAAAAGAAAAAATCAAGAAACTAAATGAAGACATAAATAAAACATAAGGCAAACATCAGAACTAAAACGAAAGTTATTAGAAAATAAAGTTATTATTAAACTAAACTAAATGAATTAATATTTTGTGGAATTTTAATTATTCATGAACAGTTTTAGAATTAGGTTGGTAATCCGGTTCAACAGTGTGCCGGAAAGGGTTAAAGAATTATGCAATTTACCGAATTGAGACGAATTCTGGGTGCAAGCACAGATTTCAACTTTGTTACCAAACTTCTCTAATGCACTACCTAAAATTTCACTTCTCCTTTTCCTTCGTTACAATTAATGAGTGAAAATCGGTGCTGCAGCTGGTTTCGAGTTATGAATTATGTAGGTTCACTACTCACTCGAACAGTTATAATTACTGTTACTTGAAGCAGAAATGACCACGCTGGACTATTTTTATTTCTTCCACACAATGAACTATCGATTTTTCATGTTACAGTAAACATTACAAATAATTTCCATTCACATTAAATTCCAATTCTTATTCTCAAAACAAACTTTTAGATTTCATCAAATTTATACAAAAATCCAGACTTAAATTTTTATTCCTACTCCAGTCCCTTAATAAAAATCTTCGAATTTATTCGAAGTGTAATTTTTAACTTAATTTCCAAGAGTGTGTTTACGCCGGTTCAAAATTCGGCTTAAAGTAGACACTTTCATATTAAACCTACTTTTAAGAAAATAAACACACTCTAATTTATTTATTATTTATTACATAATTATAATAATTGCGACTGAAAGTTTTTTTTTTAATATTTACTGTGGAGGAAAATAAATCCCCTGTCGTTTAATATTTATAAAACACAAAAAGGGTCGCTGTGGAGACCCTTTGAAATTGTCTTTCGAAAATAGAAAAATAATATGTGAGTTATAAAAATAAATAGCAAATAATAAAGGAGGATAAATTTTTTGAAAAATAATTACCTTGTCGCTTTTTGTAGGAGGGGAGCCCCACCACGGGGCCGCAGCCCCCCGCGCTCCCCGCAACCGAGGAGCTGATGGTGGAAAGACAAGAGGCCTCCCGACCGCCACCCCCACGTCGTTCAAATTCAGATCGTCGACAACGAGCCCCACCCCCGCCCCCTCCGCCTCCACCGCCACCGCCACCCCCGGCAGACAACACCACGACGGGCCCAGAAATACGATTCCAGTTCCTTGCTCTTAACTTGTCCTTTTTTTCTCGCCAGGGAAACTTTACTCTCTTCCCTTTAAACTTCCACCACGTTCTTGACAAATTTCTGAAAGAGATTTAATTTTTTTAATTATTGTTTAAATAGAAAAATATGCTGAAAAAATAACTAGAAATTAAGGAAAAACAACTGATAAGTTAATAAATAGCGAGTAAAAAAGGAAAGAAAATGTTAAGAGAATGGAAATGAATAGAACTAAATTGGACTGGATAGAAAAAAAATTAGAAGGTAATCAAATCCGAAGCAGAAGAATGTGGAAAAGGAAAAGCAAAATAATAAAAGAGGAATAAAAAAAAGTAAAAGTGATTAATAGAGGAAAAGAATTGAAAAGAATAGAAAGGAATACAAAAAAGAGAGGAAAAAATTGAAAAAGACTTGAAAAAAATTAGAAATATGAAATAAAATAGAACAATAATAAGAAACAGAATAGAAAAGAATAGACTGAAGAAGAAAAATGGAACAGAAAGAGAATAGAAGGAATAGAAAAAATAGAAAATATCGAAAAAGACTTGAAAAAAATGGAAATATAAAAAAAAGTAGAACAATAATAGAAACAGAATAAAAAAAACAGACTGAGAAGATAAAATAGACAAAATAGGAAAAAAGAATAGAAAATAATAGAAAGGAATAGAGAGAAATAGAAAAAGTCGAAAATGATTGAAAAATAATTGTCAAAATCAAAGATAGTGGAACAATAAGAAAAAAAAGAATAGAAAATAGACTAAACAAGAAAAAAGAAAACGGAATAGGAGGGAATAGAAAGGTATAAAAAAAGAGTAGAAACAATAAAAAAATACCTTTTTTTTCTTATTTAAAAAAAATTGTAAACATCAAAGAAAGTAGAACATTAGTAGAAACAGAACAGAAAAGAATAGACTGAATAAGAAAAAATCGAAAAGACTTGAAAAAATTATAAATATCAAAGAAAGTAGAACAATAATGAAAAAAGATAGGAAAAAAATCGATTGAAGAAGAAAAAATAAATTGAAAAAAAATAGAAAATAATAGAAAGGAATAGAAAAAGAGTAGAAAAGATCGAAGAAGACTTGAGAAAA
Source organism: Ganaspis brasiliensis (assembly GCA_037103525.1). NCBI lineage: Eukaryota > Metazoa > Arthropoda > Insecta > Hymenoptera > Figitidae > Ganaspis > Ganaspis brasiliensis. Next base: position 1,242,115 of record JAZKLR010000126.1, read on the forward strand.
ATTAGAAATATGAAATAAAATAAAACAATAATAGAAACAGAATAGAAAGAATAGAAAAAAAAATAGAAAATATTGAAAAAGACTTAAAAAAATTGGAAACATAAAAGACAGTAGAACAATAATAGAAACTGAATAAAAAAGAAGAGACTGAAGAAGATAAAATAGACAAAATATGATAAAAATAGAAAAGAATGGAAAGGAATAGACAGGAATAGAAAAAGTCGAAAAAGATTTAAAAATAATTGTCAAAATCAAAGATAGTAGAACAATAAGAGAAAAAGAATAGAAAAGAATAGGCTAAACCAGAAAAAAGAAAACGGAATAGGAGGGAATAGAAAGGTACAGAAAAAGAGTAGAAACAATCGAAAAATAGCTTTCCTTTTTCTTATTTAAAAAAAAAATTGTAAACATCAAAGAAAGTAGAACATTAATAAAAACAGAATAGAAAAGAATAGACTGAATAAGAAAAAATCGAAAAGTTTTAAAAAAAATTGTAAATATCAAAGAAAGTAGAACAATAATGAAACAAGATAGAAAAGAATCGATTCAAGAAGAAAAAATAAATGGAAAAAAATAGAAAGTAATAGGAAAGAATAGAAAAAGAGTAGAAAAAATCGAAAAAGACTTGAAAAAAATTAGAATTATGAAATAAAATAATACAATAATAGAAACAGAAAAGAAAAGAATAGATTGAAGAAGAAGAAAAGAACAGAAATAGAATAGACAAAAAATAGAAAATATCGAAAAAGACTTGAAAAAAATTGGAAATACAAAAAAAAGTAGAACAATAATAGAAACAGAAAAAAAAGAAGAGACTGGAGAAGATGAAATAGACAAAATATTTAAAAAAAATAGAAAAGAATAGAGAGGAATAGAAAAAGTTGAAAATGATTGTAAATGATTACAAATGATTGTAAAAATCAAATAAAGTAGAACAATAAGAGAAACATAATAGAAAATAATAGACTAAACAAGAAAAAAGAAAGCGGAATAGGAGGGAATAGAAAACTATAGAAAAAGAGTGGAAACAATCGAAAAAGAATTTTTTTTTATTAAAAAAAATTAATAATATTAAAGAAAGTAGAACATTAATAAAAACAGAATAGAAAAAAATAGACTGAATAAGAAAAAACCGAAAAAGACTTGACAGAAAATATAAAAGATCAAAGAAAGTGGAACAATAATAGAGACGGAAAAGAAAAGATTAGACTAAAGAAGAAAAAATAAATAGAAAAAAAATAAAGTAATAGGAAAGAATAGAAAAAGAGTAGAAAAAATCGAAAAAGATTTGAATAAATAATTTTGGACTGCAAAAGAAAAAATAGATAAAAAGGAAAAAAAGAATAGAAAAGTATAGAAAGAAATAGAAAAAGTACAAAAATAATCGAAAATTACTTGAAAAAGATTTTAAAAATCAAAGTAGAGGAATAACAGAAACGTAATAAGAAAAGAATGAAAATTTGGGTTAAAGAATAGAATTATTACAAGAAATGTGAATGTATGGAGAGTTTCAAAATAAATTGAACTGAATACAAAAGAATACAAAAGAATACAAAAACAGAAGAAAAATTAACGAGAAAAAAATAAAAGAGATTAAAGTAGAAAAAGAATACAAAGAGAGTAGAGAATTGAAATAAAGAAAAATATAATAAGGAATAGAAGAAAATAAAATAAAAAACCAAAAGTATAGCAAGAGAATAGAAAGGAATAGAAAAAAGTAGAACTCAAAAAAAAAAGTAGAAAAATTTTGGAAAACACATGAAGAAAATGGAAAAGACTGAAATAAGTACATAAAGAATAGAAGCAGAATAGAAAAGATTAAAAAAGAACAAGGTGCAAATGTAGAAAAAGCCTATAAACTAGCAGGAAAATCAAAGAGAAAATTTTACAAAAGTGTATATGTATAAAAAAATGACCATATAACTATAAAATACAAAAAGAAAAATTCTAAAATGTAACTAAAAATTGAAAAACAAAATAAAAGTTAAAAAAAATCTGAAAAGTGAATAAATAATTAGAAATTACAAAAAATAACTGAAAAAATGGACGAAAATAAATCAAAAACATCAATAGATATTTAAGAATTTTAAAAGATTTTTAGTAAATAATGAACGTTTTCTTATGATTTCTAGTAAGTGAAAAAAAAAAACAATATAATAAAAATGATAATTTATAAGAAAAAAAATTACTAAAAAATATAAAAATACCTAGAAAATGAAGAAAATAACTAGGAGTGAAAAAAGAGGAGAAAATAGTAAAAGAATGGAGATGAATAGAACTATAAATTTGATAGGATAGAAAAAAATAAAGAAGCAAAGGAGAAAAGGAAAAGAGAATTTTAGATAAATGAAAAAGGTAATGAAATCAGAAGCAGAAGACTGAAAAAAGAAAAAAAATAGTAATAGAGGAATGGAACAAAGTAAAAGTGACTTAAAACGGAAAAGAATAGAAAAGAATTGACTGAAAAAGAAATAATAGAAAAAACCAAAAAAATAACAAGAGAATATCGAAGAATAGAAGTGAATTAACATGAGGCAATTACAATAAAATTTGGAAACAACGACAATAGAGCAGAAAAGATTTCCAAATGTAAAACAGGGATAGAAAAAGATTCGAAAAGAATAGGAAAAGTATAGAAGAAGACTAGGAAAAGAAAATAAAGGAATAATAAAAGAATTAAAAACGGGGTAAATGCATAGAAAAATTACAAAAATAGTAAATGTATTAAGAATTCTCAAAATGAATTGAACTGAATACGAAAAAATTGGGAAAATGAATGAGAAAAAAATAGAAGAGATTAAAAAAGTGGAAGAAGAATAAACAGAGAGTAGAAAACAAAAGTAAAAGAATAGAAAGACTGGCAAGAAAAAAGCACAAAAAGAACTAATATTTCTTAATTTTTTATACTAAAGAAAGCATAAAAAGAGAGAATTAAAAAATATAAATGAAGAATATAAGAGCAATTGGGAGGAAGAATAAAAATGTAAAAATATAGAATGAGAATAGAATATAAAGGAATAGAAAAAATAGAAATCAATGGAAAAAAGTAAAAAAACATCGAAAAATACTTTGAAAGAGATTGAAAAGATTAAGATAATTAGAACAAGAATAAAAACCAAATAGAAAAGAATTGAACAGAATAAAGTGGGCAAAATAGAAATATCCGAAAAAATAACAAGAAAATAAAACAAAACATTTTTAAATTCAAACTTCTCAATATATAAAGATTTTATTAATTAAATATAGCGCTTACACAAAATAGCCCCGGTGATGGTTTATGAACAGCTGCTATAAAAAGTCTAGATAAAGGAAAACATAAAGGACAAATAAATTTGAAAACAATGGAAGTTTGAACAATAAGATAGAAATTTGAAAAAGAATAGAAGAATTCCATAAAAAGAAATCGATCGAAATTCAGATAATAAATTAAAATTTAAAAAATATAGTACTAATTTTAAAATAATTTATTATATAAAATCACAACATTGAATGTTAAAATAAATGAACTGAAAAATAAGAAGCAGGAAAGTTGACGAAATACTTGAGAAGTAAAGCCGAATTATTTCCGAATTTTGTTTCGGAAAAAGTACATGTTGAAACTAAAAAAAAAAAACAAAACTTGAAAAAAAATAATTTAAAAATAATGATGAAAATTCAAAAATTAAAACTTTTAAAGACTGCAATGATTTCTGTAATTATTGGTTAAAAATAGGTTATAATATACTGAAACAGTTAAAAACTAGAGGCTTATAAACGTTTGACCCTGTGACATAACCTCAAACAAACAAGTAATTTTTAATACGAAAATAAAATAAAAATTGTTTTTTAAAAATTTTAAAAGATCGACTCATAAAATTGTTAAAAATATTAAAATTACAATATTTTGTCAATCTTGCATTACTGAATATTTCGTAAATTTTCTTGATTTCTAAAAAAACAATTGCCCTTTTTATCAAATTATGTCAAACAATTTTTTTAAACATTCTCTACAATTATAGATAAATTATTTATAAAATTGCTCAGAAACAATTCAAAAAACGGAAAATAATGGTAATTTTATGAAAACTTTGCTTCTATTTACTCAAAAAAAAGTGTTTAAAAAAATGTGACTGGGTATTTTTGAAATTCTCTGTGTCCAAATTTAGATATTTATGTATTTAGATGAAAATGAGTCTTAACAATTTCAAAACCCAAAAAAATATTTTTGTTCATTTCTTCTGAACCAAACGTCTTTAATAAAATTTCATGAGTAGAATTGTAGGGAATGTTTCAAAGAACAAAATGTTTTAGATAATTGGATGAAAATTGCAATTATTCGTTAGATTAAAAATACAAACACTAAATAATTGACAAAATGAATATTAAGCAATTAAGTAAACTATTATGTAGTATAATTGAAAAAATATTATAACCCAAATCAGGTTTATTTGCAAATTGTACAAGTAGATTTTTAAACATTTATTAAAAACAATTTTTATTTTATTTTCTTACAAGAAACCAAATTTCTTTTGAGGTTATGTCACAGGGTCAAATATTCTTAAATTACTTCTTACCTGAAAGACCACTTTATTATGCTTTCTATTCTCAAGCCTTGTGACGATGAGGTTTCCTTTGTGAAGACATATTGCTTTGGCTTGATTGCGGGTTAGTTATTGTTAATACGTTTCTGAAACACACAATTGAAAGGCTTGTTAGTACAAGTCATCAACACTCTTAAAACAAGAAAATGCGAGAAAATTCACATAAAAATAGAGCAATAAAAAATACAATAAACAGTAGTAAAAAACGGAAAAAAAGAATATTATTTTACAAGAAGATATAAACAAATGATTAATAAGAAACTTTGTTAAAAAATACATTTAAATAAAGAAAAAAGTAAATAATTTCAACAATTTTAATAAAAGATCCACAAAATCCCCATGAAAATGCTAATTTTTTGTTTCTTTAGACGAATTTGAAATTATTATGATACTGATGAAAATTCCATTAGGCCATTAAAACTTGGAAAGAGGATCGTCGATCTACCTTGGCTATAAGTCAAAGTCGAGAAACTCTCGAGGACAGAGCGTATGGGGATCACAACTTGGTCGTTTACGAAACTGAGGTGGATTAAGGGTTAGGCTGTGCAACCTCACATTCTATAATGTAACTTCTGTCTCAAACCCTCTCACGAGTCTTACGCGTGCTTGCAAATTCAGCTAACAGCTAACTTGCCCTAACTTGATTTAACTTATGTAACTTAATGACTTTACTTAACCAAAATCTCACACGCAATAAGTATAATATATATATGCTTCACTATTCACAGTAAATTACATTTCAGTGTTTAAGGGCTTACTTAAATTAGATATAGGCGAGAATGCACAAATGTCATCAAGTTCGAGACAATGTTTCGTCATTTAAAACTCAATAGGAAGATTTACAATGATGTTATAAGTCATTTTTCAAACATTCAAAATGGAGAATCGAATAATTCATCGAAATGTTACATTTTTATATTTAATCCTCCATTTGGAATTTTTAATCGAATAAAATTTTAATTAATTAATCTAAATCAATTAATCAACTTAAGTCACGATAACAATTTGGAAGATTTAAAAAAAAATCGAAAAGTCGGGCGCCAGATCTTTCTTGGATCAAAAAAAAAAAAAAAATAATAATAATAATAATAATAAATAAATTAACTCAATTAAAGTGACGCAGAATAAGGTTAACGACCAAATAGGAAGCTTAACCTAAAATTACACCAGCAAGTTGACAACCAAATAGGAAGCTCAACTTCAATAAACAAAAAAAAAATAAATAAATAAAAGAAAAGTAACCCAAATTTATTAATCTTCCACGACTAATTCCGCTAGCTTAGCCCCAATCTGGATGAAAGTAGAGGGGATGGTTCTGTAATGCACTTTATTTGAAAAGATTATAATAATTTAAATAAGACATCTACATAATTAAATAAACAATATTTTATTCAGAAAAACAATGCAAATTAGATACAAATGACAAATTTTGAGGTTAGGAAACTTTTTTTTGTAAAATTAACAATTGATTAAATAATCAACTACATTTTAATAATTTGGAAAATAAAGTTAAGTTAGGATAAATCAGGTTAAGTTAGGTTAAGTTAAGTTAAATTAAACCAAATTAATATATTAAAAAAAAATATATAAATAAAAAAAAATAAATATAATCCTAAACTATGAATTAGTTAGGAATAACAATTCCAAGACTTGGTCCAATCTAAATCAAATTTAATCCAAAAGCAAATTAAAGCAATTTTTCGTTAATAACTAATGTGACATTTTTTTAAATAAATAAAGGATGAGTTTTGGAACAAAAGGAAAAGGAAAGCAAAATTTTAATTTCAAGTTAATTTTTAACAGGTTAAGTTTAATTCGCACAAATGAAAATTAATAAATCAATTTTAGAATCTTTAAGAAACAAAATAAAATAATAAAATACGAATTTTATTCAAGAGAAATGATAGAAATCTTACCAAACGAAAAAAAATCCAAACTTCGAAATCAAAATCAATATTTTAAATTGTTAAAATTTTCCAATTTTTCTTTAAAATCTTTGTCCGCAAATTAATTAATCCTTGAAATCGTCCAATTTAGAGCCAGAGAGAATAAATATAATCGTTAAATTAGGTGAAATCCAAATAATTCCGAAAAGATTCCGTCCAATCTCAATGAATGATTATTAAAAAGTGAAAAAGTGACGTTAGTTATTTTCCATGGTTACCAGCGTAACCATGGAGAAATAATTGTTCCAAAGCTCATAAAAAAAAAGAAAGCTACGCTAAAAAATTAATTTAGATCACTAAATTGACATAAATGAAGTTGGCTACATTCTGTTGTTTCTTAATTCTATTGGTCGAAAGAAAAAAAAAGAAAATTTGAATCTTCAAGGAATCTTCATAAAATTGAATAAATCTTCTGAATTAATTACGATAATTAATTCGATCCAGTTGATGTAAGATTATTATTTTACTCTTCCAATATCATTTCAATGGAGTGAACCAGCCAACTGAAATCCTAGTATCCCAAGAAAATGATAAAATATTATCCGAATTTCCTGGATCCAAGTGGATATAGTCCCGGTCACATAAATTGACAATTATATGGGCTTTGGCTACCCGCAGCAACAAGAGATCCAAATAAAATTTAGAATTAATAATAAAACCTTCCAAGGCATGAAAATTTTAAATGTCACTCCAGGTGACTAAGTCAAATCCTTTATACGTGGCAGGAAACGCAGCAAGAAAAAGGTTGGCATTTTAAATAAATTCAACAAAATAATCCTTGGGTTCGATCAAAAGATTTTTCAGATGAAGATCAATTACATAAATCCAGAAAATAAATCGATAAAATTCTTCAAATCAATAATCCAATATTTTTTTAGGTTAGGCGGCAAAATTCGAATTAGAATATTATGTTAGAAAATTCAATAAATCCTCTTCAGAGACTTCAAAATTAACAAACAGGTTACATAATTTAGACAGCAATTTCTAACAGTTCATTTTTTTGGCGGTAAATTCAAAATTTTGGCAGGTTGAAATCCAGTTTAAATCATCAAATCCAAATTTAATTCAAAATTTCCAATAAAATCCAAATTCGTAATATTTTCCTCAATACATGCGTTGACTCGAAACAGGTTAACATAAATAGAAAGGGAATAATTAAAATTAAGTTCTAATAATAAATTAAATTTTGAACCAAGTCTTGGAATGTCGAACAATCATTGAGATCGGATTATTTTAATTAGAATAATTAAATTTGGAACAAAATTTTTATTTTAAACAAATTTAGCAATTAAATTAAATTGAAAGAAAAATCGGAAATTGATTTTTTTTTTTTTTTTTTTTTAAATTTAAATTAAGCAACTTGTGAATTGTAAAATTCTTCTAAACAAATTTTACAATGTCACAAATTTTATGTTCAAATTGGCAAACTGTGTTTATTTACTGTTTATTTACTATTTATAAACTGTGTGATATTTTCTTATGTCAAAATTAAGAGAAATAACTGTCGGTATTTTATATGAAGAAAAATGGCATAAAGGAGTTTTTGGGCTCGCTAATTACAAATCTGATGTGATTTTTAAAAATTCAAAATGGCGGATTCAATATAAAGGACATTAATTTTTTAATTCATGACAGTTTTTATAATACACCGTATAAAAGGGTTTTTTGTGCCGAGGAATTCAAATCTAACCTCAAAATTTTAAAATTCAAAAAAGCGAATCCAATATGGCGGAAATGAATTTTTAAATTTATGACAATTTTTATAAAACTCGGTGTAAATGTTTTTTTTTAATACAACATGATAGAAGATTTTTTAAATAACAAATTTTATAATCTTAGATTCTACGTTGCATAATTTTAAAAATAATTTTTAATTTTTTTCAGTCATATCAGAATTGACATTTAAAAAAATATATAGAATGTGGTTTCAGATTAGTAGTCACAAACACATAAAACCCTCTGATAACAAGATATAAAAAAATTAACATTATTTAAAAATATGTTTCTGCCACATTGGATTCGCTATTTTAAATTTTAAATATTTACAAAATGACATCGAATTCGCACTGAGCGACCCCAAAAACCTCTTTAAACCGAGTTTTATCAAAATTGTCATAAATGGAAAAATTCATGTCCGCCATATTGGATCCGCTATTCTGAATTTCTAAAAACTGAAATCAGATTCGTAATCAGCGACCCCAAAAACCCCTTTAAACATAGTTTTATAAAAATTATCAAAAATGGAAAAATTCATGTCCGCCATATTGAATTTTTAAATTTTCAGATCAGATTTAAATTACGCGACCCTAATAATCCATTGATATTGAGTTTTATAAAAATTGTTAATTGGATAAATTAATGTCCGTTATATTCTATTCGACATATTGAATTTTTAATTTTTGAGGTCAGATTTAAATTCCACGACCCATAAAAACCCTTCATACCGAGATTTATAAAAGTTGGCATAAATTGAAAAATCCATATCAGCCATATTGGATCGGCTATTATGAATTTCTAAAAAATGAAATCAGATTCGTAATCAGCGACCCCAAAAACCCCTCTAAACCGAGTTTTATAAAAATTATCAAAAATGGAAAAATTCATGTCCGCCATATTGAATTTTGAAATTTTGAGGTCAGTTTTAAATTTAGTAGCCCTAAAAACCCGTTTATACCGAGTTTTATAAAAATTGTCAGAAATTTAAAAATATGTGTCCTCTATATTGGATCCGCCATTTTGAATTTTTACAAAATGACATCGGATTCGTTTTCAGCGACCCCAGAAACTATTACAGTCGAACTTCCGAAGAGTGAACTTCCCAAGAGTTAATTTTCTCTTCTTGTGGTTCCTTTCCTCATATTTTGTCATGCGCAGACAGGACAAGATGGCGACAATCTACATAAAATTTCCCCGCATTTGCCAAGTCTCCCATAAGTTAATCCCCACCAAAATTAACTCTTGGGAAGTTCGACTGTAGATATGTTGACATTGTTAATAAATTTTTTCAGGAAAATTTCGTGCTTGAAAGGGTTAATGAACTTAATAATCTTAAGAATTAAATAAAAGTTAAATTAATAACTTATAGTTAACTTAATTACTCGATATAAATAACATATTAGACTGAATAGTTTGTTCAATTTTAAAAATAATTGCTTATAGTAGCACATTAGATATTAAAGCGTCATGACAGTTTTTATAATACACCGTATAAAAGGGTTTTTTGTGCCGAGGAATTCAAATCTAACCTCAAAATTTTAAAATTCAAAAAAGCTAATCCAATATGGCGGAAATGAATTTTTAAATTTATGACAATTTTTATAAAACTCGGTGTTAATGTTTTTTTTAATACAACATGATAGAAGATTTTTTAAATAACAAATTTTATATTCTTAGATTCTACGTTGCATAATTTTAAAAATAATTTTTAATTTTTTTCAGTCATATCAGAATTGACATTTAAAAAAATATATAGAATGTGGTTTCAGATTAGTAGTCACAAACACATAAAACCCTCTGATAACAAGATATAAAAAAATTAACATTATTTAAAAATATGTTTCTGCCACATTGGATTCGCTATTTTAAATTTTAAATATTTACAAAATGACATCGAATTCGCACTGAGCGACCCCAAAAACCTCTTTAAACCGAGTTTTATCAAAATTGTCATAAATGGAAAAATTCATGTCCGCCATATTGGATCCGCTATTCTGAATTTCTAAAAACTGAAATCAGATTCGTAATCAGCGACCCCAAAAACCCCTTTAAACATAGTTTTATAAAAATTATCAAAAATGGAAAAATTCATGTCCGCCATATTGAATTTTTAAATTTTCAGATCAGATTTAAATTACGCGACCCTAATAATCCATTGATATTGAGTTTTATAAAAATTGTTAATTGGATAAATTAATGTCCGTTATATTCTATTCGACATATTGAATTTTTAATTTTTGAGGTCAGATTTAAATTCCACGACCCATAAAAACCCTTCATACCGAGATTTATAAAAGTTGGCATAAATTGAAAAATCCATATCAGCCATATTGGATCGGCTATTATGAATTTCTAAAAAATGAAATCAGATTCGTAATCAGCGACCCCAAAAACTCCTCTAAACCGAGTTTTATAAAAATTATCAAAAATGGAAAAATTCATGTCCGCCATATTGAATTTTGAAATTTTGAGGTCAGTTTTAAATTTAGTAGCCCTAAAAACCCGTTTATACCGAGTTTTATAAAAATTGTCAGAAATTTAAAAATATGTGTCCTCTATATTGGATCCGCCATTTTGAATTTTTACAAAATGACATCGGATTCGTTTTCAGCGACCCCAGAAACTATTACAGTCGAACTTCCGAAGAGTGAACTTCCCAAGAGTTAATTTTCTCCTCTTGTGGTTCCTTTCCTCATATTTTGTCATGCGCAGACAGGACAAGATGGCGACAATCTACATAAAATTTCCCCGCATTTGCCAAGTCTCCCATAAGTTAATCCCCACCAAAATTAACTCTTGGGAAGTTCGACTGTAGATATGTTGACATTGTTAATAAATTTTTTCAGGAAAATTTCGTGCTTGAAAGGGTTAATGAACTTAATAATCTTAAGAATTAAATAAAAGTTAAATTAATAACTTATTGTTAACTTAATTACTCGATATAAATAACATATTAGACTGAATAGTTTGTTCAATTTTAAAAATAATTGCTTATAGTAGCACATTAGATATTAAAGCGTCTTATATTTTTAGGTTATAAACATAAAAGCAAGTTTCAAGCCGAAATGCTACCAACCTCATAATGCGTTTCTGTACAAATAGCGCTAAATTTAAAAACTATTAGTATTTTTATTATTTATTTTATAATAAAATGAGCAATTTATTATTTTATATTAATTAAATGTAAAATAAATTTACATATTTGAAATTTCTTGCTTAGGTTGATTTCACTGAATTTCAAATATAAAATATATAATATAAATGACTAGGTGTGAATTCTGTCCATTTCATGGACACTTCGCTTCCAAGGAAGCAAGATAATTTGCTTCCTCATAGAGGAAGCAATAAATTTATTTATAATATAAAAAATAATAATTTAATTTTAAATTAATTATTATTAAAAAAAATTAAAAATCATGAATTATTACGTGGGTTTTTTGTCAATTATATACTTTATATAGGTCAATCGATTCGTTTTGAGACAAGGAATATTGTAATTCGTTTGGTTGAATTTTTAGCATAAAAAATTTTTTTTTTCTAAAAAAATTTCCAAAAACGAGATTTTTTGATGAAAAAAACTGAAAAATCATTAATTATTACGTGAGTTTTTGGTCAATTATATACTTTATATAGGTCAGTTGATTCGTTTTGAAACAAGGAATATGATTTTTTCATTCATTTGTCTGAATTTTTAGCATGAAAAAATTTTTTGCCAAAAAACGATATTTTCGATGAAAAAAGGTGCTCAAAAAAATTTGATTGGGTATTTTCAAAAATCCCTGTGTCCAAATTTAGATATTTGTGAGCTTCATATGTCATCCCAATTTTATTAAAATCCGTTGAAGCGTTCTCGAGATATCCTGGCGACAAAAAATTTACCACATACACACACACATACACACACACACACACACACACATCCGGAAATTTCTCAGGAATGAAAATTTGAACTTTTCAGATGAAACTGAGTCGATTTACACTATTTTTGGAAAATCGAAAATCTTAACGATCACAACGCTTCCTCTATGAGGAAGCAATAATTAAAATTAATTAAATTCTTCTATTTGCACTATACTTTCAAAAGGATGTAATAAGCAAAAAATTATATAAACAATTTGATGTTATTGAATATTATTTACATATATTATGAATTATGTAAATGAATTTACAAACAATATAGAAAATACTATTTTTATAAAGAATAACTAAATTCAAATATTTTAAGGAATATCTCTAAAAGAAAATTATTTAAAAATTAATTTTAAAATTGTTTTTAAATGTTTTTTAAGTTAATTTGAGAACTTTAAAAGCTATTAACCAGTTTTCAATTGAAGATTTTCGATTTTTAGGTTGGTAACATTTAGAGATTTTAAATAATCTTAAATAACATTTAAAAATCCTTTTAAAATCAATTTTTAACTTATTTTCTTTAGGAAATATTAATTACAATATTGGAATTTAGATTAAAATCATTTTTTATAAAAATAGTGTTTTCTAGGTTGGTAGCATTAAGAGATTTTAAATAATCTTAAATAACATTTAAAAATCCTTTTAAAATCAATTTTTAACTTATTTTCTTCAGGAAATATTAATTAAAATATTGAAATTTAGATTAAAGTCACTTTTTATAAAAATAGTGTTTTCTATCTTGTTTGTAAAATTCACTTACATAATTCATAATATATGTAATTAATCTCCAATAACAACAAATTATTTACACTTTTTTTGTGTATAAGATTATTTTAAAAATATAGTGTACGTAAGAATTTAATTGATTTTAATTATCTATTTTATATAGTCAAATTTATTTTGTTACAACTTAATTTTCATAATCAAATGCTATTAATTACCTTAATTAAAATCAAATTATTAAGAATTCTATATTTAACTTCATAAATTTTCAATTAATATTTACAGATTCAATTTATGAATTTTGAAATAGTAACATAAATATTAATTTGACAAAAATTATTTACCAAAAAATGTGGGAAAATATTAAAAATTGTATAAAATCAACTTACGCATGAAATTTTAAATATAAATTTATTCTACATTTATTTAATATAAAATAATTTATCGCTCATTTTATTATAAAATAAAAAAATAAAAAAAATAATAACATTTAAATTTAGCGCCCTTTGGGCAGTGCCAGAGGTTGGTAGCATTTTGGCTTGAACTTGCTTTCATGTTTATAACCTAAAAATAAGTGCCGCTTTAATACGCGATTATAAGCTATTATCTTTAAAATTGAACAAACTATCGCCATTCTAATATGATACTTATAACGAGTAATTAAGTTAATTATAAGTTGTCAATTCAGCATTTATTTACATAGTTATTAAGATTAGTAACTTAATTAGAAGTTCGTAACGTAAAGTCAAGAAGGCGTAAAGTTTATTGGAATACATTTTAAAAATACAGGTCTGAGATTTTTCCCATTAATAATAAATTCACAATTTGAATATTTTACATAACCAACCTTCATTTTCCTTTATATAAAATACCGACAGTTATTTCTCTTAATTTTGACAAGAAAGGATTAAATGTGTAACTAAGTAAACACAGCTTGCCAATAAGAGCGACAAGCTGGCTGTTGAATATTCGAAATCTGAATATTTAGGAATAATCCACATTGTCCCTAGCAGATTTTCATTTCCATACAGATGTTGCCTTAAAAGTTATACACACGATATGGTCAGTGCCTTGTGTTCTGGAATTTGATTTTTTTATGATTTATTTTGCAAATGACATTCTCAATTGGCACAATTCGTTATAAAAAAAATATACAATGAACCAAATTAATTACACGTTTTAATTAACTTTTTGTCACCTTTCTCTCAATCAAGTGTATTCTGCTTGCTGGCAGTTAAATTTAAATAAATCATCATTTGTTCTCGTGTTTCACACAGCTCAGCATTTGCTTGAAACAGAGGCAGGTAAAGAGAAACTGTGTTTACGAAGCAAATTAACAATGCTAGTTTTCTTCTTGATTTTTCCAATTCAAAGAGAATTTAAATACAAGAAAACAATATTTAGTGAAAGATTTTAATTGATGAATAAATATTTATTGTTTTTATTGACTAGATATTTGTATTTTTCAATTTGTTTATAGAGCTTTTACAATAAAGAGTTTTGTTTTCTAACTATAATTTGTAATTATTTTTCAATTTTATTTTATTTTAATAATTTAAATTTTTAAAATATGATAATAATTTGTTTAAAAAATTATGTACAAAAATTTACATACGATGAGGAATGAGAGTTGTTAAAAAATAAGATCCTGTTTCTAGCGGCAGCTTAGAAAAGGAGGCTTACAGAAAGAGCATATTTATAATTTTTTTTTTATTTTTAAAAAAATTTTATTTATTTAAACTTTAATCTATTCAAATTGGCATTAATTAAAAAATTATTTAATCCATGGTTCGAGTATATTGATTTAAAAATTACTTTCATTTTTAATCATTTTTAAAAGTTTTAATTCTTTTTTCTAATTCTTGTTGTCACTTTCCCATTATTTTTTCAATTATTAATTATTTTTCACATAAACTCTTAAGGGGTTACACCACCCTGAACGCCTGAAAATTGGAGGGTATTTCAAGAATTAATTTTGACAAAACTATTATAAATATCACTTTTTAATAATTAGAATATCAAAGTACATATATTTCACTAAAAAAAAATTCTTGGAAGAAAAAAAAATATTCAAAAATGGCGGAGATATAGCGAGTCTCGTAAGTCACTTTTCTTAGCGCGATGTACATGCTGGGCAGCACAATTTTTATCTGAAATCCAAAAACAAAATTTTTTTTTAAACTATATTAAATTACCTACAACATGACGTAGCCGTTTAAAAAAAAAAAAATTTTTTGAGCAAATGGGAGTACTTTAAAAAAAAAAAATTACCCAAAAAAAAATTTTTTTTTTTCAAAGTGCTCCCATTTGCTCAAAATTTTTTTTTTAAAACGGCTACGTCATGCTGTAGGTAATTTAATATAGTTTAAAAAAAATTTTTGTTTTTGGATTTCAGATAAAAATTGTGCTTCCCAGCATGTACACCGCGCTAAGAAAAGTGACTTACGAGACTCGCTATATCTCCGACATTTTTGAATATTTTTTCTTCTTCCAAGAATTTTTTTTTAGTGAAATATATGTACTTTGATATTCCAATTATTAAAAAGTGGTATTTATAATAGTTTTGTCAAAATTAATTCTTGAAATACCCTCCAATTTTCAGGCGTTCAGGGTGGTGTAACCCCTTAAATTTAAAATTATTTTTATTAAATTTTAATTATATTTTTTCAATTTTTCATTCATTTTTCAGGCTCAATTATTTTCTACTATTTTCAGCTATATTTTTTCGATATTAATAATGGGTTATTCTACCTGTGTAATGTACATTAGATAAAAAAATAAATATTTAATCTATTTCTTCGTTTATCAATTAAAATTTTTTTTTTCAACTTTCAGTTATTTTTATGCAAATTTCTTATTTATTTTTTTTAATGTGTTCATTTATTATATTCTACGCTCTTTTCTTCCCTTTTCAATGCTAAAAATATACTGGTTTTCTGCTTCAACATTTTCATTTTTAATTTCTTGCAATTTTAATAATATTTTAAAATTTTTTCACCAATTTTCTTCGGTTTAAAATAATTTTTTTTGTTTCATGTTTATTCTTAATTTATTTCAATTATTTTCCTAAGTTTTTAGTTATGTTTTTTAATATGTCAATTTCAGTCGTCTTTTTAAAATTATTTTCATCAATTTTCAATTATTTTCTTCATCTTACAAATATATTATTCTATAAATAAAAAGTTTTGATTCCTTCTAATTCTTCCTTTTAATTCTCAATTTATTACTTTTTGTGCAGCTTTAACACTTTAACTATTTTCTTCTTTCCTTAATTTATTCCATCCATTTTTTATTATTTTCTCCAAATTTCAATTAAATATTTTTTTGTACTTTAAATTAATGTCTTTTCTGTATAGTTTTTTCCCATTTTCTATAAACTTTTTAAATTTACTGTATTTTACAATAATACTGTTTTTTTTTATTCCAATTATTTCATAAAATTTTGTTTAACTTTTTAAACCGTTATTTGTATTTTTCTATCTTTTCAATGAAATTTCTTTGGTTTAAAACTATATTCTTTAATTTCAAATAAAACCTTTAATCTTTTCAATTATTTTTCTAAATTTTCAATCATGTTTCTTAATACGTGAATTGCTTCGTCATTTTTCAATTATTATGATTTTTTCCAAATTATTTTCTTGAAATTATAATAATCTTTCATATTTAATTAATTACTTCAATACTCAATTTTTAGTCTCGAGAGTTCTAAGTTTCTTCTGTTTTAAATTAATTTCTTCAATTATTTTTAAATCTTTTAACGTAAATATCAATTATATTTTTCAAAATTTTCGATTATAGTCACCTGCATTAAGTTTCTTTATTTTTTAATTTTAAAATTGAATTTTTCTTTTATTCAATGGTTTTTTGTAGTACTTTTTTAAAAACATTTTCTCTTTTAATTTTTAAATTATTTTATTCATTTTTCATGATTTAAAAAAATTTTCAATTCAATTTTTTGATTATTTTCCTCAATGTTTAATTGGATTCTTCAATTTCAAATTAGTTTCTAAAATTTCAATTTTATTCTTTAATTTTTTTCTGCTCTTTTTAATTATGTTCTTTAACTTTTTAATTCTTTTTTGTTAATAATAAATGTATTTCTTCTTTTATCAATTATTGTTTTTTTTTATTCACTTCTTTCTTTTCCAATTATTTTCTTAATACGCTATTTTATCCATTTTTAGTTATTTTCTGCAATTCTAAAGGTATTTTCAAGATTTTCAATGTTCTATTTATTTTCATCAATTTTCGATTATTTTCTTTCAATTTCATTAATATTTTAGCTTCCACTACATTTTCAACTAATTTTTTAATTTTCAAGTATTTGAGTTATTGTTCAATTATTTACTTCAATTTTTAATAATTTTCTCTAAATTTAAATTATAGTTTTCAATTTTTTTTCATTTTTTTTCAAAAATTTGTATTTCCTTTCTTGAAAAGAAAAATTGTATTTTTTAATTTTTTTAATGATTCTCTTCCATTTTCAATCATTTTCTTTTACAATTTTAATTTTTTTTCATTTTTCAATTATTTTCTTGAATTTTTGTAATTGCTTTTTGTTAAAATCGCCCCTTTATCCATTTTAGTTATATTCTTCAATTCTAAAGGTATTTTAAAGATTTCCAATTATTTTCTTTAAATTCCATTAATATTTTAGCTTCCACTATTCTTTCAACTAATTTTTTAATTTTCAATTTTTTGCGTTATTGTTCAATTATTTACTCCAATTTCAAATAATTTTATTTATTTATTTAATAACATTTTCATCAAATTTCAATTATATTTTCCATTTTCTCACTTCTCACATCAATTTTCATGTATACCCTGAATTTTTTCAAAATTTAAATATTTTTTCTCAAGTTTCTAATTAGTTTCTGCAGCTCAAAATCATATTCACCGATTGTTACAATTATTTCAACAATTATTAAAAATTGAACCTTGACATACTATTTTCTCGATCTTGAAAAGACCTTGAATTCTTTTTTTTTCAAAAGTAAAGTATCTTTCTGTTTTAAACCTAATTTTTAACCCGTCAGTGGAAACAGACCCTATGTATAATAAAGTCGGTAATAAATATTCATTTTCTGAATATTCAGTGAAGTTTTAAGAGATACTAAAGTTTTTGAAACTTATATCAAGAAAATACGTGAGATCTTTGAGAATTGTAAAGGAAATAGTTGAGCAACTGTTTCATTGTTTGAAGCTTTTTGCAAAAGCTCACATTTCCAATACAAATATTCTTACATTTTCATTTATTACTTTGAAGCTTCTATTTTATCTTTTTCTCAAGGTCGATTCGAGTTTCATTTAATGAAAGCTTTTTGCATTTATTATGTTGGTCATGACCTAATGCGACCTTCTGTTGCAAAGCCAAGTTAAGTAAGTGAGGGGTGCGGCGAATCACGTTTGTGAAGCTTCACTTCTCAGACTTTAAGATATACATTTTCGTTGAGAATTTGAAAATTCGAGATTTTACACGTCTTTTCCATTTCTCGGCACTTCTTTTCAACACACTTTTAGTGTAAACAGTTTGCGATTCCATTCAACTTCCAAAAAATACAATTGGATATTCATTCAAAATAGTTTTTAAAGTTAGATTTTCTTATTTAATTTCGTCTATATCTTGAAATTTAATTTAAGACAGGTAAACAATTTATTCTTCGTTTACCGTTAAAACTTGAAACATTTCTTCTAAAGTTGCGAAAAAGGGGAAGAATTTTTTACACAACCATAAAACGATCTAGGCTAATATATTGCAGAGATATATATATGGCTTCAGCGAAAGAAATTCAGCAATTCTAAAAGAACCGTTTATTGCCATTGGGCATGTCTCAACGATGAAATTGCTCCAACTCCTAAAGAATTGTGTGCTTTTTTTAAAAGAATAAATTTTGTAGTTTGTTGAAAGAGTTTACGACGCCCGTGTAGAAAAGTTCCCAGTATTTCCCAGTTTGTAAGTGGGCGCCAGTTGGGGCCAACCTGGGCTTCCCAGTTTTTTTAAATAAGTAAATTGTTACTAAATAATAGTTTCAATACTAAACTTATCGTCAACCTGGCTTTATTTATTGCAAATTCCCTTCATTTCAATTTAAAAATTCATGAAATTCGGTCAAAGCGCTCAAAGTTTCCCATGCAAAATGCATGGAAAAAAAAACTTTTCCATGGAATTGATATAAAATTCATAAAAATTAACATTTTTCGATCGGATAAAGCTGTTTCTCCTCAGAAAAGTTTAAAGAATAAGATCCAATAATTTATTTAACAAATTTTTTATTATTTACTATTTTTTAAAGGTCAAAAAAAATCTTAAT
Source organism: Ganaspis brasiliensis (assembly GCA_037103525.1). Lineage (NCBI taxonomy): Eukaryota > Metazoa > Arthropoda > Insecta > Hymenoptera > Figitidae > Ganaspis > Ganaspis brasiliensis. The sequence goes on from JAZKLR010000126.1 coordinate 1,261,300, forward strand.
AAACGAAAAAAACGTGTAAGATCGTATTGCATTGAAGTTTATAACGATAATGTAACGAAAAATTTTTTATTGTTAAAACTTCGATACTTACGACCCACTGTAACCCAAAAAATTGATATTACATATATAAAATCAAATACATTAAAATTAAATTCGAAAAACATGCGAAAATGGCAAAAATTTAAGATTTATCAAATTCCGAGCACTTTATCAGGCATTTGTTAATGATTCTCGGTTTTTTGCCAAGAATCACTTAAAAGAAGGATAAAAACCAATTCAAACCAGACAAAAAAATAAAAATTAGAAGAGCGGAGGGCAGTCGTTTTTTCAAAAACCCTGTGTTTTTTCATTTTTTGATCAGATTTTGCATGTATTGAGACAGATATTAATAATTATCGGTTTTCTGATAGGGATCATTTAAAAGTGCGATAAAAACCAATTAAAACCAGAAAAAAAAAAATTAAAATTAAAAGAGCGGAGGGCAGTCGTTTCTTCGAAAAACCAGTGTTTTTTCATTTTTTGGTCAGATCTAGCATGCTTTCAGAGAGATATTAATAATTCTCGGTTTTTTTATGGGGACCATTTAAAAGTGAGATAAAAACCAGTTAAAACCAGACAAAAAAAATGAAAATTAAAAGAGCGGAGAGCTGTCGTTTTTTCGAAAAACCAGTGTTTTTTCATTTTTTGGTCACAACTTGCATGTTTTGAAACAGATATTAATAATTCTTGGTTTTTTAATGTGGACCATTCAAAAGTGAGATAAAAACCAAGTAATACCAGAAAAAAAAAATAAAATTTAAAGAGCGGAGGGCAGTCGTTTTCTTAAAAAACCAGTGTTTTTTTCATTTTTTGGTCAGTTTTTGCATGTTTTCAGACAGATATTAATAATTCTCGGTTTTCTGATAGAGATCATTTAAAAGTGCGATAAAAACCAATTCAAACCAGACAAAAAAATAAAAATTAAAAGAGCGGAGGGCAGTCGTTTTTTCGAAAAACCACTGTTTTTTTATTTTTTGGTCAGTTTTTGCATGTTTTTAGACAGATATTAAGAATTCTCGGTTTTCTGATAGGGATCATTTAAAAGTGCGATAAAATCCAATTTAAACCAGACAAAAAAATAAAAATTAATAGAGCGGAGGGCAGTCGTTTTTTCGAAAAAGCAGTGTTTTTTCATTTTTTGGTCACAATTTGCATGTTTCGAGACAGATATTAATAATTCTCGGGTTTTTAATGGGGACCATTAAAAAGTGAGATAAAAACCAAGTACTACTAGACAAAAAAATTAAAATTAAAAGAGCGGAGGGCAGTCGTTTTCCCGAAAAACCAGTATTTTTCATTTTTTATTCAGTTTTTGCATGTTTTTAGAGAGATATTAATAATTTTCGGTTTTCTGAGGGGGATCATTTAAAAGTTCGATAAAAACCAATTCAAACCAGACAAAAAAAAAATTAAAAGATCGAAGTGCAGTCGTTTTTCGAAAAACCAGTTTTTTTTCATTTTTTGGTCACAATTTGCATGTTTTAAAACAGATATTAATAATTCTTGGTTTTTTAATGGGGACCATTTAAAAGTGAGATAAAAACCAAGGAATACCAGAAAAAAAAATGAAAATTAAAAGAGCGGAGGGCTGTCGTTTTTTCGAAAAACCAGTGTTTTTTCATTTTTTGGTCAGTTTTTGCATGTATTCAGACAGATATTAATAATTTTCGGTTTTTTGATGGGGATCATTTAAAAGTGCGATAAAAACCAAGGAATACCAGACAAAAAAAATGAAAATTAAAATAGCGGAGGGCTGTCGTTTTTTCGAAAAACCAGTGTTTTTTAATTTTTTGTTCACAATTTGCATGTTTTGAGACATATATTAATAATTCTCGGTTTTTAATGGGGACCATTTAAAAGTGAGAATTATTAATATCTGTTTTAAAACATGCAAAATCTGACCAAAAAATGAAAAAACACTGGTTTTTCGAAAAAACGACTGCCCTCCGCTCTTTTAATTTTCACTTTTTTTGTCTGGTATTAGGTACTTGGTTTTTATCTCACTTTTAAATGGTCCCCATTAAAAAACCGAGAATTATTAATATCTGTCTCAAAACATGCAAATTGTGACAAAAAATTGAAAAAACACTGGTTTTTTGAAAAAACGACTGCCTCCGCTCTTCTAATTTTTACTTTTTTGTCTGATTTGAATTGGTTTTTATTCTTCTTTTAAGTGATTCTTGGCAAAAAACCGAGAATCATTAACAAATGCCTGATAAAGTGCTCGGAATTTGATAAATCTTAAATTTTTCCCATTTTCGCATGTTTTTCAACTGTAATTTTGATGTATTTGATTTTATATATGTAATATCAATTTTTTTGGTTACAGTGGGTTGTAAGTATGAAGTTTTAACAATAAAAAATTTTTCGTTACATTAACGTTATAAACTTCAATTCAATTAAGATCGTTAAAAAATATTCATTACGACATTTTACACCATTTTTCATCAAACTTTCCTATAATTACATACAAATTAGTTACTAACAATTGTTGCATGTATTTTTTAATTTGTTTAAACAAATTAATATTGTTTATTTTAAACTTTTCATCTAATAGAGCTAGAAAGTTGTAAATTTTTCTTAAATTTGCAACTATTCAAGCCTACAAAATATTAATATTAATAATAAACAAAAATCCACAATTACAAAAATTGTTTAAACAAATTAATATTGTTTATTTGCAATTTTTTATCTAATTGAGTTACAGAGTTGTAACTTTTTATTAATTTTGCAATTTTTCAATCCTAATGAAGCCCAGTATTAATCGTAAAGTAAAATCAGCAACTATAAAAATTGTTTAAACAAATTAGTATTGTTAATATTAAGATTGTAATACAGTTCCCAAACTGTATTAGAGTTGTGAATAAACAATATTAATTTGTTTAAAAGAGTTTTATAATTATGAATTTTCGTTTACTATAAGTTTTGGGCGTTTATAGGCTTAAAAATTGCAAAATTAAGAGAAATTTACAACTCTCTAGCTCAATTCGATGAATAATTGCAAATAAACAATATTAGTTTGTTTAAACAATTTTTATAATTGTTGATTTTCGTTTATTATTAATATTCAGCTTTTATATTCTTGAATAGTTGCAAAATTAAATGAAAGTTTTAACTCTAAAGCTCAATTAGATAAAAGGTTGCAAATAAACAATATTAATTTGTTTAAACATTTAGTGTTATTGTGGATTTTTGTTTATTATTAATATAAGGCTTTCATAGGTTTGAAAAGTTGCAAAATTAAGAGAAAGTTTCAACTCTGTAGCTCAATTAGATAATAAGTTACAAATAAACAATATTAATTTGTTTAAACAATTTTTATAATTGTGAATTTTCGTTCATTATTAATTTTAAGCCTTCATAGGCTTAAAAAGTTGCAAAATTATTAAGAGAAAGTTTCAGCTCTTTAGCTTAATTAGATGAAAAGTTGCAAATAAACAATATTAATTTGTTTAAACAGTTTTGATAATTGTGGATTTTCGTTTATTATTAATATTAAGCTTTCATAAGCTTGAAAAGTTGCAATATTAGCAAAAAATTTCAACTCTGTAGCTCAATTAGATGATAAGTTACAAGTAAACAATATTAATTTGTTTAAACAATTTTTATAATTGTGAATTTTCGTTTATTATTAATTTTAAGCTTTCATAGGCTTAAAAAGTTGCAAAATTATTAAGAGAAAGTTTGAGCTCTCTAGCTCAATTAGATGAAAAGTTGCAAATAAACAATATTAATTTATTTAAACAATTTTTATAATTTCATATTTTATTTTTTTCTAATATTAGGTTTAGTTATTTTATATAGTTGCTACATTAGAAAAAAGTTACAACTTTCTAGCTCTATTAGATGAAAAGTTTCAAATAAACAATATTAGTTTGTTTAAACAAATTAAAAATTACATGCAACAATTGTTATTAACTAATTTTTATCTCATTAAAGAAAATTTTGATGGAAAATATTGTAAAAAGTTGTACTGAATATTTTTTAACGATCTTACATTTTTATGATCTTCTTTAGTAAATTGGCACTAACAGGGTTGAGCATTACTAGCCCACTAATTTCCCAGTGGGAAGACCCAACTGGGGCCCACCTTAAATCTGGGAAACCCATATGGGGCCCAACTGGCGCCCACCGAACTTTTCTACACGGGACACAACGTGTAATTATGTTTGGAAAACAATTTTAAAGTTAGTGCAATAATTGCATCACTGGAAATACGATTTTCTAATATTTACACTGAGAGAAAAGTTTTTTTGATTCAAACATAATATATGTTTAAATGTATGTTTGAACCGAACATACATTATGTTTAATTCAAACAGATTATTCTAATCGACTGAATATCGAACATATAATTATGTTTGATTCAAATAAAATTGTTTCTCAATGTAGGTCGTAGGATAAAATATTTTTCTAAAATCTTTTAAATAATTTTCTTAATAATATTATTAAACCAAAATAATGGCTTTCTTAGGCAAATATATTTTAAAATATTCTTAAACTAAGAAATACAGTTCTAACTCTAAGAACATATTCTAAGTACGTATTTTCTTTTGTTACTTTTTGTTTCAAACTACACTATTATAGACGCTAGTGGTCGTGATTTATAGAATTTTTTTTTATTTCTTAAGGAGGTTCTCTCTGTTTACATAACCTCAAACTAGAAAGTCGTTTTTCACCCCAAATAAAAATATTATACAAATTAATTTCAACAAAATTTGAAAGATCTAGTTGTACATATTTTAGAAGAAATTAGGATGATCTAAAATTTGTTGTCAAATAATAGTTTTTTAACATTTTATGTTTTTTTTTAAATTTAGTTAAAATCTGTAATTTTTATCGAATTTTGACTAATAACAATTCATTTTCTCGTTGAAGCATTCTTTGCAATTTTAGATTTTGTTAAATAATATTCTGTTTAAAAATACGTAAAGAACAAAAATTTTATTTATGTTGCTTTTTAAACAAAATATTATTTAATAAAATCCAACAAATAAAATTTTAGATAATGTTTTAACGAGAAAAATGAGCTATTAGTAGTCAACATTGGATTAAAATTACAGATTTTAACTAGATTTAAAGAAAAAACATAAAATATTAAATAATTTTTATGTGACAATAAATTTTAGCTCAGCCTAATATTTTCTGAAGAATGTACAACTGCATCTTTCTAAATTGTGTTAAATTAATTTTAACACTAGATTTATTTGTTATGAAAAGCCATTTTTTAGTTTAAGGTTATGTCAATTGAAAGATAACTTCCTTAAATTCTTTTTTGAATTTTTAATTTCTGTAAAGTAATTCTTTAGTTGAGCGTTAGTTTACTCTCATCTAAATTTTGAATAATTCAAATAGTTTATATCGTTGACTGTGAATTAAGCAGAAAATCTACAAATTCAATTAGTAACTTTGAGAGACAATATTTCATCACAAACTTTTTCTTTCAAGAAATAAGATTACTTACAAATTAGAGTAATTAATTTTCAACCTAAAATTTATCAATATTTTTTTTTTAATTTAGCTTAAATTGGCAAATTAAATACCCATTGAAAGTTAATTGTAGGTTAGGAACGTACTTTTGAATTTAAGTTCTATTATTTGTATAATTCGGTTTTTAAAGTATGTTTGTATGAAACTAGTTGTCAAAGTTATCTAAATTATTTATAAATATAATATAAATATAAATAAATTTTACATATTTTTTGTTATTTTTTAGTTCCTTTCTTTTATGTCATTTTCAAGATCCTCTAGATTTTGATTCCAAATTAAGTTATTTTTCACTTTCCATTAAAATTTCTTATTTTATATTGTTATTCTTTGTTAATATCCATATATTTTAATTAACAATATAATATCTATTTTTTTCAAATTCTCTGCATGTTTTTCTTTTATTTCTAGTTATTTATCTTTAATCCTAGTTATTTATTCACTTATAAGTGATTTTTAAATTTTTTCTTCCTAATTCATTGAAACTTTTAGTCTTTTTAAGATTTTATAGTTTTATTTTTCATTTTCTAGGTTTTTTTTTCTCCAATCAATTATTAAAAAATTTTTAGTTATCTCTTAACCTTTTAGGCATTTTTCTCACTTTTAGTTATTATTTTACTTTCTAGTAATTTTTGAATAAATATTGTTTTTTTTTTTTTCTTAATTTTTTTTTAGAAATTTTTCCTTTTTCTTAATTTTTTTTTACTTTCTTCTTATTTTTTTATGCATTAGTTACTCTTTGATTTAAAGTTACTAAATTGATTTACATTGATTTTTTCAATCTATTGTAATTTTTGAAATTTCTGGAAGTCTCATTTAACTTGCAGTTATTTATTGTTTTTATTTTTTAGATATTTTTCCAAAATTTAAAAACAATTTGTAATTTCTACATTTTCTATTACTTATATTCCAATATTTAAAATTTTTCATCTTTCTGTGTTTTTAATATCTTCTATTAGTTTTTAATTTCAAAATTTACTTATTTTTTTTATCTGATAAAATTTCTTACTTTCTAGTTTAAGTTTTCTACATATTTTGACATTTTTTAGTAATTTTTTTTTCTTACTAGTTATCATCTTTATTCCATATTCCTAAAAATATTTTCTTTTTCTAAATTTTCTCCTTTATTTTATTTTTTACGTATTATAGTAGGTAACTTTTTCAATAAAATTTTTTTTTCATTTTTATTATTATAATTTTTCAATTTTCAGATGTTTCTTTAGCTTTCTAGTAATTTTTTTCTATGATTTTTCTTAAATTTTAAAAATACTTTTTATCTTCTAAATAATGTTTTTTATCACAAAGAAATCTATCTTGAATTTTTGTTTTTTTCTCCTTTTAAAGGAATTTTCTTCTGGATTTTAATACCAAAATTTAATTATATTTCACAAATAATTAATACTTGTTACTTTCTAAATATCCGTTTCTAATAACTAGATTTCTAAATCTACAAATAATGTAATTTAATCTTTTCTCATTTTTTCAAAGTTTTTCTTCTATGTTTAGTTAATTATATTATTAAAATTTTTAGTTATTTATTTACCAGTTCTAGTAAGTTTGTAATTTTCCAGTAATTTTTTCACTTTTGAATTATTATTTTCATTTGATATTTACTTTTTGACTTGCCAGTAATTAAAAAAAAAACAATTTAGATACATTTTTATAATTTCTAATTACTTTTTTACCTTCTAGTAATATTCTACTTAATTTTACAGATTTTTTATTTTTTCCAACTTCCAATATTCTATTTTCCCTTTTTCTTCAGAAACTCTAGTTATTTTTTTTCCAATTTCTAGTAATTTTTCTTTACTTTTTAGTTACCCTCTTGAAATATTCTTTTAATATTTAACCTCTTTTAATATTCTTTAAATATTTAATCTCTTTTAATATTCTTTTAATATTTACGTAATTTCTCAGATTTACTGTCCATTTTTACCTAATTTTCAGTTATTTTCTTCAGTTTCTAGTTACTTTTTTCTTTTTCTAATTTTTGTTGTTTCATTTCAATCGCTCTTTCACTTTTCAAAATTTTCTCTCTATTTACAAATAAGTTTTTAAATTTTCTATATATTTTCCACAACTTATTATTCAATTTCGTCAACTTCTTCTTACTAGAAATTTCTTTTCTATAGTAATTTTATAACTTTCTAGTAAGTTTTTTCATTTTTTAGTAATATCTTTTATTTCTAAAATATTTTTTTCATTCTAGGGGAAATTCTTTTAACTTTCTAGGTGTTTTTTTTAACTTCTGGTGATTTCTTTTCTAATTAATTTTCTTAAATTTCAAAAATTGTTTACACTGAAAAATTTGTATTCTTCTTTCAAGAATTATTCTTGGATCCTATTTAGAAATAAAAAAATCTTTAAAATAAAAAGCATATTCTTAATATAAGAAGCATATTTTTAAAATAATAAGCGGTTTCTTAAATTAAGAATATTTTCTTATGTTCTCAAGAATAAAGGTCAATACGGTGTTTCGAGTGAAATTTTTTAATACTTTTTTTTAATTTTAAATTTAATTATATTTTGACAAATAAGTATTTTAAGAACAAATTCTTGGAGCCTATTTAAAAATAAAATATTCTTATTTAAAGAATATAATATTCTTAGAATAGGAATCTAAGAATATATTATTTTTATAATAGGAATCTAAAAATATATTATTCTTATAATAGGAATCTAAGAATATATTATTCTTAGATTGAGAAAAATACTTTTAATCTAAGAATATTTTTCTTATTCTGAGAATATTATATTCTTTACATAAGAATATTTCATTCTTAAACAGTACATTCTTAAAGAAGAAAACCTTTTTGTCAGTGTTAAGTCTCACATAATCTGAAAATTACTTAAAAGTTTCTTAATATTAAAAAAGTCATTTTTCGGTGAAACTATATGTAATTAATTCTAATAATTAAATAATCTACACCTGTATTAATTGTTGATTCAATGACATATTTTTTTTCTCAGCAGCATGAATAGCAGGGCCGGCGGAAGGTATTTTTTCTAGGGGGGGGGGGGGCAATGCATATATATATATATATACCTTCACAGACATACATATATATACAAATATATATATATATATATATATATACACATAATCAGGGTTGCTACGCTTTCTGGAATTACTATTAAAAATGCTTACTTTTAAAAATTTTGAAATTGAATGAAGCATGTTTTATGCACAAAATAATCCTGGTTAATAGTATTTTTTTTTTTTAAATTATCCACTTTTTCGTAAATTACTATATCTTAGCGTTTCTTCACTGTCTTACACTGAGAAAAATGAGTTAGCTACTATTTGGATAGCTTTTTTTTAGCGGTGAAATTAAACCAAATTTTTATTTAACAGAATTGTTATTGAGTAGAATTTTTCATAAGACGAATTTTTTAATTTTAGAATATCCATTTCACCAAATCTTCATTATTTATCCAATATTTTAGTTGCATTAATTGTTATTTAATATAATTAATAAAACGCTAAATTTCCATTTTTGTCGGATACCCTGAACTATTTAATATTTCGTCTTACTCAAACTTTTATTAAAAGAAAATTCTGCTGAATTAAAATTTGGTTAAATAGAAATTCTTTAAATAAGAAGTTTGTGTTAACAAAATTTTGTAAAACAAAAATTAAATTAAATATAAATTCGCTAAACTTAAAATTCTGTTAAGTACAAATCCAGATTTATTAAAATTTGATTAAAAACAGTCTCGAAGGATGATAACACAGCCTCAAAAACAAAAGTTTGTCTCAGACACTACAGTAGCTACTGTAGAAAAGTTGGGTGGGCGCCAGTTGGGCCCCATATGGGTTTCCCAAATTTAAGGTGGGCCCCAGTTGGGTCTTCCCACTGGGAAATTAGTGGGCTTGTAATGCTCAACCCGGTTAATGCCAATTCACTAAAAAAGATCGTAAAAATGTAAGATCGTTAAAAAATATTCATTACAACTTTTAACAATATTTTCCACCAAAATTTTCTTTAATGATATAAAAATTAGTTAATAACAATTGTTGCATGTATTTTTTAATTTGTTTAAACAAATCAATATTGTTTATTAGAAACTTTTCATCTAATAGAGCTAGAAAGTTGTAACTTTTTTCAAATTTTGCAACTATATAAGTGAAGTAAAGCCTAATATTAGAAAAAAACTAAAATATAAAAATTTTAAATTGTTTAAACAAATTAATATTGTTTATTTGCAACTTTTCATCTAATAGAGCTAGAGTGTTGTAACTTTTTATTAACTTTGCAACTTTTCAAACCTATAAAAGCCCAATACTAATAATAAACGAAAATCCACAATTATGAAAATTGTTTAAAGAAATTAATATTGTTTATTTGCAACTTTTCATCTAATTAAGCTAGAGAGCTGAAAATTTCTTTTAATTTTGCAACTTTTCATGCTTATGAAAGCTTAATATTAATAAAATACAAAAATCCACAATTATAAAAATTGTTTAAACAAATTAATATTGTTTATTTCTAATTTTTCATTTAATTGAGCTAGAGAGTTGAAACTTTCTCTTAATTTTGCAACTTTTCAAATCTATAAAAACTTAATATTAATAATAAACGAAAATCCACAATCACAAAAATTGTTTAAACAAATTAATATTGTTTATTTGCAACTTTTTATCTTACTGAGCTTCAGATTTAAAATTTTCTTTTAATTTTGCAACTTTTTAAACCTATGAAAGCTTAGTATTAATAATAAACGAAAATTCACAATTTTAAAAATTGTTTAAACAAATTAATATTGTTTATTTGCAACTTATCATCTAATTGAGCTAATTAAGCTCAATAAGCTAATAAGCTTAATATTAATAATAAACGAAAATCCTCAAACACAAATATTGTTTAAACAAATCAATATTGTTTATTTGCAACTTTTTATCTTATTGAGCTTTAGATTTAAATTTTTCTTTTACTTTTGCAACTTTTTAAGAATACCAAAGCTGAATATTAATAATAAACGAAAATCCACAATTATAAAAATTGGTTAAACAAACTAATGTTGTTTATTTGCAATCATTCATCGAATTAAGCTAGAGAGTTTAACTTTTTCTTAATTTTGAAAATTTTAAGCCTATAAACACTCAAAACTTATAGTAAACGAAGATCCATAATTATGAAACTCTTTTAAATAAATTAATATTGTTTATTCGCAACTTAAATACAGTTAGGGAACTGTATTACAATATTGATATTAACAATATTAATTTGTTTAAACAATTTTTATAATTGTTGATTTTACTTTACAATTAATATTGGGCTTTACTAAGATTGAAAAATTGCAAAATTAATAAAAAGTTACAACCCTGTAACTCAATTAGATGAAAAATTGCAAATAAACAATATTAATTTGTTTAAACAATTTTTATATTTTAGTTTTTTTCTAATATTAGGATTTACTTAACTTAAATAGATGCAATATTAGAAAAAAGTTACAACTCTCTAGCTCTATTAGATAAAAAGTTTCAGATAAACAATATTAATTTGTTCAAACAAATTAAAAAATACATCCACTAATTGTTAGTAACTAATTTTTATGAAATTAAAGGAAATTTTGGTGGAAAATGTTGTAAAAAGTCGTAATGAATATTTTTTAACGATCTTACACTTCTTTTTCGTTTATGAAGATTTTTTATGGCCCTTTAGAAAATAGTTAATAATAGAAAATTTGTCAAATAAATTATTGGATCTTATTTTGTAAACTTTCCTGAGGAGAAACAGCTTTATCCGATCGAAAAATGTTAATTTTCATGGATTTTATATCAATTCTATGAAAAAGTTTTTTTCCCCATGCATTTTGCATGGGAAACTTTGAGCGCTTTGACCGAATTTCATGAATTTTTAAACTGAAATGAAGGGAAATTGCAATATATAAAGCCAGATTGACGATAAGTTTAGTATTGAAACTATTATTTAGTAACAATTTACGTATTTGATAAAAACTGGGAACCCCAGGCTGACCCCAACTTGCGCCCACGTACAAACTGGGAATTACTGGGAACTTTTCAACACGGGAGTGTATTTCTACTTACTTTTTTTCTCTGAATAATCAGATTGGTTAAAATTTTTGAAATAATCTTTAAAAAAATTGATGAAAACACGAAAAAATCGTTTTTTTAAGATTATCTAAAAAAATTTAGTTAATCTAATCATTTTGACTTTGAATGCGGATTTAGTGTAGAAAAATATACGTAGGAATACATTAGGGTAAAGACTCGGACCAAAAAATGCACATTAAAGGTCTGCAAAACCTGGAAAAGTCATGGAATTTTGTTCTAAGAAAGTCATAGCAACCCTGATAATTACATTAATTTTATTGTATAAAATGTTATTGAACTTAAAACTAAGAAGATTGTACTTTTTTAAAAAGTTGTTTACATATTTATTTAAAAATTAAAATTATAAGTCAATTTTCAGAGGGGGGCAAGCCCATACATTGCCCCCTCGAGGTATTTCTAGGGGGGGGGACATTGCCCCCTGTGCCCCCCCCCCTCGGCTCCGCCGTCCCTGATGAATAGCATTATTTTAAACACAATACAGTGAGAGGATTCTTTCAAGCTGATAAAATATTATATAGACTGTAAGAAGGCACTTCATCTAAGAGTTTCAGTGAAATAGGGTGAAAGGTATTATATAACAGCTGTACGTGTCCAATATTACTTGACTGCTCTGACTTCCAACAAATCTCCAACAGTCCTTACTGTACTTGTAGACAGAGCACTGCAAGAGTCAACCTATAATTCCTTAAGTCGTACGTGCACCAGAAATCAAGCCAAATGTCGTAGATCGTGGTCTTAGTCATCAGCAGAGCTCTTTCTCATAAATAAGAGAGAAATACATTATCCAGTATTTCCATTATCATTGCTAAAACATCAAGTTATTCCATTATCTTGTACTTCTCCGGAACGCATCCAAATTCATATTTCGTCCGATTTATGCCTCTGCTCCAAATGCATATTCAAAATGTCCGTGAAATTTAATCATTTTAATTTTAATAAACTAGAATAGGCGTAAAATTTGACATGTTAACACTAAAAAAATTAACAATGCAATTCTAACAAAATAGTTTTGTTGAGTAATTAATCTTTAATTTTATTTGTTTGATTTCTAGCAGAACAGATTCTAGAAAAATTCGTCTGCTAGAACTGATTTTATTTAATTTTCGAAACGTTGGAAAAATACTTACGTAATTATAAATAAATAGTTATTAAAAAAAAATTACTACTCTATCCGAAACACAAATTATTAATTATCATAAATTACTATTTAATTTTAAAGAAATAAATTATTTTCATTTTGTGACATGTCTTTGTGACATTGTAAAATTTGTTTAGAAGAATTTTACAATTCACAAGTTGCTTAATTTAAATTTAAAAAAAAAAAAAAAAAAATCAATTTCCGATTTTTCTTTCAATTTAATTTAATTGCTAAATTTGTTTAAAATAAAAATTTTGTTCCAAATTTAATTATTCTAATTAAAATAATCCGATCTCAATGATTGTTCGACATTCCAAGACTTGGTTCAAAATTTAATTTATTATTAGAACTTAATTTTAATTATTCCCTTTCTATTTATGTTAACCTGTTTCGAGTCAACGCATGTATTGAGGAAAATATTACGAATTTGGATTTTATTGGAAATTTTGAATTAAATTTGGATTTGATGATTTAAACTGGATTTCAACCTTCCAAAATTTTGAATTTACCGCCAAAAAAAAATGAACTGTGGAAATTGCTGTCTAAATTATGTAACCTGTTTGTTAATTTTGAAGTCTCTGAAGAGGATTTATTGAATTTTCTAACATAATATTCTAATTCGAATTTTGCCGCCTAACCTAAACAAATATTGGATTATTGATTTGAAGAATTTTATCGATTTATTTTCTGGATTTATGTAATTGATCTTCATCTGAAAAATCTTTTGATCGAACCCAAGGATTATTTTGTTGAATTTATTTAAAATGCCAACCTTTTTCTTGCTGCGTTTCCTGCCACGTATAAAGGATTTGACTTAGTCACCTGGAGTGACATTTAAAAATTTCATGCCTTGGAAGGTTTTATTATTAATTCTAAATTTTATTTGGATCTCTTGTTGCTGCGGGTAGCCAAAGCCCATATAATTGTCAATTTATGTGACCGGGACTATATCCACTTGGATCCAGGAAATTCGGATAATATTTTATCATTTTCTTGGGATACTAGGATTTCAGTTGGCTGGTTCACTCCATTGAAATGATATTGGAAGAGTAAAATAATAATCTAACATCAACTGGATCGAATTAATTATCGTAATTAATTCAGAAGATTTATTCAATTTTATGAAGATTCCTTGAAGATTCAAATTTTCTTTTTTTTTTCTTTCGACCAATAGAATTAAGAAACAACAGAATGTAGCCAACTTCGTTTATGTCAATTTAGTGATCTAAATTAATTTTTTAGTGTAGCTTTCTTTTTTTTTATGAGCTTTGGAACAATTATTTCTCCATGGTTACGCTGGTAACCATGGAAAATAACTAACGTCACTTTTTCACTTTTTATTAATCATTCATTGAGATTGGACGGAATCTTTTTGGAATTATTTGGATTTCACCTAATTTAACGATTATATTTATTCTCTCTGGCTCTAAATTGGACGATTTCAAGGATTAATTAATTTTTGGACAAAGATTTTAAAGAAAAATTGGAAAATTTCAACAATTTAAAATATTGATTTTGATTTCGAAGTTTGGATTTTTTTTTCGTTTGGTAAGATTTCTATCATTTCTCTTGAATAAAATTCGTATTTTATTATTTTATTTTGTTTCTTAAAGATTCTAAAATTGATTTATTAATTTTCATTTGTGCGAATTAAACTTAACCTGTTAAAAATTAACTTGAAATTAAAATTTTGCTTTCCTTTTCCTTTTGTTCCAAAACTCATCCTTTATTTATTTAAAAAAATGTCACATTAGTTATTAACGAAAAATTGCTTTAATTTGCTTTTGGATTAAATTTGATTTAGATTGGACCAAGTCTTGGAATTGTTATTCCTAACTAATTCATAGTTTAGGATTATATTTATTTTTTTTTATTTATATATTTTTTTTTAATATATTAATTTGGTTTAATTTAACTTAACCTAACTTAACCTGATTTATCCTAACTTAACTTTATTTTCCAAATTGTTAAAATGTAGTTGATTATTTAATCAATTGTTAATTTTTACAAAAAAGTTTCCTAACCTCCAAATTTGTCATTTGTATCTAATTTACATTGTTTTTCTGAATAAAATATTGTTTATTTAATTATGTAGATGTCTTATTTAAATTATTATAATCTTTTCAAATAAAGTGCATTACAGAACCATCCCCTCTACTATCATCCAGATTGGGGCTAAGCTAGCGGAATTAGTCGTGGAAGATTAATAAATTTGGGTTACTTTTCTTTTATTTATTTATTTATTTTTTTTGTTTATTGAAGTTGAGCTTCCTATTTGGTTGTCAACTTGCTGTTGTAATTTTAGGTTAAGCTTCCTATTTGGTCGTTAACCTTATTCTGCGTCACTTTAATTGAGTTAATTTATTTATTATTATTATTATTATTTTTTTTTTTTTTTTGATCCAAGAAAGATCTGGCGCCCGACTTTTCGATTTTTTTTTTTATCTGCCAAATTGTGATCGTGTCTTAAGTTGATTAATTGATTTAGATTAATTAATTAAAATTTTATTCGATTACATCTTATAGAAGCAAATACACATGTGCGACCAATGCGAGTTTGATCAACAATCTTCTATCGATAATGTTATAATCATTAATATGGTGTGTGTTTATTTCTGTTTACAAGAAAAGTTTTGTAATAAAAATAATAAAATATGTTAAATAAGGATATTTTAAAGCTGTGAAAGTTCAATAATAAAGTGTATTGGATAAAAATTTTTGAGCAAAGGATACAAAACAGATTCTTGTAAAAAGTTAATTTATTCTAATTTAATTAATAGTTTAAGCAAATAACAAACATTTTTGACCTAAATATGCTTCAGTTTTGTGAGTAAAAGCTATATTTGCAAAACAGTTATTAAACTTATTTATAAAAAAGCTAAATCAAACAAAAGTCTGTAACCTAACCTCGAAATCAATATGTCATACTGTTGACTATATCGACTATATATATAAGAAAAAAAATTTATTAAGAAAGAAATTTCAATTTAAAAATATCTGCACTTAATCAAGATGATTTATAAATTTAACTTTGTTTACGAGAAAGAATTACCGACACCTTTAAATATCCTAATTATGATAGATAGACTTTAATTAAAAACAAATCGTCTTGAATCCAATGAAACATTCCATTATAAAAAGCTCATTACAATTTTTCTGTTTTAAAATTGACTTAAGTTGTTATGTGAGGTCATTAATTTTGCTTAAATTTCTCGAAATAAAAAAAAATTAATTTAAATTTATTTTTACAATTTAATTTGGAGTACGACTTCAACACAGTGGCGTCACTATTAAGGGGCAAAGTGGGGCACTGCTCCGGGGTCCTTGAGCTCAGGGGGTCCTCAGTCAACCTTAATAAATCTTTTTTTTAAGACAAAATATATAAAATTTTAGAATTAAAATAAATTGCAAAAAATAATTGAAATTAAACAAAATGATTGTAAATTTTGCAAATTAATTGAAAAAAAAAAATGAAATTAATTAAAAATTGGGGAAAGTAATTTAAAAAAGCTGTTTAAACGTTAAAAAAGTAAAGATTTTTTTCGTTTTATTTGACTCAGTGAAATCGATAATATCTTTTCAATAATTTAAAAAATCATAGAAATGTTTTAAAAATAATGAAGATAATTTACATTTGAGAAAAATACTTGAAAATCTTTAAAATATAATGAAAAAAATTGAATAATGAAAAATTAGTGAAAATAATTGAAGATTTTAAAAAAATTATTAAAAATTGAGATAAGTAATATAAAATTGAAAAAAATATTTAAAATTTAAGAAAATAATTGAAAAATTTAGATTATATATTTTAATTTAAGAAAAGTTAAAGAAAATTTCAGAATATACTTAAAACTTTCAAAAGTTAATTAAAGAAAAAGAAAATAGTTAAAAACTAGAGAAAGTAAATAAAACAAGATAAACATAATTTAAAATTGAAGAGAATCATTTTTAATTAAACAGAAATAATTAAAAACTTTTTGGAAATTAGGAAAAAGAATAAAAAGAATTAAAAATTGAATAAAATAATTTGAATAAAAAATTAATAATTAAAATTTGAGAAAAATACATGAAGATCTTAGAAATTATTTGAAAAAAATGAGAATAACTAAAAATGGGAGAAAGGAATTGAAGAAAGCCAAAAATAAATGAAATTTACTAGAATTAAATCTAAATAAAAAAATTATATTTTTGTTTTTCTATTTATATTGAAAATTCTGTTTTTATTATTAATTTTTAGCGCACGTGCGCAAAAATTAAAGAAAATAATTGAAATTTAAGAAAAATACTTTAAAATTTTAGAAAATGAGAATAATAATTAACATTCGAGGTAAACAATTGAAAAATGATAAAATTAATTTAAAATTGAAAAAAATAATTAAAATATGCGGAAAATAATTTAAGATTAAGAAAAATAATTAAAATATATGATGAAAATAATTTAAATATGAAAAAATGAAAACAGTAAATAAAATTTGAAAAAATAATTGAATAAATCATAGAATATATGTTTAAAAAAAGAAAATAATTACAAAATTACTTAACAATTTTAATTAAAAAGAATAATTAAAAAATTGCAAAAATAATCGAAAATTGATGAAAATAATAATTGAAATTTCTGATAAATAGTTGAAATTTTTAAAAATTATGCCAAATGAATAAAATAATATAAAATCACAGAATTTCTTTTTAAGCAGAAGAAAATAATTGAAAAATCGTTCAAAAATTGAAAATTGAAGACAATAATCTAAATTTGAGGTAATAATTGAACAATTAAGAATTTAATTGAAAAATAATGAAAATATTAAAGGAGAAAGAAAAAAATTGCAAAATAATAATAAGAAATCAAACTTGAACAAAATAACTGAAAACTGAGATATATATTTGAAAGTTCAATATAAATTAATTAGGAAATGATGAAAATGATTAAAAATTGAAAATAATAATTGCAAAATGATAAAAATAATGGTAAATTAAAAAAATTAGTTTAAATTTGCGATGAATATTATAAAAATTAAGGAACAAATAATTATGTTGATTTAGTGTCAAGGCAAAAATAATTAAGAATGAAAAAGTGATAGAGAAAACTAAACAAAATAATCGAAATTTTAGAAAGGTAAATTTAAGATTTAGGGAAGCAATTTTAAAACAGTTAAAATAATTCAGAAATGTAGAAAATAGTTGAAAAATGATAAAAATAGTACAAAATTGTATTTTAAGTAATTAGAATCCTATTATAGAAAAGAAATTATTAAAAATTGAAGACATTTTTAAGTCACTACAAATTTAGTATTTTTAAACATGGATTAATTGAACTTTTAATCAATTCAAGTTCACATTAACTAAAATTTGGAGAAATGAAAAATGTCAGGTGTGGACAGAATGAATGAATAAATTAGTTAGTTAAACTTGTAATCTATTTTATATAATTGGGGCCCCATTTTTCTTTTTGCCCCAGGGACCTTGCTCTCCCAGTTACGCCACTGTCATCTAACCTAGAAACTATCTTGTGTATTATACTTTTTATAGTATTTATTACGTAGATAATATTTATACTAAATACTACAATAATATTAAGGGATATATTGTCACTTGTACATTAAAAAATTATTATAAATTAATTTAACAATTAAAAAGAAAATTACACATAAAATGTTATATTTACATACTCCGTATATTTAACTACTTTTTCTTCATTTATTTATTCATTGATAATCTAATTCTAAAAAATTCAAATTTTTTTTGTGCAATTTACACTGATCTATAATATAATTCCTCAATAAATTAAAACCCCCCTAATTAATAAAATTATTAAATTTATTAATTTAATATTAATAAAATTGATAAGTTTGATATTTAAAGAATTAATATCTCCACTAAAAATTATTGAAGTTAAAAAAATCTGTATATAAAAATGTATAAACTCTACAGAAGATATAATTAATAAATATCCTAATATAAATATTAAATCCATTTATAAATACAATAATATAAATCTTTTTATATAAAATTTAATTATTGGAGGAATCCTTATTATTCTTATTATAATTCTAAATAATAATAATTTATTATTCTTTCTCAATAAAAATAAATTTTTTAACCTCTCAATTTTATTTCTCTCAAAAATTAAAATTAAATTTATTAAAATAATAACATAAAAAACATAATAACAAATCCAAACTTTTACACTAATAAAAATTCTAAAAACTATTCATCTTATTAGATTTAAAAAAGAACACCCTATTAAAATTTTTAATCTTTTATTAATTATAATAATATATCTTCATTTATTGTTTTTTATATCCATAAGGTCGAGTCCATACCAAGTGATCACACCAATTTCAGTCATATTGAGTAATATTTACGAAATTGATATTTTGGGTTCCTTTAGGAGTAAAAAAAATAAATTTTAATTATTTTTAAAAAATTCAAAATATTTTCGAAAATATTCAAATTCGAAATTTTATGTACTATTTTTTTTGTGTTATCATAACTTCTGTAATTTTGAAGCAATTGAGATCATTTTTTTTTTAAATTACTCGTATTTAAATACTCTTTCAAGAAAAATTATAATAATTAAGAAATTGTTTATAATTAAATTTTTATTAAAAAAATTAAATTATTTATTTAAACAAAATCTAAAGTATATCATCGTTCTTTTTCAAAAAATTCATAAACATAGCCTATAATGTGCTTAAAAATTTAAGCCAAAGAAAAAGATGGTATGTATTATAGTTTTTAAGAAAAAAATTATTAAGTTATGCTAGCGCGGCGCGGACCGGTGTCACCGCTACTCAACGCGTAGTTCCGTAGTAACCGAAATGTATGTATATTTTTACATAATGTAAATATAGTTAGTGTATTATATTTAAATTATAAGCTTCAGAAAGTCACACTGATCTTTTCATAGTACATGGACATCAAACTTTAGAATTAAAAAAATCGGAGAAAATAATTAAAGTAAAAAAAAGTAATTAAAAAATTGGTAATTTATAGAAAAATAATAAAAATAACTAAAAATTGGGAAAATTATTAAAATTTAAGAATAATAATTGAAAATTTGTTAAATCAATTGAAAAATAATTAATATAATTAAAAACTGGTAAAAATAAGTGAAAATAAGTGAATAATTAAAATAATTTAAAACTGAAGAAAGAAAAATAATGGCCTGGTAAAATTATCAAAATTCGCGATGTTCAGGGGTGTTAATTTTTTTTCTTATGCAATTTTAGACCTAAAATTATGGGGTAATGTCAAAAATAGAGAAACAAATAATTTGCGGAGTTTGAGAAATTTATTCTAAGAAAAACTTAAATTTTAAAAATTAAACCTCTTTCACAATTTTCATTTTTTCCATCGACAATTTTTTTGTGGGATTTTTAAATGATTTTCTACAATCCATCGTATGGATTTTGAAAAATAAAATTTCGAAAATGACCAAAAAAATATTGTTTTTTAATTTTTATGTAATACCATAATTCTACATCTTAATTGATGTAAGAAAAAAAATGACACCTCTGAGCATCAAAAATTTTGTTGAGTTAAAATTTCACCTATCTCTCCCCTTAAAGAATGATAAAAATAGTTTGAAAATAGTTGAAAGAAGCAAGTTTACAACGACCATTAAACAATCAAATTGTTACTCCTCTTGACTTATACGAGTGGGCAAAATCCAGTTTAGAGAAAATTAATGTAGAGTTTTGTAATTACGCAGAATATGAAGCTGAAAAACAATTGTTAAGTGAAAGATTTAATCAAGCTATGACCATTAAAGGTACACAAAAATTTCATTCCTTCGTACCCCTTGAGAATAAAATTGAAACAAAAATTTTTTCAAATTCTGTGCACAGCACAATTTGTAAAATAAAAAAATAAACATGACGATTAACTGTATTTATATTATGTAATAATATACATACATTTCGGTTACTACGGAACTACGCGTTGAGTAGCGGTGACACCGGTCTGCGCCGCGCTAACATAACTTAATAATTTTTTTCTCAAAAACTATAATACATACCATCTTTTTCTTTGGCTTAAATTTTTAAGCACATTATAGGCTATGTTTATGAATTTTTTTAAAAAGATCGATGATATACTTTAGATTTTGTTTAAATAAATAATTTAATTTTTTTAATAAAAATTTAATTATAAACAATTTCTTAATTATTATAATTTTTCTTGAAAGAGTATTTAAATACGAGTAATTTAAAAAAAAAATGATCTCAATTGCTTCAAAATTACAGAAGTTATGATAAAACAAAAAAAATAGTACTCAAAATTTTGAATTTGAATATTTTCGAAAATATTTTGAATTTTTTAAAAATAATTAAAATTTATTTTTTTTACTCCTAAAGGAACCCAAAATATCAATTTCGTAAATATTACTCAATATGACTGAAATTGGTGTGATCACTTGGTATGGACTCGACCATAACCAACAAAATGTGTGTTCATCTTAAAAAAGTTTTGTTGAAACTACTAAATTTGTTGTTGAAGTTACAAAAAAATTCGAAAAAAAACCTTTGTTTTTCATTCCAAACCTTTTTTCAATGGATACTTTTCAAAATATATATTAACACCTTTTGCGTGTTAAAAATTGAATTTTATTGCTTCAAAATAAGAATGAAAGTTGTAATTAAAAATGAAAATTTTTGTCGTTCCTGGAAAATTAATAAGCTTTTTTTTTCTCCGCAGGAAAGTGTTAATTTCCACGGTTTCCACACATAAATTAAGGAAAAAAGGGAGTCGCTTTTGGCATAATTGTCTTTAGCCGCAAGGCATTAACCGACAATTATTTTCTCTGAGGTTTTGAGTCTATATTCGGGATTGCAAATGTGCAAAGCCTGACAAAGCCTGACTCCGTTGCGGACTGACCCTGTCATCCCTCTTATTCTCTGAGGTCGTTCCCTGTCGCGTTAACAATATCTCGCTTAACGAGTTTTATAACCAGTCAGAGATTTGCTAAAAGATACTTTTTTAATACCGATAAGACACAAATCCAAACTATTGTCTGCTAAAATTCCCCTGCGCTTTTCTTTTTATCAAAAAAAAATTATTATGTTCAGTAACGATTATAAATTTATCAATCTTTTTGAGATAAATATTACAATTTTTACAATTCACCCGCCATATTGGATCCGCCATTTTGAATTTTGTAAATTTGACTTTAAAGTCGTAATTACCAATCAAAGTCCTTAAATAAATTTATTTTCGTAAGTAATTATAAAAAGAAACGTAAAATTCTTAAAAAAATTGGTAGAAAATTTAAATTTGTAATTTGGATAATAGAATTTAGGATCTATTAAATTGAATCGGTTGAAATGAGAAATTATTGAAATTAGGTTAAAATCCTTTCATTTTTCTATTCATATTCTAATTGTTTGGAATCTAAACGAAAGCTCGCAATTTTCTTTTCACGAAATTACAAATGCGCTTCTTTCAGTGTGGTAAAGTAAATCGGGAGGTTTTTGTCGGTATGGAAATTCTTAGATTTTAAAATATTCATGTTTTTTTAAAGGGAGAAAAATTCTTATGATGCGCCATTAATGTCAAAATTGAAAGAGTGAATGACTTTAAATCGATAAGCTTAAAGAGATGATTGAAAAGATTCTTCGTCCAAGAGCTGAAACTAGATTATGTTCTTAAAATATTTCTCGGGGAATTTTATCAATAAAATTGAAAAAATTTCAAAAATCTCCGGACTAAAATGCTCACATATTAAGAAGAACTTTAAAAATTCTATATATTAGAGTTATTTATAATATAAATTAAAAATATCTAGAAATATTATTTTGCTTTTTATTAGTATTCTCAACAAAAATTTTTTTTTGTAAATTCAATTCTTGCAATTTGAAATTAGAACCACAGAGCTAGAATTGTTGAAAAAAGTTTAAATATAGATTTTTTTTTAATTTGAAAAATATTGTTGAGTACAATTTAACAGCTAATTTCTGAACCAAAATTTCAGAGCTAAAATCACAATTGTGATACTAATAACAATTTATCGTTTATAAATGATTTCTAAATCAGTGTATTGAATATTTATAAAATACTTTTTACAACTTCGTTGCTTGAAGAAAGTGCTTTTATCGTTAAATCCTCGTTTGTTTGCAGATTTATGGTGCAGTAGTTTGAGTGTTACCGCAAAAGGGCGGCACTATGTGAAAATTTAAGCATTAGACTCAATTCTGTTTACACATTCTTGCGTGATGTTAGCTTCAATGGTTCCGTAATGCACGAAAAACGAAATAAAACATGTCAAAAGGTAGAGCAGAATATTTTATCTCGAATCTTCATCCATCTAATTTACTGTTTCTTTGCAAATAAATCAAACCATAAATGTCATAAATCATCCATCACGTATAAAAATCGTCTAGTGGAAATTTTATCTAAAAAAAAAAGAAACTTTCTACAAAAATGAACAATGGGTAATGTAAATTGATGATCAATTATTAAAATCGATTAATTGTAATCAACAATCTGGAGAGATTGAAATTATGAAATATTAATTAAGTAATTTAATTCAATGATTTAGAGACGCATTGAATAAAATTTAGATGAATTGGATGAAACAGAAAGTACAATTTACATAAAAAAAGCCACAAAAGTGAATGATTTACAATCGATCTACATTTTGTGAGAGGCGAAGGATCTGTTTTATGTCTAGGATTAAGGGGATTGAGTTTAATCTTCAAAATAAATTGTTGGCTGAATTTTTCATTCAGAATCGTTGCGGCAAATTGTTTTTCTTCTCGTAAAGCGAACATTCAGGTCGTGCATTTTATTAGATTTTAATTAATTGTTAATGTCGAGGAGTGCGTCAATTCCGGTCTCTTTAATGGTTTCATAATTAATTTCATCGCTGAGTGTTATAATAAATATAGTCTTCGACACGAATGACTTTGTTTTCACTGTTTAATTAAATAGCTATTCGTTAAATGGAGTTTCAAATTTAAAGTTATATTCTCCTTGTTTTGTGGCTAAATAAGGCGTAAAAAGTCGTTTAAATTAAGTTGTTAAATTAAGTTGCTAAAATAGGTTAAGTTAAAATTTGTTGTCAATTATAATAATTAATATTTTGTACTTTTTCTTTAAATCTAGCCAAAATTTGTAATTTTTATCCAATTTTGACAAATAATAGCTAATTTTTCTCTTTGAATCATTTTCTACAATTTTATTTTTTGGATTTAGTCATATATCTTTTTATCTAAAGAATATAAAAAACAAAAAATTTTATTTTTTAATAAAACTTTTTTAATAAAATATCTTTCAAAGTGTAGTCAAATCAATTTTAATAATACTTTTATTTGTCGTAAAAATCCACTTTCTATATAAGGTTATAACAATGGAGAGAACCTCCTTAAATGTATTCAGAATTTTTATTTTAATGAATAATTATTATGCAAAAAGTCAAAATAATATGAATAAGAATATGAAATATTTAAACAAGATAAAACAAGTTAATACAATTATAGTTTTGGATTTATATTTTTATTTTTGAAAGAATAAATAAATCTAAATATATTTAGTTTTTTTAATTAATTAAATAATAATAATCTTCGTAAACTTCTGAGGTTAGTTACTATTTATATTTATCCATTTTTTTTTTGTAAACGTTTTAAAACTTGAAGTGAAGTTGGTTAGTTTTTATCTTTTTATATTTATTCATCTTTTTCTGTCCATGTTTTAAAATTCAAAGTGAAGTTAGTCCCTGCTTTTTTTTCATTAATTTTGATTCTTTTTATCAGAAAATTTTAAAATTGTTTTAGTTTACAGACAAAATATACAGATGATGTAGCCTTAATGACGAGATATTGATTATATATTAAATTTTTTCAAATATCAATTATTCTCTTCAGTTTTTAAATTATTGTCATGAATATTTAAATTGATTACATAAGTTTTCATTTATTTCTGTCATTTTTCAATTATTTTCTCAACATTTCAATTATTTTTTTCTATCTTTAAATTATTGCTAGGAATATTTAAATATTCAACACTAGTTTCTATTCTACTTTTGTTAATTTTCAAAAATTTTCTTCAAGCTTCAATTACTTTTTTCATTATTTAAGTACTTTTGTCATTTTACGATTATTTTCTTCATATTTCTATTATTTTTGCAATTTTAGAATTATTTTTTACAAATTTCAATTATTATTTTATTCAAATATTATTGAATGCGACCTGTTAGTATTTCATTATAGTAATTATTATTGTTATATCAAACTTTAATTTTATTGTTACTTAAAATAAATTTTTAAATTTCATATAATAATGGGCGTTTGCCCGTCAATCAATAAATAAAATCAATGTTTTTTATTGTCATAAGTTTATTAAATTTATTATATTAGTTTTCAATTATTTTCTACAAATTTCAATCATTTTCTTTATTATTTGTATTATTGTCATAAGTTTATTAAATTTGCACATTGTTTTTCAATTAATTTCAACAAATTTTAATTATTTTCTTCAAAATTTTTAATTATTTATGTCATTATCTAATCAGTTTCTTAAGATTTCAATTGTTTGGTCAATTTTTCAAGTATTGTCTTCAATTTTTTAATTTTATGCACCAGTTATTTTTTAAGTTACAATTATTTTTGTTATTGTTCAATTATCTTCTTGTAATTTCAATTATTTTTTAAACTTTTAAATTATTTTTTTCAAATTTCAATTGTGTTCTTCAATCTTCAAACTATTGTCAGAAATATCCAAATTTTCAACACAAGTTTAATTCACTTTCGTTCTTTTTCAATTATTTTCTTTAAATGTCAATTACTTTTGTCATTAATCAATTATTTTTGTTATTTGCTAATTATTTTTCTTATATTTTTGTTATTTTTGCCATTTTAGAATTATTTTTTTACAAATTGCAATTATTTTATTCAATTTTTTTTATTGTCATGAACTTTTATATTTCTTGCACCTGTTTTCAATTATTTTCATCATTATTTTTATTATTGTTACGAATTTATTAATTTTTTTACACCTTTTTCAATTATTTTCTTCAAACTTTAGTTATTTTTTGTACATTTGAACTTTTTTGCCATTTTTTAATTATTCTCTTAAAATTTCAATTTTTGTTTTCAAACTTCAATTAATTTCTTCAACTTTCAATTATTTTCTTTAAACTTATAATATTTTTTTTTAACTTTACAATTATTGTCTATAATTTTTTAATTTTTACACCAGTTTTGAATTATTTATTTCAATATTTCAATTGTTTTGTCAAGTTTTCAAGTACCTTTTTTCTTTAAATTTAAAATTTTTTTAAAATTAATTATTTTTGTCATTTCTCAATTATTTTTTCAAGTTACAACTATTTTTGTCAACATCCAAATATTTATGCACCAGTTATCAATTATTTCTCTCAAATTACAATTATTTTTGTTATTGTTCAATTATCTTTTTGTAATTTCAATTATTATTTAAACTTTTCAATTATTTTTTTAAAATTTTAATTATGTTCTTCAATCTTCAAAATATTGTCAGGAATATCTCAATTTTCTACACAAATTTAATTCGTTTTCGTTATTTTTTAATTATTTTCTTCAAATGTCAATTACTTTTGTCATTAATCAATTACTTTTGTCATTTTTCAATTATTTTTTTTCATATTTTTGTTATTTTTGCCATTTTAGAATTATTTTTTACAAATTGCAATTATTTTATTCAATTTTTTTTATTGTCATGAACTTTTAAATTTCTTACACCTGTTTTCAATTATTTTCATCATTATTTTGATTGTTGTTACGAATTTATTAATTTTTTTACACCTCTTTCAATTATTTTCTTCAAACTTTAATTATTCTTTTTCATATTTGAATTCTTTTGTCAACTTTGAATTATTCTCTTAAAATTGCAATTATTGTCTTCAAACTTCAATTAATTTCTTCAACTTTCAATTATTTCCCTTAGACTTATAATTTTTTTTAACTTTACAATTATTGTCTATAATTTTTTAATTTTTACACCAGTTTTAAATTATTTATTTCAATATTTCAATTGTTTTGTCAAGTTTTCAAGTATTTTCTTCAAATTTTTAATTTTTTTAAAATTATCAATTATTTTTGTCATTTTTCAATTATTTTTTCAAGTTACAACTATTTTTGTCAATATTCAAATATTTTTGACATTTTCGAATTATTTTCTTTAAATGTCATTTTCTTCAATCTTTTTATTATTGTCATGAATTTATTAATTTTTGAAGAGCAGTTTTCAATTATTTATGTCATTATTCAATTAGTTTCTTCATATTTTAATTATATCGTAATTTTCCAATTATTTTATACAATTTTTCAAATAATGTATTAAATTTTTTATTTTTTTACTTCATTTCTGAATATATTTCTCATTTTTCAATAATTTTTTCATTTTGTTTACGTGTCGTGCGATAAATTGATAAATAGTGAACAAGAATTTCATTTTCATCAAGATTTCGAAATGAAAGTCACCTTTATTCATAGAAAACAATTTTGTTATAAAATTTAAGAAAAGTGAAATAATTATTTATTTACTTAAAAAAAAAAAAATAAATAAATAAATAAAATGTCTTCAAACGAGGATATAATGAAAGTTCTTCAAGTTATTCAAGAAGATGTTAAAGCAACAAAAACCTCCCTTAGCCATTTGGTGGAAGAAAACAAAAAGCTAAAAAAGGTAACTGATGAAATCGCGACAGATCTTATAGTTTATAAGAAGAAATGCTATCATCTTGAAATGAAAAATATTGATCTCGAAAAGGATGTTCAACAATGTCTAAAAAAACTCGATCTAGTGCTAAATAAAGATAGAAGAAACAACATGATTTTTTACAAAGTAAAAGATACCTCTGTTGAAAATAGTGACCTGATAACGACATTAAAAAAAATATTTGAGGAAGCAAATGTAACAATTGCGAGTGAAAAAATCTTAAAAGTTATAAGACTGGGAAAGTTGGAAGGAGCAAGACCAATTTTAGTGTCGTTTGCTGATTTTAATTGCAAAAAACTCATCTTTGACAATTCCAAGAATTTTAAAGCTTTAAATATAACTTTCTCGAATGATCTTTCGAAAGAACAAAGAGAGAATAGAAGAAAGGAATTTTTGGAATTACTGGAATATAGGAGAGCCCTAGAACAAGAAGGTAAATCATCAATAATTCGAGGAAATCAATTGATAATGAAGGGCACTTCTTATGATTTAGTAAGTCTTAAAAAACGTTTTACGCAGCATAATTATTCTCTACAAGGAAAGGAGAGCGAAAGTGAAGAAACTGATAAATCAACGACATCAGTGTTCTCTACGGGAAGCAAAAGAAGAGGACGGCCATCAGGATCTAAAAATGTAAAGAAGAAGAAAATATTAGGGATTACCTCTGGATCATTAATGGTTAATAGTCCAATTACATGTTTTTCACTTCAAAAAACCAACAAGACCGAGTTGAAAGAGAAAGTTTAGCAGATACCGAGGAAAAAAATCCGCGCATTTTTTTTTGGAATGTTAGAGGATTTAAAAATTTGAAAGATATTCTCACAGATCTGACAAGTTCGGATATTATTTGTGTGTATGAATCATGGTTATTATCTACACCAGTAATCAACACTCGAGAGACAAGTAATTTCAAAGTTATCGACATCCCAGCTGTAAAGACGGAGACAAGAGGAAGGGCAAAGGGCGGTCTGTTCATCGCATTTATAAATTGTTTAAAAGATTAATTGTTTAAACAAATTGTTACAAACAAATGGACAAATAATACAACTTTTATCAGAAAAAAAGATTCTGAAAAGTAGAGAATATTTTAAATAATTATTTTTAAAATTTTAAAATTATAATTTCTTTACAAAACCAACTGTTTCAACAAATTGTTATAAACATGCAAATAAAACAAATATTGAAATTTTTATCAGAAAAAAATTCTGAAAAGCTAAGAACGTTTTAAATAATTATTTTTAACATTATAAAT
Source organism: Ganaspis brasiliensis (assembly GCA_037103525.1). NCBI lineage: Eukaryota > Metazoa > Arthropoda > Insecta > Hymenoptera > Figitidae > Ganaspis > Ganaspis brasiliensis. The sequence continues at coordinate 1,289,986 of JAZKLR010000126.1, forward strand.
TGTTTAAAAAATAATTTATTTAAACAGATTGTTATAAACAAGTGGACAAATATTAAAAATTTTAATAGAAAAAAATTCTGAAAAGTTGAAAATGTTTTAAATGATAATTTTTAACCTTATAAATTGTTTAAAAAGTTAATTGTTTAAACAAATTGTTACAAAAAATTGACACATTAATATTTTATCAGAAACAAAATTTTGAAAAGCTAAGAATGTATTAAATATTTAAATTTAACATTATAAATTGTTTAAAAAATAATATATTAAAAAACAAATTATTATAAACAAATGAACAAATATTAAAAATTTTAATAGAAAAAAATTCTAAAAAGTTGAGCATGTTTTAAATAATTATTTTTAACCTTATAAATTGTTTAAAAACTTAATTGTTTAAATAAATTATTACAAAAAAATGGACACATTAATTTTTTATCAAAAACAAAATTCTGAAAAGCTAAGAATGTACTAAATAATTAAATTTAACGTTATAAATTGTTTAAAAATTAATTGTTCAAACAATTGTTATAAACAAATAGACAATTATTAAATTTTTATCATAAAAAAAATTCTCAAAAGCAAAGAATGTTTTAAATTATTATTTTGAACATTATAAATTGTTTAAAAATTAATTAATAAAACATATTGATATAAACAAATGGACAAATATTAAATATTTTATCAGAAAAAAAGATTTTGAAAAGTAAAGAATGTCTTAAAAAATAATTTTTAACAATATATGTTGTTTGAATTTGTTTTAACGATCTTTCCCTTGCTTATTATATTTTATGGGGGTTTTAGGGGGTTTTTTCAAAAATAGTTATTAATCAAAAATTGTTAAATGAATTATTGAATGTGATTCTTTAAACTCTTCTCGAGAGTAACAGCGTTATCCGATCAAAAAATATTATTTTTCATGGATTTTATATCAATTCTAAAAAAAAAAATTTCTTTTAACTTTTTGTTTTTCCCAGGTATTTTTGGACCACACTAGTGGAGAAACTTAATTTTTTTTTATTATTTATTTATGACAAGAAAAATTGAAACTTTTGAAAATATTACATACAAGTGACACCATTGATTTCTCATAAAAATTGTAATATTTAATATTTTAATATTTAATTTAATATACCTATTTAATATTTAAAAAAATTAATTTTTTAAACAATTCATAATGTTAAAAATAATTTTATAAAACATTCTCCACTTTTCCAAATCCTTTTTTCTGATAACAATTTCAACATTTGTCCATTTGTTTAAAACAATTTGTTTAATTAAGGTAAAGGTATTTTTAGGAATTTTTTTAAAGGTTAAAATAATAAACAACGATATTAAAACTTTTCAGATATTTTTAAGAACTTATACTGTACACAAAAACAATTTTTTTCATTTCTAAAAAAATTTTTTAATTAATTAAAAAATTGAATTAATTAAAATTCTTTATAAAAATAGGCCTTAGTGATGAGATGGATTTCTTCTCTTTTATTTATCTGAAAAATAAAAACCAAGAAAATTCTTAATCAGTATGAGTACAGTTATGGCCGGAACTAGAATGAACAAAAAATATTGAAAATTGACAAAGTGGCGCGCTTTTGACAATCAAACTCTAAAAACAGGCTGCCTTTTTTATTAATTTTCATATGTTAAAAATACGAAGTTTTTAAAATAAAATATTGGTTATAGTTCCGGCCATAACTATACTCATACTGATTAAGAATTTTCTTGGTTTTTAATTTTTAGACAAACAGAAGAGAAGAAATCCATCACACCAGCTAGGTCAATTTTTTTTAAGGATTTTAATTAATGCCATTTATTAATTAATTAAAATTTTTTTAGAAATAAAAAAATTGTTTTTGTGTACACTATAAATTCTTAAAAATATCTGAAAAGTTTTAATATCGTTGTTTATTATTTTAACCTCTAAACAAATTCCTAAAAAAACCTTAAATTTTAGAGCTCTAGACCACCGGGTCCCCTTAATCAATTTTTTTTAACAATTTATAACGTTAAATTTAATTATTTAAAACATTCTTCCACCCTTAGACTTAATGCAACATGCGGAAGGTTTAACAAAAGAAATTTGTAAAATTGCGGAAGATATAGGGATGGTTGTTAATAATAATAAAAATGTTAATGATTCTAAACCCTGGTTTGATCAGGAATGTGTGAACTGTAAGGAGCTGCTCAAAATGCTATTAAAGAAATGTAAGGATCAATTATTTGAATCTGAGTCTGTGGCTTTATATATTAAAAAGAAAAAAGAGTATAAACTTCTTATGAACAGAAAAAAAGAAGAATATAAAATATCTATAGTTAAACAAATTTCAGAAGCAAAGGACTCAAGAACATTTTGGAATTTAATAAATAGCGGTAAATTAAAATTAAATAATGTAGATATAATTGGATTAAATGAATGGCAGGTCTACTTTCAAAATTGTTTTAATGCAAGCAATAGCATATTAAGTAGTTCATTAAAAACACAAGTACGCAATCCTAATTTAGATTCTATAATTACAATCGAGGAAGTTGTAGGAAGTTTAAATAAATGCAAAAATGGGAAAGCTACCGGACCCGATGGGATTGGTTATGAATTTTTGAAAAATTTGCCATACAAGTGGGTAGTAAATATTAACTCTCTTTTTAATAAAATTTTAGAAACAGAACAAGTCCCTAAGGTTTGGTCCGAGATCCATGTCACAATGTTATATAAAAAGGGAAACAAATCTGATCCAAACAATTATAGGCCAATAGCGCTAGTAAATTGTATTACGAAAGTTTTTACGCAAGTGTTGGCCAAAAGATTAAGGTAGTTCTCCGGCTTCAGGGCCGCACAAATACTATAAAAAAAAAAAAAAATAAAAACAAATAAATAAAAAACTAATAAATTAAATCTGAAAACGTAATTTAAAGCAATATGTTAGTCTCGTGACACTTCACATGTGCTTGAAACGAAAGAATTTTGGCAATTTGCGACCGTTGGATTTCCTTTCGCTTGTAAATTCAATGGAAAATCACATTGGTTTCGAATTTCAGATTAGTATAATTAAAAAATGAGCATCGATACCCATATAAATTTTTTTTTTATATTATTTCTTTTATTTGTCCCTATAACATACTAGTTTTTGAAAAAAATTTAGCGAGTAGTTTTCCACATATTAATAATAGTGTGCCACTTTTATACGTTTAGTGTATGATTCCCATGTAAATGTTGAAACTTTGAAGGTAAATATCTCAATTTGTTGCCAACGACGTTAGAAGAGGAGGTCCAAATTGAATTTTAGAAAGAAGAGGGGAAGGAAGATGGGACTGAAGGAAAAGGTAAAAGTTCGAGGAGAGCTCAGGTCAGTTTTTCGGCGCGAGCTTTAATAGTGGGACGTCTACGAAAGTTTTGATAGTGCGTGGGCGGGGTAAGTCGCGAGTGAGCGTGTGATGGTGGGACTTGTGTTTTTTCATACAATTCGATATTTATGTTGATGATTTTTTGAGTTTTGATTTTCGGTGTTGTTTTGTTGTCCATATGGACCGATCCTTTTTCGTAAGGTGATTGAGGATCGATTTAAGGACATTTTGGTAGCCACGTGGCGTGGTGGATTTGTTTTCGGTGGCTTGGCTTCGGTTACCAAGCATCGGTGGATTCTCCTGGCTGGAGATCGGTGCAATTGATAAGAGGAATAATCGTGCAACGCTGCCCCCTTTGATTATTGACCTGAACCGGATTGATTATTACAGAAGGTATTCAAAGTTTACAGAATTTTGTATAATTAATGTAAGATTTTGTTAAGAAGCATTAAAATAAGATATTATAATAATTTTTCGTATTATTTCTCGTTACCATCACCATCCTATTATATAGCCTCTCTCAAAGACCGGTTACCGTGTGGAACGAAATGGTGGAGGCGCCGGGCAAGGCTATCGGAATAATGGTGATGGTAAATGTATAATTATTGCTTAATTAATTGATAATGGTAAAATATTAATTAGCTATGCCTGCTGCAAAGGGACGTGGTCGTGGTCGAGGTGGTGACCGCGGTCGCGGAGGAAGGCGTGGTAGGGGTGCTAAACAGGTGCAAGTGCTCAATAGAGAAGAAAATTCTCAAAATGTAAACGAAAATGTAGAAACTAGAAGTCGTAGTCAGAGGTCAAATAGGGGTCGAATCTCGGAACAGACGGAAACTACACAGAGCGAGAACAATGAAAATGATGCCGAAGATTTACGATCTATTATTGAAAGAAGAAGAACGTCAATGTTACCTGGAGAAGGAGCTGAAGAGGACATTAACATTGAAGACGCGGATACCGTAGAAGGGTCAACACAAAATTCAAGCATAACAAGGGAAACGATTCGTTCTCATAATAATTCAGAAATCAACAATTTACAAGGGCGTAGAAACGAATTAGAGTACCAAGCTTCTCAAGAAATTTACGAGATTCGAATGAGAGCCATCAAGGAAAGGGAAGCTTTAGAAATTCTGAGAGTTAACCAACGTTTGGAAGCAAATTTAATGGAACTTGATGGAGGAAGTCAGTCTCTAATGGAAACAAATAACAGCGTAATTGAGAGTCAGGTACGAGATTCTAATACAAGAAGGATTATCGATGCAGACGAATTAAATGATCAATGTGCAGGAAATAGTACTGGAACGCTTGTCAGGAAAAAACCTACCATCCCTGAAAACCCTCGGTCTGGATCTTCAGAAGAAATATCACGCCGGCTCATCAACCACATGGCTATGAGCAAGAAATTGCCAACTTTCGAAGGCGACATACTAGAATGGCCCTGTTTCAAGAGAGCCTTTGAGCAGTCAACTCAAAACGGACACCTTTCAGAAGCAGAGAATCTTATGCGCCTTTATGAGTCTCTTAAGGGCGAAGCACGGGAAGCAGTATCTTCTGTGATGGTAACCGCCAATAGAGCTCAAGATGTAATGGACATTTTACAATTGCGATACGGTAATCCTACGACAGTTGCAAGAAAAATTGTTGAAGATTTAAAGACATTGCCAAGGATTGATACAGGAGGTGGAGATATAGTTAAATTCGCAACAAAGGTTAAAAATTGTGTTTCTGCAATAACGGCCGCAAATAACATCGGTTATTTGCATAGTCCTGAACTCACTAGAGAAATAACGAGCAAGATGCCACCTTCCATGGTACATCTTTATAATCGATTTATGTTTCAAGAAGAGAATCGCGATGAGCCTTCGTTAATTACCTTGTCAAGGTTTCTTTTCTTGGAAGCTGAAATGGCCTGCAGGGCCGGAACAAATGATATGTACACGGGATTTGTACCACAGACAAGCAACGAATCCAAAACAGGATCTTTTAGGGGACGCCAAGGAAATTCTTATAATAAGAATAATCGTGATCAACGGAAAAGGCATTTCACCTTTGCCACGACCGGTGAGTCCGAAGATCAACCTATTGATGGAAAAAGGCAAAGAATTTCTGACGATAAGATCGCTGATATCGTATGTACACTGTAAAAAATTTCGGAATTTTCTCCGATGAATTAGTAGGAAATTATTCCGAAACTGGTAGGTAACACATGTTTCCGAATATTTTGTAGGAAAAATTTCCGAAAAGAGGAGGAAAAATACTTTATCCACAGAAAACCGGAAATTATTCCACAAACTTCGGAAAAATTTCCAATCAAAACGGATTTTTAGCCTATAGTAGTAGGAAATATTTCCGGATAGAGTCGGAAAAATACTTTTTTCCTATACAACCGGAAATTATTCCACAAACTTTGGAAAAATTTCCAAGCAAAACGGATTTTTAACCTACAGTAGTAGGAAATATTTCCGAATGGAATGGGAAAAATACATTTTCCACAAAAAACCGGAATTTATTCCTTATACTTCGGGAAAATTTCCAATAAAATGGGATTTTTATCCTATGGTAGTAGGAAATATTTCCGAATGGAGTCGGAATAATACTTTTCTCACATAAAACCGGAAATTATTCCACAAACTTCGGAAAAATTTCTAAACAAAACGGATTTTTAACCTATAGTAAAAGGAAATATTTCCGAATGCAGTCGGAAAAATACATTTTCCACAAAAAACCGGAAATTATTCCTCAAACTTCGGAAAAATTTCCAAACAAAACGGGTTTTTAACCCATAGTAAAAGGAAATATTTCCTAATGCAGTCGGAAAAATACATTTTTCACAAAAAACCGGAAATTATTCCTCAAACTTCGGAAAAATTTCCAAACAAAACGGATTTTTAACCTATAGTAAAAGGAAATATTTCCGAATGCAGTCGGAAAAATACATTTTCCACAAAAAACCGGAAATTATTTCTCAAACTTCAGAAAAATTTCCAAACTAAACGGATTTTTAACTTGTGCATATTATATTGCTCAATCTAAGAAAATTTTATTTTGTACTCCTACTAAAAGAAACTCCTAGGTTTATTTTTTTAAAAATAAAAATCACTTAATTAGTTTCTCATAATTATTTTATTTATTATAGTTATGAAAAATTTATTTATGTGAAGAACAAATGTTATTTTGTACTCCTACTAAAAGGAACTCCTAGTTTCATTTTTTAAAAAATACAAATGACTTAATTAGTTTCTTCTAATTATTTTATTTATTATAATTATGAAAAATTTATTTATGTGAAGAACAAAAATTTTACTAAAAGATTGTTGATACAGAACTAATAGATCTAACATGTTTTTGTTATAAAAATTTTGTTTTACATATTTATTACTATTATATTTTAATATTTAATTCTTCTGTTTAATTTATAAAAAAAAAATTGTTTTGGGCAATGTTTGCATTTTAAAAATATTACTTTTATTAATATAAATAAATGAAATTGTTTAAAACGTTAGTCAATTTATTTGTATTCATTTTATTGAAGTTAATCAATTTGTTTGTATTCATTTTATTGATAATCTGTATCCGAGCCTGTATTCTTTTATCATTTTTAAATATCGATTAATTATTGTTCTCAATTATTTTTCCTAATACATATAATTTAATTTTAAACTATTTTGTTTGAACCAGTTAATATTGTTAAGAATGTTTACTTATTTAATTTATTGGTAATTTAGTAACGATAAATAATTTTTTTACCAAATAAATTTAATCTTATGTTAATTTCAATCAGAAAAAAAGTAAACATTGTTAGTAATGATTGTAATAAAATTTTAATATTAGAAATGTTTTCTATCTTTGAATGTTTCTTAATAATATAAACAGATATACAGATTATACAAAAAATGAAAATTTCTCCGAATATAAATTATCTTATTTCAAATAAATATTTTTAAATTTTATTTGGATAAGATTCTTAAAAATCTTCTCCAAAAAAATGTCTTGATCTTTAAAATAATGGATTCACAAAAAATTTGTCGAAAGGAATTTATTGCCATTCTCCTTTTGGTGAAAATATGTGTGAGTGTCACATGCCAGTAATGCTAACTAAACCATAGGACCAAAATTTATGAGAGTCTATTGTTGACGGGCGATGCCATTGCGGGGGTTCATCTGCACGTGGCGACCAAACGAAACTTGAGATCACCAAGTTCTTTGAAAAGAGAATTTCATAGCCAAGATGGCTCAATGGTTAGGTGCTCGTATCGTAATATGCGTATTTGCGTTTAGCGTTAGGGTTAGTGCGTTCGAATCTCAGTGTCGCTAGGATTTTTCAAAAATTTCGTATGTATGCGTTTAGTTGCGTTTAAGGTATAAATAAAATGTTAATTAATAATCAAATGTAATTTCAGCACAACACAACAATTGAATTAAATAAGTATGTAAAAACAAACCCAAATCCCATACTGTAAAATATAAATTTCCTTAATGTTTTAAATCTGTTGATTTGATTTTTATTATTGAATAATCAATGGGATTTTTTGTATCAGGATAAACATATTTCTTTATTACAACTGTACATGTAATGTTTCATATATGAGTTGGGTCAGGCCATATAATAGTCAACCACCCACTTTGGTTAGAAACGAATTTTCGTTTGTTTATTAAACCCAACCCTTTTTTTCCGTGTACAAAATTTGAATAATTTCCGGTAATTTTGGAAAAAATTCCAACTTAATGTCAGGACAAATATCCGACGTATTCGGAAAAATGTCCAACTTCATATGCGGAAAAATTTCCGATAATTTCGGAAAAAATTCCTCTTCATCAGTAGGGAAAGTTTCCGAAAAAGTTGGAAATAAAACCAATTTTTTTTTCGGAAAAATTTCCACCGTCTGGGGTTCCGTGCTGTCCGAATTTTTTCGGAAAAATTTCCGAAAAATTTTTTACAGTGTAACTACTGTGGCAGTGTAGAGCACTCAACAAATCAATGTGAGGGACTTTCACGAATTCCAGCTGATAAGCGAATGGAGTGGGTAAGGTCAAAAAAAGTGTGCTTTAGGTGTTTGGATTCCAACCATTACAGTCGGGATTGTAAATCTGCAGTGTGTGGATATCGAGGATGCAAAAGGAATCATCATCCCTTACTCCATGAAGCTTTTCGTTTGATTAATCAACCAAAACAAGCTGAGACGATTCACGATAATGACCAAGAGAATCATAATGATAGGTCTTGACAAATCCTTTTAAAAATTACACCTGTTAAAATATATGGACCAAAGGGAAATATAATCACATTTGCGATGATGGACGACGGTGCTACAGTGACCTTGGTCGATCAAGCCATAGCTGATAAAGTTGGTTTACATGGAGACCAGACTACACTATACTTGCGAGCAATAAAAGGGGTAGAAATGCAGGAGAGTTCTAGCCAAAAGATAGATATCAAGATTAGTAAAACGTCAGGTAGCGAAAGGTTGCAAATACAAGGAGCAAGGACAGTAAATAACTTACTGCTTCCATCACAAAGCTTAATCAAGGAGGAAGTAGAAAAGTATCAACATTTATCTGGACTAGAAATTATTTTCTATAAAAACGCATCACCCCGACTGTTAATAGGGCAAGATCATTCACACGAGCCAGTATCATTTTGACACATGACTTAATTTTAGATTGTTATATTGTACAGAATGGAAATGTTATTTTGTACAACTGCTAAATGTTATTTTGTATAGTTTTGAAAAATGAATTTGTTATTTTGTACAATTTTTTAAAAAAGCAATAAAACATTGGAAGTACAATATTTTAGCTTTTTTAAAGAATTGTACAAAATAACAAATTCATTTTTCAAAATTGTACAAAATATCATTTAGCAGTTGTACAAAATAACATTTCCATTCTGTACAATATAACAATCTAAAATTAAGTCATGTGTCAAAATGATACTGGCTCATTCACACTTGATCACACCTTGTGAAATTAGGGCATCAACAATACGAGAGCCAGTTGCTTCTCTGACACCGTTGGGGTGGATTGTCCACGGAAATATACTTACATCATCCAGAAATAGAATAAGTTGTGCCACAACAACAATAAAAACGAAAATTTCGTATGCTCATAATAAAGAGGGGAGAGATAGAGAATTGAACCTGTTAGTAAAACAAAACTTTGATATAAAAGCATTGGGAATATCGACAACAGACAAACGAAGTTCGCAGGATGAACGAGTGAATCATTTATTGGCACAGAACACTCGAAGAATTGGGCTCAAGTGGGAGACCGGTCTTTTGTGGAGAGATAGTGATGTCAAAATGCCATGCAATAAAAACTACGCATACCAGAGGCTACGATCAATCGAAAAAAAAATGGACAAGGACCCCCAATATGGGATAAAATACATTCAAGAAATTGAGAAGCTTTTGAAAGCCGGATATGCACGAAGAGTTACCCACTTAGAGGAAAACATCAGAAGGTGGTATCTGCCACACTTTGGGGTGATAAACCCCAACAAACCAGAAAAAATGAGAATCGTCTTTGACGCTGCTGCGAGGACTTCTGGTGTATCATTAAATGATCAAATTTTGAGTGGGTCTGATCTCGTCAAACCACTGTTGGGAGTACTCATGAGATTTCGGATCGGTAAAATTGCATTCATTGGTGACATCAAGGAAATGTTCCTGCAGGTAAAGATTAATGAACGAGATCAAGATTCTCAATTATTTTTATGGCGAGGATGGAGTCGAAATACGGAACCAAGGATATATGCCATGACATCAATGATCTTTGGAGCATCTTCTTCGCCACATGTAGCTCAATACATAAAAAATAGAAACGCGCAAGAGTTTATGGATCAACATCCCGATGCAGTCAAAGCCATTATACATAATCATTATGTAGATGACTATCTGGACAGCGTAAAAGATGAAGAAGAAGCCTGGAGAAGAATCAGTGAAGTTACGATTATACATTCACAGGGCGGATTTGAAATTAGAGGTTGGGTGAGCAATAGTGAATCTTTGACGAAGAAATTGTCAAACGCTAAACAAACTACGGAAAAACTTAATCTCAACATGAACCAATCGCATATGGAACGTACTCTAGGACTTATGTGGGATCCAAAGCAAGATACATTCCAATTCGATTTATCAATGAAAAAGATTCCTGGAGATATTATAAACGGTATAATCAAACCAACCAAGAGACAAATGCTTAGAGTTATCATGTCTGTTTATGATCCGTTAGGTATATTGTCGCCATTTACAATTAAAGGGAAAATTCTGCTACAGGAGGTCTGGAGAACTAATATTGGATGGGATGATCAGCTTGAAGATAAAGAAAACTCGAAGTGGCTCTTATTTTTACGTGGTTTTTCTGATGCCGAAAAATGTCAAATTCCTAGATGGTATCAATCGCGGAATGAAACACCCGTTCAAATCGAGTTACACATTTTTTGTGACGCGGGTGAAAGAGCATACTCAGCTGTTCATACTGGCGGATGGTATATAATGACAACTGTTTCGAAGTTTCATTTATAGTGGGAAAAAGCCGAGTGGCCCCATTGAAACCTACATCTATTCCAAGAATGGAGTTGCAAGGAGCGTTAGTAGCTTGCAGACTAGCTCAGGCAATTGCGGATGAACATGAGGTGCAGATTGACAAACGAGTTTTTTGGACCGACTCAACGAATGTACTTGGGTGGATAAAAACGGATCCGCGGAAATATCAGTCATTTGTAGCCCATCGACTTGGGGAAATCGATGAGCTGACGAATGTTGATGAATGGAGGTGGATCCCATCAAAATTAAATCCTGCCGATAATGCTACAAGGGATCATGGAAGTCTTAAAGATCAACTGGATGGTTGGACGCTGGGACCAGTATTTCTGAATACGGAATCATCGAACTGGCCTATTCAATCCTCAACTAGTACACTCCCTGAGCCAGATGAAGAAAAGAAAAAAGAATTTGTCACAGTCACCATCGAAAAGGTAATAACACCCTTACCTAATATTGAAAGATTCTCAAAATGATTGAGACTTATAAGAAGCACTGCTATGGTATTTATGGTACCAAAAAAATGGATCCACAAACAACAAGTAGAAATAACATTCGAGATAATGGAACTAGCGGAACAACTGTGGATTAAAAGAATGCAGGAAAATGTATTTGCGTCTGAAATAGCGGCACTTAAAAATAGAGAGAAGCTCCCAAAAAATAGTAGGATATCTAATTTAGCAGTCATTTTAGGAGCAGATGGTGTATTAAGAATAAACGGAAGGATATCGCAAGCCCGGGAGGTACCACAGGATATTAAGACACCAATCATACTGGATGGAAATCATAGATATGCGAAATTGTTAATTCAAGATTATCACGAACGTTTAGCTCATGGATCATCCGAAGCGGTTGTAAACGAACTACGCCAAAAATATTGGATTGTGAAAATCAGGCCAAATGTTAAATTCGTGATTTCAAGGTGTCAAAATTGTCGAGTAAGGAAGGCTATACCAGAAGTACCAACAATGGGAAACCTGCCTCACGCAAGAGTAGCTCACCATCAGCGACCCTTTTCGTTCAGCGGAATTGATTACTTCGGGCCAATGAATATTACTGTAGGGCGGAGACATGAAAAAAGATGGGGAGTGTTGATAACATGTTTAACAACTCGCGCCGTCCATCTTGAATTGGCTGCGACCTTGAGTACGGATTCTGCAATAATGGCCATCAGACGAATGATTGCTAGACGTGGGTCACCTATAGAGATACATTCGGATAATGGTACCAACCTTGTTGGCACCAATAATGAGTTGAAAAGAGCTCTGAAGGAAGTTGACTTTGATGCAGTTAATTCGGATATGATGAATCGCGGAATCAAGTGGAAATTCATACCACCTAATACTCCTCATATGGGGGGTAGTTGGGAGCGGTTAGTGAGGAGTGTAAAAGTCGCATTAAAGGTTGTTCTCAATGAAAGGTTTCCTAAAGAAGAGACATTATTAACACTGTTGACCGAAGTTGAACACATTGTGAATAGTCGGCCGCTTACTCACGTTACGGTTAATCACGTTGACGAGGAAAGTTTAACGCCGAATCACTTCCTAATAGGTACATCATCAGCATCCCCTAACCCTGGACTATTCACAAACAACGATCTGCATTTGAAGAAGCAGTGGAGAATTGCCCAACGTCTGACAGATATGTTCTGGACTCGTTGGGTCAAAGAATATCTGCCTAACCTAAATTGCAGGAAAAAATGGAACCAGGATGTGAGAGCGCTACAGGTTGGAGATGTGGTACTAATAGTAGACCCCTTAGCCCCTCGAAATAACTGGCAGAAGGGAATTATTGTCGAGACGATTCCTGGAAACGATGGAAGAATACGGGTGGTGAAAGTTCGTACAAAAGGGGGTAATATACTCACACGTGGAGCCGCAAAAATTATAGTGTTGGCTGCTAAAGAAGAGTCGTAGGGTTGTTAAAATCAACCCATACTGAAGGGGGAGGTTGTTGCCAACGACGTTAGAAGAGGAGGTCCAAATTGAATTTTAGAAAGAAGAGGGGAAGGAAGATGGGACTGAAGGAAAAGGTAAAAGTTCGAGGAGAGCTCAGGTCAGTTTTTCGGCGCGAGCTTTAATAGTGGGACGTCTACGAAAGTTTTGATAGTGCGTGGGCGGGGTAAGTCGCGAGTGAGCGTGTGATGGTGGGACTTGTGTTTTTTCATACAATTCGATATTTACGTTGATGATTTTTTGAGTTTTGATTTTCGGTGTTGTTTTGTTGTCCATATGGACCGATCCTTTTTCGTAAGGTGATTGAGGATCGATTTAAGGACATTTTGGTAGCCACGTGGCGTGGTGGATTTGTTTTCGGTGGCTTGGCTTCGGTTACCAAGCATCGGTGGATTCTCCTGGCTGGAGATCGGTGCAATTGATAAGAGGAATAATCGTGCAACGCTGCCCCCTTTGATTATTGACCTGAACCGGATTGATTATTACAGAAGGTATTCAAAGTTTACAGAATTTTGTATAATTAATGTAAGATTTTGTTAAGAAGCATTAAAATAAGATATTATAATAATTTTTCGTATTATTTCTCGTTACCATCACCATCCTATTATATAGCCTCTCTCAAAGACCGGTTACCGTGTGGAACACAATTTTTAGCATCGCAAGGGGCCCTGAGATTTTTACCACACATAAAGCATACAAAAAAGAACATTTATCCAAAGTTTAAGAAAATTGTAACGAAAATCGATTTGCCGGAGAAATACCTTAACGGACTGGGTTGAAGATTTAAAACTTTTACCGGAATATCAATCAGGGTTTAGAAGAGGGCGTAGTTGCGTGGACAATGTTTTTACTTTGAATGCGATGATTCAAAACCGACTTAAACTGGAAAAAGGAAAAATATTTGCGCTGTTCATAGATTTCAGAAGTGCCTTTCCTTCTGTAAATCATAAATTATTATGGAATAAATTATTCAAACTAGGAACTGGGTCAAAATTTTTAAATATTTTAAAGGATTTATACAATAAGGCTAATATGTTGATTAAGGGAGGGAAGGGTACTTCAGAACCTATATAGACATTACAAAGGGAGTTCTGCAAGGAGAGGTGCTAAGCCCGATTTTATTCTCTTTATTTATTAATGATATCGAAGAGTTCATGTTTAAAGAAGGGATAAAAGGGGTATCGATGAGCCATTTAATAGAAATCTTGTTATTAGCCTATGCTGATGATATAGTGATCTTTGCAGACTCTCAAGTACAAATGAGGAAAATCTTGAATTGTCTACATCGATATGTTAAATTAAACTGTCTAGAAATTAATATTGAGAAGACAAAGATTGTAATCTTTCGTAAAGGTGGACATGGGCATAATAATAAATATAAACCTTTTATGTACGGAGACGAGAAAATAGAGATAACTAGCAAATATTGTTACCTAGGAATTTCATTTTCGGAATCATCAGTCTTTGCTGAAGCAACGAACAATGCTAATAGCAAAACAAATATCGCACAGGGTAACTTGATTTTGTTAATAAATAAATTAAAACTAGTGGAGTAGAAGTCAATTAAAAAACTTTTTAAGAGTTTAATTTTTAATATGCTTTTGTATTCATCGGAAATTTGGAGTCTTAGATATTTAGATGAGTTGGAAAAAGTACAAACTGGGTTGTTCAAAAAATTACTAAAAGTACAGAGAAATACACCTGCGTATGCATGTCGACTTGAAATGGGCACTTATAAGCTATCCGCCATTGTATTTAAAAGAATATTGAATTTTATAGAACGCATTTTAAGTATGGAGGAGGATAGATACCCAAAAATTTGTTTTTTAAGACTAAAAAATTTAGCAGATGATAACTTTTCTATAAGTAAATTTAATTGGTGTTTACAGGTTAAAATTTTTTTTAAAAAAATAGGAGAGTTAGCAAACTGGAATGAATTATCTGTCCCCCTCTTAAATGAGAATAAAATGCGATGGGTAAAGGCATATGAGACAGTACTGTATGTAGAAGATTTGAAACGAAAGAATGAATCTTTGTCACTACAGATTTTCCCCCACTTAACTTTCTATGAAGGAATTCAAAAGTATTTACTCTTGAACATTTCCATCAATCAGATGAGAATGATTGCACAATTAAGATTGTTAAATAAATATCAAACTAGGATTATATTAGAGGGAAATAATGTAAAATTCGACAGTAATCAAATTTGTGACAAGTGTGGAATGAGAGTGCTTGAGTCCGGATATCATCTGTTGACCGAGTGTCCTTTTTATAACGATGAAAGAAAATTGTACATAACTAGTAGTAGTAATATAGATGAAATAAAGGAAGAATGGATTAAATTGCTCAGTAATACGGATGTAAGTGGTGCGAGAAAGATATTTTTATATGTAAAAAGAGTGTTAAAATGTTTATAATTTTAGAATCAATTGCTTGAAATGGTCACACTAAAAAAAAAAAAAAAAAAAAAAAAAAGTGTATAACCCCATTGTATAGATTTAAATGTCATAAAACAATTAATAAACTCAACTCATTTTTTGATGTTTTTTAATTATTTTTTTTAAAATTTCAATTACTTTCTTGAAAATTCTATTCTTTTTTTCAGTTTTGTAACTATTGTCTAAACAGTGTAATTTTTACACCTGCTTTTATAATTATTTATGTTATTATTAAATTAGTTTCTTCACATTTTAGTTATTTCTTCCAATATCTCAATTATTGTGTGAAAATTAAAATTTTTTACACCAGTCTCAAACTTTTGTTTCAAATTTTAATTATTTTTGTCATTCTTTAATTATTTTCTACATATTTCAATTATTTTTGCGATTTTCGAATTGTTTTTTTCAACTTTGAATGGCTTTTCCTGCTGGCGCCTCCCAATTTAATATCAATAATACAGTGGCGTAACTGGGAGAGCAAGGGCCCTGGGGAAAAAAGAAAATGGGGCCCCAATTATATAAAATAATTTACAAGTTTAATTAATTCATTCATTCATTCTGTCCACATCTGACATTTTAATTTCTTCAAATTTCATGTAATCATATAATCATAAGTTTTAATTATATTTCTCAATCTTAAATTATTTTCAGCACATTTTAATTATTTTCTTCAATTTTGAATTAATTTTATCATTTTTCACTTTTTCTTCTTCATTGTTAATTATTATTATTCTCATTTTCTAAAATTTCGAAGTATTTTTCTGAAATTTCAATAATTTTCTTCAATTTTTAATTATTTGCATTTGTTTTCATAATGTCCAAATTTTTTAATTAATGATCGTAAATTTAATTTATTTGTAGCTTTCTTCAATTCTTTTCTCCAATTTTTAATTATTCTCTTTTTTTTAATGATTTCTAAGTTCTTCATGTATTTTTGTCAAATTTCAATTATTATTATTTTTTTTTATTTAAAAAAAATTCTGTAATTTTTTTAAAACTTAACATTGTTTGTATCATATTTTAATTATTTTCTTCAAGTTTCAAATTGTAAAATTATTTTTCAATTATTTTCCAAAATTTATATCCTTCAATTTTCCATTTTTTTTTTCATTTGTTTTATAATTTCTAAAACTTTGAGCTGTTCATCTGAGATTTCAATTATTTCATTTAATTTTTAATTATTTTTATTCTTTTTCGTAATTTCCAAAAAGTTTTTAATTATTTCTGTTCAATTAAAAATGACTCTCTTCAATTTTAAATTATGTTTATCTTGTTTCATTTACTTTCTCTTATTTGTAATTATTTTCTTTTTTTTAATGAACTTTTGAAAGTTTTAACTATTTTTCTGAATTTTTCCTTAACTTTCCTTAATTTAAAATAGAAATCTAAATTTTTCAATTATTTTCCCAAATATTAAATATTTTTTTAAATACTTATTTTGTTTATAAGCTCACTATTTATTCACTTTTTTAAAAACTCATTATTTACTCACTTTTTAAAATTAAAAAGTCTTTTCTTCACTATAATAGTTTAATTTCTAAAATATATCGAAAACTAATCGCGCTCTTGCACGCGTTATATATTATGCTAGTTATAAATAATTTTAATTTAAATTGACATAATTTTGTACAATTTAATAATTAGCTTTTGTTATTTTTAATTTGATCAAAAATAACCTTTTTTGCTTTAAAAAGAAAAGTGGTACCTATTAATTGTTAATTGTATAGATTTACAGAATGCAAATAATGTGTTTTGTTTGAATAAAATTACGAATAGATACAAATATGATATAATAGATATAGTCATGATTTTAATTCTGCGAATATCTTCTATTTTGCCCTAAAACACATTCCAGAAACAAAATTTTGGTTATTTATTTTAACATTAGTTTGTTAAAGCTCAGTGTGTTATTATTCCTGAATTTTCTCTGATCAAAAATACTGAAAAAATAAATATCCAAACCAACGATATCGATGATATATGATTATTTACTTAGATTAATTTCAATCGAATGGAAATTTCGTCAATTTGGGGTGAATCAGTGTGACCTGATAAAAGTTTTTTTTTTCTTTCTTTTTAAATCACAAAATAGAGAGAAAAACGTGCGTATGCATGATGAGAAGTGTGTGTAAGAATTTTTAATCAGAATGAAACAAAACTACAGGAAATGAAACTGTCAATCGCGTTTCTCTTCTGGAAGCATGTCGAAATGAAATTTCCCCTGTTGTAATCGAAAGCACACCCGTGCGGTGTTGATAATCGCTTTTAGGAAAACGACTGTCGATCCTCATTACATTAGGCGCTCGAGCTTAAAGTGTTAAATGCATCGAAAACCCGCTTATTGCCGGAGTCAGGTATAGGAGATCAATACAGGTGAGAGGAAATCAATGACGTGGCTGATGTGAAAGGCTAATGACCTCAGATATGAAATTCCTCATGGAGCAATAATGGTAAACAATCTCGAAAATATTTTTTTATTAATTTGCAATATTCTCCATCATCTCTGGCCGACTTTTATTGTTCCACGCTCATAAAACTTTCCATCAATTTCCGAGCAAGGAAAAAGCACTCTGTATATAAAATATAATAAATGTCCCGAAATATAATATAAAAATATAGAAATATTCCTATAGTATATCACACATATAAATATTCTGTTTGCATTCCACAATCCAATAGTGCAGAATTCTTATATGCTCTAAATTTAAAACTCTTGTGCTCTAAATTTAGAACTCTTAATATTCTAAATGTGGAACACTTTTCATATCCTAAATTCGAAGTATTTCAGATCTAAAATTCAAATAAAATTCTAAAAACGGGTACGAAATTTTTATTGGAGACTGTTAGTGACAGTAACAGTAACAGTTTACATTGAAATTTTGTAGGGAAAATTTTGTTGAATATTGCATATGATTATTTTATGGCGCATTAGTTTGATTTACTACAAATTGAATCGATGATTATCTGAAAAAAGAAATGTGAATTGCGTGATATCCGGGAGACACTAAAATTGGACGTCGAGACCACTTGAGATGATAAATGCTTACACCACGACTTAACGCGAAAAGCAACGGGGCGTATCCTAAGAGTCATTCACTCGTGTAACTTTAAAAGTTTCCTATCAAAAATGCACGATGGATAAAAAAAAGGTAAGTTATCTATTTTTAATGTGAGTGATTTTTTGTAGTTGTAAAAAGAAAAGAAAGTGTGGAACTTGAGTAGAAAATAACTAAAAATTAACTAAAATTACTGAAAAATGAAAAAATAACTGGAAGATTGAAGAAACATTTGGAAATTGGAGGAAATTACTATAAATAGAAGAAAGAAAATGAAAATTTATGAAAAATAACTGGACATTTTTCAAAATAATTTGCAAATTAAGAAAAAAATTTGTAAAGTAAATAAATAACTAGAAATTAAAGAAAAAGTAACTAGAAACATTTCAAAAAGAAATAAAAAGAAACAATATAAGAGCATTAAAAAGATTATTGGAAAATAATGACAAATTACTAGAATCTGAAATAATTAAAAGTTGAATTGAAATTACTAGAAAATGTAACACATTTTAATACGATAAGAGATCTAACTATTTTTTTTAGAATTTTATAAAGTCAGAAAATAACTATAAACTAAGAATGATAATTTTTTAGAGAAAAAATTACTAGAAACTTCAAAAATACCTGGAAAATGAAAAATAACTAGAAATTTATGGAACAACTAAAAATTTTAGGAAACTAGGAAAAAATAGGGGAAAAAACACTAGTACGAGAATAAATAACTAGGAGTAAAAAAAGTAGAAAAAATAGTACAAAAATGGAGATGATTAAATTAAATTACACTGGATAGAAAAGAATAAAAAAGCAATGGGAAAAATTGAGAAAAAATTAAAATTAAAAAGAAGGAAATGAAACCCGAAGCAGAAGATCAGAAAAAGAAACGAAACATAATAAAAAAGTAATATAAAAAATGGGAAGGATTTAAAGAAGAGAAGAATAGAAAGAGAATAGAAAAGAATATAAAAAAAATTGTAGAAATTTTTAAAAAAGGACTGGAAAAGCAATGAAAAGCATTGAAGAAAGTAGAATAAGAAATAATTGCGAATTATATAAGAGGAGAATAGAAAAGAATTAGAAAGGAATAGGAATATTATAAAATAATTAGAATTATATTAATAATGGAATAAAATAGAAAATGAATTAAAAAAGTAGAAAATAAAATAAATTACACTGGATAGAAAAGAAAAAAAGAGTAAAATGGAAAAAAAATGATAAAAAAATCTTTAAAAATAAAAAGAAGATAATGAAATTCAAAGCAGAATATCGGAAAAAGAAAAGAAACATTATAAAAAACATAAAGGATTTAATGAAGAGAATAGAAAGTGAATAGAAAAAATATAGAAATTAATTAAAAAGGATTGGGAAAGCAATAAAAGGCATTGAACAAAGAAAAGAAGCAATTGCGAATTCTATAATTGGAGAATAGAAAAGAATTTAAAAGGAATAGGAACCGTATAAAATAACGAGAATGATAAAAGTAATGGAATAAAATGGAATATGAATGAAAGAACTAAAAAAAATATGAGAGTAATGGAAAAAAGTAAACAAACAAATAATAAAAAATAAGAAAATGAAGAAAAATAGAAAATGGGAATGGCAAAAATAGAAGAGAACTGGATAGAAAAAAAATATAAAGCAATGCAGAAAATTTAAAAGAAAATTATAAAAAAAATAGAAGAAGATTATTAAATCCATATCAGAAGAATGGGAAAAGAGAAGAGAAGTAATAAAAGAGGAATAGAAAGAAATAGAAGAGATTTAAAAAGTAAAGGAATAGAAAGAAAATAGAAAAGAATAGAAACAGTGCAGAAATGAACAATAGAGTAGAAGAGATTTTAAAAATGTAAGAAAGGTATAGAAAGAGAATTGAAAGGAATACGAAACGTGTAGAATAAGATTTGAAAAAGAAACTAAAAGGATAAGAAAAAATGAAGAAGGGTGTAAATGAATTGAAAAAGTACAAAAATAGTAAATATATTGAAAAGTTTAAAGGTGAATAGAACTAAATACAAAAAATATGGAAAAATTAAAAGAAAAATAAGAAATAATAGATAAGGAATAGAAAAGATTAGAAACAGTATGGATATGAACAAAATAGAAAAGAATAGAACATATTGTAAAAAAATTGGTGAATTACTCAGAAAGAAATAGAAAAAAATGAAAAAGTAGAAGAAGAATACAAAGAGAATAAAAAATAATAGAAAAATAATAAAAAGTAAAATAATAATAAAAAATAATAAATTTGGAAAGAATAGAATAAAGTTAAAAGTATAGAAAGACAATAAAAAAGGAAAGGAATGAATGAAAAAAAATAGAAAAAGAGAGAGAAAAAATCAAAACAGACTTGACAAAGCTTAAACAAAAAAGAACAAAAATAGAAACGGAATAGAAGGAAATAGAAAAAGATTGAAAAAACTTGTAAACATTTAAAAAGATTAAAGGAACTAGAACAAAAATAGAAATTGATAATATTAAAATTATATCTTATACTAATTGTATTATATTCAGAAAATAATTAAAAGAACAAGAACAAAAAGGGAAATTGAGAATATTAAGAATATAAACAGGAATTAAACTGAATACAAAAGAAACAGAAAACGAATAGAAAAGGAATTGGAAAAATTGAAGAGTTTAGAAATACGAATATTGAATACGAATAAAAGTGATTAGAGGAGATTGAAAGAGCATTAAAAAATGGATAAAGTTAATGGAAAAAATAGAAAAGAGTAAAAGGAATAAAATGGAATATAAAACATAAGAAAAAGGTAAAAGTCACTGAAAAATAATTTTTTAAAATGTAATAAAGTGAAAATTGAATGGGAAAAAGCAGAACAAATATGAATAAAAGAGGAATGAAGAAAAGTGAATCGAAATGCATACAAAAGAAAGATGAAAGCAATGGAAAAACGTAAAATAGAATTTTTAAAAGAAACAAAAGGGTAATGAAAAATGCATAGCAAAGAATTAAAATAAAAAAGAGAAACAATAAATGAGAAATAGAGAAAAATAGAAGAAATTTGAAAAGTAAAAAATAGGGAGAAAATACAAAATAATTTTAAAAAGTTAAAAGTATAGAAAGGCAATAGAAAAGAAAAGGAATGAATGGAAAGAAATAAAAAAAGAGAAAAAAAATCAAAACAGACTTGACAAAGATTAAACAAAAAAAAACAAGAATAGAGACAGAATAGAAGGAAATAGAAAAAAATCTAAAAAGACTTGTAAAAATCTAAAAATATTGAAGGATCTAGAACAAGAATAGAAATTGAGAATATTAAAAATATACATTTTAGTAATTGTATTATATTAAGATTATATTAAAAATATAATTGAAGGAACTAGAACAAGAGTAGATAATAAAAATATAAACATGAATTTATTAAACTGATTACAAAAGAAACAGAAAAAGAATAGTAAAGAAATTAGAAAAATTAGAAAATGGAAAGTTAATTGACAAAAATAGAAGAGAGTGAAAGGAATAGAATGGATTAATGATGGATTAATGATGGACTCCAGGGGGTCAGACACTTCTGCTCCTAAAGAATTTTTTAAATTCATCCAAGAACACCATGGGTATGATATAACAATTCTTTTAAAAATGTGGTCACTTCTTAATCGTCAATTGGCGGAAGCAAATTCAAAACGTCATTTTTTACTGAGGTATAGAAGCAATGATCTTTTACCACAACACTTGTTACACATAATAAATCGTTCAGACCATTTATCTTTTTATAGTAACTCTTGTAAAAAAATTGTCCGTAAATGTAATTATCACTATGCACGTTCTCTTTTAAATTTCGAAATAAGAGACATTCATTTTCATATCAACTTTGTTAATAAACAATTACAATCGATTAAAAATAAGATTATTAACTCGTCGATTGATTCTATTACTCTTGAAAATTTTTTTATCCTTTCAAATAGAAAATTTATCACCATTCGTCAAAAATGTAATCAAGTATTAATTAAGAAATTCACTTCGTTATTTAATAATAAATATAATTGTCATAACATTAATTTAAGAAAGAGTACCAATTGGTTAATCAATCTGAGTGACACTAACATCCCTGAAGAAGTTGTTGAAGTCGCTTCTCTTGGTCAAAAACAATGTTCAAAACTAGATGCAATTAATATTATAAAAAATTTAGAATGTTCCATTGCAAATTTAGATCTTGAAACAGATATTAAGAATGAGATTAGGAGGAGGGTTAGTGACAATGTAGTTTTCAATTTAAATAAAAATCTCCATAATACTTTTGAAGAAAAAATATTGTTATCAAAATTAAAATCCACCAAAATTTTTCTCAAAAATAATCCTGAAATCTTTTTTACTAATTCGGATAAAGGCAATGTGTCTGTTTGTTTAAAAAAGTCTGACTATTTAGCAAAAGCCAATGACTTACTTTTAGATCAATCTGTTTATAAAGAAGTTGCTACAAAAAACCTCTTAACTAAATTGCAATCCAGCACTCAAAAAATTCTTAATAACTTAAATGATAACGATTATCTTAAATATAAATTTCACCACAATCAGTTAACTATGACAGATACGTCACTAGCAAAATTTTATGGATTGCCAAAAATTCACAAAGACAATGTTCCTCTTCGTCCAAATGTCTCTCTCATCAATAGTCCATCACATTTTTTAGCGAAAACATTATACGAAGAATTAAAAACTGTTATTCCTCTGCCAAAATCACACATAAACAATAGTTTTGAATTAAAAGAGAAATTGAATAATATGGTTATACCAGATAATTTTGTTTTACTTTCACTTGATGTTAGTTCTTTATTTACCAACATTCCTTGTAATTTAGTTATTGAAAGTTTAAATAGAAGATTTGATAAAATTCATAATTCTTGTAAAATTCCGTTTGATGAGATTATTAACTGTACTAAATTTCTTTTTGATAATACCTTCTTTGTTTTTAACAATAAAATCTATCAACAAATTCATGGTACCCCTATGGGTTCCCCTATCTCACCATTGTTTGCTTATATGGTTATGGCAGACTTAGAAACTGAATGTCTCAAATTATTAAAGAAAGATCATGATTGTGTACCTTTGTTTTATGGCAGATATGTTGACGACACAATTTTTGGTGTTGAGAAAAATCATGTTGATTTGATCATTAATACTTTTAATTCTTTCAATGTTAACTTAAAATTTAGGTACTCATGAGTTAGAATCTGACAATAAAATTAATTTTCTTGATCTGACTTTGATAAAAAGAGACAATCAACTTATCACTAACTGGTTTCAAAAACCTATATCTTCAAACAGATTGATTAACTATTATTCGTGCCATCCGTTACAACAAAAAAAGAACATTGTTTATAATTTATATGACAGGGCAATTCTACTTTCACATGATTCCTTCCATAATGATAATATAAAAAAAAGTTGTAAAAATTCTAAAAAACAATGATTACCCTTTACAATTTATACAAAAAAAATTTTAAAATACGTACAAATATGTTAAATAAAAAAGCAATAGGTAGTACACAATCTAACATGTCTGCTGTTTATGGTCGCTTACCGAAAGTTTGTCTTCCTTTCAATAATAGTTATTCTCAATTATCCAATATTTTAAAAAATTATAATTTAATACCTATTCCTTTAGTTAAAAAAAGTCTTAATTCGATCATAAAACTTGGAAAGGATTCTACTGAAAAATGTGATATTAAGGGTGTTGTTTACAAATTTAACTGTAATGATTGTCCGGCTACTTATATCGGAGAAACTAAACGTTCGATGAAAACGAGAGTGGATGAACATGATAAAAGAAAAAAGATCAAAACTGTTGTCAACGAACATCGTTTTGATAATAATCATACTTTTGACTTTAAAAATGCAATAGTCGTAGATTTTGAAAATAATTATAAAAAAAGACGGGTTTCAGAAATGATCCATATAAAATGTAATGACTTTACGATAAACAGAAAAGAGGATATTCAATTTCTAAGTAACTCTTATTTACCTCTAATCAGAAAGCTGAAAGTTTGATTATTATTCATAATACTTCGATCAATTTATTTCTGTATATAATTTCACATTGTCAATATTTGCACCTCAGTCTTGACTAATCACTGAATACACGATGTCAGTGATTTTCAATTTTAATTTTGTGACAAAATTTTATTGTTTTAAAATTTTATTTTACTGTTTTTGACTAATTTCGATGTGAATTAAATATTTTTAACGAGGTAATTTTTAATTATTTGTGTAAGATTTTTAATTTATGTGTTTCCGTTAAAAAAAAAAAAAAGTGTTCTTTCTTTTTATGTATATATAATTTATTTATTTATTTTTTATTAAAGTGACCTGATGATGGTGGCAAACCAAGCCACCGAAACGTTGTCATACCTTTTAAAAAAGTAGTGTTTCTATTTTTTTATCCTGATCTTCCAACTATCGAAAAATAGTGCTTTTATTGGAATATTTAGAATTAAATAAAAAAAAATTGTTTACCATATTTTGAGTTTTTAACAATTATGTTAATTAATCATAAGTCTAGAACGCTTGATTTCGGAAAAAATTATTCAGGAAAAAATGTGTCTTATTATGTGTAGAATAAGAAAAAAATATTTGAAACTAGAAAAAAAAACTTTTTTTTTATTACATTTTGATGTTTTAAGTTTTAAAGAATATTTCCTACATCAAAATATGGTAAAAAAAACTTTTTTTTTTATTCTAAATATTTTTTTCTGATTCTACACATAATAAGGCACATTTTTTTCTGAATAATTCTATTCCAATAGCAACCGTTCTGGACTTGTGAATAATTAAAAAAAAAATTTTAAAAACTCAAAATATGGTAAAAAAAATATTTTCTTCTTTTAATTCTAAATATTTTTGTCTGATTCTACATATAATTATCTTACTGGTTAACAAAGTATAAATGTAAGAAAAGTGTTATTTCAGATGGGTATTATAGTATAAGAACTGTATTAAAAAACTCATTAAGAAAATTTGTATAAGAAAAATGTTATTCTCAATACTATAGAAAATCGTTTTTCAGTGTAGTAAAGTTATTTTCCAAATGTATAGTGTGTTGTTTTAACGATGAGAAAATGTTAATTCACTTTCAGTTACGTATAAAAAAAGAAAAAAACCCATTCTAATTCAATGTCAGTTTCAACAAAACTGGCACAGGTGAAATAGAGGGATCACAGAATAAAGTGGTTTTATGGATCAGTAAAAGATGATATATATATATATATATAAACAATAATGTTGAAATGAATATTTAATTAACTTGAGCTTTATTATGTCATTACTGTATCAGCAAATATATTTTTATATACGAACGCTTCTGAATATTACCCATATAATCATTTAATTAACATACATTTCATGAATAATGTAAGTATACATTAGGACTTAATTTATATCTGAAATAAATCACTTTAAGTATTACTTCATTTAATTATAATTGAGTTTACTTATTTGTCACTCAATAATTTTTTAAAAAAAATGTCTCATTACTTTTTTCAATAATCTTTCAAAAAATTGAAATTTCCCTTTAAAAACCTATCTCACTATATTGACGACTTTCACTTAATTATTTTTTATTGATTATTTTTTACTATGGAAGGTAATTTTCTGTCTTTTTTTAATATTTGTATTACTTTTATTATTACTATTTTACATTTACTATGTGTTTTTTTAAGATATCAATTTCTATATAATATATATTAAATTACCGTCTGTTTTATTTCTATGATGATTGGCACTATAGAATGTATAATAATGCACGATGAGAAATAATTCAGTGTGTCATAGTAGCTTGGAGAGTGCACATCTTAATTAAATCAGTTCTAATGATAATTACTGATTTATGATGGCTTTCTTCGTTAGGACCAATTTATCGAGAAGTTCTGATCCTTTAATTTGCACAACAGAGAAAATTAGGTGACTCTCTAATCAAGAGTGATGCTGACGTATCATTAAGTTACGCCCCTCCCACGGAATTCTATTACATATTAAACTGATTGGTAACTCAGGTCGTGCAAAATTATCTTCAACAGACGATAAATAAAAGATTCCGAATTCTCTGATGAGCTTCGTATTTTACAGTTGAAAAAATATTTTAAATTAACTGGTCGAGTTTCATTAATATTTTCCGAGTTTCTCACTTGGAATTAATAATCAGGTTTCATTTTAGTGAAATTTCAAAATGACGTACTTTAAATTTAATATACGTCACATTATATTAAAATAATATATAACTGAAAGAATAATAAAAGTTAGTTAACGTAAAAAAAAGGAATGATAATAAAAAAAAAAAAGTTAAAAGGTAGAAACAAGTTTTATTTATACAGAAGTAAATTTAGAAAATTAGAAAATTTAAAAAAAATTGAAGAAAACAATATTTAAAAAAGAAATTACAAATTTTGCAAATTTATTGAAAAATAATGAAAACTATTCAAAATTGGGTAAAAGAATTTTTTGAAAAATAGAAATATTTTTAAATTGAAGAAAATAGTTTGAGATTTTAGAAAAGTACTTGAAAATCTTTAAAATATGAAGAAAAATTATAATTATTAAAAATTGGGGATAATAATTGAAAATTGATAAAAACAATCGAAAGTTGAAGAAAATAATTTTAAAAATTATAGATTGTATATTAGATAAATGAAAATAATTGTAGAATGATAAAAAGAATTCTAAATTGTAAAAGTAATAAAAATTGTAAGAAATTGAAGAACAAAATTTTAAAAAGATAAAAATAATTAAAAATTAAAGAAAATAATTAAAGTATGGAAGAAATAATTGAAAAAATTGCAGACTATATTTAAAATAAAAAAAATTGAAAAATGAATTAATAAACTAAAAATTGATAATTAAAGAAAATAATTGATATTTCAGACATATAATTGAATTTTTTGATTAAAATTTAAATTTGAAGATAATAATATTTAGATTGACGTGATTCAAAATTTTTAAAAATTGAAAAATGAATTAAGAAACTAAAAATTGATAATTACATAGAATAATTAAAATTTCAGGCATATAATTGAATTTTTTGTTTAAAATGTAAATTTGAAGATAATAATTTAGATTGACGTGATTTCAAAATTTTTCTCAAAATCTCAATAAAGATGAGGGAATTAATTGAAAAATAATTAAAGCAATTAAAAACTGGAGAAAATAATTGCAAAATGTTAATAATAAATGAAACTTGAAAAAAATAGAAAATTAAGATTAATAATTAAGAATTGAGGAAATTAATTGAAAATCTAAAAAAAATATTTATCATTTGATAAAAATAATTGTAAATTTAGCATTATTTATTTATTTATTAAAACACAATATTAATATCAATTAATCGAAGTATAATGAAAATAATTAAAACTTGGGGAGAAATTAATTGTAAAATGATTAGAATAATTTAAAATTGGAGAAAATAATTGCAATAAGATAAAAACTGTTGAAAATTGTAGAAAATATTTTTAATTTGTTAAAAAAAATTTTTAAAAATTACATAATTTATTTAAAATGAAAGAAAATAATTCAGAATTCTTGAAATAATAGTAAATTGCAAAAAATGTTAATTGAAATTGAAAATAAGTATTTGAAAAATTAGGAAATAAATTGAAAAATAATAAAAATTATTAAAAATTGGGGAAAGTAATTGAAAAATGATAAAAATAATTGAAATTGAAAAATAAGAATAGAAAACTAAGATTAATAATTAAAAATTCAAGAAATTAATTGACAAATAATTAAAATTTCATCAAATTCATTGAAAATCTAAAAAAAAATATTTATCATTTGATAAAAATACTTGTGAATTTAGTATTATTTTTAAAATAAATTAATTGAAATATGATGAAAATAATTACAAATTGGGGAGAAATTAATTATAAAATAAATAATTTAAAATTGGAGACAAAAATGCAATAAGATAAAAGCAGTTGAAAACTGTAGAAAAAATTTTTAATTCGTTAAAAATAATTTTCAAAATTACATAATTTATTTAAAAAGAATGAAAATAATTGCAGAATGATTAAAAGAATAATAAATTGAAAAAATTAGTAACTGAAATGCAAGATAAGTATTTAAAAAATTAGGAAATAAATTAAAAAATAAAAAAATTATTAGAAATTGTGGAAAGTAATTGAAAAATGATAAAAATAATTGAAATTGAAAAAACAATAAATATTTGTGAAAAATAATTGAAAAATACTTCCGTTATGAGGAAGCAAAATTACAAAATATATTTAAACTTGAAGATGAAATAACTTGAAACATTATAAAAATAATTGAAAATTGGTGAAATTTTTATAATTTAAGATAAATAATAATTGAGAAAATTACAATATATATTAGAATTTAGAAATAAATTAGAAGAATTGAAAATCGATGAAAATCATTCAAATAATTGAAAAATAAGTACAATTAAAAATTCAAGAAAATTAATAAAAATTAAATAAGAATTGGATCAATAAAATAGTTTTGTTTAATTTTGAAAAATATTTAAAAAATGATAATAGAAAATAATAATTGAAAATATTGAAACGGGTAATTGAATGTTTATTAATATTTCGATAAAATTTAATTGTAATTTAAAGAAAAAAGTAGAAAAATTAGGAAAATGAGGAAAGAAATTGAAAATAAATGCAATTATTAATAAATAATGAAACTGATGCTGTGTACTCTCTAAATCTGAATTAGTAGTTTTCTACTATGAATTAGCGAAAATTAAGCCAAAAAGTTTACTTATTTTTTAGTAGAAAACTATTAATTTTTAGTAGAAAACTACTAATTTTTTTAGTAGAAAACTACTAATTTTTAGTGGAAAACTACTAATTGAAATAGTGAAACTTTACTTTTCAAATAAGTAGATTTTTTACTAATTTAATTAGTATTTTTGTATTAAAAAATAGTCAAAGTCTTACTTATTTAATTAGTAGTTTTCTACTAAAAAATATTAAAATTCTTACTTATTTAATAGTAGTTTACTTTTCGCTAATTCATTAGTAGAAAATTACTAATTCAGATTTAGAGAGATTGAAGATAATAATTAAAACTGAAAAAATAATTGCAAAAATTAAAGTAAATAGTTGTTGCAGAAAGTAAATTTAAAATTTAGAGTAAAAATTGAAATAATAAAAATAATTAAGAATGAAAGAAAGTAATTAAAAAATGGTAAAAATAAGTTTAAAATTGTAGTAACGAATTGAAATCATAATAGAAAGGAATGATTAAAAATTGAAGAATTTTTCAATCATTTTAAATTCAGTATACTTGTAACCAGGAATAATTGAATTTTTAATCAATTCAAGTTTTAATTATAATCACCTTTTGCAGAAATTTAAATTGTTATAATAAAATTGATAAAATTTTGAAGAAAACTTATTTCAAAAATAAAACAAAAAAATATCTAGTGACAAATTTTAGGTGTGGGTAGAATACATTTTTCAGATTATTATAATTTTCTTCTATTTGTTTTTACCGTGAATAATGTAGATTTTTTTCAAATATATTAAATGATTTTCCCCGTTTAAATATTTCCCCGTTTAATATATAATAAATAACTGTGACACTATATAAAGAAAGGGATCTAAGAAACAAACAATTTTAGGTTATATTTGTGATTTTTGGAATGAAAATACACAAAAAGAATCAACGTCTCAATGCAAACTTTTGATGTTGAAGTCTTTATCCATCCAAAATATTCAATAGAAACAGATTTTGATGCAGCATTAAAAAGCAACTTAAAATCAAGGTAAAACTATCACTAAACATAATCTAAAACTTTTTTTTCCTAGGTCTCTTTTTTCATATCGCGTCACAATTGTTTTTTATTACGAATTGTTGGGTTTATAAAAATTTGCATTTTCTGCAGCACATGCATATTTAGACGAAAAGGCCGCCTTTCAACAATCTTGTAAGTGAGAATGGGCCAATTATATGATATTACGATTGAAATTACATTCGATTGGCAAGCAGCCAGCGAGTATTCCATACTCCTAGGCGATTAAGTGTAATAAACAAAGCCACGAAGGGCTTCCTTGAGGAATAAATTAATTAAAGGTCTCATTGGACTTTATAAAGAGTGAATATTTTCAAGGTTTTTTTTTTTAAACTGGGATCGACAACTGAGAAATAATTAATGATAATCAAGTATCATATACATGTATAATGTATATTTTGTGTTGCTTCAATCAACATTTTTGCGTGCTTTGATTAATTATTTTGATTGAGCTCAATCAGACAAATGTTTGTTTGTTAGTGATTTAATATTGACTAAAAAAAAGCACGCACCTAATTGTTTAATGATCTAACAATTTTTCATTAATGTTTATTTCTATGAACTTTACAAAATTCGCAATAATTATTTAACTAATATATTAACTAATAATATTAACGACAATAGTATACTATTGTAATCAAATATATATATTTGAATAAATTAAAATTGATATAATTTCCCAATCATTGTAGGCATCAGTTTGTAGCTTTTAAATAATAAAAGTTTATAATATTTACGAATTTTTTTCTTTTCTTTTTTTTAACTCAATGTTTGAAATCGTATTTTATAAAACAGTTTCTATTGTTCGGTGAAGCATGTGACTGGACTGCATTCGAACTATTTGTTACTTATGTAGATTAAATGAGTTTATATTTTAAGTCACGTAATGGAAAATATCGTTACTTTTCTATAACAGACACCTCGCTTATATCATTGCCAGCAGAATAGTGCTTTCAGAGAATCGAATCCAGTAAATTTCTATGAATGTACTGTATTGCTTCCTATCAATGTGGAAGTGAGCTACTCAGAATGTGAATTGTTCTGTAATTGATTATCTATTGTACCAGACCATATATCATTAAATTGGAAGTCAATCTTGGTTACTGAACACTTGTTTAAGTGAACAATTGATTTTTTAATCAACATGTGTTATACAATAGCGTTACGGATATTATTACAGTGATATTTACACACGCAAATATGCTCAGGAAATATTTGTTTAAATTAAAAGAATTATAAATTTGGTAAATTTTTATAATGGTTTCCAAAATTCGATCGTTGAAGAATTGATAAAATAAGTAAAGAAGATGAGAAAGGTGATTTAAAGAGATAATAAAAAAAAAACAATTAAAATAGAAGGAAATACTAAATAAAAAAGAATGGCCGGAATGAAAATTAATTAATGGAGATGAAACTAAATTGAACTGGATAGAAAAGAATAAAAAACCAAAGAAGGAAAAGAGAATTTTAAAAAAGAGAAGAAGTTTAGGAAATTCATAGAAAAAGAATGGAAGAAGAAAAAAAAATAATAAATAGCGAAAGGAGAAGAATAAAAGAGATTAAAAAAATCAAAATATAGAAACAGAATAGAAAAGAAGAATAAATTTTTTTTTGACAAAATATATAAAATTGATTGATAAATCAATCGATAAAACAATTGAAAAACACAGGAATTTATCTGGATAAATTTTTATTATCAAATAAAGAAAATATTGAAAAGAATATAACAAAAATGAAAAACAGAATAGAAAACAATAGAATAATGAAGAAAGGAATAAAAAAAA
The DNA here is from genome assembly GCA_037103525.1 of Ganaspis brasiliensis. Classification (NCBI taxonomy): domain Eukaryota; kingdom Metazoa; phylum Arthropoda; class Insecta; order Hymenoptera; family Figitidae; genus Ganaspis; species Ganaspis brasiliensis. Next base: position 1,321,855 of record JAZKLR010000126.1, read on the forward strand.
ACCGAAAAAATAACGATCAGGGTATAGAAGTGAATTACAATGGGTTAATTAGAATAAGATTAGGCAAGCAATGACAATATAGGAATACAAGAAAACGTTATAAAAAGAGAATTGCAAAATTTAAAAGAGAGATACAAAAACAATCGAAGTATTGAGAAAATTAAAAGTGAATTGAATTGTATAAAATAGAATAGGGAAAGAGAAATGAGAATAGAAAATAATAGATAAAGAATTGAAAAGAATAGACACAGAATAGATTGGAATAGAAAGAGGAAAATGGAGCAATTTAAAAAAAAGGAACATTTATAACAAAAATAGAAGGAAATGAAAAAATAAAAGAAGAATAGAATAGAATTAAAATGAATAAAAAAGAATGTAGCAGAATAAAAGCAGAAAAAATCGAAAAAGAAACCGAAAAAAATTGAAAATTTTGAACAAAGTGGAATTTAGTTTTTATCTAAAAGCTAGAAACAGAATAGAGAGGAATAGAAAAAATGTAGAAAAATCAAGAATAATATGAAAATAATTGAAAAGATTGAATAAAGTAAAAAGAGAATAGGAACGGAATAGAAACAGAATAGAAAAAATAAGAAAGCCAACAAAATAACAAAAAAATATAGAAAAATAGAAGTGAATTAAAATGAGTCAATCAGGGCAGGAAAAAATCACAAGGGAATAGAAGAGAATTGAAAAATACAAAGAAAATAAATTAAAGAAACTGAAAAAATAGAAATGTAAAGAAAAATGAAAGGTATAGAAAATTTTTTGAAAAAGACTTTTAAAAATATAAAAATATAGAAAAGTAGTAAGAGAAAGTAAAAAAATCGATAGAAGAATAAAACTAGTAAAAGTATAGATAAATTAAAAAATAAATTGAACTGAATACAAAAGATACAACAGATTAAAAAAAATGGTAAATTAATAGGAAAAAAATAAAAGAAATAAAAAAAGTAAAAGAGGAATAGACAGAGCTTTAAAAGAGAATAGAAGAGAATAGTAAAAGAGTAAAAACTAATGTAAAAGGACTGAGAAGCAAATAAAAGGCATTAAAGAAAATAGAAAAGAAAAATTTCAAAATATTGATGGAGAATAGAAAAGAAATAAAAGGGGAAATGTAAAGTCTAAAAAAGACAAGATAATAATAAAAAAGAATTAAATAAAGTGTAATATGAGTTAAAAGAGTAGAAAAAATAGCAATAGAATAGAAAAGATTATAAGTGAATTGACCTGGATACAAAAAAAATAAGAAAGCAATGAAAAAGAAGTAAAAGAGAATTTCTAAAGTAAGAATAAAATATTGAGGAACCATAGCTAAGAAAAGAAGTATAGAAAGAGAATAAAGAATAAAAAAATTAAAAGAAATAAAAAAAATCGAACAAAACTTGAAAAGAATTGTAAAGATTGAAGAAAGTAGAACAAAAATAGAAACAAGATTGGAAGAAAAAGAAAAAGTAAAAGAGTAAAAAAATTTATAGAGGCCTTGAAAACACATAAGGAATGTAAAAAAATAGAAGCGGAATAGATGGAAATGAAAGTGAATAGAAGAGAATAAAACAGCAGAACAAAAAACAGAAAAAAATTAGAGAGAAAAATAGAAGAGATTGAAAGGAATCAAATGGAATAGAATAGAATAGAATAAAGTAGAAGAAACTTGAAAAAGGCAAAGGTGACTAAAAAATAATAACAATAGAAATGAATTAAAATAAATTGTAATGGATGGAAAGGAATAAAAAAAGGGAAGTGAGTAAAAAAAATTGCAAAAAGTAAAGGCAGTTAATATTAGTAAAAAAGGTGAAAAGAGTTAAAAAAAATAGATAAAAAATAGAAAAGAATAGAAAAAATTGTAAACAGTAGAAAAGGAATAGAAAAAGGATAGAAAGAGTACCGGAAAATTGAAAAATAGAATAGTTGAATGGAAAAGGTCTGTCAAAAGAAAAGAGCGGTTTTAATAAATAAAAAAAAAATACAAAAGAATAAAACTGTATAAAAAAAAGTAAAATAGAGATCTAAAAGAATAAAAATGAATTGAATTTGAACAAATAGAGTAGGAAAATAATGAAAAAAGAGTAGAAGAGAGTAGAAGAGAGTGGAAGAAAGTTGCAAAATGTAAAATAAATATTGGAAAAATACAGAGGATTGAAAAAGAATTTAATAGATATAAAATTGAAACAAGCTAGAAGAGGATTGGAAAATTATAATTGTTAAAAAGAGTATAAATTAAAAGAATCGAAATATTCAAAAATTTGGTATTAAACAATAATTTAAGAAGTAATAATAAAAGTGAAAAGAAAGCAATTAAAAGCAATAAAAAATAATAGAAAAGAAGAAAAAAGGGCAGAAAACGAATGGGCAATGAAAACGAACTGAAAAATGTAGAGGATAAAAAGCAAAAGAACAAAACGGAATAGGTAAAAATAGTCAAAAAATTGTATGATCAAATGATTATTTTTTTCATTAATAAACTAAAACATTGTATTTTTTATTTTTAGTGATAGAATATTAATTTTTTTGAGAATTGTTACAATAATCTAATCAATAGTTATATTATATAGCAAAGAATATATAATTGTAGAATTAAAAAAAATTTATTAGAATTTTAATAATGTTTGTTATTAAATAAAATTAGAATTTTATATCAATAGTAAAACAAATTTTTTAATCTCCTTGTCTTATTATATTGGAAAATTAAAATTAAATTTATTAAAATAATTATATGAAAAATATAATAATATACCCCAATTTTTATCCTTATAAAAAGGGCTTAGGACCGGCCAGGCGCTTGTCCTTCGGACGCCATCACTGGACGAGCTGTTCGGCTCCTCCCAGAACTCATCGACTCCCGATGCCTGGCGAGTTTGGGCACAGGGGAATGAACGGGACCCCGTTAATTCGGGTAGCCGCCGTTTTTCGAACCTGTGCACTAGCTATCCTGTGCGGATGATGTTAATTCGGATTCTAAATGGGGGCTAACCATCCTCGTCCGCTGTGGACGACATGGGTTCTGGGAGGAATAGGACACTCCTGCCTTCTTGGTTTTTCTAAGTTGGCGTGGAGTAACCTCGATCCAGGGTTGGCGCCCGATGGACCGGTTGTCTGTTCGATCTGACCAACGACACCAAACTAGTAAAAATGGAAAGTGCGGATCAAAACTCACGACCCCAGGCAGGCCCCTCTTCTGAGGGTGGTCCTGCCGTTGGTTCCGATCGGGTGAAAGCCCCGGTGGCCAACGCTGGCTCCAGGGATTCTGGGGGGAGCCAATCTCACTTGCTGTCTCGTACAGCAGAGAATCTAAACGACCGAAACCCTTTAAACTCGAGATTTCTGGAAACAATTGCCAACGAGTTGGTTGGTGTTCCGGAAATCTTCGAAACCATTAGAAAGGGCATCGGCAAGCAGAAAAATATAAAAAAGGAGGTCCAAAAGGGCATTCAAGACTTAGCGGACGTTTTTGAAAAGATTCGCAAGAATTTGCGATTCCTTAAAATGCCGACCCAGACGTCGGCAAAAACGACCCAAAGGAATGCTCCTCTGGAAAACCCCGAAAAAATAAAAAAACGCCGCCGTACCGAGGGTGACAGCCCAGATGCTAGTCGCCCAGTAGTACAGGAAAGGAAGGTTAGGCGCAAGGCCCCACCTGCAGCGAATCTTGAGGCGGGAAAACCGAAAGAGCAGGATACCGCTCCGGCAAAGTCCCCTACCAAGAATTATGCAAATGCGGTGTTGGGTAAACCTCATGGAGATGGCGACGGTTTAACACCCGTCGTCGATAAGAGAAGGGAGGCCAAGGAAAGGAAGGCTGCTGAGAGAAGGACCCAAATGGCAGAGAAGAAAATCTCTTCTTCTAAGCCAAGGATGACGGAGGCCGTCAAAATCTCAGCAGCGACTCCAGAGGCCTATAACGAGGTCCTCCGCGCCATGAAAACGTCCGTTAACCCGGATCAGTTTGGCGCGGAAGTACTGAAAGTCAGGAGGACCATCAAAAAGGAGGTCCTCATAGTTGTGAAGAAGGGAGGAAAGACCTCCGAATTTGCCGGAGCTCTTACTGCGGCATTAGAAAATAAGGCAGAGGTGTCCGCCTTAATTAACAAAAGAACCGTCGAGATCCGAGATCTCGACGAGACAACTGCGAAGGAAGACGTGATTGCTGCTATCAAGTCTAAGCTTGAGAACACCAACCTGGACCCGCCGTGCCGCCTCATCCCGCGTTTTGGCGGAATGCAAATGGCACTGGTCCGCCTACCGGAAGGAGACTGTGAAGCTCTCCTGAAGATAGGCAAAGTCCGGGTTGGTTGGATTAATGCAGCAATCAGGCTACACGTTGAAGTCCCGAGGTGTCAAAAGTGTTTAGGGTTCGGACACGCGACCCGTGGATGCAAAGGCCCCGACAGGGTTAAAAACTGCCGGAGATGCGGCGATGCGGGTCACCTTGCCAAGGCTTGTACGGTAACAGAGCCAAAATGTCTAACGTGCTCTGATTTGAATAAGTCTGATCTCGGACACTGGGCCGGTAGTAATGCCTGCCCAGTCTATAAGCAGGAGCTGCAGAAACTAAAACAGGCGAAAGCCTAAAGTTTCTGCAGATAAACCTGCACAAATCTAAGAAGGCTCAAGACCTGATGCTGGTGACAGCCAGTCAGGAGCGGATCGATGTTCTGTTCCTCAGTGAACAGAACAAAAGAAACGACTTCGCTCCCTGGTACCAGGATTCATCGGGTAGGGCAGCCATTCAGGTCTTCAATCCCGGTTTGAGGGTAGACAAGTTCCTGGAGACGAGCAGTGGGTTCGTGTGGGTGGAAATTTCAGGTATACGCATGTATAGCTGCTACTTCTCACCCAACGACCCACTGACAACCTTCGAAGCGGAGATAGATGAACTCGAGTCGAGCCTGCGAGAATCCAGGCTGGATGTTCTCGTCACAGGCGACTTCAATGCGAAATCGCCAGACTGGGGCGAGACAAGGCTCGACAATAGAGGAATTCTAATCGCAGAAATGGTCTCCAGGAACAATCTGATGGTTGTTAACCAGGGCCAAAAGTGGACGTTCAGGAGAGACCATAATATCGGATCTATTATTGATCTTACGATAACAACGTCTCTCCTAAACAAGCACATTAAAGACTGGCACGTCTCTGAGGATCATACCGAAAGTGACCACCAGTATATTAAGTTTTCAGTCTCAGGAGGAGACACACCTAGAGCAAACAAGCAGGATGCTTCCTGTAAGAGAGGCCTTAGGTGGAACATTAAGAAGCTAGACGTCGAAAAGTTCGGTCGGTCCCTTGAAGAATCCCGCCTCATTGAGGAACTTGGATGGGTGAAGAGACCGAACAATCTGGATGGGGAGGTGCGGCCGGTGATGAACATGATAATCACCGCATGCAACGCGTCAATGCCGCGTTGTAGAAGTACCACTCCCAGAAGACGTAATGTATACTGGTGGTCAGAGGAGCTGGCCTCTTTGCGAAAAGCATGCGTCAGAGCAAGAAGGATATACACCCGCTCTAAGGGAGATCCTATGCTAAAGGACGCATATATAGAGGCCAAGAGGATCCTCAGAAAGGAGATTCGAGCTTCACAGCGAAAGTGTTGGAAGACCCTAATCGAGGATGTCGAGAAGGACCCATGGGGTCTGGGCTATAAAATCGTCACCAAGAAATTGGTTACGAAGCAAAAGACCCCCGGCCTGGACAATCCCGATTGGGTGCGTCAAATAATCAGGGCCTTGTTTCCACCAGCAGAACCATGGCCTAGGATGGACTGGAGTGACTGTCAAGTCCGTGAGGAGGAACTCTTCACTTTTGTAGAGCTCCACCAAGCCGGCAGAAGATTGAAGCCAGGCAAGGCGCCTGGAATCGATGGGATAAGTAACGAGATACTTAAACAAGTGATCGTTGCTTCACCCCAGATTCTCTTAGATTGCTTCAACAACTGCCTAAGAAGAGGAGAGTTCTTCCGGGACTGGAAACGACAGAGGCTGGTCCTCCTAAGGAAAGGTAAAAAACCTCTAGATAGTGTCTCATCTTACAGACCAATATGCCTGTTGGATACGATGGGCAAACTTCTGGAGGACATGGTTCTGCAGAGGATGCAGCTCCACTTAAATGGAGAGAATAGTCTATCCGACTACCAATTTGGTTTCCGTAAAGGCCTGTCCACAGTAGATGCCATACAAAAGGCAGTGGACCTAGCCAAGAAAGGAAAGAACAAATTGGGTCCGGGGAAGAAGAAGAGCTTCTGCGCTTTGGTAGCTATAGATATACGCAACGCGTTTAATACCGCTAAATGGGAAGATCTCATCAAGTCGATGAGAAACAAAGGAATACCCCCCTACCTGTTGCGGATAATGAATAATTATCTTAGCGACAGGTGGGTAATATACGAGGGAGACACCTGCACTCTGAAGGAAGAGATGCAAAGAGGTGCCCCTCAAGGTTCGAGGATAGGACCATTCGTATGGAACATCTCTTATGATGACTTCTTGCGAATGGGTCTACCCGAAGGTGCGGTGATCATCGGCTTCGCGGACGACGCGTTGATCGTATGCTCTGCCGAAACTGCAGAAGAGCTCGGAATCTTGGTGAACGAATGTCTGCGACGAATAAAGAGCTGGCTGGATGCTAGAGGTCTTCAAATGGCCCTGGACAAAACCGAAGCGCTCATGGTCACAGACAGACGTGGTTACGAACTTCCCCGGATCGAAGTAGACGGATTCGAGGTCAAGTGGAGCACGCATATAAAGTATCTTGGTGTACAACTCGACAAGTTCTTGAATTTTAAGCACCACATCGCTGTGGCTTCCAAAAAAGCAGCAGAATGTGCACTCAGCTTAGCCCGTATAATGCCGAACGTCGGTGGGCCTTTTGAAAAGAAAAGGAGATTGGTGGCGAGTGTGTTCCACTCAAAGCTGCTTTATGCAGCACCGGTGTGGGCCCCCTCCCTGCGAACAGATAGAAGCAAGACCATCTTGGAAAAGATACTGTCCTCGCAAAGGATTATCACTAAGCGTATAATCTCTGCCTATAGGACAGTATCTGCGAGTGCTGCTCAGGTCCTTGCCAGCGTCCCGCCGGCAGATCTTTTGGCGCAAGAAAGGGAGGAAATTTTCCTCCTTTTCAAAGATAGAATGTCCACCCGTTACACGGACGACAATAGACCCAGCAAGGGCCAAATTCGCCGAGATGCGAGAAGCAAACTCGTCGATAGATGGCAAGCAAGATGGAGCGGGGATGAGAAGGGTCGATGGACACATCGGCTCATACCTACACTCGCCACCTGGATAGACCGAAAGCATGGAGTAGTCTCGTACTACCTTACCCAAGCGCTCTCGGGTCACGGGTGTTTTAACTCGTACCTGGAGCGCTTCAAAAGAAGACAAAATTCAGAGTGTGCGTACTGCAAATCCCCAAAGGATGACGCAGAGCACACACTCTTTATATGCGGACAATGGAACGCTCAGAGACAGGTCATGTTCGCCGGTGTAAACTGCGAAGTTACACCGGAGAACATGATCCTGTTAATGATTGAGTCCAAAGAGAATTGGCGGCACATCGAGACCTTCATCCAACATGTTATGAGGGTTAAGGATCTCCATGGCCGCCAACAAAGGTAGTTCCCGTAGGTCGAGGGATGATATCGTTTAGGCGATAGAGGCGGGATATAAGACCACTCCTGAAGGCGATACGTCAGTAAACTGGCTCTACCTGGGAGTGGTCTTAAGGTCCCCAAATAAGGGTGTGTTTTTAGCGGGTCGGCAGAACATCGCCACCCCCGCATAACCCTGTAGTACGGGCTACAGGGTACCTGAAGGCAGGTTTTCACATCCTACGCAAAAAAAAAAAAAAAAAAAAAAAAAAAAAATAAATAATCTTATTAATATAA